>OZ010799.1:369160369-370582249 GCA_963932465.1 Maratus speciosus | reverse complement strand
GACATTTTAACAGAATATACCACAAGTAATGGAACACTATTAAACAATGACTGCCTTGATACGCACTATTATTTTTAACTGAAATGTACTGATTAGTAAACATATAATACGATTTGAAAATTTTCCAACTGAATGAAAAAGTCTAGAAACCACAAAGTGTCTATTCAAATACTTTCTGCGTTTGCAGATGTTTATGCTCTTTGTATCTTTAACAAATATTTGAAAATGACCATTTTATTTAAATATGACGTCATTTTACTGAGCAGAAACTTTCTTATTTTAATTCTTATTTTTCTTAATTTGTTTTTGTTCATTTTTTCCTTCTAATTATGGCCCCATGTTTGACAGAAAAGCTTTTTTTTTTTTTTTTTTTTTTTTTTTTTTCAACGTAACTGATTTTGATGCTTCATATATAGTAAAAGATATTTTGACGTCAAGTTATTCTTCTTTTTAATTCTTAAAAATTTTCTTTTGCACAGGGTAATCTTTCAATTGACAATTAACTGGTTTAGAAAAACTATCATTCCGGGTTTTGATGAAAATTTGTTAAATTTTATAGTAAAATTTCCCATTGATTCTCTATAAAAAGAAACAAACACATTTTGAATCGTTATAAAAGGATTTCATAAAAAAAATTGCCTGTGTTCTTTTCTGTGTTATAATACACCTCTATGCAATCTTGTCAAACACATTAAATCATCCTATATTCAAAAAGGGTTCCAACTCTCTCTCAGAAAAGAAGAAAAAAAAAATATATATATATTATAAGTGTTCTATAAATCATATATTTTTATTTCGGTATTGTTTTCAGTTTAAAAAAATGGAGAAACAACAATACTATACACACGTGCATAAAAATGTACAGCATTTGTAGGGCAGATGTCATTTTCTTTGCCACAGATTTCTGATATGAGGTAAGTGTATCTCATAACAATGTTGAAAATGATATATTGCATGTATTATCTATGCCAAAATTGAATTTTCCTGATCTGAGCTAGATATTTTCAGTCGATCTGAGAAGGCATCACTTGAATATTTGCTTGGCTTTCTAAAAACATAAATAAGAAAAGAAAAGAGGCGTGGTTTAAGGTAGAAATGCGAATATCCAGTAACTTCCAATATAACACCTACTTTTTCCTTATGCCGCTTTTAAAGTACTTTCTCTATATATTTCAAATTACATTCATTGAATAACTTTGTTATAGATATGAATTACAAATATACCTCACATATAAATAATTACTAATACATGTATGGAAATACAAAAATGAGAAGTGGGACGTTCTGTTCTTAATGTTTTAAGACCTTTAGAACCCTCTCGCTGCGCAATCCGAGATTTCCTCGGGGATGCATTTTTTCCGCATAATGAACACTCCTTGATTATCCTCCACAGTTATTTTTTATTGTAAATTTTGCCTGGCATTTTCCCGATTAAATTATTCAAAAATTTTTGTTTTGAAAAACAGGTGATAAAAGATTAAAAATTTTGTAAAAGACGCTCTTTCTGACAAACTTTTTTTTATGATCTAATTCTATATTGATTAAAAAAAAAACTTTTACAAAAATTTTTCACATAATTTAACTCTAAAACATATGTACATTTGTAATATGTAATTAAAAAAAATTGCGCAATTTTTGAACCAATTTTGATAAAACAATTATGCAGCGAGAGGGTTAAATTAACCCCGTAACGCTCGAATTAAATTACGGTTTAATAATTCAAATTGCTTATTGGCACCACTTTTTTGAAAAAGAAATATTTACCTTATTTAATGACAGTTAAAACGATACTAAAATAAAGCCAATTACACTGTTTTATAAAACTGGTGGGAATCAAACAATTTGAGTAAAAGACACAGCCCGAGAACATGACGGGAGCGAGAATTAAGGGGTTAATTTGCTGTTGTTAAATCTCTAAATAAACTCTTCCCACCGAGACCTCCAACCTCCATGTCGCATATAAATGAGCTCTGGCATTTTGTGTAATTTGGTGAGGCGATTTAGAAGAAAAGCGACTTTTTCAAAATTAAGAAAGTATTTTGTACATTTAGCATGGAATAAGGTTAAAAATATAAATTATATTTACTTAAACGTATATTTGCATATCTATATAATAAGATATAGAAAATTTTCATTTTTTAAAACAGGAACGAACATGGACCCTGATCGTATACTAGGCCCTGGACGTCTGTTTGGCTGCATCGTCTCCTATTTGAGGAGGGCAAATTTTTGTCTTCCTCGATCTGCTTTCATCCATATGTATTGTGCAGCCACTATAAAAAATTCACGTGGTTCATACGTTTCTTGTTTAGAATTTGTTCTGTTGCGGTATAATTGGTTGGTTGTATAATTGTTCCTTGTAACGGAAGGAACTAAATTCTTTAAAAATACAGTCAATCAGGGTAACTTTGATCCGCATTTTCTCTATTTTCATATGCCACACTCTTACTTGAAGAATATTGTCGCAACTAGGGGCATAAAAGAGAAGAAATGATCCTAAATTATTGTTTGACTATAAAAAATTAAGGAATAATAAGGATAAAAGCAATAAAAAATGGATTTTTAGCCTGGTTCAAACTTACCCAGCCATTTAGGGTAACTTTGCACCATATGATAAATTTTTATATAAAATAATTCATTATAAAAAAAGTATTGTAGTCAGGACAACTTTAAACACCAAAAAATGTTTTCAGATATGTAAAGACTGCGAATTTACATTTCCCAACATCACAAGATTTGTATAATTTATGATATTGCAACAAATATCAGGCATAAGAAAAGTGGAAGATGAGAACCATGAACATTTAGAAATAAAAAAAAAAACCTGTTTATTGCTCATATAAAATATAAAAATGCAGTGAAGAAAAATTTTCAATGTTTTAACTCTATAATATATCCATAGTTACAGTAATACATACAAGTACTAGTATTATTCAAACAAGAATAAAAAACGTCGAACGTATGAAATGTCAAATTTGAGTAGCTCCGCCCCTGATCACGCCTCTAAATGAATTTTATGTATTTTACACATATTTGTAAAAATATTTACATGTCATATCTAATGCACACTTTCGGCATTTATATAAAATATACGTGCAAATATGGGAAATTTTCGACAGTAGCACCTATAATCAGTAAAATATAAGCATCAGTGTAACTTTGAGCCGGCTCAAAGTTACCCTGAAAATGTGGTAAAATGCTAGTGCCTTCTTATTTTACATTTTATTAACTATTAATAAATAAATAATCACAAAATATTAACACATTTACAACATTTAGATAATAATATGTCTGATAAATGAGTATATTGTTACTTACTATGAAAATTTAATTGGATTACAACAACTTCAAAACAGCATTCAAAATTAACTTGAAAACAGTACTTCACAAAAATAGTTAGATGATGCAATTAATTGCGCATAATGTTGCTAATTTATTTTCTAAAATAAAGAGTAGAAATCCCAGTTTAGAACCTTGCCAACAGAGCACAGTTCTGGAGTTTATTTAGTCTTTTAGAGTCAAAAATATTGAAAAATAGGAGGTGGTGCAAAGTTACACCCCGTGGTCCAAAGTTACCCGGATCGACTGTATATATTCCATTCCTATATACATAAAATGGTTTACGTAATTAGTCTTTATTCTGAACATGATAAATATCGCGGCCGAATAAACATGAACTATATGCTTTTCTACAAATTTTTCTTTGTTTTTCTCAGACATTGCTAATGTAGTAAACAATAAATTTCCCTAAATACAAGAATATAAATAAATAAATAAATTTCAATAACAGTAAAATAATCCCCCCCCCCCCAGTTTATACTATCGATCCATTGTAAGAGAAACCATAGAGATTGTAATGCGCGAAAAATCAATATGTAACGATGCAGCATCATTTTTCACTTACCAAAATTATGGCTCAAGCTACCCAATGGCTATGAAAATAAAAATAAAATAAACACTCAAGTAAAATAAAAAATAACGTGCATAATATGAAAAAATACCTAGAAAATTGAATGATGGCGTTTCATAGACCGTGCAAAATTAGAATAGTTTTATTTATTTATTTTGAAAGTGAGTCGGGGTGGGTCGAAACATGTCAATAATCGAAATAAACGTATTTTTACTGGTTCACCTTTTAGCATTTGAAATTAGTATATTATTACAAGCTGTTAATTTGCTACATACGAGTATATATACTCGTATTTGCATAAAAATGTCATTATTTTAATTTTCTTTAGATCTTAGGGTGTGACGATTTATTCTATTTTCAGTCAACTCATGATAAGCAATCCGTTGGTATATTTATTTATTTACAGCACTATATCCTTTGGAGAGTGCACGTTACGGATTTAGTTGAAAAACGAAGTATGGGTGGAGTCTTTTTAACACATTGTATGCGGGACAATTTTTAGAAAATGACAAAGCGATATAAGTAAGCGTCCTGTCTTAAATAGGAGAGGTAGCCGCAAGATTAAAGGCGAGGTCACATCAATCAAGGTCGCACGCCACGTAGCGAACGGGGTTACACTACAGGTAGATGCCTAACTGTTTTTTTTTACATCACACCACTAAAATTGTAAAGTTTTTGTCAGCTTGATTAATAGCTGAAATGTCTCTGACAAGGCGAAGAAAACTTCGTGGTGTCAAGAGCATTATTTTGCAATAAATGTGGTAAACAAAATGCAGTTCCATGAGGGATTAAAGATTTAGAAAATATGCGTAGATGGTAGATATCCTGTCATACGTGACATCACACTAAAAGCCCGCTTATGTGGATTATCACCCCGTCCACAAGACGGCGCAACTGTGTTAATTTACGCCCGATTCCAGTATTAAGTTTGTACGCTTACTTATATCGCTTTGGAAAATGAGCACTAAATTTACGTTCACAAATGCCACAGTAAATTAAAACCTGCTCACAACCAATCACAAGAAAGCATGCTTGGATTACACCTTCTTTTTTCGTCCGTACAAAATTTCCGGTACCAGTAATAATTTCTGTCCCTAACACACTCCCGCATACAATGTGTTAAGAGATGCAGAAGGTATATGCGTATAACACTCGTACTAATTCATTTTCAAGTCTGGGTATACGCGGCATACCCATTCACAATAGCTACTCGTTCCTGATTTGACATCAGTATTTCCCTCTATATTTTTCTGGTATTTCAATATTCAGGAACACTTAGGACGTCTTTGTCACAGAAGCATACTAGAATTATTATTTAACCTTTTGAAGGGCGATGGGATATAATAAATCCCACTTAATTGTAATTCCGAAATCCAACAGTTGCACCGGAATTTTGGAAGGAAATTTTGCTTTTATAATTATACGTGAAGAAAATCTTTTACTCATTTTGAAATAATTTCGTTTTTAATTCCCGGTGTGAATCAATGAGTTCAACATTTAATTACCATAAGTACCGCGCCCCTGAAAGGGTTAACACGTTAGGGATATTGCGTTCTAATTAGAGAACATGTGTTTTAATTGAGTATTATTTTGTTTTACCAATTATTTTTGTCGTTATCTCTATGCCGTAATTGATAGAAACTTAAGTTAATGAATGTTGCAAAACTAAACGAAGGACTATACCTTGTTAAAGCTAGAATGACGGTTCTTGAAAATATTGATTCAGACGAGCAAAACAATTACAAAAAGCTTAGAAAAATCATTCTACTGTTACAAAAAGTTAAAAAAAAAATGAAAATTTGTCGGTTCAAACTTCAAGATTTTTTCACATGCTCAAATACTCATCCTGTTTTGCTCATCTAAATATACCTCGACTTACGTTGTTTCCGACTGACGTCGCTAGTCTTGGAACGAATTGCTGACGTAAGTCAAGGTATTACCATCGCCCCCCGAATAATAGGGCCGAGCGCTGACACGAAAATGGCGGCTGCCAAAGGCGGATTTTTTTTCAGCGTGTGTACGATCCCTTAAATTTTAGTACCAATAATTTTTTTCAAGTTTTCTCCTCTTCAATTTTCTGAGATTAAACAAGACAAAGAAATCTTTTATAAAATACTGGTGTGTAAATTTAGAGGACCGTACATACGTTAAAAAAAATCCGCCTTCGGCAGCTGCCATTTTTGTCTCAGCGCTCAAGCCTAGTATTCAGAGGGTGGTGGTATTACTGTACGTGCATAATATGAAAGAATACGTTTAAAATTCAATGGAGGCGTTGCATAGAGCGTGCAATTTTAGATTATTTTCATTTGTTTTAACAATGACTCGGATAGAGTTAAAACATGTAGCAGTCAAAATAAATCCTTTTTACTAGTTTTAAAGTTTTATTTTACACCTTTTAGCAATTGAAATTAATATAATTACAGGTTATTTCCATGAGTACAGGTAGTGTAAGTCACAAACTACGATGTACGTCTATCAGTATTTTAGAACGGAAAAATGTGACTTATTTTATCGGAGGTACCTCATTAATTGAAGAAGGCCAAGCAAACTTTTCAAAAATTACGGGGGACAACAATCAAAATAGTTATCAGCACTGTGACTTACACTACAAAAACCCCATGGAACTAGTCTACAATGTTTAGCAATTTTTCTGCAGTATTTACATTTCATTACAAGTATTTCCAATGTAAATTTACTAATATTTGTATTTTGGTTCAAATATCATTGATAGCAATCAGTGTTGAAAATTAAGCGTGTTTTTGTATTCAACATGTATATCAAATTTTTTTAAAAATAATTTTCTGTTTATTTAATTGCAGACTTTCGTCCATTAAATAAAATGGAAATTACTATTTAATAGCTCTAACAATGGTCATTTGCTTTGGATGATAAACTTTGTACAAATTCAAACACTGCATGTTTATATGTTTAGAATTAATATATAAATTCCAATTACATATTAGAAACACACACAAACATATATAAAATTTATGCAGACAGGTATGAATGTATATATTCATACGCATGCATATGTGTATGATTGTACATGCTTTTACTTTTAAGATAAAAAAAAGTCTGATTTTTTCCCCTTGCAATATAGTGTAAAAGGTGTTAAAACTATAGCAAAAGTACGCACTATTACACTGATAAAAGCCTTAATTGATTAATATTTTGTGTATTAGTCTGCTAACACATTGATAAAATTGACCTTGGAGACCTCTCTAAAATTTATATTTTTTAAATAAAATTTTCAATTCGTACTTAATAAGTAAAAATGTATTAAATAAAAAAAAAATTCTTCTTAGTTATCATTTTTTAAACTAATCGAATACAAAAATAGTACTTCTTAGTTCGTCTTCTTTTATTTTATTTTATTTTATTTTTGCAGAATTTAACCTCTCATGATTTGATGACCATTTTTCAGCAGTAAAAATATCACCATGGGCTATGTTATTACTTTTATAAGTATTTAATTTAACTTATTTTACGAAAAGTGTAAATTAATAAATTATTACTGATTATAAATTAGGATCTAAGAAATTTAAATGCATAGTTAAAATTAAATTTTACAAATTAATTTTATACAACTACTTAAATCAATTCTCGTATATAATTAATATTTGATAGTAAATTACAAGAAAAATGTTTCCATCAAATATGTTTTAATTTTTAATATAAATTATAAGTAGAGTAAATTTATTTCGCACAAAGGGCATAGCCGGATAAGCATTGGAAACATGCCTTTCAATCAAATGTCCTAGATTTCCCCCCAGATATGGATACCTATCTGGAAATACATTTCCCCTATTATCACCTTATAAATATTTATATTTTAGGCAAAAAAATTGATTCTGCGATTTTTTAAAAACGTGATTTTCTCAAAAACTACTGCACCGAATTTCATGCCATTAACTGAGGTTATAATAGAAACCAAAGATGCATAACTGGTAGTTTTTGTATAATTTTCTGTTTATAAAAAGTGTGAGAAATAGCGGCAAAAAATTTACAAAAATAAAAATCATATCTTACGGTTGTACGAATATAAAAATTTTCCTGTAAGAAAATCTCATATGTGCACACATATTACATATAAATGCCGAAAGTTTGCGTTGGATATAACATATAAATATATACAAAAATATGTGCAAAAATTAACAAAATTCGTTTAAAGGCGTAATTTTGGGCACAGCTACTCAAATTCGACATACAAAGACATTTTGGTATAAACACTAACAGAATTGCTGTATTTTAAATTTTAATGAACACACGTGCATCATTCTCAACGCTGTCGATACTGCTTCGATACCAAAAACTGTCGTTGGTGTCGCAGGCAACAACAGGGAAGAATACTGTTGGCATTGAAAGAAACTACATTCTTCAATATCGAAATGTAATGACAGTGATCACAATCAATTTAAATGAAAATGTTTTTTTCCAAGTCTTAATGAACATGATTTTCTCAGGAAAATATCGTTATTTTGTATAGGAAAATAAAACCTATGTTAAACCCGCGAAATTTCGCCTTATTGAAGGAGAGATTTTCCATAAGAAAATACTGGTAACAAAGAATTTTCCAGTCTAAAAATTCCTGGTCCCGTACGAAACCTGAATGAAAAATAATTTTAGTTCATAATTTTAACCTGTTTTACAACTTGTAGCAGTTTATTTACCAAAATGTAAAATGCTTATGTCTAGCTAATGTTAACCGCCGCGATTTAACCCCTTAACCTACGATTTACGTCTCAACAGCTCACGGTTTGGCAAATCCATAGCTACCACTAAAATTTAATAGAGATTTTTGCCTTGTTTAATCATGGAATTTCGACGATTAAATTAAACTATATTTACTGTGAAATTTTAGTGGTAAGAAGAATTTACGGGCTATGCCCGTCATTGTAGGTTAAGGGGTTAAAACTGATTTGTTCTAGTGAATGGTTCGATTTGTTACGATAGAACGATAATCCAAAATGCGATTGTTGTGGAAGTTTTTTGAACAAAGCTTGTGGTTACAGAAAAACATTGACACCAGATGAAGACGCCGGATAGCTTCGTTTAAGTTAACCCCTTGAGGGGTGGTTGTATTTTTATGAAACCACTTCATTTCAATTCCCAAATGTCACAATGGCCCCAGAATTTTTGTTAAAAAAAACATCGGCTTATTATATACGCGAAATATAGCTTTTTCATAGTTACAAAAAAAATTTGATTTCAAATTCCGGTTTCATTCATTAATTTCAACACTTGAGTAATAGAACTACTTTGCCACTGAGAGTTTAAACAAATTCGGCAAAAGATTAATTTCCGATAAATATATGGTAGATGAAGTACTTGGTCGCACGCTATTCAAAATAAACGAAGAAAATACTTTAGTGACTGCAATTGAAGTAAATAACTGGTTGCGTAGAAAACACCCTTTTATCAAATTATCTTCACTAGACTTTCCACATTTCCCTGAAACGACCGAAAAAGAATTAAAAATGTTTTTTGCAGTTTCATACCAGTACAGACAGGCAATATCTTACTCGGAGGAAATGATGAAGAATGACTCTTCGATTGATATATATTTCTTTAAAAATGTTCCAAATATTTTAAAAATACGAATTCCATCACGGCTTATTCACAAAGAAAACTTGCCGTTGCTTCATACATTATAAAAGTAATGCTACTGGAGTGCCTGCAACACCAAATCATTATTGCGAGGCCGCTAATATCATGAGAACAATAGGCTATTGCTCTCATTTGGCAGTAGCAATGCATTATCAATTCTTACGGGAGGTATGTATAAAAAAATGTAAGACCGGCAGAAATTCTTTCTACACTATACAGAAATGAATACATTCCTGTTGTGATTGAAGATTACAGTGATAACGACTAATTTCTTCTTTCCATCTTCTTTTCTTTACATATTTAGTGTCTTATATTATTTTAATTTTAATTTTTATGTATAAAATAATGTAATACATTAGCACATTTTCAGCTGCTTTTTTCTTATAAAAGTAACTTTTTTTTAAAGTGAGGCCTGAAGCACTGAAAGTTGAATATACGTTTATAAATATATTTGCAAAAAAAGAGCTATGTCTTTACAGTACATTTTAATCTTCTGATATTTGTCTCACTGTTTTTACACTAATATTTATTTATTTAGAAAAACATTTTTATCCCGTCAAAAATTACAAGATTAAGAATTAAAAAAATACATTTTTAAATACAAAGCATCATCCAATGTTGTCGACTTTTTTTTTTTTTTTAACTCAAATTATCTATAAATTTTCATTAGCATTTATCTTCGAATTAAATAGCCACAGAAATCTACCATTAAATGAAGCAATAATTGCGAGTTGTACATGTACATATCTTGAATAAAAAATTATCTATCACTAGGTTGAGCAAAAAGTTCTGGGAAATTTGTGAAAGTTGCGTTGTTATGCGCAAATTAACAACAAAAGCAACAAGGACTTTCTGCAATCGTTCTGCCAGATTCCGGATTAGCTGGAAGTACGAAATTTGTCGCCGTACAAGAACCTTCACCGTCATTAATCTCATGGATGGATTTCAGAATCGTTAGACATTTCCTCCAATAATGCCGGATCAACTCACGCAAATCATACCGTTTAACAGGCATTTTGGAGCCGACATCCGTGAACTCCTAGAGATATACCACTAGTACTCCTATATACGATACAAATTCTGGTATCTATTAGTTTAAAAATGTCCCAGAACTCTTTGCTCAACCTAATACTAGCCAAACCGGTAAATATCTCACAAACAAAATGATCGCAATTGGCTCAAACTCTAGTTATATAACATCCTTAATTCTTACGGGGATTCGGAATTAAAAATGAGGAAACTACTTAACCTTCTCACCGCCGCGAACTGATTTATTCGTTCACTGAGCTCCAGGTTTCACTGCAATAGAAGCATAATTTAAATTAATATAATTTGAGAAATATAATGCAGTTTAAAAACATGCGTTATGATTAATACTCGCAAGGCTTATATACTTATATGAAATTAAATTTTTTATATCATGTTAGAAAAAATATCTTTTTTTAGACTTAAAATGAAAAATTAAAGAGTAAACAACATTACAAGTCTGCGTTTTTGCTCGGCGGTCAGAGGGTTAAACTTATTTCTCTTCGTTAAAAGTGGTGAGAATGTTTAAATGAAAGTCATTAATAATCGTCATTACATTTCGATACCGAAGAATGTTACGTTTTCCTAGCTAAAATATTTTTCTCTATTGTCTCCGATACAAATGCTTGTTTTTTTGCTACCGAATCAGTTTCGACAGTGTTGAAAAAGATGGCCTACATCATTAGTGAAATCTAAAATACATCAGTTGACACATTGTCTGCTGACTTTATTCCAAAAATTATTCCAATGTCGAATTTGAGTAGCTCCGCCCAAATAACGCCTTTAAATGAATTTTATTTATTTTTACACATATTTTTGTAAATATCTATATATTATACCCAACGCACACTTTTGACATTTTTATATAACATAGATGCACACATGATGAAATTTTTACAAGAAAATTGTATTTTTCGTATAATCGTAAGATATGATTTTTATTTTTCTAAATTATTTTTATCGCTATGTCACACAGCTTTTATAATCAGAAAATTATACAAAAATTACCAGTTATGGTCTCTATATAACCTCAGTTAATAGCATGAAATTCGATGCAGTAGTTTTTGATAAACTCAGTTTTTTTTTTTCTATTGAAAAATCATATTTTTCTCAAAAAATATCAATATTTATGAGTTGATAATAGGGGAAATATATTGTCAGATCTGTGGGAAAAAATCAGGACATTTGATTGAAACGTATGTTTCCAATGCTTATCCGGTTATGCCCTTTTATAAAATGCAATTTAATTTAGTCAGAAAAGTTAAAAGGGCATGATTGTATTTTATTATCCTATCCATAGAGGGCAGCGGTATTAAACAATATTATATGTAGCTTCGAAGAACGGGAGGCTGTTCCATAATGCGCAGTGGTTGAAGATCGAAAGAATTGTGTTGCTGTAGCCTAAGCGCTAGTTGAACCATGGAACTATTAATAAAGAGGAACTAACCTATCCTTGAAATAGTGAAGCTTCAACTGTCACCACGATCGCAGGTGTTGTTTACCATCGGTGGAAACTTCCATCAGTAAATTTAATGGAGTTATGAATAAAGAGGAGGGGACATGTAGTGTACTGTCTACCAGTTGCGAGTGAAGTAACTGAGGAGGTTGTGAAAAGATGGCGGCTGCTTTGTTAAAAACCGGATCTACAGTTTCTGATTACCGCCAGGTCAAATATCCAAGCAGTAAAATTGAATAGGAAAATTTGTTTTAATTAAGCGTCTTATTCATGGAATTTTTTTCTCAAAAATGTCATAAAGATTTCTATTTGTTTTTACTGGTGTCAGTATCCTTGTAAAACTGTCAGTTTGTTTCCCTGGTTGTCACAATATGGCGGAAACGCAGGGTATAACTACCGCCAATGTAAACTTCTACCAGTAAAAATGAAAATCTGTTTCTACCATTATTTATGACTGAAATTATGTAATAATAAGGCTTTTAAATAAGTTGAGGATTTGTATAAAAATTTACTGGTGGATGTTTCCCCCTGCGATAGAGGTTACAGATGAAGCTTCGCTATTTTAAGGATATGTCAGTTCCTCTTTATTAATAGTTCCATGGTAATTTTATATAGAAATTTTCTGCTTCTTTAAGCGTCTGCAAATTTCACTATGCCTGTATTCTTGCACAATTTCGGTCATAAATAATGGTAAAAACAGATTTTCATTTTTACTGGTAGAAGTTTACTTTGGCGGTAGTCACGCCCTGCGTTTCCGGCATATTGTGACAACCAAGGAAACAAAATGATAGTTTTACAAGGCAAACTGACACCAGTCAGAACAAATAGAAATTTTGGCCAGATTTGTGAGAAAAAGATTCCATGAATAAAGCGCTTAAATAAGACTAAATTTTCTATTCAATTTTAGTGGTGGGATATTTGCCACAGTGGTAATCAGAAACTGAAGATACGATTTAAAAAAATCACCCGCCATCTTGTGACAACATCCTCAGTTACTTCACTCGCAACTCGTAGACTGTACACTATATACGTCGCCTCCTCTTTATTCGTAACTCCATTAGTTGAACCACTGCCAAACTCGATCGCCTTCCTTATACGGCCTTCACAATATCCCTTGGTTTCGGAATCGTTAAAGACTACAATCGTCGCCAGATGGCGCGAATACCTTCTGTAAATTGTATTTTCTCTACTGTAAATAATGCTTATTAAGTGTTACTTTCATACATAAAAAATACGAAAAACGTCTCTGTATATGCGTTATAAAAGGTATAAATAATGTACGTATATTTTGCCTCGGCGTTTTTTATACTGCAAACAGGAAGACTGAAGGATTTGGAGATAAAATAACTCTGATGTAAAATATAGGTATATAAAGTTGATTGCGGACAAATTTGGATTATAGTAAACATTAGAGGTTCTGAAAATGAAGTGTACAGGAAAATAGAAAAATAATAATAATTATAGGTTTCTACCATTTTTTAGAAAAAAGGGGAATTTATAAAATCAAATGTTTTAATTTTAAGCAGTTATATTATAAAAACTACAATAAAAAATTTCTTACACACTATTAAGAGAATAAGCAAGATCGTCAATATCCGGCTACCAACAAATAACGAAATATTTTTTTCAAAACATTGATTATTTTTGCACGAATCTTAATTAATTAAAGAAATATAGATATATGTACATTGCAAACAATTTTCAATAAATTTGGCCATTATATGTGTTGATCTGAAATATTCAAGCATGTATAAAATTACATATAAAATTAAATATTGTAATTCTGGACAGTCATGGTATAAAAGTATACGATTAATATAAAAATATATTTACCTGTTTCATAATATAAAAAAATAAGAAAGTCTTTTTGCCAATGTCCGGCAATCAACTAATATCGATTTTTTCTTTTTTAAAACATGGATATTTACATAATTCTTACATATTTAGAAAAAATATATATCAGTACATTGCAAACGATTTTCAGTAAATTTAACCTTTATAGGGACTAATCTTAACTATACAAGCATATAGTTAAATTAAAATCACATGATAAAATTAAATATTCTAATTCTGGTCAGTCATCATATAAAGGTGTACAATAAAAATATATTTACATGTCTTATAATATAAGAAAAAATAAGCAGGTCTTTTCGCAAATATCCAGCAATCAAATCATATCGTTTTTTTTTTTTTTTTTTTTTTTTTTTTTTTTTTTTTTATGGGTATGGATATAAATATGGATATTTATACGTTTCTGAATTTAGAAAAATATAGATAATGTGTACATTGTGAACAATTTTCAGTAAATTTAAATATTGTAGGTGCTGGTCGTGAATTACAGCAACAGAAAAAAAAAAAAAATAAATAATTTTTTTTCTTCATGTTTCAGTATTTTAAAGAATCAACAAGTCCTTTTTCCCCCCCTTCAACAGTTTGTACTGAAATTTGAAGAAAATTCATAAAAAGAAATTTCTGGATTTTTTTTAGTGAATACTCAGTGCAATATGGAACACAGCAATAAGCCGATTTTTACTAAAAAAAGAAAAAAAAATCAAAAATCGCAAAATCAGATAAGTTATACCTAAGAAAACACAAGCGTGTAAGGGAAATTCTTCGTTAGGCACAGTACGTAAAAGCTCCTCCTACAATTCTCCGGAGAGAAACTCTGATTCCCGAAAACAAAGGGATTTCGAAATTTTGTTACAGGCGTATAAGGTTGAAACCAAAAATACATGTGCTTTTAATGTCCAAAACTTTAATATATATATTTTTTCATCTGATATACAAAAAAATTCCAAATTTTTTATGCCATCTTTTAGAAAAAACTATTCTTAACTGGTATGAAATATGCTCTAGCCAATTTTATGGTATTTAATGCACAATTTATGCACTTTATCTATTCTTAGCTATGAAAATTAGCTGTCCAAATGACTTGAGAGACAACTTTATACAGACTACGATTCTAGATATTATGAAAAACACAATATTTATCTGTTTTTATTTAAATAACAGATATAGTAGTTTAATAAATTTGTACTAATGAATTAAGATATGTATTTTGTAACTGCATAAGTTTAATTTAACGTTTGTCCATGAAAATGAAACCTCTGTTACTTTATTTACATTTAGCAGAATAAATAATAAAAAAATTGTCCAACAAAGTCTGCTACTAATCTGTATTGCTCAAAGAACTTTCTAGAATAGAAGTCAAGAGCCATTTTAACTTTGTCTGCCACGTGTTTAGAATATAGAGCAGTATTATGAAGTTCTAAGGTGAGTGTGTTTTCTCTTTGTAACTTCTGTTAATCCAATTTTAGATTTAAATATTGTTTTAAAAATAAAATACAAATAACAGAGGTTACATTTTATCCCAGAATATACATTTTTTGTGGTACTTATTGTCATTCTTATTACTTATTTATATTTATTTTTTCAGTAGCATGTATTATTTATTTGTGGTATTTTCCAGATCTAAAAATGTCTCCTAAGAAAACAAGTTTTCAAGTTCTTGAATCTACTGCTGAAGAAAATTAAATTAAAGAAATAGCGCTAGATAAATAAATTAGAGGAACATACATACTAGTAGAATTTGTAACTGAAAAAAAAAAGAGAAAAATGAAGTATTGATTCCCACCAGTTTTATAAAATAGTGAAATTGGGTATATTTTTGTTTCATTCTTACTGTCATTAAATAAGGTGAATATTTCTTTTCCATAAAAGTGGTGCCAATAAGCAATTTGAATTATTCAACCGTAATTTAATTCGAGCGTTAAGGGGTTAATTTAACATTTGTCCGTGAGAATGAAACCTCTATTACTTTATTTACATTTAGCAGAATAAATAATAAAAATTTTGTCCAACAAAGTGTGCTACTAATCTGTATTGCTCAAAGAACTTTCTAGAATAGAAGTCAAGTGCCATTTTCACTTTGTCTGCCACATGTTTAGAGTATAGAGCAGTATTATGAAGTTCTAAGGTGAGTGTGTTTTCTCTTTGTAACATCTGTTACTCCACTTTTAGTTTTAAATATTGTTTTAAAAATAAAATTTCTCTTTAAATCACAAAACACCAAGTAAAATAAGTTTATATAAATAACATAGTTATTTTTTAGAATATTATTATTTAAGGAAAAAAAAAAGTTTTTGCTTAAATGTAACCTCTGTTACAACTTTTGGTAACAGATGTTACATACAAATAACAGAGGTTACATTTTATCCCAGAATATGCATTTTTTGTAGTACTTATTGTCATTCTTATTACTTATTTATATTTATTTTTGCAGTAGCATGTATTATTTATTTGTGGTATTTTCCAGATCTAAAAATGTCTCCTAAGAAAACAAGTTTTCAAGTTCCTGAATCTGTTGCTGAAGAAAATTAAATTAATGAAATAACACTAGACGAAATAATTAAAAGAACATACATACTAGAACTGAACAAAGAAGAGAAAAATGAAGTATTACTACACAGCCGTTTCACGAGATGATTTAGAAGATGGTGAAGTGCAAGTTATGTTTTTGAAAGCTTGTGACGATGCATTATCTATTTTTAAATTAGTTGACAATAATATTCAGGGCTCGCACCGTTCCTAAAATTTTCGCAATTTGCTACCAGCATTTTAAATAAGAATTCTTCGTGGTAGATTCCTTTAACATCTATTATAGAACTATACAACAAAGATTATCGTTTTAATTTAGTGGTAGCAAAGTGCGAAAATTTTAGGAACGCTGCGAGCCCTGAATATTGCATACATAAAGTTCGAACAGATCCAAAAAAGTTTGCCCATGCCAACTTTAGTACAGAAAGGGGGCAGATTATTTTACAAATTTCCCCACCCTGTTGACGTATTTGAAAAATAATTGCAGTGTTAAAAATTTGTGGAAATTTCTTTGAAAAATAAAATTATGTCTGATTTATTCAGTGTGTATTTGTTAGTTGCGAAAAAGTCAGTTTGTTTACATCTTGTAAATTTTTGTAACCTCTGTTACAGGATTAACCTCTGTTATTTGAAGAATTTTTCTATTTCTTTTTAATAGTTGTAAACTGATAATAAACCAAATGTATTTAAAACAAAGAATAAGTTATGTACTTTAAATACAATTAAAAAATATTTTCTTTAAAACTAAAATAAGTGGTAATTATGAACTTTAACTTAGTTTATTTATTTTTTAATTTTTTTTTTTTTTTTTTTGTAAACGAGTTTTTTGTAAATTACGCATGTAATGATAATTAAATTTTATTAATTATTATTCAACTTTCTAAAACTGTTATTTTGAAATAAAGGAAATTTTTGCTAAAGTAACATATAAAAGTTATATTTTTTGCTGAAATATTTGTATCATAAATTAAGCAAATACTGTCTAGTAACAGAGGTTACATTTTTCATGCTAGATATGACTTTGCAAGGTTATATTTTAATTGTAAAATTGATTTCTTTCTGTGCGGATGCTAATTTTGTGCAGCTTAAATATATATTTAAACAATATTATTGTTATTTAGTGAAATCTAGATAGAAAAAATGACGAAAAAAAATCTAGAAAAGCACAAAGAAAGTTGGTTTTACCCATAAGAGGAATCAAGTTTGGCCGTGGTTGAACAGACCAGGTCATCTCTTTTTCAAGGATGAGAGCGTTCCGACCCAAATGGTTGAGTTTCACCAATAAATGTTAATACTATTCTTTGCTTTGTTAAATCTCAGAATTTCGTTCGTTAAATATGGATATGCTAGACATGCTTTTAAAATTTAGCGGTAGAAATCGGACATTTGGGTGAGAGTTCCCATCTTTGCTTTTTCGATACAAGAAGCTACTAGTCATTACCGTTGCTTTTTATTCATGAATGAAATGTAAAAGTAATTTAAAATAAACAAGATGGACTAATTACATA
Organism: Maratus speciosus; assembly: GCA_963932465.1. Taxonomy (NCBI): domain Eukaryota; kingdom Metazoa; phylum Arthropoda; class Arachnida; order Araneae; family Salticidae; genus Maratus; species Maratus speciosus. The sequence goes on along the minus strand of OZ010799.1, from coordinate 370,564,365 downwards.
AATACTGTTTCTTTATAAAATTCCGGTGTGCGTATTAAAATTTTTCACAAATAAAATTTTGTTTTTGGTTTTAACCCCTTAACGCTCGAATTAAATTACGGTTGAAAAATTCAAATTGCTTATTGGCACCACTTTTATGAAAAAGAAATATTCACCTTATTTAATGACAGGAAAAATGATACTAAATTATAGCCACTGACTGACCAAATGATACTAAATTATACCACTATATTATAAAACTGGTGGGAATCAAACAATTTGAGTAAAAGACACAGCCCGAGTATATGACGGGAGCGAGAATTAAGGGGTTAATTAGGAATTTGTTATAATTGTTCACCATTTGTCAAAATTTTGAAGATGAGCAACTGGAAGTAAGTTTTTTGGTTTTTAACCCCTTAATTCTCGCTCTCGTGATATTCGCGGGCTGTGTCTTTTATTCATTTTTGTTTGATTGCCACCAGTCTTATAAAATAGTGTAATTGGCTTTATTATGATATCATTTCACCTGTCATTAAATAAGGTGAATATTTCTTTTTCAAAAAAGTGGTGTCAATAAGCAATTTGAATTTTTAAGCCGCAATTTAATGCGACCGTTAAGGGGTTAATACGATTGACGAAAGAGCATCATTCACGAGTTCCGAATTTAGTTATTAACGCTAGAAAGACGGGGAATTTTACTCAAATTTTGCAAAAATATTTGACTCCAGAATTTTTATTTTAAATAATTAACTTATTTATTTAACTACAATTTTTTCTTTGCCTCTTTTAAACTAGTTTTATAAAGAAAATTCTGGTTCGAACCGAAATATATTCATTTGGTAGCGGTCAAAATGTCCGCTAGCCGTCTTTCTAGTGTTAAGTATTTTAATTCCAAATCAAGCTGATGCATTCATTTCCGGATATTTAGCAGTCTTGAGGCTTCTATGAATAAGGGACCTGGTGCCATAATATAGAAATCCTGATACCCTTATTCAAGTTCCTATCTGTTAATTTTAGTTTAACTTTTGTACATGATATTCTTAAATGACTCATATTTACACTAAATAGAATAAACACTGTACGAAAAGAAAATTATGTTAAATTAATGCTTTGACCAAGAAATTAGATTGATGAAAAAAATGACTTCTATTTAATAAAATCAGCTTGCTAAAAATAGAGATTAAAATTTCTCTATTTGAGATATACATATATATAAATTTACTGTGTCGTTAAGAATTCGTGTACGTATAGAGTTCTAAATTTCATAAGCTTAGTATTAGTTCCAGAACTGTGTGTATTTTTTGGTTTTCGATTGAAAAGATCTTTGATTCGGCAAGAAATGACCACAACTCTCCGAAGAGCCCAACATAGATTTTATGCTAAACAAAAGAGAGACTTTGCTTATTCCAACGATAAACACTGGCGACCTGCAGTTTTAACCCTTTCAAGAGCAAAGGACTTCAGTTGCTAAAATGTTCCAATGATTGTGTGACGCCATGATTTATGAATAAATTTATTTCAAAATTAGAGAAAAGGGATTTTATTCACGTATATTATATCAGCAAAATTTTGGTGCCAGTAGGTATTTGGAGATTAAAATTAAATGGTATATACAATGTACCGCCGTCTTTCTAGAGAACAAAACAGCAGCAGCTCCTTCTTCTACTGAAAGTCTTTCGTAAATTGGTTTCCAAAGTAGGTTTCTGAAGTTTATGCATCAGTAAATATTTTTCAATGTACAGATTTAATATAAATAACTTACAATCTATAAAAATGTGAACAACACAAAAAGTATTTTCTCTAAAACCACGCCCCCAGACAATGATATTTGCTTAAATAAAAACAAGCATTCTCGTTCTTTGTAGTTAATGTGTTAAGATTTTCAGTTACTTTGCAAAATAACAATGCTTTGACATTATGTCGTAATTATGTATTCATGTCACATTGTGCGCATTTTGGGACATTATGAATTATTGAAAGCGGGCAACCTTTCTGAAAGTCACGTATTTTCACTATGCAAAAAAAATAATTTAATAGCTCACAAGAAAAAATTATATATATATATAGTATATGAAAAGTATTAAAACCCTTAACCCTTTCAGGGGCAAGGTACTTGTATTCATAAAATGTTGAAATAATTTACTGACACCAGTATTTACAACAGACTTTATTTGTAAACAAGTAAAAGCATATTTTCGCGTACTTAATAAAGGTGAAATTTAAATTATAAAATTCCGGTGCCAATGCGGAAATTAGGGCTTAAAATTATGTGATGCCGTGACGGCATCACCGCCCTTCAAGGGGTCAAAATAAAAGTTTAACATTCAAATTTAAATTAATTTCAATTTAAATATTTATGTCTATTTCTGAAGTTGCTCCTTTTAAGTTTTTATCCATGCCTGACAAACAATAATTTGATAAATGAAAGGCTACAATGTCAAAAGACGTTCTTAAAAGCACCATGAAAATAAAGAAACGAGAAAGGCCTTTCGAAAAAACTTTGCCTTTCTTCATCAGACGAAAAGAACATGTGCTATCACTTTGAAAGCTGCAGTAGTATTTTTATGTCAAAGTGGCAGCATGTGTTTATTGCTTCTGATAGAGAGAGAGGAAGTTCTTTCGAAAGGCCTTGCCAACTTTATTTTACTGGTGTTTTTAAGAACGTCTTTTGACCTTCGTACCACCTTGATCAATTTTCTTATAAAATTAAGTTCTATCCAACTCCAAGAGCAATATAATGCTAGCGCAATCTTCAGCAGTTTGTGACTAGTTTCATACAGACCTTGCTAAAGTCACAGTCTCGGGAATCGTACGTGTCTTGCACACACCTCTATCGAAAGCTAATTATCCAATTATGTTAAAATATCTTCCTATTTTGACACCTTCGCCCCTACTGGAAAAAATTGCAATTTCTTATCCAAACCCCTGTACCTCTCAGAAAAATTTAGTACATAGAGATTTGAGACTGTTATTCAGAACTTATGAACATGTAGTAATTAACGTAATAGGGTGATCTAGTGTCATCTGCAAGGAAGTCCCGTTCTTTTATGGGGTCTCAGAACTCCGCTTTAAAGCTTTAAGCTTTAAAATTTTCGAAATTTTTTTTAGATAAGTCCTGTTCTTTTATGGGGTCTCAGAACTCTTAAAGCTTTAAAATTTTCGAAATTTTTTTTAGATGTTAGACTCCTATCTTTTCTGAACTCTTTTACATAATTTTTTTCTTGAAATTCCTATTAGAGCAGAAGTTACGGCTTTTAGAATTATATCCGCCCAATAGCTGAAGCGGTGTTTTCGAAACTTTGGAGTAATTTTTTCCAAATGTCGATTTTGGTCATAACGCGCACGATATCTCAAAAAGTTTTAAATATTTTTTCATGAAAATGTCAAAACATATCTTTCATGTTAGTCTGTATAAACTGTACCTAAAATTTCCTTCTTATTGTTTAAAAAAATATTTTTTTAGGTGATTATACTATTGAAATATTCAAACTTTTGCCTTAGTTGAATACAACTTTGTAATAAAGATATAAAAATGCTTAAATACAAATTTATTTAGGTTCCTAGTAATTATTATAGTCTGATGTATAAGTGGGCACCAGAATTTTCATTCTAGTTGCAAAGTTTATTTTGTAATCCTGCGCGTAATGTACTGTGCCGCTTTTTTACTCCTCGTCAAATGTCTGACAGTTTCGACAGGAAAAACGCTGAACGGTATTTTGATTCTTTGACATCTAAATGCAAATACTGAAACAAGTGTTGTTCTATTTACGAAGTTTTACTTCTAAATACAAAAAAGACAACAATGTTGAGAAATTCTTATTAGAATAGTAAATCACAGACGTCAAAATGACGGAATGTTCATCTGCCTTTCATTATCACATGGCTTGATACAAACGAAGAAAATCGAGATTTTATTATTGAAAGGTTTGTATTGCGCAAAAACTCCATTTTAAAAACGAGAAATAATTTCTACTAATAGAATAATATTTTTCGCTATTTCTATTTTATCTGAAACAATGGAAATAATCCAATCGCCACCTTTTTGAGGATATTTCATAAAAAACTTTTAAATGGAAATTAAAATATAAGGATTCGAATATTTTTAAAAATACCTAGTGAGGGCACATCTACAAACGAATAGCTTTCATAAAAAAAAATAATAATTATAATAATTAGCAAAATCGGTTCAGCAGAAAGCTCAGGGTAGACGAATAAAAATATAGTCTGGTGTTTAAAATTTAAAGACGGCACGATTCGCCCCAGAATGGTTACATACACTTTCCTACACTTGCATTTTATATAAGCATAACTGCCAACATTTAAGCTTTTTTCTTACCACTAAAATTGTATAGTAAATTTTATCGTATTTAACTGTCACAATCTTACGATTAAACAAGACGAAGATCTCCATTAAATTTTAGTGGTAGCGAAAAAGCGTAAAAGTTGGCAGCTATGTATAAGATATCAAGATACTATGTTGTATAAAAAATTTTATTCGCTATGTTCCTTAAATTATTCTACTTTTCGGCATATTCAAATTTTCCCTATTTTAATAATATCTATCATTTATTCCTTTTTAAATTCCGCTTAATGTGAAACGCGTATATAAATAATATCTTATTCCAAAACCTTAATTTAAAGCTTTGGATTCCTTCATGAACTTTATAAGCTATCCTATCTATCACATTCTGAGTGAAGTTAATTTCTATGTTCGAATGTTTTCAAAAGCCATTTTCTTTTTCTTTCCCAATTTTCATTCTACGAAAAATCTATTCCCGCGCTTGACTTTCCTCCTTAAAAAACTTACGACCTTAAAACTGGAATTATTTTCTTTTAAGCCTCGCCTTCTCTCCCGATTGGTCCTGGACAATCGTCTGAGAACGGCTGCCTGTCTCTAATTTGTTCTTTTTGCGTGCTACGTAATCACTGTATCATTGTGCCGGCTTGACAAAACTTAACTGCACGACCTCGGAACGGATAGTTTGAGAGTTTTTCGCCTGTCTTCAAATAATATAATAGCTATCTGGTGCTTCTAACTTCGTAGAATGCGAGAATTACTTAATCACAGCTTTTAAATGTCAGAGTGCAGCATCACGCGTCGTAAGGCGTTATGGCTGACTCTAGTACCAGGGAATTGGTGATATGTTTTGTTTGTAAAAAAAATAACTGTTCCCGCTTAACCTTTAAATGCGCGATTTTTTATTTTGTTTCGAAAAAGTTATATATGATTCTCTGAAAGGTTTATAACACATGAAAAATCATGAAAAAAAATATATTTTTCATATAATACGTCAATCTTTTCTTCCCTTACACATCAGCAATATAAGTAAAATCTACTGTCGTGTGGCTGTTTTACGCTAAAATATCGCAAATTATTAAATACTTTAATGAGTATGTTTTCAAATCCCTTATTTTAAATAGTTATTTATTTTATAAAACTTTACCTTTAACCTTTTAACCCCTTCACGGTCGCTTAATATTTGAAAAAACCATCAAAAGTGTACCTATTTTTTTATTACAGAAATTGAATAATTATAAGGTTTCTAAATAAAATATGCAATTAGTTTATTTTTAAGCCGAAAAAACAGTATTTTATAGCCATATTCATATTTGTATAAAAGCCATCACGCGAGAATTATGTTAACCTCTTAAGCTCCGCCTCCGATAAATGTAGGTTACTTTTTTTTATTATTCAGATTGTTTGATTCCCACCACCGTAGTTTACGCCAGATAAAATGATGCGAAAATAAAGCCATTTACACTATTTAAAAAAACTGGTGGGAGTCAAACAATCTGAATTAAAAGATAGTAGCCTACATTTATCGGCGGCGGAGCTTAAGAGGTTAAGACACATAATTCTCGCATGATGGCTTTTATACAAATATGAATATGGCTATAAAATATTGTTTTTTCGCCTTAAAAATAAACTAATTGCATATTTTATTTAGAAACCTTATAATTATTCAATTTCTGTAATAAAAAAAATAGGTACACTCTTGATGTTTTTTTCAAATATTAAGCGACCGTGAAAGGGCTAATATTCCAGTTATCATCAGAAAGGCTTGATTCATCAGAATCCATATCAAAATGACAAAAATATTACAAATCTATGACAAATCTATGGCAAATTATAGATCGTACAAATCAAACCAGAGTGCTAATATTCAAAGACTTCAAATGGAAATTCCAGTTCAATTTTTCTGGTTTCAGAAGTTTTTTCCAGCAATTAAATCTCCAGCCCGAGAATATGACGGGCACGAGAAATAACGAACGACACCTCAACCTGAGATATTGACGGGAGCGAGAATTAAGGGGTTAATTCCCATGACAGAATACGTTCTAAAAATTACGTAGTCCAGAGAATCTGACTTAAGACCAGAAAGTTTCAATGGTTCATTTCGTTTTATTTAAATACGGAATGCTTGTTATAAACTAAACCAAATATTGCTATTGTAATTTTCTGGTGTGAATTAGGTATATACGAATATTTAAAATATATTAAATTCAAAATACTGTTGTTTGCATGTATGCAAAGCTGTGCACTAAAGGGTTAAGAATTTCGTCTTATTTTTTCGAAGAAATTAGCAGTTCTGATCCTTGCCTGCCACTTTACTACTTTCGATTGCAAAACTTCTCATTAGAGATCATTGTCTATCACTCCATCATGATTTGCGACTGCATAATTTCTCATTAGGGCGATTCTCAAAAGGTGGTCACTGGACACACGTCACAACTTTAAGCCTTTCAAACATAACTTTAATTATCATTGACTTTTTTTTTACACTGAATTTTTAATTCTATTCAGAGACAGAAAATGACATAATTTATTGTAAAAGCTTTGTATAAATATCTTAAAATTTTATTATTTTATGCTAAAGAGGCCAATTTCGGACATTCATACCGTTAACTGCTCCAATGTACCACCAAGAAAAAGAGTTTTAACTTTTTTCCAGGTGGTTCTAATGGTGAACAACGAATGCATAAAGGAAACGGATGATTTTTTGATAATTTCGTTAAGAGATGGCAGGCTGATTTGTTGCTTTTTTGAAGATAGAAGGACTTTTCTATAAAGAATTTTTTTTATTTTGTTATGTCCGAAAGTAACGTACGCGAGAAAGCATTTGATTTTATTATTATTATTACTGGATAACAAAAAGTTAATTATACATATATATATATATGTATACACATACAATTATAGGACACATTTACTACATTCTTAGTCTTAAGAAGTTTTTAAATACTAAGCGCAACGTCCAAAATCTGTAACGTACGTGCGAAAAAATGTCCAAAATTTGTAACGTACACAACTACTAATTAAATGCTTTAATAATTAATTTTCCAATTAATTAATAGTTGCTGTCTTTTAATATTTGTGTATAATTTTGTAGACATAATTTTAAAAATATTTATATATTATATTTATAGACAAAAAAAATTGGCCTTAAATTTGAAAAATTTAAAAATTACATATAGTTAACGTTTAATGATCCCACCTTTTGGGATCTCCCTTTAGTGATCATTCCTGGTTATTCTAACATGATCTTCGACTGTGTTATTTTCTACAGATGACGGCATTTAAACTGCGAATTATTCATTCAGTCATGCGCTAATTTATTAAGAACGTGCCAAATCATCACACATATATATAAAAGCATTCTTTTGAAAATATTGTTGAAGTGGTCAATTGAAAACTTGTAGATAAATGAAAAAGGCTTTTCTTAGCTTTTGGTTAAATGTGAATACTGAAACGAGTTTTGCAATAATCACGAAATTTCCCACGAAAACTCATAACAAACTTAGATATTTTTACTAGATACCTATGAATCGAATAACGTGTTTTATTTTTTTGATAAATGAAAATGTACTTCTGAAAATGTACAATAAGCTTTTGAAACAGAATTTCAAACACGACATTCACGAAAAGATGGTCGTAAGTTAACATTCGACTATATTCTAAAACTTATTTCACATGGGCGTAATCTGGCGGGGGCAAGGGGGGGCATATGCCCCCCCCCCCAGTTTTTTAAGAGCAGGGGCAAGACATGTATTTTGCCCCTCCAGTTTTTTGTCTTGTTTTCAAATTTCTGTGTTTTCTTTTTCGCTTTTTTTTACCCCCTTAGTTTAATAATTTATATTACTATCTTGGGTTTGAACTAGAATTGGATACAGCAAAATCAAAACCGCCAGAATTAATGTTTTCACGTTGACATAAGTAATTTTTCTTATGTCTTGACAAAACCTTCTGCTATAATAACAGTTCAAGAGAATTTTTTCCCGTCTCCCTTTTTTTCCTTTTTGTACAAAGTAGAAAACTTATTTTTCTCTTCATTTCCAGGGATGTTTTTTTTGGGGGGTGCACGAGTGGGAATAGATATCACGATTACTGTGTCTTGACTCTGACCATTGTCCTTTATCGTAAGATAATATAAGCACAAAACAAGAACTTCCTGGCCCTCAGGGCTCTCGACTATAGTGACGCTCCTTGAATATACTCGTAGCGTCAGTCCAGTACTGGTGAGCTGAGGAAATTCTCATGTCGTCTGGATATACAGATGCACACACATTCCGTTCTCTCGCGTACATCAGGGACTAGAGTCTTGCGCATGTCGCGTTGTACCCGGTTGTACCGTTGGGCGTAATCTGGTGAGGGCAAGTGGGGATCACATACCCCCTAGTTTTTCAGGAACAGGGCAAATACCTTTTGCCCCTACAGTTTTTGTATCGCTTTGTAGTTAAAGCCCAGCTTTATATTTAAATTTTTTTTAATTTAACCATTTATATGCTATTTTGCGCACGAACTGGCATAAGCATTGGATAATTCAAAATAACCAGAATTAACGTCTTCACGTTCATAGAAGTAATTTCTGATGCAGTAGTCTGAAAGCTCAAGTAAGAATATTTCCTCTGCTCTATTTTTCAGAAAAGCGGAACCATTTTTCCTTTTTTATTTTCATAGAACTATTTAAATGCACATGTGGGACAGATTTCTTGATTACTATCTTTTGATTCTGACTATTGTCATTAGAGTTTCCTTCATCTGACGAAACCCTATTCGTCTCACTCGTCTGTCTGTCCGGCTGTCACAGTGCTCGTAACTATATATGTTGGAGACTTGAAATTTTGCATACTTATAGCTGAAGACCTCACATCAAACGACAAATCGTAAAAATTTGAAAAACTAGTAATTAATGGACGTTGTTAATTAAAAAAAAACCCAATTACAAGATCTGAAAGGCATTCATGATTCAACAAAAGCATAGATTTTTTTATCAAATTATAAAAACTATCTCTTCCATCGATTAAAACCAGGTGTCATTTTAACGGCAGATAAGGACTACACTGTAAAAAAATACTGCCAGTTTTCCGGTAGGAATCGGGAAAATAATTGCCCTTATCAACCGGAATAATTTCCAACTCAGCTCGGAATAAAATCCGTAAAATCGGAATAAAATCCGTAAAATACCGTTTTACTGACTATTTCCTTATTTTTACGGATTTTATTCCGAGCTGGGTCGGAAATTATTCCGGTACGATAAGGGCAACTATTTTTCCGATTCCTACCGGAAAACTGGCAGTATTTTTTTTACAGTGTAGCGATTGCTTTAAGACGCTTTTATTTCTTTTCTACTCATCCGAGAAATTCGAAATTAGTACCACAAGACGGGGAAAAAAACCAGTTTTCAGAAATTCTAAAAATTATCTTGATCGTACCATAAAAACTTTAAAAATCGAGAAAAAATCTTTTATTTTCCTTCATTTGTGAAGGCGACAGATGTTTGATGAATTGAATTTTCGGCGATAACCAGAGAATATAAAACAGGTGCGGTCAGAAACAGACTCAGAATTCAGAATTTTTATATAAGACCAAATTTAAATATCGATTTTCGAGCTATGATTTTTATGCCATCCGACGTAAAATTTCATTCTCTTTCAGAATATGTCTTTATTTTTTAATTTCGACAATCAGAAGCGAAGATAATTAATTTTTTGGTAATTAAAACCAGAATTGAATTTTTTGCACGGCAGGCTAAGTGACACGGAAAGAAAAAGAGTTACATTTTTACCCGGTAGCAGAAAGTGCGTGAAGTGCGTCGCAGATTTATTTTGGACCTTGCAGATAAATTTGCCAACTTGAAAAAAAAGGATTTCCTTAAAGAGAAAAAAAAATAAGTACGAAAATTCTGACCAAAAAATATCGTGAATTCGACAAATGGTCGCATAAAAATCGGTAATTTATAGCCAAAGGGTCGCTGCAAAAACGCAGATTTCGCCAAAAGATTCTGGACAAACATGAATTCCCTCCTAGGGTTGTGGAAAAAATACAAATTTCTGTTACAGGATCGCGGAAAAACGCGAATTTAGTCAAAGGATCGCGGAAAGAACCTGAATTTAGTCAAACGATTTTGGGGGAAATGCACATTTAGTCAAACGATTGCAAAAAAAATTCAAATTTATGTCAAATGATCGTGAAAAAACGCAAATTTATGTCAAAGGATTGCGGGAAAAAAACGCGGAATTTCGTTAAAAGATCCCAAAAACCGTAAATTTCTGCCAAAAGATCGCTGTTTAAACTTGAATTTTATCCAAAAATGCCAGAAAAACATGAATTTCGTTCCATGGGCGCGGGGAAAATAGCAAATTTCTATCACAAAATCGCAGAAAAGGCTTGAATTTCGTCAAAGGATCGAGGAAAAAAAGAGGAATATAGTCAAACGATCGCGATAAAGAAAAGCAAATTTAGTCAAACAATCGCGAAAAAAACGCAAATTTCTCTAAAAGGATTCCGGGAAAAAGCGGAATTTTGTCATACGATCGCGAAAAACGCAAATTTCTGCCAAAGGATCGCTGTAAAAGCGCGAATTTCATCAAAAGATCTCGGGAAAAACGTGAATTTCGTCCAGGGGTGCCGCAAAAAACGCAAATTTCTATCACAGGTTCGCGGAAAAAACACGAATTCCGTCAAAGGATCGTGGAAAACGCGAAATTTCATCATAAGATCGCGAAAAATGCAATTTTCTGCCAAAGGATCGCGGTAAAAACTCAAATTTCGTCAAAAGGACGCCTGATGGATGTACAGAATTCCTAAATTTTAACTTAGTTTATTCCTGACTCCTGCTCATGTAATGATAAATTCTTATCATTAAATTAAATATTTTTTTTTTTCCTTTCAGTTAAAGAAAAAAATAAAGCTCTGTTCTCTTAATATATCTCTTATTATATATGAAAGATCTGATAAGATTTCTGTGAAATAGATAATCAATGTGGTCACTATTTTCCTTATGTGTTTATTCTATGCCATTTTTATGCACGTATCTAAAAGTGTGCTGGAATAGTATTTGTTCTCCAGTATATGAACCATGTTACATATTCATTATTATTTAATTCTTCATAAAATATTAATTTTTGCTATTTACTTATTTAGGTTAATATTATAGTTGGAATATAGTTCTATTTATTTTTTAGTATTAATCAGTAAGAACCCTATTTATTTTAACACTTATAATGTTTGTACATAATCGCAGTACAGATTTTTTTAACTATTGATTTTACAAATTTGGTTCTTTCGCATCCGGATGTTATTTCATACGCTGATTCGTAAAATCCAGATAAAAAAAAAATCGGACCACAACTTTCCGGTTTATGAAAAAATCGATTTTTAAACATAAAAGGGATGCTTTTTCGTACAGACATTTGACGGGAATTTGTTAAAATTAGGAAAACTAAAGAACCGATCGATTTTAAACTTTGACATAGTTCATAACACATAATAAGAATTTTATGAATTTAAGGTGAGCTGAATTTGTGTGTGTGTGTGGGGGGGGGAAACAAGGACTCCGTGAAAAAAATGGCTAATCTGATTTTTAAAAAAACTTTACGCATTTGGTTACGTCTATTTATTAATTACATGCATTATCATTTAGCTTTTATTACCGTTTATTTGTTAGCTCCCAGACTATCAAAGCTTGATAGCTAATGTGCCCGCATGTTCTGTATATACGTATGTATATACGTAACGCGATAATTTTTGATAGAAATATCCGTTTTGTTTTAAATTTTGTATAATATATAAAAAACTGAAATATGGGAGTGGATAATTTTCAGGGGGACGCATTCCTAAATATAATAGTGCTGCCATTTATGCAAGGAATTATTAATTTTCTATTAACAATTTTGGTTTGTTAATTTAAGGATAAAGTGTTTTGAAAGAGATATTAAACGAAGTCCTCTGCACATCACAGTTGCCCACTTGTTTTCTTTAGGACAAAATAATACATAATTGATGATTTTTTTTATGGTTTTCTGGCTGGTTTTCTCCTTACGTCCGGAAATTCGGTTCAAAATTCCAATTGATGGTATTCTCTGAAAGATCATTTACGTTTAACAAAGAATGGAAAACATATTTCGATTACATAGTTTCTGAATAACAACACCTGCCTATTCCATGCTTTTCCGAACAAAAATAAATGAAAACTTGTGTCATAAAGTTGACCCTTTGGATTTGAGACCAGCCTTAAGTACAATTGAAGAATATGATAAAAAAGGAAATATGCTTTAGATAAATCGAAGCAGAAAACTTGACATTTTTTTCTTCATTCTTCCATCAAAATACTATAAATTACATAAAATTTTGTATTTAATATTTTGAAAGTAAAAACATTATATAAAAATACTGAATATTTTTATTTCGGTCTTTAAGGGGAGCCCACTTAGAAAATGTGAAAAATTGAAAACATTCGAATTATAATAAACATGAAAATCAGTGTTTAATTTAAATTTTCGTATTGCTAAATTATCTGGATTTATCTTAAACCAGAATGAATGGGATCGTATCAAAAGTGTTTTTCGCTAAGAATGGCGGTTGACTTTCAGAATGTTTCTCTGATAACGGGTTCTGAACTCCCCACTTAATTACTTTTTTCACACTACATTTGAGGTTGTTTCAGAGCTTTGATAGTCAAGAACGAAAAGAGTGGGAAAAACGAGTTATCTGGAATTTCCCTGGAAATTAGTGGACTATAACAGTTTACCGCCAGTTGAAAAAAAATGAACTATTAATGTTACTAGATTTAAACAGCTCTAAAATCTAACCGATGATTAAGATGTCGCATACGAATTATTTTTTCAATCAATCCCTTTCAAATTTCTCCTGTATTACAAAATTATAACAAAATTATAATATATATTATATATAATATATATTATATAAACAAAATTAGCATAATTTTGTTTTTTTCCCCTTAATAAATGTGTATCAGTATGAAAAAGAAGAAATAATTATCAAATGAATTATTAAGGGGAAATGTCAAAAAAGCTCGCCCAATATGAGGACAATCTATACTAATAAAAAAAGTTTCGCTTTGTGTGTGTGTGTGTGTGTCTGTCTGTCTGTGTATGCGATGGCTAGCAAAATCTGGCGTAAGTACGAAGATGACAATTTTTATGAAAGTAACCCAAAGTCTCTTCTGAGACTTCAGAATTTTAAAATTCTAATAATTAGTTGAGTTATTAATTAAAATTCGCAAATCACTCTCATTAATAACTCATCTCGGCCCTTGCGAAAGGGAAAAAGTGGTGGCGCACGCGCAGAAGCCTTATTTATGCATCGGGAGAAAATGAAGTTCGAAAAGAAGGAATTTCGGGAGTATTTTGTCATTATTTATTAATTTACATCAGTCAAACTGCTTAGTTATGTTAAAAACGGATGACATGTTCTATAAGATCGTACTCTTATGTCTCAAATGCCGCAATCAATGGAAAAAAATATCACAGTTAATCCTTCGAATTTTTTTTTTCCAAAGAGGCTCGTTTTTTCCGTGAAGCGTTTTTCTGTCCTGTTGCGTCCCCTCGAGGACGCAATTTTAGAGGTACCGACAAATTAAAAATGTGCTCTCAAAGCTAAAACCTTCTAATCGATGGTTTTAAAAAATATGAATTTTAACCTTTTCAAATACACTGGCGAGCTCAGGTCACTTCGCGTTTTATGGAGACGATATTTTTCTAACCCTAAAAGTAAAAAAACGTCCATACTTTAACACACTTTACTTTTTACTTTACACACCATACTTTTTTTTTTCTGTTTAGAGCATCTCTATAGGCCAGATTTACATAACCTACAAAATTTTTGAAACGTTCGGACGGGTATAAAATATTTTTTACAAGATAAAATATGTGAAAAATTCGATGGAAATAAAAAATCTGAGTGTTTCGTCGCGGTTTCGCCCCTTCAGGGCACAATTTTAGAGGTACCGACAAAACCAAAAATATTCTTAAAGGTGAAGCATTCTGCTAATCGATGTTATAATCGGCTTTTAAAAATAAGGATTTTAACCCTTTCAAATATACCGGCACGGAGGTTACTTCGCGCTTCACGGTGACGATATTTTTTCTATTCTAAAAGTAACTATACGTGCGTATTTTAACAGAAACTTTTTAGAGCATTTCGATAGACCAGATTTACGTCACCTGCAAAAATTTCGAAATGTTCAGACGAGTATAACTATTTTTATAAACTAAAATATATGAAAATATCTACGAAATCAGTAAAAACCTGGGTGTTTTTGCGCGGTAAAAAAAAAGACGTCTTAATTTAAGTATATGTGTATGGTGATAGGGAGGGAGGGTATAAATATTTTAAAAAAAATGGCTTTAAATTTTTTGCCCCCCCCCCCCCCCAGTCTTAGAGCCCAAGTTACGCCTATGTTATTTCATATCGAAGTGAAAACATTGTTACATACTTTTGTATCTAAATTATAATCATGAAAACAGAACCACCATATTCAGAAATTTCCTTTGTATATACACAAAAAATGACACATAACTATTAGATGTCAGAAGATCGAATAACATTTCCCCTTTTCTTTGTAAGAAAGCATTTTTCTGAAAACATTGTGAAAATGAGCTCTTAGAACAGACTTCGATGTTCCCATACGCAATGTACTATCATAACTTAAATCGACTTTAATGGAAAATATAACCCACTTAACATTGTGTTGACCGGTCACAAGTATAAAGTTTCTAAAACTATTATAGATTGTTGACTAAAGGAGTGTACTGTAGTCCCACCTTAGCTTGTCCTTAGTTCCGCCTTAGCATGTGGCCATTTTTCTTCAATAAAATATAATCAAGATTTTATCAGAAAGAATGACAAAAAATATATCTTTATACCAAACTAGGGAGCTCGGCCCCCTACGAGCTACGCTCGCCAACCCCATTCAGACACCGCAGTCTCTAAAAGCACGCTAATTTGATTGGCTTTAAAAAGATTTTGAAAGATTGAATTATAATTTAAAAAACAGTGCCGATCTCCCTATAAATGGGTTTCTATTCATTTTTCTCCGACTGGAGAATTTTAAGGAAAAATCAGCTGCTGTTAAAAGATACAATGGCTGTTTTCGTCTTTGATTAAATAAAATCAGTCAAACATTTCAAAATAAGCTAATATAATAAACAAATCTGCATCAAAATGCAAATATATTTTACAAATACCAATGCCTTCTTTTGACGGAAACGACACAGAAGGTTAACGAATCTTAACTAAACCATTTAAGCAATTTCTTTATTTTTTTCTTCACAGATTTTTCTCTTTCAAATCATATTTTTTGTTGATGACACTTCATTTTCAGGTTGTAATCTTTTTTATTTTTATTACATTACTGAATAATCGCTCGAAAGCAGTCTAAACGCGTTCAATAAAATTAACATTAATCTTATTAATATAATCTCAAAATATCAAATTAATGTCTCGCGCAATTTTTAAATTTAAACTGTTTTGCAATATTACTTTTTGTTCATTTTACGTAATAAGTGTAATGTGACGTAGATGTGGCGTAATTTCTCCTATTTACAGGGCTCCCAAATGGTTCGCCAACTGAATACTAATAAATTTTAACAGAAAATTTTATGGTAGGTTTGCGCTAGAATTAACTTTCAAAGGTGATTGCGGGGCGGTTTGTAAGAAAAAACTAAAAAGAAATTTTTTCTAAAATAATATTGGTATTCAGTTGACGGACCATTTGGGAGCCCTGTATTTAAGACTTCTAACGCCTGTTAATAAATTTATTATTTTACAATATCCTTATAAAATTCACGTGTAAATTATTGTTTTTATGAAGTAATTTTCAATAAGTTCCTGCTTTTCATACGCAATTACTTAATTCTAATTCGAAATTTTTTTTCTGTTAATAACAGTCACGTGTAAATAAATTTTTAATTTGAAGCAAACATTATTATTTTCGCTGTTTATACAGTTGGCAACAGTTTAAATTAATACCATTTACTAAAATCTCTCTATTCTAAAAAAAAGTAACTACCGCTGTCACCGCCGCCGCCACCGGTTTTGAATTTTTTGTGACCGGAGGTCTTTCTTCGTTAATATTAAGAAAAATATTGCATACAAAAATATGAAAATCGGTGGTATTATAGAGAAATGTTTGATAAACACGCTGATGGAGACAGTTTTCAAATCGAAGAATTATTTTAAGAGATATTTAATGCTAAAGTTGGACAAAATCGTTCCATTAAAAAAGTTTTATAGCAGCAAAAACTATACATGGCAATGTAATCATTTTTAGATCATTTTATGCGTTAGAATTTGCCCGTGTGCAGATTGCATTAATTTTTTTTTATTTGACTCATTTTTTGAGGTTTTATTTCTATTTTAATTTCAAATTTTCAGCATTTTGAGAGATATTTTTTACATAATTTACAATATGGTATTAATTTAAACTGTTGCCAGCTGTATAAACAGCGCAAACAACGTTTGCTTCAAATTAAAAATTTATTTACACGTGACTATTGTAAACATAAAATATAAAAAACAGGAACTCATTGAAAATTACGTCATAAAAACTATATTAACACGTGAATATTAAAAGAGAAAGAATATTGTTGAATAATAAATTCATTAATATGCGTTAGAAGTCTTAAATAGGTGAAATTACGTCACATTATACTTATTACGTAAAATGAACAAAAAATAATATCGCAAAACAGTTTAAATTTAAAAAATTGCGCGAGACATTTATTTCATATTTTTCAACTATTTTTGTTAGGACAGCTTGAATATTTCATTTCATAACAAAAGTATTTTCATGTGAATATTAAAAAGAGAAAGAAAAGTTTGGTGAAAATTACGTCAGATTATAAACGATATATCTAAAATGTCTTATTTAAAAAACTTTCTTTTCGCTTTGTTAAAAAATACCAGGAGACAAAGACTCTGTTTACTTAATCCATTTTATATTTTGAAATGTTTAAATAAAATTATTTAATTAAAGACGGAAGCAGCCATTGTATCTTTTAACAGTAGCTGATTTGGCCAAATTCCCCAATCAAAGAGAAATGAATAGAAACCCGTTTATAGGGAGATCGCCACTGTTTTTTAAGTTATAATTCAATCTTTCGAAATCGTTTTAAAGTCAATCAAATTAGCGTGCTTTTAGAGTCTGCGGTGTCAACGGGGGTTGGCGAGCGTAGCTCGTAGGGAGCTTAGCCCCCTGTAAGTAAAAAATATCTTTCGAAATGCTGAAAATTAGAATTTAAAATAGAAATAAAACCTCAAAAAATGAGTCAAATTAAAAAAGTGAATGCAGTCTGCACACCGGGAAATTCTAACGTATAAAATGATCTAAAAATGAATTAATTCCCATGTATAGATTTTGCTGCTATAAAACTTTTTTAATGGAACGATTTTTTCCAACTTTAGCATTAAATATCTCTTAAAATGATTATTCGATTTGAAAACTGTTTGCATCAGCGTGTTTATCAAAAATTTCTCTATAATACCACGATTGTCATATTTTTGTACTCAGTATTTTTCTTATTATTAACGGAGAAAGATCTCCGGTCACAAAAAATTCAAAACCGGCGGCGGCGGTGACAGCGCAAGTTACATTTTTTAGAATAGACAGATAATTGGCCAACTTTGTTAGACTATTCGAAACGAATTCATATTTCATTATTCGCTATCTTTATTATAAAGGGCAAACGTGTCTGTACGCAACACTGACGTCATATTGCGAATGGCAACAGCAGACGATTAAATTGAATTTTTATTAGCTTTTAATGCAATTTTTTAAATTTCTAAATACCGCACACTTTCAATTTTTACACCATGGAATAGAGAAAAAAATATGTTTTCAAATACAATTTGTTTGAAAACTACATCGGAATTTTTTTAAAACGGTATCGCAATAGAATAAATTTTTATTGTTTTGAAAATAATTTTTAGCATAACATTTTATAATCTGTATCTTTGTCTCTTGCAGACAGACGATTACAACAGATAAACCTGTTTACACTGAAATTAAAATAAATAAAATAGTTTAACGTTTGTCTCCGGCTTATATTCTATAACGAAATTCAAACTGTATCAATCTACAAATAAAATAGTAAAATATAAATAAAACATAAATTTAAGAAAGGTAATCGAACCACTCTTAAAAAAAAGAAATTATCGGAATAAAAAGGCTAGTGAACTTTCGCGATTTCTTCGACTGTTAAATCCGTGTACGTGGCCTATACGAAATTATCGTTTATAATGAATTTAAATTTTTTATTTTAATATATAATTATTTTTTTTCATATAAAAATGATTGTTTGTATTGTTAGTGAAGATTGCCAGTTCATCATCAGGAAAAATAGCAAAATCCTTTTATCAGTTGCTTTAAAATATTGTGAAATTCATATGTAAACTTTCGGAAATTCCTCTAACTGTCGTTGCAAAAAATCGCAAAATTTGTCGATTGGCCGTTCTGGTTACTGAGGAAATCCTGTCATTTCCTGTCATTTGTGTAACTCAGTGGGAAAATTCCCAATATTTTTCTACCATCATTTGAAGAAATTAAAAAAATAATTTAGCAAAATAGCGCAAAAGACTAAAAATCACTGACTTTCTCGGAGGGGGGTGGGGGAGGAGATCCGAAAGAATCACATACCTGTGGAAGAATTTAAGGAGGCGGAACACACGGCATTTTTTATTATGCAGGATTTTCCTGTTTTGTGAACGACATGTGAATCAAGCCATACTGGACAGCACTGATATACTTAATACTTTAAATGTTTTCCCACCTATCAAAATATTAATAATTTTATCGTTACAGTGCATGTGAAAATATTTTTGTTTTTTGGCAAAAGCAGTGGTGTAAAATTGGCGCAGAGGTGGAGCCTATTGACACCACTAAATTATAGTACTATTTTGCCTCTTATCTAATGATCGAATTTCTGAGTTTTTATTAAACTGAATAATACCATAAAAATTTAGTAGTGTCAATAGGCTCTTCCTCTGCGCCAATTTTCCACCACTGCAAAAGCTATTTTAACCCCTTGAGGGACAAGTGATTGTGCTCCTGTAATGTTGAACTCACACCGGAATTTTTCAAAAATTTTATTTCAAAATAAGCAAAAGCAGTTGCAAGTTTTTCTTCCACCAAATTAAAAAAATAAAATTCAATAAATTTGTTCTGGTGTAAAACTTTATTAATGGTAGGTGGTATATAGTATATATCGAAGCCCCTCAAGGGGTTAGAGTAGGATTATACATTAAGTATTTTGAAATGTATTTACTCTGATTTACTAGCAAGTGATATTGGAGACTTTTCACGAACTTTTTTTTGATTTAGTAATCGCAACGTTCTTTGGAGTTCATAATTTTAAACTTATTTTAATCTAAGCATTCAAATCCATTTACTTGTCTACAGAAAAATTGTAGTCTTTTCTAGCGAAACAGTTTTAAATTGTTTAGTACCTTTTGTCGCGAAAAATTAAATATCAGAATTAAAAAACTTCATTTGTTTAAATATTTAATTTTTCAGTCTCTGAGTTTCGAAATTTATCATGCTTAATTTAACATCATGTATATTAATTTTTTTTGTTAATGATTCAATTGTTAAAATTATCATTTCAATTGCATTTTCTAAAGAGCCAAGAATATTTTTAGTTAATCGACATATAACCAAAAGCAAAAGTTTTCCGGAAATCGTTTCAGTTGCAATTTTCAGCGATCCAAAACTGTTTTCTGTGAATTGATGTAAAACCAAAACAAAAGTTATCAGAACATAGAAATATGTTTAACCTAAAAATAGGTGCTATTCAGCAGAGAAAAGTTAAACTATGAAGCTCGAAGGTACTGTTAAAATAATTACTGGTGATGATTAAAACATTTCCAACGTATTAAGCGATAAAACTGGCTAAAAGCTATAAAACGACAGTAGAAAGAATAGGTAATTGCATCACCAGCTAACAGTAACAGAAGATATAAATGGATTGTTTTCAATACCAAGTTTCTCTAACACGAATACATGTAGTGATATTTCAATAGAAAATGAACGGTTCGTAGTAAAATAACATTACATACCAATAGCTTTGACGTTAATCGCGTTATTTTCCGCAATTAAATCTAAGCAACTAATTCAAAAAAAAAGTTAAAACTGGAATCACAACAAATCTGAATAAACAAACAAACAATAAATTGACAAAATACCTTAAAAGTGTAATACAAAGCTTATGCGAGATATGTTATGTTGTGTGAATCTATCTGTATCTAGACAGGAATGTCTCTTGTTCTCCATTGGAGATCAGTGTATGCACATGTGCTGTTTACACGGACTGGTCTTTCTAATTGGTTCTGATTGGTTCTTCTGATGATGATTCTCTGTCTACAGTGAATCTTTTACTGCAGTGAATGAGATTGGACCACCCCACAGTGAGACGTTTTGATGATCTAGGTGGACAAAATCCATTTTTCCTGTTATCTCGGAATTTAACAAAACCGCGTGTACTGGTAGCTGAATGTCTGTATTTTAGAGATCCGCTCGAGTTTTGTCGAAAAAATCAGAGGTGTCGATTAATTATGACCGTAAAGAAACCATTTGCGCAGTTGGTTTGAGGTAGTTTCAAAAGTTACACTAGTTTCCTCTAAAGGACGTCGTGACTATTCTGTTTTATTTGAAAGCACGAGTTTGTTGAACATATGTCACAGGTTTGTTAAGGTCAGATTTAACCCATTTTTGTTTGAAAATAAGCGATATTAAACCCGCTTTACCACTTTTTTCAAAGGTTGAAATTCTGGATGATCCTTGATGTTGTTTATAATTTTCTTCTTGACTTTTAACAAATTATTCAGCTTTATTCAGCAATAAGTATTTTTTTAAATGAAAGTGCCATTCCTAAAGTATTGAAAAATTTAAAATCTCTTGCGGATAGCTGTATATCATTAAGTTTTTATTAATAAACAATCATCATATTATCTTGCAATGCACGCATGTATGTTTAGTTCAAATCTTAGAAGTCAAATTTAAACTACTTTTAATTATCATATTGAACCGAAACAATGAATACATGCGTAGTTTGAATGACAATACGATTTTATTAACTAATGGGGTAATAAACTGGTTAATCAATTGATATATCTATCTCGGAAGCGAGATTCATGTTCAGAACGAGATTCATGTTGCATTCATGTTCACAAACTGCCCTTTCGAACTAAATCGATGATGATCTACAAATATGTCAGTAACTTTTATCCCATATTTCGAACCGTTTTCGCGATAGGAACGCTAATGTCGTCATCTTGCTCCAGGTGGCGCTGTAAACGGTCTCATCTAATAGAGCATAGCTTCTTTACTATATCTAGACACCAGGTTTATGAATATAGCAGTCGTTTGGCTGTTAACACGGTGGGAATGTACGTGGTCAACCTGTATTTTTATTTTAAGACATTGTTGTTAAATAACCAAATATTTATCACTGTTAGGGTATTTTATTAGTGATGCATTAAAAAACCCCAGCAAAAACTAACTAAACTTCAACCAAATAATTTTGTCTACCTAGATCGTCAAAACGTCCCATTTTGCGCCCGGAAGAGGGTTTGACGCATGCGGAGATGTTTCGTTTTAATGATCTTAAATTTTTACCATTCTGTTTTAATATCCAGGGTGGTCATAAAAAACTTTCCCCTATATATGAACCCCTAGCGGCCTAACCGCTCTACCAATCGAAAATAAATTTTAGATATTTGAAGGTATGCACTCGAGATCATGATGATTTAAAACAATAGAGTTCTCACGGTTACGGTTTACATTGTAAAAATTTCAAAATTTTCGAATGGCAACATCCACTTTTTTATGCGCAAATTTATCAGCGCATTGAAAAACCGCAAACGGCGTCGGAATGATACACGTACGATAAAAATTGTCGGCGTAAAACACTTGCAAAAAAGACCATTGCAAAGAACGAATGAGTGGCTACAAGACACGTTTTTCAGTAGCCGATTTTTTTTTCACTAATGAACTGAGTAATGTTGTAAGATTTGTTTTAAAATGTATTTTTGAGTTCTTTTTGTGTACACATAGTAAAACTAAAAAAGTAACCATTTGTTTTAGTGTGCTGAATATTACGTTACATAGGAACTGATTAGGATTGAGTGCCACGATATTACACCGGCAATTTCAGTCATAAGTCTATCGTTCCAACACCATTTATGGTTTTTCAATCTGCTGACGAATTTGCCCCGGAAAATAGGGTGTTGCCATTCGAAAATTTCGAATTTTTTTCACTGAAACCGTAACCGTGAGAGCTCTATTGTTTTAAATCATCACGATCTTGAGCGCATACCTTCAAAAAACTAAATCTGAAATTTCCTTTCGATTGGTTGAGCAGTTAGGTCGCTAGAGGTACATACATATATTGGGGAAGTTTTTTTATGACCACCTTGCATATGATGATGATTTCAAAAATGCACATTTCAATTAAAAATTGATTAATGTAGAAAATTATTATTCGGATATCTACAAATGAAGGGATTGTAAATAGAAAACGGTTATTTCTAATATGAAAAATATGAAACAATTTTCTACTTTGATAGAGAAATTAAGAATAAGAAACTCGACATATACGCGAAAAAATAGTCGAGAAATAATAAAACAAGTGGGTGAGTGTGATCACAGATCGCACAGAGGGTTTCGTTTAATATTCCTTTCAAAACACTTTATCCTTTTGCAAAATCTGTTAGTTCCACATTTCGCAACCAGGGGCGCACTCTATTCTACCCAAACCTCTATCCGAACGAAACTCCGTTTTACATACTATCCGTATATATATTAGTCGAATGGATTGGGCCCATAGCACCAAAGATAAGTAGGCGCCCCTGGCAATAAATAGTGGAACTAAAATATGTAAGGCAATGGTGCATTATATGAAAGAATGGTCAAAGGGGTCTCGGCAAAAGTTGGAAAAGTGCTCCCCGGGTGAAAAGGGCGGAGGTTAGAAAAATTGTTTAAAATATACAAGTTAGAGCCCGCAGGAGTAAATAATATAAGACTTTTTGAAAATTTTATGATTTGTCGTGTGGTCTGAGGTATTCAGCTATATGTATGCAAAACTTCATGTCTCCAACTTAATTAGGGGCTCTCTTAGAACGAATTGCTTAAAATACATATGTGGTAGCTCAAAGGGTTAAACGTAAGACTTTTTTCAAGATTTTATGATTTGTCGCCAGGCTGCAGGTGTTCTGCTATAAGTATGCAAAATTTCAAATCTCCAATTTAATAAGGGGTTCAGTTAGACAGAATTGCTTAAAATACGCAAGTGAGAGCCCTAAGGGTTAAATGTACGACTTTTTTCAAATTCTTATGATTTGTAGCATGATGGTGTTCAGCTAAAAGTATGCAAAATTTCACGCCTCCAACCTAAATAGGGTGTCACTTAAAAAGAATGGTTTAAAATACACATGCAGAAGCCCAAAAGGTTAAATGTACGACTTTTTCAAAATTTTATGATTTGCCGTTTGATGTGAGGTGCTCAGCTATAAGTATGCAAAATTTCACGCCTCCAACCTAATTAGGGGCTGACTTAGAAAGAATTGTTTAAAATACACATGTGGGAGCCCAAAAGGTTAAATGTACGACTTTTTCAAAATTTTATGGTTTGTCATTTGATGTGAGGTGTTCAGCTATAAGTATGCAAAATTTCACGCCTCCAACCTAATTAGAGGCTGACTTAGAAAGAATTGTTTAAATACACATGTGGGAGCCCAAAGGGTTAAATTTATGACTTTTTCAAAATTTTATGGTTTGTCATTTGATGTGAGGTGTCCAGCTATAAGTATGCAAAAATTCACACCTCCAACCTAAATAGGGGCTCACTTAGAAAGAATTGTTTAAAATACACATGTGGGATCCCGAAGGGTTAAACGTACGACTTTTTGAAAATTTTATGATTTGTCGTTTGATGTGAGGTATTCAGCTATAAGTATGCAAAATTTCACGCCTCCAACCTAGTTACCCGTAAGGCATGGTGACGTCACGGCGACGTCGTTGTGAAGTCACACTGTGACTTTGTGACCGTCGATGTGACGTCACGTGACGTCGATGTGACGTCATAGTGACTAGAATGCGAGGTCGTTATGGCCGTTTTAGAGGTCGTTTGTGACGTCACATTGTGACCACTCTGTGAAGTCACGGTGTGACAAATTTGTGAAAAGTGTGTCATTTGTGACTATTTTGGCATTAACTTTGTGACGAACCTGTGACGAAAGCGACAATGCTTTGAAGTCACACTGTGACCAATTTGTGAAATATGTGTCATTTGTGACGAACTTGTCATAAACACTGTGATTTCAAATGAAAATCAAATTTCAAATTAATTGCTTAAAAGACGCAAATAGTGAAAATGATTCCATGCTGGGACTCGAACCCGGGCCATCAGTACAGTGCACTGACATTCTACCGACTAAATCACATGGAACGATACCCAGGCTGAAAAATTTCTCACTATTACATGTTGGCAAGGCTACAAACCCAGCACAAGATGGAATATTTAGCGTGAGCCACCAACATGATGCAAACACGAAACTTAATTAAATCCAGCATCGATTGAAATTATATTAATACTTGGAAATTTTTCCAGCGAGAACCATTCGCTTTGCATACAATATTTCAAATGAAAATCAAATTTCAAATTAATTGCTTAAAAGTCAATTTTAATTTGAAATGTTGTATGCAAGGCGAATGTTTCTCCCTGGAAAAATTTCCAATTATTAATATGGTTTCAATCGATGCTGGATTTAATTAAGTTTCGTGTTTACCCCATGTCGGTGGCTCACGATAAATATTCCATCTTGTGCTGCGTTTGTAGCCTTGCCAACATGTAATAGTGAGAAATTTTACAGGCTGGGCGTCGTTCCATGTGGTTTAGTCGGTAGAATGTCAGTGTGCTATACTGATGGCCCGGGTTCGAGTCCCGGCATGGAATCTTTTTCACTCCTTTGCGCCTTTTAAGCAATTAATTTGATATTTGATTTTCATTTGAAATATTGTATATAAGGCGAATGATTCTCTCTGGAAAAATTTCTAAGTATTAATACAGCGATGAATTTTAAAATAAACTTTTGCTGTAAATATAAAACCTTATCTTTTTACCGTACTTTTTAGCAAAATATCGCTATTTTGGAGTCCTATTCTTCTAAAACATTTTAAATTTTTCCACTTAAAAAACAATGCTTATCAACTGCCATATTTTTTTATTAAGTTCTATGCTTGATATTGAGTTCAAGCTTGATATTTAGAATGTGTAAGTTTTTTTAATTTGTTGTTATTAGTCATTGCTTTATTAAATATGAACATGGAGACTAACGGATATTAATACAACTATTATTTATAGAGCGGCATGATAAGCGATATTTATTTAAATTTTT
This sequence comes from Maratus speciosus, assembly GCA_963932465.1. NCBI lineage: Eukaryota > Metazoa > Arthropoda > Arachnida > Araneae > Salticidae > Maratus > Maratus speciosus. The sequence goes on along the minus strand of OZ010799.1, from coordinate 370,538,693 downwards.
TATTCCCGTGTATATTGTATTTTGTGAATATGAGCTAAATAGATTTGGTATGTTTTATAGGAAAAGACTGATCTAGGAAATAGAAAAAAAAAAAACGATTAAGAAAAATCATGCGTTAAGCATAGATTATAAAATACTTTCCAACACTTTCTGAATGCTTTAACAAGACATCGTAATTTAGGGAAATGACGTAAATAAGATAACTAAGTAAACATTTCAGAAAACGCATAAAACATTTGAAAAACTGATTTCAACAGTTACCGTCCATAGCCAAATATGTTTTCCAATTCTTTTGAACAGCCCTGTATTTGATCTGTAGGTTGATACACTGAAAAAAAAAATGAAGTACTCAAAAATGAGTAATCCGACGTACTCATATCGAATTGAATATTTTTGGATCAAAAATGAACCTATGCTTTCTCTATTTTGAAACATCACATGTTATAAAACCCAAACAAACGAATAGTTTTGTACCCTGTAATGGTTCATTTCATTTATAGCGGCATAGCGGCATAAATGATGTTTATTAATGTAAATATTAAATTATGCACAGCATTTTAAAAATAATTTAAAAGTACTTGGCAATAATGCTCTTGTCATAAAAATATTCGATTTGAGTATCTTGCTAAGAATTTTGCTGTTTTTCTTAATAAATAATCAATTAAACATTTCTTGTTAAGAACTTTGAACGGGAAATAAATGTCAGTACATTTTTACTTTAAATTTTAGGTTTTTTGTTTTTTTTTTTGGGGGGGGGGGAGTGCATAACGATTCATATTTCATCACAACCATGGAATAAAAAATGAATACATGTGTTTCTCAACTTTGAGTACATTTGGATCGGAGCTATTTTGAGTATGTGACGCATTTAAAATTGGGTACTTCTTACTCAATTTTGAGTACCCATTTTTTAAGTGTATATATACTATATAATGGGAAAATTTAGTTTAGCAAGAAAACGCCTAACAGGTTGAAATTCTTTTTCAGCAATTTATACTAATGTAAGGAAAGATACTTGAATACTTTTGTACAACCCTGTAGTTTACCTAGAATCTTTATTACACGCTACTATTTAGTTAAAATTTAATTCAAACTAAGACACTCTTAAAACTGCTGAAATCACATTTCCAGAAATTATCATTTATAGACGGCCTTGTATCCATTTCCTTGCGTGACCCTGTGTATCATTTTATCCATATTCTACAAACATTTATTGGTAAATTAAATGCAGTTCAGCGAAAAAAAAACATAACTCATTTAAAAACCACCTTTAAGCAATTTGCGCCCATACCCAGTAATCCTTACGAATACTTTTGTGTAGCCTTGTATAGGAATTATAGCATTTATATACACGATACTATGCATAAATATAGTGAATCATAAAAGCGCATATCATAATTAAAAATACATTTCCAGCAAACATCGCTAATGAACAGTACTTTGGATACAATATAGTATCTGAAATATTTTGAGTGTCCCTGTAAATGCTATATACGTATTATTCGTATTATAAATGAAATAATTTATAGTATGTAAACCTAAGCGACATACATCAATTTCATTATATATGAAATAGATTAACATAATTAAAGTATGCTGCAAACAATTCCCTCCACCCCTATATCATTATGTATTTGAATTCCCTTTTTAGCCCTGTAAATGAACAATAGCTATTCTGTGCATCGCATAGTCAACAGAATGCATATTTTAGTGCCCTTCATAAATGCATATAAATTTTATTATGTTTGAAAGCGTGCGTAAAATCATTAAAAATCATTTGAAACGATTTTTTTCCATAGGCCGTAATGTAACGGAAAACTTTTGGCTGGCCCTGTAAATGAACAAAGCATGCTACAAACTTCATTACAAATAGGTACCGTGCTATAGTAAACGTCAATAACATCCAAAAATTTCAGGGCAATCCGAGTATATTTTCGGGAGTTAGAGTGCGGACAGACTGCTAGACGCAGAGACAAACCTAAGTCATAAGCACTTTTCAACTTATGTCCTTATGTATCCTGTATTATATGAACTTTTAAAAAATATATACTAAAGCAGTTTAATCTATAACTTCCTATCAGGCATGAAAAACACTTCATTTGAATGCTTAAATATCATATTTTACTTTTTAGTGCCAATAATTACGTGTATCATAAACGTAGAAAATGAATTTACAATAGAAGAAAATTTAATAACCGATTCAGAATGTCTATAATTAAATGTTTGATTAAAATCACAAGCACAAAAATTCTTACATACAATTTAAAAAAATAAATATACCAATTTGAAAAACACTAAAATTAATAATTAGTATTTATAATTGTACTATTAAACAACAGCAAAATACAATAAATAAATTAAATGCACTATTAGATTTAACAATATCTCAAAAATATTTCCGTATGGTATAAGGAATTACTATTATTTCATAATTTTGGCAAATGTTAAATCTGAAAACATTGGTTTGAAGATTTAGGATTTAAAAAGATAATTTAAAATATTATTAGCACTAAAAGAAAATTCTTTCAAATGTTTCACTACTGTAATATGTAAAAATATATTTTCCCAGTATAATGTTAATTTCTAATCTGAAACAGTTTCGTAATCTCATGATAATCGAACATCATATTTAACCCCAAAATAATAATAACTATAAGTGTTAGTAATCAAAAAATAGTAAGAAGCCGATAAAATAATTCCAAATCATTGTCGTTCCATACATTTTCAATCTCAAGTAAGAGTAAATTAATGTTTATATTAATTCCAGTATGAACTTAAGCCTGAATCAGTCTCTGCGCAGATTTTTTTTTTTTTTTCAAGCGATGGCAGATTAAGATATTTTTCTTTACAGTTATCGAATTGAAAAATATCGCTTCTGACATAAAGATCAGTCTCTTACAAATATAACATAAAACTATTTAACTCATAAATACAAATCAGGAACAAAATATTTAAATTAAATAACACTTACATATACGTTCCATTAATATCCGTGTATCCTAAAATGGTCATTTCCTTATCTTAAAGTGTTGTAGACTTGGTGATGTTCTAAAAACAGTGAACAATTTCCCGCGTCTTCTCATATTTATTTTTCTGTGGGCAGACGATTTTCAAGCAGGTGTTCTGTTACAGATTATTTGTTTTTGTATACAAGAAATATTGAACTTGAATGTGCAGTAATTTTCTGAAAGTATCGTTAATTAAAATTTTGTATTTGAAGACATGTCCTATATATTTAACCTTTTCTTTTTATCCGTACCAAATAATTCAAGTTAAATGTATTGTAAAGTTTCTTTTTTCTAAATAATCATAATAATAATATTCTTAATTAGAGTTTATTAGATAAAACATTGTTTAAATTTTTAAAAGGTGTAAAAATAAATTTAATGGTATTAACGACCCCCCCCCCTTTTTTCTTCTTCTTTTTTTTTAAAGTAAAGTTTGTTTTGCACAAATTTTGTATATTTCTTTTATTTTCGGAAAATGCTAATTTTATTTAAAAAGTCTGAAAGAAGTAGAATTTATGACTTGAATACAAATTATAAAAATATTCTAAAGCAAGAAATGCATAGATGACTAAACTCTGAAGACTCTTTCTACGTGCTCATTAAAAGGTGCAGATTTAACTGTAATAGAAAATTTTTAGTTTGAAACCACAGAAGTGTTTCGAATAATCCTGGTCGGTAAAAAAAGAAAGAAAGAAAGAAATTTCCTCCCAGCAAACTAAATATGTAAAGTGTATAAATTTAATAATCCTAATTCTAAATATATTATCCAAATGCTAGATAAAATTGAAAACATGAAAAAGTATACATTCACTGTCTTAGATATCAAATGGATAAAATATAGCCTGAAAATTTAGTTTATTAATGCTTGTATCGTGCACTTTATTTATTATGCCCCCCCCCCTCTCCCCTTTAGTGACAGAATTTACCATTTGCTATCCACTAATATATTTTCATTCCTTATGCCGCTATAACTCGTGACTGCTTAAAATATTTCTCTTCATTTTCAAAGATTTTTGAAGTTCATATTTTTGTCACACTGTGACTTACAATATAGTGGTTTTTTTTGTCACATATGTGACGTGACGTACGTTACATAGCAGTGACATAACAGTGACGTCACATTTTTTCTTAATTGCCAGAAAAATATAATTTTACAGTAAATAACATGTTTTAAAGAATTTTCGTAATTTTTTAAAGCTTTCGAAGAAGTTCACATCTCAGTCACAATGTGACATCACTGAGTGGTGGCATTTTGGTCACAGATGTGACGTGACCACAGTGACTTACAGTGACGTCACAATGACGTCACTGTGACCATGCATGCTATGAGGGTAGGGTTCACTTAGAAAGAATTGTTTAAAATACACATGTGGCAGCCCAAAGGGTTAAATGTACGAGTTTTTCAAAATTTTATCATTTGTCGTTTGATGCGAGGTGCTCAGCTATAAGTATGCAAAATTGCACGCCTCCAACCTAAATAGGGGCTCACTTAGAAAGAATTGTTTAAAATACACATGTGGGAGCCCAAAGGATTAAATGTACGACTTTTTGAAAATTCTATAGTTTGTCCTTTCATGTGAGATGTTCAGCTATAAGTATGTAAAATTTCACGCCTTCAACCTAATTAGAGGCTCACATAGAAAGAATTGTTTAAATTACACATGTGGGAGCCCAAGGTGTTAAATGTACGACTTTTTCTAAATTTTATGATTTGTCGTTTGATGTGAGGTATTCAGCTATAAGTATGCAAAATTTCACGCCTCCAACCTAATTAGAGGTTTACATAGAAAGAATTGTTTAAAATACACATGTGGGAGCCCAAAGGGTTAAATGTGCGACTTTTCAAAATTTTATCATTTTGTCGTTTGATCTGAGGTATCCATCTATAAGTACGCAAAATTTCACACCTGCAACCTAATTAGGGACTCACTTAGAAAGAATTGTTTAAAATACACATGTGGGAGCTCAAAGGGTTAAATGTACTACTTTTTCAAAATTTTATGATTGTATGAGTCGTATGATGTGTGTTGTTCATCTATAAGTACGCATAATTTCAAAGCTGCAACATGTATAGTTTCTGAGAACGGGCTCTGTGACAGACAGACAGAGGTGAGAAACAAATAGGGTTTCGTTAGATGAATGAAACCCTAAAATGATTGGATATCGAACACTATAATTTGGTCAAGTATACCCCTAAGAAAGATGGCCTAATTGCAATGTATAGATTTAGGCTCGATAAAACCTATATAATTGAACTACCTTGTTCAAATTTAGAAAAAAAAAAAAAAAAAAAAAAAATGAATTTAGTTTTAAACATTGAGTAGTAGAAGTAATAATGTTAAAGCGGTAATTAAAGTATTGTACTTTAAAAAGGATAATTTTGTAACATTAAAAAAAAAAAAAAAAAAAAAAAAAAAAAAAAAAAAAAAAAACGCAAATTAATTAACAGTACCAATAACATTATTGATGAAACTTTGAATGTCTTGAGAAACAGGAGTGTTCAATCGTTATTACTTATTTTTTAGATTATTAACACCACTAATGTAATTTGCTGATTTTAAATCTCGATGTCTATTCAAGTGTCAAAAATAAATAAAGACATAAATAAATAAAGACATAAATAAATATATAATCGGCCCAAGATCACAGCTTGCATTAACTGGCATTCAGAAAAAAATAAATAAATAAATAGTGCGAAAGTAACGCCTGCAAACTTTCGTTAATTCTGCAAAAACATTCGCCAATTCTCGGGGGAAAAAATGACCGAAATTTTCTGGAAACTCCATAGGCTTTATGAAACACGAAAGAGAGACTCCGCCTATTTCAACATTAACACATCCATGAATGACAATCTTGTCTAACATCTGGATTTCAAAATAGTAGAAGCTCCTCCCTCTTCTGGAAGTCTTTCCTAAATTGTCGTTTTAGATACGTTTCTGAAAGCTTATTCCTCCGTAAATATCCTTCAATGTAAGGAATTAATATAAAATATGCTTCAAATTTCCTTGCGCTTTATTTCCGTTTCCTGCAACGTCTTTAGTCAATGATCTTTAGTTAAATAGACGCAAGATTTTTCACTGAAGGTCAAAAACGTGTTAAGATATTCATCACCATTCAATTTCAGACATCACACTGACAGTATTTCTTTTACGATGATTAAGATTTAAATTCTCTTTGTAACATTAAACACGGCTCCTTTTCTCAAAATCAAGAATTTTTACTTTGTAAAATTGCCGTTTTTTAATAGTTCACAAGCAATATTTATTTTATATGTATAATATATTGTATGTATGTAATATATATTATAATATGCATAATATATATTCTATATCTGCACAAAAATATGCAAAATGTTGACAATGAAGGATTACAAAAACATCATAAATAAAAATGTCATTATTTTAATTTCCTTCAGATCTTAGGCTGTGACGATGTATTCCAACACATGATAAACATTGGTATATTTATTTATTGACTGCGATATATTCATCCTCTAGAGAACTTAAATAATGGCTTTAGTTGTGGAGCGGAGTATATGTGGAGTCTCTCTGAGAAATACAGAAGTTATATGGTTTATAAATTCTCTTATTAATTCATTTCAAAGTCGAGGTATACGGTGCAAAGAACGTAGAGGAAAAGAAGGGAAGGCTTTGGAAACCGCAACTAACCGAAACAGTGCAAACAGCTCTGCTATGAAACACACTCAAAGGGGAGATCCAATCATAGGCATTCTTCATTGCATCTACCAATTCGCCAAATTTTCTTGTAGTAAACCTAAGATAACACCTTCCCGCCAACGCCCGGCGTGAATTCAAATCGACATTTCTTGGTCACTTGTGACTTAACAGCGATTGGGACAGATTTTTTAATATGATCTGTCCATGTTCAGTTGTTATGATATATTTTCTGTATTGCAAATAGATAGCAGATGAATACGTACAATGGAAAAATCTTCAGTGATACAGCACTCTGTAAAATAATAAATTTCACGTATCGAAAGTCCCACTTTCACTCGAAATCTAACATAACAACTCATAGGCGTAGCGTGACCAGAAATTTTGGGGGAGGGGGGGGGGCACCAAGGCCGTGAGAAGTGCGCCCTTAGCGAATTTTCAATTTTGCGTCCCCCCCCCCCCCCCAAAAAAAAAAAAAAAATCTTTTTCTTTGTAATGGGTGTAATAAAATTGATAAAGTGCAGAAACATAAATAAATTCTATAATATTTTTAATATGAATAAATATTTCGCGTTTATTTTGGAACTTTAAAATGTCCAATTTTAATTTAGAAATTCAGAACAACTAAATAACATAAGAGAAAATTGCACTTATTTGTTAGAGAGTTCATGATTTTTTGCGACAGGAAAAAAATGATCAAGAAAGAAAAAATAAATTCCCCGGAAAATGATTGGCGCCCAAAACTGAAAAAATAAATAAATAAAACCGTGATTCGCAGCATAAATTTTGCGTCCGGGGCGACCGCTCCTTTAGCCCCCCCCCCTTTTTTTGCACGGCCCTCGGGGGAACACTAGAGGTCTGCACGGGCCGCATTTTCCAGGCCGGCGTGAAAATTAAAAGTTCCACCCAAGCCCGGCCCATTTATATTTTTACATTTTACGGCCAGGCCCGGTTCGTAAAAAAAATCAGTGAAAACAAGCCCGGCCCATACAAAACCAATTAAATCAGGCCTGGTCCGGCCCGACTCAATTTCTCAAAAATTCCGATTTTTCTTAACATGCAATTGCAGGGTTGCCACTTGCTACTAAAAGCGACTATTTTCAGCATCCGGCGGCTATGGCGACTATTTTAGGCCCATAACTGTTAAAAAGCGACTATTTCAAAAAAGCAGTAGGCGACTTTTTTCGGATTTCAGCGACTATTTTTACTGTAAATATTCGGTCTTTTTCTTCAAAGCGCCTGTAAAGTCATCTTCCCAAACGCACTTTTTCAACGGTTGTTTGAGGAAATTCGTGATTCTTTCCGCGACGAATTTCAAAATTCGTGATTCCCCCCCCCCCAAAAAAAAACCATTGACGAAAATACAATTATTTCCGAGATCTTTTTATACTATCGTTGAAGGAGATTTTGCGATTTTTTCCGCGATCCTTTGCCAAATTTTGCAGATTTTTCGACTACAGATTCACGAAATTGATTTTTTTCCCTCCACCACTTGTCCAAATTCGCGATGTATATTTTCTGCGACCGATTGATGGTAGTTACTATTTGTTTCAGGGATCTTTTGACGAAATTCCGGATTCTTTTCCAGATCATTTCTAAAAATTCGTGATTTTCTTTTCGCGATCGATTTATAAAATTTGTGATTTTTTGCGCGATCATTTGGTTAAATTCCCATTTTTTTTTAAACCAAATTTGCGTTTTTTACCCGCTACCATTTGACGAAATTTGCGATTTTTTTCTTGTGGTCGTTAAACGAAATTCGCAATTTTTTGTCCATTCTTTTGTCGAAATTTGCGATGATTTTTCCGCGACCTTAGGTAAAAAATTCAAGATATTTTTAGTTGTTTGGGGAAATTCGCGATTTTTCTCCGCGACGAATTGCAAAATTCGCGATTTTTTTCCCCAATCAATTGACGAAAATAGCTATTTCTTTTCGCTATCTTTTGCTACGATTATTGAAGGAGATTTCGCAATTTTTCCTATGACCTATTACAAATTTCCTGATTTTTGGGGGGCGATCGTTTCGCGGTACTCACAATTTTTTTTTTTTTTTTTTGTCGTGATCCTTTGCCAAATTTCGCGTTTTTGTTTCCGGCGATCGTTTCACGGAACTCACGATTTTTTCCCGCGATCCTTTGCCAAAATTCGCGAATTTTTCTGCGACAGATTGGCGAAATTTTATTTCCGCCACCACTTGTTGAAATTCGCGATATATATTTTTTCTGTGATCGATTGATGGTATTCGCTGTTTGTTTCAGATATCATTTGAAGAAATTCGCGATTCTTTGCCACGATAGTTTGTCGAAATTCGTGATTTTCTTTTCAAAACGACTTACAAAATTCCTGATTTTTTGTGCAATCATTTGTTTAAATTCTCGATTATTTACGCAATTATTTAACCAAATTCGTGCCTTTTCAGGATTTATTCTGTTCTGAATTTTCCAAAAATTTAAGGCATCCGGTTCCGAAAGTTTTAAAAATTCGGGCATATAAAATATCGTAAATTTGGGCAAATGGTCGCCGAAAAAATCAATTTGACAATCGTGCACAGAAAAAAATCGCCAATTTCTTCAAAGGATCGCAGAAAAAACGAATTTCTTCAAGGGATCGCGAAAAAATTGGAATTTCTTCGAGGGATACCAAAAAACGCAAACTTCGTCTAGGGATCGCGAAAAAAACCCACAAATTTCACAAAGGGATCGCAAATTTCATCAAAGGATCGCGGGAAAATGCGAATTTCTTCAAAGGATTGCAGAATAAAACGCATAATTGGCGCCGGGAGGCTATTTCCACCCCTTTTCTTCCCTCGGCTGTAACTTTTTAGAAAATTTGCTGTGAATTTCAGGTTTTTTTTTCTTATTTTTTTTTTTTTTTTTTAATTGAGAATCACACTTGCCGTCTTTTTTTCCACGATCATTTGATGAAATTTGCATTTTTTTTCTCTTCATCGTTTGACGAAATCCCTAATATTTTGTATATTCTATTGTCCGTGACCGAATGACTAAAATCGCAATTTGTTTCCACAACCTATGATAAAATTCAAGATTTTTTCCACGGGCCTTTAAGCAATTTCGCGATTTTTTCCCCTGACGAATTACCAAAATTTGCATTTTTTTTCCGCCAATCGTTTCGTGGAATTCACGATTTTCTTTACACGATCCTTTGCAAAATTTCATGAATTTTTCTACGACCGGTTGACGAAAATGATATTGTGTATTTGTTTCAGTGATTTTTGACGAAATTCGCGATTCTTTTAAACGACCTTTTCTTTTCTCGACTGACTGAGGAAGCTCTTGATCTTTTGCTCAATTTTTTGCACGACTATTTGACCAAATTCGCGGGTGTAATTTTTTTTTCTGTTCGCGACAGTTTGACAAAATTTTCGATTTTCTTTCCATAATCTTTAGGCGAAATTTACAAGTTTATTTTCGCGACCGATGGAAAACTTCTTTTTTTTTTCTCAGGCCAATTGTTGATATCTACGATTTTTTTTTGCGATATCAGACACGTTATTTCTAACCCTGCCCCTCAAATAAAACTTTTCTTTCTTCTCTCCAAGAAACTCTTAAAATGAAAGGCCTAATGGAAAGTAATACCGGGGATGATCTGCAAGAAATTTTTACTGCTATATTTCCTGGTGCTGTACATAATTTTTATTGTGAAAGAACCAAGTTACTTCGTAACTGAAACATGAGGGCCTTATTTTCTGGATAACTTGCTTTCTCATTTGAAGAAATCACTCTATTTTTTATTCAGTTATTTGAGCAGAATCATAAAGTCCTTTCATTGTTATGGATACATTTTTTCTTCCTTTTTTTAAAGTGGGTATGCGAGTATTTTGGCTACTATTTTCGAACAAATGCTACTATTTTTTTTCTTTGGAGGCTACTAAAGCTACTATTTTCAATGTCATTCGGCAGTGGCAGCCCTACAATTGAGATGCTTTTATGAAGTAGAATAAAGGTTTTTTTTTCTAAAAAAACTACGATTTTTTTTTAATATAAAATAACATCAAAGTTGGACTTTTTATTTCCAAATTCAAAGGCTGACAATTACAAGATGGATCCATTTAGTAATCCGCTTTAAATCAAGCTGCTTCGAATTAGGAAAAACGTTAAGAAAAGGGAGAACGCTACTCGATTCTGAAGCACCTGAATGCTAACATCTGTAATTTTCAGGCAAATAGGAATAGAAATGAGTTTATGAATGTGTCAAAAATAATCACATTTTTGAGTGGAGATTTTTGTTTTTTCTGAAAACGTTATTAATTTAATAAAACAAACAATTCTGTATGTTCTTACCTCCTATTCCATTTTCGTCCTTTTGAAGCCAGACTTGAATGAATTTAGAATCATGGTGTGCTTCATGACATCGCTTGTTATTGAGTTTTCTATAAAAATTTCCTGTTTTTTTATCGCGTTTGTTTTTGCATGGCTCATTCATTCCTGATCAGTTTAAAAAATAGTAATAACAACATTTAACTACGAGGACATTCCCACATATGACCAGATCATACCAAGCCAAGTGTGTGTAGGAGTGTGGAGAGGCGTTAGGTAAAGACGCTCCAATTATCTCACTTTGCAACAAGAGGGAAACACAAGTTCAGAGGTCAAAGAAGTTCTTTGTGTTACTCACTGAAATTAAACTACTTGGGTAACTGAACACCAGCTTTGCAGTTGGGGAAAATTTTCCTTTTACCGATCAAATTACAACTACTGACCAAATATTAATGATTGACCAGCACCGTATTCATGGTTGAGAACTAAAGCGTTTTTGTTTTGGGGGAAGAGAGAGTGGGTGAAAAGCTACATACTAAAAAGTTTTAAATTTGATTGCATCTTTAAAAAAAGCAATTGAAAATCACTGCCATTTATCGTTTTTGTAAAAGTCTCAATAAATCACAATCCTAAAATATGTGAATATAAATTTCACATTAATTTATCTGAAAATCCCTTGTATAATACACAATCTTTTAAAACAGTGACAAATGAAGGTTTTTAATAATTTGCACAATCAGTACAACCTTAATATCAATCGTACGTTTAGGGCTGAAACTAGCCTTTTTTTGCGCCAGGGAAAACGTGGATTTTGGCGACCACCCCCTCCCTTCATCTCCTCACGCACAGTAAATATTATTGACCTCAGGTACTCTATGCAAAATAAATAAATAAATAAATAAAATTCATAAAAATTAAAAATAATTAAAATTAGAGCAAGAAATATGTAAACGACGCTCCCATAGGATTAACATTAGCTTGAGCGTTAAGAGCCTACACAAGTCACGCGAAGAAACTGGAACGCTAATGCTAAACGTATGGGAGCGATCTTTTTAAATTTTCTCGTTTGCATATTAATAGTTTTAAATGATTTTTTTTTCTTAGCTTAGTAAAGCTGAGGTTAAATTCTAACCGGGTTAGTGTTTACTTTTTAGATTTTGGTTGCAGATTATTTTTATAAAGTTACCTTCACTTCCAGTACCGGTTTCAAAAAACTAAAAGTATGGCAACGCTAAAGATAAATCTAAACTATCCTGAGAAAAAAAAATAATTTTAAAATATTAAAATCCAAACGAGAAATTTCAAAAGAATGCTCCCTTAGTTTAACATTAGCTTGTGAGTTTCTTTGCATTTCATATTTGCCCCAAAAGTAATGCAAAAAATAATTGCACCAAAAGGAACAGAGCTGCATTTTACAATTTCCGCATAGGGTGGCAAAACACCTAGAAATGGCAAAAAGAAGAGAAAAAATTATTTTGGGAGATAAAGGCATGGGCGACTTTATTAGCCATGATGGCGCCCTGTGAGAGATTTTTTTACTGTATCACTGCAAATGCTATACTCTTTTTTTTTTCTTTTAAAACGCTTTACTAAAACATTTTACTTTGTGCACTCCTTCCAGGGGCGAAACTAGCTATATTTTCACCCGGGGAAAACGTCGATTTTGGCGCCCCCCCCCATTCCTCTGCAAAGTAAATTTACAAAGAGAAATTTACGAAAGTTTCTAGTAGCGGACTTATTTTAAAATTTAAAATGTGTAACAATAAAATACATAATATTGAAATATATAACCAGCTTTATCAAATATTTATTCATTAAAACGTGGGGAAAAATCGAAAGGAAGCGGAAATAATTCCGCTTTATACAGGTTTCCGTCTTAGGAGGTATAACTGTTGGTATTCTTTCTGTTATAACAATGTAGTTTTTTCTTTTAAGACACGACTCCATTATAGACGGGTTTCATTTTTCGAGATTTTACTGTTGTTGTAGCATTAAAAATTATTACAATTGGGGGACTTTAATGTCATAGTGATATGAGTCACATTGTTTTAGGAACTAAAAAACCAGGATTTACTGTAGGTATAAAAATGAATTCCAGTTTTGTAAAATATCTTCCTGTACTATCTACATAAGTTTTTCGGAATTATCACTTATACCACTCTTCTTATTTATAGACTGATATGTCTAGATACTTTTCTGAACTTAATGCTAATTTTCAAATTTATGTCTGACTCAAAACAACAACAACAAAATTATTAAGTTTTTACTTTTTATTTTGTGAATTTTCGACCGCTTAGTTTCTAGCCGGTTACCTGACCTCGCCTCCTCTAAGGACAGATATGGTGATACGCATGTAAAAAAGTAATTATAAGAAAAAAAATGGGTTATTCATTTTCTGTCTTGTACGCGAATCTTTTTATCTATTTGACATTTTTAATGCACTGTACTAAGCTTTTCTTTTTGACTTTTCGGGTAGAAAATATTTTTTACACAAATTTCACACGCACATATATATATTGTATAAAACGGCAAAACAAATTTTCATCTGACGTCCCTGCGCGAGGCGCCCAGAACACATGCCCCCTCTGCCCCCCCCCCCCCCCACATAGTTTCAAACCCTGACTCCTTCTCCCGTTTATTTTTATTGTACCGGACAATCATTTGACGTCGCGCCCATAGCAAGACGGGAAAAAAGAAAGCTCCAAAAAGAATAGAATAGCCTTCATGGTATCTTTTCAACAGAAAAGTAGTCACATTCAAACAAAATCTTCATTTGGCGCCCTTTTCGCCTTTCGTTCTGACGTCCGGGGCACATGACTCTGCAACCCCCACCCCCCCTCCCCCAGGAAATCGGTTATCGGCGAGGGACAGTTTTACACAAAAGAGAGGAGTAGAGACTTGATCTATTGGCCTTGGAATATGTTAGTGATTCTCCTATTTGCAGTCTTCTATTATACATGAATCTTTTTATATATTTGTAAATTTTAATGCATTTGGTTCAGTTTTCCTTTTGGATTTTCCGGCTGCAAGACATTTTTATGCAAATTCGATATATATACATATACATTTTTGTATGTAAAGACAAAAAAAATCTTCATTTGGCGCCCCCTACGCTTTCTGTTCTGGCGCCTGGGGTACAGAAAGTTGGGGGGGCACGTGCCCCCCCGACGCTACGCCTATGTAACAACTAACAGATTCATCTAACGTATACTACGATCTTTGACCTTCAAGGGGTTTCTCCCTCGGAGAGAAAATCCATCCACGAAAGGAGGGCGGAGGGGAGCGCACTGATTTCGCGCGGACAGGGGACAGCGGTGAGCACAGCGTTACTCCTCATTTCGATAATTATGGCTACTGGCGATCACGCAAAAGCGCGCCAAGTAAACCACGTACTATCTTTCGCACCTTTATGCAGATTTCTACCGCTTAGCTGTTTGCACTGTTTCACTGAGGGTCGGGGATTTACATTGCTTCTATTAAAGTTTCCCTTCTTCAAGCTTCAATTTCATTGTACGGTGTACCGCACTTCCCGCATAGACTTTAGGGATGGGTAGAGAAACGTGGAACAGGTTCCTAGGAACAGTTCCAAGAGAAAAAACGATGGAACTGTTTCTCTTCGCCAAAAGGAACCGTTCCTTTCGAACTAAAATCCCATCTGTCGCCAAAGCAAACGTTGTCACATTTTTCTCTCACTTGCGATTGGTTGATGATGTCAAAAGGTTTCCAAACAATGAGAAACGTCATTAAAGTATCAAATGCTAGATGCCAGAAAAGGGGAAAATCGCCTGATTAACGATGCCAGATCTGAGGAGCAGTTTAAAAGGAACATATCTTTGGAAAAAAACTTCTCGTTTCTGTTTCTCATCATTTCGCAGCCGCGGAAAAACGCAAGGAACAGATAGTGGAATGTGGAATGGAGCAGGAACAGGAGCAGATCGAGAAACGTACTTCAGGAACATGTTTTTTTTTTGCTGTTTCTTCTTTGTTCGTATCATTTTAGAGGTATTTTGCTTGGATTAGTGTGTGTGAGGGACGCAAGAGAAGGGGGCGGGTGATAAGAAGCTCTGGTAAGAAAGGAACTTTGTTGGTGCCAAGTTGAAAATTCAGTTTTCACTTTGACATGAGGACATGACGGATAGAATTTGTCGGTCGCTGATAAATTAGACAAATAAAGGAAAGGGGAGAAGGTCTCTTAACCCTTTTTCTTACTGAAGATACGTCAGATTAAAGATCTTTTGCATTTTCATGAATTTAGTACTATAATTTAATACGCATTATTAATGTAAGAAATAATTACTATTTTTTAACCATAAGATATTTATTTTGTATTTAATACATAAAAATTTCAATTTCCACATTTAATACACAAAAATGTCGATTTCTTTTTTATTGTGAGTATCGAATTATGATAATAATATTTCTTTTCGTTCTTAATATTTGTTCAACAAATGTATGAATGTTAATAGGCACATAAAAATCAATACTAGTATTAATAATAGTAATAATAAACGTTTTCGTTTACATCTGAATGAAGGTTTCCAGTCCGCCCCCAACTCTAAATTTCTTACTATAACTAAAGATTATTTTTTAACTATTTTATAAACACGATTTTTGCGCAGCTGAATAGTAAGGATATGTTAAAATAGCAAAAGGAATGAGGTTAAATTAATGTTAATACAATAATAATAATAAAACAGCACTAGTAAGGTTATTTGTAAGGTAAAAGTTGAATGCTATTTCTAGAAAATGAACAAAACTCTAACGAACGAATCAATAAAAACTTTTAATTTATGAAGAAATCCACAAAGAATGTTTAAAAGTTTAAAAAATGTAATTTTAATTAAATAAGCAGCTCAATAAATGTTATTATTTAAATTCAGTTTTTAAATTTGTATTACAAAATATTTCATCAAAAAATTTCACTTTAAATCTTGAAATTAAAAGAATTAAGGAATATTGCTGTAGATTCTTAAAAAGGGTATTTAAAAAAACTGTAATCGAACGGTTTTTCAATTTTCGATAAATGGACTACATCTTGAGCTATTAGCTATTGTTGTATCATGATGGTGGTTTTTCCTCTTCTCCGCACTGTCGCGTCCGGAAATTCGGTTAAAGATATCAAATTCGCAGAATTTTCTGAAATACCTACCTTTTTATTGAAAATGGGGGAAAACCCATTCGATTAGCTAATTTTTGAGCAAAAGTACCTAGTAATTTTATGCGTTTGCGAATAAAAATGAAATGAAGAATGTGTCAGAAAGAACACAGTTTAGATTTGAGAACAGACTTAAGAAAATCAAGAAAGTATACATGAGGTCAGATATTTTTAAAATTCATATAGCTTTAAAAGAAAAAAAAAAAAAAAAAAAAAAAGCTAGTTCAGTTAAACGAATTGTTCGGGAAAAATTCATTATACATTATGAGTATTTTCCGATTTTCATAGACATCAGGTAGAAAAATATAGTTTATTATTAGTATTGTATTTATAGAATTTTAATTATGATGACCAATGAAATCAAAAGAAAATATTCCTTAAATGCCTTTTTTATTTTGGCTTTTCTTGAAAAATAAAGATATTTTATCATGAGTTGTTTTATGGATTCAAGTCAATTGGATAAACAATTCTTTAGAAGATTTCGCAAAAATAAATAAATAAAATAAATAAATAAATAAAATGAATGCAAGGAAGAAATTGCATCCAGTTTGAAGTTACAAATCTTTCTTCATGTATTCACTAGAAATATTTCCGGTGTCAGCTTAATAATGTATGCTAAAAAACTTTGAAGCAGTGCCAGATGTGGTCTTAATTAATCGCTATCGGAATTAAGGTTTACAGAAGCAGCTACTAAACACTAAGAATATTTGCATTTAGAGAGTTATTAGAAACAACATTGAGAAGTTTTTAAACGATTTTTTTAATGCAATTTTGAAATACACAACCAAGGACCAACACACAAAAAAAAAATCACGGTGGCACTAGATTTTGATGTTATTGGTGTCGGTGTTATTTATGACGGCCGATTATCTGCACGAGGGATATGGGTCCGAGGGGGAGTGCCCTCCGTGGGGGTCTTTCTAAGGGAACCTAACCCGTATTTACGTATGGAAACCCAAGGTTAGAAGAAAACCCCGAAAAACTCCGAACGATTAGGCCGACGAGCGCGATTGGGTTCGAGCACAGCCCCTCCCGCCAATCACCTTCGAGAGCAGAGCCTCTCGGCCACTGGTGGGGCCGCACTAGATTTTTGAACGAATATGTCTGTCATCAATTGCCAAGTCTGTTTTTTCTTTAAATCGGGTGTATACACATGAAATAGAACTTTGAAGAATTAAATCATTTTATTATCTTTTTTTGTCGAGGATCCCCCCCCCCCCATCTGCCGTTTAAGATAATTTTAAACTCATGAACTTAAGAGAAACAGAATTAAATATTGTCTTCAACGACAGATTTAGTGAGAGAAAGCTTACCCCTTCACCAAAAAATCCTTAATTTACTTTTCTCTTACTGTATAATTATTTTAAGTTACTTGAAAAATAAATAAATAATATTCATTTTTTTAAAAATCATCTGATAAAATTTAGTTAATTGAACTTGGAACACTCACCTCCCCCCCCACCCCTTCCCGCCTTCCTAGAGCCATATCTCAATTCTTGGCATTATTTTCAATTTTTAGCTTCCTAATTTTAATAAGAAGTCTCAAAAATTTTAGTTTATCTAATCCTATTAGTTTAAAAGTTTAGAACTAATAAGTTTGAAAAAAGGTATTTCACGGAATTTATTTATTGGATTATCTTAAAGCCAGTTTCGAGTCAAATGCTAACATAGTAATTATCGCAGTTGTTTTAAATATTGGCCATGGTGTCCATTTTTACATTACCGAAAATATTATTAAATGTATATATTTTTTTATTACTATTTCATTTCTTTTTCAAGCAACATCCTCTTCATTTTTTGTATAATCAAAATTTCCACTTGAAAACTCAAAAGTAAAAAAAAAAAAAAAAAAAAAGAGAGAGAGAGAAGAAAAAAAAAATAGAAAAGAAAAAGAAAAAAATAATATGATGTATCCAGATTTTTTTTTGTATGAGAAACCCTCATTGCATTAAACTCCCTTCCTCAGTGTTATGTATTCAGTAAAGAAAAGAGAAAAGACGGCTTTTTTTTTTGTAATCCCTGAAACCGAACAATCAATCAATGCTCTGTCTGTTACTGCAACAGTCCCAGGAACAGGTCTTGGTGTCTTCGTTCCTCTTCTCGTTCGTTACGAGATCACGTGACCTGTTCCTTTGGAACAGGCAAAAGGAACAGTTCCAGCTAGGGATGGGTAGAGAAACGTGGAACAGGTTCCTAGGAACAGTTCCAAGAGAAAAAACGATGGAACTGTTTCTCTTCGCCAAAAGGAACCGTTCCTTTCGAACTAAAATCCCATCTGTCGCCAAAGCAAACGTTGTCACATTTTTCTCTCACTTGCGATTGGTTGATGATGTCAAAAGGTTTCCAAACAATGAAAAACGTCATTAAAGTATCAAATGCTAGATGCCAGAAAAGGGGAAAATCGCCTGATTAACGATGCCAGATTTGAGGAGCAGCTTAAAAGGAACATATCTTTGGAAAAAAACTTCTCGTTTCTGTTTCTCATCATTTCGCAGCCGCGGAAAAATGCAAGGAACAGATAGTGGAATGTGGAATGGAGCAGGAACAGGAGCAGATCGAGAAACGTACTTCAGGAACATGTTTTTTTTTGCTGTTTCTTCTTTGTTCGTATCATTTTAGAGGTATTTTGCTTGGATTAGTGTGTGTGAGGGACAGAAGAGAGGGGGGCGGGTGATAAGAAGCTCTGGTAAGAAAGGAACTTTGTTGGTGCCAAGTTGAAAATTCAGTTTTCACTTTGACATGAGGACATGACGGATAGAATTTGTCGGTCGCTGATAAATTAGACAAATAAAGGAAAGGGGAGAAGGTCTCTTAACCCTTTTTCTTACTGAAGATACGTCAGATTAAAGGTCTTTTGCATTTTCATGAATTTAGTACTATAATTTAATACGCATTATTAATGTAAGAAATAATTACTATTTTTTAACCATAAGATATTTATTTTGTATTTAATACATAAAAATTTCAATTTCCACATTTAATACACAAAAATATCGATTTCTTTTTTATTGTGAGTATCGAATTATGATAATAATATTTCTTTTCGTTCTTAATATTTGTTCAACAAATGTATGAATGTTAATAGGCACATAAAAATCAATATTAGTATTAATAATAGTAATAATAAACGTTTTTGTTTACATCTGAATGAAGGTTTCCAGTCCACCCCCAACTCTAAATTTCTTATTATAACTAAAGATTATTTTTTAACTATTTTATAAACACGATTTTTGCGCAGCTGAATAGTAAGGATATGTTAAAATAGCAAAAGGAATGAGGTTAAATTAATGTTAATACAATAATAATAATAAAACAGCACTAGTAAGGTTATTTGTAAGGTAAAAGTTGAATGCTATTTCTAGAAAATGAACAAAACTCTAACGAACGAATCAATAAAAACTTTTAATTTATGAAGAAATCCACAAAGAATGTTTAAACGTTTAAAAAATGTAATTTTAATTAAATAAGCAGCTCAATAAATGTTATTATTTAAATTCAGTTTTTAAATTTGTATTACAAAATATTTCATCAAAAAATTTCATTTTAAATCTTGAAATTAAAAGAATTAAGGAATATTGCTGTAGATTCTTAAAAAGGGTATTTAAAAAAACTGTAATCGAACGGTTTTTCAATTTTCGATAAATGGACTACATCTTGAGCTATTAGCTATTGTTGTATCATGATGGTGTTTTTTCCTCTTCTCCGCACTGTCGCGTCCGGAAATTCGGTTAAAGATATCAAATTCGCAGAATTTTCTGAAATACCTACCTTTTTATGGAAAATGGGGGAAAACCCATTCGATTAGCTAATTTTTGAGCAAAAGTACCTAGTTATTTTATGCGTTTGCGAATAAAAATGAAATTAAGAATGTGTCAGAAAGAACACAGTTTAGATTTGAGAACAGACTTAAGAAAATCAAGAAAGTATACATGAGGTCAGATATTTTTAAAATTCATATAGCTTAAAAAAAAAAAAAAAAAAAGCTAGTTCAGTTAAACGAATTGTTCGGGAAAAATTCATTATACATTATGAGTATTTTCCGATTTTCATAGACATCAGGTAGAAAAATATAGTTTATTATTAGTATTGTATTTATAGAATTTTAATTATGATGACCAATGAAATCAAAAGAAAATATTCCTTAAATGCCTTTTTTATTTTGGCTTTTCTTGAAAAATAAAGATATTTTATCATGAGTTGTTTTATGGATTCAAGTCAATTGGATAAACAATTCTTTAGAAGATTTCGCAAAAATAAATAAATAAAATAAATAAATAAATAAAATGAATGCAAGGAAGAAATTGCATCCAGTTTGAAGTTACAAATCTTTCTTCATGTATTCACTAGAAATATTTCCGGTGTCAGCTTAATAATGCATGCTAAAAAACTTTGAAGCAGTGCCAGATGTGGTCTTAATTAATCGCTATCGGAATTAAGGTTTACAGAAGCAGCTACTAAACACTGAGAATATTTGCATTTAAAGAGTTCCTTAGATTCTATTAGAAACAACATTGAGAAGTTTTTAAACGATTTTTTTAATGCAATTTTGAAATACACAACCAAGGAAGGACCAACACAACCAACACACAAAAAGAAAATCACGGTGGCACTAGATTTTGATGTTATTGGTGTCGGTGTTATTTATGATGGCCGATTATCTGCACGAGGGATATGGGCCCGAGGGGGAGTGCCCTCCGTGGGGGGTCTTTCTAAGGGAACCTAACCCGTATTTACGTATGGAAACCCAAGGTTAGAAGAAAACCCCGAAAAACTCCGAACGATTAGGCCGACGAGCGCGATTGGGTTCGAGCACAGCCCCTCCCGCCTATCACCTTCGAGAGCAGAGCCTCTCGGCCACTGGTGGGGCCGCACTAGATTTTTGAACGAATACGTCTGTCATCAATTGCCAAGTCTGTTTTTTCTTTAAATCGGGTATATACACATGAAATAGAACTTTGAAGAATTAAATCATTTTATTATCTTTTTTTGTCGAGGATCCCCCCCCCCCCCATCTGCCGTTTAAGATAATTTTAAACTCATGAACTTAAGAGAAACAGAATTAAATATTGACTTCAACGACAGATTTAGTGAGAGAAAGCTTACCCCTTCACCAAAAAATCCTTAATTTACTTTTCTCTTACTGTATAATTATTTTAAGTTACTTGAAAAATAAATAAATAATATTCATTTTTTTTAAATCATCTGATAAAAAGAAAATTTAGTTAATTGAACTTGGAACACTCACCTTCCCCCCCCCCCCCCTTCCCGCCTTCCTAGAGCCATATCTCAATTCTTGGCATTATTTTCAACTTTTAGATTGCTAATTTTAATAAGAAGTCTCAAAAATTTTAGTTTATCTAATCCTATTAGTTTAAAAGTTTAGAACTAATAAGTTTGAAAAAAGGTATTTCACGGAATTTATTTATTGGATTATCTTAAAGCCAGTTTCGAGTAAAATGCTAACATAGTATTTATCGCAGTTGTTTTAAATATTGGCCATGGTGTCCATTTTTACATTACTGAAAATATTATTAAATGTATATTTTTTTTTTATTACAGTAAACTCTGTCTAAGGCGGAATCGATCGGGACTGAGAAAATTTTCCGTGGTAGACAATATTCCGGCTTATGCAAAAAAACTCCCCCCCCCCCCCCAAAAAAAAAATAAATAAATAAATAAATACATACATAAATATCCCTCGAAGATGATGACCTTTCATTGATTTTCCTGACTTGAAAATCGGTTGAAAACTGAAATTCGGAAAGATCTTTTGTCTTTATAGATAAATGAGAAACGCTATTCAATTTCTTAGTACTGCTGTAATACATGCGAATTGGATGTTTACACACACACACACAAAATAAATAAATAAATAAACTTCGAGAATGAGACAGAACGCTGTAACTTTGAATTTGAGTACAACCTTAAAGTATAATATATTGTACTTTCTGAAATATGTATTTTGATGAATGCTCATTCTACCAGAAATATTAACTTTAACTTTTAAATTTTGCAATTTTGTATATGAAAAAATGGCATAAGTATAAATTCCTTAAAATTTAAACAGTTTCTGTTCTTTTCGATTAACTTTTTCAAAGTGTTACGGAATTTAACTAACATGCTCGACATTGAGTATTTGACTTATCAGTTTTAAAGTTTAATAAACAAAATGCCTTTAATTTTTTAATTATAATTTTTTCCGGCTTGTGCAAAATTTTGGTTTCGGTGGGACCATAAAAACCTTTGCGTTTCCGCGTTAGACAGATTCCGCCTTATGCAGCATGAAATAATGTAATTTTCTATGGGTTCGCCGGGACTTGAAAAGTTTTCCGCGGTAGACAGATTTCCGGCTTATGCAGAGTCCGCCTTAGACAGAATTTACTGTATTTCATTTCTTTTTCAAGCAACATCCTCTTCATTTTTTGTATAATCAAAATTTCCACTTGAAAACTCAAAAGTAAAAAAAAAAAAAAAAAAAAAAAGAGAAAAGAAAAAGAAAAAAATAATATGATGTATCCAGATTTTTTTTGTATCAGAAACCCTCATTGCATTAAACTCCCTTCCTCAGTGTTATGTATTCAGTAAAGAAAAGAGAAAAGACGGCTTTTTTTTTTTTTTGTAATCCCTGAAACCGAACAATCAATCAATGCTCTGTCTGTTACTGCAACAGTCCCAGGAACAGGTCTTGGTGTCTTCGTTCCTCTTCTCGTTCGTTACGAGATCACGTGACCTGTTCCTTTGGAACAGGTAAAAGGAACAGTTCCAGCTTCTGAAGGAACGGTTACGGTTCGTTTTTCAAAAGGAGCAGGAACGCCCATCCCTAGTTCCAGCTTCTGAAGGAACGGTTACGGTTAGTTTTTCAAAAGGAGCAGGAACGCCCATCCCTAATAGACTTTCTAACTACAAGAAGCTAACTGGCCTAAGCCGTTGCTTCTCATTCAGGAATATTTATATTTACTGTCACATAAATACGTAAACACTTGGACCTATTACATTAATATTGTTCCTCTAAAAAATGCCGGTGTGAGTATTCGAATTTTTCAGTAGTAAAAGTTAGTTATTAATTTAAATTAGCAATTTATTTCAGTTCGTCAGAAATTTTCATCATTTGGTAAATTTTGAGGGTAAACAATTGAAAGTAAGTTTACCGGTTTCGAATTCCATTGGCGAAATAACATAATTCACGAATTCGGAATATAGTTATTGAGTATTTAAATTCCATATCAAGCAGGTGCATTTATGCCCAGATATTTAGCCGTCTTGAGGACTTTACGAATAAGCGCCCTGGGACCGTAAGATAGTAATCTAAATCTTCACGCCCTTATTCAAGTCTCTGTGCCTTCTTTTTTCGCAATCGATTTTAAAACCAGGTTTTTATTTCCGATAATTTTAATTTAATTTTTGTATATGAAATTCTTAAATGACTGATATTTAGACCAAATGGAATAAAAACGGAACGAAAAAAATCCTTTTAAATTAGTCATTTTAAAAAGAAATTAGATTCATGAAAAAATGAGTTCTATTTAATAAAATCAGCTTGTTGAAAATAGAGATTAAAATTTCTCTATTTGAGATATACATGTATTTAGATTTATTGTGTCAGTAAGAATTCATCTGTATATTGTTTTAACTTTCATAAGTTTAGTATTACTTTCAGAATTATAATTATTTTTTTAATGGTTTTGGATTTAAAAGACCTTAGATTCGGAAAGAAATGAGCACACTCTCCGTGGAGCCCATCATAGATTTCATGCAAAACAAAACAGAGACTCTGCTTATTCGAACGTTAACACACTAGCGACCTGCAGTTAACTCTTTCAAGGGAAAAGACTTCGGTTGCTGAAATGTTCAAATAATTGTTTTATACCATTATTAATGAATAAATTTATTTCAAAATTAGAGAAAAGAGATCTTATTCACGTATATTATAACACCAAAATTTTGGTGCCAGTGGGCATTTGGAGATTAAAATTAATTGGTATATAAGATGTACCGCCGTCCTTCTAGGGACTAAAACAGCAGCAGCTCCTTCTTGTTCTGAAAGTCTTTCGCAAATCGGTTTCCAAAGTAGGTTTCTGAAGTTTATGCATTAGTAAATACCGGGTGTCCCAAAAAGGACTGACTGATTTTAAAATTCAATAACTTGCAAACGGTGACAGATATTTAAAAAATTCTTGCAGGAGGGTTATGCATAAGGTCAAAAGTTTTATTACAGTGATTTTCAATTTTAGTTCTATTTACAAACAATAGATGGCGCTGTAAGCAATAGTCGCTAAATACAGGCTCGATTTTTGGTACTTCGTGGCCCGGATAATACATTTCCATCTCCTTTTTCTGCATGGAACAAGATAAAAGACCAAAAATCGAGCCTGTATTTAGCGACTATTGCTTACAGCGCCATCTATTGTTTGTAAATCGAACTAAAATTGAAAATCATTGTAATAAAACTTTTGACCTTATGCATAACCCTCCTGCAAGAATTTTTTTAATATCTGTCACCGTTTGCAAGTTATTGAATTTTAAAATCAGTCAGTCCTTTTTGGGACACCCGGTATCTTTAAATGTACAGATTTAATATAAATAACTTACAATCTAAAAAAATACGAACAACACAAAATAAAGTATTTTCTCTAAAGCCACGCCCTCAGACAATGATATTTGGTTAAGTAAAAACAAGCATTCTTATTCCCTGTAGTTAATGTATTACGATTTTCCATTACCTTCCAAAATCAGAAACGATTTGAGATTGCGTCTTAATTGTATTTATGTGACATTGTGTGCATTTTTTGATATTATGAATTATTAAAAGCTGGCAACCTTTCTAAAATTTCACCATGTAAAAAAAAAAAAAAAAAATGTAATAGCTCACAATAAAAAGTTATTATATGTATGAAAAGTATTAAAAATATTGAAATGCAAGTTTAACATTCCAATTTAAATTAATTTCAATTTAAATATTTCCTAAATTTTTTGTGTATTTCTGAAGTTGCTCTTTTTAAGTTTTTCTGGATGCCTGACAAACATTAATTTGATACATTAAATTCTACAATGTTAACTCATTTATGCCTGAATTTTTGTTTTCTCAAATTTGTTGGTAAAAGCACTTTAAAATGTCGCAAAATGAATTGGAAAAATACTAAAAAAAATTACGCTAAAATATTTTTGTATTTATTTGATAAAATGTAAACGTATTAAATATGGGAATATCCATATGTGGAAAAATGCATAATTATGTGTTTTGTCTGAATTGATATAAATTAAGCTTTTAAATTGTATATTGTACGCTATAATTAGTATTTTATTAACTACTGAAAAAATATATATATTTATTTCTTTACAGACACTAATAACATTATAAGTATTATTAATAATAATTTAAGAATAATTGTATTTGAGGCTAAAAAGCAATTTATTTCAAAATCATCCTGAAAAGGACTTTACATAAGTAACTGTCCCTTAAATGTCTAATAGAAATATGTACCCATTTGCGCCTTGCGCCCTATATTTTATACGGTACAAACATGTATAAAAAATAGGCTTGAACATATAATTTCGCAATTTAAAAAAATACTTATTTCAAAGAAGTCTAGAAACTATGACTTATTTATTTGGATCCTTGATACAAAAAATACAAATAAACTTACTTTTTACATTTCGCTATCTTGAAAAATGAAAAAACTATAAACACAGAAAAAAGGTCTTCATTTAAGCAAAAAATATCCATCTTATGCTGTCATCTCTCGATAATAGATAAAGATATTTATAGATAATTACTTCATACAATTTTCATGTTGTAAAGGAGAAAAAATTAAAAAAAAAAAATTATTAAAAGTCGAAACATCCCGAAAATGGGACGCTAGGCATAAATGGGTTAAAATGACTTCTTAAAAATTCCATAAACATACAGAAATGAGAAAGGCCTTTACCTTTCTTCACCAGACGACAGGAAGATGTACTATAACTTTGAAAGCTGCAGTAAGACTTTTTGCTTCAAAGTGGTAGCAAGTGTTCTTTGCTTCTGATAAAGAAAGAGGAAGCTCTTTAGAAAGGCCTTGCGCACTTCTTTATTTTACTGGTGTTTTAAAGAACGTCTTCTGAACTTCATACCAGCTTGTTCAAATTTCTAATTTAATTAAGTTCTATCCAACTCTAATATCTATATAATGCTAACGCAAACTACAGCAGTGTGACTAGTTTTATACAGTCTTCGCTAGCGCTATTATTACATAGAGTCTACTTCTTCATATATATATATATATATATATATATATACACATATACACAATAATATACAAATGGAAAGTAGGAATAGATAGACGTCATACATAAAAAAACTTTATTTCAGCTTCCCTGGAAACTTCTGATATTTTATAAATAGTTATTCCACTGCTATGTGTGCACGGCAAACTTACCTTACTACAATATATTAATTTAATTACAAGCAGCCTCTAGCTAAATCCGTAGCCTCTTCTTCCAGAACATGATTCAAATCTACCCTATACATATAAAATCCTAATGAAACGAATTTATGAAACGAATATATGAAACGGCTGAAATGTAACGATTCTTTGAATCGACTGTTTAAACAACTGATCATGTTTCACGGTGATTTCTCCTAAAATATGGAAGACTTTGCGATGAAATTAACACCAAAAATCAATATTGATCCGCAGATATCAAAACTGGTATTAGATTTTTTAAATTCGAATTAGTTTTCGAAATATTAATTTTTTTCTAATTTTATATACATTTTTCTAATGATGGCAACTCAAATTTTAATCAGACAGATATTTTTTTTTTTTCAGATTTCAGAAAAGGTTTCTATTTTAAACTAATTTGGCGAGAAGTTTGGCCTCCCTTAAATGTATGCTAAGAAATGTATCATGTTACTTTTATTCATAATTCAATTTGTATTTCATTATCATTTTATTTAATACAAACAGAAACATTTAAAATAAATGGCTTTCACTTCTTTATTTTTTTTAAACGAAATAAAAGAAAAATATTAGGCGCAGATGTCATATAAGCCCCGGGGTACCTGATTGGCGCCAAAATGGCATTATTTTGGTTAACATGGTAACCCGGCTATTGTTGTTTATTTAATAATAAGTGTTTATATTTACTTTATTTTCTTTTTTTAAATTACATAAATTGTTTTGTTCTATAGTTAATTATTTTTTGGTTATTTTCCTTTAAAAATAAAAAAATAATAGAAAATAATTAAAAAATACGGTGCTACTTAGTTATTCCATCGACCCATTTCGCCAAATTGTATAAATCTCCAAAACACTCGCAAATTATACAAATTGACATAATTTTTATTTTAAATAACAAAAGAACAAAGTAAATAGTATAACATTAATAAATATACAAATAAAACGTCGAAATAAAAATCACTTGATGACGTAAACACGTGTAACTTGCATAAAGTCAAGTGAATGTGACATTTTTCAACCTTTATTGGTATTTAATGTAATAGTTTGGTGATAGATTTTTGTTCGATGGAATAACTAAGTAGTACCAAAAATACATATGTAACTGGTATTCGAAAACGAGGATTTCGCCAAATTTTCGTTAAAAAAAATCACGCCAAACCGGGTGCGTATATGGCATATGGCAAAATATTAAATGACGTAACAAACGATGACATTTAATTTCAACTTCAAAGCAATGTTTTAATTTACCACTCGAAAAATAAAAAAAATGCTAACTGGCGAGTTGAAAAATAGTTATTGGCGTGATTTGCACCCGGCTAGCGTAACAGTACCAAGAATTCTTTGCAACAATGCTTTTATGTAGTATTATTCGAAAAAAAAAATTAATTTTTTTTAAATCGAAATGGAAAACTTTCGGCACAGATGCCACATACGGTCCCATATTGGCGCTATTTTTTTCTGACGCCAATGTCATATACGCAACCGGTACTTAACTGGCGCCATAGTATCGTTATTTTGCTTGATTTGATAAGCCAAATGTTGTTGTTTATGCTGTTGATCTTTTTCCCAAATTAGCGTCGGAAAAAAAATCGCGCCAATATGGGGCCGTATATGATATCTGGGCCAAACTTTCATGTGAAAAGCGAAGGGATCAGAGCGTATTTATTTATGGCAGTTACATGACTTGGACTATTATAATATAGATGAAATGATGGCGATAGAATAATATTTGGCGACTTATCACCTGTACCTGGCTAATATTAAAGTACCAAAATGACACCAGGAATATAAAAAGCGAAGTGGTTCGCCCGGAACTCTTGATGATAGTCACATGACTTAGGCTATTGTTATAGAAATTGTTTTAAAATACCGGGAGACAAAGGCTCTGTACACTTAATTCCTTTTATTTTTAGCTTCTTTTCTAATGTTTAACTGATCCTTTTTAATCAAACACCAAAACAACCATTGGATATCTTAACAGCAACTGATGCGGCCCTAAATTTTTGAAATCGAGGGAAATTGAATGGAAACCCGTTTACAGGGAGATCTGCACAGCTTTTTTCAGTATAATCCAATCTTCTATAATATTTTTTAAACCGATCAGATTAGCGTGTTTTTCAATTCTGTGGTGTTTGAACGGGGGTTGGCGAGCCTAGCTTGCAGGGGACTGAGCCCCCTAGTACTTTATATTTTGATATTTATTCTCTCCATACTTCCAATAAAAAAGGTTTTCTTAGCATCCATTCCGATCTGATATCATATCTGTAAATTGCTACGTTCGAAACAAACCGACCGCTGCTAGATGAATACAACAGTGAGAAAAAAAAAAAAACATGGATTGCACTCAAAAATGTAGGTGTGATTTTCAAAATGAACATTGGATGTTCATAAAGGAGTATTTTTGAATTTTTTTTTTTAAACTTTTCTATTTGTTTTCATCTCAATTTATTCTAGCCAATAAATTATGAATTGTAATCAATTTGCCAATTGTTACTTTATTACTGTAGAAAGCAAGTGTTCATAGTTCAGATTTAAATCTGCCAATCAACTCATCTCAAGCCGGCCCCACCAGTGGCCGAGAGGTTCTGCTCTCGAAGCTGGTAGACGGGAGGTGCTGGGTTCGAACCCAATCGCGCCCTTTGGCCTAACCGTTCGGAATTTTCTTCAAATCTTGGATTAGCATGCGAAAATACGCGTTACAGAAAGACCCTCACGGAGGACACTCCCCTTTGGGCATCTCACGAGTAGATAATCTGCCGTCATAAATCAACCCAATCCATCTCACGCCAGTTGCTGCGGTGCCTAATTGCGTAGACACTGATGCAGAACAATCTCTTTACTCACTTTCAGTTCGCTAATATTGTGGGCAAAAAGGCATATCTCATAAAAAGCAGTTACAAGGAGTCCTGCAAACGCATTCATAATATCCACTTTATCACTTAAATTAGCTTTTTACTTAAAGGATTTAAAGCTTCGACTTTGAAGTTCAACATTTTTATGCATATCTAACATTTACGTATAAAAATAACAAACACGTTAAACATACATATCGTAATACAGATGCATAGGTTTCTAAACCAGAATTTTCATAATTAGAAAAAGAGAATTTTCAAGTGTTTCATTCATTTTCATCATCCGCTCTTTATAAGTGTCATTCCCGAGCAAAACTACAACAACAAGAAAAGATCATCATCAGGTAAAAATAGACTTTAACCCTCTAATGCCCAAGGTAGCATATACACTACCACCAGTATTTTCAATTTAGTGGATCTTTTAATTCATACCAGAAATTTAAAGTAGCCATATTTGCTTTACTTAATAACAGATATTCCGTCATTAAATAAACCGAAATTTATTATTGAAATATTTTGGTGTGAATTCCTATTCTCTGAATTACGGAATTTTTAGAATGTAATCTTCGATGGGAATAAAAAGGTAAAACAAAAATGAACTCAACTTATTGGGATATGAAAAACGGAAATACAGTGAAACCTCCCTGAGGGACAATCTCCATAAAGCGACCACCTCTCTGAACGACCATTTTTTCATGGAACGAAATTTATTCCCATAGCCTCAATACTAATTTTACCTCTATTCAGAGACCACCGCAGTTGAACTCCCTCCATGAGCGACCCATTTCTTTGAAGAAAATGAAACAAATTCCGTTTTTTCGTGGTCGCTTGAAGAAGGTTTTATTAGAATAATAATTCCGGAGAGCGCATTATCCATCAAACTTCTAAACTAAGTTTGGGATTTTTATTTATTTCGGTAACTTTTAAGTGTTTAAAATTAACTTTGTGTCTTTTTAGGCAATGAATTTAACTCTGATGACAAAGTAAGGATGACGGTCAACAAACGCCCTTGCTCTATTCTGTCAGGAAACTCTCAAATAAATAGATAAATTAATGAAATCGTCATAATTTGTTCCCGTCCAAAAAAAAATTTACTGAACTTCGAAAGGACTTGGAAATAAAAGTTGTAGAAGATAAAATCGTAAAATCAAAGCAAAAGTCAATGTATTCATTTTTTAAACTCTGCACTAATTAACTTCTTTCCGTAATTAACTTTTGTTTTGATATTTAAATTTTCATATTTTTTCCTAATGTGAAAAATAAATTTTAGTAACATTAATTGTTACCTTTTTTCAATAATTAAAATCTAGATTTAAGGACGACCTCCATTAAGCGACCACCTCTCGCTTTAGGGAGGTTTTACTGTACTAAAACAAGCATTGTTTTATTTATGAAGTTTTGTTTCTAAATACAAAAAAAGAAAATAAAGTTGAGAAATTCTTATTATAGTAGTACTAGGGGGCTCTTTCCCCTGCAAGCTACGCTCGTCAACCCCCCGTTCAGACACCGCAGAATCTAAAAACACGCTAATCTGATCGGTTTTAAAAATATTAGAGAAGAATGAATTATACTGATAAAAGCTGTGCAGATGCAGTCCCTGTAACCGGGTTTCCATTCAATTCCCTTTTATTGCAAAAATTTAAGGCCGAATCAGTTGCTGTTAAGACATCCAATGGTTGTTTTCGTGTTTGATTAAAGAGGATCAGTTAAACATTTGAAAAGAAGCTAAAATAAAATGAATTAAGTGTACAGAGTCTTTGTCTCCCGGTATTTTAAAACAATTTCTATAACAATAGCCCAAGTCATGTGATTATCATCAAGAGTTCCGGGCGAACCACTTCGCTTTTTATATTCCAGGTGCCATTTTGGTACTTTAATGTTAGTCAGGTGCAGGTGATAAGTCGCCAAATATTATTCTATCGCCATCATTTCATCTATATTATAATAGTCCAAGTCATATAACTGCCATAAATAAATACGCTCAGATCACTTCGCTTTTCATATGAAAGTTTGGCCCAGATATCATATACGGCTATATAGTGGTGCGATTTTTTTCCGACGCTAATTTGGGGAAAACATCAACAGCATAAACAACAACATCCGGCTTACCAAACCAAGTAAAATAACGATACTATGGCGCCAGTTAAGTACCCGTTGCGTATATGACATTGGCGTCAGAAAAAAAAACGCGCCAATATGGGTTCGTATATGACATCTGTGCCGAAAGTTTTCCATTTTGATTAAAAAATAATAAAAAAAAAAGAATTTCGAATAAAACTACATAAAAGTTGCCATGGTCGCAATGAATTCTTGGTACCGTTACGCTAGCCGAGTGCAAATCTCGCCAATAGCTTTTTTCAACTCGCCAGTTAGCATTTTTTTTTTCGAGTGGTAAATTAAAACATTGCTTTGAAGTTGAAATTTAATGTCATGGTTTGTTACATCATTTAATATTTTGTCAGATGTCATATACGCACAGGGTTTGGCGTGATTTTTTTTTTTTTTACTAAAATTTGGCGAAAACCTCGTTTTCGAATACCAGTTACATATGTATTTTTGGTACTACTTAGTTATCCCGTCGACCAAAAATCTATCACCAAACTATAAGATTAAATGCCAATAATGGTTGATCGTAAATGTCACATTTACTTGACTTTAAGCAAGTTACACGCCTTTACGTCATCAAGTGATTTTTATTTCGACGTTTTATTTGTATATTTAGTAATGTTATAGTATTTTATTTGTTCTTTCGTTATTTAAAATAAAAATTATGTCAATTTGTATAATTTGGCGAAATGGGTAGACGGAATAACTAAGTAGAACCGTATTTTTTAATTATTTTCTATTATTTTTAAAAGAAAATAACCAAAAACATAATTAACAGTAGAACAAAACAATTTATGTAATTTAAAAAAAAGAAAATAAAGAAAATAAAAATTTATTATTAAATAAAGTTACCATGTCAACCAAAATAATGCCATTTTGGTGCCAATTAGGTACCCTGGTGCGTATATGACATCTGTGCCTAATACTTTTCTTTTCTTTTCTTTTTTTTTCTTTTTTTTTTTTTTTTTTTTTAAGAAAGAAATGAAAGTCATTTATTTTGAATGGTTAAGTTTGTACTAAATAAAATGATAATGAAATACAAATTGAATTATGAATAAAAGTAACATGATACATTTCTTAGCATACGTTTAAGGGAGGCCAAACTGGTCGCCAAATTAGTTTAAAATAGTAATCTCTTCTAAAATATGAAAAAAAATATCTGTTATGATTAAAATTTGAGTTGCCATCATTTGAGAAAAGTATATAAAATTAGAAAAAAATTATTATTTCGAAAACTAATTCGAATTTA
The DNA here is from genome assembly GCA_963932465.1 of Maratus speciosus. Lineage (NCBI taxonomy): Eukaryota > Metazoa > Arthropoda > Arachnida > Araneae > Salticidae > Maratus > Maratus speciosus. The sequence goes on along the minus strand of OZ010799.1, from coordinate 370,505,936 downwards.
AAAATTCTAATACCAGTTTTGAGATCCTCTGATCAAGACGGATTTTTGGTGTTAATTTCATCGCAAAGTATTCCGTATTTTAGGAGAAATCGCCGTGAAACATAATCAGTTGTTTAATAAGTCGTTTCATACTTCCGTTTCATAAATTCGTTTCATTAGGATTTTATATACATAGGATAGATATTGATCTTCCATCCATTTTCATATGACTTCATACAAACGAACAAAATCGAGATTCTCTTATTGAAAGGTTTGCATTGCGGAAAAACTCCACTTTAAAAATTAGAAATGATTTCTACTAATAGAAATGATGAGGATATTTCATTTTATTGAATATCGATTTTCTGAAATAGTTCAACGATCAATGAGGGTTCCGATATTATTTTTCAGAATTAAAAAAAAAAAAAAAAAAAAAAAAAAATGAAAAAAAAATGAAAATTTTGTGATATTTACGTCACATTGACATCATTAGATCAATATTTCTCCTTACAAGGAAGGTTTCCTTACCGGGCATACTCAGAATATTTTGAAATAAATACTAATTAAACTACTTATGTATCCAATAAAGGATGAGTTAAATTTAGCGGCAGAATTACAGTAGAAAGTCTGTAAAAAAATAAAATACTTTAGAGTATTTTGCACGAAAAGAAGAAAGCGTCACGCGATTTGGCGAGCAGCACTTTTCCTCGCCAATAGCAAACAATTTTAATGCACCGTAAAATTGCTTGTTAATTGATTTTTAGAATGCGTGTAAATAGTATTTAATGAATTTAAACTTAAACTATGAGAGAGTTTAATAAATACATTTTTTTTTTGGCATTACATATTTATGTTCCTTGTTATTTAATTTTATATTTTTTAAATAATTTCTTATATCAAAAAATATTTTTATATATTTAAGCGTATTCCAAAATAAAGGCAAGACGAAGAATGCTGCAGTTATTCATTTCAATATCGAAGTAGTCGATGTTTCATAGCGATAAAATGAATCCACAGTGCTCAATTGGACTTAATTTTGAGATTGAAACAATTTTAATTAATTTAATTTTTTTTTAATTCATAAAATTTGATAGTGAACTTTCATTATAAATATATATATGTATGTATATATATGACAAGAGTATAATTAAATCAAACTAAAACTGACAAAACTAAAGTTATTTACATTAAATTTATTTAAACATGTTCAAGATGAAATGTTTTTATCGTAAAGAGTATTTGACATAAAAAAGTATTTTTTGAAATTTTATACCATCGCCAACCTGTGATAAATCGCCAAATATCTAAATATTCATTATTTTTTTACGGACAAACATTTTGTATAAACATATCTATCATCATGAGTAGAACATTCTATGATTTTTTCAGATATTTCAGAGTTTGCCGGAATGGAGACTTTCCTTGTTAGTTTGATTAATGTAAAAATAGATTTCATGCTAAGTATAACGTCGCCGGCGCAAAGTTTGCAACTTTATATGCGTACTGTTAAGCTTATATTCAAATGAAAAAATATTTTCTTTTTTACTGTAAAGAAAAAAACTAATAAATCATAATGCATAAAAAAAAAATAAACTCAATAGTCATTATTCTCGTGATGTCGCAATAAATATGAATTTTTATTCTCTAATAAGAAAAGTACACGTGCATAATTTTTTTTGACAGAAAACAACGTACAAAGGAAAAAAATACGACCAAAAAGTCACGTGCCGGAATATTTTTCGTGATTTCTCTTTTGTCTGAAACAAAGAAAATAATCCAAGTGCCACCATTTTGAGGATATTTTATTTAAAACATTTAAAATTAAAATTAAAATTAAAATATAACAAGTAAGAAAAATCATGCTGTTAGCATAGATTATGAAACACTTTTCAACACTTAGTGAATGCTTTAACAAAATTTCGTTATTTAGAGAAATAAGGTATATAAGAGAACTAAGTAAACATTTTAGAAAACGCATGAAACATTTGAGAAACTGATTTCTACATTTACCGTATATAGCCAAATATGTATTCCAATTCTTTTGAACAGCCCTGTATTTGTAGGTTGATATATATATACTATATAATGGGAAAATTTAGTTTAGCAAGAAAACTCATAACAGGTTGAAATTTCTCTTTCAGCAATTTATACTAATACATCAAAACATGCTTGTATATATTTGTACAGCCGTGTAGTTAACCTAGTACCTTTATTACGCGCCACTATTTAGCTAAAGTTTAATTCAAAGTAAAACACTCTTAAAACTACTGAAATCACATTTCCAGAAATTGTCATTTATAGACAGCCATGTAGCCAATTCTTTGCGTGACCCTGTATATCCTTTTATCTATGTTCTACAAACATTTCTTAGTATACCAAATGCAGTTCCGCGTGAAAATGCATAACTTATTTAAAAACCACCTTTAAGCAATTTGCAATCATACCCAGTAACCATTACGAATTATTTTGTGTAGCCCGTGTAGGAATTACAACATTTATACACACCATAAACTATGCATAAATATAGTGAAACATAAAAGCACATAATATATATAAAAATGCACTTCCAGCAATCATCGCTACTGTACAGTACTTCGGACACAATATAGTGTCTGAAATATTTTGTGTGTCCCTGTAAATGCTATGCACTTCGTATTATACATGAAATAAGTTATAGTAAACCTCAGCGACGTATATCAATTTCATTATACATGAAACAATTTAACATAATTAAAATACGCGGCAAACAATTCCATGCACCCCCTATATCGTTCTGTAACGGAATTATTTTGTTTGGCCCTGTAAATAAATAATAACTATTCTTGGCATCGTATATTCTTCAGAATGCATATTTTAGTACACTTCATAAATGCATATGAATTTTATTATGTTTGAAAGCATGTATCATCATTAAAAACCATTTTAAACGATTTTCCCCATAGGCCGTAATGTAACGGAAAACTTTTGACTGTCCCTGTAAATGAACCAAACATGTTAGAAACTTTATTTGAAATAGGGATCGTGCTATGATAGAGCTTATTAACATCCAAAAATTTCGGAACGATCCGACTATATTTACGAGAGTTAGAGCGCAGCCAGACGGATAGACGGACAGACAGACAGACAAACCGAAGTCATAAACACTTTTCAACTTCGTTGGAAAGTGTTAAAAATGGGAATGTTTGTAAAAATACCTAGTGAGGACACATTTACAAATGAACAGCTTTCATAAAAAATACATATAAATGTATATAATAATTAGCAAAATTGGTTCATTAGAAATCTCAGGGCAGATGAATAAATTAAATAGTCTTGTATTTTTGATATAAAGACGACACATTACGCCAAGAATGGCTGCCATTTTATATAAGAAGATATCAAGATATATATAAAACATTCTTTTGAAAGTATTGTCGAAATGGTCAGTTGAAAACTTGCTATGAAAACGGCTTTTCTTTTCTTTTGGTTTTTAATTGAGAATACTGAAACGAGTTTTGCAATAATCACGAAATTTCACTCGTAAACTCATAACAAATTGTAGATGTTTTTACTAGATACCTAGGAATCGAATAGCGTGTTTTATTTTTTTGATAAATGAAAGTATTTGTCAGAAAATGTACAGTAAACTTTGAAAAAAAATTTCAAACACGATAATCCCGAAAAGATCGTCGTTACTTAACATTCGAGTATATTCTAAAACGTATTTCATATCGAAGTGAAAAACACTGTTACATCCTTTTTTTTACCCGACTGCCAAGAAGGTTTATGTGTTTCACGCGTATCTGGGTATGTGGATTTATTTATGCCCTCGAAACATCCCGACGGCTGGATGGATTTTAATGAATGAGGTCTATATCGGTTCCTCTTAACCGCCCGATGGTTATAGGCTAGGTTTTGTTTTTATAAATTCAAAATGGCGGTAGAGACGGAAAAAGATTTACGCACCATATTGAGTGGCATACCATTTTACAGGTCTTTCAAAATGAAGACGATGTTTCATTGGCTATTTTAGAGACAGGAGCTCCGTTTAAATATTACACAACCTGGAAGTTGTGTAGGTAGGATCTCTAGCTTTACTGCAGCTCTAACCTTCATAGACATCTATAGTCCTCATCAAAACAATGTTTATAGATAGGAACTAACAGTTAAACACAACATAAAAGTCATCAATACAAGTAAATAAAAAAAAACAGGTAGGTAATATAAAAAATAGTTTCACTCAATAGTTTCAATAAGAAATAATTAATTAGTTCGCTTTTTACGCAGTCGGGTTTTTTGATTTTTTAAATTTAATTTTTACTTGTTCTAAATTATAATCATGAAAAGAGAACTGCGATATTCAGAAATTTCTTTTGTAAATACATTATAAAAGGACACATTATTAATAGATGTCAAAAGATCGAATATCATTTCCCCTTTTCTTTGAAAGAAAGCATTTTTCTGAAAATATTGTGCAAATGAGTTCTTAAAATAGACTCCGATGTTCCCATATACAATGTACGATTATCAAATAAAATCGACTTTAATCGAAAAGATAACCCACTTAACACTTTGTTGACTGGTCAAAAGTATACTCGTATTTCTAAAACGATAGTTTGTAGACTGAAGGAGAGCGCTGTAGTTCCACCTTAGCCTGTCCTTAGTTCTGTCTTAGCACGTCCTTAATTCCGCCTACGCCATTTTTCTTGAATAAAATATCATCAACGCTTTTATCAGAAAGAATGAAAAAAAATATACCTTTATACCAAATGATTGGCCAACTTTGTTAGACTATACGAAACGAATTCATATTTCACTATTTGCTATCTATATTATACAGCGCAAACGTGTCTGTACCTAATGCGGACGTCATTTTGCGTATGGCAACAGCAGATGATTAAATTTAACTTTTATTATCTTTTATTTCAATTTTTTTTCGTAATTTCTAAATACCGCAGACTTTCAATTTTGACACCGTGGAATAAAGGAAAAAGAAATGTACTTTCAAATACAATTTGTTTGAAAACTACATTGGAATTTTTTGTAAACCGTATCGAAATATACTGAATTTTTATTATTTTAGAAATAATTTCCAAGATGACGTTTTAAAATCTATACCTTTGTCACATGCAGACAGACGATTACAACAGATAAATCTGTTTGCACTAAAATTAATATAAATAAAATAGTTCAACATTTGTTTCCGGCTTTTGTTCTATAACGAAATTCAAACTTTATCAATCCATAAATAAAATAATGAAATATAAGTAAAGCATCAATTTAAGAAATTAATCGAACCACGCTTAAACAACTGAAATTATCAGAATAAAAAAGGCTAGCGAACTTTTGCGATTTTTTTCGACTGTTAAATCCTTGCACGTGGCCTATACGAAATTATCGTTTATAATGATTTTCAACATTTTATTTAAATACATTATTGCTATTTTTCATATAAAAGAGATTGTTGGTATTGTTAGGGAAGAATCTAAAAATATATACATTAAATGTAAAATATCTATTAGAGTTGTCAACTAAAAAAGATATCTATACTCGGTAACCTGGTTAACCCTCTCGCTGCGTAATTGTTTTATCAAAATAGCTTCGCGACGAGTGTCTTTTAAGAATTTTTATTCTTTTGTCACCGGATTTTCAATACAAAAATTTTTCTATAATTTAAATGGGAAAATGCTCCGATTAAATAAGGCAAAAGTTACAATTAAAAAATAACTGGTGGGAATAATCAAGGAGGGTTAATCGGACGATTGTTGGTTGGTTGATTTTTGACGGCCGATTATCTACACGTGGGATATAGGTCCTACGTGGGGGTCTTTCTAAGGGAACCTAACCCGTATCTACGCTTGGAAATACAAGATTCGAAGAAAACCACGAAAACTCCGAACTGTTAGGCCGAAGGGCGCGACTGGGTTCGAATCCAGCACCTCCCGTCTGCCAGTTTCGAGAGCAGAACCTCTCAGCCACTGGTGGGGCGTTAATCAGACGAAAAAATGCATCCCCGAGCAATTCGCGGGTTGCGCAGCGAGAGGGTTAACACCCCATGTTCATAAAAAATCCGAACATTTTCAAAATATTTATTGACAAATAAACTCGAAAAATCTACCCTGACATACGACTTTTAAAAAAAAAACGGGTCTCGAAACACAGATCTGAAAGGAAATTGCCATTTGACAATGTGTTAAAAGAAGAAGAAAAAAAAAAGGTTCGATTCTGTAGCCCCAGAATGAAAATATCTTGAAATGTCTGTCTAAAACTAAGAAAAGAAATCTGTATATCCTTATTTTATTGTTTTTAAAGTTAACAAAACCTTGTTTTACATAAAAAAGCCATAGAAATTTCATCTTAGAAACAGTTCACCTTTAAAAAATATATTTAAAAAAATCGTGTTAGATCTGAAAAAGTTCAAAGTGCTCCAAAAACCGACAAAGAAAACGAAAAAAAATATGTATATACATATTAAGAACAGGGCGGGTTCTTAACAAAAAGGACAGACTGATTTTAAAATTCAATAACGTGCAAACGGTGACGCATATTTAAAAAATTCTTGCAGGAGGGTTATGTATGATGTCAGGTGTTCTTTTACCGTGATTCTCGAATTTAGTTCGAATTAGAAACAATAGATATCGCTTCAGGCAATAGGAGCTAATTTCAAGCTGCATTTTTTGGCCTTTCTCTTCTCCCATTCCAAAAAAGGAGATTAAAACGTATTGAGTGCGTCCCGAAGTACCAAAAATTGGGCCTGGATTTTGCGCATATTGCTCGCAGCGCCAACTATTGGTTGTAATTCTAACTAAATTCGAGAATCGCAATTTAAAAAAAAAATAAAAATAAAAATAAAAACTCCTGACATCATACATAATGCTCCTGCAAGAATTTTTTAAATATCTGTCTATAAAATAAGAACAACTTATTCTGGTTACCGTCTTGGCGTTTTAGATATTTAAAAAAATGTATTTTATATGTGTGACTATGAAACTTTTTATTTATTTAAATTAATAAACAAATAAATTTATTTATTTATTTATTTATTTTTTTAATTTAATTATTTATTTTTTGTCAGGCAATAAAATTTACTATATATGTTTATAAATATAAACAAATGCAGTTTAACATTGCTTCAAAAGTTATTTTACAATTATACTACGATAATAGATATTATATTAGAATAACACTAACTATTTAGTTATTTGCTGTTAGCAGTGGCGAAACTAGTGACATTTCTCAAAAGTATGCAAGTCAATAATGCCATTTAACATAGAGCATTTAAGTCATTTTTTTAAAGTACATCTGAAATAGAAAACTGTACGTTAGATGATTTTGTAGCAATGCACTTTTGTAGTTGATCTCTCTTGATAATTGTAAAAAAAAACTAGTTAAATGTCTAAAATAATATTGAAAAGAATTAACGTTTGTTTGTTTGCGTGTTTGTAGAGGTTAATCTCTGAAACGAACTAACTGATTAAAAAAATAATGGTAGCAAAATGCTGGTGATCATCTCTGTTCCAAGATAGGCTTTCTTTTCTGTTGGTAAAACAACATGCAAGGGGATGCAGATGCAAGAGACGTACAAGAATTGTGGTATGATACTGTTGGGGCGAGAAATTTGGTGTGGTGGTAAATTTTATGATGTAAATACTTGCTATGAACGAATCCTAAAATATTAGAAATTTAAAAGGAGGAGCGGTAGAGTGTTTCAAATATCTTAAATTTATAAGCCTCTAAAAATTCATGCAATAAATAACCTTCAATTTTTCATTCATGGAATCCACGTAATAACACTTCACTTAATGCTGATTTTTACAGAGGAATTTTCATTTAAAATAGTTTTGTTACTGTTTTATTAATGCCTTTATCCAGAAAAGATTATTAAATTTTTTTTTTCTTATTACTTCAAACCATCGCTAAAAACATCGTTAAATTTCTTTTACTGAACTGTTTATTATAATTTTCAACTTTCACATAACTCCACGTCGAAAAAATTGCTTTTAAAATTTAATTTATATTATTATTTATAAAGAAGATTAATGCCAATTACAAACAACATTAAAGTCACATGCTAACCACAGTGCTGAGCTGCCGCCACTTCAGCTTTAGGCCCGGGTTTGCTGAGAAGATGTCGTTAAACATATTTGTGCTTCTCATATAATTTCATGCTTTTTCCTTCTTAAATACTGCAGCTTCTTCTATGGATACACATTCATTCCATTATTTCGATACATTTATCTGACGCATTGGAGAGTGTGTTATGTACGATTAATTTGTTGATCTTTCTCTTTTCAAATTGAACGAGGAGAAGCGAATACAGCAGCATTGGCGCTCACTCGTTAGTTCAATTGTATTAAATACAGAAAATAGATATATGCACAAAAAAAAAAAAACGCATACTAATCAATAAATTATTTTCTAATTACTTTTAGTGGTGTCAGTGTGATATATTTATATATGATCTTTTTATCTCTTCCAACGGTACCTGATCAATGCAAGCTTACAATCTTTAAAAGGTAAAATTCCAAGGAATTTTACAAAAAATGTAATTTTTTAAAATATTTATTTTCGAACAACAACTAAAAATCACGCACCCAGCTTATAGTCCTGCACGGGACGGGTTGTACCCGTCCGGAACATTCCAATAGAAATCGACCCGAAACCCGTGCAAATTAAGTACTACTCCTCTATCATGTAGAGATTTTAGCAGAATATACCCCAAGTAATGGAACACTATTAAAGATGGCTACCTATGTACGCTTTATTATTTTTAACTGAAACGTGCTGATTAGTAAATATATCATACGATTTGAAAATTTTCCAAGAGACCACAAAATGTCTATTAAAATACTTCCTGAGCTTAAAGATGCTTATGCTCTTTGTATTATTAACAAATAATTGAAACTGTCTGTTTTATTTCAACTATGATCTCATTTTTCCAAGCGTAATCTTTCCTAATAATAATGCTCTAATCATCCTCCTTTTTCCCTTCTACTTTTGGCGCCATTTTTCACAGAAAATCTTTTGTCTCAAGTCTCAACGTAACTGACATTCATGCTTCATGTATTGTAATTTTTTTTTTCAATTATTCCTTTCAAATATGACGTCATCTTCATCTTCATCCTCTTTTTAAATTCTTGAAATTTTTATTTTGCACATAGCATAATCTTTTAATTGACGATTATTTGCGTTGGAAAAATTACCATTCTAAGTTTTGCATTTTTGGTTACTAAAAAGAAAAATGGTTAAATTTTATAGTAAAATACTCCGTTGATTCTCTATGAAAATAATCATCCTATACCAAAAACATGTCTCAACTCTGGTAAAAAATTTGATAAATTTTATGAAAAAAAAATATATATATTGTAGCTGTACTATGTGTACCTATATGATCTATATGTGTACCTATATGACTACTATATGACCATGCATTTTTATTTCGTTATTGTTTTCAATGTGAAAAAAAAAAATGGAGAAACAACAATACTACGCACACTCATATGTACATAAAAATTTACAACATTTGTAGGGCAGTCGTCCTATTCTGTCGGCCAGAGATTTCTAATATGAGATAAGTGTGTCCAATAACATTTCTGAAAAATATATTAATTATATATTGTCTGTATCAAAATTGAACTTCCTTGATCTGATCTAGGTGTTTTTACTCGATCTGAGAAGGCATCACGTATAAACATTTAGTTGTATTTGTAATACATAAATAAGAGAAGAAAAGAGGCGGGGTTAAGATTGAATATCGAAATATCAAGTACTGTTAAGCTCCGGTATCTTGGCATTTCACGCGCGGAGATTCGGACGATTCTATTCTGGATAATCGGCAAAAGGTTGTAACGTATGGAGAAAATGGCATCCATAATTGGCGCGTTAGCCTAAGATAGTGACAACCATAAGCGGATTCTTTTTTTTTATATAAATGCAATGTTTAACTGAGGTCGTTTCTAATAGCAATAATTTTATTAATAATTATGATATTTAAAAACTTAAACGATGCTTCTGATAATACAAAATAATGATACTAATTATCGGAATGAACTGTAAAAGTACCTAGATATATTTTCAACAATGGCAATTCTTTATATATAAGAATTAATGCGGATCATTTCATAATATTTTAGATATGAATTTATTAATGATTTTATAATTAAAAAGATGCTTCTGAATTTTTTAAAAATGCCTACATTATGTTAGGATGTTTTCATTGTGTATATAAATCTCTTTTTTCTTTTTCTAACTAAATTTAAAATGTTAGACATTTATATAAATTAATAGCTATTACACGTGACTTTAATCACGTAACATTTAAAGAAGAATAAATGCATTAATTAAGGGAAAAATTCACTTACGATAATTAAACACATGTACAATTAACCAACTCTTTATCTCATTTTAAAGTAGATAAAATTTGTTATGCTCCCAGTTTGCATATTTTTATTTTTATATATAGGATCATATAAATGCCTTTGAAGAGCTCGAAATTTCATACACTTTCCCTAAGATTAATTAGAGAATGAATTCATTTCCTTCTAATTTTATTTTATTATCTCTATTTATTCTATTTTACATTTATTCCATTCATGCATATTGAGATATTTTTAACTATAAATTTCGATAAAAAATATATATATATATATAAGTATCAGAAACGGATAACTGATTAATTCCGATATTTTTTATTGGCTTTTCCATAGTACCTTTAAAAAATAGGGAGGAGGGGGGGGGGGGATTTAATGTTTAATTAATGGCATTGGCTTTTTGAATTATTTGTTTATTTAATCAATCGATGGTGCATTGATAGGAATAACTTGAGCGTTTATCAGATTTTACGCCTAGTGCTGAGTGACCACCTGAACTACACTTGATGTGACTCGGCATGGTTGCAGTATTAAATTAAGTTATTATAAAACCTTATATTATATTTTAAGAATGTACACTAGGGATGTTAATGTTAAACCTATGAGAGCATTCACAACAAATGTATCACTTATATTTTTAAATGATTTTTTTTTCCTTTTTTCTTTTCTTTTTCTTTCTTTCTTTCTTTCTTTCTTTATATATATATATATATATATATATATATATATTGTAGAATAGCTGAGGTTGATCTTTAACCTGGCTAGTTTTTACTTTTTCGATTTAGGGTGCTTTTTTTAATAATGAGTACACTTTCACTTTCAGAACCGACTCCGAAAGTGAAAGTAACTTTATGTATTATAAAAGAAATCTAAAAATCTTTATACTAAAACTTTATGAAAATCTAAAAGTAACCCGGTTATAGATCGACCTCAGCTATTCTAGGGAAAAATCATTTAAAAATGTTAAAATGCAAGGAGAAATTTAAAAAGAATGTTCCTTTCCTCCTCAAAAAATTTCACCACTTTTAAAATCCCATTTCGCTTCTTGGAATGAATAATTTTCTTTTTCCGTGGCATTTTGTCAATGCGAATATAGTTGACAAAGATCGATAATAATAATTTAAAAGACAAAGAGCAAGATCAAGCTTAAATACAAGCTACGATCTGAAATAGTAAAATCACCATGGAACAAGGAATATACATTTTACAGTTATTTCCTACTAGAAATTCACAGATAAAAGAGTAAATTTCTACTGGTGGTGCAAATCCCTATTTCCGGGATTTGGCGGATTGTCCGTTCGCCAATTACGCACGTGTACTTGGCAACCTTTGACCCTGAAACCCCTGGTCAGAAATAGATTCTCCTAAGGTCATCTGCCAAGATACGAGAGCTCAACAGTAACATCCCAACGTAACAGCTACCTTTTCCTTTTCTCGCTTTTAACCTCTTGAGGGGCACGCAATTGTTTTTCTGTTATGTCGAATTCTCACCGAAATCTGCAAAAAGATTTATTGCAAAATAAGAAAAAACAATTTCAAGACTTGTTTCGATGTTATACTAGTACTTATGTACTTTGTCACTTTTTGTTATTCTTTCCTTTTCTCTTAAAAGTAAATTTAATTTTGTGGCTCCCAGCCGCGTCTAAACATTATTTTTTTTAAGGTTCCCTAATGCCCTGGCAACACAATCACCTTCCCACTGGATGTAAAGTTGCAACGCAACTAGGTAATCCATTCAGTTGCCAACATTGTTCCATTGTTCAGGCTTGTTTCGACCAAAGTTAGAAATGCGAAATTTGATATTTTTTTCCTGGTGCAAATATTCATTAATCGTAGGTGGGATAAAATATATTCCACCACCCCTCAAGGGGTTAGAGTGCTTTGTATATGTATTTGGACTACATTTAAGGAAAACCTTTGTTATAGATACGAACAGGGGCGTAGCTACCGTGGAGCAATTGGAGCAGACTGCTCCAGGCGCACGCATCCTAAGGGCGCAAAATTAGAAAGAGCAGAATAAAGATTTGTAAAAATATTTGCGTATTGTTTCATTATTAATCAGATATATTACAGATGAATCTTGTTGCAATCAGCATATTCATATGACGTTTAACCTTGTGTTTTACCTCAACTATTTCGATTTGAAACATGTTTTATACACTGTTAAAAGAAATTATTTCTATTCGTGAAGTTTCATCTTTAATTCATACTATATTGAAGCCTCAAGTAACTTCTCCAGTACCGTTTAAGCATGCCTGTTTTTAGGTAGATTTCGTAAGAAATACTACCTATTGCAGTCGTTACCATGGTGTGACTTTTGAAAAATTACTTTATAACTTTTTAGCTCACAGGCTATCAAAGCCTGAGAGCTTATGTGCCCGCCGGTTCTGTATGTACGTACGTATGTATGTACGTACGTATGTACGTACGTAACGCGATAACTCTTGATAGAAACATCCTATTTGCTTCAATTTTTTTTCTAGTTTCGTTCTGATAAGGCACGTCCCTGATTAGTTTTGGGAGTTCATTGGTTAAGGATAAAGGGGGAAAAGAGGGGCTAGTCAACTGCCTTAATTTAGATAAATGGGCTTTTCATACAGAATTATTCGATTTGCTCCAATTTGGTATACCGGTTTATTATGTTAAGGGTCTTCCCTGATTAGATTTGGAGGTTGATTGTTTAAGTATAAAGGGGGAAACGGGGGCTAATCCCCCTTCACTTATTTTTTTGAGGTGCATTATTCTTTAAAATAAGAGTATAATATACAATTAGTGCGAATAGCCTGTGAGCTCAATGTCATCAGTTTATCTGGGCACTTTTCTTTTTTATTATTATATGATCCCAAGAACCCAGAACCACCCCCACCTCAAAAGTTTATATATATGCACGTACTAAATTTTGTCCGCATGATAAAAGTCGCAATGACGCACGAATTATCTTCAAACTCACCAAAAACAATCATATGGCTTATATCTCGGCGGGGATTGTAAATGGGGAAAACCGGGCAAAGGGTGGTGGAAATGGGGAGGATAAAAATAGGGTTTTAGGGGGAAAAATTCATTAACTTCGTCACTTCTTAAGATATCAAATCCATTTAACTTTATTATAAATCTTATTAATATTATATACAACTTTTATGTTGACAAGTTTTTCATAGGACCAACTTTTACAGCAAAAAAATTAAAAACGAAGAGAAAAAGGGGAGGGTGATTGAAGAAGAAAAGAATCATAACTTCGTCAATTCACAAGATATCAAATTCGCTTAAATTTATTATAAATCTTCTTATCTACAACTTTTATACAGGCAAGTTTTTGATAGGACCAAATTTTACAGCAAATACAAAATAAGAATACATAGCGGTTAAAATAAAATTATCGTATTCTGAACAAAAAAAAAAAAAAAAAACAGCTCTTACAGAAAAATGAAATTAAAATCTTCTAAAAAGCAGCCAGATAAAATTTTCAAACTGAGTTCATCTCTAATCTTCATTTAGTTTTGTTGCTGAAATTAATACTTATTTCGACATCTATCTGCGCCTGTGCACCGAGTCGGCACTTTTTCAATTCCTACTATTAGTTCACACTCTCCCTATCGTTAATAAAATACTTATTATTCATCCACTCAAGTTCAAATAAATTTTTTTTAACTTGTAGTGGATGACACTTGATGTTAATACAGTTTTTCAAATATTAATTAATTAATTAAATTTTAATTAATTAATTTCAGTTTTATACGGCAGAAAAAAGGGCGGCCATTGTTTATTGAACAGCATTTAATGCATCTTCATACCTATAAGGGGGTTACCATAGGGGGGGGGCTGTTCTATCGCCAAATACTGCCAAATTTATCACCAACTTGGCGATATATTGCCAAATCTGGCGACCAAAATGAGTCGCCAAAAGTGACGCCAACTTGGCGATATCTCTAATATTTCGCTAAATTCCCATAGACTCCCATTGTAAACCAATAGGTTTTACTTGCTTGTAGAGAATCAACAAATTGAGACGTTTTAATGCAAGAAAAACTAAAATTAGCTTAAAGGATTATGCTAATTTTTTCTTTGATGACCTAAGTAGGAATTGACTTAAAAAATATTTTTTATATTACTTGTTTTTTCTTTAACTTTTCCTTGGACGACAGTTGAAGATCTCCAAATCTTAAAGTAATCAAAAATTGTTTACAGGGTTCTTATCGGTCACTTTATTGTGTACCACTATTTCCAAAAAATAATCTTTCTGGTGCACTTCTTTTGAAAATATTTTAGAAATTTATCATGATTATTACTGTACGGAAATAATAGTAGCCCAAGAAGTCACCGTTGAGAAACCTATATTTACGATGCAACAGCAATGACTTGGCTATTTAGTTATTTAGCGATTAGAAGAAAAAAAAAAAGTTTGACAAGTTGAAGAAAATTATTGGCCATTCATTTTACAAACAGAAAACTCAAAAAAAAAAAATTTTTTTTTGAAGGTTTTTTTTTTTTTTTTTTTTTGTGTGTGTGTGTGGAACCTAAACATGCATCGGTACAGATGATAATAAAAACAATAATAAGAGCCGGATTTAGGCACATTCCTCATCAGCCCACGACGACAAAACTTAGATGGGGGTGAGGGGGAAACGGCAAATTAAATTTTGTGCGTATTGTTTTTGAGATTTTGAAAATATGGCAAGTCTCAAATGCAGAACTGATAAGCCTTTTTGATCAAAAATAGAGAAAAAAATTCAGTATCTAATTCAGTGCTCCTTAGAACCTGATTATCGCCTATGCAAACTTATACCACTTTCATCACCATCAATATGTATTTTTACGCATTAAACCTTATTTAATCGCAAAATTTTAGGATTAAATAAAACAAAATATAGTAATGTGCGTTTGCTTGGTATCGAATCATGCTCTGTCCCGGTTCCCCCGCTCTGTGAGTCTGTATGTGACACAAATTTTGTGTGCGCTCTATCTCAAGAACTAAAGCACGGAATTTAATAAAAGTTTAGATTCAGTTAGTCCCTGATATAAATTGGCGCTGATTACTTTTTGGTGTAAATCGCCTAAGAGGTGGCACTGCTATGCTGCATTTTTCACTATTTCCGGAATAGGTATATCTCAAGAGCTAATAAACAGATTTTCATAAAACTTCAGATTCAGTCAATCTTTGATATACTTTGGTGCTGATTACGTTTTGGTGTAAATCGTCCAACAGGTGGCGCTGCTATACTACATTATTTATGATTATCGCGATAGCTCTATCTAAACAACTAATGCACGAATTTTCACCAAACTTCAGATTCAGATAGTTCCTTATATAAATTAGTGCGATTCGATTTAATTTATGGGTAAATCGCCCAATAGGTGGCGCTGCTATGCTCTTCTAAAAATGCACTTTTAAGCTCCTGGAGGGTCCGTGGAGGAATTTGGTGCGCTGAAATTCACTGCCCTAAGTCATCACACACAGGCTTAATCGGGTTCAAGTTAAGTGAGCAATGTGTCCAATCCATTCGAATGATATCTTCTGTTTGCAAATATTCTGACACCACATATGTTCGTTGTGGCCGTCATCCATTAAAAAATCTCTGGTCCAACAGCACCCTTAAACAGTCTAACTTGGAGTTGCGATACCTCCTCTACATATCTTCGAACAAGGGAAGGCAATTTGCTTGTTCCTTCTTCTCTGCAGATTAAAACACATCTAGAATCAACATTCAGACTAAATCTGGACTCGTTAGTAAAACATACTCGGGCCCAGTCTTTTTGTATCCGCTGATCACGACGACGCCTTTGGAAGCTGGAGTGCGTGACACACAAACTATTGGTTTTATTGTATACAGTCCACGCTCGTTAAGCCTTCGTGCAGCAGTAGAACGGCTAAGCCCAGTTTTTGTGGCAGCCTAAAGATCTGAAACCAAGTCTCTTGTAGTCGCTTCGCGGTTTCTTCGAGCTGACAAGGACAGAAAACAGTCTTCGGATGCAGTTGGTGTTCTTGATCGCCCTTGACCAGGCTGTTTATCAACGGATAGAGTACTTAAAAAGCGGCTCCTAGCTCTTCACGTGGCAATTTGAGGGATAGTCAAATTTTGGGCGACTCCCATTTGCGTTTGACTTCCCTCGATTCTAGCAATTATTCATCATGTTTGACCTTCACTTAAATGACGCCTTTGAGCCGTAACTATTGAATACTGATCACTCACAAACAATACATTCACTTTAAAGAACACTACAGACCAGAATTCCAACATACGTCCATTGCGCACCACATTGTCAATCACCGATTTTACATATTTCCGACTTGTAACGTATGTGCGGAAGTGAAATTTTGTGTTCAATTGTATTTAATTATCATAAATCATTGCAGCATTGGGTAATGGCTGCAACATTGACTTAGTGAGCATATTTTTCCCATTATCCTTTAATTTTGATGAAAAGTGAAAAAACTGCAATCCTAAGTAATATATAAGGGTGCCAATCAGGGTTCTCGCTGCCGATCGTCACTGTACCAAAACGTTTCATTTGGCAAAAAAAAATGACTGAAATCGTCAAATTGCGAGACATCTTTCTTTTCTTTCGGCGACACTCTCAATGATGTTGTGTTGTTCCACGATTAACCCTTCCCTATGTAACTCGATATTTGCGTTTTGATATTCTTAATGTTTCACGACGAATCTATTACTACCATTATTTGAATTTGGCTAGTTTTTATTTAACGATTTGCCAAATTGCTCAGATTAGTGAAAAGCCAGTGAGGACACCGGTATCTGGCTAATTTTCTAAACCATTAGCTGTAGAAATATAGTTCTAATAGTAGAAAAGCTTCAAAGTTGTTTTTCATCCTCTTAAAAGTAATTTATGTCAAAATTGTTATTTTTTAAATTATGAGGTTTACATTTTTATTCGTGTTACATTTAGGAAAATCTTCTCCGTACTTTAACAGGTAAAATAATAAAAAACCATATTCTATATCCAAAATTTACCGAGTTATGATACTTTGAATTTTATGGAATTGTAGTATTTTTTGGCACTAAAAACACAAAACCTGTTTCATCCATATGCGAAAAAAAATTGACAATAGTGTGTTTTTTATTAGCATTCTAGAATACTTCGAAACCCTTGAAAAGAAAAATAGCTATTAAACACGGTAGATTGCATTGACTCATTGGCGCATTCAAAATTAAAATCCCACCCAATTCGCAGAAAATATTCTTAGGTACTCCATACTTAAAAAATTATAATTCATTTCATTATCCATTATCTAATTTAATTATTTGTATTTAATACGTTGTTAAAATACTTTGACTTTTAAATAAAAGAAAATTTTTAAATATAATTAAGGTTAGTGTATAAATTTTAAACTTCAAAACAAAATTGCGCAGAACTTTTTCGTGTGACAAGAGGGCGCACAAATTTCCCTTGCTCCAGGGCGCTGAATATGTAGCTACGCCACTGGATACGAATTATAAATATACCTGTTATATAAATAGTTACTAATACATATGTGAAAATACATAAATGGGATGTGGATCATTCCATTTTTAAGATCAATAGAACCACTAAATTAATTTGCTGTAGTTAAATCTCTAAATAAACTCTTCACTATCGAGACCACAAAGTCGCATGTATATGTGCTGGTGCTCGGCAATTTTGGGCAATTTGGTACGGCGATTTACAAGAAAAGCGACTTTTCCCAAAATTAAGAAAGTATTATTTATTTATTTATATTGTTGTATTTAGGGAAATTTAGTGTTTACCACATTAGCAATGTCTCAGAAAAACAAAACAATTTCAACTATATTGGAATGAAATATAGGCTTTTATAGATCTTATATCCTTCCTGTTACAAAGGACAATGACGCAACAGAACAAATTGTAAAAAGAAACAACTCGTTAAAACCACGTGAATCTTTAATTGTGATTGCACAATATACATGGCTGGAAGCAGATCAAAGTAGACAAAAATTTGCCTTCTCCAAATCGGAGATGATGCAGCAAAACAGGCGCCCAGGGAGGGTATGCGATCATGAATAAAATGCAAATTAATTAACAGTACTAATAACATTATTGATGAAACTTTGAATGTCTTGAGAAAGAGGAGTGTCCCATTTTTATTTTTTTATTTTTTTAGATTATTAACACCACTAATGTAATTTGCTGATTTTAAAACTCTAAGTCTATTCAAGTGTCAAAAATAAACAAAGACATAGATAAATATATAACCGCCCAAGTTCACAACTTGCATTAACTTATATTCAGAAAAAATTGTGCGAAAGTAACGCCTGCAAACTTTCGTTAATTCTGCTAAAACATTCGCCATATCTCGTGGGGAAGGGGGGGGGGGGGGATGACCGCAACTTTCCGAAAACTCCATAGGCTTTACGGAACACAAAATAGACTCCACCCATTCCAACATTAACACATCTGTGAATGGCAATCTTGTCTAATATCTGGATTTCAAAATAGTAGAGGCTCCTCCCTCTTCTGGAAGTCTTTCCTAAATTGGTTGCCTACCCTCATAGCATGCATGGTCACAGTGACGTCACTGTAAGTCACTGTGGTCACGTCACAACTGTGACCAAAATGCCACCACACAGCGATGTCACTATGTGACTGATATGTGAACTTTTTAGAAAAATTTAAAAATTACAAAAATTCTTCAAAACATTTTATTTACTGTAAAAAATATTTTTCTGGCAATTAAAAGAAACTTGTGTCGTCACTGTTATGTCGCTACATGTAACATACGTCTCACTCTGTGACAAAAAACCCTACCATATTGTAAACTCACAGTGTGACAAAACATATGTTAAAATTAAAACTTTGCACTTCAAACAATAAAAATATTTAAGTGTTTGTTTCCGGCTAATATTTCAGAACAAAATTAAAAACTTCATCAAAAAATGTACATAAATAAAACACAAATTTAATAGACATGTAATCGAACTGCTCGCTTAGCCTGCGACTAAAACTACTTGAATAATAATTAAAAAAAAATCTGTTGTAGGTAGTAAAATATTTGGCGAATTTTTCGACTATTAACTCTTAGAATGTTGCTAATATGAAAGTACCGCTATTGAATTTTAAAACTTTATTTGAATACATAATTGATATTTTTCATATAAAAATGTTTTTTGGTGTTATTAGTGGTCAATCTAGAAAAACGTATTAACTGTAGAGATTTCAATATTAAGAAAATGTTTTCCTCATGTATTCTATAATCCGGGAAATTGGTTATTTATAAATTATTCTTATCAGCGGAAATGGCAGAATAATTAATATACAGGTGGTGGAGAAAGCAAAGATTTGTTTGTGTATGGGCATGGGAAGGGACGGAATTTTGTAATAAAGCAATGCTATATTATAATAAGTAAAAACACTTGCATATATTCAGTAATAAATTTTTCTGCTAGTGTTTAATTATTTCAAGTAATTCTTAAAAAATAAATTTGGCTACTTGTATCACACTTTTTAATTAAATTTAACTTTTCCGAATATAAAATAAAATATACAAAATACATGTAAAGTGCATGGCGTAATTGATTATTCATATATATATATATATTTTCGTTTAAAAGAATTTATTTTGAAAAATACTGTTATTTCACAAGCTATTTTACTCTACAGGATATTAAAATAGGAAGAAAAATGACAATTGCCTGATCCCCCCCCCCCCCACACACACACACACTCTCCCACTAAAAACATTATTTCGCCAGTTATTTTATATCTTTTTTATGAACATATTTTTGCATTTACTGCGTATAATATAAACTTTACTTTTCTATTTTCAAAATATCTTGCATTATTGCATACTAAAATGAATTTTAAATATTCTAAAAATTTAAACATTCTTTAATTTGTTATACTCCCAGTATTAGTTTAATTATTGTCATATTTGACAAAAAGTAGCTTTAGAAAACTTAAAACTTGACCTATTTTGAAACACATAATAAAAAAAAAGTTAAATGCATCAAAAAATTCTTGAAACAAGAAATTTTAATTCTAAGTATGCTTATAAAAATATTATGTCATATAAATGTATAAGAACGGAAAAGCCAACTGTTCTGGGCCTTGATATACAAAAGAGCGCGAAAAAACCCGCAGACGATAAAAACTATTAAAGACAACATATTGCGTTTAATCTTTGGAACAGACGGAGGGAGTCTTTTGCTGGACAATAGGTAGTGTTATGAAAATGCAGTTTGTCAGATATAAACATTTAACCTAAAAAATTCATAGGAATAATCATCCCAAGATAGTACTTTTGACAAAAATATCAGTTCGAAATAATTACAGTAACTTTGGTGTGGTTTAAAATGATTCCCATCATCGCTATTGTAGTTATAATTGAACATATTTTCTACTTCTAAAATTTGTTCTTCCTTAAACATGGATTACATTGGAATTTAAAGAACGACGTTAAGGAGGGGGGGGGGGGGGAAGGTAAGAAAAAATATTTTATTCCAGAGTTTGCTTTTCTTTAAATTATAACGATTTCAGCATTTTCTTATAAATATTTCATTAACCTAATAAAGTTCAGTGGATTTATTATTTAACTTATTGAAATAAATAACTGCCTATCAACAATTTTAATCAGATAATTAAAATCAATTATATAAATTAATTTTAATCAGATTTGTTTTCTTTTAAAATATTATAGGTTAAAATCACATTTTTCTCAAACTTTAAAATGACGTATAAAAATATTATAATCAAAGTTTAACATAAATAGCAAATATTTAAATGTATTTAATGTACTAAATAAAAAGGCCTTTTTATAGAATAAAATTTTTTGATGGTCTGAAACAATTTGCGCTGCACATTTTTATTTAAAAATTAATATCTGTTCAGAAGAAAAGAAGATAGTTTATTCTATTTAGAAGAAATAAGAATTTTTTAACATAATGGAGAAGTACTATTTAAAGGATATTATGCATATGCAGTATTAAGGGGAAAAAATCAGTGCCAATGAGTATTAATCGATGTGAGAAAAGTTATAAAAATTTATAAAGATGTATCCTTAGCTAGTAAGAACTTTTCAGTTAAACATTATGAACGAAAAGTTTTCAAAGTAAACCGGTGTCTCAATTTGTTGACAAATATAGAAATTATGCAACCCAGTGAGCATTCAAATATGGTTTGATTGAAAGATTTTAATTATTAAAAAACATATCCATGTACTTGAATGAATGAGGGTAAAATGTAAAATATATTTCGTTATTATTATTATTTTTTTTTTTGGATGCTTTTAATATTTTACTTCCTTAATGATTTTATACGCATAAACTTCGAAATATCTATACTATACACTCTATTAGAAAACAGACTGATTAACACGTTCACGACGGCGCGGTGGGTTACACAAGACTGTCTTAGAGCTTTCAAGTCTCCGGCCTTTTGGATACCAGTATTTTAATAGAGAAAATGTTGTTTTATTTAATTAGAGCAATTGGGCGATTTAGAAGAACAACATTTTCGATAAAATAATAGTGGTGTGCAAAAAGCCGGAGACTTGTCAACTCTGAGACTGTCGAGTGTGACCCACCGCGCCGGCGTGAACGTGTTAAAGGGGGCTTGTTATTTATAATTATCATCTAATCCTGTAAATAAATAATAATAGTAATAATCGAACCAATGAGTGTTTCTATTTTGTGCTTATGCTTGAATTATTATACTTTATTCACATAAAAATGGCTAACTATTTTATATTATTTTCATTATTTTTGATTTTACTGTGTTATATAAAAGTAAATATGATTACCTGCATTTGTAACAGACTGTATATGTAAAATGTTCACTACACGTTATTCTAAAACCTTTATAGTAAATTTAAAACTTCATCAGAAAATGTACATAAATAAAACACAAATTTAATAAACATATAATCGAACTGCTCGCTTAAACTACTAAAACTATTTGAATTTTTTGAAAAAAAATGCTGTAGTTAGTAAAATCTTTGGCGATTTCTTCGACTATTAACTCTTGGAATGTTGCTAATATGAAAGTATCGCTATTGAATTTCAAAATTTTATTTCAATAAATAATTCATATTTTCCATATAAAAATGCTTTTTGGTGTTATTTGTCAAATTTATTAAAAAGAGGTGCTAGTTCAGTAAAAACAGAGCATAATGACAGAGCTTTATGAGTAAATGTATTAGTAATGTATTAGTAATCACTATAAGAAAAAAGTATATAGTTTGTTAATTTGATAAATAAATTGACATTAATTTTTAAGGATTTTATGAACTACAAATTGAGAAATATAATTAAATAACGACATGATTTAACAATATCTTGTATTTTCTAAAGAAATAAAGTTCTATAATTTTTGCAAGGTCTAGGGCACACTGATTTAGAAATACTGTGATATGGGGAAGTTTTTTTTAATAAGAAATCTCTGATTGCAACTAAAGGTAGATTTCACTTTCTTTTTTTTATTGAGGGTGTATTTCGCTAATTTTAAAAAGAGCAGGGTGCTGCAACTTTAAAAAAAATTGCCTGGAGGCAGAGTAATTGCAGAATTAATAAAAACAGCAAATAAATATAATTTAGTTAGTGGCACAAATAACAAAACAAGCAAGTGTGGTTTGCAGCCCATCTTGCATTTGTACAAAGGAATATTACTATTAATTACCAATATCTATACTTACAAGCACGTATATATGTTAACCAAATATATATATATATATATATGTGTGTGTGTTTGTGTGTGTATATATTTGCGTGTATTTATTTATATGAAAATTAGTTACACATACAGAGTAAATATAAGAATAACCAATTATATCGAAAATCCTCAAAATATCAGAGCAACATTGTCACAACTCAGTGATAATTATTAACATACAGTGCTAAAAAAAACTGTCTTTTCAATCTTTAACTAATTTCTTTATTTGGTGTATATGAGTTTAAAAGTAAAGAGAAAGCTCTTTCTGAGCTTAACATTTTTATACCAATTAATTCTTTTTCTCTTTCCATTCTTTATAACACCGTGTTTAGTCGCGTAATAGTCTCTCTCCCCCCCCCCCCCCCCAGATTTGAAGCAGAAAAAAATCATAAACATATTTTTTTCGCATAAATTGGATGGATGAAAAAATGTTGAAAGATTGGGTTCACAATATTTGGAAGAAAAGGTCTAGAACATTGCTCAAAAATCCAGCCATGTTGGTATCGATAATTTCCGGGGACATCATGTTGATGATTTAAAGAAGGAACATTCAAAAGCAAAACAAATCTTGTGATAATTTCTGGAAGACTCACGTCGATTTTGCAACCGATCGTCATATCGGTTAACAAACCGTTTAAGGGCAATATAAAATGAGTATATGGATGTAGAGAACAAAGAAAAAACTCCGAATGAAAAAGCAATGCATCAATCCCTGGAACAAATATGTAGTTGGATATTACTAAGCTTGACTTTAATAGCAAGCGATATAATTTCAAGAAGTTTTAAGAAGACGAATATCATCGACGCTTTGGACGGAAGCAAAGATGACATTGTATGGAATGACAGATATTCTTCAGACACTGATTCACATTACAATAGTGATACTGATACCTTCATTGAAAGTTATTTATTATGAGAATTTTTTGTCAAAATTTTCACAAAGATTATTTGTAAATTTGACGTCTATAAAAATATTACCATAAAAAGAAAAATGGTCTTTAATAAACACATAATTTGGAAACATTTGATAAGTTACTAATTTTATTATAATGATTTTACCAGTAATATTTTAGCATTAGAGTGTATAATATTGTGTACTAGATTTCTCCGCATAATAGTCGCACTTAGACTTTCACAATGAAAAATTGGCAAAAAAAGTGCGACTATTACGCGAGTAAATACGGTAGTTGTTGAGCAGATATCATTATTTCATCCTTCTTTAGCTCCAATTTGCTGTAAATTTATTATTGCAAAAATTGAATGAGAAAATAACATATTACCTAATTATTCTTTTACTCGCAAAAATTTATTATATTTGCTATGTTGTTTATAGAAAAGAAAGAATAACTTGATTGGTTAAAGGTGAATTTCGTCAAAGGATCGCGAAAAAATTCAAATTTTGTCAAAAGATCGTGGAAAAAAAGCGAATTTCATCTAAGAATAGCAAATTTTGTCAAATGATTGTAGAAAAAACGCGAATTTCGTTAATGGACCGCAAAAAAGGCGAAATTTTGTAATTAAATCACGAAAATGAGGTGATTTTTTTCAAATGATCGCGAAAAAATCTAAATTTCTTCAAAAGGTCGTGGAAAAAAAACGTGAATTTCATCTAAGACACGCAATTTCGTCAAGAGATTGAAGAAAAACATGAATCAAAGGATCGCGAAAAAAAGCTAATTTTGTCAAAACATAGCAAAAAAAGCAAATTTCGTCAAAGCATAGCGAAAAAACGTGGAATTTTGTCAATAAATCGTGCAAGTAAGGCGAATTTCGCCGAAGGATCGCGAAAAAAACGCTAATTTTGACAAAGTATCGTGAAAAAACATTCTGAAAATTTTCTGTGAACTTCAGAATTTTCTTTTACTCATAATCACTTCTGCCTCCATTCTCTAGGTTCATTGATTGGACTCGAATAGCGATTTTATTTTTCAATAAATGCATCTTAACGCTGTCACAACATTGTCATTGTAATCACATATTCGTCACAAAGTTAATGACAAAATCGTCACAAATTACACAATTTTCACGAAATTGTCACAATGTGACTTCACAACATTGTCACTGTCGTCACAGAATCATCACAGTGTTAATGACAGTTTCGTCACAAATGACACATATTTCACAAATTGGTCTCACCGTGACTTCACAAATGGGTCACATTGTGACGTCACAAATGGGCTCTAAAACGGCCATAACGACTTCACATTCTAGTCACCATGACTTCACATCGACGTCACGTGACGTCACATCGACGGTCACAAAGTCAGAGTGTGACTTCACAACGACGTCGCCGTAACGTCACCATGCCTTACGGGTAGATTGCTGAAACCAAAAATACTTGTGCTTTTCATGTCCAAAACTTTAATATTTTTTTTTCTCATTTACTATACAAAGAAATTCCACATTTTTTATGCCATCTTTTAGAAAAAAACTATTCTTAACTGGTCTATAGTTTGTTCTATTCAATTTTATTGTATTTATTGCACAATTTATGCAAGTTATCCATCCTTAGCCATGAAAATTAGCTGTCCAAATGACTAGAGATACAACTTTAAGCAGACTGTAATTCTAAATATTATGAACAACACAATATTTATCTGTTTTTATTCAAATAACAAATATAGTAGTTTAATAAATTTGTACTAATGAATTAAGATATGTATTTTGTAACTGCATAAGTTTAATTTAACATTTGTCCATGAAAATGAAACCTCTGTTACTTTATTTATATTTGGCAGAATAAATAATAAAAATTTTGTCCAGCAAATGGTGCTACTAATCTGTATTGCTCATAGACCTTTCTAGAATAGAAGTCAAGGGCCATTTTTACTTTGTCTGCCACATGTTTAGAGTATAGAGCCGTATTATGAAGTTCTAAGGTGAGTGTGTTTTCTCTTTGTAACTTCTGTTACTCCCATTTTAGGTTTAAATATTGTTTTAAAAATAAAATTTCACTTTAAATCACAAACACTAAGTAAAATAAGTTTATATAAGTAACATAGTTATTTTTTAGAATATTATTATTTAAGAAAAAAATTGTTTTTGCTTAAATGTAACCTCTGTTACAAGTAACCTTTGTTACAACTTTTGGTAACAGATGTTACATACAAATAACAGAGGTTACATTTTATCCCAGAATATATATTTT
The DNA here is from genome assembly GCA_963932465.1 of Maratus speciosus. Taxonomy (NCBI): domain Eukaryota; kingdom Metazoa; phylum Arthropoda; class Arachnida; order Araneae; family Salticidae; genus Maratus; species Maratus speciosus. Next base: position 370,479,803 of record OZ010799.1, on the reverse strand, counting down.
TTGTGGTACTTATTGTCATTCTTATTACTTATTTATATTTATTTTTGCAGTAGCATGTATTATTTATTTGTGGTATTTTCCAGATCTAAAAATGTCGCCTAAGAAAACAAGTTTTCAAGTTCTTGAATCTACTGCTGAAGAAAATTAAATTAAAGAAATAACGCTAGATAAATAAATTAAAGGAACATACATACTAGTAGAATTTGTAACTGAAAAAAAAAGAGAAAAATGAGGTATTACTATATAGCCGTTACACAAGATGATTAGAAGATGGTGAAGTGCAAGTTATGTTTTTGAAAGCTTGTGATGATACATTATCTATTTTTAAATTTGATGACAATGATATTGCATACATACAGTTCGAACAGATCCAAAAATATTTGCCCATGCAACTGTAGTACAGAAAGGGGGCAGATTATTTTACAAGTTTCCCCACCCTGTTGACGCATTTGAAAAATAATTGCAGGGTTAAAAATTTGTGGAAATTTCTTTGGAAAATAAAATTACGTCTGATATATTCACTGTATCTTTGTTGGTTGCTACAAAGTCAGTTTGTTTACATCTTGTAAATTTTTGTAACCTCTGTTACTGGATTTAGCCTCTGTTACTGGATTTAGCCTCTGTTACTGGATGTAACCTCTGTTACTTGAAAATTTTTTCTATTTCTTTTTAATAATTGTAAACTGATAATAAACCAAATGTATTTAAAACAAGGAATATGTTATGTACTTTAAATACAATTAAAAAAATATTTTCTTTAAAACTAAAATAAGTGGTAATTATGAACTTTAACTTAGTTTTTTTTTTTTTTTTTTTTCTAAACGAGATAAAATTACACATGTAATGATAATTAAATTTTATTATTTATTATTCATCTTTTTAAAACTATTATTTTGAACTAAAGGACATTTTTGCTAAAGTAATATATAAAAGTTATATTTTTTGCTGAAATATTTGTATCATAAATTAAGCAAATACTGTCCAGTAACAGAGGTTACATTTTTCACGCTAGATATGACTTTGCAAGGTTATATTTTAATTGTAAAATTGTTTTTTTTTCTGTGCGGATGATAATTTTGTGCAGCTTAAATATATATTTAAACAATATTATTGTTATTTAGTAAAATCTAGATAGTAAAAAATGACGAAAAAAATCTTGAAAAGCACAAAGAAAATTGGTTTTACCCAGATACGTTTATCAAATTTTTTCATCAGTAAATATCCTTCAATGTAAGGATTTAATATAAAATATCCTACAAATTTCCTTACGGTTCATTTCCATTTTCTGCAATGTCTTTAGTCATAATGATCTTTGGTAAAATAGACGCAAGAATTTTCGCTCAAGGTCAAAACTGTGTTAAGATATTCATTACCATTCAATTTCAGACGTCACACTGACAGTATTTCTTTTACGATGATTAAGATTTAAACTCTCGTTGTAACATTAAACTGGGCTTCTTTTCTCAAAATCAAGAAATTTTACTGCGTAAAATAGCCGTTTTTTAATAGTTCACAAGCAATATTTATTCTATATGTATAATATATTGTATGTATGTAATATATATTATATGTATAATATATATTCTATATCTGCACAAAAATATGCAAAATGGTGACAATGAAGGACTTCATAAACGTCATAAATAAACATCATAAACGTTAATAACGTCATAAATTTTAATTTCTTAAGGTGTGACAATTTATTCCATCTTCAGTCAACACATGATAAACATTGGTAAATTTACTTACTGACTGCGCTATATTCATCCTCTAGATAATTTATATTATATGTATAACATATATTCTATATCTGCACAAAAATATGCAAAATGTTGACAATGAAAGATTACAAAAACGTCTTAAGTAAAAATGTCATTATTTTAATCTCCTTCGGATCTTAGGGTGTGACGATTTATTCCATCTTCAGTCAACACATGATAAACATTGGTATATTTATTTATTGACTGTGCTATACTCATCCTCTAGAGAATTTAAATAATGGCTTTACTTGCGGAGCGGAGTATATGTGGAGTCTCTTTAAGAAATACAGAAGTTATATGGTTTATAAATCCTGTTATTAACACATTGTATGCGGGATACGTACTAGTACGTTTTTGTGCTGTTGGGGACAGAAATTATTACTGGTACCGAAATTTTGTACGGGTGAAAAAAGAAGGTGTAATCCAAGAATGCTTGTTTCTGATTGGTGGTGAGCAGGTTTTAATATACAGTGGCATTTGTGAACGTAAATTTAATGCTCCTTTTCGAAAAATTGCTCGCATACGTTTCAGTGTTGCAAGTTGGCTCATTTTTTTAATTCAGCTTTCTTGATTGGCACCACTTTTTTGAAACGGTAAAATTCACTTTATTTTTGGCTTAATTCGTATGTCATTAAATAAGGCACATTTTATCTTTTCAAAAAAGTGGTGAATCAAGAATCTGATTTTTAAAAAAATAGCCAATCTGGCAACGTTGATACACTGTGTTAAGAAATTTGCAAGTCGAGGTAAGCGGTGCACTTTCAACAAATCCTTTTTTATTTTAAGAAGCTACCTGGCCCGGGCCGTTGCTTCTTATTTGGGCACCGGCGTTATCTGCACAGTAACAAGCACATATGAATTTGGATCTATTACATTAATATTGTTTTTTTTAAAAATGCCGGTATTCGAATTTTTCACTAGTACAAGTTATTATTGATTTAAATAAGCAATTTATTTCAGTTCGTCAGCAATGTTCATCATTTGATAAATTTTGAGGGTAAACAATTGGAAATAAGTTTTCAGGTTTCGAATTCCATTGGCGAAAGAACAAAATTCACGAATTCGGTATATAATTATTGAGTATTTAAATTCCATATCAAGCAAGTGCATTCATTTCCAGATATTTACCAGTCTTGAGGCCTTTATGAATAAGCGCCTTGGGGCCGTAATATAGTAATCTAAATCTTAACGCCCTCGTTCAAATCTCTGTTCCTTCTTTTTTCGGAATCGATTTTAAAACCAGATTTTTGTTTTCGATAATTTTAATTTAATTTTTGTATATGAAATTCTTAAATCACTGATATTTAGACTAAATGGAATAAAAACTGAACGACAAAAATCCTTTTAAATTAGTCATTTTAAAAAGAAATTAGTTTCATGAAAAAATGAGTTCTATTTAATAAAATCAGCTTGTTGAAAAAAGAGATTGAAATTTCTCTGTTTGAGATATACATGTATGTAAATTAACTGTGTCATTAAGAATTCATCTGTATATTGTTTTAACTTTCATAAGTTTAGTATTACTTCCAGAATTATGTGTATTTTTTAAATGGTTTTCGATTGAAAAGACCTTAGATTCGGAAAGAAATGACCACAACACTCCGTCGAGCCCATCATAGATTTCATGCAAAACAAAACAGAGACGCTGCTTATTCGAATGTTAACACACTAGCGACCTTGCTCTTTCAAGGGAAAAGGACTTCTGTTGCTGAAATATTCAAATGACTGTTTGACACCATTTTTAATGAATAAATGTATTTCAAAATTAGAGAAAAGAGATTTTATTCACGTACATTATAATAGCAAAATTTTGATGCCAGTGGGCATTTGGAGATTAAAATTAAGTGGTATATATAATGTACCTCCGTTCTTCTAGGGACTAAAAAGAGCAGCAGCTCCTTGTTCTGAAAATCTTTCGTACATCGGTTTCCACCGTAGGTTTCTCAAGTTTATGCATTTGTAAATATCTTTTAATGTACAGATTTAATATAAACTAGTAAAAGCCATGCTTTGTTTGGATTCGCGATACATTATTTAATAAGATAAATATTTGAAAGTAACAATATTTTTTTATATTATTTTTGCATCGTTCTTAAGCAAAAAACGTTATTTTATGTTTTGGCGCATTTTAATTTTATAAACGTAAAATCAGCCAAATAATTAAGAATTTGCAAGTAATTTTTTATTTATGATATAACGAATTTAACAATTAATTTTATTTGTTTAAAATTCTTTTGTTGCTACTTTACAAAAAAAACAAAACCAAAATCATAATATAATTCTTTTAAAAGGCGTAAGCATCGTCTGCGTAAATGATTTCACATAATAATAATAAATTGTGTATTTGAATTCTTAACACTGAAAAATATTTTTATAATTGAATGTAAATAACTGAATTTTCACAAATTTTAATTCATTAAAAATATGCTATGATTTTCATAAAAAAAAGATATTTTAAAAGTTTATAAAAGAAATCGAGAAACTATTTAATTAATCATGATTATAGCCTCATGATTTATTTTTTCTTCTGAAAATATACGTGTTTCATTTTTAATTTGCAAAAATGCATCCGTAATGGAAAAACAAGTAAAATAAATTAATTAAAATAATATATTTTTTAAGGTTATTCTGCAAAAAAAAAAAAAAAAAAAAAATAATAATAATATTGTGCAAATCTACAGATCATAATTATTTTTATGTTTAATTTCAAGTCAAAATACTGAATAGTCTTTTTGTAAAGTGTACGACAAAATGTAATTTGTGTAGCCTAGTAGAGTATTCGCTTCGCTCATCTCAATAACTTACAATCTAAAAAAAATATGAACAACACAAAATAAAATATTTTCTCTAAAGCCACGCCCTCAGACAATGATATTTGGTTAAGACTGTTCTTAACTGCTCTGCTCGACAAGCGCAAAACGTTTTGTCAGATTTACAAATTCATTTTTTAGCGGAAAGATATAAAACTGGAAAGCCTGGCTATGAAAGCGATTTGGAATTGAACTGTTTTTTCTATTTTTTGATCAATCAATTATCTATTGAGTTATAAATGTTTTCGATCACGTGACAAACACGATTTTCGCCCTTAACGGACTGTTTATTCTGCTTTCTTCGGAAACTTCAGTTCAAAACGTCAACTTTGACACTCTTTTCTGAAAGAGCTATTGCGTTTGTAAAAAAACGGAAAAAATAGCTCGATTACATGGTTTCTGAACAATAACACCTGTTAGTTTCATGCATTTCCGAACAAAAATAAATTAAAACGTATGTCAGAAAGTTGCCCTTTTGGATTTGAGGTTGCCCTTAAATAAAAACAAGCATTCTCGTTCCCTGTAGTTAATGTGTTATGATCTTCCATTACGTTCCAAAATCAGCAACGAATTGAGATTGCGTCTTAAATATGTATTTATGTGACATTGTGTGCATTTTGTGATATGTGTGCATATGAATTATTGAAAGGGGGCAATCTTTCTAAAACTTCACCATGAAAAAAGAAAAAAAAAAAAAAACTTTCTAATAGCTCACAAGAAAAAGTTATTATATATATGAAAAGAATTAAAAATATTAAAATGCAAGTTTAACACTCAAATTTAAATTAATTTCGATTTAAATATTTCCTAATTTTTTTTCTATTACTGAAGTTGCTCCTTTTAAGTTTTTCTGCATGTCTGACAAACATTAATTTGATACATTAAATTCTACAATGTTAAAATAACTTCTTAAAAATTCCGTAAACATAAAGAAATGAGAAACGCCTTTTGAAAGAACTTTTCTTTTTTCACCAGACGAAAAGAAGATGTGCTAAAGCTGCAGTAGGACTTTTTGTTTCAAAGTGGTAGCAAGTGTTCTTTGCTGCTGATAAAGAAAGAAGAAGCTCTTTGGAAAGGCCTTGCGCTCTTCTTTATTTTACTGGTGTTTTAAAGAACGTCTTTTGAACTTCACACCAGCTTGTTCAAATTTCTAATGAAATAAAGTTCTATCCAACTCTAATATCAATATAATGCTAGCGCAATCTACAGCGGTTTGTGACTAGTTTCATGCAGTCTTTGCTAATGTCACAGACTCGGCAATCGTACGTGCTTTGCCCACACCTTAATCAAAAGCTAATTATCCAATGACGTTAAAATATCTTCCATTTTGACACCTTCGCCTCCTGCTGGAAAATACTGCAAGTTCTTATCCAAACCCCTGTACTTCTCAGAAAGATTTAGTGCTTAGAGATTTGTCTGCTATTCAGACCACATGAACACGTAGTAAGTAACGTAATATGGTGATCTAGTGTCATTTGCAAGGAGGTCCCAAGTCCATTTCTTTTAATAGAACTAAGCTTCTACATCAGACCATATTATTACATAGAGTCTACTTCTTCTTATATATATGGTACATACAGAATAATTACAAATGGCAATGTAGGAATAGATAGACGTCATGCATAAAAAATAATTATTGCAGCTTCACAAAAAAAACCTCTGATATTTTATAAAGAGTTATTCCACTGCTATGTATGCACGGCAAACTTACCTTACTATATTATATTTCTTTAATTACAAGCCGTAGTCTCTTTTTCCAGAACATGATTTAATTATTTTGCATTTTGAAATTTAATCTCTGCCTACTTCCAATGAAAAAGGTTTTCTTAGCATCCATTCCGATCGAAAATTTCATCTGCAAAATTGCTACGCACGCAACAAACCGACCGCTGCTAGATCAATACTACAGTGAGAAGAAAAAACATGGATTGCACTCAAAAATGTAGATGTGATTTTCAAAATTAACATTGAATGTTCATAAAAGAGTATATTTGAAATTTGTTTTCCACTTTTTTATTTGTTTTCATCTCAATTTACTCTAGTCAATAAATTATGAATTGTAATCAATTTGCCATTTGTTACTTTATTACAGTAGAAAGCAAGTGTTCATAGTTTAGATTTAAATCTGCCAATCATCCCATCTGAAGCCGGCTCCACCACTGGTCGAGAGGTCCTGCTCTCGAACCTGGTATACGGGAGGCAGTAGTGGAACATTGGCGCAGAGGAGGAGCCTATTGACATCACTAAATATTAGTAGTATTTTCCGGCTTATCTAATGGCAGAATTTCTGAGTTTTTATTAAGCTGGAGAATACCATAAAATATTAGTAGTGTCAATAGGCTCCTCCTTTGTGCCAATTTTCCACCACTGTGGGAGGTGATGGGTTCGAACTTAATGATGCCCTTCGGCCTAACCGTTCGGAGTTTTCTTCGAACGTTGGATTTCCATGCGTAAATACGGGTTAGGTTTCCTTAGAAAGACCCCTACGGAGGGCACTCCCCCTTGAGCCTATATCCCTCGGGTAGATAATAGGCCGTCAAAAATTAACCCAACCCATCTCACGCCAATTGCTGTGGAGCCTATCTGCGTAGACATTGATGCAGAACAATATCTTTGCTCACTTTCAGTTCACTGTTTGTATTGTGGGCAAGAAACATATCTCATAAAAAGCAGTTAACTCCTTAACCTACGGTTTGGCAAATTTATAGCCACCACTAAAATTTAATAAAGATTTTCGTTTTGTTTAATCATGGAATTTCGAAGATTAAATTAAACTATATTTACTGTAAAATTTTAGTGGTAGGAATAATTTACATTCGGCTCTATCATCGTACGCGGGCTATGCCCGGCATTCTAGGTTAAGGGGTTAACAACGTATTCATAATATCCACTTTATCATTTAAATTAGCTTTTTACTTAAAGGATTTAAAGCTTCGACTTTGAAGTTCAACATTTTTATCCATATCTAACATTCACGTATAAAAATAACAAACATGTTAAACATACATATCGTAATGCAGATGCATAGGTTTCTAAACCAGAATTTTCATAATTAGGAAAAGAGAATTTTCAAGTGTTTAATTCATTTTCATCATCCGCTCTTTATAAGCGTCATTCCCGAGCAAAACTACAACCAAGAAAAGAACATCATCAGGTAAAAATCGACTTTAACCCTCTAATGCCTATGGTAGTATATATACTACCACCAGTATTTAGAATTTAGTGGATCCCTTAATTCAAATATTTCAAATTCATACCAGAAATTTAAAACAGCAATATTTGCTTTACGAAATAACAGATATTCCCCTAATAAAGCGAAATTTATTACTGAAATATTTTGGTGTGAATTTCTATACTCTGAATTACAGAATTTTTAAAACGTAATCTACCATGGGAATAAAAGGATTAAACAAAAACGCATTCAACTTATTGCGATATGAAAAACACTGTACGGTAGGTACTTCGGTCCTTTGAAATCTAAATAGAAGTACTAAAACAAGCAATGTTTTATTTATGAAATTTTACTTCTAAATACAAAAAATAAAATTAAGTGGACAAATTCTTATTATAGTATATTACCGCCGTCAAAATCACGGAATATTGATGTGCCTTCCATTTTCACATGACTTCATTCAAACGAACAACATCGAGATTTTATGATTGAAAGTTTTGTATTGCGGAAAAACTCCCATTTTAAAAATAAGAAATGATTTCTACTAATAGGAATGATGAGGCTATTTTGTTTTACTCAATATTGATTTTCTGAAATAGTTCAACGATCAATGAGGGCTCCGATATTATCTTTTAGAATTTAAAAAAAATTGAAAAATTAGTGATATTTACGTCATGTTGACATCATTAGATCAATTTTTCTCCTTACAAAGAAGAAGTAAATGTTCATTTAATTATTAAAAAACAGAATATATGTTAAAAATCAAAGCAAAATTCGATAAGAGATAAAACAGCAGAAAGGACACAACTCACAACCTAATGATTATAAACATTGCACTTTAACCACCGCGTTATACCACTTATACGTTGGTCGTTGGTTTAGCCTTCAACGAAGATGTAAGCAATACTTCCGATTTTTCCTGTTTAAAATTTTACGAGAACTTAACACCGTAATGGCGCTCACTCGTTACTTTAAATTTTAAATGGACTGAAAGACTTTAGACCGAGCACAACACGTTTATTAATCTCTTAAAACATTCTCACTTAATTTTACCGCATTCAATTGAATATATTTAACCCGTTGTTTTTGAGGAGGTGTTTCCATATTATCTTATTTTTCTTCTCCGAAAACTAGCTGCTCAGTGAAAAATTATCTTATATAAAAAGTAAATTTACAAAATAATTAATTTTCTAAAATAACAATCTTTGAATAGCAACGAAAAATCGTGCATCCAAATTATCTTATTTCACCTCTTCGAAAACTAGCTGCTCAGTGTGAAATTACCATCTTTGAAAGGTAAAATTTCCAAGGCGTTTTACAAAATATTTAATTTTCTAAAATAACTATCTTTGAATAGCCACGAAATATCATACTTCCGGCATAGAGTCCTGCATTGGCCGGGTTGTACCCGATCCGAGCATTCCATTTGAAATCGAACCGTAACCTGCGCAAATTATTCACTTCTGATCTGTCATGTAGACAGTTTGTATGATTAAGAAATATTTGAAAATGTCCGTTCTATTTAAAATTAGACGTCATTTTAGCAAGCAGAAGCTTTCTTAAAATTACACTGCGCAGTGATGCATACATGAATGAATTTTAATTTAACCTTTAATAAGTAAATACAGTTTCACGCCCTACTATATTTAAATACAAATATTCGACTTATATAATTACAGAGGTCTGCTATTAAATGAAATCTAGAATTACTCTTTAAAATTTGTAGTGTCTAACCATAAATACGAGTATAAAAAAAAAAAAAAAAAAAAAAAAAAAAAAAAAAAAATCTGTTTTTATCTTTTGGATTACAATCTACCTCTATGCAAACTTGTCAAAGGCATTAAATCATGCTATATTCAAAAAATGTTAACTCTCATAAAAAAAATTACCGATATTTATGAAATTCTATCTATCTATATATATATTGTAAATGTACTACAGACTAGAGTTGGGCAAATCTGTAATCTCAATTATCCACAATGAAATTACAATTTAATTGCATGTAATTAATTATAGTTAAAATTAAATGCCGTAAAAAATTCTTGCACCACTGTAGCCGGAAGCGCCCCCGTCCAATTATTTGACGATTAAAAGCATGTCAAATTATAAAACATGGAGAAACAACAATACAACACACACTCACATACATAAAAAAATTACATTAGGAGGGCATTCGTCATTTTCTTTCTGCCAGAGAATTCTGATATGAGATAAATGTGTCCAACAAGAATACTGAAAATGATATATTGTATATATTATCTATCTCAAAATTGAATTTCTCTGATCTGATCTAGATATTTTTCTTCGATCTGAGAAGGCGTAATGTTTTAATATGTAGTGTTGAATTTATGAAAATATAAAATAAGAAAAGAAAAGGGGCGGGGTTTAGGGTGGAATTCAACACATCTTGTAACATTCAAGGTACCACCTCCTTTTTCATTTTTCGCTTAGTACTTTGCATATGTATTTGTAACTACATTCATGGAACATCTTTGTTATATATATGACTTACAAATGTGCCTCAAATATAAATAATTACTAATACATGAGTGAAAATATACAAATAGGAAGTGGGACGTTCCAGTCTTAATTTTTTATGATCATTAGAATCACTAAATTAATTTGCTGTTGTTAGATCTCTAAATAAAATCTTAAACGCGGAAACCTTCATGTCACATGTATATATGCTCTGCAATTTTGTGCAGTTTGGTTCGGCGATTTATAAAAAAAAGCAGCTTTTAATAAATAAGAATGTATTTTTTATTTATTTATATTCTTGTATTTAGTAAAATTTATTGTTTACTACATTAACAATGTCTGAGAAAACAAACAATATTTTTATTGAAAAGCATGTAGTTCATGTTTATTCGGCCACGATATTTATCATGAGCAGAGTGAAGACTAGTTACATAAAACGTTTCCTTTATATAGGAATGAAATATATATTTTTAAGAATTTAGTTCCTTCTGTTACACGGGACAATGACGCAACAGAACAAATTGTAAACAAGAAACGACGCGTAGAAACCACGTGAATTATTTATAGTGACTGCACAATACACATGGTTGAAAGCAGATCGAGGAAGACAAAAATTTTCCATCTTCAAACTGGAAACGATGCAACCAAACAGACGCACAGGCCTGGTATGGGATCAGTGTCCCCGTTCGTACCAGTCTCAAAAAATGAACAATTTCTCTGGGAACGTCCATTCGTTTTTCTTGTGATAATTAGAGCAAATTTTCATATATAATTCCAATTATTTTATTACAAAATATAAGTAAGATAAAAATTGATATAACCAGCTAAATACCACTGTATTCCACACACAAACATATAACTAATTTATAACAAAAAAAAAAAAATTACTTATGTATATGTTAAATGACTCTTGTGACACTCTGGTCACAAGAGTAACAAAATTTTGATTAATTATATAGACAAGGAAAATGCTTTTTGTTGCAAATTAGATATATATTAAACCAGTGGAGCACAATAGTATTTTACTGGTTATATCACTTTTTATCTTAATGATATTTTATAGTAAAATAATTGCAAGTATTTGTAAAAATCCGCACGAATGGTCGCAAAAGTAACAGTGGACGTTCCCAGTGGTGGGATTCACCTGGTTCGCACCGGTTCGGTAGAACCGGTAGTTAATTTGTGTTGAGTTCGGCGAACCGGTTGTTAAAATGATACTTTAAATGCGAAAATCGCATTTACGTTAATTTGCTTTCTTTAAATGCTTATCTTCACAACTTTCATTTGGAACAATAATACATTTTTTCTTCACCAGTCCTGTAAGAGAAAATTCAAGTAAAAAAAATGGAATTTTTATAATTTTGGTAACTAAATTGACAGCCCTAGACTAATCCTACTTATATAGCAAGGTTTAAAGTTACACTAAATACTTATGTATACTAATAAAAGAAACTTTTACTTTGTCTGTGTGTTTTCGATGGCTAGCAAAATCTACGGCACGTACGAGACTAAAAATTTTTGTGAGGCTTGCTCAAAATTTCTCCTGATGCACCTGAGACACAGAATTTAAAAATTCTAATAATTAGTTGAGTTATTAATTAAAAATCGCAACTAACTCTCATTAAAAACTCAACTGGATCCTTGCGAGAACTAAAAAAATTCTGGCGTATGCACAGAAGCCTTATTTACGCATTAGTTGAAAATGAAGAACGACAAGAAGAAATTTCGGAGGTAATTTATCCTTATTTATTAACTTACATCGGCCAAACCGCTTAGTAAAGTTAAAAGTGAAAGACATATTCTAAAAGATCTACGTCTCAAATGCCGCAATCAATTAAAAAAATATCGCATTTAACCGCTTGAAAAACAATTTTCAAAAGGGGTCGTTTTTCCGAAATTTTTTTTCCCTTATTGCAACGCCCCTCCAGGGCGCAATTTTGGAGGTACCGACAAACCAAAAATATGTTCTTAAAGTGAAACCTTCCTCTAACTGATGGTGCAATTGGTTTAAAACAATTATGAGATTTAACCCTTTCAAATGCACCAGTAAACGCAGGTCAATTCGTGCCCCACGAAGACGATATTTTTCCTACGCTAAAAATAACTAAACGTCCGTATTTTAACACAATCTTTTTAGAGCATCTCAATAGATCAGATTTACATCACCTACAAAAATTTTGAAACGTTCGAACGGGTAGAAATATTCCTTACAAAATAAAATGTGGGAAATTTTCGACGAAATGAGTAAAAATCTGAGTGTTTCGTCGAGGTTTCGCTCCTTCAGAGCGAAATTTTAGAGGTACTGCCAAACCAATATGTTTGTAAATCTGAAACCACCTTCTTATTGATGGGACAATCGGTTTTAAAAACTAGGAATTTTAACCCTTACAAATACACCGGCAAATGCAGGTAATTTCGTGCCTCACAGAGACGATATTTTTGTATACTAAAAGTAATTAAACGACCGCATTTGAACACAATCTTTTAAGAGTATCTTAAATTGAGATGGAATTGAGATTCTCAATGGATCAGATTTACATCATCTACAAAAATTTTTAAACATTCGGACGGGTAGAAATATTTTTTACAGAAAATAATGTGTGAAATTTCGACGAAATCAGTGAAAACATGAGTGTTTCGTCGCGGTTTCGCTCGCTATTGGTGCGCATAGACTCCACAAATCAAATTGCGCAGAAAGTAAAGTATCAAATAGCATGTACTTTCAATTCAATATTTTTTCATTTGAAAATATAAATTAAGATAAAATAGATTTAAAGATGTAAAATCATACAAATTTCAGGTTAATTTAAGGGTCATTCATTAAGGCTCGGGGCTCGGGTAACGCTGTTATTCGAATAAATGGTACTTTGCTTTGGCACGGAATGTTCCCTGTTATCACTGATCTATAGCTAATACTTTAATCGTCAGATTTAGATGTATACTTCCAACTGCACATTTTTTAATATTGTTTTTTTATATCTTAGAAGTTATTTAAATGAAAGTAGTTATTTTCGTAAATGTAACAAATCCAAAATTTTGGTAAGTTCCTCGAGTCCTATAAAATATATTTAAAAAAATATTTTTTCAGCTCCAACAAATGAAAAGACACTGTATGATCTAAACTTGTCGAAACATAATACTTTGTATTTTACGGATTTCCAGCTTTGTCTGGCCTGTTTTTTGCATTAAGAAATGGTAAAAATTCCTAAAATTTCTAAATGTCATAACTCGAGAAGTTTTGGTCGTGCAAAAATTTGTCTCACTTGCTATAGCATGGAGAATATTTTTCTAAATATGTTATATACAACTTTAGGTCATGAATATGGCTTAATTCTTAAACTTACATTTCTGCTACTTTTATATTATATTGTTTTCAATATAATATAAAATTTATTCAATATAATGTATAATTTTATCTTAATTTGAGCCCGAGCCCACCGGAGCTTAGCTCCGGTATTTCTCTGTTTAAGTAAATATTTAAATATTGGTCGGAATTCACAGGAGCTCATAAATACAGGGCTCCGGAGCCCAGTGCAATAGTGCTTCCGAAAAATCAAAGCCTAAATTCCCCTCTCCTTCCCATCTTCAAGCTTTTGCATTCTTTTTCATCAAAACAGCTATACGTATTAAACAGCAATACAGTAAGGAGGTGTTTCAACTAAATTTTTATGACAGTTTTTGGGCTTCGGCTGGCTCAAGCTCAATCTGAATTACTTTCAAAATTTTATTTATTCATGTATAGTGTGTGTGTGTGGGGGGGGGGGATCCTCCTTAAAAATGACGTATTCTATTTTATTTCAAATCATTTTAATGCTACTTTGGTCAGAATAAAGGGAAACAAGAATCGTATTTTTCTATTCTATTAGCAAATTTATGTCTGGTATTGATGGCGGCGACGTGTTGATACGGCGCCAATCAAGAGATTGAACAAGAAATTTTCTTACAGTTCAATTTTCTTTTGTGACAATACTTTTTAATTGGCTGGTTTATTATATTTTTTGATTTAGATATCGAACCTGAAAAGAATATTTTCAGTTTTTAGTCAATGGGCATCAGCTTGAGGATTTGTTTGATTGAGGTTTTTAGTCTTATATTTTGTACGAGTATAAAAATCATATTAGTGATTTTTCCCGTTTATTTTGTAACATGAACGACATCCATGCTACGACTCTGCATGCAGATTTACGAAGTTTACCTTCATTTGTAAGTAGAAATAATTGCCATGTATCGTTTATTCTGATAGAAAGCAATCAAGCAGTATTACCTCTTTTTCTATAAAAGCATCGAATCTTTCCGATAACGGTGTCAAAATTTTTATTTAATCTGATTTTCAGGAACAAACCACGAAAGATTGTTATGCGGAAGGAATCGATTATAGTTTAAGATATCGCCTTTTATAGGGAATTAAAAAGCATTGTTCCATTCTCCAGCATATAAATATTAATTTCTCTAAATTTCATTCATTTTTTTTATAAAAATGCACAGCTGCGAACTATTCTTTTTTTGTGTTAACACTATTTCTGAATCATAATCCTTATCATATTTAATCGCAGAATTGTTCAATTAATTAACTTTAAAATTAGACGATTTCTATTCAGGAGGAATGCTAACTAAAAACAGAAATAGTTAACAACTAATTATATGCAGATAGATATATTTAAAGTTTTTATTTTACTAAAGAAAAAAAATGCTTTAAATTTTGCAAATAATGTATGAAATATAAATATGCAGATTGGAGTGACGGGGTGGGGGGGGGGCACTCTACGGTTGTTAGCATTAAAGAATATTAGAGCTCCGGCAATTTTTTTTGTTAGAAATTAAGCCCAGAATATTTTGATGCATTTTCTGATAGAAATTATGATCAGGGTTTCATGATTGCCGAATATTTATTAACGTCCTTTTATAGGGTAACATGTTTCAGGATTTTTTTTCACTGTGCCAAAGGATCAAAGTTTTTTTAATATTGGAAAGTGTTTCATATTCTATGTGCGATGCTTCATTTTTCTTTCATTTTTGTACACCAAAAATCATTTGGGCAGCGAACCGGGTGTTAAATTATTTGAATCCCACCACTGCGTATAACATATCTTACGAAAAATTATCTGGTTCGAATCGACTATGATCAATATTTGCAGGTGTCAAAATGACCCCCAATTGCGGTTCTACTGTTAGTTACGCCTTTTTTCTTGAATAAAATATCATCAAGTTTTTATCAGAAAAAATGAAAAAAAATTATACCTTTATCCCAAATAATTGGCTAACTTTGTTAGACTATACGAAACGAATTCATATTTCACTATTTGCTATCTATATTATAAAGCGCAAACGCGTCTGTGCGTAAAGCTGACGTCATTTTGCGAATAGCAACATCAGACGATTAAGTTTAACTTTTATTATCTTTTATTGCAATTTTTTAAAATTTCTAAATACCGCACACTTTCAATTTTTACACTGTGGAATAAAGGAAAAAGAAATGTACTTTCAAATACAATTTGTTTGAAAACTACATTGGAATTTTTGGAAAACTGTATCAAAATATACTGAATTTTTGGACGAATTTTTATCGAAATATACTGAATGCAGACAGACGATTACAAAAGATAAATCTGTTTGCACTAAAATTAATATAAATAAAATAGTTCAACATTTGTTTCCGTCTTATGTTTTACACGAAATTCAAACTTTATCAATCCATAAATAAAATAATAAAATATAAATAAAGCATAAATTTAAGAAAATTAATGGAAAAACGCTCAAACAACTGAAATTATAAGGAAAAAAAAGGCTAGCGAACTTTTGCGATTTTTTTTCGACTGTTAAATCCTTGCATGTGGCCTATACGAAATTATCGCTTCTAATATATTTCAACATTTTGTTTTAATACATTATTGCTATTTTTCATATAAAAACGATTTTGTTATTGTTAGTCATGAATCTAAAAATATATACATTAAATGTAAAATATCTATTAGAGTTGTCAACTAAATAAGATATATATATGTTTTTCATCTATAGTCGGTAACCTGGTTAAAACCCATTTTCATAAAAAATCCAAACATATTCAAAATATTTATTAACAAATAAACTCGAAAAACTTACCCTGACATCTGACACAGAAAAGCGGGTCTCGAAACACAGAATTCAAAATAAATTGCCATTTGACAATGTGTTAAAAGAAAAAAAAAAAAAAATGCTTCGATTCTGTAGCCCCAGAATGAAAATATCTTGAAATTTCTGTCTAAAACTAAGAAAAGAAACCTGTATATCCTTAATTTATTGTTTTTAAAGTTAACAAAACCTTGTTTTACATAAAAAAGCCATAGAAATTTCATTTTAGAAACAGTTCACCTTTAAAAAAATATATATTAAAAAAATCGTATTCGATCTGAAAAAGTGCAACGTGTTCCAGAAACACACACAGGCAAAGAAAACGAAAAAATATATATTTATACATATTAAGAACGTACCGGGTTCTTAACAAACAGGACTGACTGAATTTAAAATTCAATAACTTGCAAACGGTGACGTATATCTAAAAAAGTCTTGTAGGAGGGTTATGTATGATGTCAGGCGTTCTTTTACCGTGATTCTCGAATTTAGTCCGAATTAGAAACAAAAGATAGCACTTCAGGCAATAGGCGCTAATTTCAAGCTGCATTTTTTGGCCTTTCTCTTCTCCCACGCCAAAAAGAAGATTAAAACATATTGAGTGCGTCCCGAAGTACCAAAAATTGGGCCCTGGATTTTGCGCATATTGCTCGCAGCGCCAACTATTGGTTGTAATTCTAACTAAATTCGAGAATCGCAGTAAAAAAAAAAAAAAAAAAAAGAAAAAAAAAAAGAAACTCCTGACATCATACATAACACTCCTGCAAGAATTTTTTAAATATCTGTCACCATTTGCAAGTTATTGAATTTTTAAATCCGTCAGTCCTTTTTAGAGAACCCGGTAAGAACAACTTATTCTGGTTAGCGTCTTGGCGTTTTAGATATTAAAAAAAATGTATTTTATATGTGTGACTATGAAACTTTTTATTTATTTATTTTATTTTATTTTATTTTATTTATTTATTTATTTATTTTTTGTCAGCCGATAAAATTTACTATATGTGTTTATAAATATAAATATAAATATAAATATAAACAAGTGCAGTTTAACATTGCTTCAAAAGTTAATTTACAATTATACTACGATAATAGATATTATATTAGTATAACACTAACCATTTAGTTATTTGCTGTTAACAGTGGCGAAACTAGTAACATTTCTCAAAAGTATGCAAGTCAATAATGCCATTTAACATAGAGCATTTAAGTCATTTTTTTAAAGTACATCTGAATTAGAATACCGTACATTAGATGATTTTGTAGCAATGCACTTTTGTTGTTGATCTCTCTTGATAATTGTAAAAAAAACTAGTTAAATGTCTATAATAATATGTCTATAATAATATTGAAAAGAATTAACGTTTGTTTGTTTGCGTGTTTGTAGAGGTTAATCTTTGAAACGAACGAACTGATTAAAAAAATAATGGTGGTAAAATGCTGGTGATCATCTCTGTTCCAACATAGGCTTTCATTTTTTTGGTAAAACAACATGCAAGGGGATGCAGATGCAAGAGACGTTCAAGAATTGTGGTATGATATTGTTGGGGCGAGAAATTTGAAATTTGGTGTGGTGGTAAATTTTATGATGTAAATTCTTGCTACGAACGAATCCTAAAATATTAGAAATTTAAAAGGAGGAGCGGTAAAGTGTTTCAAATATCTTAAATTTATACGCCTCTTAAAAATTCATTCAATAAATATCCTTCAATTTTTCATTCATGGAATCCACGTAATAACACTTCACTTAATGCTGATTTTTACAGAGGAGTCTTCATTTAAAATAGTTTTGTTACTGTTTTATTAATGCCTTTATCCAGAAAAGATTATTATTATTTTTTCTTATTACTTCAAACCAACACTAAAAACATCGTTAGATTTCTTTTACTGAACTGTTTATTATAATTTTCAACTTCCACATAACTCCACGTCGAAAAAATTGCTTTTAAAATTTAATTTATATTATTATTTATAAAGAAGTTTAATGCCAATTACAAACAACATTAAAGTCACATGCTAACCACAGTGCTGAGCTGCCGCCACTTCAGCTTTAGGCCCGGGTTTGCTCGGGAGATGTCGTAAAAAATATTTGTGCTTCCCATATAATTTCATGCTTTTTCCTCCTTAAATACTGCAGCTTCTTCTATGGATACACATCCATTCCATTATTTTGATACATTTATCCACTGCATTAGAAAGTGTTTTATGTACGATCAATTTGTTGATCTTTCTTTTTCCAAATTTAACGTGGAGAACCGAATACAGCAGCATTAGTGCTCACTCGTTATTTTAATGGATTGTATATGGAAAGTATTCAAATGTGTAAGAAATACATATTAATGAATTAATTTTTGTCTAATAATTTCACTGCTGTGACTTTGATATATTTAACGTGCTGTTTCTTGAGATGTCTTTTCAAAACTATCTTATTTTACCTCTTCCAAAACTACCTGATCAATGCAAGCTTACAATCTTTAAAAGTAAAATTCCAAGGAATTTTACAAAAAATGTAATTTTTTTAAATATTTATTTTCGAACAACAACTAAAAGTCACGCACCCAGCTTAGAGTCCTGCACGGGCCGGGTTGTAGCCACCAGGACCATTCCAACAGAAATCGATCCGAAATCCGCGCAAATTAAGTACTACTGCTCTGTCATGTACAGATTTTAGCTGTATATACCACAAGTAATGGAACACTATTAAAGATGGCTACCTAGATACGCTTTATTATTTTTAACTGAAACGTGTTGATTAGTAAATATATCATACGATTTGAAATTTAAAGATGTTTATGTTCTTTGTATTATTAACAAATAATTGAAAATGTCTATTTTATTTCAAATATGATCTCATTTTTCCAAGAGTAATCTTTCTTAATAATAATGCTCTAATCATCCTCCTTTTTCCCTTCTAATTATGGCGCCATTTTTCACAGAAAATCTTTTGTCTCACCGTAACTGACATTCATGCTTCATGTATTGTAATTTTTTTTTCAATTATTCCTTTCAAATATGACCTCATCTTCATCTTCATCTTCTTTTTAAATTCTTGAAATTTTTATTTTGCACGTGTTAATCTTTCAGTTGGCGATTATTTGCTTTGGAAAAATTACCATTCTATGTTTTGCATTTTTGGCTACCATAAAGAAAAATGGTTAAATTTTATAGTAAAATACTCCGTTGATTCGCTATGAAAAATACATTTTGAATAATTATAAAAGGTATCTGATTAATAAAAAATAGCATATGTTCTTTTCTGGATATAATCCACTTACATGCAAAGATACAAATCCAAAGTCATTAAATCATCCTATACCAAAACAAAATGTCACAACTCTCGAAAAAAATTTGCCAACTTTTATGAAAATGCAAAAAAAAAAAAAAAAAAAAAAAAAAATTGTAAATGTACTATAGACCATGCATTTTTATTTCGTAATTGTTTTCAATTTAAAAAAATAGAGAAACAACAATACTACGCACAAACATACATAAAAATGTACAACATTTGTAGGGCAGTCTTCGAGATAAGTTTGTCCAATAACATCGTTGAAAAAGATGTATTGATTATACATTGTCTGCATCAAAACTGAACTTCCCTTATCTGATCTAGATATTTCTACTCGATCTGAGAAAGCATCACTTATAAATATTTAGTTGTATTTGTAAATACATAAATAGGAGTAGAAAAGAGGCGGGGTTAAGTCTGAATATATAAATATCCAGTAACATCCAACATAACAACTACCTTTTCCTTTTCTCGCTTTTAATGTACTTTCCATATGTAATTGGACCTACATTTATGAAAAAACTTTGTTATAGATACGAATTATAAATATACCTGACATATAAATAGTTACTATACGTATGTGAAAATACATAAATACATTCCATTCTTAAATTTTTAAGACCAATAGAACCACTAAATTAATTTGTTGTGTTTAAATCTCTAAATAAACTCCTCACTATCGAGACCACAATGTCGCATGCATTTTCTGTATGCATATAGCTGGTGCTCTTCAATTTTGTGCAATTTGGTAGAGCGATTTACAAGAAAAGCGACTTTTCCAAAATTAAGAAAGTATTATTTATTTATTTATATTATTGTATTTAGGGAAATTTACTGTTTACTACATTAGCGATGTCTCAGAAAAACAAAACAATTTCAACTATATTGGAATGAAATATATATTTTTAAAGAATTTTTTTCCTTTCTGTTGTAAAGGAAAGTGACGCAGCAGAACAAATTGTAAACAAGATACGTCTCGTAAAAACCACGTGGATTTTTAATAGTGATTGCATAATACACATGGCTGAAAGCAGATCGAAGTAGACAAAAATTTGCCTTTTTCAAATCAGAGACGATACAGCAAAACAGGCGCCCAGGGATAGTATGCGATCATGGTCCCCGTTCATACCTGTCTCAGAAAATGAACATGTTCTGTGCATTATTATATAGATATGAATATAAAAATACATATTTAGGTCAATATAATTTATATTTTAAATCTTATTCGACTCTAAAAGTACAAAATATCAGTTATAAACAAGTCAAGGACAAAATAGTTTTAAGTATCGGCTTTTCAAAAATTGCATCAAATTTTAAGGTCACACAAAATCAAAGGGCCCTAGGTTCACAGCGCCAGTAATTATTTGATAGAATTGTTTTTAATTTTTATAAAAAAAAAAAAAAAAAAAAAAAAAAAAATTCTTTAGATTTACCTTTTAATTTATAATTAACAAAAATTATTAATCATAATATTTTAGAAAAATAATTTAAATTGAGTATTTATAAATTATATTTATAATAAAATAAAATAATGTAATTTAAATTAAATATTTATAAATGATAATTATAAATACTATTTTTCTAAGATAACATCGTTATTGGCGAAAAATGGTCAAGAAATCATGATCATCAGGTCCAGTAATATTTGGTCCAGTAGTTGTAGTTGGTACAGTTTTAGTACCACTTGTTATCAATCTGCTGTTATAGTACAGTCATTCAGGTAACTTTGAACCATGGGGTGTAACTTTGCACCACCTCCTATTTTTCAATATTTTTGACTCCAAAAGACTAAATAAACTTCAGAACTGTGTTATGTTGGCAAGGTTCTAAATTGGGATTTCTACTCTTTATTTTAGAAAATAAATTAGCTACATTATGCGCAATTAATTGCATCATCTAACTATTTTTGTGAAGCACTGTTTTCAAGTTAATTTTGAATGCTGTTTTGAAGTTGTTGTAATACAATTAAATTTTCATAGTAAGTAACAATATACTCATTTATAAGACATATTATTATCTAAATGTTGTAAATGTGTTAATATTTTGTGATTATTCATTTATTAATAGTTAATAAAATGTAAAATAAGAAGGCACTAACATTTTACCACATTTTCAGGGTAACTTTGAGTCGGCTCAAAGTTATACTGATGCTTATAATTTAATGACTATAGGTGCTACTGCCAAAAATTTCCCATATTTGCACGTGTATTTTATATAAATGCCGAAAGTGCGCATTAGATATAACATGTAAATATTTTCACAAATATGTGTAAATACATAAAATTCATTTAAAGGCGTTTTTTGGGGCGGAGCTACTCAAATTTGACATTTCATACCTTCGACATTTTTTATTCTTGTTTGAATAATACTAGTACTAGTATATATAACTGTAACTGTGGATGTATTATTGAGTTAAAACAATGAAAATTGTTTTTCACTGTATTTTTATGTTTTATATGAACAATAAGCAGTTTTTTTTCTAAATATTCATGGCTCTGTTCTTCCACTTTTCTTATGCATAATATTTGTTGTAATATCATAAATTATACAAATCTTGTGATGTTGGGAAATGTAAATTCGGAGTCTTTGCATATCTGAAAACCTTTTTGGGGTTTAAAGTTGTCCTGACTATAATACCTTTTTTTATAATGAATTATTTTAGATAATATTTATCATATTGTGCAAAGTTACCCTAAATGGATGGGTAACTTTGAATCAGGTTAAAAATCAATTTTTTTATTGCTTTTATCCTTATTATTCCTTAATTTTTGATAGTCAAACAATAATTTAGGATTATTCCTTCTCTTTTCTGCCCCTAGTTTCAACAATATTCTTAAAATAAGAGTGTGGCATATGAAAATAGAGAAAATGCGGATCAAAGTTACCCTGAATGACTGTATTTGATTAGCTTTTATAGAAATAGCTAATTTACATTTTATTAAGAAAAAAAAAAATTTAGACCAGCTTTTATTCTTTCTTACCATTGTGTTAGTATCGTAAAGCACAAAGTATTACCAATTAAAGGTTTTAATAACAATAGTAATGCTGCATATTTTTGCTGTGATTTTAAAAGTTTCGTATTCTTACGCAACATTGCAACACAGTAAATCTGACATAAAATTTGTCTAGTAAGAGTAAAAACATTTACAACTATACAAATATGCATGTAAGAATATGCATGCACATATGCATGTATAAATATGTATAGGCATATGTAGTAGATTCATACATGTGTGTATAAATCTTATATTATTTTGAACGTGCTTTCAATGTAGTTTATAATTGTATATGATTTAAAATTTCGTCTGCTACTCTGACTCTACCTAAAAGTATTGAGATCGCAGTAAAATACGAATATATTTTTGATGTAGTCAACATGCATAATATAAGTAACATACAAAAAAAAAAAAAAAAAAAAAAAAAAAAAAAAAACTTCCAGGCATGAAAAAATGCTGAATTTCGCATAATCGAGTTTGATGCCCACTCCAAATTAATGTATTGAAACGGAATTTTTAATATTAATAGAACAGTCATGAAACTAGCATAGCTGCCAACTCTTCCGCTTTTTTAGACCACAAAAATTTAATAGAAAATTTTGCCTTATTTAATCGGAAGATAACGGCGATTTAAAAAGATAAAATTTACTATAAAATTTTTGTGGTCTGAAAAAGCGTAAGTTGTTGGCAGCTATGAACTAGGCGTGATATTACATTTGATACGTGTAAAAAAGTATTTTTAAAAATTTATTTATACAACATATAATATATAAAACACAAACAGATCCGCACACTTATGCGTGTGTGTTTGTGCTTGTGCACATGCGCGGTAACGTATCTAGGAATAATATTAGAAAAATATAATGTTTTCAACTTTCAAGCAAAATGAAATGCGCCAGTTAAAAAGCGTTTCCGAATAATTTATCGACAGAAAACTCTTTTATTGCTTATAAAAAGTTTTATATCAATTTCTTAACTGTTCTTAATATTTCTAAGATAATTATATTGTCTTTATCTGGTGATTTAAGAAACAAATACTGCATTAATCGTTTTTATATAAACCAAACAATGTATGAGAAAAAAAAAAAGAACATTCATTTCAGAAAAATATAATTGTAAAGGTTTATATTTGTTTTCAGATGTTTAATTTTGTGTTATTATATTAACCCTTTATCTACGACCTTATGATCTACTGCAATTTTTTTCATGAAATATTTTTTTCCAGTTACTGCAATGAAAATTAAAGGATAAACATAAAAAAATACTCACCCGTGAGAAATTTAATTATTTAGAGGTAATTAATTAAAGTGGTACTTTAAAGTACCGTCAGTACACTATGAGTAAAATATCGTAACAGTAAATCCACAAGGTTTTTCAACTGGCACCAGAAAATATTTTCGATTTAATAAGTATGTGAAATATAGGCCTTTTTTTTTTTCTTAGTTACAAATAAATCGTTTGGCAAATTCCGGTGCCAATCATTTATTTCAACACTTTAGAATTGAAAATGCCTTGTTCCTGAAAGGGTTAAAAAAAGGCATTTTTTTTTTTAGGTTACGATCTTGTTAGCAGTCCTTTAGTTATGCGACGACAATATTCCAGGGACCGTGGCTAACGAAAAAGACAGGCTACCGCGGTTCATCCCAAGTGTCTTTTTTTACAGACCGCTAGAGTCACGTGATGCTCTTTTTGTACACCTTCATTGGTGCATTCGAGCTTCACGTGACTCTAGCGGTCTGTAAAAAAAGATACGTGGAATGCACCGCGGTAGCCTCGTTAGCCTCGTTAGCCTCGTCCAGAGACAACATGTTATCTCGCATCTCCGCATATGCAATATATGAATTTACATACGCCATTTTTACCATAGCAAAAACGAGCCAGTGCCACAACTTTTTCGATTTCCTATAAAAAATAACAATGAAACAGAAAAGAAATACCAGAGAAATCATTACTACACTACATTTTAGTAATTACATTTTAAAGCAGATGAAAACGATGGATAGCTACACAGACGAAAAGTAAACAAAGAAAAGTAAGTTTTTCTCCATTACCCAGTGTACTGACTTTACTTATAAGTACCACCGAGTAATTCAACTGTTAAATCAAATACATACACCGTTCACCTAAAATAGCTAGTCATATTGTATTCTAAGATCATAATGAACACATAGAAAAAATCCAACTCTTATCTGATATCCTTTACTATGTTTGCAGCAATGAAAGGACGAGTGTGGCAATCTGTACAAAATATCGACACAAAACACATCGACTGCTTCAAAGTTAACCTCATTCCTCTCTAAAATAACAGACCTAGAACTACTGCTGCCATATATTTGGATAAAGTGGAGTTAAAAGAGCGTTTTTTTGCAAAGTACCATTAGAATATTAGTAATATTCACTATGGTATAAAAGTTTAAAGTGAGTGGTACTTATAAGTACCGTCAGTAGATAAAGGGTTAATACCATACATCATGTCACTGAACTGTCCCAAGGACATTTCTGATAATTGAAGAAACGTCAGGTGAGTGAAGACTTACCCTGCAGACAGAGAGCGTTTTGTTTTTGTCTATCTCTGTTGGTCTATTCCATGATAACTGCGGCAAAAGACGTGCGATTAACTTATAATTAAGTAGTCATGTTGGTGAGGTACCCGAATTTAGCTGTACTGTTATTGGTTATAAATTATTAGTTTGTTCGAAAAATATAGATAATTTTCCTTTGCTCCGCATTGCTTTTGTCTGACATTTCAAAAGATTTTCAAAATTTCCATTTGTTGAAAGAAAAAGACGCATTTGATTAATGGATATAAATCGTAAATTATGGTTGTTAAAATTTCTCAATAAAGGTATTAAATTATTCCTATTTGATTGAAATTTTGTTAATACATGTGTCATTTTTTTTAAAAATTAGGTATATAATTTTCTGTGGAATTTCATAACGTGTTCCAATAACATAAAACATTTTGTTTTACGAATTTCCTTATTTGACATGACACATACTAATTTTTTTTTTTTATTATCAGTTACCTGGTAACTGTATTTTATAGCCTATAAAAAATATCTTAAATAATCCCGATTTCGAAGGATTAAGCAGAAAGTCTGGCTGAAGGAAATAAAAGGTTAAAATTTCTTTCGTAATCTGATCTGCAACAAATCTTGCGTCAAATATCGACGATGTTTTAACATTAAGGTTTTTGATTGAATGTGGATTCTGTTAAAAGGATATCTTAAAAATATACTTTATAGTGCGAAATCACGTTTCCTATTTAGTCAGTTGACAGTGGATATGATGATGAATGATTAACCAGTAGATATATACAAATATGCTTATTTTGGTCTTTAAGTATGCTATTGCTATCGAGTAGATTAGCACATTTAGATGAGGTCTTACATTTGAATAATTTACAATGACCAATAAAACTTTGTTTTCGTAAACAAAAACAGTAAAAACATTAGATTTCTAAATTTTACATACGTTATATATAATAGATTCAGTTTACATTCCCATAACACCATTTTGTACATTAGATGTTATCCAACTTATTCTTTAGACACAAGTCTTTCGTTTCTGGCAGGTAAGTAAATACTGCTGTTTGGATATAAGGGTAACATGAAATGCTTGCATAAACTGTTGCTTATCCTAATAAAGTCGCAGTGTAAAACGAAATTCAAGATATACTATAACCGTTCACATAATCGATTAGAAATTATTAACCCCTTGAGGAGCAAACAAAAATGTCTCTAAATATTGAATTCTCACCGGAATAATTGAAAGATTTTATTTGTAAATAAGGAAAAACAATTTTTATATAATTTTCCTCCAAAGTTAAAAATATAAAATTTAGTTAACATTTTCTGGTGATAATCTTGTTTGAATTAGGTGGGATATATTTTATTCCACCGCCCTTCAAGGGGTTAAAGTAAATTTAGTGAGAGTACGTGGGATTCAGGAGGGCAGCGTCCCCATGAATTAATGTATATTTTTATGTAAAAAATTATCAGAATAAACAGTTTATCAGAATTTTACGATATCACTCCATAACACTGTGTTTAATTTAAGTTTCTAATTTCCAAAACACTACAAGAATTTTATATCTCTCTATTCTAAAAAAAAGTAACTACCGCTGTCACCGCCGCCGGTTTTGAATTTTTTGTGACCGGTTATTCTTCGGACCGGTTTGTTTCTTCGTTAATATTAAGCAAAATATTGCATACAAAAATATGAAAATCGGTGGAATTATAGAGAAATGTTTGATAAACACGCTGATGCAGACAGTTTTCAAATCTAAGAAATATTTAAAGAGATATTTAATGCTAAAGTTGGACAAAATCGTTCCATTAAAAAAGTTTTATAGGAGCAAAAACTGTACATCGGAATTTAATCATTTTCAGATCATTTTATGCGTCAGAATTTCCCGGTGTGCAGACTGCACTCAGTTTATTAATTTGACTCATTTTTTGAGGTTTTACTTCTATTTTAAATTCAAATTTTCAGCATTTCGAGAGATATTTTTTTACACATTTTAGAAAATGGTCTTAATTTAAACTGTTGCCAACTGTATAAACAGCGCAAATAATAATATTTGCTTCAAATTAAAAATTTATTTTACACGTGACTATTATAAATAAGAAAATATAAAAAGCAGGAACTCATTGAGAATTATCATAAAAACCATATTATACGTAAATTTTAAAAGTGAAACAATGTTGTAAAATAATAAATTCATTAACATGCGTTAGAAGTCTTAAATAGGAGAAATTACGTCACATTTACGTCACATTACACATTACGTAAAATGAACAAAAAATAATATTGAAAAACAGTTTAAATTTAAAAATTGCGCAAGACATTTATGTAATATTTTAAGATGATATTTTCAACTATTTTTATTAGGATAGCGTAAATAATATTTAATTTCTAACAAAATTATTTTCACGTGAATAGTAAAAGGAGAAAGAAAAGTTTAGTGAAAATTACGTCAGATTAAAAACGATACATTTAAAGTGTCATTAAAAAAAAACTTTCTTTTCGCTTTGCTAAAAAATACCGGGAAGTAAAGACTCTGTTTATTTAATTCATTTTATATTAGCTTATTTTGAAATGTCAACTGATTTTATTTAATCAAAGACGGAAACAGCCATTGTATCATTTAACAGCCGCTGATTTGGCTTTAAAATTCCCCAATCAAAGAGAAATGAATAGAAACCCATTTATAGGGAGATCGCCACTATTTTAAAACTTATAATTCAATCTTCCGAAATATTTTTTAAGCCGATCAAATTAGCGTGCTTTTAGAGTCTGCGGTGTCTGAACGGGGGTTGACGAGCGTAGCTCGTAGGGGACAGCGCCCCCTAGTGTTTATAAATATTCATCTAATTACCAAAAAAATAAAAAAGGAAATATTAAATGTTAAGAAAAATGACATTAAAAGACAAGGACTTGCTGAGCGGACGTTGAGGCTCCTGATCTCCAGATTTACTAGTTTTATACATGGTGTCCCAGGATTATTGGGACAAACTTTAAGGGGACATAGGGGACATCATAAGGATTCAGATTTGCATAGCCACCAACGGCCGGAAACGTCATCGTACGTCAATAGGTGGTGTTGTTCAAGAGAGTACTGGAGGGGAAATATCTGCTTTATCGCAGTCATTCGAGACTAGCGTCTAAATAGCGCCCCTCACAACGGCTATTATCACAAATGCACCCGAGAAGTTCCCTAGCACGGCGCCCTGGCTCATACAATGCTTTGTTTACTTTCAGCTTAAAAACGGAGCGTTGCATATCCTGTCTTCAAAGTTTTTAGAAATAAAAAAATAAGAAAACAGCTAACAAATATCATTCATGTGCAAGTTAAATGAGCTTTATTTAAAAACGGATTTAAATTGCTTTATATCATCATTTATTTTTATTATTATTTTTTTTTAAAATCTGAATAAAATCAGTTTATTTTTTCTTTTAGATTGATTTTTACTGGAGACGGGATTTTTCATTTATTAATGTTCAATAAAGAGAAATTAAAACAATATTACAGACAATTTAAACATAATGAATGAGGTAACATTTTATAAAATTTCTGTCTTTTAGAAAAGAAAAAGACTCACTATTATTTTATGAAAGAAAATACAAGAATACATTAAAAAAATCTGCCTTTTAAGTATTGATGTGAGATACAATATCCTAAAAATAAAGGTATGGATAAATGTTCTTTTTAAAGAACATTTGTAAGAATATAACTTTACTGATGTGCAATCCCAAAACATTATTCTATCTCATACATGCTAATTATTCAAAATCCGCTATCACAGTGCTAAAATTAAATGACAATCTATGTCCATCATCAAGATTATAAAGGTATATAGGTTCCTTGAATTGGATATATTTAATAAGAAGATATAAGTATCGCATTGTTTGAAACAAATCATTGAATTTCGGAACCCGACCTCTTATATGTCAGCAACCAAAATTCTAACCCAAAGTATATAAAATCAACATCTGTTTTTCAATATACACCCAAGTCTAACAATGATCTATTTACATGAAAATGTAACAGAATACTAAGTTTGATTAAATTGCGTGTATTAGTTTTCGAGAAATAGCTTTTGCGAACACCGCGAAAAATTCATCATAGGATTGCCACCTGTTGTGCGATTTACACCAAAAGCTAATCAGCAACAGCTTACATCAACATCTAACTGAATATGAAGTTTGATGAAAATCCATCCATTAGTTCTTGAGATAGAGCTATTAATTACTCAGAAATCGTACAGAAAGCAGCACAGCAGCGCCACCTGTTGGGAGATATACACCGAAAACTAATGAAGCTAGTTTATATCAAGGTTTAACTTAATCTAAACTTTTATTAAATTCCGTACATCAATTCTTGATAGAGTTATTGCTGAAATCATGAAAAAATCAGCATAGGATTGCCACCTGTTGTGCGATTTACACCAAAAGCTAATCAGCAACAGCTTACATCAACATCTAACTGAATATGAAGTTTGATGAAAATCCATCCATTAGTTCTTGAGATAGAGCTATTAATTACTCAGAAATCGTACAGAAAGCAGCACAGCAGCGCCACCTGTTGGGTATACACCGAAAACTAATGAAGCTAGTTTATATCAAGGTTTAACTTAATCTAAACTTTTATTAAATTCCGTACATCAATTCTTGATAGAGTTATTGCTGAAATCATGAAAAAATCAGCATAAGAACGCCACCTGTTGGGCGGTAAACACCAAAATCCATATAGCAACAGTTTATATCAAGGTCTAACTGAATCTATAGGTTTGTGAAATTTTGTGTATTAGTTATTGAGATAGAGCGTCCACAAAATATTTGGCACATACAGACAGACATTTTCTAAAAACCATTAAATCGTGTTCAGGATTTTCTAAAATTGTATAAATCCATCGAAAACGATAAGTCGAAAATTTTCCTGAATCCAACTAATTTTTTCTTTTAAAGATAGACGAACGTAAAAATGGGAAACATGGATTTTTCATTTACAATTTTTATTAGCAATTAAAATCAGTACAAAAGCTCTCAACGGGTTAAACGTTTGTGACACAGCATTTTAACTTACGCCTCTAAAAATTTTAACTATAGGTCTTAAAAATAATGATATCAAAATTTGGGTAACGCTATGCTTTTAATTAAAATAAAAATATTACCATCATTTTCTTTTTTCTATTTGTATTCACAAGTGCAAACAGTATTCTCAACATCAATTGATATATATGTAATAATAAAAATTTTCGCCCTTTTATCTTAGTAAAACTATTCCAAATTCTTAACATCTTTCCTTTTTTATCTATCTTTAATAACATCTTAATATTTTTTGTCTTTTATTTCATGCATTTAAAACTGCGTATTCTTTTATTAGTCTCAAAAACCTTAATCCATTCGCCTCATCTCATAAAACCCATTAAATTACTTTTTCATTTTATTCTAAAAATAAATTCTTTTTCTTTCGAACGTTTTTTTTAATAGAATTGTTCGATGATGTTCTTTTTTCCCACAGTTCTTTGCCTCCCGCCAGCCGTTGTTTGCGCAATAATTCTGACACCGAAGCGAAAGAGATCGCATCATCGTCATGCGCGTTTCCCCTCTCCCCCCGGAGCTAGGTCCTATCGTATTCTTCTATCATCCCGTCCTTCCGGCTACTTTTTATGTGATTTGCCAGTTAACGTGTATAGTATTCATACGCGTGAAATTTTCGCAAGTACATAACCAGTTGCATGGGCTAGGAGAGACAGAATTTTACGATATTTGAGTTGCCTAATAAAACCACGCCACCTGGAGTGCGTGTTTTCCTGAATCTTCATCATTTGTTCTATTCGTAACATCTAGTGGTACAATTTATTACGTAACGACTGCCCGCACATGGATCACCTATAACTAGTGAAATTGGTGCATTATAAGATCGATTAATAAACGTTTTGATGCATTTATCGGCTTTATTTATTTATGCTTCGCGAAACATTCCAGTGGACGACAGCCTGACCTTCCACTCTTCTATCACGATTGTTCGACTGCATAAAACAATGATTTCTTCATTGAGTAAATAATGTGGGTATGCTGGTGCTGAAGATCTAGAAATTTATATGATACCAGTGAAATCGTATCAATAAGTCCAACAGGATTTAACGTTCGTGCGGAAATCGAATAATCGTTGGAGCCGATGACGTTCTCAGAATAAAAACAAAGAAAGTCTGAGTGAATGGAATTACGCAGTGTTATTTTCGACTATAATGTGCTTCTATAATTTCATATACGTAAGGTCTACTTGTAAATCTGCAGATCAGGAGCCTCAACGTCAGCTCTACAATTCATTGTGTTTAGCATCCTTTGAGTAATATTAATCTTTCTACAAAAAACGAAATTTAAAGTTTTGAAATTACATAAACATTTATAAAACGAAAAAATATTTCGAAGGTTTCTGACATTAGAAGCGTTAAATTAAACCCCTTGTTATGTAATGGTATTCTGAAAATCTCATGAGCTACTTATTCTGGTAATTTTTAGATAATAAAGTAGATTTCTTCAGGGGGGCAGAGCCCCCCTGAACCCCTTCGTAGTGTAATTTAATTTACATTTGTAATTATCAATTAATTGTGTTAATGTCCTTTAGTAAATTCTACCAATAGACGGAAACGTACATGAATTCTTTTCTACAGCCCTGTATATTACGTGAAGATTTTTACGCGTCGTCTATAACATTTAAATTTAATGCAGACAAAAAACCCTCTTAAAACTGCTCATATCACATTTCCGGGGATTAGTATGCATAGTGTGCACCATATATCCAGTTTCTGCGGAGTCCTGTATATGGTTCTATTTAAATTCTGCAAACATTTGTTAGTATACTAAATGTAATTGGTCTGGGAAATACATAACTCAAAAAAAAAAAAAAAAAACCATGAAGCATTTTGCGCTCATTTTCATTTATACTTACGAATTCATTTGTGTATCCCTGTACATGGTCTATACAATATTTAAGCACTACTTATTAAGCACAAATTTACTTAACGTTAAAACGCACACCATAATCGAAAATGCTCTTCAGCAATCATCCCTAATAGACCAGAACTGTATCCGAAATATTTTATGTGACCCTATAAATAAACGATATATACGATACAAATCATATTCAAGCTTCTTGTAGTCAACCACAGTAATGTAATTTAATTTCATAATGTTTGAATTAGTGCAACACAATTAACACACTGACGACAGGCAATTTAATTAAATCTGGATTTAAAAACAGTAGAAGCTCCTCCCTCTTCTGAAAGTGTCTCAGAAATTGGTTTCTGAGATATGTTTTTCATGTTTATGCAGCAGTAAATATCTTTCAATGTACGGATGTAATATATAATTTCTTACAATCTATAAAAAATATGGACAACACAATATAAATGTCTTTTCTGTAAGGTAGAAGTCACTCCCTTAGCCAATGATGTATTCTGAATAAAAACGAGAATTTTCGTTTCCCGTCGCTAATGTGTTAAAATAAGCTGTGAAGAGTTTTTTTCCCCCGTAGACCACATTTTAATCGACCACTTTTGTGTGACCCTGAAAAAAACATATGCTTTGCACCCCATATACTACAAAAATGTTTCAAAAATACATATCAATTTTATTATTTTGTAACAGAGTAACATCATTAAAAAACGCCACAAAAGGATTTTCTTCAAAGATTGTAATATTATGAATACTTTTGAGTTACCTGTACGCATGCTGTAAGTGCTACACATAACATATTTTATAGTAACCAGGTTCTAGTGCACCTTAATAAAGTATATAAATTTCATTACGTTTAAAATTGTGTAACATTATTAAAATACACCGCAGACGATTTTTCCCAAAGACTATAATGTAACGGAATAGTTTTGAGTGCCCCTGTAATTAAGCTATGAATGCTACACTCTTCATTTTTAATACCAAACATACTTTGGCAAACCTCAATAACGTATATCAATTACATGTAATCCCGACTATATTTACGCGAGTTAGAGCACGTAGAGAAACACGGCAGGCGACAGATAGAAAACCTGAAGTCATAAATACTTTTCATCCATGTTGGAAAGTGTTAAAAAGGATTTACATGCCTTTAACTGTACTTTTTTTTCACTTATAGCATGGTTAAACATTGGTTTAAACATCCTAATCCATGCGATAGCAATAACATATTAAAAGCCCCCCAAAATAGGCATATCTGGAGATCTATAAATCTACTGGAAAATAATTCATTATCGTGCCCACTGTTAATTGCATAAATTGCATCGATTTGGCGCGATAAAATATTTTTTGTGATAGCCTTTTAATAGTACCTGCAACAAAATTAACGTAATTTACTAACTTCATTCATATCTGACGCAATGATAGGCTACTAATAACAGTCGCTAGGCAACGAAGAAAAGGAAAAAAAAAAGAAATATGTATCAGGTAAAACAAGAAAATTAATTTAAAAATTCTTTATATTATCGGAATACATGTATAAATGTCCTCAAAACATTATACACGTAAATAAAAAAATCTTATAGATATATTGATAAAACTTCAATATAATAGGAATAATTTAAAACCTTTATTTGGAATTTTAGTATCCATAATTTGACATTTAAATCCATTAATCAAACGTGCCATTTTCTTTCAACAAATCGAAATTTGAAAATCGTCTGACTTGCCGTAGAAAAGCATTATAAAGAAAAATAAAATCTTCCATATTTTCCGAACGAATAAACCAAATTTAACCAAAAACTATACAGCTACGTCCGGGTATCTCACGAATATGCCCAATTAATTTCAAGCTGATCGGGTGCTTTTTGCGGCAGTTATCGCGGAACAGACGGACAGACAGACAGACAGACAGACAAACGGAAATCAAAACTTTTCGTGTCTCCACAGTAAGCCTTCACTGACGTTTCGGCAACTAGTATCTACACTAATGAGTCAAATAACCAACATCGCCTCCCTGTGGCATATTAGAACACTTGATGAAGACAACTATCAGTGAGGAGGAATGTGCAAGTTAGTGTTCGAGAAAAAAAAATATATTTCTTTTTTATTTTAATAAAGTTATAGATCAACTTTGCTGGGATTTTCATATCTATAAGTTCAAGTTCTATTATTTTAGTTACAATGTGTGAATCAAAATTATATATTGTTTTAGTATTGTTTGAAGATTAAATTAATTATTTTCGAATATTGTTATTAGTATTAATTGATAGCAATGGATTATTTTATAGTTTATTTTATATTACTTATATCATAGAAAGTATATTTACATTTGTTTGAGTTATTTTATCTGTGTTTATTATGTTAAAGTTTATTCTTTTCAACTCGCTAGTAAATGAGTTATCTCTCTTTTATAGTGTTAAGAAATAGATCTGTAAAACGCCCTAGTGTAAAAATGAGTGAAAACGATGTAAATATAATCTACTTTGACCCTGGGTCGGGGATGCATATACAAGCCTGGATGAAGCATTTTGATCAAGCGTGCATTGCTG
Organism: Maratus speciosus; assembly: GCA_963932465.1. Lineage (NCBI taxonomy): Eukaryota > Metazoa > Arthropoda > Arachnida > Araneae > Salticidae > Maratus > Maratus speciosus. The sequence continues at coordinate 370,445,182 of OZ010799.1, read as the reverse complement.
ATAAAAAAATGAAAATTGGAAAATGCAAAATATCTCTACATTTTTGAAGGGAGAAGCTTTAAAAGTTTTCATTAATGAATGTCTAGAATGTACTACTTTTAGTAAGATTGCTGAAAACCTTTCTGAAAAATTTATTAAAGTAAATGTTCCCCGATTTTCTGATTTTGCTTATATGAAACTAAATGATCTTAATGCAATAGAGAGTTATTTCAGAAAAAAGATTGATATTGGTAGACAACTACATTTGTCTGAAACCATCATAGTCCAAGGATTGACAGAATTTTTGAAGCCAGAGTACCAGAATTATATGATTATTAACCCTCCAGAGAGCACCATAGATTGGTACAGAATGGTTAAACAATTAGTAGTCATCCCCACCTCTCATGTAAACAACCATAATGTTAGAAATAATTCTCAAAATCATGTGAACTTTCCAGCATAATAACCAGGCTCCTAGACATTGGGTTCGCCCAAACCAGAATTTTCAAAGAACAAATTCTAATTTTCAGCCACAAAACCCTGTTAATGCTCAAAGTTCTAGATTTGTTAGTCTTAGATTGCCTACTACTCATTTTCAAAATAAGTATCCAAGTCGACCATGTCGAATGTGTATGAATAGGGGTATACAGGATGCTTTCCACTGGGAGAGGACTTGTATTTTTAATGTTGAACCTATGCAATCTTATGTTCCTCCTCCTAGTCAACAACAACCTAGTCATGATATTTGACATTTAATCGTTAATGGATATGCAAATAACAGGATTTACCTTGTGTAATCGACTCTGGTTCTACAATATCAATTTTACCTTTTAAGTTTGTTAGGTTATTAAATGCTAAAGTTATAAAGATTCCACCTGTTATTATTGGCCAAGCCAAAGGAACTGTTAAAGTTAATCAATCTTGTAATTTATTGTTTAAAATAGGTTATGTGCAAAAATGTATTAAATTTCTGTTATGCAAAACTGATTTAAATTATGCTATACTTGGATTGCCAGACTGTTCTAAGTTTAACTTGATAATAGATTGTAATAAATGTGAAGTATTGCAGGGAAACCTTGTATTAAATCGATCTCAAAGCATATCCATTGATAAATTAAGGTTACTTCATTTTAATGTCAATGAAAAGTACCAGGGAGTTCAACCCGATTATGAAAGTGTCACAACTCCTCAATCCTTTGATCAAATGAATGCTAATGATTTTAAATTACTTGGGGAGGTAAATGCTATAAAAAATAAAACGTTAAGGGATAATATAAGGGATTATTTAGACTTTTTTCCAAAAATAAATATGATGCTGGAAAAATTAATATTGAGCCGCAGCTCGTTTATCTTAATTCTGACCTACCCATATCTATGAGGCCTTATCGCACTTCTGCAGTGGATGAAAAAGAAATTTCAGATCAGGTTCAATCTTTATTAGCTGCTGGTTTAATTAAAGAGAGTTATAGTCCGTATTCTGCCCCTGTTACTTTAGTTATGAAACGCGATGAAGGTAAAAAAACTAGAATGTGTGTAGATTACCGTAAATTAAATTCAGTAATGAAAAATGAACCTCTACCACGTATAGATGGAATTCTTGATAAATTAAGTTGTGCTCAGTATTTTTTCACTTTGGACTTAGCCTCTGGATACTGGCACATTCCTAGTCACCCAGCAGATACTGAAAAATTGGCTTTTGCTACCAATTTTGGACTTTTTGAGTGGAATGTTCTTCCATTCGGTGTCAAAGTTGGTCCCCCAATTTTCAATAGAACTCTTAGAAGAATTCTCACTAAACATAAAATTAATTTTGCTTGTTATTATTTTGATGACATAATAGTTTTTTCCTCCTCCTTAGAAGAACACCTGCAACATCTAAACCAAATATTTGAATTATGTAGACTTGAAAATATTACACTTAAATTATCTAAATGCAATTTTGTTCAAAATAAAATTAATTTCTTAGGATATGAAATCAAAAATTGTACCTTAACTACTGCTAATGCTAATATTGATGTTATAAAAAATTTAAAACCTCCTTCTAATGTAAAAGAACTTCAAAGATTTTTGGGATCCATTAATGTATACCATAAATTTATTGATAATTATGCAAAAATCAGACATCCCCTAAATAAATTACTTAAGAAAAATACTATATGGGAATGGAATTCAAATTGCCAAGATTCTTTTAAAAAATTAAAGGATGCTTTAATTATTAAACCTGTCTTAAGAATTTATGGCCCTGCATTTCCCCTGCATATGTTTGTTGATGCCTCACAGGTGGTAGTAGGTGCAGTGCTTAAACAACCAGATACTAATGGGTTTTTACATCTAATTGCTTACTACTCTAGAGGATTGAGAAGTTATGAACAGAATTATTTTATAACTGAACTAGATTGTCTTGCCATCATTGACACATTAGACAAATTTTATCACTACTCCCATGGTGTAAAATTCACCATACACACTGATCGTGCATATCTTGTTTGGTTAAAAAATGTCAAGCATTTGAGAGGTAGATTATTTAGGTGGTCGTTGAAGTTAAGCATGTTTGATTACAATATAGTGTACGAAAAGGGATCCACAAATGTCGAAACTGACATGTTGTCAAGAAACCCTGTTTCACACTTTTTTCAACCATTAACTTTTCTTCTCTATATACAGGAAATTAAGAGATGCAGGAGAAAGATAATGTCTGTGATAAAAACTATATAAATGAAAATGGAATTATAATTGTTAGAAAGAAAGGATTTAGGAAAATAGTAGTCCCTATGTCCTTAAGAAGAAAGTTGCTTGGTATTGCTCATGAGAAATTTGGCCACCCTGGTATCCAAAAAGTGTTAAATTTTATCTCCCCTAATTATTATTGGCCTGATATGACCCAAGATATAACTAACTTTGTAAAGCATTGCGATATTTGTCAGAAAACAAAAAGCCTAGACAGAAAAAATTTGGCTTATTACAAGCTATGCCTACCACAGATCAACCTTTTGAATGTCTTTTTGTTGATACTGTGGGAGGATTCAACTACTATAATTCAACTAAAAATATCTTCATATATTCATCGATCATGCAACCCGATATATATGGGCATTTCCCTCAAAGAGTGTCACTACTGAAACCTATACGAATTGTTTAAAACAAATTTTTAATATTCAAACCCCACAACAATTATTCTGTTTTAATCAAATTTCTAATGTTCGGACCCCTCAAAAAATCTTAAGCGATAGGAATGCCGCCTTTACTTCTTCCATGTTAAATTTTTTTTGAGAAACCATAATATTGAGCAGCGTTTAACCTCATCTCACCATCCACAATCGAATGGTCCTTGCGAACGAGCCAATCAAACGATAGTAACTAGACTAAAATGTAATGTTAACTCGTCAATTTCTAAAGTTCCTGTGACTAAAATTCTTGCGGAAGTCGTAAATGAATACAATAATACCCCCCCATTCAATAACTAAATTTCCTCCTGCTTATTTACTATTTGGCCAATTACCCTATGATTCCCACCTTCAACAAACTTATTACCCCCCTGTTAAGAAAGCCCTTAAAATTGCAAAAGCGCGAACTGATGAATTCCATTTAAAGAGTAAGAAATATTATGATCAAAATTATGTTGAGCCAAAATTTGAAGTAGGTGATCTTGTTATTTATGAAGAGTTTCATTATCCAAATATTAGAAAGCTTTCCCAAGTATTTTCAGGACCTTACCAAATCCTTAAAAAATATCAGATGTAAATTTTGAAATTGATAAGAAATCTCCATTTAAAGACACCGAAATTATTCATGTTTCAAAATTGCGCTTATATCACCCTCCTAATAATTTAAAATTATCACACGAGCAATTATCACAGCAACAGCAGCAGACTCAGGTTAAAGCACTAACTTAATCTTAACTTCCTATAATTTAAATTTTTGTAAATAATTCTTCAAGTAAAGCTTAAAGTAAAATTATGTATTTTCAGCATTACGGATGAGTTTTTGGGAGACGTCTCAATAATTTATTTGATAGAAATTCTTGATGAATTAATTCGTTTATATGGGTTAAATTAATTATTTTTATTAACAGTTTCTAAATAATGTTGAATCTAAACTTAGTCTAAAACTTAACAAATGTTTAAAACTATAAAAAAATCATCTTAATACTATAAAGACTTAAAAAAGAAAAAATACTAAAAAAAATACAATATCCATCAAATAATAAATAAAAACACAATTAATATTCATAAAAAGAGCTAGCTTAATTTATCTGAAATAAACTGATTTTCCTTTTTCATTCAATAACTGTGTTTCTTGCTTTCGATCGAACAAATTGCGTAAGAAAATGCGAGAGCAAGAAATTGCGTAATACGCAGGGCTCCCAAATGGTCCGCCAACTGAATACCAATATTATTTTAGAAAATTTTTCTCACAAACCGCCCCGGAACCACCTTTGAAAGTTAATTCTAGCGCAAACCTACCATAAAATTTTCTGTTAAAATTTCTTGGTATTCAGTTGGCGGACCATTTGGGAGCCCTGAATACGTTGATGTCATGACAGTTCTTTCACAAACATTTTGTACTTTTTATTTATTTTATTATCTTCTTTCATATTTAACATTTCAGCATAAATTCATACCTCATTTGTCATATAGATGAGATATTAAGTAGATGCTTGAAGAATTATGTTAAGATGATTTGTTGATATTTTTAAAATTTATAGATTGTTGATTTTGAATTTATTGTTGATAATTATTATTATTTATAATATTATTATGTGATATTTAGTGGAAATTTAGAATAAAAAATATTATAAATTATTGTGATAAATGCAATACATCAAAAATTGACCTTGAACATTATTTGAGTTAACTCATGGCATAAAGTTATGATACAGCATAGAGTTTTCTAGACCTTAAGGCGATATGAGTATGACTGATTAGGTAATTGAAAGATAATTACTTTAGCTAGCTGATCTGTAGCTAAATGCTACAAACATGACATGACAAAAAAAAAAAAAAAAAGAGAGAGAGAGAGAGAGAGAGAGAGGAGGAAGGGAAATGTAGATTATAGAGATTAATTTTAAGAATTTTATTAAATGATAATTAGTAACTACTAGTTTAAGGGTTACAAGTCTGAATTTCAGACTTTTTCAGAGATTTAGAAATCTTATGATGACCATACGGTGAATAATACCATAACAACAGTACTGTATGACATTAGATATATCATATAGTCACATTAGATGTATCATATCAAAGATTTTTCTGGCATTTCAGACAGAGATGTCATAGCATTAAAGGTCATACAATGAAGTATGCTATAAATAGCTTTGCTTAGATAATTGTTTTGTATTTTTATTGTTATTATTGTTGTTAAATTTGATATTATTAATATTTTTATTATTAATGTGATATATTTAAATTATTTATATAAACTGAAGGACTTAAAGGTTGAGTAGCTAGTAAGGAAGTTGAAGTTTTTAGATGAACATTATATTTTTAAAAGTCCAATTTGAAACTTTACTTTTGGGGACATTTGTAAGAAGTAGTTTCACTAGCCAACTCATATAGAAATAGCTCAATTCAACTCCTTCCTCATAGTGAGGTAGGCAGTAAAACTTTAGTACCGAACTATTTCGAACGAACTACTGTCCGTGATCTATTACTTGCTCATGAATATGAGTCATGAATGTTCCATAAAAACATTCTTCTGTAATAACCTAAAGAATAATAATTCTTAAATTTTATATTTACTTAATTCTATATTCATATTACTAAAACTACCTTTGTAAATTGTAAACAAGATTAACCTCTTGTCCTTGTATTTTCAATACCAATTCCACTAGTTCGCGGTATAACCTCAAAATTTAAATTTAAAAGAAATTATTAATATTTTAGAAAGTTTATTTTATGCCTACTCCAGGTGAGAAATTTGTAAGCCAAGTCCATGTAACATGTCCCTTCTATGAACTTGCAGGTCGTAGGACCTGCCTGTTCATCAAGTCTTTTTGAGTGGGGGGAATATGTAATAATAAAAATTTTCGCCCTTTTATCTTAGTAAAACTATTCCAAATTCTTAACATCTTTCCTTTTTTACCTATCTTTAATAATATCTTAATATTTTTTGTCTTTTATTTCATGCATTTAAAACTGCGTATTCTTTTATTAGTCTCAAAAACCTTAATCCATTCGCCTCATCTCATAAAACTCATTAAGTTACTTTTTCATTTTATTCTAAAAATAAATTCTTTTTCTTTCGAACGTTTTTTTTAATAGAATTGTTCGATGATGTTCTTTTTTCCCACAGTTCTTTGCCTCCCGCCAGCTGTTGTTTGCGCAATAATTCTGACGCCGAAGCGAAAGAGATCGCATCGTCGTCATGCGCGTTTTCCCCCTCCCCCAGAGCTAGGTCCTATCGCAGGCATGTCAAACTCATTTAACGCCGCGGGCCAAATTAAGCATTATATACAAAGCCGCGGGCCATATTAAAAAAAGATAATACCATTGCACAGAATAAAATTTGTCAGTGAGAAGCATAGCAATGTTAAAGAAATTTTAACGCAAAGTTCCGTTCCAACATTAATTCATAGTTTATTTTACATTAATTTTTCAAAAAAATCCGCAAAATTGCTTTCATCACCCCTCCCCCCCCCCCAAAAAAAAAAAAAAAAAATCATTGGCTTTTATAAATTGCGTTTATGTTAAAAATTGATTGTACACACTAATCTGGATTCAGCAAAGGCATAGCAGTCAATCTTCTACTTCTGTGTTTTCTCCATGTAAAAAATAAAAACAGACATATTTTGAATCAGAAAATCTATTTAACAAAGTATGTCATTTATTTTCGCTACTTATTTGATTTCATTTTTTAATTTTCTGGTTCACATTATGTCTATTTGATTGGGAAAATAACAAAAGGTTACATACTGTACTTCAATTGATGTCTTCGATTGATGAATAATTACATAAATTTGGAAACTCGATATCCATCTACATAGACGCTAATACGTAATCGTACAAAAATTTGATTAGCTGCAGCAATAAATTCTGAACAATAATTTGAACATCAATTATTAGAGATGATAGAAACAGATTGAACTGCTTTTCATGTTTCTTGAAACTCAAAAATCTTCTTTTGATATAATTTTTTAATATATTTTTTTAAAAATTTCTACTCCGATGATTTTTGTAATAATGCAATCCGGGATGTCAGTGGGAAAACTCGACTAATGACAGGCACTAGGCAAAGGCTATAATAATTAATTTAACTCCAGAATTTAAAAATCTTCAAAATTAACACATATATACAAATACATATCTATCGTTTGTTCGCCATCTTTAAGACCACGGCTGGTGCAAGTGTGTTCATGCAAAGTGTATCTTCAGCATGTGCGTTCTAACAATTAAATTAAACAAATGTAAAATGCCGAAGGCTTCGCGGGCCAGATATAAGAGTTCGGCGGGCCAGTTGAGGCCCGCGGGCCGCGTGTTTGACATGCCTGTCCTATCGTATTCTGCTATCATCCCGTCCTTCCGGCTACTTTTTATGTGATTTGCCAGTTAACGTGTATAGTATTCATACGCGTGAAGTTTTCGCAAGTACATAACCAGTTGCATGGGCTAGGAGAGACAGAAATTGACGATATTTGAGTTGCCTAATAAAACCACGCCACCTGGAGTGCGTGTTTTCCCGAATCTTCATCATTTGTTCTATTCGTAGCACCTAGTGGTACAATTTATTACGTAACTACTGCCTGCACATGGATCACCTGTAACTAGTGGAATTGGTGCATTATAAGATCGATTAATAAACGTTTTGATGCATTTATCGGCTTTGATTATTTATGCTTCGGGAAACATTCCAGTGGACGACAGCCTGACCTTCCACTCTTCTATCACGATTGTTCGACTGCATAAAACAATGATTTCTTCATTGAGTAAATAATGTGGGTATGCTGGTGCTTAAGATCTACATATTTATATGATACGAGTGAAATCGTATCATATATACAATTTATTCAATAATGCTTTTTCATTCAGGTCTCTCATAAATTCAAAATATGGGTTTTAAATGAGATATGAAAATTTGACTGGCGAATTTATAGGACTTTAAAAGGTTTGTTTTAAAATTCGATAAAAATTATTTTTGGTTTGTCTTTTTAAATATATTTTCACATCCAAACGATATTTTAATTTTCCAGTACACTGTTAATTTAAACTTATTTTAATCAGTGTAATGTTGCTCACATTTTCACTGAGCCTATATCATACATTGAAATGTTTTTACTTCAATCGATTGAGTTATCTTTTGCGTCAAGCTATTCAAAAATCATAAGTAAAATTTATATAAATGTTTTGTTTGCGTCATAGTAGCCAAATTAAATCAAATATATGCAAATCGATAACATGACAGAAAGAAAATTCGATAGTTTTTTTAAATTCTTTATTTAAAGAAAAAAATCTGTAACATTTGCTGTTCAGTAAAAAGAATACATAAATAATTACTGTTAAGTTTGCTGCTTTTAATGAGTACGTGGAAAGCAGGTTCAAAGTTTAATCATATTTGCATTTCTTGCTCTATACTTTGCACTCACATCTGGAGTCCCTGATGACTGATTATGAACAGTGAAGTTCATAGCAATAAATGAAGAGTGTCTCATTTACGCCGATGCAGCTCAAATCAATGAGTAATGTAGAAAATTTCCGAAGAAACACTTACGAATTTACGAAGAATTTTTGAAATACAGATAGTTTCGGCCGAATTTTCAGCAGCATTTTCCCCGAAAATAAATGTCTGGCGAAAGTAAGATTTTGGGCCGAAAACGTAACGAATATTTCGGTCGATCTACACTTAAAGTTACTAAAACTTTTAAATCTATGATACGCATTTCGTTAGTCGCTTATTCTCTGATCTCTAATGCCAGATATTTAAGATCTGATTGCTTACCTTTACCTATGAACGCCATTTTAAAAACTAATATGCATGTACTATTTATTCTTTTCTTTAAATACTGAAACAACCAGAGATTTGATAAGTAAAAAAGTAACAAAATTAACAAAAATCATATTCATAAAATCTAAAGGACAACATTTTTATCCAGAAATATTCCTCTACATTAATCTATTTATTTTATTCAGAATCTACAAATAAAAATTTAATCCCACTAATATCAAATCTATATAAAATCATTTTGTTCCCCTTCGCCAATAACAAGATACAAGCAAAAAGAAAAAAAAAATCTAAATTTAACTTATTTCCGCAGATAAAAAAGAAACACCATATTTTCCCTTTAAATAGGGACTTTCTCAGTAGCATAGGGAATTTCGCGGGTGCATTTGTGATAATAGTCCGCGAGCCAGCAACAAATTTTGATGACCAAGTTCCTCTCGGCCGATAATTTGTAAAATCTTCAGAGAGGTGTATCATGAAGTTCCTTGAACGTCAGCTGCGGTTCCGTGGGTGGGTTGAGCAGCGGTAGCCTCTCAAACACGTGAAAAAAAAAAGGAAAAAAAATAGTCATTTCCTCCCGGTTGAAAATTTGTCAAATTATAGATAACCCAATATCTTGAAGAAAAAAAAAAGTCAGCTGGTTATAAAGTGGTGGGTAATACGTCAGCTGGTCACACGAACATGAAAAAAATATACAGGGTGCAAAGGAAAGTCCCTTTAACCTGAAAATACCTGCGAACGGAGAGATCTACAGCTATGGAAGTGAGGTAACGCTATAATAAATTGACTACGCCCGATTTAATGCAAACGACGGCAGCGCACCCTAGTGGCGAAATTTGGAAGATAGCCATTGCAAATCAAAAAGAAAAGAGATAGAGCAAAATTTCCAGTTAGAAAGTTTCAGAGCATCAATTAATTAGTTCGAAACGACAATTGGTTTACATGGATAAGATAAATCTTCACCCGTATACCCAAAAATGTCCTAAATCGATGCACTCTATTTTGTGTAAAGTTTGAATGGAATAGCCAGAAGTATGAAGAAATGCGCACAATTTATGGTATAAATACGTGCTTATCTCAATACATTTTGATAACATCACACAAAAAACGAAAAAGACAAAATGTCTCACAGTGATAAAAAGTTAATATTCAGTATGCTCGAAAAGTTCGCCATTGCTCATGATACATGTTTGTATTCGTGGGAGTAATTTTATAATACATGCCACATTTCTCAGCATGCAACGTCTTTTGCTAGCCTCTTCAATACGACGACGTAGATTTAACCCTTTCAAGGGCGGTGGCTGGACGGTCTAGCCACCTAATTTTAATTCCAAAACTGACAAATGGCAGCAAGAATATTGTAATAAAATTTTGCTTTTGTAATGAAAGTGAAAATTAGCGGGTTTTTATCTTCTAAGAAATTCGTTTGAATATTCTGGTGTCAGTAAATTACTTCATCAGTTTACGAACAGAATTCTTCTGCTCCTGAGAGGGTTAATCTAAAATTTTAAATGCATTGGAAATTAAATTTTTACAGGCATTACAGCACAGTACAACATCACAATATGAAATTGTGCACTGCTACATTTACGGAATGTGAATATGCAAAGCAGAATCGACGCTCATCGATTTCGGATATTTTGGGGTATACAGGCGACGATTTATCTTATCCGTGTGAACCAAATGTCGTTTCGTACTAATTAATTGATGCTCTAAAACTTTCTTATTAGAAATTTTGCTCTATTTCTTTTCGTTTACGATTTTCAATAGCTATCTTCCGAATTTCACCACTAGGGGACGCTGCCGTCGTTTGCATTAAATCGGGCGTAGTCACTTTACTATTGCGTTACTATTATCGCTTTACTATTGCTCACTTCCATAGCTGTAGCTCCCCCCGTTCGCAAGGATTTTCAGGTTAAAGGGGCTCTCCTTTGCACCCTGTACATTTTTCTCATGTTCGTGTGACCAGCTGACGTATTACCCACCACTTTATAATCAGCTGACTTTTTTTTTTCCTCAAGGTATTGGGGTTAGCTATAATTTCACAAATTTTCAACCGGGAGGAAATGACTAAATTTTTTTTTTTTTTTTTTTTTTTTTTTACGTGTTTGGGAGGCTACCGCTGCTCAACCCACCCACGGAACCGCAGCTGACGTTCACGGAACTTCATGATACATTTCTCTGAAGCATTTTACAAATTATCGACCGAGAGGAAATAACTGACGAAATTTGCAGCTGGCCTGGAGACTATAAGAGCCGTTGTGAGGGGCGCAATTTAGACGCTAGTTCCCTTACCTGCACAACCGCATAGTGACGCGAAAATATACTTTTACCGTTTACAAATAAATTCTCTTGTAAATACTGGTGTCACTAAATTATTTCAACATTTTACGAATACACGTGTTTTGCTCCTGAAAACGAGATAGCCAAACCTTGAAATTGTACGATCCAGATGAAGTACTTAAGTACTTACGTAGGCGTTTGTTCATAGATTTACCTTGTTATTTTTTTCCTTAAAATACCCATGTAACTTTTATACTTATTACCTATACTAAAGTACATAAGTACTTAGTTACTTTTTATGTTTTTGTTATAAATAAATCTAATATTTTCACTTTTAATGCTTTTTTTAGACACATTGACAGCAAAAGTTTCCCGTACAACGGTCATTAGTTGATATATAATTTACATGCCTGGTTTAAAACTTTAAAAGTTGTTTATCTTTTTCAAAACAGGGCCTGATATCTCATATGAAAAAAAAAAAATAAACGCGTGTGGAATATAGACCCTCCTGGTCCACTTACCCCATTTTTACGGGACAACTGGACCTATGAGGAAAGAAAGATGAAATATGCATATTTTTTATTTTTAAATGTTAAAATGTAATTTTGAACATTTCTATCTGATAAAGGGAACCTAACTGAACCCATTTACGAAAGTTCAGACTTTAATTCAAACGAACATTAGCTTTTTGAAGCTGAATTGCCAGAATCTCCAGAGTCATATTGTAAAATCATGGCCCAGTTGCCCTACGTAACCTTACTGTAATTTTATCAACTTAAGAGATATTTTGAATCTTTATTTGATTTCCAAAAAATGTAATTTTAATAAATTTTTGCTACCGGAATAAACGTTTAATTTTGTATGTATATAATTATAAAAGTACTGGCCTAATTATGTGGTCCAGCGAACATTCGTAGTTCAAGGTACATGCTGGTCTTATTGCCAGATTGAGTGTTATAATGCAGAAAAAAAGTAAATATGCTGAGCGATGTACTTATGCTAAGCTTTTGAACATATTGTTTATACCACCTCTCCAAAAAATCAATTAAATATTTATGGTAGAAGTTTTTTCTGTAGTTTACCACGTTATTGCGTTAGTTCTTCTGTTTTGTTTCTGAACTTTAGGACGTGGATTGAAAACTATGAAGTCTAAATATGTTTATGACATGTTATAAAAGGTTATTCAGGGAGGATGTGCCTAGGGAGCTGACTCCTTAAAACTTATAGTTCCTCCTGAAAATAGCTCTTTTTTATAATAAGCAGCCAGTTAATCGCTTAAAAATTAACACAGAAATTCCTTATTGTAGCTAATGGCCAAAAATATAACTCCATTGCATCTGGAAACTTTTTATATAAATAGAATATGAATATCACTTCATTAGGATTGATTTTTTTTTTCGAAATAAATTTGTGATTATAATTTATTAAAATAAAATCCTTCTATGTATATTTTTTTATACACCGTAAGATAAACGATAATATAAATTAGTGATTAAAAATATTTTTTTTAAAGAAAAAAGGGACAAACATTTAGAAAATATATTTATTTTCAAATATTATTTTCCTTTTCTTTTTAACTTTAAGATGAATCAAATGATTTTTTTTCTCATTCTCCTTAAGGAATTGATCTTATATTTAAAGAACATAACTAGTATATAAAAACACGATAAGCTTGAAGTGTTATGAAAAAAAATATATATATGGCCAAGATGAATTATCCACCATTTATAAGATGATCATGAAATAAAAAATGTTTTAGAGAAAACAATCAATGGCTTTCCTTTTAACAGGTTAACATACTTGAGCTAGTAAACAAGATTCTTAAACGCGAAATCAAACTTGAACTACACAACACTTAAAAAAAAGGCTAAATAAACTTATAAAACACCGCAAAGTTAAAGCGTAATTTCCCATGCAAAACGAAAGTGTATTAGCATGTGTAGTAATAAACTACTGTAAACTGTAATGGTTCACAGCTGGTCAAATAAGTAATTATTTTTACAAGTAAAATTTAAGTATACATTGCATTTAGCTCCTTTATTAATTAGGAAATTAAGATGGATATTTTATTTCAGTTGTCAACATATTTTGATGTTAATAGTTGTACATTTTTCAAACAGAGAAATAAATATCGATCGAAGAATCAAAACAAATGCTTTACATTATTTTTTACTTTCTTCTATCTTCAATAGAAGAAAGTATTGTACCTCTCTTCTATTGAAGTCGAAAGTTTTTTCGACTTCCGGTTTTCGACGGATATATACGTTTTAGCGGTCAGAGATACCAAAAAAACATGTATGTCAAAAAACATACCCGTGCAAATAAAACATGCCCTTGTGTATGTGTGTCGCCATTGTATCCTCTAAAAGTGTAGAGTTATGCATAGAATTGAAACAAATTTTTTGTGTATGTTTTAGCTATGGCCAGCAGGTCCTCATTAAATTTGGAAATATTCCACCGGAAGGGAGCGTTGAAATAGCGATTTTTGTGTCATTTTCATTATTGTACCATCGAAAAGTGTATAAAGTTATGCATAGAATTGAACCAAATTTTTTGTGTATGTTTTTAGCTATGACCAGCAAGCCCTTATTAAATTTGGAAATATTCCACCGGAAGGGAGAGCTGTAATAGCGATTTTTGTGCTATTTTCATTATTGTGCAAGTATATGAAATTATGCATGGAATTGAACCACTTGTTTGTGTATGTTTTTGGCTATGGCCAACAGGTCCGCTTTGAATTTCGAAATATTCCGCCTGAAAGGGAGCTGTAATAGGAAATTTTCGTATAATTTTCTCGATTTTCTGTAGTTCTATTGTGCATCATCGGCTCATGCAGCGATGGTAACTTCGCATCCTGTTATCCCGGCTATTCGCAAACAGCTGGTGTACAAAAAAAAAAAAAAAAACAACGAAAAACTATTGATTTTAATAAATATCATGATCGAGATAAACTCATTTTCACTCCGACTAATTGACTGCAGCAAAAATTTAAGATGAAAATGAAAGTTGGTATAACATTGAACTAATATTACTGATGTACACTGACGGAAAAAAAATCTCAACACCAAGAAAGACTTGTGTTAGATAAAGGAAGTTTAGTAGGCGTGTTTATACATCTGAAAGATGACATCGATTGAAATTTCGCGCTTCGTGCATAAGTGTGGCGCTAGTAGCGCCACTCAGAACTTGCAGATCAGGTTTACTTTAAATGCGTGCTGTAAAGTTCATGGACGTTATTTAGCTTCGAAATGTGACGTATTGAGTTGATGTTAGCCAAGAATGCCTTTAACAAGACGAAAAAGCCACTGTCAACAGCTCACCGAGTTAGAACGAGGTCGCATATTCGGGCTACGAGAAGGTGGATTTTCTTTCCGCGATATTGCAGAAAGACTTGGCTGGAATGTATCCACTGTGCATGATTGTTGGAAACAGTGGTCAAGGGATGGTACTACCTCAAGAAGACCGGGTTCCAGGCGGCCAAGTGGCACTCCTGAGAGGGAAGATCGCCGTATTCGGCGTACGCCTGCGGCGCATCGTGCTGCGTCTGCGGCAGAAATTCGAGCTGCAGTTGGTACCACAGTGACACAACGAACTGTTAGAAATCGGTTACTTCAAGAACAGCTCCGAGCTAGGTACCCTGTAGCGTGCATTCCACTGAATCCAAGCCATTCGTGTCAAGCCAGAGCTCATTGGTGGGCGGAGTGGAAATCTGTTGTGTTTCTTTTTCATCAGAAAACACAACAGATCTCTACTCTGGCTTGACACCAATGGCGTCTCAAACAGCAATGGCTTGCAGTCAGTAGAATGCACGCTACAGGTCGACTGGCTTGGAGCTGTCCTTGAAGTAACCGATTTCTAACAGTTCGTTGTGTCACTGTGGTACCAACTGCAGCTCAAATTTATGCCGCAGACGCAGTACGATGCGCCACAGTCGTACGCCGAATACGGCGATCTCTTCTCTCATTAGTGCCATGTGGCCGCCTGGAACCCGGTCTTCTTGAGCAGTACCATACCTTGACCACTGCTTCCAACAATCATGCACAGTGGATACATTCCAGCCAAGTCTTTCTGCAATATCGAAGAAAGAAAATCCACCTTCTCGTAGCCCGATTATGCGACCTCGTTCCAACTCGGTGAGCTGTTGACAGTGGCTTCTTCGTCTTGTTAAAGGCATTCTTGGCTAACATCAACTCAATACGTCACATTTCGAAGCTAAATAACGCCCACAAACTTTTTCAGCACGCATTTAAAGTAAACCTGATCTGCAAGTTCTGAGTGGCGCTACTAGCGCCACACTTATGCGCGAAGCGCGAAATTTCAATCGATGTCATCTTTCAGATGTATAAACACGTTTACCAAATTTCGTTTATTTAACACAAGTCTTTCTTGGTATTGGGATATTTTTTCCGTCAGTGTATTAACATTTGTAAATACTTTGTGAAATACGAAGATGTATGATGTAGACGATATTTACGGGATTGGAACATCCAACTAGTTTTATTATGTAATCATGGGAGATCGTACACTTTTTTGACATACTCTACAAAAACTATTGTGAATAAAATCATAAAAAACAATAGTATTTAGAGAGAAATGTGATATAAAAACACTAAACTAGATGGTTTTTAAATCGAATAATTATTTTAAGTGCTACTTAATGTTGAAATCGGTCAAGATAGTTGAGTTAACCACTTAACGGTCGCATTAAATTACGGTTTAAAAATTGAAGATTGTTATTGCCACCCCTTTTTTGAAAAAGAAATATTCACTTCATTTAATAACATGTAAAATCATACCATTATAAACTCAATTACACTATTTTATAAAACTAGTGGGAATCAAACACTCTGAATAAAAAACACAGCCCGTGAGCGAGAATTAAAGGGTTAAAAATGTTTAATAGAAAACTATGCATTGCAACTTAACCTTTTTTAAAGCACAAAAGATGATTTGCAAAAGTGTAATTGATCTTACGAAATGAATAACGAAAACAGCCGTCAGCTGTCGTATTAGTGTTTGATCCGGCTATAGAATCGAAATGCCTTCAAGTCAAAAAGGAAATGAATGGCAATTCGATTACAGAAAGTCATCACTGATCGTGATAATATCATTCAATTCTCTGTAATTGGATAATCTTTTTAAAACAGAGCAAATTAACATGTGTTTAGAACCATCGGTGCCTCGACGAGAAGGGTGGGGTGGGGGATTGGCGACCGTAGCTCATTGAGAGAGGAGTAGAGTCCAGTATCCTACAATTTATTGAAACTTAACCCATTAATACCGGTTGGTACGAAAATCTACCATTAAGAAATACGAAAATTTTAAATATGAAAACCAGTATTTTAGTAAGGTAATTTACATATTACAATTAAATAAGTTAAATAAGTTAAAATTTACAATACAGGAAAACTGGTGTCAACTGGTACCGAGGTATTAAAAAATGTGTACAATAAACTCGGCATTAATGGGTTAAATCACGCAATCTGGATCTCTTTCATAGGCGCCGATTTACTGGTGTGCGACGGGGGCAAACTAGGCAAACTTCCAGAACTCATTAAAAATTTTGTGTGTTTATTGATCACAATGATTAAATAGGAAAAAATACTTTTCAAAATTAGTGGTAGAAATATGCTTAATTACCTCTTGCGCCTCCATGAAGGTGGAGCCTATGCTTTCCTTCTAGAAAAATTCATGACTTGTACTTCTACGATCAAAATATATAGAAAACTTCTAAAGTAGCAGAAATGCGCGAGATGCGCAGACCTGTTTTGAGAGGTTTTGAGGCTGAAGACGCTTGTTCCTTTCTTTTATCTTTACAAAAAGAAAGTGTTGCATTTTTGAAGAATTTCTACTTGCGGTTTCCGACGTATTTATACGTTTTAGAAGGTCTTCAACACAATTTGACTGTTTTTAGAAATTTCTCTTTGTGAACCTGTCTGCTTGCGACATAAACTTTGTGGGCTCTATCTCAAGGACTAATGCACATAATTTAATAAAATTTTAAATTCAGTTAAACATGGATATAAAATGGTGTTGATTAGTTTTTGATGTTGATCGCCCAACAGGTGACACTGCTATACCGCATTTTTCATGATTTCCGCAATAGCTCTATCTCAAGAACTAATGCATGGATTTTCATCAAACTTCAGATTCAATTAGACGATGACATAAGATGTTGCTGATTAGATTTTGGAGTAAATTGCTCAACAGGTAGTTCTGCTATGCTGAATTTTCCCGTTATGCGCAATAGCTCTATTTCAAGAACTAATGTATGGATTTTCATTAAACTTCAGATTCAGTTACACGTTCAAATAAGTTGTTGCTGATTAGGTTTTGGTGTAAATCTCCCACCAGATGACGCAATTGCTCTATCCCAAGAACTAATGCTCGGAACTTAATCAAACTTCATATTATGTTATACTTTAAATAAATCTATATTAGGCTTGGGTGTATACTGCCAAACAGGTGTCGCTTTTATCATCCTTGAGTTGCAGACATGCAAGAGTAAGATTTGCAGCCATGTCACATTTTGGTTGCAGGCATGTAAGAGGATGGTTACCGAAATTCAATGTTTTATTTGAAAAATGCGATGTGTGTATCTACTTTTCAAATGCATATAATTCAACGAACTTATGTGGAGCGTCAAGTGCGTATTGTTGGTGTGCATAATGGAAAATTCTACCACTTTTTTTGGTGTTATCATATTCACAACAAAAGCGAGCATGTTTATTAAAAGTTTCATTATTATATAGTTCAGTTTTGTGAAAGTTATTACAGTCAACCAAAGTTCGGCTTGAGTAGAACAACCTTTATTTTTGATTAAATGGGTTGTTCACGACATGTTCATCTCATGAAACTATTAATAAAGAGGAACTGACATATCCTTAAACCGTTAACGGTCCCATTAAATTGCAGTTTAAAAATTCAAATTGCTTATTGGCACCACTGTTTTGAAAAAGAAATATTTACCTTATTTAATGACAGGTAAAATAATAACCTAATAAAGCCAACTGCACTATTTTATAAAACTGGTGGGAATCAAACAATCTGAATAAAAGAAACAGCCCGTGAATATCACGGGAGCGAGAATTATGGGGTTAAAATAGTGAAGCTTTAACTGTAACCGTTTTCGCAATGGTTGATTACCACTCCCACCAGTAAATTTATACAGAAATTTTCTCCTTATTTAAACGCCTTAATTACTGCAAAACTCAACGATAAATAATGCCATAAGCGTATATTCATTTTAGTGGTGTAAGTTTACTTTGGCGGTGATCAGTTCCTGCGTTTCCACCTCATAGCTGCCAATTCTTCCGCTTTTTCAGACCACAAAAATTTAATAGAAATTTTTGCCTTATTTAATCGGCAGATTACGGCGATTTAAAAAGTTAAAATTTACTATAAAATTTTTGTGGTCTGAAAAAGCGTAAGTTGTTGGCAGCTATGCCACCTAGACAGCTTCCTGTCAGTATCAGCGTAAAAGATTATAATGCCTGTGCAAACTGACACCAGTAAAAACAAATAGAAAATTTTTACCATATTTGAGAGATATATTTCCATTAATAAGGATCTTAAATAAGAGTAAATTTTCTATTCAAATTTACTGGTGAGAAGTTTCTCCCGGCGATAATAAGAAACTATTAATCAGATTAAGGGGGTCCGGGGTTCAAAATTCTATTGTTTTTATTTATAGAGATTTTGCTATGAAATTTTTTTCTGAAATATGTTTTAATATAATAAGAATATTACATATAAAAAAAAATCTAAAAAAAATTTAAATATTTAAAAAAAATTAAATTTGAAACATATTTAATTTTTGATATAATTCTGGAAGTACTTACTCGATTTACAAAATTTTTATATTTTATTCTGCATACAGTTTTGTATACAGAGAATGTGTCATTTTAATTTGTCTTCAGGATTTCTTAAAATATTGATTATGAATTTTATAAAAAAAAATTTAAGTAAAAAAATGAAGTTTTTCTATGAGTGAGTTTTGCATTCATTAGCCTATTTTCACAATTATCACTCAAAATTAAAAATCCTGAAGACAATTTGTTGGAAATATAGCATAAAATCTCTATTGAAAATTTCATACCTATATCTTGCAAGGAACTTTAGATATATTCTTTTAAAGTTGACAAATCGTGAAAAAATTCCTTCTGAGATAAATGAAGTTAAAGTTCTCATCAGAGGGCAGCTGATGTATCGCTTCTCAAGGCAAAAGGTGTTATATCTCTGGATCTAATGAAGATAAAATCATGCGGTTTGCGATATTTAACGCTAAAAACGAAGTTTTTTTAAAGCCAATAAAAATGAAATACCATTTCAGCTAAATAATAAAGAACTCAAATATTATATAGGAATGACTAAACGTAAATTCACCGAATGACTTAAAAAACATAAAAGAGATATTAAATATAGTAAACTGAGCACAACTCTATCAAGACTTCGTTCCAATGATGAAATAAAATCAATCGATTTTGACAATGCAGGAATTATTACTCGACAAACGAACCCCCACAAAGCCAAGATTCGGGAATCACTGGAAATATTAACAATAAAAAATCAAGTCTGCAACGATAATGTATCCTATATTATGCCAAGCTCTTGGATCGAATTTCTGAAAACTGTAATTACGTTTCAATAAACATCAAATCGGATTTTATTCAACAGATGGCACTACTAACGTGTTTAAAAATGAACCTTTGGAAGCTTCCCTAAAGAACGTCAGTATTCGTTTTTGAAAATTGAGTAATATAGGTATTATAACCAGTGTTCTCACTGGCTTTTGACTAACATTAGCGATTTGGCGATAAGAAATAAAAAACAGTAGCCAAATGAACAGAAATGTTAGCAAAATAGATTCGGCTTGAAACACTGAAAAATCTACCTGTAACCCTTTATTGTATCTCTTTTTTTTCAATATGTTCTAAAATCACCTAATTTTTTTTGTAATTGCTTATACAATAGAAATTCGACTATCCGCTGCAGAAACTATTAAAAATAAGTATATTCTAAATGTCTCCTAAGTGTGTAAATGTTTCAGACACTCTTTTAGTTGTCTAAATAAAAATTAAAAACAGCAATTTTTGATTTACCGTTGTGAAAATATACACTAAAAATTTCTATGATATTTCGATTCTTAACCGATTGAAAAATTTTGACCGGCCAATGATACTTTGCATACATTTAATAAATAGTATGGTAAATGGCTAATTTCAATACCGCATTACAGCAAAAAATTTTTCTATTTGGCGCATATGCGAGTAGTTTTGTTTACGTTTTTACTGCTGCGACGCTGGCGTATAGATACTCATTAATTGACAATGGAGAAATACCTATCGCATAATCCTTTCTATGTCTTTGGCTGTTTCTAAACTCAATTGGCGTTGAATCAGTATCTCTATAAATAGAGCAATGTAAATGGCATTGAACATGTAAAGCGGCCAAGAATCTCGACTGTATTGGCACACCACACACACAAACTGAGCACACGCAATTTGGCGAATTTGACTGCTGGTTTACTCACCAAATGAAGAATTTTGTCGCGATTTGGCGCTATGGCGAGCGACAGCGAGAACCCTGCTTATAACGTGTTGGTTCCTCTTGGATATTTCCCTGATGATGAAAAGTTTTAAATTGTTCGAAACTGTTAGAATGTATTTGTATTTTATTACTGTGAGTAGTATGTTATTTTAATTGTTGATTTTTAAACATATTGTATACACTAATTAGCCGTTCTTATTTTTATTTATTGTAACAGAGTGTAATAAGTCCTTTTAGTAATAAAAAAATTACATTTTTTATAGACTTTTTAGCCCCGGACCCCCTTAAAAAACAAAACAAAACAAAAAAAAAACAGCCGCCATTTTGTGACAACTTCCTCAGTTACTTCACTCGCAACTCGTAAACAGTACACAGTATGTTTCCTCCTTTTTATTCGTAACTCCATTGTTCATCTATGGTAATTTTTCATCCTCTTGATCCTAGTATAACCCCTCTGAATTTGTTGGCCGAATTCGGCAACGTACTGTATATGTACATCTCCCTACCTGATACAGTAAAATGCATTTAATATAGCAACTTTTTTTTTCTATAGCATTTATTTAACCCTTGCTTGTGAAATATATTGGAGAAAAACGTGCCGAAAATGAAAAAAAAAATCCTCTTTAACGGTTAAAGATAATTTTTTTTAACCCCTCAATTCTCGCTCCCGTCAAAATCACGGGCTGAGGTGACGTTCGTTATTTCTCGTGCCAGTCATATTTCCGGACTGGAGATTTATTGCTGGAAAAAAACTTCTGAAACCAGAAAAATTTAACTGGCATTTCCGTGTGAGGCCTTTGAATATTAACGCTTGGGTTTGGTTTTTAGCGGTGATTGTGATGTTGGACTTTGTATTGTATGTTTCGAAATATATCACACTAAAAAATTATTAATAATCCACATTTAATATATATTATATTATTTCAAATATTATTTGTAAAAATTTGTTTGATGATGATAAATAAAGATCTAAGACGTGAAAAATAAAGGTCTTATTCGCATTAATTTGTATGGTGTAAAACAAACATGAAAACACAGAATTCTCGCATGATAGCTTTTCCACAAATGTGAATTTGTTGTATAACATCTTCTTTTTTCGCCTTAAAAAAATAATTTGATATTTTATGTAGAAACCTTATAATTATTCAATTCCTGTAATAAAAAAATAGGTACTTTTTTGATGGTTTTTCCAAATATTAAGCGACCGTTAAGGGGTTAATTTTGTTCGTTATTATCATCAAAATGTTAGAAATAGATTATTAGAAAAAAATTCTAAGGAAATAACTACTATATTCAATATTTTCACATATATGGAAATGTCAATGGATTACAGTAATTTTTGCTCACATTATAGCAATATAAATCAAATGACACGATTTTCAAGATAAATATAATAAACTAATAACAACAATATTATTATTTAAATCAACTGTCACGAATTCCGTGTCCCTCAAATTCCTTTGAATTTCACAAATCCTTTACGGTATATACGAAAAAATGGCACGGCACGCAAGCCTATATCACAGTCTTTTACAATAAACTCGAGCCTCGCGTCGGATCCTCTATCCCTTTTCATCAGTTTTACGACAACAAAGGAAACATTGTCTGGTTGGAGTCGAAAATTAAATATTATGCATTAGACGAACTGAGTTTAAACTTCACGGAATTGAAACATCGAAATTCCTCTTGCCCGAACTCAGGTCGGGCATTCCAAAATTGCCCAAACTGAGTTTGGGAATCACAGGCAAGGGGTTAATTTCCTTTCTTCAGAAAAAATTTAGTTCAAAATGTCTTTATGTATTATGCATTAAAAAAAACAATAAACGGAAATTTGGTAGCTATGCAAGCGTCAGGCTTTGTTCGGGTTTCTGGATGACGAAATTTTTTCTGAGGTGAGATCGGTTTCGGTTTCGATTTCAAATGAAATTTTCCGCTTCGGTTCGCTTATAACCAGTAATATTTCTGGTGGATGTTTTATTCAGAAATTTACATAAATATATTTCAGAACTTTATTCACGAAATGTCTATCATAACGTAAAGCAAAAATAACTTTTCAAACTTTCAGTTATGAATTTGGAATTTCGTAACACAAAAATTCACCATATTTGGCGAAACTGGTTATAACTGGATGATATAGATCACAATAAAGGTTTGCCACAAAATGTGAAGGTGAAATAATCACTTGATGCATAGGTGCCAACTTTTACGCTTTTCCACTACCACTATAGTTGGACAGACTAAAATGTCTTATTTAATCGTCGAAAACAAAAGGTTACATAAGGCAAATTTTTCCATTCAGAAATAGTGATAGAAAAAAAGCGTAAAAGTTAGGAACTATGCCTTGATGTCTTTTTTTTTTTAAACTTATATTTTGTATTATAATATTTTGTAGAGAATCTATTTTTATTTTCAAGAGTAATACTAAATTCTTTAACACTAAAAGTTAGAAATAAAAATCTTGAGAAGTATATGGAATTAATACAGAGATGTATAAAATTGAATTACATCTATCAATGCACTATTTATATTTAGAACATATATATATGAAGTACATATAAAAGGAATTTTTCTGAAAGCAGAGAAGTTGGCGTGACAAATTTGCTTTTATTTTATTGAGAAAAAAGAACTAAACTTTTCAACTTTGTATTACTTTTATTGCTTTTTCCCTTATTCTTTTTTCCATCAAACGAGTTCCTAATGTATCCTTCGGGGTTTCTTTGAAGACATTATTTGTTTTCTAATCATAAAAAAGAAGAAAAACCGACATCATAAGATAAACTACGAACTAGTTTAATGAAAAATAAAGGATAAGCTGAAAGCAATATTCCATAGAGAATCAATACTTGATGTTCAACACTAGTAAGAATACTGTATAGAAAATTAACATAAGGATGTTCTAAAACTGTAAAGTATCTTTCTCTGAATTAAATACAGGGAGTCCATAAAATAGTTTTACAGTTTTAACCCTTAAATGCGCGATTTTTTATTTTGTTTCGAAAAAATTGTATATGATTCTGTGAAAAGTTTAATACACGGGAGAAATAATGAAAAAAAATCTGAGATACATTTTTCATATAATACGTCAATCTTTTCTTCTGTTGCACATCTGCAATATAAGTAAAAACTACTGTCGTGTGGCTGTTTTACGCTAAAGTAATGCAAATTAGTAAATACTTTAATAAGTATGTCTCCAAATACCTTATTTTATATAATTATTTATTTTATAAAGCATAACCTTTAACCCTTTAATTCCCATGATAAAATACGTTCTAGAAATTACGTAGTTCAGAGAATCTGACTTTACACCAGAAAGTTACAATGGTTCATTTCGCTTTATTTAAATACGGATAGTCTGTTATTATTTAAAGCATATATTGCTATTTTAATTTTCTGGTGTGAATTAGGTATATCCTTCTAAGACCCAAGCAAAATATAATTTTTATATATTTTTTAATATGAGTTATTTTCAATAAATAGGCATCAAAAATGATGTTTTTAAAGAAATTAATAAATTTCGATTTTTTTAATTTTGTTTTATAAGACCTCCATCTAAATGGATGTTGAGGCCATAACTCGCTTTAAAATAATTTTAAAAATGCTAAAAGTATGGGAAAGAATAGAATTTATTATAAAGAACATAAGGCAAGTATTAGCATCTGCTATTAAAATTGCAAAAAAAAAAAAAAAATAGTTTAAACAAATTAAAATAACATAAAAACGAAACTTACCAGCAGAACGTAGAATTCCAACTTGACTCATTTATTACGCCATTTTGTAAACAAAGTAGTTACCGTTGCTAAAATCCAAAAGCTGAATGTTGATTTTTGAGTCATACGTTACCATGCCAAACTGGTTTTAGATTGCTACAATGAAATTTAACACAATAAAAGGAGAAAGCAAAATATCCATATAAATGGATGCCAGGTCTCAGGAGGTTATACAAACAAAAAAAAATCTATTAAATTCAAAACACTGTTGTTTGCATATATGCAAAGCTGCGCACTAAAAGGTTAATGGTATATTATAACAGTTTAATTTAGATTATTTACAACAAATTATATATCAAACGGAAGGTAAGCTAATCTAATTTTTTTACATATGTTCAATAGGTGCACCTTCAGTTATACGGCATACGTCCAGCCTAGAATCCAATTCTTCCCACACTTCGGGTAACAAGTCGGGAGACATGGAAGCAATAGACTCTTCAATTCCGTGTATCAACTCTGGCAAATCATTAGGTGGCGACGGAACATACACAATATACACGATCTTTTATAAATCCCTAAAGGAAAAAATCGTTAGACTCTAATGGCTTTAAATCTTCGGCCAAGCACTAACGCTTTACGCTCAGGAGTCGCCTTTTTGAGTATCTGGTACTGAAAGTGAGCCAATAACAAAGCAATACTCGCGTATGCGCTTATCTAATGCTGTTTGAGTTACTCTTTGTTTGTGACCTTGAACCAGCACTCTACAACGCTTACAGTTGATACTATTATATTTTAAACTGAGTTATTCCTTTATGAACACCCTTTATATTTCAGACATAAGTTTCATTGACAGTGTCCTAACTATAGGAATAATTACAGTGGTTTCAGATTAGATCGAGAATGACGGGAAAACAGAAAAAGTAACCCGGATATATGATAAAGTGTGATATTATACTGAAAAAAAGAAAATGAAGTACTCAAAAATGAGTAAATCGATGTACCCATATCGAATTGCATATGTTTGGACCAAAAATGAACCCATGCTTTCTCAATTTTGAAAAATTACATGTTATTAAACCCAAACGAAATGATAATTTTGTACTTTATTATGATTTATTTCATTCATGACGGCATAAAAGTTGTTCATTGATAGGAAAAGAATGTAATACACCATGGAAAATTAGGTAATAATGTTACATTTTCATTCCTCGGAAGGAAACATATTTTGCGTCTCCTTTATAATGCGTAAGATTACATTAGGTTGCTGTTATGAGTGCTTCTTATATTCATGTGCGGTCGGTTAACCGGTGTACGTGCTGGTTGAGATGAATTTGTTCGTGAAAAAATAATAAAATAAAAAAAATGGGACTGTCAACATTTCGCGGAAAATTTTAAATGTAAGTGATCTCTATTAAAGCTTCAATAAAATTTTTAAAATTTTATGTAATTAGCTGTATCTTCTACAAATATTAAATTAATGTATGTATTATATTATGAACAGTATTTCAAAGTAATTTAAAAGTGCTTTAAAAACATGCTCTTGTCATAAAAATATTTGATTTAGATATCTTGATAATAATTTTGCTATTTTTTCTTTAAAAAAAAATCTGTTAAATGTTTCTTGTTAATAATTTTGAGCGGTAAATAAATACCAGCACATGTTTACTTGAAACTTTTCACGGGCAAGGTACTTGCATTCGTAAAATGTTAAAATAATTGAGTGACACCAGTATTTAGACGAAAATTTATTTGTAAAGATGAAAAAAGTATATTTTCGCGTATATAATAAAAGTGAAATTGTCATTAAAAAAATCTGGTGCCAATGTGGCAATTAGGAATTAAATTAGGTGATGCCATAGCGGCATTACCACCCTTCAATGGGTTAATCTGCAGTAAAAGGAGATTCAGGGTGTCGGAGTCCCCTTAACAAGATTTTTTTTTTTAATTTAACTTATTTTTGTTCTAAAAGTGTTTTATTAAATGCCTTTTAGCTCCTGTATTTACTTTATTTTGGTTTTGCACTATTAGCCATCTTGGACGCCATCTTGTTT
The DNA here is from genome assembly GCA_963932465.1 of Maratus speciosus. Taxonomy (NCBI): domain Eukaryota; kingdom Metazoa; phylum Arthropoda; class Arachnida; order Araneae; family Salticidae; genus Maratus; species Maratus speciosus. The sequence goes on along the minus strand of OZ010799.1, from coordinate 370,418,679 downwards.
TACTTCACTTTTTATGATAAGAGCATTGTTTTGAAGCACTTTTAAATTATTTTCTCAAATACAATGCATAATTTATTTTTTTTATTAATTTAATATTTACAGAAGATGCAGCTGATTACCTAAAAAATGTATTGGATATTTAATAGAGAGCTTTAAAAGTTCATATTTGAATACATACATCGAATCCATAATGAGTACATTACATTTCATATTTGAATGCATGGATAAAAAAAATTCGACATGTGTTTTCAGTTTTGAGTACATTTGAATAGGAGCTATTTTGGAGTAAGTGATGTATTTTAAATAAAGTACTTTTTACTCAATTTTGAGAACCCATTTTTTTAAATTGTATTTAGATTTTGGACATTATCCTTTTAACCATGGTGGAAACATGTCTCCACCGCAAGAAAACTGACACAACTCTAAAAAATTAATTTCCATTTTATTTCACATAAGTCATTTTATTTCACAAACTGTCTTAGATGCGTCATGTTACAGGAAAACTGTCATAAGTGTAGTCATACAAGATTACACAATGTGTCTTTTGTCATCACAGAAGTAGTGCAAGTGTGAGGGTAATAAATTTACTCCATCTTCTTTAACACTAAACGTACCGTGAGGGGTCCTTTTGACCCCTACCAATTGAAAATATTTTGGTTCCTACCAGGATTTTCTTTATACAATAAGATTTAAAAATACCAGGGAGAAACAGTTAAATAAATAAGTTAAACAGTTTTAAATAAAAATTCTGGTGTAAAATACTTTTATAAACCTTGAGTAAAATTTCCGGTCGTTGTAGTGTCGTTGGTCATGATTCTTAATCCCGCGTTGCACAACTTTTTCTTGTGGAAGTATGTTTTCATATATTCATATTAATTTTTTACCTCATCAAGTGGATTAATTATTTGATTACATAAATCAAATATTTTTATTTAAATATAGTAGTAGTATGGAGCAGAATTTATTCATTAAATGTTTAATTGATTCATTGACACTTCTCCAATAAGTAGGTAATTTGTGTGCCTTGGAGTTACATGTTACATTTTATCCTTTATATAATTATTATATCATTAATAAAATGTATTCTGTTATACCTTTCCACAATTTTGAAAAAGAATTTTAAAGAAAATAACGGTAAATTTTACCCCAATAATATTTTAAATTTTCAAATTACCAATTCTGACCCTTGTCTCCCCACTTCATGCATTGATCTTCTGGAACAAATTAAGGTGTAATGACAAACTATTTTTAGAAATCTTAACAAACGAAATAAAAATTTACGTTTTAACCCCTTAATTCCCGCTCCCGTGATATTCACGAGCTGTGTCTTTTATTCAGATTGATTGATTCCCTCCAATTTTATAAAATAGCGTAATTGGCTTTATTATGATATCATTTTACCTGCCATTAAATAAGGTGAATATATCCTTTTCAAAAAAGTGGTAACAATAAGCAATTTGAATTTTTCAACCGTAATTTAATTCGAGCGTTAAGGGGTTAAAAGAAAAATTTGTCTTATTTAATCCTAGAACTACCGGAAATTTTACTCAAGTTTTATAAAAACATTCTACACCAGAATTTTTACTTAAAACTATTTAATTTGTTTATTTAACTTATTATTGTCTGATTTATACATTTAGTTTGTTTTGAAGAAATTTCTGGTTTGAATAAATATTTTGAATGTACATGTCGGGTCCATTGGACCCTTCTGGTAGACAGAGGGTTAATCTCCGGAATATAGGATTAAATAAAGTAATTTAATCACTGTATTTGTAATAATGCAGAAAAAAATAAATATGCTGAACCAAAAATTTATGCTAATTTTCAGAACAAATAAGTTGCATCAGATCCTAATCCCTCCTCCCCCCCAAAAAATCAATTCAATATTTATCGGCAGAATTTTATTCTGAAGATATCTCACTTTTTTTACGATAATAAAGAGTTACTTCTTCTATCTTGTTTCTATTTAGGACGTAAATTTAAATTTGCATTATTATCTGAAAAATCCTGTTTCTTTCTCTACGGATTTTCCTCACGTCATAATAATAAAAAATTATATTATAAAAAGAAGAGCTGAAATGAATTATTTTTTTACGTTTCTGATCGTGTGATTTATATTCAAATAATAATTATTAATGTATATTTTTTGTAAAGTGATTGAAATTAAATATATTTATAAAATTTATGGTAATATTTTTGTTGTTGAAAAATTGCCAAGAAATAATCATCATCAAATTGACGTCATTATAATTGTAATTTTATTTAACTTAATAGCAATTAAAAAAATTACAAAGGAACTGAGAATAATGGTCATCTAGCAGACTTAAAAAAAAAAAAAAAAAAAAAAACACATTCACATGTGAAAATACGTACCAGTTAGTATCGAACTGCCTACCTTAAGATCAGTAAACGATGGCCCTTAGCCACTCAGCCAGTGGGAAGATAAAATTTTTCTCCCCAAATGTGGTTAAAAAGAAAGCATGCGTATGAATACAGTGTCATGCATTTTCGGTGAAATTTCCATAGAATGGCGAAGAAATATAGTCCGATTTTTCATGCGCATTATAAAACGAACAAGAGCCTTGCTGGAAACAAGTAAATTGTTATTTGGTTCATCTGAAACATATTTATTTGATTTTTAAAAAATCGCCCGTGTCATTTTCGAGCGAAAAAAAAATCGAATTATTTAACGAACGAGATTTTTCCCAGAAAAAGAAAAGTGTTATTCACCTCGCCTTAATCACATTTATATTATGTATCAATTTAAAAATAATCGTTAGAACCGTTTTCGAGATTTTCAAATTAGGAACTTCCTCGATATCATACCAACGTTTTCACTTTAAAAATGGCTATTTAGATCTCAAAATATACTGCACGTAGAAATGTAAAAATTTCAGTATACGATTAGACTGCAGATATAAGACTGTTCTAGAAAATTCAGAACAATAAGACATATATCTGCTGAGTTATTAAAAGGCGGCTTTTCGCGTTTTCTTTGATGTCGAATTAGCTGTATACAGAGGTGCCAAGTTCGCACTAATTTTCCGTAATGCGTAGATTAATTTAACCCAGTTTAACAATGTTTCGAACCAGAAAGTTATTTGATGAATCTTTATTTATTTAATTACAGGTTTCTACGTAGAACTTCCTTAATTTCATCCCTGAAAAAAAAATTCTGGTGCGAAAAGTATTAAACCAGGGTTAAATTAACCCACACATTACGGAGGATTTGTGGCAACTTGGCACCTATGTGTATATATGAGTTCCGCCATCTACAAATTCTATGATACGATACGATACGATTTTAACGATACGATACGATACGATTTTAGGCTTAAGGCTGCGTCACTCGGAATACTACCGTCTTCCATGATATCTCAAAAATGAGCACTGTATATGGATATTATAACGATTGTGGCAACGACCTGCGCTATCAGGGAGTTGTGATCAGACGTAATACCTCGACTGTATTTAATAATGGAATGTGGCGGCGGGCACATCGAATACTTGTAGCTGCAGTGGTATACTTTAATCAGTTTATTGTCAATAAAATCTTTAGCCTTATTTATTAAATGCTTTATACGCGTAAAATTTCTGTCATAAATAAGGCAAAAACTTTTATTCTCTTTTACTGTTGGAAATGTATTCCTGCGGTAATCAGGCCCTGTGGAACTGCAAATCGCTCTGAATAATGTCTATTAAATTTATAATGTTTTTATCCATTTTTTCAATTTTTTTTCCAGTATTGCCTTCTACTGTCTAGACTTTGCAGTATATATTTTTTCACACTGTACAAAACACCGTTTCACGGCAAGTATCAATGTAGAAACCACAAGCCTCTGCGATGATATCTTTTAACACATTTTACTTTCGTTCCAAAAATTTTGAAACTGTAGGTATTTTGGCGTACCATGTTATGTGACGATTTAGCAACTTATAATTAAGAGATTTTTTAAATCTTCATTTGATATCTAGAAAATATAAATTTAAAAAGATTTCGCCACCGGAATAAGAATTGTACTTTTTAAACATATTTTTTAATAAAAGGGCTGTCTAAGTTACATTTGAGTTTTAAAATCTGCAGCAAATTCAAGGTACTTTCTGGTATTAACCCCTTAACCTACAATGACGGACACAGCCCGCGTACGATGATCGAGCCAAAAGTAAATTCTTGTTACCACTAAAAGTTTACAGTAAATATAGTTGAATTTAATCATCGAAATTCTATGATTAAACAAGGCGAAAATTTCTATTAAATTTTAGTGGTAGCTATGGATTTGCCAAACCGTGGAGCTGTTGAGACGTAAATCGTAGGTTAAGGGGTTAATGCCAGATTGGATGTATTTGTAATAATGCAGAAAAAAATAAATATACTGAACCAATTATTTATGCTAAGCTTTTGCACAGATAATTTAACCCCTTAATTCTCGCTCCCGTCATATTCTCGGTCTGTGTCTTTTACTCAAATTGTTTGATTCCCATCAGTTTATAAAATAGTGAAATTGGCTATATTTTAGTATAGTTTTTACTGTCATTAAATAAGGTGAATATTTCTTTTTCATAAAAGAGGTACCAATAAGCAATTTGAATTATTCAACGTAATTTAATTCGAGCGTTAAGGGGTTAAACGTGGCGTCAGACCAGCCTCCTCCCCCTCCCAAAAAATTCAATATTTGATGGTAGAATTTTATTCTGTAGATATTCCACTTTTTTTACGACGTTAAAGAGTTACTCAGGGCTCGCAGTGTTCCTAAAATTTTCACACTTTGCTACCAGTATTTTAAAGGAAAATTCTTCGTGGTAGATTCCTTTAACATCTATAACAGAATTACACAATAAAGATTACCGTTTTAAAATAGTGGTAGCAAAGTGTGAAAATTTTAGGAATACTGCGAGCCCTGGTTACTTCTCCTATCTTGTTTCTTCAACGCCCCAGGTTCGTACGCATCAGGGGATTTTAGGTGTTTTAGTACCAGAAATTTCGTAAAGTACTGGTCACTATATCTGAAGATAATTTTTATTTCATTAAATAAATCAAATATTACTTGACGAAAATTCTGGTAAAAGGTGCTTGGACGTCCTTGAAGAGTACGAACCCTGTTGAATTTAGGACGTGGATTTAAATTTCCGTTTATTAGAGAAAAAGTCTTATTTCTTTCTACACTGATTTTGCCCACTTTATTAGAAATGTGTTGTCTGCTGTATATTATTAATGTATCGCAAAAATTAGTACGGTATGTGGCTGTCATAACGATGGTGGCAACAACGTACACTATCAGGTAGCGATAATCATACATAATACCTCGACTGTATTCAGTAATAGAATGTGGTGGCGGTCGCATCCCATACTTGTAGCTGTAGAAGTAAAGTTTCACCAGTTTTTTAAAAAAATAAAATCTTTGCCTTTTACAAGCGCCTTATACACGTAGAATTTTTGTCATAAATATGGCAAAAATTCACGTTAATCTGTATAAACTGAACCTAAAATTTGTTTTTTATTGTGCAAAAAAATTTTTTTTAGGTAATTATACTGTTGAAATTTATTTGGGTTCAAGTTAATTATTATAATCTGAAGTATAAGTAGACACCAGGATTTTCATTCTAGTTGTAATTTTTTTTTGTAATCCTGCCCGTAATCTGTTATGCCGATTTTCTGCTTGTCAAATGTCTGACAGTTTGGAGCCCCCTGTAAATTCTAATTCTATATCTTTCAATTATTTAAATTAGTGAAATGAAAGAACATACTTATATCTTTCATCCCAATAAAAATTGTGTCTTAAAATCAAATACATTTTAAGATATTAAAAGTAAGAAATTATCTCTTTTTTTGTTATTTCCGATTTTAACCGATTAATGCCGGTTGGTACGAAAATCTGCCATTTAAGTAATACGAAAATTTTAAGTATGAAAACCAGTATTTTAGTAAGAAAATTTTCATATTACTTAATCTCAAACTTTGAGAGATCAAATAAGTTAAAATTACAATATGGGAAAACTGGTGTCCACTGGTAGCTATGTATTAAAAATGTGTAAAAGAAACTCGGCATTAATGGATTAATAGTCCGGAGACCCGTTAATTATAGAGTTTGTATAGTTTTCTGCGATAAAAAGAGGCGAAAATTGACATTGAAAAATAGCGGTAATCAAAAGTAAGGACCGCATACACCACGTGGAACACTAGCAAAATCTTTGAGAAAAGAAAATCTTTTAAGTCTGTAATGTATGAAATAAACGTAATATTGTGTATTTATGTAACCAATTGAAATTACCGATATATTTGTTTGAATATTTATTTTTATATATAACAGATTTGAACGTTACAGATTCTTGCGTTTGAAAGTTTAAGAAAATATTTAATAGCGAAAAAATAACATTTAGAAACTATTTTAAATACAAAGTTTAAAAGTAAATATTAAATAAAAACATAAAAGATGGATTATCGCTGATTAATGTATACAAATTAAAAATATATGCATATAAAAATAATAGCAATGCAACATGGAAAATTAAAAAAAAATTAGTAAAAATAAATTTTTTCCAACAGTTTCGACTAAAACTCTGTAGGCATATTCAGGTATATTCAAAGTCTTTGAATTATCCAAGTATTATTGTTGCCAAGTCTGCAGCGTAAATCAGGGTTCTAAGTACTCCGGAAACCCTTAACTTCTTACAGTGTATTTCGCCATATTTAATCGCAGATAATTCTTCCATTAGATAAGGAGAAGAAAATTACTTTAAAATACTGGTGTCCGGATCATTTGGAGCCTCGATTTAAGCGAGACACCTGGCAACACTACTGAGGATGGCTGTAGTGTTTTACCCGAAACTGTTGGGAGACTTCAACAATTTACTAAGTTTTTTAATGTTTACGCTCTACACTGCTTTTCGAAAATGTCAATTCTGTACTGCCTATATTTTTAATTTATAAAGTAAATATTATTTTAAAATTTATTTTTAGTCAAAATTATTTATTTTAATCATAGAAATTATTCTTTCTTTTGTAAGTTTCTTGTAAGTTTCCCTACTTCTTTACTGAGACGACATAGTGTGCATTTAAAGTTTATTTCTTCGAAGAATTTGAGATACTTGCAACTTTGAGGGCCACAGCACTTTCATTGCTAAAATGTTAAAATGAATGAATGACATCGGAATTTACGAACACATTTATTTGGAAATCAGAAAAAGCTATATTTCACATGCATAATTAACGGATAATTTTATATCCAAAACTCTGGTTTCATTGTAGAAATTGGTAATTAAAATTATGTAGTTTCATAAACGTACCGCCGCAATTGAAAGGGCTAAGGGAAGACAAGACTGTGTGCAATCTTATGAGAAATATGCGAGCTTCTAACCGGTCAATTCTCCACCAACCTTTAACTCGCGGTTCAACTCTCAGTTCAGAAACCTTCAGTTGGCAAATTTAACCGCCGGTTAATAATATGAATTCATCGATAACTTTCAATCCGCGATTAGTCGACCTTAGATTAGTCAACCTCCGGTTGAAATCTGCGTGATTGATTGGCCAAAGGATTCATATGACGTAGTAATCGTCTCTGCGAGTTCTGTCCTGCCTTGACACCATCTTTATTTGTTTCTTTTCAATAACGAAACTAAAGGCAGTATCGGAAATGCATACTTATCATGTTTAATTTTTAAATAAAAAATTCTTATAAATAAATTTGTAATTACCATTTTGATTTCATGATTTTGTTCGTTTAAAGAACAAAATTTTCAATAAAATTTTTTACAATAAAATTCTTAAAAACAGTTGATTAACACTAGAAAGACGGCTAGCGGCCATTTTGACCGCTACTAAATGAACATATTTCGGTTCGAACCAGAATTTTCTTTATAAAACTAGTTTAAAAGATGCAAAGAAAAAAATGTAGTTAAATAAATAAGTTAATTATTTAAAATAAAAATTCTGGTGTCAAATATTTTTGCAAAATTTGAGTAAAATTCCCCGTCTTTCTAGTGTTAAAAAAAAAACCTTGATTTTCTGTAATATAAGTTTAATAAACAATTATCTGTAAATAAGTGCGAGTAGTAAGTCAAAATTACGCCCACTACTAACCATATCAAAATATTAAAATATTTATTTGCTTAAAAGACGTTATAAAAACACATTAAAAGTAAATTATAAATCTATATTTACATGTTTCAACTCTTTTACTGAGTCGTCATCAGAATGTATAACAGAAAATTACAAATGCATAAGAAAAATGGAAAAAATCATCGAATATAAACAAGTAATTATGTAACGCCCCCTACATTTTCGCGATTGCTCGTGTTCCCTCTATTTCGCGACGCCGTAAGTTATGTATAATGCTTATCACATTTTTTTGTTTAGACTGGCTACCATTCACAGTAATCTATTCACTAATTTAAAATAAATGTAAAAAAATAGTACACTACTATAAATTATAACGAATAATTCGTATTTTTAAAGAATCAACGCATAAAAAAATTAAGTTTCCCTCTTAAAAGCTTTTAAAATATCAGAAATAAGTAGTTAAATCGAATTACTTTGTAAGAAACATAGACTTATGTATAAAATTAATTATCTACCGAAAGTAACGTCAGAATCCAACCTGAAATTCATAAATATAAGGAAGTGCTGCTATTTAGACACTTTTACGTTCTCATAAATTTATTTAACAGATGCAGAGAACGATAAGTTAAGCAATAAAAATTGCGAAGCTATTTAAAGATCTATATCTGCCGAAGAATTTGTGGTTCGTAAAATTACCAGATAAACATTTTAAAAAGTGACTATATTTTATGGGATTTGAGATGAATTCTCACAATCATTACACGATGCATACTAACGTATGGAAGCGCACTCTGCTATATCTCTAAGTGAGACCTGGATGTGACTTAAATGAGAAAGCATCGTGACCCAAATACGTAACGGCCAACCTTTCAGGTTTTTTTCAGAACAAAGATACATATTCTGAACCAGAAATGTATTTTATAAATGAAATTACATTAGTATTACACACAAAAAAAGTTGCATCTTATAAACTAAATTTTCTGGGTTAAAACATATTTATTTCATTCGGTAAAAAAAAGGAAGGTTGGTAGTTCAGGGTGGCGAGTGGTCAGGGAAAAACACAGTAAAAAAAGAGGAGGCTACCAGTATTTTCTTATAGAAAATACTACCAATAATATAAATGATTTAAAGAAGACGAATTTCTCTTTAACAAAATACTGGTATTTAATACCTTTTTTGACTGTGTTTTTCCCTGACCACACGCCATTCTGCAGTTATGCAAATGCAGCTCTTAATGTCCATATTGTCATCACATGATGCGAAAAATGAGTGACTATGACGTGGATATATCCTATTTAGTGGCGAAATATATTGTAACTTGCGACTCAAAAATTCGGTCACGGTGGCTTTACAGGGAAGACACTAAATGAAGGTCAGATGTGAGTCATAACTAAATGTGACGAATTTAAGATATCGCATTTCGGTTAACGTTACGGCTGTGACATTTCTGACCATTTGATGTATCGTTAGCTTGCGACTCAAAAAATCAGTCACGGTGGCTTTACAGGAAAAACACTAAATGAGGGTCAAATGCGAGTCATAACTGATTGTGACCAATTTAAGATATCGCATTTTGGTTAACGTTATGGCTGTGACATTTCTGACCATTTGATGTGTCATTTTTTTGCGACTCAAAAAATCGGTCACGGTGGCTTTGCAGGGAAGACACTAAACGAAGGTTAGATGTGAGTCATAACGGAATGTGACGAATTTAAGATATCGCATTTTGGTTAACGTTACGGCTGTGACATTTCTGACCATTTGATGTATCATTGTGACCTGGCATTGGCAGGCTAGGGTTGGGGCATAAGTACTTATTATTATTTTTCAGACTAAAAAATGGATGACCATTTTCAATCTCGAAGTAAAAACAGGTGACAACAGAAGGGGAATTTAGAATTTATATAAAAAAAGAAAAGACAATTAATTATCGAAAGTGCAACGACTTAAAAGTGAAATAAGAGGAAATAATTCTTATCATTTTATTATCTTTGCTTTAGATATTGAAGTATTATGTGTGCAAAAATAACTATTTTGTGAATACATGAATTAATTAAAGTATAGAAAAGTTCAGATAGCTAGGATATGTATCTAGCGTACATCCATATCAAAAGACTTCAAGTAAAAAAAAAAAAAAATCAGCAAATTACACGAAACACCCTTTTATAAAGAATTCAAAATCTATATTTTCTGTTTGTTTTTTTTAAGTTTTAAGTGGCATTTGGATGTCTAGAATTAAAATTAAGTGGTGGCGCTTTTCAAGAATTGCCCTTTAAAGGGCTAACTAAATCATCTATATTTTTAATGTAAATGTTAGGTTATTACTATTATGACTTTGTAATAATAGACTGTTGGGCTTTTGTGTGAATAAATCGTTCGGCCTTTGTAGGAATAGATTGTTGTGCTATTGTAAGAATAAATTGTTGGGCCTTTATAGGAATAGATTATTGGGCCTTTATGGGATTAAATCGTTGGGCCTTTGTAAGAATAGATTGTTGGGCCTTTGTGAGAATAAATTATTAAATGTTTATAGGAACGGATTGTTAGGGCTTTGTGGGAATAAATCGTTGGGTCTTTATAGGAATAGATTGTTGGGATTTTGTGGGAATAAATTGGTGGGCACTTGTAGAAATAGCCTGTTGAGTTTTCGTAGGAATATATAGTTAAGCATTTATTAGCAAATGATTCCATGACTATTGGCATGGCAAGGCGAACATTTCATACCGTTGGCTGACCATGGTACTCCACAAATAGCTAACATTGGCCCAACTATTTTGTGCTATTTGGGATATGAATATATAAAGCTAAAATTTCGATTACGCATTTTATTATACACATATCGTCTTCTAACGTACCTTTTCAAAAACTACATTAATAATTTTATGAACATGGAAATTTATGAAATTTAGAAAGTCAAGATACTAAAAAATAGCGCACAATCTATATTATTAAGGGCAAACATGTTCCTGACGTTATTTTGATGTTGGCAACAGCATTCGATTAAATTTCGCTTCTACTGCAATTTTTTAAAACTCTCAAACATCACATATTTTAAATTTTTACCCCATCGAATAGGGAAAAAATGTACTTTCAAATGCAGCTTGTTTGAAAAGTGCATACGCAATTTATTTGAAAGCTGTATTGCAGTTTACTGATTTATGGATATTTGCATTTAAATTAATATATTGGGTCGTTCGGAAAGTCGTGTCCGTTTGGGAAAATCAATTCGTAACGGAAAATTCTATCTTTTAATTATTGGACATAGATTCCGATATCTAATGTATAATAATTAACGGGCAGGATTTTCCGGTGCGAATTGATTTTCCCAAACGGACACAAATTTCCGAACGACCCAATAAATAGTTCAGCATTTGTCTCTGGCTGATGTTCCATAACGAAATTAAAAGTACATAAATAAATAAATGAAACAATGATACATATATAAAACAGAAATTTAAGACATGTAACCAAACTACGCTATTAAACCACTGAAATTATCAGAATCAAAAACTTACTGCAAATCTTCGGTGAATTGTTTGGCCGTTAACACTTTGAAGTTTAATCCCGAATCTCATTCGGGTCACCGTTTTCGGTGAAACAAACGAAGCTCGATAGTTTTTCGGGGTCAACTTTTAACACCCTGAGATATAAAAGCCTCTACTATATATGTTCGTGGTCTATTCAGATATTATCTACGAACCTTTTATTTTGAAAAAAGAATTACAGGTGACAGCACTAAACAGAAGTAATCTATTAAAATATATAGAATGTGAGCTTAGTTCGAACTTATTGGGAATCTTATGATATTGCTCTTTGTGCAAATCCGGGCTTTGAAATGTACCGCAGAAAACCAAATTTTACTAAATAATGTGCATATACAGATAAAAACCTTTTCCTGATATTTGTAGTAACATTTGACTAACATGTGACATTTGAGTAAGTTTTTATTCAAGTCTATGTAAAATTTTATGTTAAAAAATGATGTTTTCGTATGCGGAACTTTTTAAAAATATATAAAACATGCTTTTTTTCAATCATTTCTCATTAAATGTTAGTTTTTAGTAGATTTAAATAGGTCCTTCATTATGAATTAGAACAGTTTGAAGAAAAAAATTGCATATTAAAATACACATCTTCCAAGTATTTTGTAACTGCTTGAGGGGCGGTGGGATATATTTTATCCCACCTACGATTAATGAAGATTTGCACCAGAAAATTGTTATTAAATTTTACTTTTCTAACTTTGGTGAAAAAAAGTCGTAAAATTGCTTTTCCTTATTTTGAAGTGAAATTTTCTGAAGATTCCGGTGACATTACAGAAACACAATTACTTGCCACTCAAAGGGTTAAAAAATCGTAAAAAGTACCAAATACCCTGCCTCAGCCAGAAAGAGATATGAGGTTGAAATAACTCAGAACTCAAAGTGTTAATTATTGCTACGAAGCCACTACAAAACTATGGCTTTTAAAAAAAATTTCAAAACTTATTTGAACACATATATTTTTTTCATATAAAAATGACTTTTAATACTTTTAGTGGGTTATCTAAAAAATATATATTAAATATAAAAAATCTCTTAGAGTTTTTCATTTAAAAAAGTGGTGATTTTCCCTCATATTCTGTAACCTGGGAAGACCGAATTGGATTCCTTAGTTATTTTAAAATTGAAAAACTGACATTATGCGAATTGTGTTTGAAAAATGTAAACAATCGCATTTAGTGCTTATTTTAAGTATCTTAAAATGTATCTTACAGATTTTATGTGTCATTTTGATCTAGAAATACGTTTTGTACTTTAACATTTTCAACTTTGCAAAGGAAATTTCTAAACGTACAATTCTTTGTTTAGCATTTAGGTAAATACATTCAGTATTTACTTAAATATGCAAAATGGAAAAACTTCCATTAAATATGCAAAAAGTCTCTGTGAAACATGAGTGCAAAATCTTGAAAATCTTGAGAGCAAATATTTTCTCGTAAGCTTTTAAAACTCTGTGTCATCGTTTGTAATATTTTATGAAGGATGTATGCAGCAATTCACCGCATAGTTGTTATCCCCCCCGGGTCTTTTTCAAGTCAAAAAACTAATTTAGTACCATATATATATATATATATATATAATTATTATTGTTAGAGCAACTCATTGCTGTGTGGTTCTTATTTGATTTCATTTCTTAAGAAAAAATTCTGGTTTAAAGCACGGTTTCCAGTTTGCTTCCTTTTCTATTCAAGCATTCTGAATAGTAACTTTTGCTTTATTTTAGACTAGAAAGGCCGGAAATTTTACTCAAGTTTTATAAATATTCTACACCAGATTTTTTATTTAAAACTATTTAACTTTTTTCTTCTTTGTTTTTTTAAACTTATTATATAAAGAAATTTCTGGTTCGAACCGAAAGATATTCATTTTGTAAGGGTCAAAATGACCCCTCACTGTCTTTCTTGTGTCAATAAAAGTCATTTCGTGGTAGTGGAGTTATGAATAAAAAGGAGAAGACATACACTGAAGAGCCAAAACATTATGACCACCTACCTAATAATGCATTGTCTCAGTTTCTGTCTGCAAAAAAGGTGCACCGGCCTTGGCATGGATGCCACACGTCCTTGGTACATGGCCGAAGGCAGATTGCACCAGATGTTCAAATTGCAGTCACATAAATCCGGAATATTACAGAATGGTTGTTTTTTAGCTCTGAGCTGCCGTTCTATGACACCCCAAATCTGCTCTATCATATTAATATCCGTTTAGTTAGGCTGCCAGGACCTTAACTGGGATTCAGCATTATGTTCCTAGAACCACCCCAGCGCAATTCGAGCCCTCTGCCATGGAGTGTTGTCTTGCTAGAAGACTTCATTTCCAATTGGGAGGAGAGATAACATTGTAAGGGTGCAAGAGGTCCCCAATAATGTTCCGATAGTGTGCGACCTTCGTGATCTGTTCTACCATTACCACAGGTCCCAGAGATGCCCATTAGAACGTTTTCCAAAACTTAATATCGCTACAACCGGCCTTTGTATGGCCTGCTGTATAAGGGGGAGCAACAGTTCTCATGGAAGAAGGCGTAATTTGAAATGACCATCGATGAGTTGAAGGATGAAACGTGATTCATCTGACAAGACAGTTCCCTCCCAACGATCCATGGTTCAGTAACGATGTTCCTGGGCCTAGTGTAGGAGTAGTTGGCGATGATGCTTGGTCAACAGAGGCACATGTGTGGGGTGTTTGCTGCATAGCCTTATATCCAACAGTGTCAGCTGAACTGTGTGCTCTGAAAAAACTCTACTTGGACCTGTATTGTATTGGGCTGTCACCTGAGCCAATGTCTGTTACCGATTTTTTTTACCAAGTGGGGGAGCCTTCGACGTATGTTTTCTTTGACAACGCGTCGACGTCCAACGCCATCGCGTCTGCTGATCGTTTCATCGTCATTCATGAACTTTGCATAAGTACTAACGACGGTATGTCGCAAACAACCCACGAGTCGAACAGTTTCGGAGATACGCTTTCTGAGCCATTGTGCCATTGAATTCTACCCTCTATCAAAGTCGCTTATATCAGCAACTTTTCCCTTCACAGGCAGAGTTAAGCTCAAAAATGATTCTTCATACTCCCTAGCAGTAGTTAAATACCATTCCCACCTGATTACGTGCCCTCCACGTCAACAAAGCGAGTTCATTGCAAAATGTTGGGGTGGTCATAATGTTTTGGCTCTTCGGTGTATAGTGTAATGTCTACCAGTTGTGAGTGAAATAACTGAGGAGGTTATCACAATATGGCAGCTGATGTTTTTCGATCGGATAAACAGTTTCTGATAACCGCCGAAGCAAGCATCGACAAGCAAATTTTCAATGGAAAATTTTGCCTTTTCTAATGGCCTTTTTCATGAAAAATTTCTCACGCTTAAAATTTCTTTTTTTTTTTCTGGAGGAAGTCTGACCGTGCATTATAATCCTTTCCACTAACAGTAACAGAAGTTTCTCAAGGTTGTCACAATATGGCGGAAAAGTAGGGCTGGTCTACCACCAAAGCCACATTCCACGAATTAAAAGGAATATCTGTTTTTGCATTAATTATGACTGGAATTTTCTGTTAAAAATTCTTTAAATAAGGAGAAAATTTCTATTTAAATTTACTGGCGGAAGTTTGACCCGGCGGTAATCAACCCCTGCGAAAACGGTTACAGTTGAAGCTCCACTATTTTAAGGATTGTCAGTTCCTCTGCATTAATAGTTCCATGTTCGTAATTACATATAATAAGAAATCTACTTTAAACCTGCATATCGTCGGTGTCATATCAAACTGTCCAATATTAAAATATTGTTCCCAGTACATTACTTTTTTAAATTCAGATTTCTTGATTGGCAGCACTTTTTTGAAATAGTAAAATTCGCCTTATTTAACCTTATTTAACGATATATTAAGGCGAAAAGAAGGGAAATTTTGCCATTTCAAAATAGTGGTGTAATCAAGAAATATGACTTAAAAAAAAGTAGCCTACTGGCAACACTGTTTTCATTATTGGATAGTTTGACATGGTACCGGCAATATGTGCTACCCTATTTAACCCTCTCGCTCCGCAAGCCGTGAGTTTCTCGGACAACTTAACCCCTTAATTCTCAGTCCCAAGATATTCTCGGGCTGTGTCTTTTACTCAAATTGTTTGATTCCCACCAGTTTTATAAAACAGTGAAATTAGCTATATTTTAGTATCGTTGTACCTGTCATTAAATAAGGTGAATATTTCTTTTTCAAAAAATGGTGCCAATAAGCAATTTGAATTATTCAATCGTAATTTAATTCGAGCGTTAAGGGGTTAAAAGTAGCAAAAGGGCATAGCCGGATAAGCATTGGAAACATGCCTTTCAATCAAATTTCCTGATTTTTTGCCCAGATGTGGCTACATATCTGACAATATATTTCCCCTATTATCACTCTAGAAATATTGATGTTTAATGAGATAAAAATGTTTTTTCGATTTAAAAAAAAAAAAAACGGATTTTCTCAAAAACTGCTACACGGAATTTCATGCGATTAACTGGGGATATATAGACACCAAAGATGCATAACTGGTAATTTTTGTATAATTTTCTATTTATAAAAACTGTGTGAAACAGCGAAAAAAAAAATCATATCTTATGTTTATCCGAAAATTACCATTTTCCTGTAAAAAATTCTCCATTTATACCCGTATATTCTATATAAATTCTGAAAGTTTGCGCTGGGTACTACATACAAATATATACAAAAATATATATTAAAATTATCGAAAATCATTTTAAGGCGTTATTTGGGGCGGAGCTATTCAACTTCGACACCCGAAGAATTTTTGGAATAAACAGTTACAGAATTGCCGTATTTTAAATTTTAATAAACACAGCAACATTCTCAACGCTGTCGATATCAAAATGAACATGAAATTGGAAAACATGGCTTATATGCTTACTGGAATATAAAATACATCAGTTGACATATTGTCTGCTGACTTTGTTCCAAAAATTCTTCGGATGTGGAAGTTAAGTAGCTTCGCCCCAAATAACGCCTTAAAATGAATTTCAATAATTTTACTATACATTTTTGTAAATATTTATATGTAGTACTAAACGCAGACTTTCGGTATTTATATAGAATATACGGGCACATATGAGGAATTTTTTACAAAAAAATGGTAATTTTCGGATAACCATAAGATAAAACTTTTATTTTTTTAAATTTTTATTTCGCTGTTTTACACAGTTTTTATAAACAGAAAATTATACAAAAATTATCAGTTATGCATCTTCGGTATCTATATATCCTCAGTTAATGACATGAAATTCCGTGCAGCAATTTTTGAGAAAATCCCTTTTTAAAAAAATCGAAAAAACATTTTTATCTCATTAAATATCAATATTTATAGGGTGATAATAGGGGAAGATATAGTGTCAGATATGAAGCCACATCTGGGAAAAAAATCAGGAAATTTGATTGAAAGGCATATTTCCAATGCTTATCCGGCTACGTCCTTTGCGCAACACCACATTTCATCGGGATGCATTTTTTTCCATCTAATTAACCCTCCTTGATCATTCCCACCAGTTACTTTTTATTTTAAATTTTGCCTTATCTAATCGTAGCATTTTCCCGATTAAATCAGATGAAAATTTTTGTTTTGAAAAACCGGTGACAAAAGAGTAAAAATTCTTAAAAGACGCTCGTCGCGAAGGAATTAATTGCGCAATTTTTGAAGCTATTTTGATAAAACAATTACGCAGCGAGAGGGTTAATGGACTTTTTTTATTAATATATTCTGAATTCACCCCAGAAATCTAAAACAGAAATTTTTGCTCTATTTATTAAGATACATTTTGTCATTATATAAACTATAAACTGAATTTTATTATTTAAATTATCTGGTAGGAATTCCGATTTTCTGAAGTTCGGAATTTCTAGAACGCATCCTACAATGGGCATTAGAAGGTTAATAATTTCCGTTGCGAACTCAGAATTTCTGAATAAAAAAAAGGGAGTCAAAATTAATATTACTGTTTTAAAGTATTTATTTGACTGTCAAACGGAAGATTTTCCGACTACGATATTGCGTAAGAAAGTTAACCCTTCGAATAGCGGTGGTGAATTATTTATGCCATTTAATTTTAATTTCAAATGGAAAAGATAATCAGAATACATGAAAAGAGCAATTCAGCTTTTGTAATGTAAGGAAAAAAGCATTTACGTATTTGGAAGTCAATTTGTTTGTAAATTCTGGCGTCAGTCAATATTTTACTACATTTGCAACCGAACTACTTTGCAACTGATAAGGTTAAACTATACTTGTATTTAAAAATGAAACTTTATAGTAGTAAGTAGTGTATGTCTCACTATACACAGCTTTTTCTTGCACTTAACTTTTTAACTACGTGCCGGGACCTTTTCGTCCCGCTTTATAATTTCTAAAATTCTATTCATGCCAGTTTTTGAAGAATCTCCCTGCCATACGCTCATGCTAGGATATTTTAAATAGAAATTCACTACGAAGAATTTTTTTTGTAAATTGTGTTGCTATTTAATAGGGTAATTCCGGGATTTATGCCGCACATTTTTTTGAATTTGTATAAAAAGTCCCATGTGGACATAAAATAAAAAAAGATCATGCTGTGCTGTTTAATGTTAAATATACAACGCGTGTAGTGCGACAAAAAATTTCAAAACAAATTATTAATATTTTTTAACAATTTTTTTCTAAAACATTACACTGCGGCGCATCATCCGTACCTTCAGGCTGAGACTCCGCACTTGTGCGGTAGTTATGCCGCGTTTGTAATAAGAACAGAATGAAATTAAAAATAAAAATATTAAAAAAAAAATTCATATCCGGACTATAATTAACGATGCAATAACAAAATGAAACTAAATGAGTACAATGAAACTTATTAGTAGATTCAAATTAATAACTGTTGCCTACTTTCACTATTAAAATTATCGACTTATTTTTTTTTACATTAAATTTTAATTGTTATTTCAGCAACAACGTAACATCAATGTATTAGAAAGGGAAAAGAAAAAAAGTAAAATTGTGTGTACATAATTTATTTGTTAACCCTCTCAGGAACGGTAGCTTTTACACAAATTTTATTAGGTTGGTACCACTTTTTAAAAAGAAGTTACCTTTACTTAAATAATCATGAAAATGCTCTAATTAAACAAAGCAAATATTACTTTTCTTTTTTACTGGTGCCAGAAACAAATTTTGTAAGCTCTTTATGAAGGTGCTTATATGCACCTATGGTCCCGAATGGGTTAAGAGACCTCTTTTTCGACTGCAATCTACAGAAAAAGTGTCCAAAAAGTACAGTCTTCATGTAACAACATTTAAACACATGATGCAACGAAGCCAATTACACTTCCTCTTTTTTGGAGTAGTTTGCAAAGAACGTCTGCGTTACGCGTAATCCAGTTTTTCATTATTATCATCTTGACTTGGATCTTTCTTCCCCTTCTTACTGTTTATTTTCCCCTTTTTTTTCCTTTGGCTTTAGTAAACTGATAATATACCTAACATGATTAGCAAAAAGAAAAGGAAAAGTTAATAACACTTAATCATCCCGTACAAAAGAAACTGCGGCTTGTATACCGGAATAGCAGTGCGGCATGTATCCCATTTTGCATGGTGCAGACGTCGGCCATCACAGTTACCTGCCATAGCTAAGGGGAATGGCGTAACCATACGCACAGTACTCTATACAGACGCAACACTTAGTTTTGACTTCGAAATCATGCATGCATTTAGTAAAAAGTGTATGAAAAGTATTTAAACATAACGTGTTTAAAAGTTTGGACAGTGAAATCATGCACTTACGTCAAATTAAGGATTGTACCTCTACAAGTAAACATCGAAATGAGATTCACCCTATACACTGGTTAAAATAATCTCATTGTGCGTTTGACGACCATCTATCGATAATTACAAGAAATACAGGGAGTGCGGCATGTATCCCGTATGCGGCGACTCTCCCGGAGTTACCCTATAAAAATAGTCACTAGTCGTGTCCCGTAATCAAATGGTTAATCTGTTATTTACGAAAACTATTAAATGTTTTTAGAAGCAAACTAAGCACGTTGGAGAACGGGCGCACACATTTACCATTATTTCCAAGTCAAGTAAAAATATTTGTGATGAGAAATTATGAGTTCAAATAAGGCAACAATTACTATTCTAAAAGTGCCCCAGAACGTTCATGAACTAATTTTGTCCTGAATGTATTAAGATGTATTAAGAACTGCTTTTCAAACAGAAAAATAACATATTCAGAATTATTTTTTAGTTTTATCAAAGTGCCAAAATACCAAGTGTAACGTAAGTTGTAAACCATTGAAAATATTTTGTACTCTCTGCATCTGATAATATTTGTTTTATTAATGTTTATGAAAATTATGTATAAACCGGACTAATAATTAATACGAAATTGTGGACACAGAGATTATTTCAAAGCATAAAAGAATTTAAGTACATATAAAAATCCTTTGACGCATTGCTTTTTATCTATGAAATTTTCAAGAAATTTTTTTAATTCTGCATTTGATCCCTTAAACCTTTCATTTGAGGATGGGATATGTAAATTCTAGCAAATATTTTTTTTAATTCAAAATTTATTAATACCTTTTTAAATTTTTCTTTTTTGTTCGGACAATAATCAGGGTGAGTCCATTTTTACCACATTTTTTAACCTTCTGATTACGAGGTTGGATGAGACGCCGTACGTCTTGCGTCTAATTTTAGGGTTTCGTTCATTTGACGAAACCCTATTCATCTGACTCCCCTGTCTGTCTGTCTGTCTGTCTGCCCATCCACCACAGAGCCCGATCTCAGAAACTATATATGAGGGCCTCACAACCATAATAGACCAAGTCCACTTTTTGAAAAAAATGAGATAGTTCATGTAGAAGGGGCAGTAAACTATATTTTATCTACTGACATAGTGCAGCAAGTCTGTAGTAGTTCACATACTTTCTCATAGATTGCATCTGTGTCCAGAGTTGGTGAAGTAATATAAAAAACCTTCACAACCATACTGAATCAAGTCCATTCATCAGTGTACTACTCTTACATCAATGTCCATTCTTGTCTAAATCTTGCCTCATTGCTATAAAAAACGTTGTAGTTTAAAAAAAATAGCGATTTCAAGACTTCTGATGAAAAATAAACGTTCTTGAATCATAAGATAGATAAACTATGAATAGAAGGTAATATTGTTTTTGATGACCACGTCCCTTCACTCGGTAAACAAAGGCTAAACATACCGACAGCGTTTTTCTTAACAAACGCATTACAAGGATAAAAAACTCTAATCACATAGTTCGATATTTGGCCTAGAGAGGAATGTACGACAAAGCATAAGATCCCTGTGAAAGAGAAATTCTCTTACAAAGTCTTCAGCACAAAGTTTAATTTTCACTTCAAGCCGCCAAGTATAGATACATGTAAATTATGTGATGACATATCCATCATGATTTCGACAGAAAATGATGAAAAAACTAGAAAAAGTCTTGAAAACGAAGGAGAGCTCCACTTCCGGAAAGCTAAACAGGCTAGAGAGAAAATGAAAACTGATAAAATGAAAGCCTACTGCTGTACATTCTACTTGCAAAAAAGCACTTCCATTTCCTAAGTTTTCAACATCCATAGCTTATTATAAACACAAATTATATGTTTATAACTTGAGGTGCATTCCTTTTATAATAATGTGGGATACCTGTGCGTCTGGTAATCAAAATGAGGGAGGAAGAGGTTCTCAAGACCTTTCTAGCATTGTTTCAAGACACCTAAGAGAGAAAACCTCTAAACATAAGAAAATTATCCTATATTCTGATGTCTTTTGTGGCCAAAATAGAAACATCAAAATGTCTCTTACGCTATTGAAACCAGTTAATAGTACAAACATAACAGCAGAGTCAATTGACCACAAATTCATGGTGTCCGGCCACTCTTTCCTTCTGAATAACGCAGAATTTGGTCTGATTGAAGCAGCAAGTCGCGAGAAATAACACATATATGTTCCTAGAGACTGGAAGGAAACTATTATGAATGCAAAGAGGAAATGTCCAAAATTTCATGCAGAAAAGAATTCCGATTATGTTTCTACTATAGCTTTGGAACAAAGTATCACAAACAGAAAGAAAGATACCAAGAGAGCTTGTTTTAGTTGGATGGCTATTAGATGGCTGCGAGTTGTGAGAGGTTCTCCCTTCATGTTACTGATCAAAGAAACCCTCAATGAGTATCAACCTTTTCGCAAAACACATTGGGAAAAACGGTCTCGTGGGCGCAAGATGATTTCTTTATTAAATGTTAGTCAAGATGCATTACGCGAACAGTAGAAAAATAACTTTGACCAAAAAGAAAAATAATTTGGATCTTCCGCCATAAATTCTGCAAATCCATCATGTATACTTCAAGCATCTTGCAGTAGAGGTCAATACCAGGCTCCAAGCTACTTCATCTAGAGTACATCAGGATGACGATGATGATGATAATAGTATTGTGTACAGTGAATGATTTGCGATAACTGGTAATATGTTTTACTCTTTGTGCTTAATTTAGAGTACAAAATAGAATAAGAAAAAATAAATCAAAATCAATAGTTTTTGTAATCATATTAAACAAGTCTTTATTCCCGTAAGGCATGGTGACGTCACGGCGACGTCGTTGTGAAGTCACACTGTGATTTTGTGACCGTCGATGTGACGTCACGTGACGTGGATGTGACGTCACAGTGACTAGAATGTGAGGTCGTTATGGCCGTTTTAGAGGTCGTTTGTGACGTCACATTGTGACCACTCTGTGAAGTCACGGTGTGACTAATTTGTGAAAAGTGTGTCATTTGTGACTATTTTGGCATTAACTTTGTGACGAACCTGTGACGAAAGTGACAATGTTTTGAAGTCATACTGTGACCAATTTGTGAAATATGTGTCATTTGTGACGAACTTGTCATAAACTCTGTGATGATTTCAAATGAAAATCAAATTTCAAATTAATTGCTTAAAAGGCGCAAAGGCGAATTAGTGAAAAAGATTCCATGCTGGAACTCGAACCCGGGCCATCAGTATAGCGCACTTACGTTCTACCGACTAAACCACATGGAACGATACCCAGCCTGGAAAATTTCTCACTATTACATGTTGGCAAGGCTACAAACGCAGCACAAGATGCAATATTTATCGTCAGCCACCGACATGGCGCAAGCACGAAACTTAAATCCAGCATCGATTGAAACTATATTAATACTTGGAAATGTTTTCAGAGAGAACCATTCGCCTTGCATACAATATTTCAAATGAAAATCAAATTTCAAATTAATAGCTTAAAAGGCAATTTTAATTTGAAATTTGATTTTCATTTGAAATACTGTATGCAAGGCGAATGTTTCTCTCTGGAAAAATTTCCAAGTGTTAACATAGATTTAATCGATGCTGGTTTAATTAAGTTTCGTGTTTGCCCCATGACGGTGGCTCACGATAAATATTCCATCTTGTGCGGCGTTTGTAGCCTTGCCAACATGTAATAAGGAGAAAATTTCCAGGCTGGGTATCGTTCCATGTGGTTTAGTCGGTAGAATGTCAGTGCGCTATACTGATGACCCGGGATCGAGACCCGGCGTGGATATTTTTCACTATGTTGGCCTTTGCGCCTTTTAAGCAATTTATTTGAAATTTGATTTTCATTTGAAATATTGTATGCAAGGCGAATGTTTCTCTCTGGAAAAATGTCCAAGTATTAATACTGTGATGATTCTTGTCATAAAAACTACGATTTAAAAGTAAAGTTTTGTTTGAAATATAAAATTTTATCTTTTTACCGTACTTTTTAGCAAGATATCGCTATTTTGGAGTCCTATTCTTCTAAAATATTTTTAATTTTCCATTTAAAAAACAATGCTTATTAACTGACATCTTTTTTTATTAAGTTAGCTTGATCTTGAATTCAAGCTTAATATTAAGAATGTGTAAGCTTTTTAATGTGTTATGATTTGTCATTGCTTTTTTAAATACGAACATGGAGTCTAACGGACATTAATACAACTGTTACTTATAGAACTACATGATAAGCCCTATTTATTTAAATTTTTTATTCCCGTATATATTGTATTTTGTGAATATGAGCTAATTAGATTTGGTATATTTTATATGAAAAGACTGATCTGGGAAATAGAAACAACAAGTAAGATATATCATGCGTTAGGCATAGATTATAAAACACTTTCCAACTCTTCCTAAATGTTTTATCAAGACATCGGGGGAAATAACGTAAATAAGATAACTAAGTAAACATGAAAACGCGTAAAACATTTAAAAACTGATTTACGCAGTTACCATCCACTAAGGTGTAAAAAAATCATAATTAAAAAAAAAAAAAAAAAAAAAAATCGTTTTTTTTTATTTAAATCAGATTTTTTTTTATTTAAATCAGATTTGTATGATTTTTTCCCCAGCGTTCAAATACTGAATAGCTATCATGAGTTTTAGGTTTCCAAAACAATTACACCACTAATTGCTAACATAATCTATGTTTTTACACTTTAATTGATAAAATTATAATTGTTAGTTTGTAATTACAGAAATAAAAACTGCAAATTAGTAGTTTCATTAGGTAGTATTATACAATAATGTTATATACATTAATATTGTAATAATTATGTAAAACTTTATAAATACTAGAGATACTTAACATTTATGAAAATTATTAACTGCATTTTATACTAAATAGCTAACATTACTTCAAATTAATTATTAAACAATCAACTCTCTAATTAGGAACATATTATACATTTTTAAGCCTTAATTATTAAAATGATAATAATTCATTTTAGAAAGAAAAAGGGACAGTATGCTAGTTCAAAAAACGGGCACTATTTCATGAGGAAATATATTAGTAATGTGTTTAGTAATGATGTAAGAAAAAAAAAAAGAATATTTTTTAGCATTATAAGTAAAGTGTCCTTAATTTTTAATAATTTTATGAATAACAAATTGAAAAATACAATTAAATAACATATTTTAATAATATCCTGTTTTTTCTAAAGAAATAAAGTTCTATATTTTTGCAAGATTTTTTCCATATGAATTTAGAATACTGTTGAATGGGGAAGTTTTTTACAAGAAATTTCTGGCTACAACTACACGTAAATTTCAACTTTTTTTTTCTTTTTTTAAGGCAGGGTGGGTGCATTTTTCCAATTTCAAAAGGGGCATGGTGTGGCACCATTAAACAAAATGGCCTAGAAGAAGCAGTATAAGTAATTACAGAATTAATAAAAACTGCAAATAAGTAAAATTCATTAGTTAGTAGCACAAATAACAAAACTAACAAATATTATTTGCAGCTCATTTTGCATTTGTATTTAGGAAAATTTCTGTAAACCACCAAAATCTATACTTACACACATGTACGTGTATGCTAACCAAAAAGAAAAAAATGAAAATGAGTTAAACCCATTCATATAGAATAAATATAAGTTAGCCACTAATATCTGAAATCCTCAAAATATTTAAGTAACAGCATTATTACCTCTATTAGCTTTCAATGGTTCAATTTTTTAATATATATGAGTTACAAAAAAAAATAAAATAAAATAATAATAATAATAATAATAAACATTTATTCAACCTATACCAAAGAAGCTCTTGCTGTGCTTAGCATTTTTATACCAATTATTACTTTTTCTCTTATGCATTCATTTACAATTTAGCTGCTGAGCAGATGTCATTCTTTCATTCTTCTTTAACTTGAGATTGCTATTAATTACTATTTATTATTTTACTTGTAGAAATGTAATTATACTTGCTCTGCGTATTTTATATAAAATAATGCATAAATTGATTACCTAAAGGAAATTATGACATTGCAAATTATGTTAGATTTAAATATCATTTTTAAATGAAACTGTTTTAATTTGGATAAAAACTTAAAAACAATGCTTTTAATTCTTTTACAATACTAATGAATTAAGCTTAGAAACAATTATTTAAAGCTCTTTTTTTTTTATTAATAAGTCAAAATACCTGTAGAAACTGTCAAATTATGTTCATGTTAGATTTTAATAGTTTTTTTTGACATTTTAAACATTTAGAAAATTTTTGATTTTAATCAATGATTTTTTTTTTAAAATCGGTTGATTAAAATCATGATTTAATCGCTGATTTAAATCAACCGATTAAAATCGTTGACACCCTACCATCCACAGCCAAATATGTTTTCTAATTCTTTTAAACAGTCCTGTATTTGATCTGTAGATTGATATATATATACTATATAATGGAAAAATTTAGTTTATCAAGGAAACGCATAACAGGTTGAAATTCTCTTTCAACAATTTATACTAATATATGGAAACATACTTAAATAATTTTGTACAACCCTGTAGTTTACCTAGAACCTTTATTACACGCCACTATTTAGTTAAAATTTTATTCAAGCTAAAACACTCTTAAAACTGCTGAAATTACATTTCCAGAAATTATAATTCATAGATGGCAACGTATCCAATTCTTTGCGTGACCCTTTATATCATTTTATCTATATATTACAAACATTTCTTAGTAAATTAAATACAGTGCAGCGTTAAAATGCATAACTTATTTAAAAACCTCCTTTAAGCAATACCCAGTAACCCTTTCGAATACTTTTGTATATTCCTGTATATGAATTATAGCATATATATATATACACCATATAGTATGCATAAATGTAGTGAATCATAAAAGTGTATATCATAATTAAAAATGTATTTCCAGCAATCATCGCTAATGAACAGTACTTCGGATACAATATAGTATCTGAAATATTTTGTGTGTCCCTGTAAATGCTATATACACTTCGTATTATACATGAAATAATTCATAGTATGTAAACCTCACCGACGTATATCAATTTCATTACATATCAAATAGATTAACATAAATAAAGTACGCCGCAAACAATTCCCTCCACACCCCTATATCATTATGTATTGGAATTCCTTTTTTAGCCCTGTAAATGAACAATAACTATTCTTTGCATCGCATATTCTATGGAATGCACATTTTAGTGCGCTTCATAAATGCATATCAATTTTATTCTGTTTGAAAGCGTGTAAAATCATTAAAAATCATTTGAAACGATTTTTTTCCCACAAGCCGTAATGTAATGGAATACAATTGACTGTCCCTGTAAATGAAATAACATGCTACAAACTTCATTACAAATAGGGGTCTTGCTATGGTAAACGTTAATAACATCCAAAAATTTTAAATAATTTAATTATCTTTAAATGTCTATTAATTATGTTAATGATTGATGATAATACTTGTCCATATACTTTTATATTTATGCCACCATGTGGTTTTAACCCAATATTTAAATAAGAAAATAAACCAGATTAAAATGCAATTTAAATCACTAATTTTAATAATCTGATCAAAGCTGTTGAAAAGGAAGTTAGATATTTTAACAAAATAAAAAATAAATGTAATGAAATATTTGTATTCTATAACATGTTTATTAGAAGATAACTGAAATCATTGTAATAAAAAAAAAAAAAAAAAAAAAAAAAAAAAAGCAAACAAGGAAAATAATATTTTAGATATTTCAGCAAAATAAAAAATAAATGTAATGTAATATTTATGTTCTACAGCATGTTAATGAGAAACTAACTAAAATTGTTGTAATAAAATAAAAATAAAAGCAAACAGGGAAAATAATATTTTTACATACCTAATTTCATTGACGTTGTATGTGATACTTGGATTTTGGGGAACCAATTAAATCCGATTATAAGTACGATAGCAATGACTTGAATCATCTTCAACAAGTCAAAGCTACCGTAATTTTCTCGGGTTTATATTTTGTTAGCTGAACTAACTTGGATCCTGAGAACGTTCTTGTTTCAGTTTTTAAATCCGTGTCAACACATCTATGCTGTCCAGTGTCCACAGAACTTCAGTGTCCACAGTGTCCACAGAACTGTCCAGTGTCCCGCGTTTATTCTAAAAAGTTTCACTGTTACTTTTATCCGTTATTCTGCGGTCGAGTGGTAACAACTGAAATAGTGCAGATGCAGACGATTTGTAAGTTTCGAAGTTCGAAGCAGATGTTTTTTGGTTTTATTTGTTTTTCTATACCACAGTTTCGGAAGGAAATTAAATGCGTAATAATTTTGTCAAATTGTCTCTAATTCAATTTCCTGTTTGAAAATGTTTTATTGTATTTCATCTTTTATTTTTATCAGTTTTATTGAATTGTAAGTTTCATTTACGTAAATTATAATAATAATATTATCCATAATTAGAGTTTACTAGATAAAACATTGCTTAAATTTTCAAAATGTATACAAATTAATTTAATGGTAATAATGATGACTCCCTCCTTTTTTTTAAAAGTAAAATTTGTATCACAGGTAATATATACAAAATATCTTCTTAAAAAATACAACAAGATTATCGAGAAGAGATGAGTTTTTCTTTGTCAATCTGTCATTCTCTTAATATTAATTTTCTGTAGAATAAAACTTGTAAAATAATTTTTAAAGATATATTTTGAAAACAAAAAATAAAACATGAATAATTAATTATGTCGTGGGCTTTGCCTAAATTTTGTACATTAATTTTATATTCGGAAAATGTCAATTCTATTTTAAACGTTTGAAAGAAGTAGAATAATAATAATAAAAAAAAAAACTTAAAATAGTGAAACACTAAGAGGAAAAAAAATGACTTGAATGCAAATTATAAAGCAAGAAATGCATATATGACTGAACTTTGAAGACGCTTTCTGCGTGCTCATTAAAAGCTGCAGCCTTAACTGTAATAGAAAGTTTTTAGTTTGAAACGACAGAAATGTTTCGACTACTCTTTGAGAAACTTCTAGTATAACAGATGATCATTTACAAAAATCTTTATAAAAGATAAGTCGAGGTCTGCTTACCTAAAACATTTTTTTAATAATATGAAATTCTCATAAGTAGGAAATCGTTTTGTGTTGCTGATGAATTAATTACATTTTATGTTATATGAAAATAAAAAGTTTTTGTTAGAGGCACAGATGCAACTTGGACCACGGTTTAAAAAATTTGTTAATCCGGCAGAAAAATATATTTTACAGTAAATAACATGTTTTTAATAATTTTTGTAATTTTTTAAAGTTTTCTAAGAAGTTCACATCTCAGTCACAATGTGACATCACTGAGTGGTGGCATTTTGGTCACAGATGTGACGTGACCACAGTGACTTACAGTGACGTCACAATGACGTCACTGTGACCATGCATGCTATGAGGGTTTACACATTGAATTTTCACAACCATACTGGACCAAGTCCTCATATTTTTAAAAAACGCATAAATTTACAATAGAAATATTAATTTGTCATTTGTAAAAGTAGGGTACTATAAAAATGGTACCTTAAACTGAATATTGACATAGATAATCCTTATAAATAACTTGACCAGAATTAATTATTTATAAAGATCTTTAAAGCGTTATTATTCACAATAGAGATAAATGGACTTGGTCTATTATGATTGTGATCCCCTCATATGTTGGAGGCTTGAAATTTTCCATACTTATAACTGAACACCTCACATCAAACGTCAAATCATAAAATTTAGAAAAAGTCTTATATTGAACCCTCTGGGCTCTAACTTGTGTATTTAAAGCTTTTTTTTTTCTAACAGAGCCTCTAACTAAATTGAAGACTTAAAATTTTGCATAATTATAGCTGAACACTTGCAATCACACGACAAATCATAAAAATTGCAAAAAGTCTTATATTATTTACTCCTCCGGGCTCTGACGTGTGTATTTTAAGCAATTTTTTATCCTGCCCCTTTTCACTTGGGGGGCAGTTTTGCCGACATCCCTTTGACCACTCTTTCATATTATGCACCATAGGATTACATATTTTAGTTCCACCTTTTACCACCAGGGCGCCTACCTATTTCGGGTGCTATGGGTTTGATCCCCTCGACTAATATACCTATGGGTAGGTTGTAAAACGGAGTTCGTTCGGTTAGAGGTTTGTTTAAAATAGAGTGCGCCTTCAGTTTTCGAAATGTGGAACTAACAGATTTTGCAAAAGGATAAAGTGTTTTGAAAGGAATATTAAATGAAACCCTCTGTGCGATCTGCGATCACACTTACCCACTTTTTAGCACTTTCCAACAAAGATGAAAAGTGTTTATGAATTCGGTTTGTCTGCTTGTCCGTGATCTAACTCATGTAAATAGAGTCCGATTGCCATGAAATTGATAGATGTTATTGAGTATCACTATGGCATGTCCGGTATTGAAAATGAAGTGTGTAGTATTTACGATTCATTTACAGAGACATTCAAAAGAATTTCGTTACATTGCGGTTAATAGGGAAAAATCGTTTACAGTGTATTTTAAAGATATTATGCTATTTTTGACCTATTGAAATTTACATGTATCAGTGAGGTGCACTACACAGCGCTTACTGTGGTTTATGGTGCGCATAGAATTTATCGTTCATTTACAGGGACACGCAAAAGAATTTGACTAAAGAAGGAATTTGACGATAATTAAACTATTGTTCATTAAACTATGAACAAAAATTGCTCGAAATGCTTTTTCAACAGTGGTACGCATTTTTAAATTGAACGATTCTTTTTAATATTACTTGGTGTGTATAATTTCTATAGGTGATATGCGGGGCTGCACAAAAGTTCTTAAGTACTTTTCCGTTTATTCACGGAAACTACTGAATGGACATTTTGAATGAATCATTTAACCGAACTAACTTTTAGTCTATTATGTAGTATTGTATATACAAATCTATAGATCATATAAAGGGCTGCGTTAAAAAAGAAAAAAAAATATTGAATTTTTTTCCAACTGTTGATGCTAATAGCAGAAATTGGGTTTTAAAATGCGTAATGTGTTTTTAAGTTTAACGTATTATAGAAATGCATCGTACCTTTAAGTATTACTTACTTTATATCGTTTATAAACTCTTTAACTTCAGGTCTGTACATTCACACAGCTGACTATTTTTTCAATTTCTAATATTAGTTCACACTCTCCCTATATTTATTTATTTATTTATATAACTTGTTCAAATTTTCAATCTTTAATAAAAATACTTATTATTCCAACATCCTATCAAGTTGAAATAAATTTTTTAAAACTAGTACTGGATGACAATTGATATTTAAAATACGGTTTTTTCAAATATTAATTCATTCATTAAATTTTAATTAATTAATTTTTGTTTTACAGGGGAGACAAAATGGCGGCCATTGGTATTGAAGCATTTAATGCATCTTCATATCTATAAGGGGGGGTCACCATAGGGGGGGCCCTGTTCTATCGCCAAATACAGCCTAGTTTTTCGCCAACTTGGCGATATATCGCCAAAAGTGACGCCAACTTGGCGATATCTGTAATATTTCGCCAAATTCCCATAGACTTCTATTGTAAACCTACTTGCTTATAGAAAATCAACAAATTGAGATATTTTAATGCAACAAAAACTAATATTAGCTTAAGGGATTATATTGAATTTTTCTTTGATGACCTAAGTAGGAATTGACTTTAAAAACAAAATTTTTATATTACTTGTTTTTATTATTCTTTTAGGTAGCTTTCATTACAAAAAGTAAAAGTACTTCCGAAAAATTTGGTATATTTTCACCGATCATGACCCCCAGACCCAAAAACCACCCACTGTTCAAATGTTAAATTATTATAGATGTGCATAAATTTTATAGATCATATACAGAGGAGCACAAGAGTTCTGAAGTTCATTTATTCACAGAACTTACTGAATGAAAATTTTCTACGAATCGTTTAACTGAACTAATTCTTAGCAAACAATCTAGTATTACAATACATACAAATCTATAGATCATATACAGGGCTGCACTAAAGGGGAAAAAATGGATATTTTTCCTACTATAGATGTCGCGATAATAGCAAAGATTTGGCTTTCAAATGCTTTATGTGTTTTTCAAATTGTTTATTTAGATATCATTTTTCACCTTAATAAACTGAGAAGTTTTGTTAAAGAATTCTGAATGTGTTGGAAAGCGTTACATAATGTATGCTGAATGCATGATTTTTCGTTCTTTTCTTATTTTTTGAAAAAGAATCTCTGTCATATACTAGGATATTTTAAAGAGAAATTTTCACAAACAATTTTAAATGTGATACGATCAAATTTAAAATTAGTCGCGGTGTAAAAATATTCGTCGTATAAAAATTGTAGCCCTTAATTAAAATGCTAAAGGATGGTGGCATATTTTTTGTATAACTTAAGGGAGATTTGCTTATAAAAGGCCAAAAAGGGTGTTTTTTAGCCTTTTTTTCTGGAATAGGAATGAAGATTTTAGCTCCAGGTTTTTTGAATGTTTTTTTATTATCATTTGAAGAACATTTCAAAAAATGTTTTAATCAAAAATCGATGACATTCTCGAGTTGCGTGGGTGGATGTTCAAGCATACGTAGCATGCAAATTCAATAGATGGCCAAAGTCGCCTGCAATCAATTTTAGAAAAGGGTTATGAAAGTAGATAAGATTGTCTAGAGCTTCAAGCACTGGGAGGGAAAGAAGTTGAAAATCAACAAAGTGGCTTCCATTTGAAAAAAAAGGTCTATTTGGACTCACTTTTTCGCACTTTGTCGTGCTCGTGCTTCTAAAAATGTTTATATTTTATATAAATTGCTTAAAGTGGTCCAAGCTTCAATAAATTATATTCCCCTATATTCAGGGATGGCGAACCTATGGCACGCGTGCCAAACTTGGCACATAAGAAAACTTCTCTGGCACGCGAAAAAAGTTATAGATTATATTCAGTTTATGGAGAACAATCCATTTTATTTTTTTACAAAAAGAATAGTTTTGTGTAACAGGTATATAACTTTCCGTTATTTTTCAATGATCTAAGATATTATAAATTTCAATGAAAGGGCCTTGTAGTATCATGTTTTTCGCTAAACATTTCAACATACAGGGATTTACAAATAACTTCGCTTCTAAATAAATAAAATCATAAGACGAAAGGTAATTTTTCACCTTGATTCAACATAAAATATATAATGTGAACGTTAAAAAGTCCACAGTTTTACTTAAAAGGCGACTAAGTAATGAAAAAGCTGTTACAAGTTTAAAATATACATTTTATTTAAAACTTCTTAGTACTTTCAAGTTTTTCAAGCTCATCATCAGAGAATATTTTAATAACTAAGTGTTGTTTATTTATACAAATACGTCACTTTGTTTTGGAAACGAGAGAGGTAATAGTTACTAGAGTTGGAAGTAGAAGAAGCAGTAGCAGTTTCTTGGATTGAATTTAATTAGAGGATATATATATTATTATTAATTGCAGTTCCATTTATTTTTATGACATCACTCTGTTCTCATACGTCAATATTAAGTACCATTAAATATTTCCTTCTACCCATGTTTGTACTCATATTAAGTACCATTAAATATTTTCTTCTATCCATGTTTGTACTCATGTAAAAGTGACGTATGAGAACAGAGTGATGTCATAAAAATAAATGGAACTGTAATTATTAATAATATATATTTCCTCTAATTAAATTCAATCCAAGAAACTGCTACTGCTACTTCTACTTTCAACTCTAACAATTATTGGCTCTCTCATTTTCAAAACAAAGTGACGTATTTGTGTATATAAACAACAATTAGTTATTAAAATATTCTCTGATGACGAACTTGGAAAGCTTGAAAGTACTAAGAGGTTTTAAATAAAATGTATATTTTAAACTTGTAACATATTTTTCATTACTTTAGTCGCCTTTTAAGTAAAACTCTGGACTTTTTAAAGTTCACATTATATATTTCACTTCGCTTCTTTATCAAATTTCAAAGGCTTTATTTTTTAAATTTGAATATTAAGATATACAGACGAAATTTATTCCCATAGGCTCAATACTAATTCTACCTCCATTCAGAGACCATCCTAGATGAACTCCCTCCATGAGCGACCCATTTCTTGAAGAAAATGAAACAAATTCCTTTTTTTCCTGGTCGCTTGAAGAAGGTTTTATTAGAGAAATAATTCCGGAGAACGCATTATCCACCAAACTTCTAAACTAAGTTCAGAATTTTTTTTCGGTAACTTTTAAGTGTTTAAACAATTGTGTGCCTTTTTAGGCAATGAATTTAATTCTGATGACAAATTAAGAATGACGGTCCATAAACTCCCCTGCCCTATCCTGTCAGGAAACTCTCAAGGAAATAGATAAATTAATGCAATCGTCATTATTTGTTCCCGTCCAAAAAAAGTTGCATTTATTTACTGAACTTCGAAATAAAAGTTATAAACGATAAAACTGTAAAATCAAAGCAAACGTCAATGTATTCATTTTTTAAACTCCGCTTTTTAATCTCATAACTCATGTAATTAACTTTTATTTTGATACTTAAATTTTCATATTTTTTCCTCATGTGAAAAATAAAATTTTAGCAACATTAATTTTTACCTTTTTCAACAATTAAAATCTACTTTTAAACACGACCTCCATTAAGAGACCCCCTCTCGGAGCGACCCATTTTTTTATTGGAACGGAACGTAGTCGCTTTAGGGAGGTTTTACTGTAGTTTGCATATCAATATACCTACAGACGTGTGAAAATTATTAGAATAATTGTGAAATTTACAATAAAAACTTATTATATTAATGACATATTTAAAAAATATTGATACATTTAATATTTACTGTGCATCCCCTTCTTTTTTATTAAAGAAATGATAGCACACTTGTCTTGGCGTGCTTTGTATGAGTTTTTGGCAATTAATTTGTATTTCGTTGTCATGATGCCAAATTTGGATGAGTGTTTCTATAAGACAAGTCTTGTTTGTGATGTTGTATTTCTTTATTTTTTTCTTTACAATGGCCATAGTGTTCTCTATGGGGTTCATATCTGGACTATTTCCAGACCATGGAAATGTTTTCATTAATTAAATTAAAGAAATGTAACATCACAAACAAGAACATTCTGATAGAAAAACTCATCGAAATTTGGTATCATGGCAACGAAATACCAATTAAATGCCAAAAACTCATACAAAACATGTCAAGACGTATTGAATCTTTAATAAAAAACAAGGGGATGTACACTAAATATTAAATGGTCAACATTTTAAACGTATTATTTCCTTAATATAACAAGATTTTAATGTGAATTTCACAATTATTCTAACAATTTTCACACGTCTGTAATTGACATGGTTTCTACTTTAGGTTTTATTTTATTTAGGTTTAGGGTTTTAAGTTATTTTATGTTTTATCATAATTGGGTTTTAATTTTGAAAATTGAATTCTAATTGTCAGTGTAAATATCATAATTATGTATCTATTGAACCTGCTTCTGAAAAACCTTCTGCCTGAAAAACCAAAAATCATCTGCTTTGGAAATATACAATAAAAGAAAATCTCATTTATAGATTATTAATACGAAATTTGATGCGACATGGCTATATTGTTGAGTAAATACAGCATGATAAATAGGCTAAGAATCGAATTTAGTATAAGTTTAAAAATATTTAAGTAAAAATTCTATAAATATTAATTATTGATTTTATCTAAGTTAAAAGGTTTTTGTCACGTTCGAAAGTTGGTACATAATAATTTTGAAATGTTTGGCATGCATACTCAGAAAGGTTCGACATCCCTGCCCCATATTATTAACAATAATATAAAAAAAAATTAAGTCAATTCATACTAAGAGAAATGTTTTTCTCCCATATAAAACTAAATTAATTAATTAAATTTAATTAATGAATTAATATTTAAAAATACTGTATTAACATCAAGTATCATACACTACAAGTTTTCAAAAATGTATTTGAAATTGAGTGAATGAATAATAAATATTTTATTAACGATTGGAAATTTGAATAAAATTAATTAATTAAATTAAATTAATGAATTAATATTTGAAAAAACTGTATTAACATAAAGTGCCATCCACTACAAGTTTAAAAAATGTATTTGAACTTGAGTGGATGAATAATAAGTAATTTATTAACGATTGAAAATTTGAATAAAATTAATTGATTTAATTTAATTAATAAATTAATATTTGAAAAAACTGTATTAACATCAAGTGTCATCCACTACAAGTTAAAAAAATGTATTTGAACTTGAGTGGATGAATAATAAATTTATTAACGATTGAAAATTTGAATAAAATTAATTAATTAAAATTTAATTAATGAATTATTATTTGAAAAAACATTATTAACATCAAATGTCATCCACTACAAGTGTAGACAAAAGTATTTGAACTTGAGTGGAAGAATAATAAGTATTTTATTAACGATTGAAAATTTGAACAAGATATATAAATATAGGGAGAGTGTGAACTAATACTAGGAATTGAAAAAATAGGAAGATAAATTTAATAGTTTTACGCAAGCTGCATAATTGTTTTGGAACAATCCATAGCTTGATACCCATAACTCACTCTATCAGTGGTGGAAAATTGGCGCAGAGGCGGAGCCTATTGACACCACTAAGTTTTGGTAGTATTTTTCGGCTTACCTAATAACAGAATTTCCGAGTTTTTATTAAGGCGAAGTACACAATAAAAAATTAGTGATGCCAATAGGCTACTCCTCTGCGCCAATTTTCCACCACTGCTCTATATAACAGCTGGATAAAATTTCAAAATGGGATGTTTAAGCCTGTTCGCTTAATCGTTGTGCTCAAGCTTTAAATAACTATGAAAAACACTTCGCGTTTGGCCAAATACTTTTATCTGAATAATCTACAGAGTATAGGAAACAGAAAAATACGAAGTATAAAAATAGAAATTTCAACCAAGAAAAAAAGCAAAATCCCCCTTAATTTTAACAGGTCTCTGAGTGGCAGGGCTCGAAAAATCTATTGCCCGACATGCCCTGGGCATGTAAAATTTCTAATCGGGTATGTGTTATTTTTATCAACATGCCCGAGTGGGCATGTATTTTTGATGGCATTTGAGATGCAATACAATGAGAGGATTTGAGATGTTATCTGTGATCAGTGAAAATTAGAAAAGACATATAATGTAGCTATCCGCAGCTATAATTCAAATAAGATATCACCAATACTATACTTTTATTGGTTTAACCCTTTAGTGCGCAGCTTTGCATATTTTCAAACAACAGAGTTTTGAATTTAATAGCTTTTTTAATTCGTATATACCTAATTCACACCAGAAAATAAAAGTAGCAATATTTGCTTTAATTAATAACAGACATTCTGTATTTAAACAAAGCGAAATTAACTATTGATACTTCTCTGGTACGATATCAGATTCTCTGAACTACGTAATTCCTAAATCTTCAGGAATTATAGGGCTAAACGTTAAGTTTTATAAAATAAATAATTATATAAAATAAGGTACTTGGATACACACTTTTTAAAATATTTTAGGTAGCTTTCATTACAAAAAGCTACCTATTGCAGCCGTTCGGAGGAAAGCTATTTAAAAAAATTTTGGTATATTTTCATCGATCATGACCCCCAGACCCTGAAACCTCCCTCCATTCAAAATTGACATATATATATATATATATATATATATATATATATATAACCATTAATTAAACATAACCTACCACCATCAAACACCGTAATATTATGAATTAAAGCTGTAAATATAAAAAAAGTGCCAAATAATTTATTATAAGAATTATTATGGAAGAAAAAATAAGAAAGTTGACACCGACATATATATATATATATATCTGACCTTTGTCACACTGTAACTTTCGTATTTATGAACCGATTTGGATGTAGTTCGGTGAGTACATAGTACATACCAATGTCTCGACCGACTTCGTTTGCCAGCTTCATCCGCCATTTTGTTTCAAAATGGCGGTAAATTAAAATTAAAAAAAAAATTAAAATTTGAAATGTGGTACCAAAAAATTGAAAATGGAAAAATATTTTTTTCTTATGTATTTGACCTTTATACAAAGATTCCGGAGCAGTTTTTGTTTCGTCTATATCTTAAAAAAATGGCTGAGTTATAGCTTTTTGAAATTCTAGCGTGGCTGACATTTTGAAACGTCATGAATTTTGTCAGGCGATAAAAGGCGTATTTATTAACCGATTTGGATGTAACTTCGTTTACACATAGTACATACCAATGTCTCGACCGAGTTCGTTGGCCAGCTTCATCCGCCATCTTGTTTAAAAATGGCGGCCATTTAAATTTTTAAGAAAAATTTAAATTTGAAATGTGATACCAAAAAATTGAAAATTGAAAAAATATTGTTTCTTATGTGTTTGACCTTGATAAAAAGATTCGGGAGCAGTTTTTGTTTCGTCTATATCTTTAAAAATGGCTGAGTTATAGCATTTTGAATTTTGACATTTTGAAACGTCCTGATTTTTGTCACGTGGTAACGGGCGTATTTATGAACCGATTTGGATGTACTTTGGTGTGTACATAGCACATACAAATCTCTCGACCGAGTTCGTTGTCCAGCTTCATCCGCCATCTTGTTTCAAAATGGCGGCCATTTAAAAAATTAAAAAAAAATTAAAATTTAAGATGAGATACCAAAAAATTGGAAAATGAAAAAGATTTTTTCGTATGTGTTTGACCTTAATACAAAGATTCCGGAACAATTTTTGTTTCGTCTATATCTAAAAAAATGGCTGAGTTATAGTGTTTTGAATTTCTATTGTGGCTGACATTTTAAAACGACCTGATTTTTGTCACGCGATATCAGGCGTATTTATGAACCGATTTGGATGTAACTTGGTCTGTACATAGTACATACCAATGTCTCGATTGAGTTCGTTGGCCAGCTTCATTCGCCATCTTGTTTCAAAAGGGTTGCCATTAAAAAATTAAATTTAAAATTTAAAATGAGGTATTAAAAAATTGGAAAATGAAAAAGATTTTTTTTATGTGTGCAATACAAAGATTCCGGAGCAGTTTTTGTTTCTGAAAATTTGTTCTTTTGTTTATATCTTAAAAAATGGTTGAATTATAGCACTTTGAATTTCTAGCATGGCTAACATTTTGAAACGATCTTGTATTTGTCATGCGATAACACACGTATTCGCCTATTTCGATGTAAGAAGACATGCGGATAGTATACATCAATATCTCGACCAAGTTCGCTGGCCAGCTTCATCAGCCATCTTGTTTCAAAATGGCCGCCATTAAATTAAGAAAAATTATATTTAAAGTGAGGTGCAAAAAATTAGAAATTGAAAAAGGTTTCTTTCTTAAGTATTTGACCTTGATATAAGGATTCAGGAGCATTTTTTGTTTGTCTTTATCTTAAAAAATGGCTCAGATATAGCAATTTCAATATCTAATGTGGGTGACATTTTGAAAAATCTGATTTTTTGCCTGCGAAAGCACTCGTATATATCAATCTATTCCGATGTGAGTGAGCATGTGCACAGCAATTACTAAGGTCTCGACCAAGTTCACTGGTTAGCCTCATCCACCATGTTGTCTTAAAATAGCAGGCACTTTAAGAAATCGCCGAATTTGGCAGCCAAATATAAGTTACTTTAAATAAAAGCTGCTTGGATAAAGTTGACTAATTTCGCGAAATTCTCATTCATAATGATTTAGTATTGATAAAAATTAGTATTGAATCTCCTATATTCGGTTTCCACTAAATTGAGCTTCGTGTGTTTGAATAATATAAGTTGACTTTTTTAAAATAAGGAATATGAAAGCTACCTCTTCCTCCCGGCACTGGCCGGAAGGACTTTACTAATTTGCAATATGTTTGCATAAAACAGCCACACGACAGTGGTTTTTACTTGTGTTGCAGATGTGCAACAGAAAAAAAGATTGACGTATTATATGAAAAATGTATCTCTGATTTTATTCATTATTTTTCCTGTGTAATACACCTTTCAGAGAATCATGTATAATTTTTTCGAAACAAAATAAAAAAAATCGCGCATTTAAGGGTTAAATAACGTTTTGTTTTTCGCGTAGCGCCTAGTACATCTGCTTGTGAAAGTAGCTTTAGCTATCTGAATCAAGTTAAAACCTCACTTTGATCTAGCCTCTTGACGCAAACTATATGCATGACTTAAGGGGAACGAAGAATTTATGGCCCTGACCTGACACTTGTACCTAGGACCCCTCACTTGCAATCGACTTCCAAGGTACACAACACATTAGTGTACATTCTCTACACTAGAAATCGAATGTAGAGAATGTAACTTACAATATAATAAAACAATGTTTAATTAGTTTTGTGATGTAATTTT
The DNA here is from genome assembly GCA_963932465.1 of Maratus speciosus. Taxonomy (NCBI): domain Eukaryota; kingdom Metazoa; phylum Arthropoda; class Arachnida; order Araneae; family Salticidae; genus Maratus; species Maratus speciosus. The sequence goes on along the minus strand of OZ010799.1, from coordinate 370,378,881 downwards.
TATTTATTGAATGAGAACCTGAATAAAAAATATTCAGTATATCCTTTATTCTTTTATAGATTATGTTATATTTACCAATTTAAAATTAAAGGCATGAAATTTAGAAGTGCAAAAATTCGGGCATTGTAAATTTTGTATTCGGTCATCTATTTTTTTTCTACTACATGCCCAACTGGGCATGTAAAACTTTTCTAATTTTTCTAGCCCTGCTGAGTGGTCTCTTTTCTGACCACCACTAATTTTTATAAATTATTTTCGTAGTAGAATACTACGAAACAACGAATAATTACAAAAAAATGCTCATCACAAGGCGGGTTTCTACGACATTTGAAAAATAAATCTAAAGTAAAGATTTTTGCAGGGAAATAATTGTGACTAAATTTTGATTTTGTCTCTTTAAAAAAAGAGACCTTTTCCGAGGCCTCTGAGGTCTTTTTCAATCAAATTTTGTACGAGAATCTGTGCGTAAAATTTTGCTTTTATAAATTTGATGAAAAAAATAATTAAAATTGCTTATTTTGAATGAAAATTACAGAAAATTCTGATATGAGTTCATTATTACCGAATCACAGTTAATCGAACTTGAAAGGATTAACCAAACATTTCACACACTTTCATTGCAAAACTGGAAAGTTTTTCATTAAATGCAAATAGATGTCGTGAAGTATTTATGTAATCTCTTCAAATATGAAAGTTAAAAACTTTCTTCTGACCTTAACCCCTTAACGCTCGAATTAAATTACGGTTGAATAATTCAAATTGCTTATTGGCACCTCCTTATTTAATGACAGGTAAAACGATACAAAAATATAGCCAATTTCACTATTTTATAAAACTGTTAGGAATCAAACAATCTGAGTTAAAGACACAGCCCGAGAATATCTCGGGAGCGAGAATTAAGGAGTTAATGCACTTATCACTCTATTGAAGTACAGGCATCCCCGACTTACGTATTACGCGATTAACGTAAATTCGCAGTTATGTAATAAATCTCTAAAATTACATTTATGAACGTACTAGCGCGTTTGATACGCAGTTGCATACTTTTGATATTTATTTTATAAATAAAATATACAGCTGTAAACTAAAACCGTAATATAGCTTATATATTACTTAGAATTATATTTTTATTGGTATATACAATCATTTAAAAAAACCCTTAACGGGTTAAACGTTTGTGACGCAGCACTTTATCTTATTGCTATAAGAATTTTAAATATGGAACTTAAAAATAATGATATCAAATTTTAAGTGACGCTATATTATTTATTTTCTCATTTTATTTTTGTTTTATTTATAATTGCATGCGTAAGAATTATGTTAAATTTAAAAGGATGTATAAAAATTTATTCATTGATGTGTTATCATTCACATTTTTCATAAATTCAAACTACGAGTTTTAAAAGATATGATATCAAAATTTAAGTGACGCCTTGATGTAGCCTTAAACAATGTTTTAAAATTCAATTTTAATTATTTTCAATTTGCTAAATATATTTACACATCTAACCAAAACTTTTAATTTTCCAATACACTGTTAAAAATACCACTTTCACTGAACCTGTACAATGCACTAAATCAAATATCCAAAATCAAAAGTAAAATTTATGTAAGTGATTTCTTTACGTCATAATATCCATTTGCATATATTTCGCTTAGTTTGGATACAATGACGCAAAGAAATCACTTACATAAATTTTACTTTTGATTTTGGATAGCGTGGTACAAAAGATAAATCAATTTATTCATATAAATACATTACAGTGCATTGTACAGGTTCAGTGAAAGTGGTATTTTTAACAGTGTACTGGAAAATTAAAAGTTTTGGTTAGATGTGTAAATATATTTAGCCAAATTGAAAATAATTAAAATTGAATTTTAAAACATTGTTTAAGGCTACATCAAGGCGTCACTTAAATTTTGATATCATATCTTTTAAAACTCATAGTTTGAATTTATGAAAAATGTGAATGATAACACATGAATGAATAAATTTTTATAGATCCTTTTAAATTTAACATAATTCTTACGCATGCAATTATAAATAAAACAAAAATAAAATGATAAAATAAATAATATAGCGTCACTTAAAATTTGATATCATTATTTTTAAGTCCCATATTTAAAATTCTTATAGCAATAAGATAAAGTGCTGCGTCACAAACTTTTAACCCGTTAAGGGTTTTTTTAATTGATATCATTACTTATTTAAGTTAATAATAAAAAGATAAAAAAAAAATTAGAGGCTAATGATAGGAACTCATAATCGTGATTTCCATTCACCTTTAATTCCCCCCCCCCCCTTCAAAAAAGCATACTTGATACTTAAATTGTAAAGAGTGCTGTGCTATTTGATTTTTTTAAGAACTTTTTAGTAAGATATGGAAGTAATATACAAAATGTGGGGGGGGGAGGGGTTATGGTTTGTTTCACAGATATAGAAGGCTTTGTTAAAACTTACTATGTAAAAGGTTTACTTTCTTAAGAAAAATATAAAGAAATATTACTCTTTAAACCTTTTTATTAAAAATACAATAACATTGTAAGCAAAAAAATACTTTCAAATAAAATTTATTTGGAAATTACTGATTTTTTATTTTTTAAGAAATAATTTCCCATCATGTAAGTTTTTAATCTATAGTTGTATTGGGGTGGTAGGATATTAGATTTTCTAGATACAACTGTATAAAATGCATAAAATACATTATTATTGCTCCCATTATTGAAAAGAAAGTTTTATTGTGATATCCCCCCTCCATTTATTGTTAATGCTGAATTTAGGCAATAGATGGCGATACCATGAAGAGAAGCATATAATTATTGATGTATTTAACTAATCCTCCAACAAGCAACGTAAAATACTTCAAAAACAGATTTTAATTATATTTTGTACCTTGAAATTTTTAATGCTAGGCAATGGTTTAATAATTTAGTTAGCCAACTGAATTATTTAATTTGAGGTTTTATTTCACTTAATGTTTTCTGTGAATACATTTCCCATTTATTGTTAATGCAGAATTTAGCCAGTAGATGGCAATACCATGCAGAAAATCATTTAATTATTGATGTATGTAACTATCAGACACAGGAAAGAATGACTAGACTCAGCAACACCAATTCAGCCTATGTTAACGAATGAAGTAACGGAGAGCGTGATCTAGGGCTCAGAGACAGGAAAAAAGACTAGACTCAGCAACACCAATTCAGCCTATGTTAAGAGGTTACTTCAGTCAAATGAAAAGACCCGTTTGCTAGTGCTAATCCTATGGAAGAAATTTATAACGATATCTCGGTTGCATTTTAATATTTGTAAATGATTTTTTTTTGCATTGGATAGCTGAGATCGATCTATACAAAGGCCGTTTTTTAATTTTTCGATTTTGATTACAGATATTTTTAATGAGGACGCTTTCATTTTCGGAACCGGTTTCGAAATTGAAAGCATCCTCATAAAAAAAATCTGTAATGAAAATCGAAAAAGTAAAAAACGGCCTGCATACAGATCGATCTCAGCTATCCAATGCAAAAAAATTCATTTAAAAATATTGAAATGCAACCGAGATATCGTTATAAATTTCTTCCATAGGATTAGCATTAGCGAACGGGCCGTTCCATTTGACTGAAGTAGAGGTCTGCAAGGGCCCGGCCCGCGGGCCGGGGAATGAAACTTAATTTTCAAACGGGCCGGGCCGGCAGAATTAGAACAATTTTTTCAACAGGTCGGCCGGGCCGGGCTGACAGACAAAATAAAAGGGCCGGGCCGGCAAAAAAATAAATCGGGCCTATTGGTTCGATATAAGAATTTAAGCTAAGCAGATAAAATATGAGCCATTTTCAATGAATATGATTTTCTCGAGAAGTATAACTGTGCGGCACGAGCCGATGCGAGTTTAACAACATCAATACAGAAATGTAAGATGTCCATCGTAGAGATCGGCATCGTACAGTTACAAGATGTCTGATTCCGAGTTTAATTTTTTTTTCAGCAGACTCGTGCCGGGACGGAACTAGTCTTAATCGATCTCAGGATGTGTAGAACAGTCATTGTGTTTTGTAGTATTAATAGTGATAATGAACAGTATCTTTGGTATCTCTTAACAGTATCTTTGGAAATATACCTTAAGGTGGTTCTCATATTCACTGCTCAACAATGCGAAGCTTTCAGACACATTTTCTGACAAAATTTTTAACTATAAAGGCATAAAATTGACATGCCTGCCTATTGAAGGCATCTGGAAACGAATAGCTTTTTCCATATTTGATAAATTACTTAGACTTAAATAACATAGATTACTGTCACGTCACTGTACGTTTTTCTCCTTTCCTGTGCTATCGCTTCCGGAAATTCGATTCAAAACGCTAACTTTGACAGTATTTTCAGAAAGATATATTGCTTTTATCTATGAAAAAAAAAAACGACATTTACGTAGCTTCTGAATAAGAATACCTGCCAATCTTACGCGTTTCCGAAAAGAAAAGAATTCATAAATGTGTCGAAATGTAAATCCTTTGGATTTGAGAAAAGCCTTAAAAATGAGAGAAATATTTTCACAAATATACTTTTTATTATACAGCTTCAAAAGTTATCATGTTTTTAATCATTTATTCTGAACTACATTAATCTTTTAATGAATCCTTATTTCCATTTTGAAATATCTGTAGACACGATGACTAAAACACTGTAAGTAATCGTTAATGTTAACTATTTTGTGTTTTCTGTTTTGCGAACATCATAGTAATGTAAAATATACTGTAAAATGTTCCCATAAATATGTGTGTAGTATTCATTAAAAGAATCTTAATTGTATGTTAAGAAAAAACGGATTTTTTTTTTTTTTTTTTTTGTAGAAATGTGTCGGGTCGGGCCGGGAATGTTTTCACTGATTTTTGTACGGGCCAGGCCGGGCCGAGAACTGTAAAAATGCAAACCCGCCGGGCTCGGGCCGAATTTTCTATTTTTACACCGGGCCGGGCCTGGAAATTCCGGCCCGTGCAGACCTCTAGACTGAAGTAGCCTTTTAACGAATGAAGTAACTGAGAGCGTGATCTAGGGACGTTTTCTGACCCTTCCAATATGGCATCCATTGCGAGAGCAGTGAAACTCAAATTAGTGATTATTAAAAATAAATTAACATGTATGCAATCCAAAGAGTTCTCGATTATTCCTGTTTTCATTTATGAGTAATACTATTAATTTCAAGAGATTTCTCAACTTTTATTTAATATTTATTGAGGAAATCTTTACTTGAAAATCTGAAAGAATAAAAATATTAACTGTCTAGATTGCTGCTGCTAACATCTGTTGAACCAAATTTGATGAAGTTGAATAAAAAAATCTTTAACAGTAAAAATGTTTAAAAAATATGCTAGATTAAATGTTATTAAATGATACTGAAATACTCGAGAAAAACGTGTACGCTGACTCTGAAGTACTAAAATACTTCAGTTTTACTCAATAATAGGCACAATATTTCTCCATCATTTATTTACTTTAGAGTTAAAATTCCAGATCTTGAGCTAGGTTTTTTTTTTTCGTTTTTTTGGCATTAATTTCATTAGTGTTAAGTATTCTTATATATATAAAAAAAATAAGAATAATAAAATTTAATGACAAAATTATTATCCCCCCCACTCTCAAAATACCTTTTATTATTATTAATTTTATATCACATTAAATCAAAATTGACGTTTCTAAATTCATTAGATTTTGCCTATCAGAAAATTTATTAAAATAAACGTCAAAAGCCTGTGTTCTTAGATTTCAAACAGTTTTTATTGCATTAATTTCGTTACCTTAAAAAATATTTTTTAGAATTCTCATCATCTTTTTAAAGTAAAATTATGAATAAGAAAATGCAAAGACAAAATTAATTACTATCCATCCCCACCCCAATATCTCATTTTTTATAATATTATTCATAATTTTAGTTCACGTTAAATCGGAATTGACGTTCCAAAATTCACTAGATTTTGTCTACCGGATGGTTTTTTAAAAAAACGTCTTAAGCTCTTATGCGGTAGTCCTCAAATGACTAATTAGTGAATTAACAAATTTCTGCCTGATAAGTGATTTATAATTACTTAAAAATTAATTATTTCGCAAAAAAGTGTATATATATATATTATTTGTTATGATTCGCAAATTATTAAAATGCAATAAAAGTTCAGCGATAATAAAAAATTCTTCTATATTTTTGGTTAATAAAGACTTAAAATAATTTTTTATACTTCATTATCCTTTGATTAGTTTTCAGCTTTACAAATCTTACTGAAGTATGAAATGATTTTTATAAAAGTAATGCAATTCATTTAAAACGCTAGTAATAATTTTAATCTAGGTTCTATATTTTATTATTTTTTGTTAACAAAATTCTAGATTTAAACTTCAGCATTGAAAAGCTAGTAATGCAATTCTTTAAAACACTAGTAATAATTTTAATCTAGGTTATATATTTCATTATTTTTTGTTAATAAAATTCTAGATTTAAACTTCAGCATTGAAAAGCTTACATGCTTATAAAAGTAATGCAATTCTTTAAAACACTAGTAATAATTTTAATCTAGGTTATATATTTCATTATTTTTTGTTAATAAAATTCTAGATTTAAACTTCAGCATTGAAAAGCTTACAAAATCAAATGAATGATTTTTATAAAAGTAATGCAATTAATGCAACTCACTTAAAATATTTCTTATAAATAATGCACTGAGGTGCAATATATTGCATTTACAAAATAAATCTATATATATATGCTTAAAAAAAATGCTTACTGCTTCAAAGAGGACAGACCTCGCGACCTATGTATTGCGAAGCCCGCACTTAACCGACTGAGCTACGGAAGGATTGTAAACCTTGCACTAAACGTTGATCAGAAGAAATTAAGCGCATGAATACAGTAGACGCAACTTCGGTGAAATTCCCATAATTGGTGGAAAAATATAGTCCGATTTTTCAGGCTTATTATAAAACGAATAAGAGTCTTCCTGGAAACACACATGGTCTTATTCGGTTCACCTAAAATAGATTTATATTATATATTAATTTTAATAAGATCATTTTCGGAGGGAAAAAAAAGTGAATTAAAAATAAAATTAGAGTTTTCCCAGAAAAAAGACAAGTGTTATTCACTTCGTCTTAATCAGATTTATATTATATATCAATTAAAAAAAAATCATTAGTACCGTTTTCGAGATTTTGAAATTAGGAACTTCTTACATACCGTACGAACGCTTTCGCTTTAAAAATGACTATTTAGATCTCAAAATATACTGCACGTAGAAATGTAAAAATTTCAGTATACGATTAGACTGCAGATATAAGACTGTTCTAGAAAAATCAGAACAATAGGACCTATATCTGCGGAGTTATTAAAAGGCGGCTTTTCGCGTTTTCTTTGATGTCGAGTTAGCCGTATATATGAGTTCCGCCATCTACGAATTCTACGATACGATTTTAGGCTTAAGGATGCGTCACTCGAATACTACCGTCTTCCATGATCAAATCTATAACAAAATAACTTAATCTTTATTGTTAATTATACATAGCAGTCAGCTAATTCATAATGAATACAGTTTGTGCTTATCAAGGATTACTTTATTTTGCGAGTGCTATTCATTTGTCTTGTCATCAGTAATTCAATGAGAATAAGTTAAATTATTCCTCTTTAATTATTTCTTATTTTTATAGTCGTTTGATATAGATTCAAAATTGTTATAAATCAATTCATCCATGTTAGATTTATAAATCCCGTATTTCGCAAGATATTTGAAAAATGTTCTTTAAATTTGTTTTTATAATTTTTCATACTTTTATAATTTATATACGAATACTGTCACATGATGCTTTGTTTATAAAATAATACGGTGTAAATAATATGTATATATATACAAACCGGTTGTCCCAAAAAGGACTGACTGATTTTAAAATTCAATAACTTGCAAACGGTGAGAGATATTTAAAAAATTCTTGCAGGAGGGTTATACATGAGGTCAAAAGTTTTTTTATAGTGATTTTCGATTTTAGTTCGAATTACAAACAATAGATGGCGCCGCGATCAACAGACGCTAAATTCAGGCTCGATTTTTGGTACATCGGGACCCGCTCAATACATTTTAATCTCTTTTTTTCCGCATGGAAGAAGAGAAAGGCCAAAAAATCGAGCCTGTATTTAGCGCCTATTGCTTACAGCGCCATCAATTGTTTGTAATTCGAACTAAAATCGAAAATCACTGTAAAAAAACGCTTGACCTTAAGTATAACCCTCCTGCGAGAATTTTTTAAATATCTGTCATCGTTTGCAAGTTATTGAATTTTAAAATCAGTCAGTCCTTTTTAGGACACCCGCTACATACATATATAATAAATATTGCAGAATCTTACAAAATTTTGCCTAAACAACTTACAAATTTGACTTACGTAAAATTCAAGTTACGTAAAACTTTACGGAACACATTATTTACGTAAGTCGGGGGATGCATGTACCTTTAAATAACTTATAATTCTAGCATTTGCATGCACAAGTTAAATGAAAATCGTAAAATTGATAATAGATTACAATGAAACTTTCATAAAATATTCCGCTTTGTACTATAACATTCTCAGATTCAGGAAGAAAATTTTCAAAGTAACAGTCTTTTACTTTTAAATAATTTTTATTCTTTTACTTTTGAGCAAATTTCTGCATTATTTAGTACGGAAAAGGGAAAAACGTTTTCATTACATATGCAAATAAACACCATAAACCTTTTACACATGGAAAAGCTTCAAAATATAAATTCTTTTCTGACCTTTAAGAACTCAAGATCGTCCTTCATTTAAATACGATAGTATTTTTTTTTTATCACAATCTGTATAATATATGCATAAATACATTGCTTAGAAAAGATAAATCTATATTTTAAGGGGGTCCGGGACCCATTTTCAAAAAAATTTATTTATTGAGTTAAAATTTTGAAATTTTTTGTGATGGTTAACCATATCATTTACAAACAAAATCGCATGATAAAACTTCTCATAATTAAAAAAAAAATTGAATTTAAATTCTGTTAAAAAAGTGGAGTAGTTTAAAATCGTTATAACTCGAAATATTATTTATAGAATTTCAATTTTTTTTCATTTAAATGAACAGAAATATATAAATTTTAATTTAGATTCAGCATTTAAAAAAATATTAATTAAAAAAAAATTAATGTAAAAATTAGAAAAAAAAGATGTAACTTAAAAAAAATATCATATTTTCAAAAGTATCACATATTTTTTAATTTGCTGATTCTAAATTAAAGTTAAGCTATTGAAAAAGACATGTTCCAAGTTTTAACCATTTATCTGTAACGGTTCTTGATTTATAACAATTTAAATATGAGTAATGGTGAAAAAACCCATCATGAAGAAAAACGCAGTTTCACAAGATGTCGTTTCCTTGACAACCATAGCTTGAAAGGTAGATTGTGAAAACAAAGCAAAACGAATAAATTAATACTTCCTGTTCTAATTAAGTTAGAAACACGATTTAAACGTCATTTTAAGCAGAAAACGGCAGAAAAATATTTAATCCAACAAAAAAATTTCTGAAAATTTGAAGATTTTTGTGTCCCGGACCCCTTAAGGTAGCTAGTAGCTGATGGTATGATAACGTTTTGTAACTATTAATCCTTAATCTGTTGTAATAAAATAATTAAATGCATTACGTTCAAGTTTAGTTTCAAATAGCAGAAGTATCTCGCAATACGAAGAAAAGTAGTAAGTGGCATAGCCAGGGTGGTTCTCAGATTCTCAAGATGACATTTCTTCAATATTTAAAATTGGATTTATTTAATCGCAGAATTTTTTGCGTTAAGTAAAGTGAAAAATATTCTTCAACAAAAGTGGTATCCAATTTCTCTTCGGTTAATGAAAATTCGCAACAGAAAAATTTTATTAAATTTTACTTTTTGAACTTTGGTGGAAAAAAAAAGTCGTAAAATTACTTTTCCTTATTTTGCAAATATATATATATTTTTTTTTGTTTGAAGATTCCAGTGTGAATTCCACATGATAGAGACACAATTACTTCTCCCAGAAAGTGTTAACCCCCACCCCCGCTAAGCCACTAAAAGAAGTTCATACAAATAAGAAAAGCACAACTCGTTTCCAAGTCTTGCTTTAGCAGGCTCAGAATTCTGTTGTACCATTTTGACAGAAAAAACAAGATCGGAAAGTAAACAGGAGAAAAAGAGATAAAAAAGAAAAAGCGGATGGGAGCAACCAATAGGAAAGCAGGAGAAAAGTATTAATCAGAAGATGTGATTTTGGCTTGAAGTCCTGAAAAATTCAATTGAAAAATGAGTAAAGAAATTTTAAAACACATATATTCTACATTTTCACTGTAAACAACAGTTTTGATTGGACTTGAAAATTTCTGATCTTATTCATATTTTTTAGAAAGGATCACTTTTTTGATTTTGTATTTTAAGGCTATTGCAGCTGTAGTAAAAAATAATGCAAGTTAGAATACGAAATTTGTATTTATTTATAAGTTGATAATAAACATAAACAAACGAAAAAAATGGTATTGTTCCTATAGAATAAATTTTATATTTTAACGCTAGAACTACCCGTAAAGGTAGCCGTCATTTTGATGGCTACCATATGGATATGTTTCGGTTCAAACCAGAAATTGGATTATGAAATAAGTTTAAAAGATACAAAGAAGAAAAACATTAAATATTAAAGTTAAACTATTCTAAATCAAAACTCTGGTGTGAAATATTTTTATAAAACTAGATTCAAATTTCGGTAGTTCTAGTGTTAAGGAACCGGGAAAGCGAAATTCAACCAAAAAATCGATTTTTACTTTTTTATATCATTAAATAGTTTAAACTTTTATCTTTCCATCTTTCCAACGATGTGTCACACAAGTTTTTATATAAAAAAATAGGTGTTGAAATTATTCATTGTTTCTAAGAGTAATTCACAGCTTAGTGGCCATTTAAATCTTTAATTGACTTTTTCTCAAAACTTGGATTTTTCATGTTTATGTTCCTTTTTTTCAATATCTATTAAACTCAAAGACTCAGATTTTTACTTAATACGTATATTATGTTATATTGTATACTTTAACACAGGGATTTAATGATTTGTTGCGAATTATTTATTTTAGGCAGTGAAATCTTACCTAAAATGCTAATTTAAAAATGACTTTCAATAAATAATTAATTTTGAGTTTCACTTAGAAAGAAAATGGTATGTTAAAATACATAAATCATGTTATTTTAACTACTCTAAAAAATCTATACCTCTATCTTTCGACATTTTTGAGAAAAAGGTACATAAAGAAGGTGAATTTAACATGGCGGAGATAAGGCTTTCCCGGTCCCCTTAAAGTGCAGTTTTTATACTTTTCTTATAAAAATAAATTAACACTAGAACTATCATGAGCCGTCATTTTGACGACTACTATATAGAATATGTTTCGGTTCAAAGCAGAAATTGGATTATGAAATAAGTTTAAAAGATACTAAAGAAGAAAAACTTTAACTAATAAAGTTAAATTGTTTTAAATCAAAATTCTGGTGTGAAATATTTTTATAAAAGCTGACTCAAATTCACGGTAGTTCCAGTGTTAAAGAGTGCTTTAGCAATTGTTAAAATTTTAAGACCAGTACAGTAAGAGAGAAAAATATAAATCAAACAAAAATACAATAAAAAAGATGACTCGACGAAATATAAATAAAATTAGACAACAAGTAAAAATTAAATTTAAAAAATCAATAACCCGACTGCGTAAAAAGCGAACTAATTAATTATTTCTCACCAATCTGAAATTATTTTTTTATATTACTTACCTATTTTTTTATTTACTTGTATTGATGACTTTTAAGTTGTGTTTAATTGTTAGTTCCTATCTATAAACACTGTTTTGGTGAGGCCTATAGATGTTTATGATGGTTAGAGTTGCAGTAAAGCTAGAGATCCTACCTACACAACTTCCAGGTTGTGTAATATTTAAACGGAGCTTCTGACTGTAAATTAGTCAATGAAACATAGTCTTCATTTTGAAAGGCCTATCCAATGATATGCCACTCAATAGGGTGCATATTTTTTCGTATCTACTGCCATTTTGAATTTATAAAAACAAAACCTAGCCTATAACCATTGGACGGTTAAGACGAATCGATAGAGACCTCATTCATTAAAATTCATCCAGCCGTTGGGATGTTTCGAGAGTATAAAGAAATCTACATACCGAGATACGCGTGAAACAAATAACCCTTCTTGCCAGTCGGGTAAAAAGACGAAAGCTAACAAAGTTAGAAAGAAAACAAATGAGATAGAAATAAAGATAAACGAAAGTAAATAATAAACAAATAATATATATATATATATTTATATTACAATCAATTAAAGTCAATTCCTACTTAGGTCATCGAAAATTTTTTTTATATAATCCCTTACGGTAATATAAATTTTTGTTGCATTAAAATATCTCAATTTGTGGATTTTCTATAAGCAAGTAAACCCTATTGGTTTACAATGGAAGACTGTGGGAATTTGGCGAAATATTAGAGATATCGCGAAGTTGGCGTCACTTTTGGAAACCATTTTGGTTGCCAAATTTGGCGATAAACTTGACGGTATTTGGCGACAGAACATGATCCCCCCTATGGTAACCCCCCTTATAGGTATGAAGATGCATTAAATGCTGTTCAATAACCAATGGCCGCCATTTTTTCTCCCATATAAAACTAAAATTAATTAATTAACATTTAATTAATCAATTAATATTTGAAAAAACTGCATTAACATCAAGTGTTATCTACCAGTTTTAAAAAATATATTTGAACTTGAGAGGATGAATAATAAGTATTTTAACGATTGAAAATTTGAACAAGATGTATATAGGAAGAGTGTGAACTAATACGTGAGAATTGCATAAGTAAACAAAAAGATTAAATAACTTATAAGTGCAAAAATAATAATAAAAAAGAGAAAGAAACTGAAACAAATATACAATGTTGGAAGGGAAAACTATAAGATAAGAAATGATTATCTTATCTCCTTACCGCTGTAACTAAAAAAAAAAAAAAAAAAAAAAAAAAGCTTTCTGAACGAACACGAGTAATACGTCAATTTTCGAGAGTACCGTATAAGATGTCAATTATAACAAGACGTTTTATTTAAAGAAATGCATCTTATCTTTAAGTAGCATTTATTTTATATCGTTATTAACTCTTTAAATGCAGGTGTGTACTTTCACGCAGAAGACTTTTTTTTTAAAATTTCTTTAAGGTAGCTTTCATTACAAAAAGTAAAAAGTCATCTATTGCAGGGCTCCCAAATGGTCCGCTAACTGAATACCAATAAATTTTAACAGAAAATTTTATGGTAGGTCTGACCTAGAATTAACTTTCAAAGGTGGTTCCGGAGTGTTTTGTAAGAAAAATCTAAAAAGAAAATTTTTCTAAAATAGTATTGGTATTCAGTTGGCGGACCATTTGGGAGCCCTGCTATTGCAGCCGTCCGGAGGAAAGCACTTCCGTAAAACTTTGGTATATTTTCACCGATCATGACCACCTGACCCCAAAACCACCCTCCGTTCAAATGTGACTTATATACAGGTTGTCCGGTCTCAACGGTGTCCAATGGCTAATTCCTAAACCGTTAGTCATAGATATATAGTTCCAATTACAAAAATGGTTTAAATCAGGTAAATAAATATTTTAAAAGCGATTTCGGTCAAAGAAAACATTTCTTAAAAGATTACGAAATTTAAATTTTCATACGGTCCCCCGGTCCTATAATTTATATTTAGTAAAATTTTCCTATTACACTGACAAGTAAGACAAAAAAGTCCCATTCATATAACACTAAAATTGAGCGAGTTATGAAACTTTAAAAATGCATGACTTATGCCACTTTTCTGCTCTGAAAACAAATGAGTTCGGCTTGACTTTGAGGAGTCACATACTAAGTGCTTAAAGTATTCGAAGATCTTATTTCATGTGTATCTGCGCTTTGAAAAAATCGTGTAAGTATTACGATTAAGTTAACATTTATTAAGTTAAGTTAAGTTAAGTTGTTAAGTTAAGTTAACACTTATTAAGTGGCTAAAATAACATATGTTTTATTTTGTCAGGATCAGAGACTGTTTCTTTTATGATTTCTTTTAACAAAAATTATGTTATTTTTGTAAGTTTTTATGTTACTTCAACGATCGTATGCATGTTTTTCCAGTTCAAAATTTGTACCCGAACTTAACTCACTTTCAGATATCCGATCGAGATTACATTTTACATACTGGCGCAAATTCGATAACAATCTAATATTATTATGATTTTCGGTGGTTACCATTTATACTTATTTTACAGGATAGCACAAAAAATTTCGGATAGATTACCCCCAAGAAGTTTAAGAAAAAGTTTTAGATTAGATAATACAAGAATGCGATTGTTGGGTTTTTTAGCTTTTATGTATTTTTTAGCACGGAATCCGAAAATTACCTTAATTTTTAACCAGCATGTCAGGATATTTCGCAAATCATAAACTGTCAAATTTAAAGAATAACAAAAATCGGATACTGTAAAGTAGCGGAGATGATTGCATTTTTTAACTTTTGATAATTGATTTTTACGTACTATTTAGCACTGAATCTGAAAATGACCTTCATTTTTAGAATTTTTTTGCAAATCGTAAATGTGTAAGTTAAAATATAGCGAAAACTCATACTATAAAACATATGTAAAACTTTTTATTTTGTTTTATTTTATTTTATTTTATTCTATAATTTATATTCAATAATGATTATTCGATATTTTTGCTTATACAGGGATTCTTACAGCTAAATAGCTGAGTGGTCCGATGAAATGAGGGAGGAGATTCAATTTTAACTTTTAACTTTTTAACTTTGAAATTTGCAATTTGCGAAAAATCCTGATGTGATGCTTAAAAATTAAGGTAGATTTCGGATTCAGCGGTACAGAATACATAAGAATCAATTATCAAAAGCTAAAAAACATGACATAACCCAACTTTTGCAGGCTAGTGTAATCTAATAATATTTTAAAATACGTATCATTTTGTAAAGAATTGAGGCTGTTAATTTAGCATCAATTTATTTAACAAAAAATCTGTTTTTCTTTCTTCTTAAATGTTTATTACAAATTGTATATTTTGAATTAGTATGTCAGAATGATTAAAGATTTCAAATTTATATTGCAATGTTAATTTTACTCTCAACCATTTTTTAATGTATCTGACGAAATTATATTTCGGCTAAATTTGTGAATGACCCCCAATTTGCAGCAAAAAATAGGCTCCAACTTTAAACATCTATTGCTCGGCCAATTTTAATCGTAGAATAATGGGACTTTTTTTGTATTACTTGCCAGTGTAAAAGAAAATTTTTTCTAAATATAACTTATGGGACCGGGGGGATCGTATAAAAATTTAAATTTCGGAATTTTTTAAGAAATGTTTTTATTGACTCAAATTGCTTTTAAAATATCTCTTTACCTGATTCAAAACATTTTTGTAACTGGAACTATATGTCTATGACTAACGGTTTAGGAATAAGCCATTGGACACCGTTGAGACCGGACACCCTGTATATATATAACTCTCGTATTTATAAACCGATTTGGATCAGATTTATTGTTTGGGTGTATAGTACATACAAATGTCTCGACCGAGTTCGTTGTGCAATTTCATCCGCCACCTCCTTTCAAAATGACAACCATTTAAATATTTAAAACTAAAAAAAATACACAAAAAATTTAGAAATCCAAATTTATTTTACTTTTAAGTGTTAGGCCTTGTTACAAGGATTCTGGAGTATGTTTTGTTTCCCCTCTGACTTAAAAAATGGTTGAGATATAGCAGCAGTGTTGCCAGATTGGGGACTTTTTTAATTCAGATTATTTGACTGTCACCACTTTTTAAAAATAGTATTATTCGCTGATTTTTCAGAATTTTTAATCTATTTTTAAATAAACCGAATATATTTATTTCAAAAAAGCGGTGACAACCAGCAATTTTGGGACAAAAAAGTCCCCAATCTGGCAACACTGCGTAGCAGTTTGAAATTCTAGGATAGCTGACATTTTGAAACAAGACAACAATAAAAGAAAATCAGGTATTATTTTATAAGTGTTATTCAACGTTAGCTGCAAATTCTGGGCAAGTTTGGCGACACTTAGCGAAATATTGCCAAACTTGGCGACCAAATCTAAGCAACCATAAATGATGCCAACTTGGCTATAGCTTACTAATTTGGCGCAATTTTCATTCAAATTTAGTATTGACGAATATTCTTTTATCGGGTTTGTCGCAATTTAGATTCTTATAATTTTAGTAAAATTTGCAAAATTTTAAAACCATGAAATAAGGAATTTTTATTGAACCATCTAATTGAGTTCCACTGATTTTAGCTTCGAATGTTTGAGTAAAATAAGCTATATTGAAAAAGCAAGGAATATGAAAACTACATTTTCGTACCGGCACATACTGAAAGGACTTTTTTAAAGATCATCTCTGCCGTACCCTAATACTTGGCCGCAGATTTATTTTGTGAGCTCACTTTTTGCGTTGGAACTGGTTTCGAAAGGGAAAATATCCTTATAAAAAAACTGCAACCAAAACAGAAAAAGAGAAAAAAAAGAGTCCTAATAGATATTCACCTCAAACATTCTGTGCCAATAAATGTTTAAAAATATTGACAAACGAGAAATTTCTAAAGGCACTTCCAAAGGATTAACATTATCTTTTGAATTTTGAAGTGTGACTATCGTAGGCTCTTAACCCTCTCTCTGCGTAATTGTTTTATCAAAATAGCTTCAAAAATTGCGCATTTAATTCCTTCGCGACGAGCGTCATTTAAGAATTATTATTCTTTTTTCACCGGTTTTTCAAAACAAAAATTTTCGTTTGATTTAATCGGGAAAATGCTCCGATTAGATAAGGCAAAATTTACAATAAAAAGTAACTGGTGGAAATGATCAAGGAGGGTTAACTAGACGGAAAAAATGCATCCCTGATGAAACCTCGGGTTGCCTAAATTTTGCTACTTTTACGTTGCCCGAGAAACTCTCGGGTTGCGCAGCGAGAGGGTTAAGTAATATTAGATATTGTTTTCTTAGTCTATTGTTTTTAAATAACTGTTACGATACATATTTATGGAATGACCTTCTTTGTGCAAAGCAAATATGATTCACAGGGCCCTCTGAAACAATTTAATCTGAATCGTATGTGAATCATACACCGGCGGTTACAGAATTAATTAAAGTGAACAATGATTTTCAATCTCCAGTGAATATAATTGAGTTTTATAACATAAACCCACTTAAAATGTGAGCTCTTCTAAACTTCTGAAATTCATCAAAGTGCTTTACAATGTTTAACCCTTTATCTACTGACAGTACTTATAAGTACTACTCACTTTAAACTTTCATCCCATAGTGAATATTACTAATAATCTAATGGTACTTTGCAAAAACACTCTTTTAACTCCACTTTATCGGGATACATGGCAGCAGTAGTTCTGGGATTGTTATTTTAGCGAGAAAGGAGGCTATCTTTGACACAGACGATGGGTTTTGTGCCGACTCTTTGTACAAATTGTCATGCTCGTCTTTTTATTACTGCAAACACAGTAAAAGATATAAGATAGGTGTTGGATTTTTTTATGTGTTCATTATGATCTTAGAATACAGTTTAACTAGCTATTTTAGGTGAACGGTGTATGTATTTGATTTAACAGTTGAATTACACGGTGATACTTATAAGTACGATCAGTACACTGGATATTGGAGAAAAACTTTTTATTTACTTTTCGTCTGTGTAGTTATCCATCGTTTTTATCTGCTTCAAAATGTAATTACTAAAATGTAGTGTAGTAATGATTTCCCTGGTATTTCTTTTCTGTTTCATTGTTATTTTTTATAGGAAATGGAAAAAGTTGTAGCACCGGCTCGTTTTTGCTATGCTAGAAATGACATATGTAAATTCATATATTGCATATGTGGAGATGCGAGAGAACATGTTGTCCTTAGAATATAGACGTCGCATAACTAAAGGACTGCTAACAAGATCGAAACCCAAAGTTTTTTTTAACCCTTTCAGGGGCAAAGCATTTTCAATTCTAAAGTGTTGAAATAAATGATTGGCACCGGAATTTGCCAAAAGATTTATATGTAAATAAGAAAAAAAGGGCCTATATGTCACATACTTATTAAATCGAAAATATTTTCTGGTGCCATTGGAAATAACTTGTGGGTTTTCTGTTACGATATTTTAGTCATAGTGTGCTGACCGTACTTTAAAGTACCACTTTAATTAATTAAATTTCTTACGGGTGAGTATTTTTTTTATGTTTATCCTTTAATTTTCATTGTAGTAACCGATAAAAAAATATTACATGAAAAAAAATTTGCAGTAGATCATAATGCAGTAGACAAAAGGTTAAATCATTGAAAATGCTCTATATTCTCTTAGATGAAACACGTTTTTGTAAATATTCAGAAAGTTAATTATTGAAATACTATTTACTTAAGAAAAATCATTATAAAAAGATTTTAATTGAAATTTTGATCAAGAATTTTATTGAAACTTTGGTCAGCATTTTCACTTCCATACTAAAAATGTTCAAAAGGAAATTTGTTTATTTCACTTTTAACCCCTTCACGCTCGAATTAAATTACGGTTTAAAAATTCAAATTGCTTATCAGCACCACTTTTTTGAAAAAGAAATATTCACCTTATTTAATGACAGTTAAAATGATACCATAATAGAGCCAATTATACTATTTTATAAAACTGGTGGGAATCAAATAATCTGAATAAAAAACGCAGCTCGAGAATATCTCGGGAGCGAGAATTAAGGGGTTAAACAAACATCTGTTGTATTTATTTTTCAAAATGGATTTCACACGCGAACAGGTGCTGTGAAACATTAAATTAAAATTTTCGAAATGTACAGAAAGGTTTTTCTTCTAACCTTTCAAAAGTATCGTCGTTTATTTAAATAAGATTAAAGCTTTTATCATGTTATTTTTGCATTGTACAAAAATGTGTTGCTTTGGAAAAGGTAAAAAATTATTTAATTTACTAATTACTAAATCCTTAATTTTAATTTGCTAATTACTAATTACCAACTAATTTACTACTTACTAATTTACTAATTTAATTGACTAAACCTATAGACTTAAGTCTGAAATAAAATTAGCAAAAGTTTTAAATAACTAAGAATATAACTTTCTTATACTATTTATACTCTAACAATTATTCTTTAATCTATTGTCATAAAAAGTATTAAGTGTATGAAACTTCATTTGGAACAGCACAAGTTGTTTTCAAAATAGGATTAAAATCTTTTAAAAAGAAGCATGCTATATTTTATGGACACGGATGAAAGAAAATGCTTCACGTTTTCTAATTTTAAATCTTGCTTCTAAAAAATAAAAGTCTCACAAGGTAGGTCTATCAAACCTAACTTTTGAATTTCATTCAAAATTTTATTAGCATAATAACATGCCTATATGTAGTCGTATTTATAAAATTAATTGCTAAATCAAAACTGGAACACCACAATTTTGTTTTTCAAAATTGCACAAGATTTCCTGAAATTACAGTTTAACTTCCACTGTCGAATTTTATGCCTTGAATTAAATTGATTTTAAACAGGGTAAGATATTTCATTCTGCAACAAAACAAACTCTAAGAAACTGGACGTTTTTGTGGAGTTTCTATTATTTTTGTTTCCTTCCCCACGCTAAAAAAAAATAGTAAGAGGAAATTAGTAAGATTTGCCTTTCCACTGAGCGAAGTAAAATGGTCATTTCATGTGTTGGCATTTATGCATGGCATTTTCGCAGTAGTTTTCATTCTAATATACTCAAGTAAATGCAATTTTGTAATATTAGTGTATGCATACAAATTCTAATGCATTAACTGCCATCATTATACATTACTTTGTCAAAAAAGAGCTGGTCTTTAACGACTTTTACAATGTATTACGACCAATGACTGATCGTAGTACATGGACTACACAGGGGATTCAAAAGAAAAATCGCTCTCCTAAACTGGTTGGTGTGTAACAGTAGTATTTATATTATTGCATTAGAATAATAGAGAAGAAAGTTTTACGATAGGCTTAGTAAACTGGTTTCTTTTGCTGAATGATAATAATAAAGACAAAAAGACGAGATTGTATCGAATCGAGTATATTTAGTTACATATTTACAAGAACTGCAACAACTGTTATAAAACAGAGGAACAACATGTATTTGTAGATTTTGAAAGGCCCGTGACAGACAGGTAGCAGAAGTGAAAGAGAGCTAGAAATCTAGCTTAACCCTTTTAGAAGAGCCGTTTGCAGTCTGCAAACGCTTTATTTTAATGCCAAAATTGACGAAGGCACCTGTAATTTTTTAGTAAAATTTCGATCTCATAACATATTGAAGAATAGCTTTTGATTATTTTTAAATAAAGTTGTTCATAAATTGCGGTGTGAACGAATTATTTAAACATATATGGAGCAGAAATGCATTGCCCCTGAAAGGGTTAAAGAATCCATTACAGTAAAACAAGCAATTGTACAAAAATGGAAACTGAATTAATAACAATTTAATGTAATGCTATGATTACAATATTCTAACATCAAGGCTGCCACAAGCGATTATTTTTATATTTTGTACGCACCATTATTAAAAAAAAATACATTTTATAGTATATTTCCTTTGCAAATCTTTACAAGGCATATTTTCGTTTTGAAAAAGTGGTGTGAAATATAATTAAAAAGTAGTAAATGTGTTTCATTCTACAATAATTGCTCTCATTACTTATACATTTTATGCATGATTGATTATCCTAAAAACTTAATATTTACATTTCAGAAGTAATGTTTTTAAGCCATAAGAAGTCTTGCAAACTTTCAGTTAAAGCTTCAGCTTCAGTTGACAATACTGCAACTAATTTTTTTTATTAAAACACCACAGAACAGGCATATTATAAAACATCAAAATATAACCTGATACTGATTTCCGGTCATTTGTGTTTGCCCCCCCCCCCCCATCAGCATCAACATACATGGATAATTTAATCCTTAAATGCATAATGATGCACTATCTGCATAAATTTTTATGAACTCTTAACAACCACTACATTTATAACCCTTTAAGACCCAACCCGCACGATCGTGCGAGTTGGACATTCATTTAAAGTTTTGCTTCTGAGTCGTATGTAATAAAAACTCGAAACGAACGATAGTTCTGGTTTGCAGATAGAGTAAAGTATCATTTTTTCTCAATAGGTAGCGATTACAGTCATGTTTTACTTTCTACAAGCATGACTAGCTTTGTTTACAAATACATCGGGTCTTAAAGGGATATAGAAATATTAGTGATGTTAAAAGTACGTAAAGAGACTTCTGACAGTTTATCGAGGAGCCTGGGGTCACTGCCCCACATCCCCGACAGTAATACTATGGAAAACTAACAAGAAGTGAAAAAATATGCAACTAAATAAGACTAAAAATATATCTTAAATTTTCTGGTGATCAATCTTTAAATAATAAATAACAGTTTAAATAACAAATAACTAAATTAAATAATAATTAAAACAAAAATAAATGATAAATAACTTATTAAAGAAGTGAAAATTAATTTTAAATGTTTCAGGTTTAAATGAAAGTTTTCTATTTTAAATAAAATGAATGGAAGGATTATATTTTAAATGAAATTAATGAAATACAAAATAATGCGACGGGAAAAATGTTTGGCGATTTATCACATGCGTTCCGCTAACATAAAAATACCGAGTTCTTGATTTCTCTATCAGAATCTTCCGATTTGGCAAAAGATTGTTCAAGTAAATTGAGAAACAACATGTTATGAATAAAAGTAACATGATACATTTCTTAGCATACATTTAAGGAAAACCAAACTGGTCGCCAAATTAGTTTAACCCTTTAATTCTCGCTCCCGTCAATATCTCGGCCTGAGGTGTCGTTCGTTATTTCTCGTGCCCGTCATATTCTCGGGCTGGAGATTTAATTGCTGGAAAAAACTTCTGAAACCAGAAAAATTGAACTGGAATTTCCATTTGAAGTCTTTGAATATTAGCACTCTGGTTTGATTTGTGCGATCTATAATTTGCCATAGATTTGTCATAGATTTGTAATATTTTTGTCATTTTGATATGGATTCTGATGAATCAAGCCTTTCAGATGATAACTGGAATATTAGCCCCTTCACGGTCGCTTAATATTTGAAAAAACCATCAAAAGTGTACCTATTTTTTTTATTACAGAAATTGAAT
Source organism: Maratus speciosus (assembly GCA_963932465.1). NCBI lineage: Eukaryota > Metazoa > Arthropoda > Arachnida > Araneae > Salticidae > Maratus > Maratus speciosus. The sequence continues at coordinate 370,356,593 of OZ010799.1, read as the reverse complement.
AATTATAAGGTTTCTAAATAAAATATGCAATTAGTTTATTTTTAAGGCGAAAAAACAATATTTTATAGCCATATTCATATTTGTATAAAAGCCATCATGCGAGAATTATGTGTCTTAACCTCTTAAGCTCCGCCCCCCGATAAATGTAGGCTACTATCTTTTAATTCAGATGTTTGACTCCCACCAGTTTTTTTTTAATTGTGTAAATGGCTTTATTTTCGCATCATTTTATCTGCCGTAAACTACGGTGGTGGGAATCAAACAATCTGAATAATAAAAAAAAGTAACCTACATTTATCGGAGGCGGAGCTTAAGAGGTTAAGACACGTAATTCTCCCATGATGGCTTTTATACAAATATGAATATGGCTATAAAATATTGTTTTTTCGTCTTAAAAATAAACTAATTGCATATTTTATTTAGAAACCTTATAATTATTCAATTTCTGTAATAAAAAAAATAGGTGCACTTTTGATGGTTTTTTCAAATATTAAGCGACCTTGAAGGGGTTAAAATAACCTTTTCTAATATATATATATATATATGTTATGATTAAAATTTGAGTTGCCATCGTTAGAGAAAAGTGTTTTACATTAGATAAAAATTAATATCTCGAAAACTAATTCAAATTTTGAAATTCTAATACCAGTTTTTAAATTTGCAGATCTTTAATATAAGAATAAAAAACACAATTCTAAAAGAATAATTCATGGATTTAAGGGATAAGTTTTGCAAAATAAAAATAAGGTATTTTGACACATACTTATTAAAATATATACTAATTTACAATATTTTAGTTTTTCCTTTTATTGAGATGTGCAACATAAGAAAAGGTTGACGTATTATAAGAAAAATATCTCTCTGATTTTTTTTTTATTATTTTTTCTTTGTAATAAACCTTTCTGAGAATCATATATAATTTTTTGGAAACGAAATAAAAAATCATGCATTTTTTTGCTTTTTATACGCAAGTTTTAAAGACAACGTTCCCTTTAAATATCTTAAGATTTTCTATAGTGCAACACATCCAACTTAGTAGGATTTTCCTGCATTTGACTCAAACAGTTAACCATATACAAAATATTAGGTCGAGAAATATGTGCTAAGTACAATAAGCAACCTACAAGCTCACTCATATATCCATACCATTATAATATAGTTTAACTAGGGGCTCTGCCCCCTGCAAGCTACGCTCACCAATCCCCGTTCAGACACCGCAGAATCTAAAAACACGCTAATTTGATCGGCTTTAAAAAGATTATAGAAGATTGAATTATGAGAAAAAACCTGTGGCGATCTACCTGTTATCGGGTTTCCATTCAATTCCCATTGATTGCGAAAATTTAAGGCCGAATCAGTTGCTGTTAAGCCATCCAATGTTTGTTTTAGTGTTTGATTAAAGAAGATCAGTTAAACATTTGAAAAGAAGCTAAAATAAAATGAATTAAGTAAATAGAGTCTTTGCCTCCTGGTATTTTTTAACAGCGATAAAACGATTAATATAATACAATACAGACATTTTAAATATATCTTTTTAAATCTGATCTAAGTTTCACTAAAGTTTTTTTCTTTTCTCTTTTTAGCATTCACATGAAAATACTTTTGTTTTTAGAAAGAAATATCGAAAACCTCGTTTTCGAATACCAGTTACATATGCATTTTTAAATTATTTTCGGTTATTTTTAAAATGAAATAACAATAAATAAAAAAATTGGCGCCATTTTGGCGCCAATTAGGTACCCGATGCGTATATGACATCTGTGCCTAATACTTTTTTCATTTCGTTTAAAAAAAAAGAGAAAGAAGTCAAAGCCATTAATTTTAAATGTTTCAGTTTTAAATGAAAGTTTAGTATTTTAAATAAAATGACTGAAAGGATTATACTTTAAAAATAAAAATTAATGAAATACAAAAAAATGCGACGGGAAAAATGTTTGGCGATTTATCACCTGCGTCCTGCTAGCATAAAAATACCGAGTTATTCGATTTGTCGAAAGATTGTTCAAGTAAATTGAGAAACAACATGTTATGAAAAAATTCTAACGTGATATATTTCTTAGCATACATTTAAGGGAAACCAAATTGGTCGCCAAATTAGTTTAAAATAGCCTTTTCTAAAATGAAAAAAAATATGCATTATGATTAAAATTTGAATTGCCATCGTTGGAGAAATGTGTTTTAAATTAGAGAAAAATTAGTATCTAGAAAACTAATTCCAATTTTGAAATTCTAAACCAGTTTTTAAATCTGCAGATCAATACGGATTTTTGTTGTTAACTTCACCGCATAATAATCCATATTTTAGGAGAAATCGCCATGAAACATAATCAGTCGTTTAATCAGTCGTTTCATAAAATCGTTTCATAAAGTCGTTTCATAAAATCGTTTCATAAAGTCGTTTCATAAATTCGTTTCATTAGGGTTTTATATAGAGAGAGAAGATATGACATATATGGATATTTATTAATGACATTATGCTTTTTTTCGCTGTAATTCTTCAGATAGCATGGTAACCAAATTTCACTGTATTCTATTTTGTATACCGTATATTCTAGTATACTAGTACTCATATATTCTAGTACTCATTTTTGAAACAAGAAAATTGGTCAAATTTTACAGCTGCGCCATATAAGCCATGTATAAAAATGTAAGCTTAAAAATAGAGAAATAAGATTCCTAAATTAACGAACAAAAGAAGAAGACGTGATAATTTGAACGAACAAGATTACGATTACAAACGCTTTATGGGAATTCGAGCAGATAGAAACATATGTCCGCACTTTGCATTTGCTTTATTTTCTTTATGTTTGTACTAGTTTTTATACTTTTTTATTCGCCTCACTGAACTTTCCTCCCTGATATCCCACGAAAGTTACTTTGAAGACAAAGAGGGTGCACAGAATACGAAGAATATACCTAATAGAAAAATACAATCACAGATCGTTGGTGTGTATTATGCGCCGGAATATACAATATATTTCTCTATCTCTCTTTCCATATATGTACAGACAAGAAAAAATCATAATATTATCATTGAATATGTAAATATCGAATATTAACCCCTAAACCAAGGCTCGGCAAGTAATTTTAAGTGAGGTCCGAATACTTTTGAAAAATTTTATCAAGGTTCAGAGAAAAAAAAAACACGTAAGTAATATAAGTACTTATTACTTTTAAATCGTTATTTTTACATACACATACATATATTATAAAATAGAAAGTCAGGTATTCGTTCTGAAAAATTACTACATATACAGGTGTACGTTCTGAAAATTTTTACATACACATAATAAAATAGAAGAGGCAGATATTCGTTGAAACATTAAAGCGAAAAATTACACTTCCAGTTTACGTAGTGAACAGCTAATGATCAAGGTTATCGCCCGTTAATCTCGAAGGCTATTCATTTTCAAAAATTTCATTTCGGAGAACGTCCTTTCTTATACATAAATGGAGCTAAACGTAGTAATAGTTAGTAATAGCAATAGTTAGGTGTTTTTTTTTTTTTTTTTTTTTTTTTTTTTTTTTTAACCCCAAAATTCTTCAGGAGATGCAGTTTTATACATTTGCAAGGGAATGTCTTCTAGCAAGTCATTCATCTCCATTTGAAGTAAGCAATTTTCAAGACTGAACAACTTCGAAGTCACATCAAGAAACATGCAGTGTGTGTTTCGAAATTCTTCTTTTTATATTCAAGTATTGTTGGAAAATTAATAAAGTTTTCATTTGCATTATTTTTTTAGGTGGTCCATACTTCGACCTTTAGCGGTCCGGATGTGGACCGCTGTCCGCCACTTGCCGACCGTTACCCTAAACCCTTTCGTTGCGTAATTTTTATTTTTATCAAAATAGGTTAAAAAATTGCGCCCATTGAATTAAAATCAGGCTAAATCAGGTCTGTCACTGGAGACTATTTTTATATTCTCACACCACTATTTTAAGAAAATTAATTTTTGGGTATCCTTCTCTTGTAAATGTCGTTAAAGTCTATATGTAATTTTTTGAAGTTAAAAAGTGGTCCGAGTTGAATTAAAAAATAGTCGCCACTGGAAAAAAGGAATCCCCGTGGAAATCTCGGGATGCGCAAATTTTGCTACTTTTACGTTGGCCGAGGAAATCTCGGGTTGTGCAGCGAGAGGGTTAACGGTGGCATTAAATTACGGTTTAAAAATTCAAATTGCTTATTGGCACTACTTTTTTGAAAAAGAAATTTTCACCTTATTTAATGACAGGTAAAATGATACCATAATAAAGCTAATTACATTACTTTATAAAACTGGTGGGAATAAAACAATCTGAATCAAATACACAGCCCGTGAATAACACAGGAGTAAGAATTAAGGGGTCAAACTATGTTATAATTTTGTGTTTACAGGGTGTTACAGAAGATGTGAATTTGTCGGTCGAACTCAGAAATGCTCTGTATATATGTGATTTAATTTTAATTATGTATATATAGGATATTACTGTATATCAAAAGTTTAAATTTATTTAAATTTACTTTATTGTCATATTTTCTATAAGATTGGAATATTCGTTGACTGTACTTTTAATTAAACTTTTATCGTAAACTTTTAATTAAATATGCGATTGATTTTCTTTTATGTATACTTTTAATTCAGCATTGAAATGCAGTGAGTTCACCAATTGCACGATATTTTTAAAAAATAAACAAAATTGTTGAAAAGGTAAACTGTAGAAAAAGCAGTAGAAAATACATCTTACACTCCTAACAATTTTTTTTTTGTTCTAATGATTTTAATAACTAATTAAGTATCACTATACAAAGAACTTTTAAAAACACGAAAGATTTTCTGTATCTTTGATCTGGAAATCTTCGTTTCCCTTTAACATTTTCGCTTTCATAAGAAAAATTTTCAAAAGAAAATTTGTTTATTTCTCTTTTAAACAAATATCTACAATATTTATTTTGCAAAGTGAAAAGCTTTCCATTAAGCCTGCAAACAGCCGCTGTGGAGTTTTAATCCAATATCTTCAAAGTACTGAGGGTAAGCTTTCATTCGACCTTTAAAAATACGCTGCCATCATTTATTTAACTAAGTTAAAACTAGTACTTTTTATTTTTAGTATTTGTATACACAAGTTAAATTAATTCAGAGAAAAATCATGATGGAAAGTATGTGGTAGTAGAATTTATTAGTATAAATTTAATTAGAACGTGAATAACATTCTATCAAAATCTCTGTTTTACTGTTAATTAAAATAAGCTGTTAGTGCTGATAAATGTATTTTTTGTTTTGTTACAATTTGGGCTGAGCAGAATTTTAAAATTCCAGTTTATTTTATCCCCGTTGATATACTACTTAGCTACAAACTTTTAAGTTTTCTTCTTACCGCTGAAATTTAATAGAAATTTTTGCCTGATTTAAATGTAGATTTCGATGTTTAAGGGAAGTCTTACTGTTAAAGTTTAGTGATAGCAAAAAAGCGTACAATATTAATAGTTTTCTATGCAAAGCGATATAAGTAAGCGTCCTATCTTAAATGGGAGAGGTAACCGCAAGATTAAAGGCGAGGTCACATTAATCCATGGAACTATTAATAAAGAGGAAATGGCATACCCTTAAGATAGTGAAGCTTCAACTGTAACCGCTATTGCAGGAGTTGTTTATCGCCGGCGGAAACTTTAACCAGTAGATTTATATAGAAATTTTGAACTTATTTAAACACTTTATTATTACGAAACTCCTGTCATAAATGATGGTGGAAACAGGTTTTCATTTTTACTGGTAGGAGTTTACTTTGGTGATAGTTACAACCTGCGTTTCCGCCATATTGTGACAACCGAGGAAACAAATTGACAGTTTTAAAAGGCATACTGATACCAGTAAAAACAAATAGAAAATTTTATGACTTTTTTGAGAAAATTTTTCATGAATAAGACGCTTAATTAAGGCAAAATTTTCTATTCAATTTTACTGGTGGGACGTTTTCCCTGGCGGTAATCAGAAACTGACGATCCGATTTAAAGAAGCAGCCGACATATTGTGCGTCCTGTTTGATACAGTTACTTCACTCGCAACTGGTAGACAGTGCAGTATATGTCTCCTCCTCTTGATTCATAACTCCATTCATTAATCAAGGTCGCGCGCCACGTAGCGGACGAGGTTAAAATACAAGAAGATATCTAATTGTTTTTCTACTTCACACCACTAAAATTGTAAAGCTTTTTTTATGTTGAATAATAGTTGAAATGTATCTGACAAAGAGAAGAAAACTTCGTAGTGTCAAATGCATCTGGACACACCTCTTGCTACGCCATTATTTTGCAATAGGGATGGGCATTTCCACTCATTTTGAGGAGTCGACGCTGAGTCGACTCACTTGATTGATGAGTCGACATACTGACTCGACTCTCGACTCACTTGCGAAAGTAAGATTGGTTGGTTGGTAGTAAAGATGACGCAATTCTACTTTTCGTATCAAATTTATCGCGTAGGAGAAAATATATGAGCATAAGCTTGAATTATTTTGGATTTGATTTTATATAGAAGAAGTCTTTTATATTAAACTTTGGTGGATGGTAACTGGAAACAGCCAAACTAGATCTCCCTACGGGCCGAAATTTCCTGGCCCCGTCCACAGAAAAAAAAGTTCGGCTTGTTCATAGAAAAAAGTTTGGCCCGGCCCGTAGAAAAATAATCAACTAAACGCCCCGGTATAAAATCTAAAAGTTCATCCCGTACAAAAAAAATTACTGGTCCGGCCCGGTTGAAAACTGAAAAGTTCGGTCCGATCCCGTCTTGGCCCGACCTCCCCCCCCCCCCCCCAAAAAAAAAAGTTAAAATCTAGGTCTAAAATCTAAAAACTAGAAAACATGGATTTTTACGTTGATAGAATTAAAAATTGTTTCGTACGAGTCTTTTCATTTTTATAATCTTCATTTTTAAAGAAACATCGTGTGCTGAAATATTTATTTTTTAATGAATCACTATCCTCTATGTAAATGATTCAGTTAACATTAATATCCTTAATCCATATTCTATGTATTTGAGGCTTAAGAATCTGATAACTACTATACAGTAAAATCACCGAAGACGAAATTGCTTAGGAAATAAAAAATATACGTTAGAGACAACTTTTCTTCTTAGCAGTTTTAAATGTATTATGTACTTTTCCTCACATATTATTATATTCATTTTTCATGTATCAACACGTTTTGTAGTTTAAGAGAGGATTCCGTCATATACAGGTTCTTTTTCACAAGTTTTATTGTATTTTAATTTTATTGCCTAGAAATTGCTATTCTTTAAAAATAATAAATTTTAAATTTTAGTTGTACAATAATGGCAATTTAAAAATATATGCATTTTTTGCAAAAAGTTTTGTGCCGGGACAAATTTTACTTATTTTTACACGGATAAGACCAGGCCCAGACAATAATTTTCGTACCGGCTGGGTCGAGACCGGTACTTAAAATGTCGGCCCTTGCAAATCTTGGAAGAATGAAGCCAGTCCCGGATCGATACTGAAAAATTAAGTTGAGCTCGGCGCAATCTTTTAAAAAAAGAAAGGCCCTAGGCCGGTCTGCAAAGAGCAATGCCTAAGTCCGGGCCAAAGCCTTAAAAAAAGTAAGGCCCGGTCCGACCCCAGCGTTGCCAAAGATTGGCCCTAGCTCTGCCCACGGGCTGGACCGGTGCACACATCTAAGCCAAGCTGTAAAATATAGAAATATACTTGTTTAATCCCGCACCATGTCTAAAAATTTACCTTTTTTTTTTTAAAACTGGGTTGGGTTGGGTTGATTGTTGACGGCCAATTATCTACACGAGGGATATGGGCCCTAGGGAGAGTGCCTTCCGTGGAGGTCTTTCTAAGGGAACCTAACCCGTATTAACGCTTGGAGAACCAAGGTTCGAAGAAAACTCCGAACGATTAGGCCGACGGGCGCGATTGGGTTCGAACCCAGCACCTCCCGTCTACCAGTTTCGAGAGCAGAACCTCTCAGCCACTGGTGGGGCTTTTAAACTGGGAGTGGAAGGTTTTGAACTGTTATTTTTTATATAGATATATGTATATATCAAGTTTTAAAGGTTTAAATTTTCTGTGCTGAAAACAAAACGGGAAACGGATTTTTTTTTTTTTTTGTGTGTGTGTGTGTGTGTGTACGCGCGCTCGTGCGGGGAGTGTGGGGTAAGTGAAATTTACTGCTGACAAGGACAAGAATTCATCAAAATATCCGAAATCCTCCTCAATCACAGCATTTTAAATTCTTAGATCTCTTCTTCATTGATTTTTTTTAGTATTCCGTACTTAAAAAGTGAAAACGGAGCTATTATATGTTGATAGTGTTAACAAATTTATAGATTAAAAGCTATTCACAAATATTTTTCAAAAAAAAAAAAAAGGACTAATTTAGTTACTTGATTTGTTTTTCTTTTATGTGTGTGTGTATGTGTATCGTTTGGGTATTGTTGGAAAGACCTCGTAACACCGAAATCAAAAATATATTTGTTCTAATTTTAAATACTGTCAAAAATATGCCCCCCCCCCCCTCCAGCCTATTTCCGAATCTACTAAAAGTGAAATTATTAAAAAAAAAAAAAAAAAAAAAAAAAACTAGGAGCAATAGTAGTTTATTCAAACTTTGCTGGAAAATTATAGCGATTATCCTCGGTCACATAGTTTTGGAGAAAACCGCATTTTTCCTTACACACATACTTTAATTTGCGGGTCTCAGCGGCAGTATTTTTAACTACAAAGTTATAAAATTGACAGGCCTAACTATTGTGGCGATTTGGAATCAAATAGCGTTTTCCATTATTTTTACGTAAGTAAATTGCTTATCAAGAAAATTACGATTTTTGTCACGTAACGACAAGTTTATCTCTTTTCCCCGTGCTATCGTGTACCGAACTTCGTTTAATAACTTCAACTTTGACAGCAGTTTTTGAAGGATATTTTGACAAAAAAAGGAAAACGCCATTCGATTACTTAGTTCCTGAATAAGAACACGTGTAAATTTTACGCTTTTCCGAACAAAAAATAATTTAATAATCAGTCGCCCGTCCACCCGGAAGGGGGGGGGGGCTAGTAAGTTTTAAAAGGTTCTTTTTTTCTCATGTTTATAGTTTTTGATTTACTCCCTTTTAAAATTTTATTTTTAAAAGCATGATAATATATTGAGATATATCCATAGAGAGACACACACAGCCTAGTTGTTTACGAAAAAAAGGGAGGAGGGGGGGGGGAAGCGACAGGATTCCGAAAATATCTTCCATATCTGGGTTTAAATAAGGAACGTTAGAAAAATCGATTGGCTAAACTTTAAAAAAATATATGCAAATTATATGCATTTAATATTACCTGCGAACATTTTTATTTATAAAAGGGAATTAAAATAACATTATATACGCAAACAAATAAACGATAATTCACTTTCATCTAAAATACATCTATTATAAAATAAATTCGGTAACTTAGTATATTTTAAACAACCTGCTACTAAAGTAGGATTTTATTTCTCTTTCTTCTAAGTTTTTTTTAATATTGCATGATATGAAAACAGATGAAAATATTCCCTTAACTAGTCCTACTTCTTTTTTTGCCAAAAAATACAAAGGTAACATCTGCTTTTTTAAAAATCTTCTTTCCCCGAAGCATATCGTAAATTCAACTAATCTTTAACAAAATATCCTACAGCCCGCCCCCTTATCTCTGTCCCTCCCTCTCCTTTCATTCATACCGTCATCTTCCTAAACATACATGTACACTGCTTTCTTCTTTCCCAAAATCGCCAATACATAATTAAACAAAGATCTCCGTTCTCTGTTAAACAACACAGCCCGGATTCGAAGAGTTGAAATCCGATACTGAGTCGAAGAATCGAAAATCCACTCTTCAACTCTCGACTCTCCAAGTCCGACACTGTGTTAAACTTGTCCAACCACTCTTTGAGTGAGTCGACTTCGACTCTTCGACTCCGAATCCCAAACTGAGTGGAAATTAAAGTTCGACTCTTTTGAGTCGAGGCAATTCACTATCGAGGAGTCGACCGTTCGACTCACTTGGAAGAGTCGAGATTTTGAGTCGACTCTTCGACTCTTCGGCCAACTCTATTTTGCAATAAATGTGGTAAACAAAATTCAGTTCCATGAGTGTTTAAAGGTTTAAAAAATATGCGCAGATGGTAGATATTCTGTCATATATGACGTCACACTGAAAGCCCGCGTATGTGGATTCGGATTATCACCCCTTCCACAAGATGGCGCAACTCTGTTAATTTACGCCCGATTCCAGTATTAAGTTGTAGGCTTACTTATATCGCTTTGGTTCTATGAAGATTGATAAGTTTTAGATGGTAACAAAAAAGGTAATGCGATGACTATCTTTTAAGTATGATAAAGACAATTGATTGAATCGAAAAATATTACATAATCGATACTATGTCTAGTATTTACTTTCTTTTACCAGACAGTACTATCGACCGAGGAACTATTAAAATAGAGGAATTGACATATCCTTAAAATGGTGAAGTTTGAAGTTTAACCGCTTTCGCAGGGGTTAATTACCGCCGGGGCAAATTTCCACCAATAAATTTAAATAGAAATTTTCTCCTTTTAATTAATCCAAAATTTCAGTCATAAGTAATGAAGAAACAGATAATCATTTTTACTGATGGAAGTCTACTACGGCGGTAGTCAAGCACTGCGTTTCCAGCAGGTTGTGACAACTTGGACAACCTTCTGTCAATGTCAGTGAAAAAGATTATAATACCTAGACAAACTGCCACTAGTAAAAACAACAAGTTGGAAATTGCTCGTCAAACGTGGCAAATGAGGTGCGTTCGTACTATAACAAGTTTTATAATTATTTTTTGCACCCCATATTGTACTGAATGTATACTTTTTTGCACTTCATAAAGTACATAGTCTTTAACATCATTAAAATGCACTCCCAATAATTTTTTTCCCATTCCCCGAACACTTTTGACTGTCCCTGTAATTAAACTATACATCCGATTTTCTTAAAATTTGAAATGGCTCGACAAAATTTTGCAACAATTATATCTTTAAAATTTCAGACCATTCGGAAGGCTGTAACATCATTAAAATGCACTTGCAATAATTTTTCCCATTGGCCGTCATGTAAAGAAAAACTTTTGACTGTCCCTGTAATTAAAATATACATCCGATTTTCCTAAAATTTGAAATGGCTCGACAAAATTTTGCAACAATCTTATATTTCAAATTTCAGACCATTCGGTTGGGTAGTTTTTGCTCTGTTACATGCGGACGGACAGACGGACGGACTGAACGACGACTATAGGTGCTACGTATTTATATAATTACGAACGCACCTAAAAAGAGAGTTTTAACCATGTTTGTGAGATAAATTTTCCGTGCGCTTAAATAAGACGAAATTTCCTATTCAAATTTAGTGGTGGAAGTTTGCTCCAAATCAAAAACTGTTGATCCGAAAAAAAAAAAAAAAAAAAAAAAAAACTGCCATTTTGTGACAACTTTTTCAGTTACTTCCCTATCAACTGGTAGACAATACACTATATGTCCTCTCCTCTTTATTCATAACTCCATTCTATCGACGGCATTTTTTTAGAAATACCGATTAATGATTCATAATTTATTCGGAAGTATGCGAAGTTTATTAGTTCTACATGTTATTAATGTTACCAGACTGGCGGATTTTATATTGTTTCGAATTTATTTATTAGTAACATATTTAATTAATATATTATTAATAATATATTTTAATATATTATAATATATTTTTTATTTTGTTTCGAAAAAAATATATATAATTCTAAAAAAGGTTTATTACACTGGAAAAATAATGAAAAAAATCAGAGATATATTTTTCGTATATTGCGTTACTTTTTCTTATGTTGCACATCTTCAACGCAAGCAAAAACTACTGTTATAACTAAAATAATTCAAAATTAATATAATTATATTAATAATTTTGCATTGTTTAATTAATATAAATTAATTTGCATTATAATTAATGCTAATTAATATAATTATATTAATAAGTATGAATCTAGATAACTTATTTTTTGTAAATTTTATTTTGCAAACCTAACCCTTTACACTAGAACTACTAAGACCGTCATTTTGACGGTTTTCAAATTTCATACTCAAAATTTTGATATAATTTATGTATTGTTCTAGAATTTTATGATACGACTTTTAATGAAATATAAGAATAGTTAAATATTCCTATTCAATTTCCACTCACCCACTTTAATTTCCATAATCAGTATGACCTCTACCTATTTATACAAAGACCCGTCAAAATGACGACTTTGACAGGACCTCCACAGGCGACTATTTTTTAATTCTACCTCGCACCAACTTTTCTAAACAAAAATCTTTGATATATCGTTTGACAACATTTGTAAGAGAAATACACTACAAAATTTACTTTCTTAAAATAGTGGTGCGAATAGAATAGGAAAATAGTCGCCTGCGCAGCCATGCTTTTGCGATATCAAAGTTGAATGATCCAAAATGTTCGGCAGCCGTTATAACGGGATATATTTTGCTCCGATTAATATTCAATTTACAGCTGAATGGTCTGACTGGTAAATGTAATCAGGACGCAATCATTATCAGCTTAAATGTGATAAAGTTCTTGATGAAAAGTGCATGCAAAGTGTAATCTGTAAAAAGTCCAATCTCGGAAATAGTATTGTAGGAAGGCTAATTGCTTTCCGTTAAGTCTTGCACAGCTTGATTTTCGACAGGCTATGTCACTCACTAATAGAGGAACCCTACAATCCGGTGGAATACCAGAAGGCGTGGCTTACCATGTGGTATACTATAAATGCAAACAGAAACTCTTTTTCTTTGTTTTTTATTAATAATTAATGATTTATTATATTAAATGTTGTTTTTGTTAAATTATATTCTTTTACTTACATTAACTAAGTCAAAAGTTACAATGAAAGAGCCATGATAAAAAATCCGTCAATTTGACGGGTGCGGTAAAACTAGGTATATATTAAACATCGGTAGTTCTAGTGTTAAATGCATGAATTATTCTTTTGGAAACGTGTTTTTTATTCTTATATTAAGGATTAAACCCCAGTAATTTTAAGATAGAGTTTTCAGTTTATTTAGGAGCATATTTTTGTAATTATTACAGGATTAATATTTCTACATAAATATAGTGGTTGCTAAATCTAAATAAAAAGTGATGCAGATATGCATAAATGTCCATTTAAGGGTTAAGATTTCTTTTACCTTTTCAGGGGCAAAGTACTTTCAGTACTAAAATGTTGAAATAAATGACTAGCACCGGAATTTACGAGTAAATTTATTTGGAAATAAGAAAAAGGCTATATTTCACACTCATATTAAATAGAAAAAATTTTCGCAAAATTCTGGTGCCACTGTGGGTTATGGAATTAAAATTAAGTGGTTTCATAACCATACTCCTGCCCCTGCTTGTCAAGACTGCTACTTTCATAGATCCTAGTCCTTTCTAGTTTTTTCTCTTTTTCTATTTATATTATACGTAATATTTAAATAAAAAAACAAACTCCTATCAACTTTCCGATTTATATTTTATTAATTTTTTTCTTGCAGTTGATACTATAGTAATTTTTCACATCTTTCTTTATTCAGTTTTAAACATTTTCTTTTCCATCACCCCACTTTACTGTGGCTTTACAGAATAAATTTACATTTTTTTTTATATATAACAATTAACTTTTCATTATGCACAGTGTATAATAAAAAGGTTTCCAAAGCCACATAATTAAAGGAGCCTTGAACATCTGGTCAACTCGCCCTCACATTGACTGGGTCAAGCCTCCCCACATACCCCTTTTCTAAAGAATAGCACATTGTTATGTTAAACCTACCTTAAAATACAATCTTTATGCCTTACTTACCTACTTACTTAAATTCTATGATACATTGCATCTAAAAAAAAGCTTTAAAATATTTCTAAAAAACACAACACCATTTTATTCTTTTTTTTTATTGGTTAACACTTCTTCTGCCAATTTAAAAATTTCAATCATATTTCTGGAATATTATATGAAGATGATCGTTAATTGCCTTATTTCCTTTAATCAAAATTTCTAAAGATTCTTTTATAGTATTAATGAGATATGATAATAGAAGGTAGGAATAACGACTTTTGCTTCATTAAAATATATAATTAAATTTTGCTTTTGGTTAAGTTTTGATAGCGCTGTGGTTTGCCCATTGAACTTAATATCACATACGTGTACTTTTAATCTGCCCTTAAATTTCCGCCCAATCATTCCAATATATACTTTATGTTCTTCTGCTTCAGTTACCAATGGAATTATGCAAATGTCTGCGATTTCATATTTTGGAAAAGGGTCAATATATTAAGGATTAAGTCTTTGAGCTTAAAATTCAACCCTCCCTAGTCTCCCTTAAACTACTGTATTTAGATTCATACTTATTAAAATATTTGCTATATTATAGTTTCTACTTATATTGCAGATGTGCAACATAAGAAAAGATTGACGTATTATACGAATAATTTATCTCCGCAGGAGCGGTAGGATATATGATATCCCACCTATGATTAATGAAGTTTTCACCAGAAAAATGTTATTACACTTTACTTTTCTAACTTGGTGGAAAAAAGCAGTAAAATTGCGTTCCCTTATCTTGGAATAAAATTTTTGGAAGATTCTGGTGTCAATTCGACATTACAGAAATACAATTACTCTCCGCTGGGAGGGTTAAAGGAAGTGTTTTTCATTCTCCGTTGACAAAATATTTCTTAAATTCATGTGAAGTTTTCAAATCTCACTCACAGATCGTGAGTTTCTCTAAGATTTTATCACACAAAACATATATTTAAAAATATTTTGTTAACTAAAAGATAAAGCGACATTCTTTAAAAAAAGTATGCAGAAAAAAGAAGTTAAAAATTACCAATTTTAAAACACGAATGAATTTTTTACTTATTAGTCTAGGCAATAGAGAATCTTACCTAGCAAAATTAATGGTAGTACTGGAAATCGGCTTTCTAGATGTTTTTTGGGTCGCTGAATCCGAATCTGTAACTTCCCACCAAAATTTCCCCCGGCAACCTCCCCAAATTTTGGTAAAAAGCCCCCCCAAAAAAGTTTTTATTAAAAAAAATCAATTTTTTATTGTTTTAGAGTTAAAAGTATCTAGAAATTCAGAAAGTAGACAAAATTTCCAACAAATTAGATAGATGACATTATGACTTAGGATGAAGGGGAAGGGGGGATCTACCTCGAAACATGCGCGCGGTGCTGCGTAAACTAAGTTGCGCAATTCCACTTAACCACTCACACGTTTACATTCGCCCTCCCATCTCTACTTTAAGATTTTTGGGTCGCTGAATCCGAATTTTAAACTTTCCCCTAAAAATCCCCCCCCCCCGAACCCCTCCCAAATAGTTGTTTTTAACTTAAATTTCTTATTCTTTTAGGGGAAAAGCATTACGAAATTCAGAAACTAGACAAAGTTTGTAACAAATAGGATATATGACATTATGAATTACGATGAACGGGAAGGGTGAGGGCTGCCTCAGAACATGCGCTGGGGCGCTACGTGCACTAAATGATGAAGTCCAGGCAATAGGGGATTTTATCTGGTAAAATTAATGGTAATACTGGAAATCGGCTTTCTAGATGTTTTTTGGGTCGCTGAATCCGAATTTGTAACTTCCCACCAAAATTTCACCCGGCAACCCCCCAAAAAATTGATTTGTTGAAAAAATTTGATTTTTGAGAAAAGCGCGCGGGGAATGTTCCGAGGCAGCTCCCTCTCTCCCTGTTTATCCTACGTCATAATGTCATATATCCTATTTGTTGCAAATTTTGTCTAGTTTCTGGATTTCGTAATGCTTTTCCCCTAAAACAATAAGAAATTTAAGTTAAAAACAACTATTTTTTTGGGGGGGGGAATTTTGAGGTTAGTTAAAAAATTAGGATTCAGCGACCCAAAGAACTTAAAGTAAACTTTATAGAGAAAGTTCGGAGGGAAGATAGGAGGGCTAATGTAAACGTGTCAGTGGTTAAGTGGAATTGCGCAACTTAGTCCACGCAGCAGTGCGGCGCATGTTCCGAGGCAGATCCCCCCTCCCCCTTCATCCTAAGTCATAATGTCATATATCTAATTTGTCGCAAATTTTGTCTACTTTCTGAATGTCTAGCTACTTTTCCCCTAAAACAATAAAAAATGGAATTTTTTAATAAAAACCTTTTTTTTGAGGGGGGGGGGGGGCTTTTTACCAAAATTTGGGGGGGTTGTCGGGGGATATTTTGGTGGGAAGTTACAAATTCGGATTCAGTGACCCAAAAAACATCTAGAAAGCCGATTTCCAGTAATACCATTAATTTTGCTAGGTAGAGTCCCTATACGGTCTCAATTGCCTGGACTATATATGTTTATCACGAGTAAAGTGGATTTTAGATGCGACTTACTTACCAATGAAGCAATATCAGCAACAGCAAGCGGGCCCAAACACAAACGAACACAAAGCAATCCTTTACTTATAGGTTACCACGGAGAACATCATGTTCACCTGTATTACTGGACTATCAATTCTATCATGCGCTCAGTATAAGACAGTTTTTGAAATATTTAATAAAATCTTGAATAAATAAGTTGGAAATTGCTCGTCAAACGTGGCAAATGAGGTGCGTTCGTACTATAACTAGTTTTAAAATTATTTTTTGCACCCCATATTGTACTGAATGTATAATTTTTTGCACTTCATAACGTGCATAGTCTGATACATCATTAAAATGCACTTCCAATAATTTTTTCGGAACAATTTTGACTGTCCCTGTAATTAAACTATACATCCGATTTTCCTAAAATTTGAAATAGCTCAACAAAATTTTGCAACAATTATATCTTTAAAATTTCAGACCATTCGGAAGGCTGTAATATCATTAAAATGCACTTGCAATAATTTTTCCCATTGGCCGTAATGTAAAGAAAAACTTTTGGCTGTCCCTGTAATTAAACTATACATCCGATTTTCCTAAAATTTGAAATGGCTCGACAAAATTTTGCAACAATTATATCTTTAAAATTTCAGATCATTCGGAAGGCTCTAATACCATTAAAATCCACTTGCAATAATTTTTCCCATTGGCCGTAATGTAAAGAAAAACTTTTGACTGTCCCTGTAATTAAACTATATGTCCGATTTTCCTAAAATTTGAAATGGCTCGACAAAATTTTGCAACAATTATATCTTTAAAATTTCAGATCATTCGGAAGGCTCTAATATCATTAAAATCCACTTGCAATAATTTTTCCCATTGGCCGTAATGTAAAGAAAAACT
Organism: Maratus speciosus; assembly: GCA_963932465.1. Lineage (NCBI taxonomy): Eukaryota > Metazoa > Arthropoda > Arachnida > Araneae > Salticidae > Maratus > Maratus speciosus. Next base: position 370,339,294 of record OZ010799.1, on the reverse strand, counting down.
TTTGACTGCCCCTGTAATTAAACTATACATCCGATTTTCATAAAATTTGAAATGGCTCGACAAAATTTTGCAACAATCACATATTTGAAATTTCAGACTATTCGGTTGGGTAGTTTTTGCTCTGTTACATGCGGACGGACGGACAGACGGACGGACTGAACGACGACTATAGGTGCTACGTATTTATATAATTACGAACGCACCTAAAAAAGCTTTTAAAATTTTCCGGCATGAGAAATTATATTTCTAAGTTATGTTATAAATAGTTTCAATGAATAAAACAATATTGTTCTTTAAATATTTTTAAAATTGAACATAACAATAACTATAATTTTAATAACAATAATTTCTATTATTGTTTTGTATGTGGAAATAAAATCTGAGAAATTATTAAAGGTACATCTTTTTCTCATTTATTTTCTTCTGAAGAAAATGTTGCTAAAAATTGTAATGTGTTTCTTTAAACGTTTCGAAAAGAAAAAAAATCGGGGCAAAACTCTCATTATCGTTAGTTATACTGAATTTTACTATTTCTGTACTTTATATTTTTATGTAAATATAAAAACATGTCGAAGGATTCCATGCTTAGAGCTTATTAAAATTTGCTAGGAAAGAATAGTTTATAAAATATATATTTTTTAATAATCCCATTCAGAACGGAATTATTTTTTACTTTAGAATATAAATACTGTCTTTCACAGTACTTTTTCAGAATAGCATTCTATGTATTATTTTATAACGGTATTTCTCTCCTTAAATAAAGTGAATTTTAGTCTTGAAACGAAAAGTGATTCGGTAAACACGGTGGGATAATACCTACAGTGGCTCCCAAAATTATTCGTACACTTACGAACTTCAATGAAATAGTGTTCTCTTCATTAATTGAAATTAATATTTCAGAAAAAGTATTTAATAATAAGAACTGAAACATATTCTTAACAAAACTACGTAAAATATTTTAAAAACATAGTAAAACGTTATTTTTAAGAAATCAATAATAAAAAAATAACAAGAATGTTACCCCACAAAAGTCTTCGTACACTTGAAAAAGTCTTTACATATTAGTAAATACTGTAATATTTCGTTAAATTAGTACTTAGAATGATATCATTTAGTATTAAAAACAGTTTTTAAACGTCTGGGAATAGATCTCACTTGTTTTTTTTTTTTGTAATTTCTGCTCAATGCTCATCCATCCATCGATCATTACTGTTCTTAGTTCGCTTTTCGTTTTAACCCTCTCGCCAGTGTCTAGAATACATAGTGTGGAAATCGGCTATCCCAGTAATACTTAAAAAAGTACTAAAATATTGTATCCCTAAAAGTGCTAAAATATTGTATCCCTTAAATGTCAAACGATGCTGAATTCCAATGAGTCGATCACTGCGACATCTTCAGAATATTTTCTAAAACTCGAAGACGATTTGGTCTAGACGCAGTAATAATACGATGCTTACTTTGAAATTTAAAAATATATCGCAAATGTCGCTGCGATCGGTTCCCTGGATTTCAGCATCATTGCACATTTAAGGGATACAACTTTTTAGTACTGTTTGGATAGCAGATTTCCACACTGTATATTCTAGACGCTATACTCTCGCTGCGTAATTGTTTTATCAAAATAGCTTCGCGACGAGCGTCTTTTAAGAATTTTTATTCTTTTGTCACCGGTTTTTTAAAACAAAAATTTTTGCATAATTTAAATGGGAAAATGCTTCGATTAAACAGGGCAAAATTCACAATAAAAAATAACTGGTGGGAATAATCAAGGAGGGTTAATTAGACCAAAAAAAGCATCCCTGAGAAAATCTCGGGCTGCGCAGCGAGAGGGTTAATGTCGTGTCTTCGTACGCTAACCTCAATTTATTTCCAAAATGCTCTATTGGGTTTAAATCCGGCAAATGAGGTGGTGTTTTCAGAATTTTTGGACAATTACACAGACGTCAGAGGTGAACGTTGAGAGCTGTGTGCTTAGAATTGTTATCTTGATTAAAAACAATGTTTTTGATAATTTTAAAATGTATTTTAAAACGTTTAAATAAAGTTCATGTTCATTATGCGATCAATAAATACCAAATTGCCTAGTCATGCAGCTGTCATGCACCCCCACACAAGGACACCTCCACCGACATGCGTAACTGTTCCAACTAAGTTCTTGGGATTAAGTTCTTCATTTTCTCTTCTTCATACAATTATACGCCTATAGGATTCAAAAATGATAAATTTACTTTCACCTCCAAATAAGACATTATTCCAATGCGATTCAGGTTTATTTATCATTGATTTTGCGAAGGAAAACCTAAGCTTTCTGTTTTTCTCATTAACAAAAAAATTTCTACGGGCAGAACGCCCATTTGATCCAGCTAATATCAGCATTCGGCGAATAGTTTAAGGTGAAATCGAAGAAGAAAATTTTTCATTATATTCTGTTGTAACTGTTACAGCACTTAAATGTAGATTTTTTGCAATTTTTCTAATTATAAATCTCTGGTCACATTGGATTAACTTTGGTGGACAATCTTTTTAACCATTTGGAAAAATGGTTATTGTCCTCGGTCAGGGTAGGAAATCAAAAACATATCTGAAGCGTTTTATTAGTTGAATCCCGCATTTTATTCGTTTTCTGATTGGTCTATACAGTAATCTGTATTTTCGCTTTACTTTCAACAGCGATGGATACTTCTGTTGCCACTATGACAAAAAAGTAATAAAAATTACAAAAAAAAAAAATAACTCAGAAACAAATTGAGATACAGCTTTCAAACAAACTGCAATTAAAAATGCATTTTTTTTCTCTATAGGACGATATAAAAATTTATATTGCGGGATGTTTAGAAGTTTAGAAAGGAAATTTCATTTAAAATTTGTTCATGATTGTTCCAGGAATATTAATGTTTAATTCATGGCGTACGTAATGTATGACCAGCTTCGCGGGATTTTTATGTCTTAAATTTTAGACTTTGAAAAAATCATTTTCCAAATGGTCGTTGTAATTTGTTAAATTGTTTTTTTTTCTTACCTTGTTTTCGATCCGATTTTCTTCTTTAAAGCATTTTATCGCATACTGCACCATAGAATGGGTTAAATTAACTAATTTACCAATATTCCAAACTGATTTACCATTATTATGATGAAAGATAATCCATTTTCGAATGCTGTTAGTTGTTTCTTACGACTACGAGCCATTTTAAAATAATAAATACAATATTACGGATATTGAGCATTATTTAAAATAACATAAATATAGTGTGGGAAAATATCGGACTTCATATTCAAATTCAATTCCAAGGAAATTCCTTTTTACGATATATTTCTAAAGTGTACGAACACTTTTGGGAGCCACTGTATATTATAGATGACAAACGTATCTGTGCGTAAAGCTGACGTAATTTTGCGAATAGCAACTGCAGACGATCAAAATTAACTTTTATTAACTTTTATTGCGATTTTTCAATTTTCTAAATATCGAACATTTTCAATTTTTACATCGTCGAATAAAGAAAAAAAATATACTTTGAAATGGCATTTGTTTGAGAACTACATCGCAATTTACTCTTTATTGTTTTTAAATAATTTTCAAGCATGATTTTTAAAAATCTATTTCTGCCACTTACAGACAGACGATTACAAAAGATAAATATGTCTGCACTGAAATTAGTATAAATTAAATAGATCAGCATTTCTTTCCAGCTTGTATTCCATAATGAAACTTAATCTTTATCAATCCAAAAAAAAAAACCCCATAAATGTATGATATGTAAGCGAACCACGCTTATACAGGTTTCGTACGGTCCTTGAATTTCCAGACTAAGAAATTCTTCGGTACCAGTATTTTCTTATGAAAAATCTCCCCTGACACACACACACGCAAAAAAAAGAAAAAAAAAATGCGAAATTTCTTCCGTTGAAATTAGATTTATTTTTCTATAAAAAAAATTCTGCTACTTGGCCTTGAAAATAACGGTATCGTACGAACCCTATTATAACACTGAAGTTATCAGAGTAATAAATACTGCGATTTCAGTGGTGGAAAATTGGCGCAGAGGCGGAGCCTATTGACATCACTAAGTTTTGGTAGTATTTTTCGGCTTATCTAATAACAGAATTTCCGAGTTTTTATTAAGGCGAAGTACACAATAAAAAATTAGTGGTGCCAATAGGCTCCTCCTCTGCGCCAATTTTCCACCACTGCGATTTCTTCGACTGTTAATTCCATGGAACTATTAATAGAGAGGAACTGACATATCCTTAAAATAGTGAAACTTCAACTGTAACCGCTATCGCAGGATTCTTTACCGCCGGTGGAAACATCCACCAGTAAATTTTTATACAAATCCTCAACTTATTTAAAAGCCTTATTGTTACATAATTTCAGTCATAAATAATAGTAGAAACAGAGTTTCATTTTTACTGGTAGGAGTTTGCATTGGCGGTAGTTATACCCTGCGTTTCCGCCATATTGTGACAACCAGGGAAACAAACTGACAGTTTTACAAGGATACTGACACCAGTAAAAACAAATAGAAATTTTTACGACTTTTTGAGAAAAAAATTTCATGAATAAGACGCGTAATTAAAACAAATTTTTCAATTCAATTTTACTGCTGGGATTTTTGACTTGGCAGAAACTGCAGATCCGGTTTTAAAAAAAGCAGCCGCCATCTTTTGACAACCTCCTCAGTTACTTCACTCGCAACTGGTAGACAGTACACTACATGTCCCCTCCTCTTTATTCGTAACTCCATTGTTAATTCCTGGCGCACGAGGCCAATACGAAAGTACCGTTTTCAATAAATTCCAAATTTTATTTGAATACATAATTTGTAACACATAAAAAGGAATGTTGGTATTGTTAGTGAAAAATCTAATATATATATAGTAAATGTAAAAATCTATAAGGTTTTTCAAAAAAAAAAAAAAAAAAACAACAACAACATATGTATCCTAGATTAATAATAACACAATTATTCTAATTGATAAACAAATCATATTAGATGTAAATTTCCAACTGGGCGAAAAATCCTGGTCCGGACATTTTTCGCCCAGTGGAAATTTACATCTAACATATGTACTGTTTCACCTGTGTTGTGTAACCAGGGTTTGTATGGGTCCCGTTATTTTCCAGGTGATATATTAGTATTTTTATATAAAAAAAGTAAAACTAGTTCGAACACTGGCAATTTCGCTTTATTTACGCAGAGATTTTCTATAAGAAAATAGTGGTACCAAAGAATTTACTGTTCTGGAAATTCCAGGACACATGCGAACCCTGGGAACCCGGGTAGGAACGCCTTATATCCTTGAAGGAGTAATAAAAATATGTCTCTGATATATGATATAAATTCAATAGTGGTTTCTATTATTTAAAAATACATGTTGTTAACGCAATATTTATTTTCTATACAAATTTTCTATACATTAAAATACTTGCTCAGAACTCTTTTCTATCGTTCGTATTGATTATTTCCGTTTATTCAATCACAAATAATGAAGAAATATATTTAACTTAGGGGAGGGTAGTACACAGTAAGACAAAAATTATTATTACTAAACAAATCGCGACGATTTTCATTCTTTGAAAAATTTTTTGGTACATCACACAAATGCGCTACACAGTAATGTATAAATGGTTTAAAAAAAGTTATTTATAAAAACACAGAAGTAGCATAACGGAGCACCGAAAATTGTCTCACTGGGTACCACTTGTGGTACACAGTGAGACAATGTATATATTTTAATAAATCATATATTTTTACACTCTGTCAATAATTTTCTGCAGTTTATGATTTCTAATTATTATTTCTAGATTTTCAAAATATTAAAAATATGAGCCTCGAGTGGACAATGGCAGACCTTGGGCAACCTTCATGCAAATTTTCAGCCTCTTACGTTTAGTATATTTTCCTAGCCAACGCACGCCCACACACACACGCACAAAGAGAGACAGAGAGAAAAACTTTCTTTTATTAATAAATAACTTTTTCAACATTAGAACCACATAGTAGGTACACTATAAGACACGTCTCACTGTGCGCCACAACTGTGTGTCTCACTGTGTGCTTTCGTTACGTTGTAACAAAATGGATGTCACATCTGTTACATCAATTTCATCACTTTAAAAAGTTTATGTCGTTTTGCCGAAATAGTATGTTATTGGATATAGCTAGGTTTGGTTAAGTAAATATATGTCATATTGAAGGTAATAAACTCTAAAATAGACGTTTATGTAAATTTAACCACTATAAATTAAGGAATTATTTACTATTTTGTTGGACGAGTAACTGAAGTGCCGAAACTACATCCACGTGTTGCATAAGATGAGGTCGCTATGTGTGTGTGTGCCAGCTTGAAGAAAAAGTTACAACTATATGTAAAAGGGGCTGCTGTCTCACTGTGTAAGGTTAGTTGGGGCAACTGGGCCATGATTTTACATTGTGATTCTGGAGCTTCTGACGATTCAGCTTCAAAAAGCTAATGTCCTTTTGAATTAAAGTCTGAACTTCTGTAAATGTGTTCAGTTAGGTTCCCTCTATCAGACAGAAATGCTCAAAATTACATTTTAATATTTAAAAATATAAAAATATGCATATTTCATCTTTCTTTCCTCATGGGTCCAGTTGCCGCATAAAAAAGGGGTAAGTGGACCAGGAGGGTCTATGTTCCACACGCGTTTATTTTTTTTTCATATGGAATATCAGGTCCTGTTTGAAAGAGTGTAAACAACTTTAAAAAAATTTAAACTGGCAGATCGTGTAAATTAAATGTGAATAAAGAGCGTTGTAAGAGAAACCTTCGCTGTCAATGTGTCTAAAAAAAGCATTAAAAGTGAAAATATTAGATTTACTTATACCAAAAAATAAAAATTAAGTAAGTACTTATGTACTTTAGTATAGGTAATAAGTATAAAAGTCACATGGGCATTTTAAGGAAAAAATAGCAAGGTAAATCTATGAACAAACGACTATGTAAGTATTTAAGTACTTTATCTGTATCCAGGACTGGCATTATATAGGAAAATTTTTATTGTTCGTACCAGAACCCTTAATGAATTACCTTCATGATCATTTTATTTAACATATTCTAAAGAAAGGTGCGGTGAAGATATTATTTTCAAAATAGTGGTAGGAACAATAAAAGTTTCCCTATAGAATACGACCCCAGGGGCAAGGTACTTGCATTCGTAAAATGCTGAAATAATTTACTGACACCAGTGTTTACAAGAGAATCTATTTGAAAACAGGTAAAAATATATTTTCGCGAACTTAATAAAGGTGAAATTTTCATTATAAAATTCCGATGTCAATGTGGTAATTAGAAATTAAAATTATGTGATGTGATAACGGCATCACCGCCTCTCAAGGGGTCAAGAAATTTCGTTTGATACCACCCAATATGCTGTATAAAATTTTTATTACGTAATTTTAATATGGTATTCTATAATTTTCTTTATTATGAGCAAAAAACAACGGAGAAATTTACTTCCCGTAGTAAGAGAAACTAAAAAAAAACAAAAAACTATTGGGGTAACTGGATCCAGCATGGTCCAGTTACCCCGGATACATGTCCCAGTTACCCCATTCTTGAAAAAATTATGGGGTAATTGGGACACCGGGCTTACATTTGAATCTTGAAGTAAATATGTATAGATACCTAATAATATTAATATAGTTACATACCTAATCTTTAAAAAAAAAAGATTGTTTAATGAAAGTACTTACCGTATTTTAATAAAAAGCCGTGGAAGTTCAACCAAATGGACGTTGGTTTTAAAAAAAGAAACCTAAATTTTTGACAACCTATCACAGCAAAGTGAGAGTTACGATTGAGTTGACACACGTTGTTTTAGGAAGTAAAGATTAAGGTGCATTGTTCTCAAAAGCTAAAACTTAAAAAACATCAACAGTTTTTTATAAAATAGCCTATGTCCCAGTTACCTCGTGGGTCCAGTTACCCCAACTAACCTTACCATGTCTCACTGTGCAGTCCCCTACCCTATATACAAAGCAAAGATTTAAAAACTAAAACAATAGTGCTGTACTTCTTTGAAATCCTAACGAGTGTACGCTCCTTGATCTATAATTATGAAAACGTTATATTTGTACATTTTTCTAATTCTTAAAACCACTATTAGCAAAATTTTAAAGAACGTATTTGTATAGTATTAGAATTAACAATCTTATTTATTAATTTTCATACATAAAATATTTTTCAAGTTTGTTTACTGATAGCACAAATCTTCGAAGTTATTGTAGGTAGTTTTACATCTCCGTTCTTCCTCTTGCTAATTGTGAACTTCTTGGCATGAAATCCATTCATATTTTTAAAACATCTAATCATAAACATTATAATTATAATTATTTTGTATACTCTGCTTGAAATTAGTATCTTCCTTTTTTAGATGATAAATTATTTCTAAATCATATATTTAGTTTTATTCGAAGTGTTAAAATCATACTTGCAGATCGTCAGCTTAACTAACCTTAAATTAAAAAGCAGAAAACAAACGTTTAAAAATGCACTAATAATGCGTGAAAAGCGGCCAACAGCTGTTTCGAATCTACTAGCGAGATTCTTCTTCAGTGCAAGACACAGCAGGCTAAAAAAAGCAAGGCTGTGCCGGCTCAGCCGTGCAGACCTCTAATTCTCACGTTTCTACATTCTAGTTAAAACCCTCGGGCCGTCTAGGGAATCGCAGGGCCCCTGGAACTTTTTGAGCGCCAAGCATTTTTCACCTCCTAATTTTGTCACCTTCTAAGTGCATAATTTTATAGTTGAGTCTTGGATTCTTATTCCTGGATGAACACCCTTATATTTTTACTGGGGTTCCAGGGCCTTTTTTAAACTTTTACGCAATCTTTTGTGCATTTCTTTGAAATATTATTCTAAAGAATAACTCATCTTCAGATATAGCGACTTTACGAAATTTCTGATACCCAAACATCTAAAATCCGCTGAATCACTTGATGCGCAGGAACACCATATAACAACAAGAGGAATTTTAGATAAGACTGATTAAAACAAAAAATTTCTGCTGTGTGCTAACATTTGTGCAAGCCAAAGGTAAAATTACAAACCCCTTTCGCTACTTTATTTCATATTACCACAGGGAACATTAAGCTCACCTAGTGTCAGATTACTGATATGCACACCGGCATTCAAGGTTCTTTACTTGATTAAGAATTCAATAAAAGTGCGCGAAATTAATAAACATAAAATAGGTCTCTATTCAAATTGAAAAACTATAACGTTTACATGTTTCGTTAAAAAATACTACTATTTACCTTATTCTATAGAGACCTATAGTTATTAAAAATTGCTTGGCTTTATCTTTTAAATATATTTATTCACCAGCTACATCTTTGGAATACAAAACAATTCTACAAACATAAAACTACTGTTGTCAACGACATCAAAATAGTATAAGCAAATAAAATAAAATAAATATGATAAAGTTGCTGAAAGCCATTGAGTTCGGTTGATTACGCGACATCCTCCCACCTTGAGTTGGTGAGAGGCAACTCAACTAGTCACGAAAAGTTCTTACATTACAAGTCTAGCTTTTGAGGCACTTTGATTATCCGCCCACATCGTGTACGCTTTAAGGTTCAACTTTAGACACAGTCTGAATAGTCGGAAATGAATAGAGTTCTTTTAATTTCTCAGACCACGTTGAAGATACTTCTAGGGGATAAATTCGCTGAATAGGCCGTAAAACTCCTCATGTTGATGTTTGTAGACGGACTAATCTGGTGACACCATCTTTTCCGGGAATAAGTACTATGACGCGTCCTAAAGGCCAACCCATACGTTTGGTATTATCTCTGCCAATTAACACGACGTCACCAAGTTGAATTTGTTCTTTACATTTCTTATATTGAGGAGGTTGGATCAATAATCCTAAATATTCAAAACGAAATCTGTTTCGCAGATCAGATATTAGCTTTTGTCGGTATTTGAATTTTCTATTCAACTTGTTTTTATCCACAACATCAAAGTCTGGTGTGCCCATTTGCTTTACATCTTGTATGAACAAAGCAGGATACAGCGGGACAAGTTCACCATTGCTTTCAGAAATATAAGTAAGAGGTTGAGAATTAATTATTGATTCTGTATCGCATACAATGGTTGTCATTTTTTCATAAGAAACACTAGACTTTCCTAAGACTCTTCTAAAAATAGATTTCAGAACTACTTTTCCAGCTGCATTTATTTCTTGAAGGGATTTCTCCATTCAACCTCGAGATTTTAGTTATCTTACAATTATGAATGAACCTGTGAATCCAAGCCACCAGACGAACAATTTTATCATAATTTGAGAAAAACCTAAAATACCACTCACATCCATGGTACTTATAAAGACTATTCTTCTCATGTTTAGGTGAATTGCACCACTCACAAAATGTTGTCTGGTTCGTTAGACATTTTACTGATTTTTCATAAACAGGCATTTTTGACTTCCTCTTTTCTTGGGCAATGGCGTTTTCATCAGCAACTATATTAGACGAGGGCCATTTATCTTCAGTTTACTTAAGCCAACTTGGGCCCTCCCACCATTTTGTTTTCATTAGATGTTTCGCAGAACATCCTCTGGATGGAAGATCAGCTGGGTTTTTAGTTCCGGGTACGTGTTTCCATGAATTTGGATCTGTTATTTTTTTAATCTCTAATACTCGATTGCTTACGAAAACAGTTCAATATTCTTCTCTTTGTATCCAATTCAATACCGTAGAGGAGTCTGTCCAAAAATGCAATTTTACATTTTCCCACAGAAGTCCTTTCATGACTGAAGCACATAGCCTAGCTCCCACCGTGGCAGCGATTAATTCTAGACGTGGGATGGTCAGTATTTTGACCGGTGCAACTCTGGATTTAGCAGCTGACAGATGTACTTCGACGCCGTCAGCAGTACTTATTCTAACGAATGTTGCGGCGGCATAAGCGTGTTGACATGCATCACAGAAGGTATGTATACTAAGATTTTCACAGTTTGCATCAACACAAAACCATCTTCTTACAAATATTTGTTTCAGGCAGCTAAGGTCGCTAAACCAGGTGGAGAATTTCTTTCTTATAATATCACAAACCTCTTCGTACCACGAAATTTCATCTTTCCACATTCTCTGTAATAAAAGCTTCGGCAACAAGAAAACTGGATTTCCCAATCCAATTGGGTTAAATACCTTGTGTGCAATGGAGAGAATGGTTCGTTTTGTAATTTTTCCTAGCTCAAAAGTCTCTAGCCAGCCCGAATTAAGAGCTAAATTATCATTTTGTCGGTCCCAAAATAGACCAAGTACAGGTGAAATTGTAGGCTCGACATTATCTTCAGAATATTGCCAATCCCTCAAATTGAATTTATCTTCCTCCATTACATTTGTAGCTTCCTGTATAAGTTGTACCAATGTGTCTTTATTAGAAAAACTCGTAACAACATTGTCAACATAAAAACTGTGAAGAAGTTTCGTGATCATCTCTTTGTCATAACAAGGATTATCAGCGTATTTCAGTAAATGAAATTCAATAATGACTGCCAAAATGAAAGGACTGCATTTTAAGCCAAAAACTAGTCGTGCATGACGAAGTATTTTCAATTTTCTTTCATCTTCGTTACTCCACCAAAATAATCTTAATAAATGCCTGCACTCTGGTCTGATGCTTATTTGTAAAAAAGCTTTTTCTATATCCGCTATGACACCGTATTTTTGTTCGTGGAATCTAAGAAGAATATCGGGAATAAGTTTCATTAAGTTAGGTTCACATTCCAGACATTGATTCAACGACGGGGATGACATTTCTCTCGCAGATGCGTCAAAAACTGGACGAACTTTCGTCGTGCTGTTCTCTTTGAGCACTGGTTTATGAGGTAAGTAAAGCACAGAGTCTACCTTTGAATTCATAGAAACTTCTTCAATTATGCTCAAAGTCGACTAGTCATTAAAAACTTCGTTATAGGATGTAAACAAATTATCGGAATCAAGTCTTTTAGTCATGTTTTCTAATCTTTTTAACGTTATATTTTCATTACTAGAAATGGGAAGACGTTCTTCAGCCCATGGGAGAGAGACTTCGTAACGTCCTTCGTTATTTACAGTAACTGAGTCCAAGAAACTGATTTTTGATTCACGTTCCTTCTCTTCTTGGGACTTCTGGATTACAGGATCAGTTATACCGATTGCATCAAGACTCCAAAGGTCTGTTATAGAAAATTCTTTCGAAAATAAAGATGTTAAAACCATTGCATCAGACTTTTGATGGACATCATTAATCGGAACTTTACCCATCAGTGTCCAACCTAGATATGTTTCAATTGCAAATAAATTGCAGGATAATTTTCTTCTGTGCCCAGTTAATAATCTTCCGGCAACATCGGCACCGATTAAAACTTCGATTGTTCTTGGTTTTTCGTCTATATCTCTTATGCAAATTTTCATATCTTTTAGTTCATCTATCCAAGGACCTTTCTATACCGAACGAATATTTTCGCAAATAACAGGTTCATCCAGAACATCAAAATTACAAAGAAATTTTCCATTTAAACTTTCTAAATGTATTTTGCAAACACATATGCTTAGTTCTACTAGTTTTCTTTCCCCCGAACAAAGAATGGGTAACTAGTTCTTCTCTGAATGGTTCGTAATCCATATTTTCAGCAGTGCGTTTTAAAATATAAGAGTTCTCTGAACCTGTATCGATCAATGCTCGAACATATGAACATGAATGAGGCCCTTTTAATTTCACTACCAAAGTTTGTAAATTACCTTTGGATTGTGGGATAAACTCGATAAATTAACAGCATTCTGTTCAGATGTTTTCTTTGTAGATAGTTCTGTTTTCTCTTCTTTTTTATACCGTTTATCAATATGACCTCTCGAGACGTTTTTATTTGAGAATATTTCTGGACACATCAGTGTGGTATGTTCTTTATTACAAACTAGACATCTTATGAATGCATTACACTTATTTGAGCAGTGCCCTCGTTTAAAACATTTAAAGCAACAGCCCTTTTGTTTTAAAATCTTCTGTTTATTAACCAAATTTATTTTCCGCGCGTTAAAGCAGTTAAAACTTTCGTGCTGTCCGTTACAAAAAACACAACTTTTAACGAACGCCTGACTGGTGGATAACAAATCAGCAGCGGTAGATATTCGTTCTTCTACTGAAATATCCTGTTTTTTAATCTTAGGTTTTAGTTCAAATCCAGATACGGCTAAATTAATTCTTTCTTCCGACTCTACTTCAGATTTTAAGAATTCCATCAAATTATCTAACCTATTTTTAGGTTCCGCCCCATCTATAAACTTAGAACTTTTTGCCATGCCCTTAAAAATTCTTCTGGCAAGCATGATTCTAATAAGGGGTATAACATAGCGGCACACTTTTCTGTAGTGACATTAAGAGTTTCAAGAGCTCTAACATGGGATTCTAAACTATCATAGAGTGAACACATGGAACTAGAGTTATTTTGTGAAGACGAATTCTTCAAAACTAATTTTAATAACTCTCGGATATATACTTCTACTAATAGATCTTCCCTACCTAATCTAGATTTCAAACTATCAATTACCTTGGCGTAATTATCGCCGGTTGGCGGGAACGATTCTACGATTTCTCTGGCCCTAGAGCCTTTTACTGTAGCCTGAATAAGGTATTGAAATTTATCAGATGGAACTATATCCGAATCTTCGTGTATTTTTTCGAACTGGCACCAGAATTGCAACTAGTTTTTTATTTCACCATCAAATTTATAAAGTTAAAGTTTCGGAAGTTTGATCTTCCTTTTAATATTAACTTCACTAATACTAGAACTGTTATCTGTATCATTAGAAGATACATTAATAAATTCATAAACACTAACCTGTGTTTCAAGAAATTGTCGCCCATAACCATCAGCTACTTCAGATTCTTCATCCAAATCGTCTGCGTTGATTTTTATTTTCTGAAGCAGAATTTTATAGTTAAGCTCGATCAACTGTTTGTGTTTTCTAATATCGATAAAGAAATCTTCAATTTCTTCTTATCCGGCGTATCTTCTTTTAATTGTTCTTTTATGGAATTCAATTGTTTTGTAAAACCACTTCTAACAGTTCCTCTTAATTTCACATTATCACTTAAACTTAAAGCCATCACTTTCTCAATAAGTCTTGTTTGCGGACGCCAGTAAATGTCAGATTACTAATATGCACACCGGCATTCAAGGTTCTTTACTTGATTGAGAATTCAATAAAAGTGCAAAATTAATAAACATAAAATAGATGTCTCTATTCAAATTGAAAAACTATAACGTTTACACGTTTCGTTAAAAAATACTACTATTTACCTTATTCTATAGAGACCTATAGTTATTGAAAATAGCTTGGCTTTATCTTTTAAACATATTTATTCACCAGCTACATCTTTGGAATACAAAACAATTCTACAAACATAAAACTATTGTTGCCAACAACATCAAAATAGTATAAGCAAATAAAATAAAAGAAATATGATAAAGTTGCTGAAAGCCATTGAGTTCGGTTGATTACGCGACACCTAGCAAAAGAAAGCATCCTATCTTAACACTAGAACACCTGGAAATTTTAATGAAATTTTTTAAAAATATTTTACACCGGAAATTTTAAATGAAACAGCTTATTTATTTAACTTATTTCTACGTGGTAATTTTTTAAACTTATTTTAGAAAGAAATTTCTGGTGATAATCGAAATATTTTTATTTGGTAGCGATCAAAATGACCGCTACGACGGTTCTAGTGTTAAATGGGAGAGGTAACCGCAAGATTAAAGGCGAGGTCACATCAATCAAGGTCGCACGCCACGTAGCGGACTGGGTTAAACTACAGGAAGATGCCTAACTGTTTTGTTACTTTACACCACTAAAATTGTAAAGTTTTTTTCACCTTGATTAATAGCTGAAATGTCTCTGACAAGGCGAGGAAAACTTCGTGGTGTCAAGTGCAGAGCCTCTCGCTACGCCGTTTTTTGCAATGAATATGGTAAACATAATTCAGTTCCATGAGTCGCTAAAGATTTAGAAAACATGCGCAGATGGTAGATATTCTGTCATATACGACGTCACGCTAAAAGCACGCGCATGTGGATTATCACCCAGTCCACAAGATGGCGCAACTGCATTAATTTACGCCCGATTCCAATATTAAGTTTGTACGCTTACTTACGTAGCTTTGTAACCTTGTTTTCGAAATGTTAAATGATTATCTTTCCACACGCTAGAAACAAATATATATTCAATTAAAAAAAGCTTTTCACATTTTCTGGGATGAGAAATATTATATTTGTAGTCATATTTAATTCAATTAAAGAAAGCTTTTAAAATTTTCTGGGAGAAAAAAATTATATTATTATAGTTACGGAATAAATAATTTCGATGAATAAAATACTGTTTTCTTTTAAAAATTCATGAAAATAAAATTGGAGAAAGTAATAGGATGCTTTTTTTCATTCGTTTGCAAAATGTGACGTGTTTCTTTAAAAGGCTTGAAAGAGGAGAATTTTTTTTTGTCGCAAAACTCTTAATAATGAAGTTTTACTTTACTTCATTATTTTTATGTTAACATGAATATATTTTGAAGCGTTGCAGACTTAGGACAGTTTACAAATTACTAAGTAATAATAGTTTACATAAAGTTTTTGTCATTATTCAATTCAGAGCGGAATGATTTTTCTTTTTAGAATGCAAATATTGCGTTCAGTACCAATTTTGGAGAATAGCAATCGCTGTATGTATCGCTCTGTTTCTCTCATGAAATAAAGCGAATATTAGTATTAAAAAATACTGGTATTTAAACAACAAAATTTGTGGCAATCATATTTCCTTAACAGGCGACAGGTATGGGAAAACAGTGCTTTTACCCCCGACTTATCTCGGGGAAAACGGCGAAGTGGTAATCTGATTACAGTCGTGATGTCATCACATTTCTTATAAAGTAAAGTACATATACGTAACATATAATAATTAATGTTAAAGTTATAAATAAAACTCCGGAATTCGATATGCAGTGGGACACCCTGTATTTATGACGATTATAAGTGGATTGCCAACCAGATTTCCTGTACAAAAAATCGTACATTTTCCCTCTAGAGTGTTTCTAGGTGATTTCTTGTATGGAACTGAAAATTTAAATAAAAATTTTTGGTGACTCAAATCTCAAATTTCCCTCTCTAATGGGTAACCTATGGGTATAGAATACATTACTTTTAAAAAATATTTAATTAAGATATTTTTTCGTATTTTTAATTTTTTTTCGCGCGTATGCGAACAGGGGGAAACCATATTCCCTTCGTAAGACTATGCCGGCCATCCAACTGATAGCGATTGGCGATCAACTTGTCATCATCAAATATGATCAATGTATCATATCTCAGCCTATAATACTGTGTAAGTGGCAGCATAAATGATTCACTACTTATCTTATAAATATTTGTGGTGTAAACTTATTTTTATCAAATCACGATATTCTAGCGCAGAGGTTTCTAACCTGTGCTCCGCGGAGACCTAGGGGCTCCCCCGCTCTCTAAGAAAATAATGAAAATTTGAACAAAACCAACAAATTTAAAGCAAGGTTTTTTTTTTCTTTTTTTCAAAAATGGGCGCAGATTCTTTTGTTACAAAAGTATTTATACATTGATGATAACTATCTTCAACAATCTGAACTCTTTTAACCCTTTCCGGCACAGGCAATTTTGTTGTAAAATGATGAAATCATCGACTGACGCCGGAATTTACATACGACTTATTTAGAAATTAATAACTTGTTACTTTACACTTTCATTGTTAATTCAAAATTTTATTAAAATATTCTTGGTGCCGCTTATAAGTTTGGAAATAAAATTAGGTACCCCGACCCGGGGACACTGTGCCGGAAAGGGTTAATTAACTAAATTTCATTTTCTTTAAAATTTCCGGTGCAGATATTAATTTACGCTCTATTTTTACATTTTCCGAAAAAAAATTCGATAAATCTATACTAATAAAATAAAGTTTCGCTCTGTCTGTGTGTGTATCTGTCCGTGTGCAATGGCTAGCAAAATCTACCGCACGTAGAAATTTTAGATGAGGTTAGTCCAAGACAGTTCCTGATGCACCTGAGGCTCAGATTTTTAATTTTTTTAAGAGTCAGGACCCCTGCCCCCTTTAAATTTTCATGCACAAAATTGTTAATAACTTGCCCTCTTTTCATCCAGTCTTTTTCGTTTTGGGGAAGCTTTCACCATATTAGTTCTTTTCGCCATTCTACTTTCCAGTTGTGACCCTGGAGCCTTGGGGCCCGATAGAGGGTCCCTTGAAGTTTTTGCACTAATAAATTGTTAATAAATTGCTTCCTTTTAATCCGACCTTCATTTTTGGGATCTTTTTACTTTCTTCTATCTTTACAAGAAGAAAGTATTGGATTCGTGAAAATTTTCGACTTTCGGTTTTTGACAGATTTACACGTTCTAGGGATCAGGAATTCCGAAAAACCTGTTTTTGCAAAATGTCTGTCTGCCTGTCCGTCCGTCTGTCTGTCTGTATGTATGTGACAAAATTTTTGTGGGCACTCTATCTCAAGAACTAATGCATCGAATTTAATAAAAAAGTTATATTCAGTTTGTCACTGATATAAATTGATGCTGAGTAGTTTTTGGTGGAAATCGCTCAACAGGTGGCGCTGCTATGCAGCATTTTCACGATTTCCACCATAGCTCAATCTCCAGAACTAATGAATGGATTTTCATCAAACTTCAGATTCAGTTAGTCCTTGATATAAATTGACGTTTTATACATTTTGGTGTAAATTGCTCAACAGGTGGCACTGCTATGCTGCATTTTTACGATTTCCGCAATAGCTCTATCTCAAGAACTAACGATTGGATTTTCAACAAGCTTCAGATTCAGCTATACCTTGATATGAATTAGTGCTGTTTAGTTTTTGGTGTAAATCGCTCAACAGGTGGCGCTGCTATGCAGCATTTTTCGCTATTTCCACCATAGCTCAATCTCTAGAACTAATGCACGGATTTTCATTAAACGTCAGGCTCAGTTAGCCCTTGACATGAATTGACGTTTTATACATTTGGTGTAAATCGCTCAACAGATGGCGCTGCTATGCTGCATTTTTTTTCGATTTCCGTAATAGCTCTAAGAACTAATGCTTGGATTTTCAACAAACTTCAGATTCAGGTATACCTGGATATGAATTAGTGCTATTTGGTGTAAATAGCCTAGCAGGTGTCGCTGTTTTGCAGAATTTTTCATGATTTCCACAATAGCTTAATCTGCCGAACTAATGCACGAATTTTCATCAAACTTCAGATTCGAATAGTCCTTGACGTGAATTGACAACCAGACATTATACACTTTGGTGTAAATTGCTCAACAGATGGCGCTGCTATACTGCAATTTTGCGGTTTCCGCAATAGCTCTGTCTCAAGAACGAATGCTTGGATTTTCAACAAACTTGAGATTCAGGTAACACCTTGATATCAATTAATGCTGTCTATGTTTTGGTTTAAATTGCTTAACAGGTGACGCTGCTATGCTACTTTTTTCATAGTTTCCGCTATAGCTCTATCTCAAGAACAAATGCACGAATTTTCATCAAACTTCATATTCCGATATACGTTGATATGAATTGGTGCTAAATTGATGTAATTTCTTGCACTATTTAAATGATTTAATTGACGTGATTTATATAGAAGAAAGTTTTGTAATGGCCACAACATGCTAGTTTCCATTTAGTTATTCTCACTAGAGATCTGCACGGGCCGGCCCATGGCCCGAAGCCCGAGCACGGCCAGGACCTGCTCTCCACTCTGTTCGGCCGGGCCTGGCCCGGGCCATACTTTTTTTTGAAGGGTCGGGCCGGGCCAGACCTAACTTAATTTTTCTGTACAGAGCCAGGCCTGGTTTCATTCCTAGTCTTCACGGCCCAAAATTTTCAGTCCTAGTTTTGAGCCAACCCGTATGAAAATCATTGTCTCAGCGGGGCCTGCTCCTTTTAAAGGTCAGTTAAATTAGGCCTGGCCCAAACATTTTTGCAAAAAATGCATACATTTTTGAATCGCCATTATTCTACACTTAAACATAAAAAAATTATTATATTTAAAGAATAGTAGATTTCTACGCATATTAAAATATAGCTAAATTAAAATATAGTAAAATAAGTGAAAAGGAACCTGCCTATGACGGAACCCTGTTTTAAACTGAAAAACGTGTTGATCCATGCAAAATTAATATCCTAATAATTAAGAAAAGAATATATAATATATTTACACTTGCTAAGAAGGGAACTTGTCTATAAAGCATTTTTTTCTTCCCTATGCAATTTCGTCTTAGAAGATTTTACTGTATAGCATTTTTCAGATTTTTAACACATCTGTACATGGAATATGGATTAGCAATATCAATGATAACTGAAAAATTTACATACAAGAAATAGACATTCATTAAAAAAATAAACATCGCAGCCTGCAGAATTCTATAAAAATGAAGATTATAAACACGAAAAAAAAAGTTAAGATAAATATTTTTGGTCAGAACCCCTCGTACGAGACAAAATTTTTAACCAATTTGACGTAAAAATCAATGTTTTGTAGAAATTCACTCGGGCCGAGATTTTAACATTTTTCCGGTCCGGGCTCGGACCGAACTTTTAATTGTTTTATCTGGCCGGGACGGGCCAATATTATTTTTTCTACGGGCCGGGCGGGACCCGGGCCGAACTTTTAATTTTTGTATCGGGCCGGGCTCGGGTCTGGAAATGTCGGCTCGTGCAGTCCTCTAATTCTCACGTTTCTACATTCCAGTTAAAACCCTCGAGCCGTCTAGGGAATTGCAGAGCCCCTTGAGCTTTTTGAGCGCCAGGCATTTTTCACACCCTAATTTTCTCACTTTCTATGTATATAATTTTATAGTTTAGTCTTGGGTTCTTATTCCTGGATCAACACCCTCATATTTTTATTGGGATCCTAGGGCCTTTTTTAAACTTTTACCCAATCTTTTGTGCATTTCTTTAAAATATTATTCTAACGAATAACTCATATCCTATGCTTAATTTTGACTAATTGAAGTTCTAAAGCGCTAAGTACTAAGACATTTTAACACGCTTTCATGTTAGGGCCCTTTTTAGGTGCGTTCGTAATTATATAAATACGTAGCACCTATAGTCGTCGTTCAGTCCGTCTGTCTGTCCGTCTGTCCGTCCGTCTGTCCGTCCGCATATAACAGAGCAAAAACTACCCGGCCGAATGATCTGAAATTTTTAATATATAATTGCTGCAAAATTTTGTCGAGCCATTTCCAATTTTATGAAAACCGGATGTATAGTTTAATTACAGGGACAGTCAAAAGTTTTTCTTTACATTACGGCCAATGGCGAAAATTATTGCAAGTGAATTTTAATGATGTTACAGACTTCCGAATGGTCTGAAATTTTTAATATATAATTGCTGCAAAATTTTGTCGAGCCATTTCCAATTTTATGAAAATCGGGTGTATAGTTTAATTACAGGACACCCAAAAGTTTTCCGTTACATTACGGCCAATGGGAAAAAATTATAGCAAATGCGTTCTAATGATTTTACAGCCTTCCGAATGGCCTGAAATTTTAAATATATAATTGCTGCAAAATTTTGTCGAGCCATTTCAAATTTTATGAAAATCGGATGTATAGTTTAATTACAGGGACACCCAAAAGTTTTCTGTTACATTATGGCCAATGGGAAAAAATTATTGCAAATGCATTTTAATGATTTTACAGCCTTCCGAATGGTCTGAAATTTTAAATATATAATTGCTGCAAAATTTTGTCGAGCCATTTCAAATTTTATGAAAATCGAATGTATAGTTTAATTACAGGAACAGTCAAAAGTTTTCCGTTACATTACGGGGAATGGAGAAAAAATTATTGTAAGTGCATTTTAATGATGTTACAGACTATGCACTTATGAAGCGCAAAAAAATATACATTCAGTACAATATGGGGTGCAAAACATAATTATAAAACTAGTTATAGTACGAACGCACCTCATTTGCCACGTTTGACGAGCAATTTCCAACTTGTTTAACTATGAGCTGGTCCCCTTTGGGCCTCCTTTTATAGCTGCCTTAAAAATGGTCTGATTCATCTCCCCCCCCCCCCCCCCCAAAAGTTTCTTTGGTTCTCCAGCTACTAAATGAACGACAAAAAATTTATCACACTTGAGCTACCACCAATTTTGAATATTAATCGCCTTCTTGGGGCCCTTGGTGCGGATGTTTTTATAAATGATCCGAATTTCTGGAAATTTTCTTTAACATAGTTCTAGAGTCCTCTGATTACTATAATAATTATTAAAAATATCTTTATACCCAACTACATGCCAGTTAAGACCCTGGCCCGTTGGGGCCCGGTAACGGGCCCTTTGGAATTTTTGCACCATGAATTGTTGATAAATTACCCCCTCTTAATACAATCTTCATTTTTGGACCCTTTTTCCATTTAGTTATTCTCACGTCTATCCATTCCAATTAAGACCCTGGGGCCGCAATGGTCCCGTAGGGCCCCGTCCTGGGCCCTTGAACATTTGGCGCGCCATGCATATTGCGCCAACTAATTTTTTCACCGTCTCAGTGCATAATTTTAAAGTTGAGTCTTGAACTCTTCTTCCAGGACCAACACCTTCATATTTTTATTGGGGCCCTTGGGCCTTTTTTAAAGCATTTACTCATTTTTTTACGCATTTAATTAAAATATTAGGTTTAAATGGCATTAAATGGTCCAATTCACTAGCTTTTATTCTTTAACAACTTCTTAGGTCCTACAATTACTACATGAACGACAAAAAAAATTTTCAGTCTTCAGCTACCACCAATTTTGAATATTAATCGCCTTCTTGGGCCCTTGATTAAGGTCCTTTAAAAATGAACAGAATTGCTTGCAATTTTCTTTAACATAATCCTAGCGTCCTGTGATTACTTTACAAACTACTAAAAAGTAACCTTATACCAAGCTACATGCCACTTCAGTCCCTGAGCTCTTGCGGCCCGGTACAGGGCCCTTTGAAGCTTTTGCACCATAAATTGACAATGAATTGCCCCTCCTAATCCGATTTTCATTTTTGGAATCATTTTTCCATTTAGTTATTCTTCTGTTTCTATATTCTAGTAAAAATCTTGGGGCAACCTAGGATCCCGTAGAGCCCGATCCGAGACCCTTTGAACATTTTGTGTGCCATGCATTTTCCCCCCCTTAATTTTATCACCTTCTTATCCCATTACTTTAATATTAAGTCTTCTCTCTAGACCTACACTCTCATTTTTTTTATTGGTGCTCTAGGACCCTTTCTTACGCATTTACCCTATTTTTGCGCATTTCTTTAAAATATTATTCTAATGATTAATTCATACCCTATGCTTAATTTTGACTAATTGAAGATCTAAAACGGTAAGTACTAAAAGATTTAAACATGTTTTCACGTTAGGATTCTGCTGTCAACTATCAGTTTGGCTCTTTTGGCCCCCTGTTATAGCTCCCTTAAAAATGGTCCGATTCACAAACTTTTTTTTCTAACAAATTCTTATGTTCTTCAGCTACTACATAAACGACAAAAAAAAAAAAAAAAAAAAAAAAAAACAGACTTCATCTACCACCAATTTTGAATATTAACAGCCTTCTTGGGGCCTTTGTTACAGCTTTTTCAAAAACTATTCGATTCTATTGCAACTTTCTTTAACACAGTTTTAGCGTCTTCCAGCTACTTGAAAACCACTAAAAAATTTTCTTATACCCAACTACATTCCAGTTAAGACTCTGGCTTAGAGTCCTGCGCGGGTCGGGTTCTACCCGACCCGAACTCGCAAATTCCATTTTAAGTCAACCGACAACCCGACCCGAAACCGCAAAAATAATTTTCGGCAACCCGCAACCCGACCCGAACCCGCAAAATTAATTTTCGGCAACCCGCAACCCGACCCAAATCCGAGGTAAATCAACCCGCATCCGACCCGAACCCGCAACCCGACCCAAATCCGAGGTAAATCAACCCGCACCCGACCCGAACCCGCAATATTTCAACCCGCAACCCGAACCGAATCCACAATGTAAGGAAAGCAAATCATGTTTTAATACCATTATGAAAAATAATTTACAATTGTATTTCTAATTGAGGTTTGCACCGCTCCGGCCCGCGGGCCGCGGCTGGGTGGCGAGTGGGGACGAATTCAAGCAACAAGTGAAGTAAAAATAGAATTATGTCTGTCACGTGCACCACGCAGCCAATAGCAATGAGACTTTCCCCACACTTGAGAAATTTTACAGCACTCTTAAAGACTGCAGCTTGTAAATTTTAGCATCAACTGTGTTGGTACCCCGGCTGCGAACACCTTTTGCAGTAAAATACCGTGATCTTTCCTGCACTTTATGTTGTAAATTTTCAAGCACTAATGCTGTGAAATCAAATTCAAGCATTGATTCTACGAAAACGAATTCAAGCAACAAGTGAAGTAAAAATCTAATTCTTTCTGTCACGTGCACCATGCAACCAATAGCAGATTTGGGAAATTTTACAGCACTGTTAAAGACAGAAACTTTAAAATTTAAAGCTATCAAATTTTACAGCACTGTTAAAGACAGAAACTTTAAAATTTAAAACTACTAAATTTTACAGCAACTGTGTTGGCAGCCGGGGTGACACTTTCATCAAACATCACTTTTTGTTGTTAAATGCAGATTTTTATTTATTTATTTTTACAATGTACCAGATGCTTCATTTTGTTGTCAATTATCTAGACAATTATTTTTCTAAATTTTAGAGAAAAAGTTTTATTTCGCAGATCTGAATGATCTAATATATTTCAAAATGTAAGTAAAATTAAAAACCTTGTTATTACTAATTATTTTGAGATGTTTTATAAAAATCTGCGTATTTTAAATTAATTATACTCATTTTAAAACATTTAATTGAGCTAAAATTGGTTGTATTAAAACAACAACAACAACAACAAAACATAAAACAACAGTTCTTTCGATGAAAATATTCCTGTCAAATAACACAAACAATTAAAATTAACCGAAAAAGTCATATGGAGCATTTCTACCTGAGCGTAATTTGTTGTAAAAGCAAAAGTATAATTCTTCCGGATGTAATAATCAAATTGAGCATTTCTGCCTGAATGTAATTTGTTGTAAAAGCAAAAATATAATTCTTCCGAATCTAATAATACAATGAAGCATTTGTGCCTGAACGTAATTTGCTGTATAAGCAAAACTATAATTCCTTCCAATATAATACATTTTTCTACGAAAGTCAAAGTTTGTGACAGCTGTCATTTCAATTATTTTTAATGTTTTAAAAATTTTGTTCCTTTATTTCAAAACATTGCTTTCATACTTCATCGATTTAACCAGACTAATTTTTGCTTTAACAGTATTATCGAACACTAATGAGTTACTCCTTTCTTCGCTTTAGTCTTTTATGAATATATTTTTTTAAATTTTAAAACAATCGATTATTAAAACGACTTTAACATTACGCAAAATCTAAAGAATATATGAAGTTAAGAAGATAAATTTTTAGAAAAGAAATTACTCTTCTTGAAATGCAAATTTATAAAATAATTCAAAAATTTAAAGATAAGTGCTTTGTCTATTTGAAAGAAGATTTGCAATTTTAAAACTCCTTGCAAAAGTCTCAACTTTTTGAATTAAGATGGTCCGGGACTCAAAATTCTATCTTTTTTTTATTTAAGGAGATTTTGTTATGAAAGTTTTTTTCTGAAATATGTTTTAATATAATAAGAATATTGAATGCAAAAAAATGTGAAATATTTTAAATATTTAAGATAAAAAATTAATTTTAAAATTATAAACATTTTTAATTTTTCACATAAGTCTGGAAGTGCTTACTTGATTTACAAATTTTTTACACTTTTGTGTACAGAAAATGTGTCATTTTAACTTGTCTTCAGGATTTCTTAAAATATTGATTATGAATTTGACCAAAAAAAATTAAGTAAATGAATGAAGTTTTTTATGAGTGAGTTTTTCATTAATTAGCATATTTTCACAATTATCACTCAAAATAAAAAATCCTGAAAACAATATGTTGGAAATATAGCGTAAAATGTCTGTTGAAAATTTCATACATATATCTTGCAAGGAACTTTAGATATATTCTTTTAAAGTTGACAAATCGTGAAAAAATTCATTCTGAGACAAAGGAAGTTAAAGTTTTTTTCACTTACCTTTCAACAATTTGACATTAATTTCTTCTTTTTTTGCACTTGTATCTATATTAATTGTATATATATTAGTAAAGTTAATGCGAATAACTGAAAATTAGTTAAAAATTAATTTAATTTTCACAAAAAGAACATTTTGTGGTAGAAGTAATTTCATAAAAAGAGAAAAATATGTATTGATATTTTTTAATTTTGCACAGCTTCTCAAGGCAAAAGGTGTTATATCTCTGGACCTAATGAAGATAAAAGCATCCAGTTTGGGATATTTAACGCTAAAAACTCATTATTTTTTTTAAGCCAATAATAATAGTAATAATAAAAAAATACATTAAGTAAAATAATGCTATAAAAAGGGATAAAATATCTTTATTAAGATTGACGATCGTTTCGTCGCACCAACGGCAACATTTTCAAAATCAGTTATGATAGAAAATATTTTCACATAATTTAAAAACAATGTCATGAGACATGATGCACAATGAAAAACAGTGCAAACATAAAATTAACATAAAATTAAATTACAATTAAATTAGCTATTTGTGAGCGTGGATTAATTTCCATATAATTTAACAAAACAATAGCATGGTAAACAATGTCACGAGACAACATGCATAATGAAAAACATTGCAAAACATAAAATAAAAATAAAATTATCTTGGCTATTTGCGAGTGTGGATTAATTTTTACTATTGTTATTAAAATTACATAGCATCTCTTTCCTAATTTTAGGTAAATCAAGGGACACTGAATCATTGCAAATATTCTTGTTGCGTAAAAATATCTCTATTGATTCTCGGATTATGGAGGGTAAATAAAATCTTGATGTATAAATTAACTTGCTATTTTTAAAATCAATCTGTAACGGTTCTTCGCTGCATAATCCGGCCAAAGCTGTGGTTCTTCTGTTGTACTTGATGTCTGTTTGATAAGAAACAGAAGAACCACAGCTTTGGCTAGATTATGCAGCGAAGAACCGTTACAGATCGATTAAAAAATAGCAAGTTAATTTATACATGAAGATTTTATTTACCCTCCATAATCCGAGAATCAATAGAGATATTTTTACGCAACAAGAATATTTGCAATGATTCAGTGTCCCTTGATTTACCTAAAATTTGGAAAGAGATGCTATGTAATTTTAATAACAATAGTAAAAATTAATCCACAGTCGCAAATAGCCAAGATAATTTTATTTTTACTTTCTTCTATCTTTACAAGAAGAAAGTATTGGTTTCATGAAAATTTTCGAATTCCAGTTTTCGACGGATTTACACGTTTTATGGGCCAGAGATTCCAAAAAACATGTTTTTACAAAATGTCTGTCTGTGAGTCTGTCTGTCTGTCTGTCTGTCCGTCTGTCTGTCTGTCTGTCTGTCTGTCTGTCTGTCTGTCCGTCTGTCTGTCTGTATGTGACACAAATTTTGTGGGCGCTCTATCTCAAGAACTTATGCACGGAATTTAATAAAAATTTATATTCAGTTAGTCCCTGATATAGATTGGTGCTGATTAGTTTTTGGTGTAACTCTCTCAACAGGTGGCGCTGCTATGCAGCCTTTTTCACGATTTCCGCAATAGCTCAATCTCCAGAACTAATGCACGGATTTTCATCAAACTTCAGATTCAGTTAGTCCTTGACATGAATTGAAGTTTTGAACATTTTGGTGTAAATCGCTCAACAGGTGGCGCTGCTATACTGCATTTTTTACAATTTCCGCAATAGCTCTATCTCAACAACTAATGCTTGGAAAATCGACAAACTTCAGATTCAAGTATATTTTGATATAAATTAGTGCTGTTTGTGTTTTGGTGCAAATCGCTCTACAGGTAGCGCTGCTATGCTGCACTTTTCAGAATTTCCATTATAGCTGTATCTCAAGAACTAATGCAACAATTTCCACCAAACTTCAGAATCAGTTAATCCTTGATATGAATTGACATTTTGTACAGTTTGGTGTAAATTGCTTAACAGGTGGCGCTGCTATACAGCATTTTTCCCGATTTCTGCAATAGCCCTATCTCAAGAACTAATGGACACATTTTCATCAAACTTCAGATTCAGTTACTCTTTGATATGAAGTGATGCTGACCACGTGTTTGTGAATATCGTCCAATAGGTGGCGCTGCTGTGCTGAATTTTGCACTATTTCCTCAATAGCTTTATCTCAAGAACTAATGCACGAATTTTCATCAAACTTCAGATTTAAGTACACCTTGATAAATGTTGATGCTAATTATGTGTTTGTGTAAATCGCTCAACAGGTGGCGCTGTTATGCTGCATTTGTCATCATTTGCGTAATAACTCTATCTCAAGAACTAATGCACAGATTTTCCCCAAACTTCATATTCAGTTAGACATTGACATAAGTTGATGATAATTAGGTTCTGGTGTAAATCACCCAATAGGTGGCGCTGCTATGCTGCATTTTGATGGATTTATACGATTTAAGGGACAGTAATATCTCAAGAACTAATGCACGGAACTTTATCTTTTTAGAATCCTCATGATGAGAATAGATGCACTGTGCTAATGAATTTTGAAGTATTGACAAGTATGAGATAGAAGAAAGTTTTGTGATGGCCACAACATACTAGTTATTTTATGTTTTGCACTGTTTTTCATTATGCATGTTGTCTCGTGACATTGCTTACTATTTTATTGTTTTGTTAAATTATATGAAAATTAATCCACGCTCGCAAATAGCTTATTTAATTTTAATTTAATTTTATGTGTGCAATGTTTTTCATTATGCATCATGTCTCGTAACATTGTTTACTATGTTTATTGTTTTTAAATTATGTGAAAATATGAGTGGTCAAAGCACCAGTCAGCTAATAGCTTGTGCGTAAGAGTTTGTGAGTTCGATTCCCGCTGGTTCCATTGCACACACACTTTGTGTGGAACTCCCAGGGTGTATTTCTCTTATGTTATAATATTTCCTTGTGCTATCTTGTCTCCAACTTATAAGCGGGCTTTATGTCAAGCACACAAGTCGTATGTTCGTTATTCAGTTAAATAAATAAATAAATGTGAAAATATTTTCTAGCATAAATGATTTTGAAAATGTCGCCGTTGGTGCGACGAGACGATCGTCAATCTTAATAAAGATATTTTATCACTTTTTATAGCATTATTTTACTTAATCTGTTTATAAGTGATTTTTATATATGTTTTTTTTTTTTAAATGCATTTTTGTTTTTAGACCAGTCATTCATTTTGTAATTTTACGAATGTAAGTACTTTGTTCCTGTAAGGGTTATAGCGATACTGACTCAACACAGATTTAGTTCAGCAACAGCTAAAAACACGGAAAGTAGTATGAGATAGGTATTTCTCTTGTCAGTTCTTGTCAGTTTCTTGTTGTTGATTCTTGTCAGTTAACCACTATTAGACCGGGAGCCGGTAGCACAGAAAATCCCCTCATCGAGTTCATGACTGAAATTCCAGAATTAATTAAAACTCGATTCGTATATTAAAAGGCAGTCGGTCTGCCAAGTCATATTTTGGCGGAAAACACCTAAAAACCCGATTTTAGCGGTTGACTCGGAGATTTACCATTGTGTTTTCCTGCTCTCAGTCCTCCGTGTTTCTACTTTTGGGTGCAGGAAAGCACAATGGTAAACCTACGCGTCAACCGCTAAAATCGGGTTTTCAGGTGCTTTCCACCAAGATATGACTTGGCAGACCGATTGCGTTTTAATAATTATAAAGTTTTTAAAAGTATTTTTGCTGATTTTACTTCTTTAAATTTCGAATCTTTTAGAAACTGTTCTTAGAGAGCATTTACATCATATAAGTACCTATCCTGCTAAATTTTAAGGTTCTATCTTTAACAATTGAAAAGAAATCGTAATTTAGAAATTTTTTAGAACGGTTTTTGCTTGTTTCAGCTTTTAAATTTCGATTTTTTCCAACAGTTCTTTAGGTGCATTTACATGTTAATTAATCTCCTTATAATAATTCTCCATATATAAATACTCACTCCATGTATAAATACTCCTTATACTTTCCATATTTTCCATGCCAAATTTCAAGTTTCTATCCCTAACAATTCCATAGTGATCAAAATTAAAATGTTTTAGAGCTTTTTTGCTCATTTCACATTCTTAAATTTCGAATTTCTCAGAAACTGCTCTTAGAGAGCATTTACATCTTGTAAATAACTACCATGCCAAATTTCAACTTTCTAGGCCAGTATCACAATACTTGCAATTTTAGAACGTTTTTCGCTCCTTGTGCTAGTGTCCCTTTGTGCTATCGGCAGTCACATAAAACATAATCTGTGTCAGGGACTGACACCATCAATTTGCAACCATTAGTTTTGAAATTGGTTTGATATTTCCTGAGATTCCATAGAAATCTTAATTAAAACGTTTTTAAAGCACTTTTCGCACATTTTCACCTCTTTTAAACTTGGAGTTTTTTAGAAACCGTTTTTAAGAGTGCTTTATATCTTATAAGTAACTACCACGCTAAATTTCACGCTTCTAAGATTTTCAGTTTCGCAAAAATTGTGGCACCGAGATAAAATGTAGCCTATATGTTGAAGCAAGGACTGCAACCATCAATTTGCAATCATTAATTTTAAAACCTATTTGGTATTTCCTGATATAGCATAGAAATCTTAATTTAGAACGTTTTTAGAACGCTTTTTGTGCCTTTTTACCCGTTTTAAATTTCGAATTTTTTAAAAAGTGTACTTAGAGAGCATTTATATCTTATAGGTAACTAGCATGCCAAATTTCAAACTTTTGGGCCTTTCAGTAACACAAAAATCGCATTTTTAGAACGTTTTTTGCTTCTGCTCCCCCTTGGGTTATGCCAGCGACATAAAATGTAGCCTATGTTGGAACTGGGACTGTCACAATCAAGTGGCTGCCATTACTTTTGAATTCGGTTCGGTAGTTCCAGAAATTAACCCCTGCTAATACACAAAGAAACACACACACAAACTTTACGTCTTTATAATTACTTCTGAAATATAACTGTGAATTTAGTGCATTTAGGAAGAAAAATTAATTCACGAATATGCAGGAAAATATTTTTTGGGGAGAAAATTGATTGTACGTCTTTTAGAATGAAGGGGGTAGGTAGAGGTAGGTTGTGTTTTAGGCTGCTGTGTGTCTCTTATTGCTATCTTTGCCGTTTTTTCCAGCTAAATAATTTTGTGAGTGTCAAAGAAATATTTTCTTTTCAGTGGTTGAAAAATAAATAAACACGAAAATAGAATAATGAAATTTGGGTGGGCTGGAAGAGCAAATGATTAGGTGGGTTGGAAGAGCAAATTATTAGGCGGGCTCGAGCCCCACGGACCCATATAATTTGGCGCCACTGATCTACATTTCTATTTCTTTTTTTTTTTTTTTGCTGTTTTCCAAATGGTTTATCTTACCTTTAAAATCAATCAATAAATAAAATATGTACCTCATGCATCGTATAAAAATTTCTGTAATTTCCCTAATTTGTTATCCGAAAAGACATCTTGTTAAAAGATTACTTAAAAGGTTTTTTATTATTACAAACAAACCTTCTCTATATTTCTCTAATTGCATTCTTTGCAGCTTATCATAATATCATACTTCCCCAACATTGGAAGTCAACCCGGACAGAAAACAGAGAAACAAGTAACAAGTTGCATCTACCAAACCTACAATTCCCAAATCTACAATTATCATTCCTAAATCTACATTTCTAATTCTAAAACAAAGATTTTTTT
This sequence comes from Maratus speciosus, assembly GCA_963932465.1. Classification (NCBI taxonomy): domain Eukaryota; kingdom Metazoa; phylum Arthropoda; class Arachnida; order Araneae; family Salticidae; genus Maratus; species Maratus speciosus. The sequence goes on along the minus strand of OZ010799.1, from coordinate 370,308,368 downwards.
TGTAGTTTTCCAAACGTTTTATCCTATCTTTAAAATTAATAAATAAATAAAATATGTACCTAATGCATCAATTGAAAGTTTCTGTAATTTCCCTCAACAGTTATCCGAAAAGATATCTTATTAAAAGATTACTTAAAAGATTTTTTATTATTACAAACAAACCTTCTCTATATTTCTTTAATTGCATTCTTTGCAGCTTGTCATAGCACCATCCTTTCCCAGTGCGTGAAGAAAAATTCCCGACTGGAAACAGCGAAAACAAGCAACAAGTTGCATCGACCAACTCCCGGAGGTAGCAACGCCATATTTTCCCACAAACTGCAGCGCCAGATTACCAATCGTGCAATTAATAATAAATGCGCATAACCCATCCGAAGGGGTGAAGGAGATCAGTTACCATTAACTGGGGATTTTTTAAGGGGGGTGGTAGCATGTATCCTCCATTTCGAAGAGCGTCTTTTGTCTCTCATAGCAGTGCAGGGAAAACCACCTTACAGAGAGGTAGAATCCAGGTAGCGTGTATTGATTTTTTGGCGCGAAAGCTGCGATGGAAGGGACTGTGTAATAATTGCAATTTTTCAGGATGTTAATCTTGTCGCAAGCACTGATAGATTTCCAAAAGGTGGTTTTGTCGCGAATATTTTTATTGTGTAAATTTTTTGTTTGTAAAATGACAAAGATGCCGCTTAATTGTTTATTTGAAATAACATATCACATTACTGATTTATAAACATCGTAATTTACAAGAAAACGAATAATAGGATTATTAGATTCGTGAAAATGTTAATAATCTAATTTGTTTGAATTTAATTACAATGTAACACGACACTGACCTTGTTACAGAATGATAAAGGAGGGAGATAGATAAATATTGATGATGTCTCCTGATAGAAGTATTTTTTCCATTTTCTAAGATGCTTCCGCCGTTTTAACCTTTAAAGTGCGTTCTGAATCCGCCGCTCAGAGAAAAAATAGTTGTGAATTCAAAATTAATTACATTACCAGCATCTATCTCCTCTCAAAGAACCTTCAATGTTTAACCCTTTATCTACTGACGGTACTTATAAGTACCATTAAAATAACTTATTATAAAATTCATTTAATAAATCGATTAGTTGTAATACAGTTGAGAATGAGTTATTGATGCATTACTTTATTGTTCTAAAAGCATTATGGGTTACACGAAACAAAACTATTTTTAAAAGGATGATTTCTTTTGCCTTTGCATCTTTTCAGCATTCTTCGCGTTGGGGGGGGGGGGGGAAGGAAGGTCTTTCAATTCGGAAATATTTCTATATTTCTATTGTAAGAACTTTATAGTTGTACATTTCCTAATTATACAAAATACTAAGAAAAATATTTAAAATAATGGTGGGGTTATAAATATTGCACAAAATCCCTATAAATTCAACTTTAACTAATTCTTCTAAACCCTTCAATCCTTCTAAAATCCTTTTAAAATTTATTAAATGATTATGTAAATCTTCTAATGCTGTTTGAAAAATTCACGAAAAAAGCTTTAGAAGATAAAATTTTAAGGAATTCATAATTCAGTACATAAAGGGTTAAAGACAGAGAGTGCGTTCTGAATGCGCCGCTCAGAGAAAAATAGTTGTGAATTCAAAATTAATTAAATCATTAGCTCCTGCGTTTCATTTACCCTCATCTCAAAGACCCTTCAATGTTTAACGAATGTTTAAAATTGTTCATAGTTTTTTCTGCTTTCATTCAATATTTTTATTGGTAAAACACTACCGGAGTTCGGAATACACCGGCTGTGTATTCATGTAATTTATTCTAATTTCTTTCTTAATTATTACTTTTTTATAAATGTGATCTATATTGTTTTTATACTATATTAGTACAGTAGAACTTCAATTATCCGAAGTAATTGCGACCGACCCTCTTTCGGAAAATCGAAATTTTCGTATAACCGAGAATCCTTCAATTTTAAGATTAAGGAGAAATCTATGCACTATTTCTTATTATGGTAATAAGTTCTTAATAAAAATAAATCAATATCAAAATAGAAACAAGAATAAATTACCTGAATTTTAATTTTGATATTAAGTACCTTTTACATATATCACAAGTGTTTAGATTTTTTTTTTTTTTTGTCGAAGTTTTGATTGCCTTTGCTTGGAAACTCTATCACGGCGTTTTTTAATATTATTAGTTCACCAGTATCACAGTCTTTCTGCTGCTCCAGCCATGCTAAACATTTCGGAAAACATCCAAAAGCTTCAGAATTGCTATTTTTTTTCGTTTTCTTCGTCCCACTCTGCAGCTTACGGGAGCTCAAGTTAAATTTAAAGGAACTCTAAGAAAGGGGATCGAAAATATTTATATGTACTCGTAGTTTGGAAAGGACTGCTTGCACACAAGAAATATGATAATAATAATAATAATAATAATAATAATAATAATAATAACCCTTTCAAAATAGATTTGGACACAAAGAATGCGATGATATTGAAAAAAAAAGCTAATGGATTTTCACACAAGGAATTTGTTAGTAGGAAAAAAAAAAGCTTTAAAAATGGATTTCGGTTAACCGAGAGTTTCGGATAAAAGAGGTTCTACTGTACTAGACTATTTTTCTTTAGCATCAAAAGTTGATATTTAGGCTTTAAAAGGCATTGTCTCATGGAGTATAACCACCCGTGTCTTCATATTACTGCAAACAGCTCGTGCTTTGTTAATTAGAATTAAAATAGTCTTTTTTAATAAACTTGATGTTTATTACATTTATGGTACTACTGGACATTGCGTTAAGCAAGGCTACCGCAGACTCTAAAAACACGCTAATTTGATTGGCTTTAAAAATATTACAGAAGATTGAATTATAATAAAAAAAAAAAAAAAAAAAAAACAAGTGGCGATTTCCCTGTAAACGGGTATCCATTCATTTCCCTTTGATTGGGAATTTTAAGGCCGAATCAGCTGCTGTTAAGACATCTAATGGCTGTTTTCATGTTTGATTAAATAAGATCAGTTAAACATTTAAAAAAGAAGCTAATATAAAATGCACTAAGTTAACAGAGTCTTTGCCTCCCGTTATTTTATAACAACGCTATAGGAAAATTGTTTTAAATAAGACATTTTAAATTTATCGTTTTAAATCTGATGTCCTTTTTACCAAACTTTTCTTTCTCTTTTTAATATTCACATAAAAATACTTTTGTTCTTAGAAAGGAAATATTATTATTTTCGCTGTCTTAGAATTGGCAGCAATGATTAGAAATATCATCTCGAAACGTGAAATAAATTTCTTGTGAAAATGTTTTCTTAAATTTAAAGTCTTTGGCAATATTAATATTTGGCTATTTTAAATATGAGGTAATTTTCCCCATTTACTGTGTCTTAAGAAATATTAATGAAATTATTATTATTATTTAAAAGTTTTCTTTCTTTTTTATATTCACATGCAAATACAACTTTTTTGACGTAATTTTCAATATTTTCCTGCTTTTAACACGTAAACAATTTATTCTAATTTGAAATTTTTTTTATTTTTTCAATAGTCATGCGTAAATAATTTTTAATTTAAAGGAAATATTATATTTTGCGCTGTTATTACAATTGTCACCAATTTGAAATAATAACCTTTTCTAAAATATGAAAAATAATATCTCGTGAAATGATGAAAATTTGAATACAAAATTGAAAAACCCTCTCAAAAAATGAGTCAAATAAAAAAAATAATAAATGCAGTTTGCACACCACAAACTTATAATATATACTTTTAGAAAAAATGATTAAATTCCTATTTGTAGTTTTTGTACATAAAAAACTGTTTTAATTAAACAATTTTGAACAAACTTTAACATTAAATAGTTCTTAAAATAATTATTCGATTCAATAACTGCGTACTTCAGCGTGTTGTTCAGACGTTTCTCTATAATTCCAAATATTTTCTTATTTTTGTATGCTGTAGTTTTCCTAATATTGGCGAATAAAGTCCTCCGGTCATAAAAAATTCATTTACAGCAAAAGCGTTGACTGAGTTACTTTTTTTTTTTAGAATAGAGAAACAACAAACCGTCCGCGTTTATCATTAAAAGCTAATATACCGGGTGTCCTAAAAAGGACTGACTGATTTTAAAATTCAATAACTTGCAAACAGTGACAGATATTTAAAAAATTCTTGCAGGACGGTTATGCATGAGGTCAAAAATTTTTTTACAGTGATTTTCGATTTTAGTTCGAATTACAAACAATAGATGGCGCTGTAAGCAATAGGTGCTAAATACAGGTAAAAGTAAATTTCTTCACTCCTAAAAATAAGAGTGCGAAAAATTCGCTAGTTTTTTCTTCTTCTTTTTTTTTTTAGCTTTGCTCTTGTTCTCTTTTTTCTTTTGAACAGCATCTTAGAATAAAACAAGAAATAAGATGAAAACAGCATTTTAATAAATGTTGTTTAAACAAATCAACATTAAACAAAATGTTAAAAAATTTCAAAAGTTATTAATTTTTTTTTAATTGGGACCTCTTATTTTTTTCTGTGGCATTATATTACAATATTCTTTGAATTAAATTATGCAATCTGCTTGCTCTTTTATGCTTTGAAAACATCTTAGCCACATAATCCTCGTAAAGCAACATAAAAGTTAATTATTTTAATCTATGAAAATAATAGTTTAGAAAATCAATGCTTCTTTATTACGATAGATAAATGTTGGATAAAGATAATAATATTAATTTAAAGGTTTGGGCTCTATACTCTTTACGTACAAAACTAATTCATATGTAAAAGTGTGAGGAGTGCCCCTATGGAATTGGAAATATATTTGGTACTTTACACATAACAGAAAACATTTCTATTAATTATTCTTAATTAAAGTTTGTCTCTAGAGGTAATTTTCACTACTAAGGTATACAGTAATTTTTCATTAAGCTTTGCAGTAGATGCAGTTTTTATATCGATTACGCTCTAGGTATAGTTCCTTATGTTCTTGCAAGCAATGATTGTCTGTTTACTTTCTTCTATCTTTGCAAGAAGAAAGTATTGGTTTTAGGAAAAATTTCAACTTCCAGTTTTCGATGGATTTATACGTTTTAGATGCTCCTGAACACTATTTAGTGTGTTTTAGAAAAAGTCTGTCAGTGAGCCTCTGTTGTCACTCTGTGAGTCTGCCTGTATGTGACAATAATTTAGTGGGCACTCTATCTCAAGTACTAATGGACGGAATTTTACAAAACTTTAGATTCTGTTAGGCTTTGATATAAAAACGGGTGCTGATTACTTTTTGGTGTATATTGCCCAACAAGTGGCGCTGCTATGCTGCATTTTTCACTATGTCCGCAATAGCCCTATCTCAAGAACTAATGTACGTATTTTCATCAAACTTCACATTGAGTTAGAGTTTGATACAAGTTGTTGCTGATAAAGCGGTAATAACCCTTTCCGACGCAGTGGTCCCAAGTCGGGACCACCTAATTTTCATTCCAAACTTACAAACAGCTTGCAATGAAAGTTTAAAGTAACGAGTTTTTAATTTCTAAAAAAGTCTTTTGTAAATTACGGTGTCAGTCAATTAGTTCATCCTTTCACGCACAGAATGGTTCTATGCCGGAAAGAGTTAATCGCCAAATAGTTGGTCTTTCAGGCCCGGCGAGCGTCCTCCCGGGTTAAGCACATGTTACCATAATAAGAAATAGCGCATATATTTCTCCTTAATCTTAAAATTGAAGCATTCTCGATTATCCGAAAATTTCGATTTTCCGAAAGAGGGTCGGTCCCAATTACTTCGGATAATCAAGGTTCTACTGTATTTGGAAACATGCAATACAAAGTCCAACATCACAATCAGCGTCAATAACCAAACACAAACGGCAATATTCAAAGACTTCACACGGAAATGACTTAAAAAAATTTCTGGTTTCGAAGTTTTTCTAGCAATTAAATCTCCAGACAGGAAATATGACGGGCACGAGAAATAACGAATGACACCTCAGACCGTGATATTTACATATTTATGTTTATATGCATACATATTTATATATATATAAGTAATATAAATAACATATATAATATATATTTATATATAAACATATTTATGTTTATATGCCTACGTGCAAAGTGTAACACAAATAGCTGAAATATTTATTGTTGTTATATAAAGGCGTGATTCAAATCCACGTGTACAAAATTTGAGGGGAGTTACAGAACATTGATATGAAGCATATTTACATATGAAAACATGCCCAAATACTCACCTGCTGAGAAAGAAAAGGAACAAGGGCATGTCAAAGATGGATCAGTGAAAAGCTCTAGAACAGGTAAAACTAAACAGCACTTTTATTTGACAGAGAAAGTGATTTCACAAAAGATACTCACATATCTGATACGAAAAGGAAACTATAAATACACCATTCATAATAATAGTAATGTTCAAAATCATTTCTATGATTATTTGCATTCCTGCAAATTATAACATAAATAGCTGAAATATTTATTGTTGTTATATAAAGAGTGTTTTAAAACACCATGCGCAACATTTGAGGGTAATGACAGAACACTGATATGGATCATTTTACATAGGAAAACATGACCAGATACCCTGATATCAAGAAAGTACAGGAACAAGGGCAAGCCAAAAATCACATATAGATCAGTGAAAAGAGCACCTAAAACTGTCAATAAATCAAAATTAAAATATTAAGACTTATTAAATCATCTTATCAAGTCTTATTTAATAAACACCATAAAATCAAAACAATGTACAGGACACCTTTCGAGCTTGAAAATTTACAGCTCGTCATCAGATACTGTAAACATGTGTCCGTACGGGGTCACACATGAAAACGTCCCTCTGAAAGTGAAATCCTCTTGAACAGGCCAAACTAAACAGCATAACTAATAGACGGAGAATATGCTGTCACAAGAGACGTTCAAATATCTCACAGTGCGTAGTGTCTGACAACGAGGTTGCATGTGTTGTTGAACATTTTCAAAGATATCTAACATTTCACTGACATTAACAGCAACAACCAAGACCCTTGCCAAGAAATCTAAGCTATAAACAACGGACATTTCGTACACTATCGCCTTGAAGTGCCATTACAGAAAACATCATCATTTCTAAGTAATTCAAGTTATGGAACTGTGAATAAAGAAGAATTGACAGATCCACAAAAACGTGAAGCTTCAACTGTAATAGGTTCCCCATGGACAGATTACCGCTGGAGCTAATTTCTAATAAATGCTAATGGAAAAACATTCCTTATTTAAAAGCCTTGTTCATGCAGAATTTTTGACATAATTAAGGCAAATTTGTCTATTCGGTTTTACAAATGGAAAAATGCGCTAGCGGTAGCCAGGTTCTGAAGTTTCGTCGTATTATGACTACATAAACAATACTCTTTTAAATTTCACTGAAATAAATTATAATACCGCCGAGGCAACTTTCATCAAGGAAAACGAACAACAACTTTTTCCGTATTTATGACAAAAATTTTGCATCAGTTAGGCTTTTAAATGAGATGAAAATTTCCAATTAAATTTACTGATGGAAGTTTTCCCCGATGGTAATCAGGCTTTGTCCAACCGATGCAAATAAACAACGGCGTCTTCTTGTTAATACATCCTCATAGACCAGGAGGCTGCTGGACAGACCTTCACCTTATCGAGTTGGTGGCTGAAATTTTAGGATTAGACAGAAATCAATTCGCATATTAAAATGCAACTGGTCTTCCAATTCATATCTTGGTGGAAACCACCTGCAGACCCTATTTTAGTGGTTGATTGGTACGTTTATCATTGTGTTTTCCTGCACCCAAAAGTGCGAAAACATGGAGGACTGGGAGCTGGAAAACACAATGGTAAACCTACCAGACAACCACTAAAATCGGGTTTGCAAGTATTTTTCAGCATGATATGACTTGGTAGACCAGTTTCATTTTAATATGCAAATCGAGTTTTAACTGATCCGGGAATGTCAGCCATCAACTCGATGAGGTGATGGTTTGTGCAACAGCCTTCCTGTCTGTCAGTTACTTTACTAGCAACTGGTACACATTACAATGTATGTTTTTTCCTGTTTACTTATAGCTACATTAATTAGTAAAAATGGGGGTCATATGATCATACGACTTCTTGTGAGTGCATCCTCAGTTACTTCACTCCTAACTGGTAGACACTACACTATATGTCTCCTTCTGTTTACTCATAGCTCAATTAATCAATTAAGTACGACCATACTCCTTCTTATGACTACACTGTAAAAAAAAAAAAAAAAAAAAAAAAAAAAAAAAAAAAAAAAAAAAAAAAACTGAAATTCTACAGATGTAAAGTTATAGAAATTTGTATGCTTACTAAAATTGTATCTGTATACTATACAAAAAAAGATGTAAATCTAAAAAACTAGTTTTTGTAATACTGCAGAAACCTGTTGCTTTACAAAAGAATCTACTAAAATAACAATAATCTTACTACAATTTTATCTGTAACCCTGTAATTTTATCTGTATTTTTTAGCAACCTTACAGAGTTTTTGATCTACGGTGCAAAAGTGTATCTGTTACATGGATTTTTGTTGTTGCCGTTACATAAAAAGTTCTGGAATCCCAGTTTCCTAGAAAAATTTTAAACTTTACAGACTTTTTTTTGCAGTGTAGAACCTTTGTTGCGCCACTCGCAAGACACTACAACAGGGGTGTCAAACTGTGGCCCGCCAAATGCCACTAAATTTTTATAGCACTCATTGTCTTATCTAATCATCGAATCTCTGCGATTCAAGAAGTCCTATTAAGTTCTATCAAGAAGCTATTTCTTTAAAAAATTAGTGGTATTTGGCGGGCCACATTTTGATGCCTACATGTCTCCTGTTTAGTCAAAGTAAGGAGGCCATACGGCCGTACACCTGCTTGTAACTACATCCTCAGTTATTTCACTCGCAAGTGGTAGACACTACACCATACGTCTCCCCCTGTTTACTCATAACTCCATGAATCAAGTAAGTACGGAGCCCATACGGCCATACACCTTCTTATGACTACATCCGCGGTTACTGCAATTGCAAGTGGTAGACACTACACCATACGTCCCCTCCTGTTTACTCATAGCTCCATTAATCAAGCAAGTGCGGAATTCATACGGCGATACGCCTTCTTATGACTACATCCTCATTTATTTCATTCGCAATGGTCGACTACACTAAACAGGTATGCCTCCCCCTGTTTACTCATAGCTACATTAGTCAAGTAAGTACAGAGGCCATACGAAGACTCCACGTTGGCCACGAGAGGCCACGTTGACTCAATACGTCGATTATCTAATTCTTTCCACACTGTTATATATAATTATGGCTTATGTTGCTCTTATTTAATTGTCATTGAACGTCATACATGCGTATTTTGAACGCCGTATATGTATCATTAATGAATCTGCCAGCTTAAGACAAAAAATTGCATTTTCTCTCAAGACCTACAAATACAAGAATAAATGACATGAATCATTTAACTAATATGCATATACAGGGTGATCAATTTAAAAGAGTATCCGTTTGTTTTTTGTATTATCCACATCTATATTATATGCAGCAAGACTTTCAATATCATTACTTATTTAGTATGTCTATATTTAATGTGCGGGTATCGTTTTTTTTTCACTTTCTAAATGTGAAAACTCGTGTTCTAAACATAAATTCGCGTGAATATCATTATGAATTTTTAATCCGATTCTGCGCAAATGATTTGAGTAAATCGTCTGCTTCTTTCAACATTTTTATTTATTTTTATTTTTAAAAAATCATTTCGTTGAACGGCAACAACAGAAATCGTCTGCATGTACACTCATGTCTGCACGTGTTCGTCTTAAGGAATTCTTTAATGACCGTTTAATTTCAATAGGCCTCTAGCCACCAACGTCACCAGACCTCACCCCGTTAGATTTTTTTATGTGGGGTTATCTCAAAGATAGGGTTTTCCAGAGAAGTCCTACAAACATCGATGAGTTAAAACAAATAATAACTGAAGAAATTTCGTTAATGTTGCGAACAATGTTGCGAAGTGTGTTAAAAAACTTGGTTCGATGTGTTCATGTTTGCATTCAAAATGAGGGCGAACATTTTCAACATTTGCTGTAAGGAATGATAAAGTAAAATATATGAATTAAATTATGCTTTGCAAAAATAAAATTATCGCAGGATTAAGTAACATTGTGCGTCTCCATTTCTGTTTTACCTCACAAATAAAGTTGTAACAGTCCAAAAGTGTTGGAAATTGTCTTCCATACTTAAACAAGGTTCAATCCACCATACTTCAGTGTTAGAATAGTTGCCACATACGTCAGATTTAAGGATAATAAGAAAAAACAACGAGTACTCTTTTAAATTGATTACCCTGTATAAGGAGATTTAATTATGCTTTAGAGCTTAATTGGGTACTTTATTTGAAGCATGAAATTAATTGTGAAATAATTATTTGAAACAAAATAAAACTTTACTACCCATTTGCTAATTGTATATTTTAATATCCCTTAAAAAATGTCAACAATATATTTTTTATGTCGACATATTAAATTTTACTTATTTCTATTTTCTTAATTTAACAACAGCAAATTAAAACAAAAAAAAAGATAACAGTGGATCAATTTCTGCTTAGTTAAATGCAACTTAACACCTTGGAAATTAAAACGTGTCCAAAAAGTCGCTTTTATAATTAAAAATGACAAGGCGGAATTATATTTTTGAAAAGAATTAACTTCGAACACATCATACAGGCTTACATACTTTAAAGTAAAAACAAGAATGCCAAGAAAATAAAAGATTTGTTGTGAACATATTTTATAAGAACTTTCTTAAATACTTTCAACAGTTAATTAATTATACTTATCGTTACTGACTTTGATTTTTCAAAAGTTAATTTAAATAAAAGTAAACATCATTTAAAATAAAATCGTGACAAATGCGTCATGAGACTTAATATAAATAAAAATAAAATAAAATATAAATAAAAATAAAAGCTCGGACTGCCATGCAATTGGTATATATTATTGAGGATTATTACAGCTCATATTCAAAATATTAGAATAATTACTTTTTTTCACAAACTGGAAATATCGTTTGGTAATTTAACATCTTTTAATGCAAATATACAAACGATATTTTTATTAAGAACTTATTGTTGATTAAACTTTTTTATTATCTTAAAATTAATATAATTTCTGAAAAGATTAATTGAAAAAAAATTATTTTGAAAAGTCAAAATATTAGAATATTTATTCAAGTGGTTCAAAATATTATAATATTTCGCATTTAATTATCACCAATTATCACCAGCATCCTTTAATTATCACCAATTCATAACTGGTGGCATCATTGATTAAATTCAGACGATTTTATTTAAAATCGGTGTTCTTTTTACAGTTTGTTTGCTTTTTCGTCTTAAAATGGGTCGTGTGGGTGATATTCCTGAATCTATTAAACTTCGTATGGTTGATTCGTATCGGCACGGTAAAAATCAATGTTACATAGGGGATTGTTTACATTGTTCGCAATCAAGCTTTAGTACAATACTAACACCATATTAAAAAAATGGAAAATTTCAGAATAATCGCTGAAATGGCGGCCGAAAACCAAACGCATCTGCTAGAGCTGACAGGAAGCTGAAGCGTATAGTTAAGAAAAACCATTTTAAAAGTGTGCAATTCTTGCACCGAAAATGGAAAGAAGAAGCAGTTGAAGTTTCTACATAGAGAACATTAAGACGTCTCCATAAATTTAAGTATGAATCTCGTATACCGAAATCAAAATCTCTCATGACTGCACAACAAAAAGGTATAAGATTCAATTGGTGTAAATCAAGACGTTTATGGAGCGAAGAAGATTGGGAAAATATATTATTTAGTGATGAAATTATGTTTTGTATCTATACAACATAATTTCATCACTAACTAATATGTTTTTCCAATCTTCTTCGCTCCATAAACATATTGACTTCCACCAATTCAATCTTATACGTTTTTGTTTTGCAGTCATGAGAGATTTTGTTTTCGGTACACGAGATTCAAACTTAAATTTATGGAGACGTCTTAATGTTCTCGATGTAGAAACTCCAACTCCTTCTTCTTTCCATTTTCGGTGCAAGAATAGCACACTTTTAAAACGGTTTTTCTTAACTATACGCCTCAGTTTCCTGTCATCTCTAGCAGATGTTTTTAGTCTTCGGCCGCCATATCGGCGAGTATTTTCAAATTTTCCATTTTTTAAATATTGTGTTAGTATTTTATTAACGCTTGATTGCGAACAGTGTAAAAAATTCGCTATATAACATTGATTTTTACCCTGCCAACACAAATCAGCCATCCTAAGGTTAATAGATTCAGGAATATCACTCACACGACCCATTTTAAGACGAAAAAGCAAACAAACTACAAAATGAATATTGATTTTAAATAAAATCGTCTTAATTTAATCTATGATGCCACCAGTTATGAATTGGTGATAATTAAAGGAGAATTAATGCGAAGTATTCTAATATTTTGAATTACTCGAATAAATATTCTAATATTTTGACTTTTCAAAAATTTTTTTTTTCAATTAATCTTTTCAAAAATGATATTCATTTTAAGATAATAAATAAGCTTAATCAACAATAAGTTCTTGATAAAAATATCGTTTGCATATTTGCATAAAAACACATTAAATTTGCCAAACTATATTTTCAGTCTGTAAAAAAAGTAATTATTCTAATATTTTGAATATGAGCCGTAGAGCATTTTAGTTATTGAAAATGAAGCGTGTAGCATATATGTTGGGTCGTTCGGAAAATCGTGTCTGTTTGGGAAAATCAATTCGTATCGGAAAATTCTGTCCGGTAATTATTAGACATTAGATATCGAAATCAATGTCTAATAATTAAATGATAGAATTTTCCGGTACGAATTGATTTTCTCAAACGGACACGATTTTCCGAACGACCCAATAACTCGTTTACAGGGATACTCAAAAAAATTCCGTTACACGTTTGAGGTATATGTTAATGAAGTTACATTATTTCATACATATTGAAATTGATATACAGCGAAACCTCTGAATAACGATTTCCCGTGGGACCGGTAAAAAGTGACCGCTCTTCAGAGGTGGGTGATATTCAGAGGTTTCATTTAAAAAAAATCAAAATTTCATAAATTTAAATAGAAATACACACAGTCATTTTAATGAATCCTCATTGTTTTAATATAATAAGAAAATCAGTGATTTGCAGTTGCTTTGTTTTTTTGCTGCAAATATCTTTCTCCAAAGAAATAAAATATGACTTGATTTGCTATACAACTCATCATCGTTATGATTTAAAGAGATATTTTGGATTTCACGAAGGTTTTTCAAATCTTCTTGTCCTAGCCAAATGTGTTAATACTGGAAATTTTGGGTGATTCCATTATCTAGTTCCTCTGCTTCTCTTCTGTCGTCCACAATTTGCTGTATGGAATTAAATGTGGCAGAAACTGCCAAATATTTGACCAGACATATAAACAAACTAGCCTTTACGTTAGTTATACCTGCTGTTCTAAGAATATTATATAAAATTTCCCCATTATTATTAATGTCTTTACTTTCTGTTTGTTCACATATCAAGTAAATTTAGTTTGATCTGCTTCACATTTCGGTTTGCAAATAAATATGAAATTGTACCAGGAACTGTAATTTATTTTCTCTTGCCTTTTGAGTGGCCGTTGTTCAGAATTCCTTATTTAGAGGTTCGTACTAATGTTAATGCTATGGAACGTGTTTGGTTCCATCAACATGTGGCCGGTATTTGGAGGTGGCCGTTCACGGAGGTTTCACTGTAGATTACTAGAGTGCAAGATGCCTATTATATAACAGGGAGTACAAATCATTCATCGTTCATTTACAGGAATTGCGAGTTCAATGCCATCAGTTTAACTGGGCACTTTTCTTTTAGGTAGGTTTCGTAAGAAATACTACCTATTGCAGTCGTTACTATGGTCCGACTTTTGAAAAATTCCTTCATAACTTTTCATTATAGGACCCCAGGATCCCAAAACCACCCCCACCTAAAAAGTTTATATATATATATATATATATATATATATATATATATATATATATGTATATGTATGTATGTATGTATGTACTAAATTTTGTCCGCACGATAAAAGTCGCAATTATGCAGGGATTGTCCTCAAACTCGCCAACAACTTTGATATGGCTAATATCTCGGCGGGGATTGAAAATGGGCGAAATCGGTCCAAGAGGGTGGAAATGGGAAGGGTTCAAAATTTTGAATACTGTCTTAACATGATTCTGATAAAACCAGCTCTTACACAACAATGGCAGAAAAAAAAAATCCCTGCCGGCTCGGGCCTACAGGCGGAGGTAGATTTCGAAGTTAAATACTAAATTCACCAACAAAAATTAGAACAAGATTAGACATAAACCCAGTTCCTTCACTAAGAATGAGCTCTAGGGAGCTAAACATCTTGAGAAAATTCTAATATACACGAATACAGACACGCATGTATATGGAATAGGTTTAAAAATGGCTAAAGCAAATTCAGAGAACCTCAAAGTGTTAAAATATGTTAATATTTCCATAGTCGGGTTTTTATCATGTTTTAATACGTTTCTTCAAACTCACATGGCGTTACATATTTGCCTGCTGAGGTCCATCATATTTCTACTATGACGCAATATTTTGTTTTTATTTTAATTCGTCAAACTATTTATTTCACTTTGAGTTTTCATGCTGAAATCTTGCTCTTGAAAACTTATGACGTAATATTCAATTTGTTTTCAATTCGTCAAACTGTTTATTTAATTCAATTTTTCACGTGAAATTCTTGCAATAGAGGAGCAATTGTTGTGGTGAGAATTTTATTGCTTTTTTTTTTTTAATTGTTGGCAATCGCTATAACGAAAAATATTTATTTTTTCCTGCCATTGTTGTGTAAGAGCTGGTTTTATCAGAATCATGTTAAGACGGTATTCAAAATTTTGAACCCTTCCCATTTCCATTCCCTTGGGCCGATTTTGCCCATTTTCAATCCCCGCCGAGATATTAGCCATCTCAAAGTTGTTGGCGAGTTTGAAGACGATCCGTGCATCATTGCAACTTTTATCGTGCGGACAAAATTTAGTACATACATACATACATACATACATACATATATATATATATATATATATATATAAACTTTTTAGGTGGGGGTGGTTTTGGGTTCCTGGGGTCCTATAATGAAAAGTTATGAAGGAATTTTTCAAAAGTCGCACCATGGTAACGACTGCAATAGGTAGTATTTCTTACGAAATCTACCTAAATAAAAGTTTTTCGTTATAGCAGTTGCCAACAATTAAAAAATAATAATAAAATTCTCACCACAACAATTACTTTTCTAATGCAAAATTTTCACGTGTAAAATTAAATAGTTTGACAAATTGAAAACAAATTGAATATTACGTCATAAGTTTTTAGAGCAAGATTTCAGCATGAAAACTCAAAATAAAATAAATAGTTTGACGAATTAAAAAAATATGTATATTGCGTCATATTGGAAATATAATGGACCTCAGCAGGTGAATATTTAACGCCATGTGAGTTTGAAGAAACGTATTAAAACATGATAAAAACTCGACTATGAAAATATTAACATATTTTAACACTTTAAGGTTCTCTGAATTTTTTGTAGCCATTTTTTAAACCTATTCCATATACATGTGTGTGTGTATTCGTGTATATTATAATTTTCACAAAAAGTTTAGCTCCATACAGCTCACTCTTTGTGAAGAAACTGGGTTTATCTCTAATCTTGATTTAAGTTTTGTTGGAGAATTTAGTACTTAACTTCGAAATCTACCTCCGCCTGTAGGCCCGAGCCGGCAGGGATTTTTTTATTCTTAAATTAATGCTTTAGGGGCTGGTAAATTAGTTTTACAAATATGGATCTAAAATTACTAGACCCCTTAAAATACCAGTTTAATTATCAATAATTTAAATTCTCGCAATAAAAAACAAGTGAATGATCAACAAATACTCAACTTTTAACGCTTTCCAGCATAGTTTAAAAGTGTTTATAATTTTTTTTTGTCTGACCATCTGTCTGTCGGTCTACGCTCTAACTCACGTAAATAAATCACGTAAATATTTTCATGTAATTGATACATTTTGATGATGTTACCATGGCATGCATGGTACAGAAAATGAAGTGTGTAGCATTAAGAGTTCATGTACAGTCGTGGGAAAAAAAAAGTAAACACCACTCACTAACTCTGCAAAAAATTAGCGTAGGAGAAAGTTACTGGTACCATACGATTGGTAATAAAGTCTACTTTTAAATGATGTATATAAAATTTGCTTAGGGGGGCCATCTACATATTAAAACGAACCACAACTTTGTTTTTTCCAATAGCAGTACATAATTCTGACAGCATAAAAGAACTCTACACCCTTCAATTAGCCTAAAAACAATGTTTTATGCAATTCGTACGTTAAGTTTCCGAGAAATTAATTATTTTAAAACGAGCAAAAGGGCTGCATCCAAATTGAAGTTCGGTACTCGATTGTTGACCAAGAGAACCGCCTTCTTGATCAAGGCATCTTAAGCGCCAGTCATTGAAGACTGCTAGATTACAGGATAACAAAGGAAATTTCAAAATATCTAGTCACTTCTATCACAGACGGCCCCTTAAACCATCATTTTGCCGTTTTTTAAGCATAATTTGAAAACTACTTGGAAGAAAAATGTGAAATTTTGGATTCCCATAAAGCAGGACTTAATAAATCTAAATCCATCAAAAAAATTGTAGGTTGCAATTTTATAATTTTTTCCAATATTAATTTCATAATTCATATCATAAAATTATAAAAAATTCAACGTAATTATGTTTGTCTATTTTTGTACTATTACTATAAAATAATTAGCACATTAGCAATATAATTTCAGGAAATATTAATGGAAATATGAAAATTCAATTTAACATTAGAAGTGCTAAATTTTGAATGTTTATAATTCAAAAACGTATCCTTCGAATGACTTAAAATTAGATGTCTAGGCATAGTTTGGACCAAAGATTTGAAATATCTGGTTAAAATTGGGTATTGCCATTGAAAAAAAATAAGTTTGGGTTCGTTTTAATATGTAGATGACCCCTAAGCATATTTTGTATACATCATTTAAAAGTAGACTTTATTTCCAATCGTTCGGTACCAGTAACTTTCTTCTACGATAATTTGTTGAGGAGTTAGTAGGGGGTGTTTACTTTTTTTTCCACGACTGTACAACGGCACTCGAAAGAATTCAGTTAAGTTATGGTAAATGGGGAAAAAGCATTTATCGTTTATTTACAGGGACACACAATATAGTTCGCTTACAGTACTGTCTTGGAAAAATAATTGCTGAAATGCGTTTTCTATTTCGGTATGTACTTTTATATGTAACAAATATTTTGCATTTTACTCGTTGTCTATAAATTATATAGATGGTATACAGGGCTACGCGAAATAATTCACGTATAATTTCTCCTTATTATCGATAAATGCTGAAGTGTAATTTTGATCTGTGGCATATATTTCCTAACCGAAATAAATATTTGTATATATGTAGTTCATAGAAACAAATCTACATAAGGTTAGTTGGGATAACTGGACCAACGAGGTAACTGGGCCATAGGCTATTTTATAAAAAACTGTTGATGTTTTTTAAGTTTTAGCTTTTGTGAACAATTCACCTTAATCTCTACTTCCTAAAACAACATGTGTCAACTCAATCATAATTCTCAATTTGATATGATAGGTTGTCAAAAAATTACGCTTCTTTTTTTAAAAACAACGTCAATATGGCTGAACTTCCCCGGCTTTTTATTATTAAAATACTGTAAGTACTTTTATTAAACAAACTTTTTTTTTAAAGATTAGGCATTTAACTTCATTAATATTATTACGTATCTATACATATTTACTTCATGTTTCAAATGTAAGCCTGGTGTCCCAGTTACCCCATAAATATTTCAAGAATGGGTAACTGGACCATGCTGGATCCAGCACATAATTTTAATCTCTAATTCCCACATTTGCACCGGAATTTTATAATGAAAATTTCACCTTTATTAAGTTTACTTGTTTACAAATAGATTCTCTGGTAAATACTGGTGTCATTAAATTATTTCAACATTTTACGAATACAAGTATCTTGCCCCTGAAAGCGAGATAGCCGAACCTTGAAATTGTACGATGAGTTAAAGTACAATTACGTAGCCGTTTGTTCATAGATTTACCTTGCTATTTTTTTCCCTTAAATTACCTGCGTGACTTTTATACTTATTACCTATAATAAAATGCATAAGTAATTACTTAATTTTTATGTTTTTGGTATAAAAAAAATCTAATATTTTCACTTTTAGTGCTTTCTTTAGACACATTGACAGCAAAGGTTTCCCTTACAACGCTCTTTTGTTGATATATAATTTACATGATCTACCTTGTTTAAATTTTTTTAAGTTGTTTACACTTTTTCAAACAGGACCTGATATCCCATATGAAAAAAAATAAACGCGTGTGGAACATAGACCCTTCTGGTCCACTTATCCCTTTTTTATGGGACAACTGGACCCATGAGGAAAGAAAGATGAAATATGGATATTTTTATATTTTTAAATATCAAAATGTAATTTTGAGCATTTCTGTCTGATAGAGGGAACCTAACTGAACACATTGACAGAAGTTCAGACTTTAATTCAAATGAACTTTAGCTTTTCGAAGCTGAACTGTCAGAAGCTCCAGAGTCACATTGTAAAATCATGGCCCAGATGCCCCAACTAACCTTATCATATGCAAGCCTGTGCAAAAGGATCCGCATAATTTTCCGACTGTAGATTAGAATTGCTGTAATTCGGTTTTCAAATGTGTTATGCTTTTTCAAAATTGTTCAATTAGACATGGTTGTGTGCAGTAGATCTTTGGGTAGGCTTCCCCACCAAGTTGCACTTGTTCAATTAGATATCATATGTGTTGGACAGTGTTTTATATTTTGTGCTTGAAGTATGATTTTTATTTCTTTTTAACGCTTTCCAACAAAGTTGAAAAATGTTTATGCTTTCGCGGTTTGCCTGTCCGTCTGTCCACTCTCTAACTCACATAAATAGACTCGGATTTTCATGCAATTGATAAAGATTATTAAGGGTCACCAAAGCATGTTTGGTATTGTATATGAAGTACGTAGAATTAATAGTTCATTTACAGGTGCACTCAAAAGTATTCCATTACATTATGGCATATGGAGAAAAATCGTTTGCAGAGTATTTTAATGACAATACTCTATTTCAAATGTATTGAAAGTGATATAAATCACTAAATTTCACGACGATCACGTTAGAACAGGGCATTCCTAGCATTTTTTATTCATTTACAGGGGCATACAAAAGAAATCGGTTACAGTCCTGTCTTTGAGTAATAATTGCTGGAGTGTACGGTTTAAAATTCGGTATGCGCTTTTAAATTTAATTATTTTTTTGCATGTTACTCGTTACATATAAATTTTATACATCATATACAGTGCTACACAAAGGTATTCACGTAGCATTCATTCTCCTTATTCGAGGAAATTGCTGAGGGAGAATTTTCAACTGAAGTATATGTATTTCTTAAGTGAACTAAATTTTGGCATGCATATAGTTAATAGATACAAATCTATATATCATACACAGGGCTTCTGAAAAAATTCGGATAAATTTCCGGTTGTATATGGGAACAGCTGAAATTGGGTTTTGAAATGTGTTATGCGTTTCCATAGGGTTGAATTATACGTTATATTTTGTTTTTTTAAACGGTGCAGTTTTGTTATATTATTCTGAATGTGTTGGAAAGTGTTTCATAATCTATGCTTGGCACATGATTTGTTCTTTCTTTTTTATTGTAAAGGGTTTAGGTTAAACAATTTCTTATTTTCCTAGTCAAACTGTTTTGAAGGCACTTTGCAAATTCAGATGGAGTAAAATTCATTTGATGAGGAAATAAGAAGCAGTAATGCCATTTTTAAGTTTTGTTCCAAAGCAAAAAAAAGCATTCAGCTATATAGAAAAAAGCAAAAATGTAAAAAAAAAAAAAACATTTTAGTTTTTACGAGGAAAAAAATAGAGGCTTAAATTTGTGTGCGTCTCGTCTGAAAAGGTTAAAATGCAGACTTCGTAATTACCACATTTATTCACAGAATTTGTAATAATTTTCTGTTGTTACATAAGGTGAAAAATTCGGATAGAAAATTTTGATAAAAATGCAGGCACTTTGATTTAGAATAGAAAGTAAAAATATTAAATTATTGAGGAGATTGAAAATTAGTAATTACCTATTAATCCTGAAATTTCTTGTGCGTTCCGTAATTTCCGGTATTTAAATCGCAGCTAAAATAAAGTCTGTTTCAAACCAGAAATTTTATTCAATAAATGTAGTGAAATGCATACGAAGTAGAAATAAGTTTCATTTGATTAAATAAAATATCTGGTTCGAAACACATTTATATGAGCTACGGATCACACGCTGGAAATTACAGTATATAAAATCCGGAAATGAGAGTTTGTTAACCCTCTCGCTGCGTAACCCGAGATTTCCTCGGGCAAAGGTAGCAAAAGTAAAAGTAGCATAATTTGCGCAACCGGAGATTTTCTCGGGGATTCATTTCTTCCACTGGCGACTATTTTTTAATTCAACTCGGACCACTTTTTAAATACAGAAAACTCCATATTGACTTTAACAACATCTACAGGAGAAATTGGAAATTTGTTAAATTCAGCTATCATTAGTCTTTTCTGCTCTGTTAAGTATAAGAAAGCTCCTAATTTTTTTCTTACTAACACTAATCTTAAAAAAGAAATTTTCAACGCCGTTAAGAAAGGTGTTAAATGACCTATTTCGGAGGAGAGTTCTCCTATCCCACTTAGTAATAAATATAAGAATATCGCTAGCGAAGTTAACCTAACTGAAAATGTGGATATGGATGAATCAAATGTTAGTGAAAATACACAGGATACTGCCAAAGTTAAAAAATCTGTTAACCCTTTCTACGTCGAAGTCGACAGCAATTGGGCGACGGTTGCCCATGAAATTACGGAGTTAAACTCAGAAAAACCCAAAATAACGCTAAAAGGCGAACCCATTGTTATACAATGTAACTCTGATAAGGACTTTAAAACTACTCAAAAATGGTTCGACCAAAACAAAAAGAAGTATACCACTCTAGATCCTAAAGAACTTCGACCCCCAAAAATATGCATTAGGGACCTCCCCTGTTACAGCGATACTAAAATAATCGAAGATAGTCTCAGGGAGCATGGTTTCGCAGTCACTAGGGCTGCCATGCTTAAAAATCGTAAAACTGGCCAACCAATGCCGATATACATGGTAAATGTTATACCGCGAAAGAACGTTGAAGAAATTTACCAAATCAACGCTATACATTACATTTCTGTTAAGATTGAAGCTTTTACTAGCAAAAATCGTGTAAAACAGTGTTACAAATGTCAAGGTTACGGTCACGCATCAGAAGTGTGTGGCTTCGATGCTAAATGTGTAAAATGCAAGATCTACATTTAAGTACAGATTGTGACCACAAGGGGGGTATTAAACCCACTTGTGCCAATTGTGGACTCGGGCACCCAGCGAATTTCCGCGGTTGTCCAAAAAATCCCTATAGACTTGAAAATAAACAAAACCGTAAAACAAGTAATAGCGTCAGCAATCTCTCCCAAGAAACCCAAATCTTAGCGGATATATTTAAGAATTATAATTATACCAAAAATACTAAAGACTCTGAACCCTCTACTAGTAATGAAGTATTAAACTTTGACATCAATGATAGTACTACCGCAAACACCCATTCCTCCCCTACTATAGAAAATTCTAAAATTCCTACAAATTACACCAATGATATAAAAGACATTCTTAATACTTTCAACGAAGTTAAACAAATTTTTCAAATCACTAAATTCCTAAAATGTATAAAGAACATCTCAACTCAGACTAAGAAACTCGATAATCCGATGCAAAAATTTATGGTTATATTAACTGAATTTGATAAACTTGCTAGTCATATCAACATTAATGAAGATTAAGCTCTTCATTTGTTAAACTTTTTGCTTTCTTTTTGTTTGTGCTGTTTGTATATATATATATATATATATATATATATATAAACCTTCTTAAATTGAATTTTATGCTCTTCTCATGTTATTATTCTTATTTTTTCATTCTTATTGTTTTATTCACCTCAAATTACTAGACTGGGTGGACGCCGTCCTCTTGCTGTCGTTTGCTCCCCTCGGCTTTTGCGTTTAACTGTTTATTTAGTTAGAACTCTCCTCATAGTAGCTTTTTTTTACATTTTTATTACTTTTTCCTTACAGTATATTAAACTCTCTTGTAAATATGTATATAATTTAGTTTATTTTCATTTCTTCATTGTGTTAAACTTTTTACTTATCAAGTTATATTAAATGTATGGTCTCTGAATTGAGTCTTTTTTTTTATGGGGCTTCCTTTGGTAGCTTTTTCGCCTGTCCCTGACATTTATGTGGATCATATGGAACATTTTTTTTTTTTTTTTTTTTTTTTTTTTTTTTTTTTTTTACTAGTTATACTAGCAATTTTTTCTTTAAAAAATTGTCTATCTTCTTAGCTTTTAATTTATCTTTTTCGTGGCTACTAGCCGCGTTTAAACACTCTTTTTTTCTAAGGCTCCCATTGCATTGTAACACGATATATCTTTAGCCTGGATGTAAAGTTGCCAAGCAACTAGGGAATTCATACACCTGCTTTATTGTTCCATTGTTCAGGAGAAATATACTTCAAAATTGATCTTCTTAAAAATATTGGTGCGATTTTATAAAAATAGTCTCCAGAAACAGCCTTGATTTAGCCAGATTTAAATGTTTAATTATTGATTCAGGTTTGGGTTAAAAAAAACTCTTTTACAAAAAATGTTTTCATATTTAAACTCGAAAATATATGTGGATTTTAAACATGTAATAAAACGAATGCGCAATTTTTTAACCTATTTTCATAAAAAAAAAAAAAAAATTACGTAGCGTGAGGGTTAATATTTTCACTCTCCCTCTCTCTCACTTTTTAAACTTGTAAGTAGTGGGGAAAACATCTTTTGGTAATCTATCACACTCTTAACCATAGAATCCTTATAATCAATACCTATAACTTTACAGATGCTGAGATAGAATTTTTTTCAGTTTTAGTATTTTGAACTTTATTATTTAAAGTCACGTTCCACATTTAATTTCAAATAATGTTTATCTTATTTTTTGCCACGTAGTAACTAAGTGTCATTTTAGAAATCGAATAAACAAGCTTATTTTAGTGATTTTGAAGAACACGTGTTGTCGTAAATATTTAATGAATGAACTTGACTTTGAAGTTAAAATGTAGTTAAAAAGCAAGCATTACAAAATGAAGAAAAACTAATCTCACAGAAACCAATCATTAAGATTACTTAAATTGCTGATTTTTAAGTAATCTTTTACAGTTTAAAAATTCAGCACTCGTGATTTTTTTTTTTTTTTTTTTTTTTTTTTTTGTAGTTAACTCATTTGCGACGAAGTCACGTATACGTGAAGTGCAGGCTGCTCATAATTTTTCATTATTCGTGATATGTAATTTCCAACTGTAAATACAGTAGAACCTCTTTCATCTGAAACTCTTTTAATCGGAACTCTCGGTTAACCGAAATCCATTTTTAAAACTTTTTTCCCCCTACTATCACATCCCTTGTGCGCAAATCCATTTTGAAAGCTTTTTTTTTTTTTTTTTTTTTTTTTTTTCACATTCTTTGTGTGCAAGCGATCCTTTTCGAACAATGGGTACATATAAATATTTTTGATCCCCTTTCTTAGAGTTCCTTTGAATTTAACTTGAGCTCCTGTAAGCTGCGGAGTGGAACGAGGAAAACGAAAAAAATAGCAATTCTGAAGCTTTTGAATGTTTTGCAAAAGGTTTGGAATGACTGGAGCAGATGAAAGACTGTGATACTGGTGAACTAATAATATTAAAAAACTCCGTGATAGAGTTTCAAAGCAAAGGCAACCGAAACTGCGACAACTTTTCAAATCCTTGTGATATAGGTAAGGTACTTAATTTCAAAATTAAAATTCAGGTAATTTATTCTTGTTTCTATTTTGCTATTGCTTCATTTTTATTACGCACTTGTTACCATAATAAAAAATATTGCATGTATTTCTCCTTAATCTTAAAATTGAAGCATTCTCGATTATCCGAAAATTTCGATTTTCCGAAAGATGCTTGGACCTTACTTCGGATAATCGAGGTTCTACTGTATTTGAATCATCTGTGATTAAATTAGTTAAAAAAATTCAGTTAATAATACCGGTGACAAAAGAAAAAAAATTAGTAAATGTTTGACTTAAAAAAATCGTTCGTTTCAAAAGTAATGTTGATAGTTAGGCCTATTTTTTAATTCGAAAACTTCCAATTCATACCAGACATTCTGAAAAAAAGAATTTTTGCTATAAGCAATCACGAAATGTCTCTTGTTAAATAAAGAAAATACTATCATAAGGAATTTCTGTGAATAGGAAATTTCGCAATTAAAAAATAGGCCAAACTGGCAACCCTGATCAAAAACTTTAAAGCAGGGTTCGCACGCTATTAAGCCACGCCCCGTTTTACAAGGACTCTACCACCAGTAATCGCATGAAAGTATCTCCTAGCTAATGAATCGTGAAGAAAATGATCTTTATAATAATACTGGGGGTAGAGTCCTTACAAAATGGGGCGTGGCTTAATAGTGTGCTAACCCTGTAAAGGTAAAAATAGGTTAATGTTTAAGAAAACGTGCTATAATTTCTTTACACGAGCGGGCGCGTGTCGTAACATTTACGTCACAAGTCTTTTGCTAGATTACGCTTTAAAAAATTCTCTCAATTTTAAAATTTAAAAAAGTCTCCCGACGGGTTCGCAATTTATTGGCTCTTGCACTATCTGTCCTTGTTAAAAAAATTATCCGTAATAAAATTAGGATTTACTTTCTCAAGGCTTTGAGAACAAGATAATTTTGTGAGATGTTTGCTAAGATCTAACATCCATGTCATGCGCCATCTTGGAAAATGGCTATAAGGGAGAAGCTATTATCCACCAAAGACTTTTTTTAAAACAAAAACTATAAACTCTCTTATCTCAGTACAAATTTTTCAAATTTTTAAATAATTTTTTGTTCACGGGAGATCTGAAATTGATATTTAATACTAAAGCTACCGCGAGGGGTCAACTGACCCTTTTTGAATTTTTTTTTTCTTGAATTTCTTAAACTAAAGCATTACGAAATTTCTTTATATTTCACGACTTTTATTAAAATATAGGATCATATTATTTCTTAAAATTCCTCATCTCCGAACTACCTTTTTTGCCTGGAAAAAAATATTTTAGGCTTAACTACCGCAAGGGGTCATTTGATCCATAAATAAATTTATGTTAAATCGTATAGGTGTAAATGTTTTATTTTGTAAGAACATTAGTAAATTGCGTATTTTCGCTATTACATCATTTATTCTACTCTATTACATAATATTTGTTCATGTGTGATGTTATAATTAGAAATTGATTTTTTTCCGAGTGAGATTCTAGTTTGAACATTTCAGGTTATACCAAGAACGAAATAATCTTAAAAATATGTGGTGAATATAAACAAATTTGCATAATATTTGTTTATTAAATTTTCGAATATCTTGAAATAATTGATTTTTTTCTTAATAGTTTTGAGTAATTATATATATTTTTTTTTACTTCAACGCTTTGAGGGGCAAATAATTGTGTTTCTGTAATGTCGAATTCACACCGGAATCTGCGCAAAGATTTATTATAAAATAGGGAAAAGCAATTGTACCACTTTTTTCTATCAAAGTTAGAAAAGTAAAATTTAACTAGCGGGCATGACCGAGTTAAGCTCGGTCAAATTTAGCCTTGTGTTCATTTCGATATTTCATTCTCACTGTATAATTCTTGCTGTTTAGATAAAATTGGTATGCTCCTAAGGCAGTTTACACACTACCGAAGAGAGCCAGACACCCACTAACCGATATTTTTCGAACACACGACCTAACCAGTACTCTTCTGGAACCCGAAAACGATAGAATACAAAATTTAGTCAAAATCGCTAAAGTCATATAGATAAAATTAGCTTGACCCACGGTAACCCCAAAAGGACCTACTAATCTAAATTTATCGGACATCTGACATATCCCAATGGTCTTCTAGTGCTAGGAAACGGTGTAATAAGAAATTTTGTCAAAATCGTTTGAGCCATTTTTGAGATAAAATTAGCTAAACCTTGACCCGTAGTGATCCAAAACGACTGGTTAATCGAAATTCCTTGAGCATGCGACCTAGACCAATGGTCTTCTCGAACCCGAAAACGATAGACAACAAAATTTAATCAAAATCATTAAAGTTGTTTTCTAGATAATATTAACATGACACACAGTGACCCAAAAATGACCCATTAACCCCTTGGGGACGAGCGGCACGCATACGTGCCGCATGAAGCACTCAGAATCCTTCTTTTTCCTCACCAGTAAAATTTTACTGTAAAATTTGCCTTATTTAATCAGCGCATTTTCTCGATTCAAGAAGACACAATTTTCTGTTTTTAAAAAACGGTGACAAACGATTAAAAATTTCGTAAAAGGCTCCCGTCCCGAAGGGGTTAATCGAATTTTCTAGAACATGTGACCTAACCCAATGATCTTCTCGTGCGCGGAAACAGTAAACTACAAAATTTTGTCAAAATCGTTTGAGCCTTTTTTAAGATACAATTAGCTTGACCCACAGTGACCCAAAAATGACCCACTAATCGAATTTTCCAGAACATGTGACTTAGGCCAGTGGTAATCTCATGCTCAGAAACGATATGATACAAAATTTGGCCACAATGTTTTGAGCCGTTATTTTAGATACACTTGACCCATAGTGACCCAAAAATGACCCACTAATTAAATTTTCTCGAACATGTGACTTAGCCCAGTGGTCTTCTCATGTCCAGAAACTGTATAATACAAAATTTTGATAAAATCGTTTGAGACATTTTTTTAGATACAACTAGCTTGGTCCACAGTGACCCAAAAATGACTCACTAATAGATTTTTCTCGATCTTGTGACTTAGCCCAATGATCCTCTCATGCCCGAAAACGGCTTATTACAGAATTTTGTCAAAATGTTTTGGGCCTTTTTTAGATTCAATTAGCTTGACCTTCACCCATTGTGACCCAAAATGACCCACTAATCAAATTTTCTTGGACATGCGACCAAGCCCAATAGTATTCTCGCGCCCGAAACCGATAAAATACAAAATTTCGTCAAAATCGTTAGGGCCGTTTTCTAGATAAACTTTGCTTGACCCACAGTGACCCAAAAATGACCTACTAATCGAATTTTCTCTAATATGTGACTTAGCCAATTGGTCTTCTCGTAATCGAAAACGACAAAATACAAAATTTAGTAAAAATCGTTAGAGCCGTTTTTTAGTTAAAATTGGCTTAACCCATAGTGACCCAAAAATGACCCACTAATCGAAATTTTTCGAACATGTGACCTAGCCCAATAGTTTTCTCGTGCCGAAAAACGACTGGATATAAAATTTAGTCAAAATCTATTGAGCCGTTTTTTAGATATAATTAGCTTGACCTTGACCCATTATGACCCAAAATGACACATTAATCGAATTTTCTCGAACACGTGACCTAGCCCAATGGTATTCTCGTGCCCTAAAATGGTAAAATACAAAATTTCGTCAAAATCGTTAGTGCTATTTTCCAGATAAACTTTGCTTGACCCACAGTGACCCAAAAATGACCCACTAATTGAATTTTCTCTAATATGTGACATAGCTCATTGGTCTTCTCGTAATCTAAAACGACAGAATACAAAATTTAGTCAAAATCGTTAGAGTCGTTTTTTCGATAAAATTGGTCTGACGCAAAAGGACCCAAAAATGACCCACTAATCGAAATTTCTCGAACATGTGACCTAGCCCAATAGTTTTCTCGTGCCGAAAAACGGTTGGATATAAAATTTAGTCAGAATCGAATGAGCCGTTTTTTAGATATAATTAGCTTGACCTTGACCCATTTCACCCAAAATGACCCACTAATTGATTCTTCTCGTAGATGTCACTTAGTCCAATGGTCATCTCATGCCCAGAAACGGTATATTACAAAATTTTGTCGAAATGTTTTAGGCCTTTTTTGGATTCGATTAGCTTGACCATGATCCATTGTGACCCACTAATCGAATTTTCTTGAACATGCGATCAAGCGCATTGGTATTCTCATGCCCGATAACGATAGAATACAATATTTCGTCAAAATCGTTAGAGCCGTTTTCTAGATAAACTTTGTTTGACCAACAGTGACCCAAAAATGACCCACGGATCGAATTTTCTCTAATATGTGAATTATCCCATTGGTCTTCTCGTAATTGAAAACGACAAAATACAAAATTATTCAAAATCGTTAGAGCCGTTTTTTAGATAAAATTGGTTTGACTCATAGTGACCCAGAAATGACCCACTAATCGAAATTTCTCGAACATGTGACCTAGCCCAATAGTTTTCTCGTGCTGAAATATGATTGGGTGTAAAATTTAGTCAAACTCGATTGAGCCGTTTTTTAGATATAATTAGCTTGACCTTGACCCATTATGACCCAAAATGACCCTCTAATCGAATTTTCTTGAACACGTGACCTAGACCAATGGTATTCTCGTGCCCGAAAATGGTAAAATACACAATTTCGCTAAAATCGTTAGAATCATTTTCTAGATAAACTTACAGTGACCCACAGTGACCCAAAAATGACCCACTAATCGAATTTTCTCTAATATGTGACTTAGCCCGTTGGTCTTCTCGTAATCCAAAACGACAGAATACAAAATTTAGTCAAAATCGTTAGAGCCGTTTTTTAGAATAAATTGGCTTGACCCATAGTGACCCAAAAATGACCCACTAATCGAAGTTTCTCGAACATGTGACCAATAGTTTTCTCGTGCCGAAAAACGGTTGGATATAAAATTTGGTCAAAATTGATTGAGCCGTTTTTAAGATATAATTAGCTTGACCTTGACCCATTATGAGCCAAAATGACCCACTAATCGAATTTTCTCGAACACGTGACCTAGCCCAATGGTCTTATCATGCCCGAAAATGGTAAAATACAAAATTTCGTCAAAATCGTTAGAGCCGTTTTTAAGATAAAATTTACATACACATACACACATACATACACACACAATTTTTGCTCGCATTATAGTATAAGATAAAATTTTCTTGGTGCTAGTCTTCATTGATCGAAGGTGGGATAGAATACATCCCACCGTCCCACAAGGGGTTAATAAATAAACAATTTGTAATAATTATTAGAAAAAAAAATGTTTTGTTCATACACAAAAGTGCATCAACTGGTATACTTTTCGCAAAACATCATAAAATATATAACTATTTATATAGCAGTCATTTGACCCTTTCCGGTAGTAATAGGTATAAAAAAAATATTGGTACCTTTAGTGTTAACGTTATATCTTGGTACATGTTTTACGTTAGTTGAAGTTTAATCCTCCCCCCCCCCCCTCACCCCCTGAATACTAAGCCAACGCTTTAGCACAAAAACGGTGGCTGTCGCAGACAGCTTTATTTCAGTGTTTCTTCAGAGTACAGTATTGAAATACAAACAAGCAATTTGTAAAGAACGCTTTCATTGATTCAACTATTAGCTTTCGCTTTTACGTGACAAGTATAGTAAGACATATCACCCACCCGCATGAAAAGTGACACATCTCGCAAAAATTCATTTTGCGTTTTATTCCACAAATAGGTTTGTTATAGGTGTGTCTTGCTACACAAAAGTTTCATAAGTGTAGTTATACGGAAAATCACTTAATTACGCTATTTGTCTATTCGTGACCACAAAAGAGAGGTGGATTGTGTGGGGAGGTAATTATATATACAACCCTCCAAACCTCATCATATGCCTTCATTCTTAGGGGTTTTATAATTTTATGCACGATTTTACTCCTGCATGCAGAGCTAAGTGCTATAATTACATGTTACATAAAAATCCTGCAAATTTTCTTTTGCCTCTCCTGTGAAATTTACTTTTGTCGAGATTTGTCACTTTTTTTGCGGATGAGCGATATTGGTCGTTGTTACTATGTACGGTGTCCAAACGTCCTCAAGTTTCCCGAGAACTTTGTGGACGGAAGTCATTTTCCGATTTGAAACACTTTACACATTTCAAAATGTGATAAATTTGTGGCATTTATAAAACATAAATTTATAAAATATAAATTCGAATGTTACGAAAATTTTAAAGTAAGATACGATATAAAATTTTGTAATCTTATTAATGTGACATTTTTGACCTGTTCGTGATCTCATACCGACTAATTGTGTCATTATCAGCGATGTCACTGACGACTATTTTTTAACTCTATCCCGCACCACTTTCTCAAGAAAGAAACATTTCTCTTACTCTTTAAAAACACATGCAAGCAGAATATGCGACAAAATGTTTAGAAAACAGCGGTGAAAAAAGAATACAAAAATAGTCGCTAGTGGCAGTCTTGCATTATAGAAAGTAACTCCCATAAATATAACTTCCGATTAATACTTTTCTATTTCCGCCAGTGCCTTCTTAAAATATAAACGTCACTAAAATTTCATCCCGTTGTTTGATTATAACTTGTGTAATTATGTAGAAATTTCTTATTATCTCGTTTGTGTAGTTTAGTGAAATAATTATTCAAGTTATTATTTCACTAAAAGGATATTATTCACTGAAGGAAACTTCTTGAATGTTTCATTAATTCTTGAATTTATTGCGAAGTTGTAAATAAGGTTTTTATATAATTTGAGCAAATTTATTCATAATTAGTTAGGGAATTGTTAAAGAAGCGGATGTGTAAAAGTTTCCTTGAAATGAGAAAATAAATGATTGCTGTTAGAAAACTTTTTAAAGGTGAATTTATACTGAAAAATCCAAATATGATGTCAAAATTTGGAATTTCTTTTCAAAATATGAGAGTTTAATACAATTTCAATATGAAGACTGTCCCCTAAGCTTATTTTTTTTAATACTGAAATTGAAAAGACACAAATTCAAGATCAAATGACAATTTCTTTTTGTTTAGGGAGGGGGGGGGTGGTGTTTAAAATGTATAACATGTATGAGATGTTGTGCATATGTATTGTAAGATACATTTTTCTTGTATTCATTATAAAGTACATGTTTATTGTATCTACTGTAAGATACATTTTTGTTGTATGCATTTTAAAATACATGTTTGTTGTACGTACGGTAAGATATATTTTTGATGTATGCATTTTAACATACATATGTGTTATATGTAATGCAAGGTGCATTTGTTTGTATACATTGTAAAATGCATGTTTGTTACATTTACTCAAAGATACATTTTTGTTGTATGCATTGTAAAATACATGTTTGTTGTATGTACTATAACATGCACGTATGGTGTAATATTAATGTATGTATGATATAAAAATTTCGGGATCTTTATATACATTATACATGAAAATATGATAAAGTGTTTTTAGTGCCGAAAGTTCCGAAATTTCGTAAAATTCAAGGTATAGAAACTCAGTGAGTATTGATAATAAAAGAATGGAATTTTAACTATTCTACTGGTCTGAGCATTGAGAATTTTTTCTAATTTCTCGTCTATATATATATAAAATATCGTATAAAGGTTTAACCCTTAAATGCATATGGTATCGTTTTTGATACAATAATATGTTACATTTACTCTAAGATACATTTTTGTTGTATGCATTTTAAAATACATGTTTGTTGTACGTACTGTAAGATATATTTTTGATGTATGCATTTTAACATACATATGTGTTATATGTAATGCAAGGTGCATTTGTTTGTATACATTGTGAAATGCATGTTTGTTACATTTACTCTAAGATACATTTTTGTTGTATGCATTGTAAAATACATGTTTGTTGTATGTACTATAACATGCACGTATGGTGTAATATTAATGTATGTATGATATAAAAATTTCGGGATCTTTATATACATCATACATGAAAATATGATAAAGTGTTTTTAGTGCCGAAAGTTCCGAAATTTCGTAAAATTCAAGGTATAGAAACTCAGTGAGTATTGATAATAAAATAATGGAATTTTAACTATTCTACTTGTCTGAGTATTGAGAATTTTTACTAATTTCTCGTCTATATATATATATAATATCGTATAAAGGTTTAACCTTTAAATGCATATGGTATCGTTTTTGATACAATAATTGTTCCCTATTTATTGGATTTTTTAATCACATATCCCGTATTTCCACCAGAAAAATAAAAAAGAAAATGTCACTCCATTTAATTACAGCCATTTCGTTATTAAATAAACCGAAATTTACCATTTATATTTTCTGGTGTGAATTCCGATTCTCTGAATTATGAAATTTCGGGAACGCATTCTACCCTATGGATTTAAGGGTTAAAAAGAGCATCTCTTTAAAAATTAATTTATCAAAATAATTTACATTTTCTATGTACAGGGTTCGCACGCTATTAAGCCACGCCCCATTTTGTAAGGACTTTACCACCAGTAATCGCATTAAAGTATCTTCTACCTAATGAATCGTGAAGAAAATTATCCTTATAATAATACTGGTGGTAGAGTCCTTACAAAATGGGGCGTGGCTTAATAGTGCGCGAACCCTGATGTACTGTCGACCCCGGTTAAGATGCGCTTCAAGGAAGTGGACAAAGGTTGTGTATTAAGCGGCATCGCGTATTAAACGTGATCTGTCTAACGTTGCAGGAACAGGCCTTATTTACACATCTAATTGTCTAAATGAACTTTAGAGCTTACATATCTATGTTTACGGTCGAAATTTGAGTCTTTTACGCATATTTAGATTAAAATTTAACTGTATTGAACGTTAACATGTCACTTTTTTAAAGGACCGACTGGAATAATAACTGAAAATAAAAAATGGATTTAGGTATGTCTTTATTGTCTGTTAATACGTTACAAGCAGAAATAAAATAACAAAAATAATTTGCCTGCTATCCTAGCTTTTTTTTTAACACAAAGAAAAATATTAAACCTTTGAAGCACAGTCCAGTTATTAAAATCCTATTTAGTACTTTATATAATATTTAGTACTAATATAACATGTCCTTCATTCTTAATATAATAAGAGACAAGTAATATAATTTTTTTTAAAAGTCAATTTCTACTTAGGTCAACAAAGAAAAAATTAATATATTCCCTTAAGCTAATATTAGTTTTTGTTGCATTAAAATATCTCAATTCGTTAATTTTCTATAAGCAAGTAGGTTTACAATGGAAGTCTATGGGAATTTGGCGAAATATTAGAGATATCACCAAGTTGGCGACAAACTTGGCGGTATTTGGCGACAGAACAGGGTCCCCCTATGGTAACCCCCCTTACAGATATGAAGATGAATTAAACGCTGTTCAATAACTAATGGCCGCCATTTTGTCTGCCATATAAAACTAAAATTAATTAATTAAACTTTAATTAATGAATTAATATTTGAAAAAAAGTGTATTAACATCAATTATCATCTAGTACAAGTTAAAAAAAATTATTTCAACTTGATAGGATGAATAATAAGTATTTTATTAACGATTGAAAATTTGAACAAGATACATATATATATATATATAGGGAGAGTGTGAACTAATAGTAGGAATTGAAAAAAACTATCCTTATAAAATATTGCTTACATAACAAAAAGGAAACAAAATATAGAAAACATAAAATTATTATCTAGTATGTGTTTAATCTTCGCTTTTGTCTGTAACATGCATTATAAAACATAGTAGTAATATGCCATACATGTAAAACCTCACTTACACGACAAATATAATCGTCTCTAATCGTAATCAGGGTTCGTACGGGCACCGTTATTTTCAAGGCCAAATATCAGTATTTATTGATAAAAAAATAAATCTAGTTTAAACGGAAGAAATTTCGTCTTATTTAAGGAGACATTTTCCATAAGGAAATACTGGTACCGAAGAATTTCTTAGTCATGAAATTCAAGGTCCCGTACGAACCCTGGTAATAGTTTTTATGGCGTATCTGAAGACTTTAATTTCGTCTATATGTCTTTACTACAGTAAAAACATACACGAAGGGAGAGACAAAGAATCTTAGGACGCCGGATCAAAGAACAATGTAGTGTTGCTAATTTCGTGGATATTTTTCATTCAAATATCTACCACTATTTCTGATTAGTATTGTTCTCCTTAGTTAATTTGTTAGTAAATAAAGCGAATATTACTATTCAGAAACAGTGTTTTTTTTCCTTCTGAATAAAAGAAGAATCCGCTAAATTGGCAACACTGGCGAAGAGAGAAGTAATTCGCATCTTGTTCTATGAGTTCGCGTCTAAAGGGGACTGGGTAAACTCTATCTCGGCCATGTTAAAATACACCAACTTTATGTACTTTTTCAGAGAAATGGTGAAAGATAGAGGTCTAGATTTTTTAGAGTAGTTTGAATAACATACTTAGCGTATTTTAACAGACCATTTTCTTTCTAAGTGAAACTGAAAATTAATTATTCAATATTTATTGAAAGTCATTTTTAGGTAGATTTCGTATGAAATACTACCTATTGGCGTCGTTCCTATGTTGGAATTTCTGAAAATGTTTTGCAGATCTACACCGATCATGACCCATAGAGCCCAAAACCACCCTCAGTAAAAAACTTTATCTATCTATCTATCTATCTATCTATGTATGTATCTATCTATGTATATATATATCACTTTCTTCTGGACACGATAACTTCCACAATTCTGCACCAATCTCTTCCAAACTGATACATAAAATCAAGGGGCATAAAATCTCGGTCAAGTTCGTTAATGGGCAAAATCGGACCAAGGGGATGGAAATAGGGAGGGGTTTTGTGAAAACCGAAAACTCCCCATCACTTCTTAATTTTTGTACATATCAAATCAGTTTAAAGTTTTTATTACTTCTAAAAATAGGGCCAAAAATTTATGTATCACATATTTTTGATAAAGTTAAAAATGGGCTCAAAGGGCGCAAAAATAGGGTTTTTGAGAGAAAAAAATCATAACTTCGCCAATTCTCAAGATATCAAATCCAATTAATTTTATCATGAATCTCCTTATCATTATCTACAACTTTTATATTCACAAGTTTTTGATAGGACCAATTCGTACCGCAAAAAAATAATTAAAAACGAAAACAAAAAGGGCGTTTGAAGAAGAAAAAAAATCCACAACTCCCTCAATTCAAAAGATATAAAATTCCCATGAATTTATCATATATCTTCGTAATATTGTCTACAACATCTATATAGACAAGTTTTGGACAGGACCAATTCTTACAGCAAAAACAAATTAAAAATACATAGCGGTTGAAGAAAAAAATCATCTTAGTAAGGGTGTATTCCAATCCAAACTGCTTATTTTCTGACTCATTTTACAATTCATTTTTGCTTTCAAAGGCTTCCAATTGGTACCTTTTCTTACTCAGAAACTATATAATGTACAGTAATGATCAATATTTTGATAGAGGCAGAATATATTTTAAAACATGCTGTCAAAGTGGGCCTTTTGAACCGAATTTCTCGAAGAGGATTGTGTTGGAAAAATCATCGTATTAAGGGAGTATTCAAATCCAAACTGCTTATTTTCTGACTCATTTTTAAATTCATTTTTGCTCTCAAACGCATCCAGTTGGTAGATTCGCTTATTCAGAAACTATATAATGTACCGTAATGATCAATTTTTTGACAGAGGCAGAATATATTTCAAAAAATGATATCAAAGTGGGCATTCTGAATGGAATTTCCCGAAGCGATTGTGTTAGAAACGGAAAATATTGTCTTACTGAGAAAATAATTGTTTATATATCAAGTTTTAATTAATTGAACGAAAATTAAAAACACAGGTCGCTTATAAATCTCTTCAAAAATCACGTCAACAAGTTTCATATTTTTCCTATTAGAAATGAATCTGGAGTTATGCCAGAAAATTTCGAGTTGTTGAGGATGGAAAAGTATTTTTTTGAATACCGCCCTAACTTGATTCTGATAAAACTAGTTAATATAAAAATGAAATAAAAACTCGTCAAAAGCGGCCAGATGAAATTGTTAAAGTGGGTTTATCTCTAATCATGATTTGGTTTTTGTTTGTGAAATTAGTATACTTAACTTCGAAATCTACCTCCGCCTGTAGGCCGGGCCGACAGGGATTTTTAAATTAGCATTTTTGGTAAGATTTCACTGCCTAAAACAAATATTTCTCAACAAATCATTAAATCACCGTGTTGAAGTATGCACTATAACATAATATAAGTATTTAGAAAAATCTGAGTTCTTAGGTTTAATGGATATTGAAAAAAAGGAACACAAACCTGAAAAATCGAAGTTTTGAGAAAAAGTCAATTAAAGCTGTGAAGCAGTGTTGATAGTGGACTACTTTTTTTAAATTCGGATTTCTTGATTGGCACAGCTTTTTTGAAATAGTATAATTCGCCTTATTTAATAACATATTAATTAAGGCGAAAACAATGGGAATTTTACCACTTCAGAAAAGTGGTGCCAATCAAGAAATCTTAATTTTAAAAAAGTAGCCCACTACTGTGAAGTGCTCTTGAAAGAATGAAAACCATCCAACACTTTTATATATATATAAACATGTGTAATACATCGTTGAAAAGATAAAAGTTTAAACTATTTAATGATATAAAAAAGTAAAAATCGATTTTTTGGTTGAACTTCGCTTACCCGGTCCCCTTAACATTTTGGCGGGCAGTGCCCTTAAAAAAGGACACCTACATTTAAATTTATTGGCACCAACAATATTTCCATAATTTTTTTTTTAATAATGCATGTGAAAATAATCAGGTTCCTATTTTCTAATAAATACCCTTGTAAATTCTGGTGCAGTCTATCATTTTAGAAATAGAATTACTCCGCACCGGAAAGGGTTAAGCGCGATTTTTTGCCTCAAAGGTCCGAAAATTGATCGCGTAACAAGCCATTTGCGTATTAACACTAAGAAGACCGTGAGGGGTCATTTTGATTCGTACCATACGAATATATTTAGGTTCGAACCAGAAAATTCTTTGTAAAATGAATGTAAAAGACAAAAAGAAGAAAAATGTTAAATAAATATGTTAAACAGATTTAAATAAAAATTCCAGTGTAAAATATTTTTTATAAAACTTGAGTAAAACTTCCGGTCGTTTTAGTGTTAAACATGATATATTTGCATTGACTTTATGGGCGATGTTCAAGGTTCCAGAAAAAAATACGCATATTAACACTTTCGAGGGCGGTGTCCTTAAAAAAGGACACCTACTTTTAATTCCAAAACTGACAATCGACACCAAGAATATTTATTTAAACTTTTCCTGTTATAATGTACGTGAAAATAAGCAAGTTCGTATTTTCTAATAAATTCGTTTTTAAATTCTGGTGTCAGTCCATTATTTCATCAGTTTATAAACAGAATTACTCCGCTCCGGAAAGTGTTAAACGGGTTCGATTGCATATCCAAAATATAAAAAAATAAATCCCGTTTTAGTCTCTTTGGAACACCCTACATATAGTTTTATATTGAAAGGTCCAGTGATGCTGTTTGAAAGCTAAAGTATAAGGTGTTCCGGGACACAAAAATCTTCAAATTTTTCAAAAAAAAAAAAAAAAATTATTTCATTAAAAATTTCTC
The DNA here is from genome assembly GCA_963932465.1 of Maratus speciosus. NCBI lineage: Eukaryota > Metazoa > Arthropoda > Arachnida > Araneae > Salticidae > Maratus > Maratus speciosus. Next base: position 370,270,621 of record OZ010799.1, on the reverse strand, counting down.
TGTTGTTTCCTGCTTAAAATGACATTTAAATCATGTTTCTATCTGAATTAGAACACAAAATATTATTTTTTTCGCTTTGGTTTGTTTTCAAAATCTAACTTTCAAGCAATGGCTGTCATGGAAACGACTTCTTGTAAAAATGCGTTTTCCTTCATGATATGTTCTTTCACCATTTCTCGTATTTAAATTCTTATAACTCGAGAACCGTTAAAGATAAAGGGTTAAACTTGGAACATATCTTTTTCAATTGATTTACTTTAATTTTGATTCAGCATATTTGAAAAAAAATATTTACTTTTTGAAATAGGATTTTTTTTTTTTTTAAGTTGCATCACTTTTTTTTTTCGTTAAATATTTAAATTTTTTTTTATAAATTAATATTTTTAAAAATGCTGAATCAAAATTAAAACTTATATATTTCTGTTTTTCTGTTTATTTAAAGAAATAAAAAATTGAAATTCTATAAATAATATTTTGAGTTATAACGATTTTAATTTACCCCACTTTTTCAACATATTTTTAATTTAAATTTTTTTAAAAACATTATGAGAAGTTTTACCATGTGATTTTGTTTACAAATGATAAGATTAACCATCACAAAAAAATTCAGAATTTTAACTCAATAGATAAAAATTATTTTAAAATGTGTCCCGGACCCCCTTAAATTAGTTTTAAGAAATTTTACGAAAATGAGTTGTCTTAAAACAACTTCATATGAAATGTGTTTATTCAAGTCAATACTGCAAACATAAACATCTTTAAAGCATTTTATCACAGATATTACAAAATTATCTTACAATCAACTCAAGAGATTTAATTGAGAGTCTGAAATCAATAATTTGAAAAGGCGAAGGTCAAGTACAACATTTCGCCTTGAGTAGGAGGCAATATTTAAATAAAAACTGGAAATCACGAGAAATGCAAAATTTATTCAAAACATAATATATTTTATTGAAAATGAAAAAATACATATCTTGAAATTTTATAATTTAATGGTCTGTTTCATAGTTTTTTTCTATTATGGCTTGAAAGCTAGAGACTCAAGTTTCATTTAATATTGTGCAAATACACATATTTTCAATGTCTTTAAAAAATATATATATATAAAAAATATTATAAAACTTATTATTAACTCAATAGAAGCAGTATGACATGATATCAATTAAAGTAAATAATCTGAATAAGCGGTGGTCATATGCAATAGTTTGCCTAGAATTCAATGGGAGGAATCATTGTATTAACAGTAGAACCGCCATTAGGGGTCATTTCGACCCCTGCCAAATTAATAATACAGTATGACTTCAAAAATCCGGCTCAAAAGCCATCTTTTCCCTTCCTTTTTTCTTTTACACATTCAAGTTATGATAGAAGGAAAATAGGGGGGGGGGGGTTCAATTCGGAAATATTTCTATTTTTCTATTGTAAGAACATTATGTTTGTACATTTCCTAAATCTACAAAATACTAAGAAAAATATTTGAAATAAAGACTTGAGTGAGGTTATAAATATTGCACAAAAATCCCTATAAATTCAAATTTAATGAATTCTTCTAAATTCCTTCTAAAATTTATTAAATGATTGCGTAAATCTTCTAATGTAGTTTAAACTATTCATGAAAAATACTTTAGAAGATGAAATTTTAATGAATTCATAATTCAGTACATAAAGGGTTAAATACATATATTTTAGATAAATAAATAAAGTTTAAATAATTATTTAAATAAATATTTATTTAAACGTTTATAAAATAACATTAGTAAATAAATGTTTATTTAAATAAATAATAAGAAAAGAAAGATCTTTTCGCCCGTTTTCTATTAAAGTTATTATAAAATTATCTTATAATCTACTAAACAGAAGTAAACCCATATGATAGTTATGTAAATCAGTAATCAAAAGGCGAAGGTCATGTACAACATTTGCTTTGAATTCAAAAGAGGAAATATTTAATTAAATTCTACAAATCATACCAAGATCATATCATATATATGGAAATTTTATTCAAACAATAGATCTTATCAAGAATATAGAAACGAATATTCTAAAGTTTTTGATTAACTTTTTCTTTTACTATTAATTATTTTTTGTTATAAAAACTAAAATTTAAATCAAAAATATTTAATGAAATTATTAGAAAAATGTTTCGTTTTAACCCCTTAGTGCGCAGCTTTGCATATATGCAAACAACACTGATTTGAATTTAATAGATTTTTTTTATTCGCATATACTTAATTCACACAAGAAAATTAAAATAGCAATATTTGTTTTAATAAAAAAAAACAAAACAGACATTCCGTATTTAAATAAAGCAAAATTAACCATTGAAACTTTCTGGTGTACAGTCAGATTCTCTGTACTACGTAATTTCTGGAACTTATTCCAGTATGGATATTAAAGGGTTAAAGGTAAAGTTTTATAAAATAAATAATTATATAAAATAAGATATTTGGAGACATACTTATTACAGTATTTACTAATTTGCATTATTTTAGCGTAAAACAGCCACATGACAGTAGCTAGCACTTGTAGTGCAGATGTGCAACAGAAGAAAAAATTGACGTATTATACGAAAAATATATCTGATTTTTTTCATTAATTTCCTGTGTAATAAATCTCTCAGAGTATCATGTATAATTTTTTCGAAACAAAATAAAAATCGCGCATTTAAGGGTTAAAACATGGAAGTATAAATATAGAGAAATTAACATATCCTTAAAATAGTGAAGTTCCAACTGCAATCAGTAAATTCGAATAGAAATTTCTGCCGTATTTAAAAGCGTTATTCATGCAAACTTTCCAGCATAATTAGCACGTTGAATGCCATGTCTATTTTGTCTGTCTTTCCGTACGGGCCACGAAAAAGGTTCCCGTTTCACAATAAGTGCCAGTCACCGATGACTGACCCGGAATAAACGGAAATTTCTGTGTGAGTCACCGATGACTGACGCGGTCTAAACGGAAATTTCAGTGTCAGTCACCGATGACTTACGTGATTCTCAACGTGTTGAGGCAAAAATATTTAATCATTTTAATTGGTGGAAGTTTGCCCTGGCGATAGTCAGGCCCTGCGGATACGCTATATGGTGGCAACATAAAGAAAAGTTCTTCAATCTCACTGGATTTGATTATCGTTAGGGCAACTTCCATAAGTAAATTTAAATAAAGATTTTTGCATTATTTAAGAGTCTTCTTTATGCAGAAATTTTGCCATAAATAAGGCAAAAATTTACGTTTGATTTTATCGGAAGATGTTTGCCGCGATTTTGTTTCTGTTTTGTTTTATTGAACACATACATCTGACTTGTGTGCTGGGCATCAAGATGTTTGCCGCGATTTTGCTTCTGTTTTGTTTTATTGAACACATACATCTGACTCATGTGCTTGGCATCAAGATGTTTGCCGCGATTTTGTTTCTGTTTTGTTTTATTGAACACATACATCTGACTTGTGTGCTTGGCATCAAGATGTTTGCCGCGATTTTGCTTCTGTTTTGTTTTATTGAACACATACATCTGACTTGTGTGCTTGGCATCAGGTGTACGCTTATAAGACATCGCCAATATATAAGGACGAGATAGAAACAAGGAAATTTGCAACACCAGAGAATTAACCGGGATCCAGTGTGGAACGGAGCCAGCGGTAGTCAAACTCGTAGCCCACCTATACTCTCAAGCGCATGCGAATATCGGTGTGGTGCCATAAGCAGTCAGCCACGGTACACACATTTGCCGCAGTGTTAAGGCCCCTGTCCAGTGTTGCCAGTGGGCTACTTTTTTAAAATTCAGATTTCTTGATTGGCTCCACTTTTTTGAAACGCTAAAATTCCCTTTGTTTTCGCCTTAATTAATATGTTATTAAATGAGTGGCATTTTACCATTTCAAAAAAGTGGTGCCAATCAAGAATTTGAATTAAAAAAAAAGTAGCCCATCTGGCAACATCCTGGCATCCCTGCCGGCGAAGGCACTCACGAACTAATGCTAATCTAATGGGGAGGGATTTATCTAATATCTCGTTTACATTTCGACATTTTTAAATAAATTTTTTATTTGCATTGGATAGCCGAGGTCCGTCTCTACATCGCACTTTTTTTACTTTTTCGATTTTGATAGCAGATATTTTTTATAAAGTTACTTTCACAATCAAAACCGGTTCTGAAAAGGAAAGTGTCATTCTAAAAAATATCTGCAACCAAAATCGAAAAAGTAAAATTGGTGCGATGTAGAGACGAATATCAGCTATCCAATGCAAAAAAAAAAAAAAAAAAAAAAAAAAAAAAAAAAAAAAAAAAAAAAAAAAATGTCTAAATTCAAACGGGATATTAGCAATATTATTCAAACGGGATAAAATCCGCCATCTTGTGGCTACATCCTCAGTAAAACTTCATTTGGAACCTGAGACACTACAGGGCATTTCCAGGAGCACTTGTCGTATAAGTCACATACTATGATTTTTGACTACTAGTATTTTAGAACGGAAAAATGTGGCTTATTTTATGGGAGATATCTCACTAATTGATAAAGGCGGATCAAACTTTTATACAAAAAACGGTGACCAACAAGCATAGTATGTGACCTTACACGGCAAGTGCTCGTAGAAATACCCTACACTCTCTGTCTTCTCCTGTTTATTCATAGCTCCATTGTTTATAACAGCATTAAATGAAACGAAGTTAGTTAAAATAATTATTCAAAATTCTTGTTTATGCAGAATTTTTGTCATAAATAAGGCAAACATTTCTATCTGATTCTATCAGTGGACGTTTTCAACGGTGTTAAAGGGTCTCAAGACGCTTAAAATTGGAAAAAATGAAAAAAAAAAGAGATCATTTTCAACATTTAATATCTTAAAATGTATTTGATTTTAAGACACAATTTTAATTGGGATGAAAGATCCAATTAGTTTGAAGCATGTTCTTTCATTTCAAATATTTAAAAAATTGCAAGTTGCAGAATTAGCCTTTACAAGGGGCTCTAAACTGTCAGACATTTGACAAGCAGAAAATCGGCATAACAGATTACGCGCAGGACTACAAAATAAATTTTGCAACTAGATTGAAAATTTTGGTGCCAACTTACTCTTTAGGTTATAATAATTACCCTGAACCTAAATAAATTTGTATTTAAAGCATTTTTATATTTTTAATACAAAGTTGTATTTAGTTAATGCAAAATTTAGAAAATTTCAACTATATAATCACTTAAAATAATATTTCTTTTAACAAAACTATGGGGCTCTGCGCCCTACGGGCTACGCTCGTCAACCCCTGTTCAAACACCGCAGACTCTAACAGCACGCTAATTTGATCGGCTTTAAAAAGGTTTCGGAAGATTGAATTATAATTTGAATCTGACAATTATAATCTGACGTAATTTTCACCAAACTTTTCTTTCTCTTTTTAATATTCACGTAAAAATACTTTTGTTAGAAATGAAATATTATGATCATCTTAAAATATCAAATAAATGTCTCGCGCAATTTTTAAATTTAAACTGTTTTGCAATATTCTTTTTTGTTCATTTTACGTAATAAGTGTAATGTGACGTAAATGTGACGTAATTTATCCTATTTAAGGCTTCTAACGCATGTTAATGAATTCATTATTTTACAATATTCTTTCTCTTTTAAAATTCACGTTTAAGTATAGTTTTTATGAAGTAATTTTCAATGAGTTCCTGCTTTTTATATTTTCTGTTTATAATAGTCACGTGTAAAATAAATTTTTAATTTGAAGCAAACATTATTGTTTCCGATGTTTATACAGTTGGCAACATTTTAAATTAATACAATTTTCTAAATTTTGTAAAAAATATCTCTCAAAATGATGAAAATTTGAATTTAAAATAGAAATAAAACCTCAAAAAATGAGTCAAATTAAAATACTAAATTCAATCTGCACACCGGGAATTTCTGACGCATAAAATGATCTAAAAATGATTAAATTCCTATGTGCAGTTTTTGCTCCTATAAAACTTTTTTAATGGAACGATTTTGTCAAACTTTGGCATTAAATATCTCTTAACACAATTCTTCGATTTGAAAACTGTCTGCATCAGCGTGTTTACCAAACATTTCTCTATAATACTACAGATTTTCATATTTTTGTATGCAACAGTTTTTTAAATATTAAGGAAGAAAGGCCATGCTTAAGCATTCAAATTAGATGCCGATCTGCCGGGAATATCTACGCAGATTTTCATTGGTCCATTTCCAAATCAAAACTTTTTTTTATATATAGAAGGAAAGGGGAATTTTAGGTTGAGTTTATACAGACTAACATGAAACATATGTTTTGAAATTTTCAGAAAAAATTTTCAGACTTTTTTGAGATATCTTGCGTGTTATGCCCAAAACGTTATTTGGAGAAAAATGACTTCAAAGTTTCAGAAACACCGCTTCAGTTATTGAGCGGGTATCTCTCTATTCTAAAAAAAAGTAATTAACGCTGTCACCGCCGTCAGTTTTGAATTTTTTGTGACCGGATACCTTTCTTCGTTAATATTAAGAAAAATACTGCATACAAAAGTATGAAAATCGGTGGTGTGATAGAGAAATGTTTGATAAACACGCTGATGCAGACAGTTTTCAAATCGAAGAATTATTTAAAGAGATATTTAATGCTAAAGTTGGACAAAATCGTTCAATTAAAAAAGTTTTATAGGAGTAAAAACATGGGAATTTAATCATCTTTAGATCATTTTATACGTTTGAAGTTCCCGGTGTGCAGACTGCATTTATTTTTTTAACTTGACTCATTTTTGAGGTTTTATTTCTATTTTAAATTCAAATTTTCAGCATTTCGAGAGATATTTTTTACATATTTTAGAAAATGGTATTAATTTAAACTGTTGCCAACTATATAAAAAGAGCGCAAACAATAATGTTTGCTTCAAATTAAAAGTTTATTTACACGTGACTATTATAAACAGAACACCCCCCCCCTTCAAATTAGAATTAAATAATTATGTATAAAAAGCAGGAACTCATTGAAAATTACTTCATAAAAACTATACTTAAACGTGAATTTTAAAAGAAAAAGGATATTGTAAAATAACAAATTCATTAAAATGCGTTAGAAGTATTAAATAGCAGAAATAACGCACATTTACGTCACATTACATTTATTACGTAAAATGAACAACAAATAATATTGCAAAACAGTTTAAATTTAAAAATTGAGCGAGACATTTATTTCATATTTTGAGATGATCTTTTCAACTATTTTTGTTAGAACAGCGCAAATAATATTTCATTTCTAACAAAATTATTTCTAAAAGTCATAACTTCTGTTTTAATAGGAATTTCAAGGAAACAATCATATAAAAATGTTCAGAAATGATAGGAGTTTAACATTTAAAACAATTAAAATTTCGAAAATATTATAGATTTAAGAATCCCGAGACCCCGTAATGAAGTTGTGATCCGATGTAAACAAACAAAAGCCGCCGTATTGTGACTACATCCATAGTTACTTCCCTTGCAACCTGTAGACACTACACTGTTAAAAATATCGTGAAAAATTACCTCTGTTTTTAAAGGCTATCTATTTTCTGACCAATGAGAACGCTTCATAGGTATTTCTGCAGCGTTCTCAATTGTCAGAATATAGATAGCCTTTAACCCTTTGAGGGGCGCAACGTTAAAATTATTAATTATTTTTGAAAAAACATGCAGAAGGAGATACACTGGTCCTATAGACCACATAAATGTCATTAAAAAATTTTTAGCAGTCCCCGTTACAGAAAGGGGGCCGTTTGCAGACTGCAAACGGCGCCCGTATAGGTCATTTAAGTTCGAACACTCATTTACCTTGCTTTACTGGAGAAAATGTTTTAAGAACTGCACTTAAAGTGTTATATTGATAAATATTTTACAAAATCATTTTCAATAAACATAAATTTCGATTGTATACTAAAAATTTTAAAACTTAGGAAATTTAAGATTTATGTGAAAATTTTAAAAATATAAAAATAACTGAACTCAAAGCATTAGAATAATAATTCTTTTATCAAACAATTTTTAAATATTTTCAATAAATATTTTTCAACAAATATTTTAATTATTTACTTTAATTTTTAAAAAAAGGGCTAACTTAAAAGTATAAGAATTTTAAAAATAAAAGAAAAATGTAAAAAAAAATTAAAAATCAGAAAATTATAAATATTTAGCAGAAAAAAAAACTGAACTCATATCGTTATAATAATTATTATTTTATCAAACTATTTTAATCAAACAAATGTTTAATTATATACTTAAATTTTTTTTTAAATTTGAAAGTGAGAATATTTAGAAAATATGAGGAATTTTTAAAATATCAGGAAAATGCAAAAAGAAAATTTAAAAAAATGTAAGAAATAGTTTATTAGAAAAATGTAAAATTTAAGAAAGAACTAAGAAAAGTATAAAACGAATGAAAAAATATGTAAATAATACAATTAGCACGAGCTATTTTCAGAACACATTTCGCTGAAGCCAGGAAAAAAAGAAAAGATAATGTCCCCCTTTTTTAAAAAACACCCTCAACTTCAGATGGTCATCAAATTCTTATTCCCTTTTACCCCGAAATATCAAAACATGTAGGGTAGAAAACATAAATACTGTGTAACGTAAGAAATAGTGATGTTTTTCATTTGTCCCGTGAAGTCTGCATTTTAAAGTCGTACAGGGGCGCCGTTTGCAGTCTGCAAACGCTATATATAAACATAAAAATAGAACAGAATAAAACCTTTTTTAAAGAATAAAGGACGTATCAATAGTCATTGAGGGCTATTTATAAAATTTAATGTAAAAAATTGGAAAATTTTAAGCTTTTAATCCTTGAATTAATTAAAAATAGAACCATGTGTAGAACAGCCTGGAATTGCTTTCATTTCTTTCAATGTAAAGGATCACATAAACTATAGTGCTGCCATCTTTTATCAAATCAAAGAAGTAAAAAGTATTTTCCCACCGTAAACAGCCCAAAATTCCAAGATTTTCTTAGTTAAAAAAATTCCTGAAAATGCGTTTGCAGTCTGCAAACGGCGCCCCTGAAAGGGTTAAAAACAGAGGAAATTTTCACGATATTTTTAACAGTGTACCGTATTTGTGTCCTTCTTCCTCTTATGTTTAAAATAGCACTAGATGAAACGAGGTTAGGTAAAATAATTAATTAAAAACCAATGCAGAATTTTTGTCATAAATAAGGGAAAATTTTATGATTGATTTTATCTGATGACATTTGTCGCGTTGTTAATCAAGTCCTGATCCGATGCAAACAAACAAAAACCGCCATCTTTTGACTACCTCCAAAGTTACTCCACTCGCAACCGGTAGACACTACACTGTCTTCTACTCTTTATTCATAATGTCATTGTTTAAAATAGCATTAGACGAAGCGAGGTTAGTTAACACATTGTACGCGAACAGTTTTTCGAAAATGAGCACTAAATTTACGTTAACAAATGCCACTGCAAATTAAAGCCTGCTCACAACGAATTAGAAGCAAGCATTCTTGGATTACATCTTCTTTTTACGTCCGTACAAAATTTCCGGTACCAGTAATAATTTCTGTCCCCAACCCACAAAAACGTACTAGTACGTGTCCCGCATACAATGTGTTAAAATAATATAAAAACAAACATGTTTATATTTTTGTGCATAATGAACATATAATACATAATTGTACATAATTTTGTGCATAATGTACTGTGAAAGAAGTACTGTGAAACGAGGTTAGATGTTACTATGCAACGATGCACTGTGTATAATGTACTGTGAAAGAAGTACTGTGAAACGAGGTTAGATAAAATAATTATTTAAAAGCCTATGCAAAATTTTTGTCATCAAAAAAGGAAAATGTCATGATTGATTTTATTTGATGACATTTGCCGCGGTGTTAATCAAGTCCAAATCCGATGCAAACAAACAAAAACCGCCATCTTGTGACTTTCTCCAAAGTTACTCCACTCGCAACCGCTACACACTACACTATCTGTCTTCTTTTTATTCATAATGCTATTGTTTAAAACAGCATTAGATGAAACGAGGTTAGTTAAAATAATATAAAAGAAAAATATGTTTATATTTTTATGCATAATGAACATATAATACATATTTGTACATAATTGTGGGCATAATGTACTGTGAAATGATATACTTCGAACTGGAATCATATTTCAATTAAATATATTCTGAATCCCCATCAATCGAAGGTAAAAGATGGTATAACGACCATTGTAGACCACTTCACACAACTCAGCATTGTTCATCAGTTCAAGTTATAAGACTAGCAGTCGAAAAGTCTTTTCAGCATATTTTCTTGAGTGGGTGAAAATATTCAATTAAATTACGAAAAAAATGTGCCAAGTTCATAGCATAAACGTGGAAACATATTTCAAAGAAAAAATATATTTAACAAATATTAAGGACGAAGTAAAATAAAATACCTGTAAACAAAATAAAATAACAAAATTTTTAGTACTCTCTGGCAGTGTTGCCAGATTGGAAAATGGGTTTGATCAAAATATCTACTACTTTTCTCGCTCAGTTATTTTTACTTTATTTGATCGGAGAATTTTTGCGATTAAATAAGGTGAAGATTAATCAAAGAAATAACTGGTAGTTATTCCAAATTAAAAATTTTCTCAATATCTGTCAAATCTGTTTTCCCGCAATGAAAATACATCCTTCCGTTTACAGGATGTCCATAAATAAATGACCCTACTTTAAAGTTGTCTACAGACAAAACCATTGTTCATAAAGTTGTGAAATTTTGTGAAAGACACAATAAACTGATGAGAATTTGTTTAAGCCCCCCCCCCCCCCAAAAAAAAAATCAAAATTTCGCCAACAGAGGACGATTTTTAATAAATTACACTCTTAGCATTACGATAGTTCAGATATATTATTTTTAACTTCACAATATTTCGAAACCTTCTGGACAATAGTTTTGTCTGTGGACACCTTTAAAATAGAGTCGTTTAATTATGTACTGTAAATAAAATTTCTAAACTATCGTAATGCTATATGTGTAATTTATTGAAAATCGCTCTATGCTGGTGAAATTTTTAGCTATTTTTGTTTGTTTAACCCTTAAATGCCTGATTTTTCAAAAATCATTGTAATAATGTTTTTCGGCTTTCATTTTTTAAATAAATCATGGGAAAAATACTTTAAAAAATCCTATTTTGTTTTAAGTATAGTTTACGGCTAAAAAACAGTTTGTTACTAATCGGCAATACTGGTGTTTAATTGAAAAAATAATTTCCCTTGATAAAATTCTATAATATTAAACAAACAAGAATTTTAGGAACTGTAATAAGAAATAAATTTTACTTGCTCACGGCGGAAGAAAATAGGGTATTTCGCAAGCTTCCAAACAAAACAAAAAGAACAAGTAGCAACATTCGAAAAAATAAATCTGTCGTTATTCTTAAACAGCACAAGTGCTGCCATCTACATGTTGAAAATCGATTTAATACTATTTTCAGAATGTGTTTTATTGGCAACATTAGGCATTATAGTTTCAATATTATTTGAATGGTATTTTAGAAGCCTAAATTGTGTATGTTGCCGAAAAGCAAGACCAGGCATTTAAGGGTCCCATCCCTTTATTATGTGTTTTACAAAAATTTCACAACTTTAGGCAGAATAATGTTGTCTGCGGACAACTCTAAAGTAGGGTAGTTTAATTATGGACACCTACTTCCCTTGTAAAGAAAACATCATACCTAAAAGCTATATTTGAATTGCATACTTTTTGTTAACCCTTTCAAGGGAAAAGCAATTCCATTGCTAAAGTGTTGAAATTAAGGAGTGACACCGGAATTTGAAAACAAATTTATTTTTAAATAAGAAAAAGCTCTATTTCACACACAGAATAAACGGAAATTTTTTTTACCAAAATTCTGGTGCCAATGTAGATTTGGGAATTAAAATTAAGTGGTATCATAAACATACCACCGCCCCTCAAGGGGTTTTAATCGAAGTATATTTTTATCAGCAGCGGTTTAAGAGATAATAACCTGGACAAATCGACGCTGTTAAAAAAAATGGTAAATTTACGGTATTTTATTGTGAATTGCTCCAGTAAATTTACGGAAAATGCCACTTTTTTCTTGATATACGGTCAAATCAAGTAAATTTCATGTTTTACGCGCAAAACCCGTTTATCTAAAGGCAAAGTCCGTTTATCTAGGAGCAAAGGTCCTTTTTCATGTGCCTTTGCCCGGAATCTCTGTTGCAGTAAAATTACTGCAGCAATTTTTTACAGTGTACTTAGAAAAACACTTGGTGTAACATTTCCCCATAAAATATTAAAAGTACCCACTAGTCGGAAGTTAGTCGTAATAATAAAGCAATTTTATTTAAACTTTCTAAAATATTGTTGTATAATAAAGAAAGAAAATTTGAAGTGATTTGATACAATGAAATTAAGAAATGAAATAGTTGCAGCGGTACTGTGGAAAATTACCCTAAATAAAAGAGTTTCACCCAGTTGCAGCCGAAGCTTGGATTCAGGGAAATTTCTTTTTTGTTATCCAGAAATTCTGAATAGTAAAATTTGATTTATTTAATGAAAGACGTTTCGTGATTATATGTAGTACAAATTCTTCTTTCAGAATTTTCAGTATGGATTCGAAATTTCTTAATAAAAAAGGGAATTCCCAAAATGGACGCATATATGTACCAATGACGCAAATGGGCGAAAAATCATTCACGTGACGATTAAGAACACGGATCAAAATTCACTGCGTATCGGAATATATTTAGAATATCAATACAGAGTTTCACCTGTTAAATTTATTTATTAGTTCGAAACGGTTTAGGATAAAACGTTGACTGGGTATCAAATTAGTCTAAACTTTTGAGACACGCTCTACACAGGTAGATGTTCCAATAATGACGTAAATGGGTTAAAAATCATTCATGAGATAATTAAGAACACGGAACAAAATTCATTGAATACTGGAATATATTTAGAATATCAATACAGAATTTCATTTGTTGAGATTTTTTATTTTTCCGCAATGGGTTAGAATAAAAATTAATGCGATCGAACAAGAGGAAGAGGGTGGTAACAGAAGTCTAAAACTAAGTTGAATGAACCATTTCCTTTTGAAATCGGACTCATAAAACCCAAGAAAAGAATGGGCCGTTCACATTCAAAAATGGTAGTAACTAAAGTCTATATTTAGGAAAGCATAGTTTTAAATTTAAATAATAGGTAAGAAATCTATTTGTGCAAACTCTTAACTCATAACAAGGACCTATTGCAACAGTACACACATCTTCGATTAAATTGATAAAATCCTTTTAAATTATGTTTTTAGCATTTGTCAACGTTTCATAATTAGTTTCCTTACATATCCCAAATTATATAGAGAGTCGGCTTATCTGCTGAAATGGATCTCTTTTTAATTCAGTTTTTAATGAATGCTCTTTCCTGTCTGATTGTTTCTTCGAATATTTGTACTGTCGCCAACCAATTACCAACCAATTAAAAAAATAGATATTCAGATGTAGCAAAGGTTTCTACATTTGATCTGAAAATTTCAAATTGATATTTTGATTTGTTACTTAATTTTAGACAATTACTGAAAATTAACATTATTTTTATGGTCATTCTGCAAAAAATTTACTACATCCTCGCCGTCGAAGCTCGGAACATTTTTGCAGGGCCATCTGTGGACCTCGCCGCAGGTTTCAAATCTATTCAGCTTGAGGTTTTGTGGAATATGCTTTCTTTTTAATTGGGCCGTTTAATGAGTTTATAAGTAATATCTCAGTTAATTATTAAAAATTTAAAATTCTGTGTCTCAGATGCATTCGGACCTACCTTGGGCTATCTTCATAAATATTGTCATATGTGCAGCATATTTTGCTAACTCTCCACTACATACAGACACACATGCAGGCAGAGCGAAACTTTCGTTTATTGTTATGTACATGAAAGGTTGAATAAATTCCTGTCGAATAGTGAAAGGTTGAGTATGAATACTTTAAATTCATAGAATACTGGCGGTTGGTGAAAGATTGTGTTATTTTGCAGTCGACAAATCCAGTCAACTTGCGTGAAAATGTTGATAATAGCTGGTATCGGATAATTCCATTATAGAACACAAGGTGGTTGTTTTGCAGTCGTACTATTAACCCAGACGATCAGGGCGTAAGTGTAGCAAGGCAACGGATTTAAAATCCGGTGATTTCTCTAGAAAAAAACGAAGCCAGTTGTCGTTCTAAAGTGCTTATTCCTCAAACATGAAAACTAAAAACAAGTCCCACAATATGAAAAAATTTGTAAACCCGCAGGCTTGGGCATGAATCGCTACATTATGCTATATGATCTTAAAAAGCAAATTTAGAATACTACAAGACTTGCAGACACCAGATAACGTATTTGAAGCATTAGAAACAAGACAGAAATCTGAGGTCCGAAGTCATTGCATCTGCTTTCTGTCAGAACTCGCGGAGATAAACATATATCGACGTAGTACAGAGACGAACTAATCGCGGAAAGGCGCACTTCGAGAGCCGGGCAGTTAAGCTAATGAGGCGATACGGGAGGGGGGGTTAAGGAAAATGAATCCCATACCTGGTAACGTAGTGTTTTGGAAGTAAAAAGTCTAGCGTCGGAAAGGCGCGGGAAACTAGATTCGTGGAATTAAGATTAGAAATAAAAATATCAAAATGGCTTTTAAAAACATTAGAAAATAAAAACTAGCTTCGCTCAAAATATTATAGATTGAATAGCTGATAAAAAATAATGAAGGGACTAAAAGCTTTAGATTAAGATTTTGGATAAGATAATTGTTAATATACGCGTTTTAAATTTAAAGGGAAATTAAATAGGGATAAATAATAGATATTAAAAAATAGGGAAATAATGAATATGTCGGAAACTTAGAATAATTCAAATGAATATCGCAAAGTAAAATTTTTGTACAACATATACATAAAATATTATTCTTTAATGAAGATTAGAAAAAAAAAATCAATAAAGGATTTTCAAAAGATGGCAATTGTTATATTTTAAATACGACAATGAACGTACTCTAAAACAAATAATAATAAACATTCTACGTTAATGTAAGCACTGTCTGAAATTCTGCGAAATCCGGAATAGATTTGAGATGCCAATTTTGTTTTTCACCGGCTGATTTTTTTCATTTTCCCTCGATGGGTGAGAAAATACTGCTGACGCGAAAACACTTTACGCGTTCAGAACATAGTTTATGCATACGGTTTTTCCCACAATAACTCAACGGCATCTTTCGTAACAGGATTTACAGAATATAACACGCATCGAAATTATTCGCTTAGAGTGCAAAAATACCAGAGCTATTCATCTTCAGAATGAATTTGCATTTGTATGAAACAGCAAAGACTTCGTTTTGAAAACAAGCGTCTAGCGAAAAAGTGCACCTATTCAACCAATTCAATCAAGGCCGTGTTTTCAACAAAAAATGACAGTAACGCCGTATTTACACTATTTCTTTTGTCTCAAGAATATCGACACGTACCTACTGTAATCTAGCAACTTACAGGGTATTTAAAGAAATAAACCTTGTGACTATTAGTATTTTTTAAATTATAAATGTAAGGACATATATAGCTTTTCATCCAAAACACTCTCAGCTGATTATTTATCTGAATTAACTTAAATAATTTTTGATTTTTAAACATAAAAAGTCCCTTAATTTCTCTATTAGGTTATGAAAATCTTAAGAATGCCTATGAGAATTGTTTTGAGAAAATTGTAGTATTTTTATAAGAATTATTTACATGAACAAGTGTTATTTAGCTAAATTTATTGGAAGGTTGTTTATAGTTAAAGTGATTAATGTTTGTTTCTTTATTTCATTTTTATTGAATACTTACTTCCTACTACACTTTAAAGTTTCCTACACAGCGATGTTGCTATCTCGTTGCGTAGGAACCACAGAAATGAGTGAAACTTATTAATGCCCCGATCGCTAAAACGCAAGCATGTGCGTTTCGCGCCCATGGAATAACAAATCGCTGCATGCTGCAACCTCGATGCATAGGAATCACAAAAAGGATGGAAATTCGGTGATGTCCCGGTCACTAAAACGCATGTATGTGAGCTTCGCGCACATGGAAGCAAAATGCGTGTGTTTTGTACTAACCCACTATTGCTTCTTAAACCTGCAGCCAAACCTTAAATTTTAACCGTAGGTGTGTTTCTTATACGCTATTTGAAATACTCGTATGAACAATATACGCTGCTTCAAGAATCATGTTTAAATATCCTTTTATTTTCATAAAAATATTCATAATATCATCAATGTTCATATCATCCCATATTCTATAACAACAAAGCATTTTTTAGAACTTCTAGTCATAGAAAAACAACAACTTGTAAGTTGTCTGATTCCGTTAGATAGTTGCAGTTATTCTTGACACCCCCCCCACAATATATATACATATATATATATAAAAGGAAAAATGGAGTTGCCTTCCTTTTGTTGAAATCTAATCATTAATTGAATTGGTTGAATAGATGCGCTCTATCGTGAAGACGCTACTGTTTTGTAATGCAATTGGACGTACATGAATTTGAAGTATTTGTGTAAGAATTATAATGGAATATTCTATATTTAAATAATACACTTTATTCTTTCGACACTTGGATCTTTTACGGCTAGTTCCATGGGTTCCTGTAGTGTAAGTGTCATAGCTGATAACGGCTATAGTTGTTGGCCACCGTTATTTTCGTAACGTTTGCTTGGACTTATTCAATTAATGATATATCTCCCATAAAGTAAGTCCCATTTTTCCGTTCTAAAATACTGGTAGCCAAAAATCCTAGCATGTGATTTATACTACAAGTACCCATGGAAATAGTTTTATGTGAAGAGTATTTGTCTTATTTCACGTTTTAGATAAAAATAACATAGATAATCGGGCAACATTTTAGCTGTGATAATAATTTTTGACTTTATCCCATTGAACAGTACCAGTATATTATTTGTGCCATGCAGTTTTAATCAAAATGTGAACCAAAATTTTTTTAATAAAAAATTTCATTGATCACTTTGGTGAAAAATTTGCAAAAATGCAACGTTTTTTCAGATGCAATATTTTGAAGATTCTGCTGTGAATTCAATATTGAAGAAACACATTACTTGTCTCTGAAAGGACTAAATAACCAAAATGTTTATTTAAAATTATTTGCTGCTTTTGTTAATTTCAAAGATTTGAAACTACCACCAGGGCTGTTCCTACTTTCGAGTACCAATATTTCCAAATAAAATGGTGACATTGCAAATAGCCACTGCAATTTTCGAGCTATTGATTTCACATGCCGTTTTTATTCGAGCATTACAATAAGAAACAGGAAAACAATGGTTAATACGCTCAAGAGTCCTTATTAAAGAAGTAACCAATTAAAAGTTTCACCAAGCCTTTCTGATGGTAGTTGAAATAGTTTTAGAGAATCCAGCATTGATTCTCAATAAAGTATATTTTAATGCGATTCAAAGAGATTTCGAAAAGAAACTTGATATTTTCGTCGTGGTCTAATTCAATGAGTTTTTTTAGTGTAAGTCACATAGCTAATAACTGCTATGCTTGTTGGCCACAGTTATTTTCAAAATGTTTGCTTCGCCTTATTCAATTAATAAGATATCTCTGATAAAGTAAGTCACATTTTACATTTCTAAAATACTGGTAGCCAAAAATCGTAGCCTGTGACTTACAATACAAGTACTCATGGAACTAGCCCATGATTGTAATGTTGGGCTTCCTATTAAATATTTCGAAATATATCCTACCGCTGCCACCGAAATACTCAAGGCCAGAAGACACGAGTGTGACGTCATCACGAATCGACCGATTTCTCACTAATGTTGGAATTCACATCGGAAAATTTTGAATAGCAATTTTATTTTATTTAATTTGTGGAATATCTATCATCATATAAAACAATAATAACTATTTAAACTTACTGGAGAGAATTCGGAATCCCTAAATAAAATTTCAGCCAGATGCGGAATGCCGCAGTGTTGCCGCATCGGGCTGATTTTTTATTGGGGGATTCCAAATTCTCACCAGTAGTTTTAAAAAGTTTTTACTATTATTGCTTTATAAGATGATAGATATTCCACAAATAGAATAAAAGAAAATTGCTATTCAAAAATTTCCGATGTGAATTCCCACAATAGTGAGAAGTCGGTCGATTAGTGATGACATCACACTCGTGTCCTCTGACCTTGAGTATTTCGATGGCAGCGATCCTGCCCAAAAAAAGTTATTGATAATCAACATTTTATGTACAGTCGTGGAAAAAAAAGTAAACACCCTCTACTAACTCGTCAACAAATCATCGTAGAAGAAAGTTACTGGTACCGAACGATTGGAAATAAAATCTACTTTTAAATGACGTATATAAAATTTTCTTAGGGGACCATCTACATATTAAAACGAATCCAAACTTATTTTTTTTTCAATGGCAATACCCAATTTTAACGAGATATTTCAAATCTTTGGTTCAAACTATGGCTAAATACCAAGTGTCAAGTCATTTGAATGATAAGTTTTTGAATTATAAACATTCAAAATTTAGTGCTTCTAATGTTAAATTACATTTTCATATTTTTATTTATAACTTCTGAAATTATGATCCTAATGTTTTAATTTTTTGTATAGCAATAATACTAACACACACAAACATAAATACGTTGAATTTGCAATTTTTATAATTTTCTGATAGGAATTTTTAATTATGAAATTAATATTAAAAAAATTATGAATTGCAACCTACAATTTTTTTGATAGATTCAGATTTATTAAGTCCTGCTTTATGGAAATCCAAAATTTCACATTTTTCTTCCAAGTAGTTTTCAAATTATGCTTAAAAAAACGGCAAAATGATGGTTTAAGGGGCCGTCTATGATAGAAGTGACTAAATATTTTGAAATTTCTTATGCTATCCTGTAATGTAACAGGCTTTTTCCACGAATGTACATACTATTGGGTCGTTCGGAAAGGCGTGTCCGGTTGGAAAAATCAATCTTATACCGGAAAATTCTGCCCGGGAATTATTAGACGAAACAATGGAACAATAAAGCAGGTGTATGGATTCCCTAGTTGCTTGGCAACTTTAATCCAGGCTAAGAAGATATCGTGTTACAATGCAATGGCAGCCTTAGAAAAAAAAAAGAGCGTTTAAACGCGGCTAGTAGCCACGAAAAAGAGAAATTAAAAGCTAAGAAGATAGACAATTTTAAAAAAAATTGTTAGTATAACTAGTAGAGAGAAAAAAAAAAGAAAAATGTTCCATATGATCCACATAAATGTACAGGACAGGCGAAAAAGCTACCAAAGAAAGCCCCATTAAAAGAAAGACTCAGTTCAGAGACCATACATTTAATATAACTTGATAAGTAAAAAGTTTAACACAATGAAGAAATGAAAATAAACTAAATTATATACATATTTACAAGAGAGTTTAATTTACTGCAAGGAAAAAAGTAATAAGAATGTAAAAAAAAAGCTACTATGAGGAGAGTTCTAACTAAATAAACAGTTAAACGCAAAAGCCGAGGGGAGCGAGCGACAGCAAGAGGACGGCGTCCACCCAGTCTAGTAATAGAGGTGAGTAAAACGATAAGAATGAGAAAATAAGAATAAAAAACATGAGAAGAGCATAAAATTCAATTTAAGAAGGTTTTTGTTTTTTAATAAGTTTTTAAACAAACAGCACAAACAAAAAGAAAGTAAAAAGTTTAACAAATGACGAGCTTAATCTTCATTAATGTTGATATGACTTGCAAGTTTATCAAATTCAGTTAGTATAACCATCAATTTTTGCATCGGATTATCGAGTTTCTTAGTCTGAGTTGAGATGTCCTTTATACATTTTAGGAATTTAGTGATTTGAAAAATTTGTTTAACTTCATTGAAAGTATTAAGAATATCTTTTATATCGTTGGTGTAGTTTGTAGGAATTTTAGGATTTTCAATAGTAGGGGAGGAATGGGTGTTTGCGGAAGTGCTATCATTGATATCAGAGTTTAATATTTCATTACTGGTTGAGGGTTGTGAGTCTTTAGTATTTTTGGTGTAATTATAATTCTTAAATATATCCGCTAAGATTTGGGTTTTTTGCGAGAGATTACTGACGCTATTACTTGTTTTACGGTTTTGTTTATTTTCAAGTCTATAGGGATTTTTTGGACAACCGCGGAAATTCGCTGGGTGACCGAGAACACAATTGGCACAAGTGGGTTTAATACGCCCCTTGTGTTTACAGTCTGTACTTAAATGTAGATCACCGCATTTTACACATTTAGCATCGAAGCCACACACTTCTGATGCATGACCGTAACCTTGGCATTTGTAACACTGTTTTACACGATTTTTGCTCGTAAAAGCTTCAATCTTAACAGAAATATAATGTATATTGTTGATTTGGTAAATTTCTTCAAAGTTCTTACGAGGTATAACATTTACCATGTATATCGGCATTGGTTGGTTAGTTTTACGATTTTTAAGCATGGCAACCCTAGTGACTGCGAAACCATGCTCCCTGAGACTACCTTCGATTATTTTAGTATCGGTGTAACAGGGGAGGCCCCCTAATGCATATTTTTTGGGGTCGAAGTTCTTTAGGATCTAGAGTGGTATACTTCTTTTCGTTTTGGTCTAACCATTTTTGAGTAGTTTTAAAGTCCTTGAATTATTAGACGTTAAATATCAGAATCAATGTGTAATAATTAAATGATAAAATTTCTCGGTAGGAATTGATTTTCCCAAACGGACACGACTTTTCGAGCGACCCAATATATTTTTTCAAACTAGTGGAAACGCTTGATCTGGGACGATGGGTAGAAATCGTTGTTTTCCCTTAAAATTTTGTAATAGATAACAATACTTATATACTATTATTCCGTAATCGATCTGTTTCGTTTAAAAATCCTAAAAAGTCAATGAATTAGAATACTTTTTTCAAATAATTTACATTTGAAAATACACCCTCCCAATTCAACGGAGTAAAATAAAAAAATATGTAATGTAGAGATATAATTAAGATTGGAAAAAAAGGAAAATGGATTAATTATTCACCATAATAATTTTTCCAAAATGAATTAAACATACAAACCTGAAACAAACAAACTAACGACTATGTTTATTACATTAACACTCAGAAAATAGAATACCTTTATGTTAGCTTGGTGATGTGATAAATCCCCAAATATTGTCAAATCATTGACATAATTCATATTGCATTAATTTCAGTTACAATATAAACCTTTAAACCATTTCATTTAAAAGGCATAACTTTTATTTAAAATATAAACATTTACAATGCATATATTGCATACAATTGAAATACATGCCTTTCACCCATTTCATTTAAAATCCTAACAATAATAATAAATAACATAACATTTTATTTCAAATTTAGTGCATGGTTTCTACATCACACACGCGAAAAAATAACTACTATTAGCGAAAAAAACGGTAAGATTTGCCCGCCCGGCCCCCAAAGATAACATAAAAGTACCAAAAATAGATTTGAGTTTTGTAAGACTTTGCTTTTAAATTTAAAATTATTTTCAGTGGTTCATAGGCGAATGCCGTCAAATGAGTATAACTACTACAGGAGTTAAAATATTCAATAAGCAAAAGTGAAAAATTTTTTATCAATGAATTTTCAAAAATAAATGACTCACTAGACATTGTTAACATTTGTAAAACTAATCACAATTTCTGAAATGTTCGTTTGTTTATATCGGTAATCTGTTGCAGACATGGAGCTATAATAAAGAGGAAATGACATATCCTAACAAGTTGGAAATTGCTCGTCAAACGTGGCAAATGAGGTGCGTTGGTACTATAACTAGTTTTATGATTATTTTTTGCACCCCATATTGTACTGAATGTATATTTTTTTGCGCTTCATAAGTGCATAGTCTGTAACATCATTAAAATGCACTTACAATAATTTTTTCCCCATTCCCCGTAATGTAACGGAAAACTTTTGACTGTCCCTGTAATTAAACTATACATTCGATTTTCATAAAATTTGAAATGGCTCGACAAAATTTTGCAGCAATTATATATTTAAAATTTCGGACCATTCGGAAGACTGTAAAATCATTAAAATGCATTTGCAATAATTTTTTCCCATTGGCCATAATGTAACGGAAAACTTTTGGGTGTCCCTGTAATTAAACTATACATCCGATTTTCATAAAATTGGAAATGGCTCAACAAAATTTTGCAGCAATTATATATTTAAAATTTCAGACCATTCGGAAGGCTGTAAAATCATTAAAATAAATTTCAATAATTTTTTCCCATTGGCCATAATGTAACGGAAAAATTTTGGGTGTCCCTGTAATTAAACTATACATCCGATTTTCATAAAATTTGAAATGGCTCGACAAAATTTTGCAGCAATTATATATTAAAAATTTCAGACCATTCGGAAGTCTGTAACATCATTAAAATTCACTTGCAATAATTTTTCCCATTGACCGTAATGTAAAGAAAAACTTTTGACTGTCCCTGTAATTAAACTATACATCCGATTTTCATAAAATTGGAAATGGCTCGACAAAATTTTGCAGCAATTATATATTAAAAATTTCAGATCATTCGGTCGGGTAGTTTTTGCTCTGTTATATGCGGACGGACAGACAGACGGACGGACAGACGGACGGACAGACAGACGGACTGAACGACGACTATAGGTGCTACGTATTTATATAATTACGAACGCACTTAAAAATAGAGAAGCTTCCCCTGCAACCGCTTTTGCTGGGGTTGATTATCTCCGGGAAAAATTCCTCCAGTCAGTTTAAATAGAATTTTCCTTCTTAACCCATTAACGCCCAAATTATTATCTCCTTTAAAATGTAAATTTTGTATTTCCCCCCACTTTTAAAATAAGAGTAATTTTTATCATATTTTATCAGGGAAATTTGCTTCGTAAAAGAAAGGCCCAGCGTAACCGCCATATTGTGACAACCTAGACAACATCTTTTCAGTGTCAGTGAAAAATATTATAATACCTGGGCAAACTGGCATCAGTAAAACAAATAGAAATTTTTACCCTATTTGTGATAAAATATTCCCGTGATATAAGGAGCTTAACTAAGACGAAATTTTCTATTTACATTTACTGGTGGGAAGTTTGTCCCGGTGGGAATCAGCTACTGTTGATCCAATAAATAAAAAAAAAGCTGCCATCTTGTGATAACCACCTCAGTTACTCCGCTCGTAACTGTTAGAAAGTGCACTATATGTCTCCTCCATTTTATTCAAAACTCCATTGTTGTAGATCGGTAGAAAAATTCAATTTGTTACCTTTCTAACGCAGTTTGTCAAACAGTTTTCTGACAAATACTTTTCAAGCTATTAATTTTTTCAGTAACTTTAAATGTTTCATTTTCCGAGATTAATCTGCGGGAACGATTACTGAAAAAGCCAGCTGTCTGCAACGCGTAGCTTTTTATTAAATAGAATTTCTAAAAAAAATTCTAAAGTAGTAAAAATGTAAAAAATAAGGATCTTATTCGCATTAATTTGTATGGCTGTAAAACAAACATTAAAGCGCTATATTCCCGCATGATGACTTTTATGCAAATGTGAATATGTTCAATAACAACATTTTTTCTCTTTAAACATACATCTAATTACATATTTTATTTAGAAACTTTATAACAATTCATTTTCCGCAATAAAAAAATCGGTAGTTATTTTATGGCTTTCATAAATATCCTTATGGGGGTCTTAAGGGCGTTAAGATCCTTAAGAGGTTAAATGCATCTTTTTCAAACGCCGCTTTTGAAATTAGAGCTTCAATTATCTTGTGTAAGATTGTATAAATTTATTTCAAATATTCTGTACGCATGTAACTACATGAAAAAAAATCTAGAATCTGGTTTTTATTTTTATATCTTTATTTTGTAATTATTGATTCGCCTCCTTTTTAAAAATCATAAATCTGAACTCTTAGACATTAGCTATAGTGTTGAAAATTTCTATTTTTATAATTTCTTCTTTCACATCAGTGGCGGCTCGTCCACTGGCGCACATGAACACGTGAACCCCCAAAGGAAATTAAAGAAATAATTTAACAAATAAAATAAAATAATTATAAAAAAAATATAATTTTTTGTCAATCTCGAATACGAGTATCACTCACTCACGCCCCATCCCTTTTCCTTTCTTTAGATATGTCCATAACAAACCCTTACTGAAGAAAATTCGAAAGTTTTCATGACCGAGCGCACCCGGTGTTTTTTTGATAGCACGTGCGAGCGGAGAAATGCTCTTCAAAATAAGCTTATGCGGACGGGAACGGGAGAGATAAGGTCACGAGGACGCCTTGTTTAGTGTAGAAAATTTCAAATCATTCGAACATAGAATCAATGAAGGAGGTGCGTTCTGAATTCTTTTCTTGAAATATTTAATGAATATTTACAAATACATGATTCTATACATATTTACAATAAGTATTATCAAATACTTAATCTGGTTTTTCGAAAAAGGGAGACTAGCCTCCTCAACAAACTGTAAAAAAATTACAGCGATCATGCTTTTTTAAATCAAAACATCTCTTCCTATCGTTCCAGCAAAAAAAAAACAACAACAAAAAAAAAAAAACAAAAAACAAAAAAAAAACAAAAAAAAACAACAAAAAAACGAAGTCGCATTCTAAGGTAGGATGCGCGCGCATCGCGCTTCCTTCGTTGCCATGGGGAGCAGAGAAAAAGTTTCTCTTCATTAGAACCTTCCGTTCGCACAACCCCAACTTGCGGTAGCATTGCATTTTTAGCGGTAGTTTTCTTATACGTTTTGTTTTCTCTTGTGATTTGAATATTGAGTTGGATATTTATTTTAATAACTCTTAATCTATGTGTTCCCATTGTTCTTAGTTTTATTATTACATGTAAAAAGCAGTTACAAACAGTTAACATGGAAGTTAAAAAAATTAATATTTCGGAACTAAAGATACTGCTTACACTTAATTTATAAAAATCGTACTTGAATAACATTCAAAGGTAAATTGTAAGCAATATTGTGAATCTACGTTCTTTTATAGAAAATAAAATGGTACCAGTTTTCCATCTATGGGGGATTTTTATTTCTTTTAGTTGCAAATTTTTAAACTTGGGAAAACAAAAATTCAGCGATGAATTCAAGGGATGTCAAGGAGGAAACCCGCTAGAAAATTGGAATTCCCCCTTGAAAGCTCCCTCCCCCCGAAATACATATTGTCTTTTTCGGAACAGCAAAATTTCACCCAGAGAAAAACGACTCTGAATTTGATATTGCGCAAATGTATGTTAACCTGTGTTATGTCCTTCCTACAAATTATATTTCCGTATTCTTACTTTCTTCTATCTTTACAAGAAGCAGGTATTGGATTTATGAAAACTTTCGAATTCCGGTTTTCGAAGGATTTACAAGTTTTATTGGTCAAATATTCCAAAAAACATGTTTTTACAAAATGTCTGTCTGTGAGTCTGTGTGTGACACAAACTTTGTGGGCGCTCTATCTCAAGAACTAATGAACGGAATTTAATAAAAATTTATATTCAGGTACTCCCTTATATATATTGGTGCTGATTAGTTTTTGGTGCAAATCGCTCTACAGGTGGCGCTGCTATGCTGCATTTTTCCGATTTCCGCAATAGCTGTATCTCAAGAACTAATGCACGGATTTTCATCAAACTTCAGATTCTGTTAGTCCTTGAAATGAATGGATGCTGTTTACGTTTTGGTGTAAATTGCCTGATAGGGTGGCGCAGCTATGCTGCATTTTGCAGGATTTACACGATTTCTGCAATAGCTCTATCTCAAGAACTAATGGGCACATTTTCATCAAACTTCTCATTCAGCTACTCTTTGATATGAAATAATGCTGACTACGTGTTAGTGTAAATCGCCCAAATAGGTGGCGCTCTAGTGCTGCATTTTGCACGATTTCCTCAACAGCTGTATCTCAAGAACTAATGCAAGAATTTTCATCAAACTTCAGATTTAAGTGTAACTTGACTAATATTGCTGCTAATTATGTGTTGGTGAAATCGCTCAACAGGTGGCGCTGCTATGCTGCATTTGTCATGATTTGCGAAATAGCTCTATCTCAAGAACTAATGCACAAATTTTCCTCAAACTTCATATTCAGTTAGACGTTGACATAAGTTGATGATAATTAGTTTCTGGTGTAAATAACCCAGTAGGTGCACTGCTATGCTGCATTTTGCTGGATTTACATGATTTCAGAGACAGTCATACCTCGAAAACTAATGCACGGAATTTCATCTTTTTAGAATTCTCAAGATGAGCACAGATTGCCATTTAATTTGGCAATGTGATAGCGAATTTTGAAGTATTGAGATGTATGAGATAGAAGAAAGTTTTGTGATGGCCACAACATGCTAGTTTATATTGTGATTGTGAACCTCTTTATATATAATCCACTAGATGTCACTGCTTCACATGCAAAAATGTACCTCACCAGCCACAGCTGAACCACACTGATTTACGCTATTGAAAATTTCAGTTATTCGTAAGAGGTCGTAAAAGTCATTCGTATATTTAAATAAATATAAAATTATAATTACAATTTATTGAAAACATTTTCAAAATATTGTATAAAATTAAATTTCTTATAAATTGAAATTGCAACTTTATTAACTACTAAGAGTAATATTTCATTCATATATTTCGTTTTCCTGTTAAAGAGCAACTGACGTATCCTTAAAATATTGAAGTTTCAACTGCAACCAGTTTCTCAGGGGTTGATTACCGCTGGTGAAATCTTTCACCAATAAATTTATATAGAAATTTTCTACTTATTTAAACGCATTATGACTGCTAAGATTTCAGTCATAAATAATAGCCGAAATAGTTTTTTATTTTTACTGGTGGGTGATTACTTTTGCGGAAGTCAAGCCCTGCGTTTTCTCTATAGTGTGACAACCAGTGAAACCAACTGACTGTTTTACAAGATAAACTGACACTAGTAAAATTAAATAGAAAATTTTACCACATTTGTGAGAAAATATTTTCATGAATAAGACGCTTGAATAAGAAGAAATTTTCTATTCAATTTTACTGGTGGGAAGTTTATCCCGGCGATAATCCGAAACTGTGGATCCGATTTAAAAAAAAAAGCATCCGCCATCTTGTGACAACCTCCTCAGTTTCTTCAGTCGCAACTGGTAGACAGTACACTATATGTCTCCTCCTCTTTATTAATAACTCCATTATTATCATCATTATAAAGAAAAACTAAAACAGGGTTCGCACGGGTACCGTTATTCTCAACGGTAAACATCAATATTTTTTAATAGAAAAATAAATCTAGTGTAAATGGACAAAATTTCGCCTTATATAAGCAGAGATTTTCCATAAGAAAATACTGGCACCCAAAAATTTCTTAGTCTGGAAATTCAAGGAACCAAGCAAACCCTCTACAAGACAGTAAACAAATACCTGAATTATATACAGTGTAACTTCAAAAATTCGGCATCAAAACCATTTTACCCTTCCTTTGTCTTTTACAATTTCAAGTTATGGAAGTCGAAAAATACCCATTCTTTATGAATTGAAAACTTCAAGATCGAAAGTAAAAATGGAAAAAAAAGAATATTTGACTTTTTTTTTTTCATATGTCAGAGGCGATTATTTTCTGAACAAATTTTCTGGGATCTGCATCGTTACTTAGCAAAGGGAACAACTTTGGGGATAACTTTGGCGTATGCATAGCACAATAGTATATGGCTATACGAATTTTCGCTAACGGCGACATCAATAATGAGGAAGGATTTCAGACTTTCACATTTTTTTGTGAAAAGACCGTAATTTATGAGCTGATTGAACACGCAAATTCTTAAATGCATTAAGTGTCGAAAAACGTGGCTAAGCATTGAAGAAAATGCATCAAGAACGAACAATTTAACGACCAGCCAGATCGCTGACGCCGTGCTAAATAGAACCGCCGATAGTGCAAGTAGCAACTAAGAAGACGAGAGTGAACAGTCGGCCGAAGAAAAAAACGTCACTAGAAAAATGCATAAATTTGGCTGGAGAATTAATATCTACCCTATATATATAAAATCCTAATGAATCGAATTGAAAAGAATTTATGTAACGATTCTATGAAACGACTGATTAAACAACTGATTACGTTTCACGGCGATTTCTCCTAAAATATGGAATACTTTACGATGAAATTAACACCAAAAATCCGCATTGATCCACAGATCTCAAAACTGGTATTAGAATTTTAAAATTAGAATTAGTTTTCGAAATATTAATTTTTTTCTAATTTTAAATACTTTTTTTCTAATGATGGCAACTCAAATTTTAATAATAACAGATATATTTTTTTTTTCATATTTTAGAAAAGGTTAGTTTAAATTAATTTGGCGACGAGTTTGGCCTCCCTTAAATGTATGCTAAGAAATGCATCATGTTACTTTTATTCAGAATTCAATTTGTATTTCATTATCATTTTATTTAATTTTATTTAACGAAAAGAAAAATATTAGACACAGATGTCATATACGCAACGGGGTACCTAATTAGCGCCAGAATGGCGTTATTTTGCCTGACATGGTAACCTGGCTATTGTTGCTTATTTATTAATAAATGTTTATTTGAATTTATTTTCTTTTTATTTACAAAAAATGTTATAAATTGTTTTGTTCTATAGTTATTAATTAATTTTTTTTTTTAATTTCATTTTAAAAATAACAGAAAATAATTTAAAAATACATATGTAACAGGTATTTGAAAACGAGGTTTTCGCCAAATTGTCGTAAAAAAAAAATCATGCCAAACCCGGTGCGTATGTGACAATGCAACAAATCATGAGATTTAATTTCCACTTCAAAGCAACGTTTTAATGTTATTACTTCTCCCGTCGACCAATTTCGCCAAATTATACAAATTGACATATTTTTTTTTTAAATAACAAAAGAACAAATAAATTAGTATAACATTAATAAAAATACAAATAAAACGTTGAAATAAAAATCACTTGATGGCGTGAACATGTGTAACTTCCTTAAAGTCAAGTGAATTTGACATTTACGATCAACCATTATTGTCATTTAATCTTATAGTTTGGCGACAGATTTTTGGTCGATGGGATAACCAAGTAGCACCGTTTTAATTTACCACTCGAAAAATAACAAAATGTTAACTGGCGAGTTAAAAAAAAGCTATTGGCGAGATTTTCACCCGGCTAACATAAAAGTACCAGGAATTCTTCGTGATCATGGCAACTTTTATGTAGTTTTCCTTCTATATATAAAAAAAAGTTTTGATTTGGAAATGGACCAATGAACATCTGCGTAGATATTCCGGGTAGATCCACATCCAATTTGAATGCTTAAGCATGGCCTTTCATCGTTAATATTAAAAAAAAACTGTTGCATACAAAAATATGAAAATCGGTGGTATTACAGAGAAATGTTTGATAAACACGCTGATGCAGACAGTTTTCAAATCGAAGAATTATTTTAAGAGATATTTAATGCTAAAGTTGGACAAAATCGTTCCCTTAAAAAAGTTTTATTGGAGCAAAAACTATACATGAGAATTTAATCATTTTTAGATCATTTTATACGTTATAAGTTCCCGGTGTGCAGATTGTATTTATTTTTCTTATTTGACTCATTTTTTGAGGTTTTATTTCAATTTTAAATTCAAATTTTCAGCATTTCGAGAGATATTTTTTTACAAATTTTAGAAAATGTTATTAATTTAAACTGTTGCCAGTTGCATAAACAGCGCAAACAATAATGTTTACCTCAAATTAAAAATTTATTTACACGTGACTATTACAAACAGAAAAAAAACTTTAAAATTAGAATTAAATGATTACATGTTAAAAGCAGGAAAATTACGTCATAAGAACCATAGGCACAGGTGTCATATACCAATTTGAAGCAATTTTTTTCCGACGCCAATTTGGCGAAAACATGAGTAGCATAAACAACAACATCGGGGTTACCATACAAGCAAAATAACGATACTTTAGCACCAGTTAAGTAACCGTTGCGTATATGAAATTGGCGTCAGAAAAAAATTGCGCCAATGACATCTGTGTCGAACCATATTTACACTTGAATTTAAAAAGAGAAACGGAATCTTAAAATTAAGAAAAAAAATCATTATTATGCGTTAAAACTTGTAATTTGAAGAAATTACGTCATATTTAAAATGGCAAAAAAAAAAAAAAAAAGCAAAACAATTTAAATTGAAAAATATATTTTCGCGAGATATTTTGAGGTAATCTTTTCAACTATAATCGTGAATTCGAAGACAGCGCAAATAGTATTTCCTTCTATTTTCACGTGAATATTAATAAGAGAAATAAAACTTTTGTGTAAATTACGTCAGATTTTAAACGATACATTTAAAATGAATTATTTAAAAGAACTATCTTATAGCACTGTTAAAAAATACCGGGAGACAATGACACTGTTTACTTAATTCATTTTACATTATCTTATTTCAAATGTTTAACGTTACTTCTTAGTTATCCCGTCGACCAAATTACTGTCGCCAAATTGTAAGATTAAATGCCAATAATGGTTGCCATTAATTAATTAATTGCAAGATTAAATGCCAATAATGGTCAATAAAACCATTAATTCGACGTTTTATTTGTATTTTTATTAATGTTTTACTAATTTATTTGTTCTTTCGTTATTTAAAATAAAAATTATGTCACTGTGTATAATTTGGCGAGTGGTTTGGCGATTTATGTAAATTGGCGAAATTGGTCGACGGGATAACTAAGAAGTACCAGTTTAACTAATTTTTTTAATTAAATACGAAAAAAGCCATTGTATCTCTTAACAGCAGCAGATTTGGCCTTAAAAATCCCCAATCCAAGGAAAACGAATGGAAACCCGTTTACAGAGAGATCGCTACTGTTTTTTTTTTTTTAATTTTAATTCAATATTTTTAAAGCCGATTAAATTAGCGTGCTTTTTGGATTTTGGTGTGCCTGAACGAGGGTTGGCGAGCGTAGCTCGTAGGGGGCAGAGCCCCTTAGTATTTGAAAAAACAATTTTGATTCTTTAATCAAAATGGAAACCTTTCTTATGAAAAGCGAAGGAATTAGCCCGTTGTTTATGGCAGTTACATGACTTGGACTATTATAATATAAACGAAATAATGGGGATAGAATAATATTCGGTGACTTATCATACCTGTGGCTGGCTAACATTAAAGTACCAAAATGGCCGCCTGGAATATAAAAAGCGAAAGGATCCGCCTGGAGCTGTTGATGATAGTCACATGACTTAGGCTATTAGTATAGAGATTGTTTTCAATTTTCAAAACAGCGCAAAGAATAATATTTCCTAACGATTAAAAATTTATCTTCACGTGACTATTAAAAACAGAAAAAAAACTTTAAAATTACTATTAAATGAGTACGTGTTAGAAGCAGGAAAATATTGAAAATTATGTCCGGAAAATTGTATTAACACGTGAATTTTAAAAGGGAAAGGAAACTTTAAAATAATAAATAAATTAATATGCATTTAACCTTTTCACGGACAAGGCACTTATATTCGTAAAATCTTGAAATCAGTGAATGGCACCAGAATTTACAAACAAATTTTGAAATACAAAAATGCTTTTGTTCACTTACTTAATAAAAGGGAAATTTTCATCCCAATATTCTGATGCAAATGTGGTATTTAAGAATTAAAATTAAGTGGTCCAAAAATGAACCACCGCCCTTGAAGGGGTTAAAGCAGCAAATTTTAGTAATTGTATTATGTCAATCGTTTTATAACGCTCTTAAAAATACCGAGAGACAAAGACTCTGTTTACTTAATTCATTTTATTTTAGCTTCTTTTCAAATGTTTAACTGATCTTCTTTAACCAAACACGAAAACAACCATAGGATGTCTTAACAGCAACTGATTCTACCTTAAATTTTTGCAATCAAAGGGAATTGAATGGGAACCCGTTAACAGGGAGATCGCTACAGGTTTTTTCAGTATAATTCAATCTTCTCTAATCTTTTTAAAACCGATCAGATTAGCGTGCTTTTAGATTCTACAGTGTCTGAACGGGGGTTGGCAAGCGTAGCTTGCAGGGGGCAGAGGCCCCTACTATGCTTATAAAAACAAGACTGTATTTCCGAAACAGACATTTTTCATTTGTATAAAATACAAAATAAATAAATAAATAAATAAACTTGCTAAAGAACGGCCAAAAAAATTGAAGCAAACAAAGTTGACACCGATGTTTCCGAAATTATAAGAGAAGAAATAATTTCACTCTTTATTAGATTTTTTTTTCTGAAACATAGAAAATATTAATTAAAGTATTTTTTTATATTTAATTATCTTTTTCTTGCACAATTATCACTTATAATGAATTAAATTACGCTAAAGGCACCATTAAGAATATAGCACTACGTTTGATATTTCTAGTTACTAATTTTAATATTCCTTCAAAAACCCGGCACAGTCTCGGTCACGATGATGCCGGATTTTTGAAGTTATACTCTAATGTGGAAATTTTATGATTTAAAGTATGTTACGAATATTTTTTCTTTCAGAATAATATTAAAAGATTGCAATATCTGTCTTTGCATTTTTGCAAGGGGAATTTTCTTCCGTAGACAATTCAGCAGAAAGACGAAATATTTTGAATTTTGCTGGTGCATGCATGTGTGAAAATTGTAATACGAGAATATGCGACGTCAAGTATGTAAAAATCCAAAACAGATATTTCACATATTACTTTTTAACATTACATAACCTTGAATACGTAATTCCTCCTCTACAAAACATAAGCAGTTTTATCAGAAATATATGTTGAAGCGTATAATATGCAGTGAATTACAGGTGAATAAATCATGGGATTTCTGAAGAAAAAAAGTTCTTCTTATGAATTTTTCGTTGGTGATCTGAAAAATTTATTAACCCTTTCAGGGGAAAAGTACCTCTGTTCAGTGTTGCCAGATTGGGGACTTTTATAATTCACATTATTTTACTGTCACCACTTTTTTAAAATAGTATAATTCGCCTTATTTTTCAGAAATTTCAATCTATTTTTAAATAAGCCGAATATTTCTATTTCAAAAAAAGCGGTGACAATCAACAATCGGGGGAGAAAAAAGTCCCCAATCTGGCAACACTGCCTCTATTGCTAAAATATTGAAAGGATTAACCCTTAAGGGGACGGTAGAGTTTAAAATCCTTAAAAATAATTTTTTTTATTTTTGTAAATTTCAACTTAAATATTATTCAAGGGTACATTATATACATTATAACATGCATTTATCCCTAAAAAATTAAAAAAAAAAATTATTTTTGAGAAAAAAATGGAATTTTACGCGTCGTGTTAGAAATAGTCGAAATGCCCCATGCGTCTTCCATATCAATGAAAATCCCCAATATTTTTTATAAAAGTTTGGTTTATATATAGAAATAGAATAGAGCATCGAATTTTACATATTTCAATTTAAAGGTTAAATAAAAAAATTGAAAAAAATTTCAAATTTTTTCAATTTTTTTTTTTATTTTTTTTAAATTTCATCTTAAATATTATTCAAGGGTGCATTATATGCATTATGGCATGCATTTATCACAATTTTTTTTTTTATTTTTGAGAAAAAAGTGGAATTTTACGCGTCGTCTTAGAAATCTTCGAAGTGCCCCCTGCGCGTTCCATATCAATGAAAATCCCCAATATTTTTTATAAAAGTTTGATTTATATCCTTATAATCCTTATCCTTATAATATTATAAATGTCAATGTGTGTCCGAATGTTTGAATGAAGTGAACATCAAAACGGATGAATTAATGCTTTTGTATCTTTGCATATAGATAGATTATGAAACGGAAAAGAACATAGGCTATGTTTCATTTATTTTATCCAAATATTTCACTTAATAATTCAAAATTTCATACTTTTTCATACAGAATCAATTGACATTTTCCCTATAAAATTTAACCAGTTTTCTTTCCCGTTTCCAAGAAATTCTAAATCTGGAATAATAATTTTTCCTCTACAATTAATTAAAAATTAAAATAAAAAGAATTCAAAAGAAAATATTTATGACGTCATATTTGAAACGAAAAATATGTATTTTTTATTATACATGAAGGATGAATATCAGTTACGTTAGTAAGGGGTTTTCTGCAAAAAATGGAGTCATAATTAGAAGGGAAAAGAATGAAAAAGAATCATATTATTAATAAAGTTATTCGCTTGGAAAAATATGACGTCATATTTGAAATAAAACATATATTTCCATGTATTCGTTAAAAATGCAAGGGACATGAACATCAGTAAATAATGAAAATAGATAAATAATGACGTCATATTAAAACGAATAACAGAAATATTTTTTACTAATGGACTCTATTCTCGCTTTCAATTCGAGGCTATAAAACAACCATTTTGCTAAATTGTGACGTCAAAAGAATACTATCCATACTGATTAAAGAGTTTGAACATAAGTTACAAACAAATGAGAGTTTTCTTTCAAAATTCACGCTATGATTATAAGGAGAAGATATTTTTGGTGGAAGAAAGGGGAATTAAAACGGATTAATATATTTTTTGACGCTATTTCCTCATTAAAATTAAAAAGAATTGAATTTCAATTAGTATAAATGGTACAAAAACATGATTAAAGTAAATTTCCCAAAACTGAAAACATATTTACACACATCGAAGCTTCATGAATGAATTTATTCCATAGAAGCTAAAATCGTCTGCGGATGTAAATATATCTTCTGTACATTTAAGTAGATAGGTAGTTATTGCCCACTATTCATAAAAATAAAGTTTTAGAAAATCATATACTATTTTAATTAATTATTTTTAAAGATAGCATTTAAAACATGTCACAAAGGCGATTTTAGTAAAAGCTTTATCGGGTAAAAATGATGTAATATTTTTTCATGGAAAGCATTAATTTTAATACGACAACATTAACATATATTTATTTCAATTTCGTCAAAGCGATGTCGTTTTCGTTACACCAGCTTCGAAAGTTAAAACGAAATCTTAAAATAATAATATACCTTTTAGAAATAAAATTTTGCACCAAAAGTCGCATTATTTCAAAATGAAATTTTAGCTTACATTTTAAATAAATTTTATTACTTGGAATTTAGTATATTTAATAAAAATAATGCTTCAATGTTTTTCTAAATGTACAATAATATTGGATTTCATGTATAGATTCTATGTTTTAAACAAATTGAAATGCATAGTTTTAAATGATTCATGAAGTGAAAGAATATATATATTTTTTTATTTCGACAAGTATCATTCCGTAAGATAAACTAACATAGTGAAAGCGTCGTTATATTTAAATCATTAGCTGCTTTTCTTTCAGAAAATGTTAGCATTTTATAGCAGCTATACAAAATGGCGCAATTTGCTGTAGCAAATAGTAACAATAGCAGTAGTAGCTGTAACAATAGCAAATACATAAGTTTAACACCCTTTTACCGTACAATCTCCTGGAACATTGGTTTCAATAAAATTTAATAAATGGCACATCAAATTCGACTTTAAAAAGTTTAGCAAGTAATTTTAATTTGAGATTAGGCTTTACATGTGACATCATTTACGTGTAAAAAAGAACCAAAACCATTAATAAAGCAATAAATTTGTCTTTTGCCTCAGATCCCTCTAATTTTTAAAGGCATCGTGATTATCGAAAAGGGAAAAGGAAGTAGGGAAATTTTCTTTCGATTTTAAAATATCAAAATCTATAGTTAAAAATCTCTCTGAAACACAATCTCTGTCCCCCAATGGAGCATATTCCTGCAAATTTCCAAGCTTACAAAAGCCAAAATTACTGCACAATGTTAGATATGAAAATGTTAATTCATAATTGGGGTGCTGTTCCATAAATATATTTATTCCGCGAAAGCAATAAGCAACTCTATTGCTTAAATAATAAGTATTTAGGCTCAAGAGTCTTCAGAGCATGATAAATATTTTGATATTATTGGTAGATCTACAGTTAATAAAAGTGTGGTACCGTGAAATTAAAGTGTAATAAATATTTGAAAGTTAAAGATATTTCTCGTACTCTTATTATTTATTTTTGAACTTTGATGGTTCACCACGTTTGATTATTACTTTTTAATACCATTTATCTTTTTTTTCTTCCAAGATGTGATTTTTTGGAATATAAACATAATGTTGCATGTTGATTTTTCGATTATTCTAATCTTATCAAAGTCACGTCTGAAGTGACCTGTTAATAACCACTTTCCTTTAAAAATATTTACTAATATATATCTTTAAATAATGTTCGTTGTCTCGAAAACATAAATTAAATCAATGTCATTGAGCGGAATAAATATAAAATAGAATAAATATAAATAATAAAATAGAATAACAGAGATGTAAATTTATTCTTCATTTAATCATAGAAAAGGTGTATGAAATTTCATGCTCACGAAAGAAATTTAAATGATCGTATATATATAAATAAAAATAAGCAAATTGGGATCACCAGAAGTGTTTCTACTATAAAATGTGATAAAAGGCTAATTATATATGCTTTTAATTATCGAAATTTTTTGCTTAATTGGCGAATTTCTTCTTCTTTAAGGGGACAAGGGACCTTAAAATCCTTAAAAATAATTTTTTTTTATTTTTTGTAAATTGCACCTAATTATTATTCAAGGGTACTTTATATGCATTATAGCATGGATTTATCACAAAAAAAATTAAAAAAAAATTTATTTTTATGAAAAAAATGTAATTTTACGCTTCGTCTTAGAAATCTTCGAAATGTCGCTTGCGCATTCCATATCAATGAAAATCCCCAATATTTTTTATAAAAGTCTGTTTTATATATATAAATAAAATAGAGCATCGAATTTTATATATTTGAATTTAAAGGTAAAAAAAAAAAAAATTCAAAATTTTGAAATTTTTTAGAAAAAATTTCAAAATTTTTCATTTTTTTCTTTTTTTAACCTTTAAATTCAAATATATAAAATTCGATGCTCTATTTTATTTATATATATAAACCAAACTTTTATTAAAAATTTTGGGGATTTTCATTGATATGGAACACACAGGGGGCATTTCGAAGATTTCTAAGACGACGCGTAAAATTCCATTTTTTTCATAAAAATAAATTTTTTTACAAATTTTTTTGTGATAAATGCATGCCATAATGCATATAATGTACCTTTGAGTAATATTTAAGATAAAATTTACAAAAAATAAAAAAAAAATTGAAAAATTTTGAAATTTTTTCGAAAAAATTTCAAAATTTGTAATTTTTTTTTTAAATTATTAAATTCAAATATATAAAATTCGATGCTCTATTTTATTTATATATATAAATCAAATTAAAAAAAAAATATTGGGGATTTTCATTGATATGGAATGCATAGAGGGCATTTCGAAGATTTCTAAGACGACGCGTAAAATTCCATTTTTTTCACAAAAATAAATTTTTTTTAAAATTTTTTTGTGATAAATGCATGCCATAATACATATAATGTCCCCTTGAATAAGATTTAAGATGAAATTTACAAAAAATAAAAAAAAAAAATGAAAAATTTGGAAATTTGGAAATTTTTTCGAAATTTTTTTTTAATTTTTAATTTTTTTTTTACCTTTAAATTGAAATATTTAAAATTCGATGCTCTATTTTATTTATATACTAGCAAACCCCGCGGCTTTGCTCGCGTAATATTTGAAATATGCCAAGTGATATTTATATGTCTAATTTTTATTAAAAGGCACTAACTAAATTTTTATTTTATTAAAAGGTAGTATTTTATTTTATTAAAAGGTTTTTTTTAATTAAAAGGTACTTATTACTTTTAGGAATAATTCGAAAATTACTATTTAAAACACAGTTTGATTAAACATCATTATTACACTGCATTAGGCAGAAATCAGACTTAAGATAATAAAACGAAATAAAACTACATAAATGATAATTTAGAAAATATTTTAAAACTTTTATGCTCAATTAATACGCTGATTTCAGTATTCATTTGAAGTTTTGAATTTTTTAGAAACCATCTTCTTACATCTTAAAATTAACCATCATGTCAAATTCCAAGTCCTACCACCTCTCTCAACATAAAGGGCTATGTAGAAATAGGAATTGTCATCATTAATTTGTCAACCTTAATTTCGAAATCGGTTTGTTATTTCCTAATATTCCACAGAAACGTATTTTAGAAAACTTATAAGGCCTTTTTTAGAACGTTTTTTGTTCCTGTGAACCCCAGGTGGTAGAATCATCGGCATGAAATATAGCCTGTGTAGGATCAGAAACTGTTACCATTGATTCGCAAGTATTACTTTTATAATCGGTTTATATTCCCTGAAATTGCATAGAAATCGTAATTTAGGACTTTTTAGAATGTTTTTCGCACATCCCCTTCGCTTCATTCCTTTTTAATTCGAATTTATTTTCGACAGTCCTCGAGGGCATTTATATTTTATGAGTAACTACCATGCCATATTTAAAGTTTCTAGACTTTTCAGTACCACAGAAATCGCAATTTAGAAAGTTTTTAGTTCCAGAAACCCCTAGTGGTAGTGTCACAAACAAATATAGGTTATGTTTGAGCATATAAAGCATATTGTGTTTGGGCATAATATATAGCTTATGTTTGAGCAGGTTCTATCACCAACAATTTGTCATCATTATTTTTTTTAATAGGTTTGGTATTTTATAAGTTTGCTTAAAAATTGTAATTTATAACGCTTTTCGCTCTCTTCATCTTTTTAAATTTGGAATTTTCTTTCGACTGTTCTTAGAAAGCAGTTGTATCTTGTAAGTAAATACCATGCCATACTTCAAAGTGTTAGACCCCTCAGTTGTGCAAAAAACGCAAATTAGAACATGTTTTGCTTTTGCAAACCTCAGATGGTAGTGACAGCAACATAAAATATAACCTATGTTATAGCAGGGACTGTCACCATTAATTTGCAACCATTACTTTTGAAATAATTTTGGTATTTCCTGAGATTGAGTAGAAATCGCAATTTAGAACGTTTTTAGAACGCTTTTCGCGCATTTCACCCTTTTTTAAATTTTCAATTTTTTCGAAACTGTTCTTAAAGGTCATTTATATCTAATAAATATGTACCTTCATAAAAAGTGGGGAAGGATTGTACTTTGTGCCAATATATTAAGAAAAAGAAGAAACAACGTATAAAGGCACAAATAAAATGTGTTTAAAAGCATACAGCTGTTTCAAAACCTCTAAGGTTTCCACATCAGTGCTTAAAATAAAAGGAAACCTTAGAGGTTTTGAAACAGCTGTATGCTTTTAAACACATTTTATTTGTGCCTTTATACGTTGTTTCTTCTTTTTCTTAAAATATGTACCTTGCCTAATTTTAAGTGGCTAGCACCTACCGATCACAAAAATCGAAATTTAGAACGCTTTTTTGCTCCTAAAACGTCTAGGTGATAGTGATACCGACATAAAATAGCATATATGTTAGAGCAGAGGCTATCAGCGTCAATTTCCTACCGTTAAGTTTGAAATAAGTTTGATTCTTCCTGAGATATTGCTGACAACTCAGCATTTAGAACGTTTTCAGAACGCTTTTCGCGCATTTTGCTCATGCATCTCCTCTGGGGTAGTGGAAAAAGATATAAAATATAGCCTATCTTGGAGCAAAATCTGTCACTATCATTTTTACACTATTATATTTGAAATCGGTTCAGTGCTTCCTGAGATTGCATAGAAATCGCTATTTAGAACGCTTTTTACAACGCTTTTCGCGCATTTTGACCTCCTTTAAATTTCGATTTTTTTTAGGAAATGTCCCATTTATTTCATATAACTAACTACCATTCCAAATTTCACGATTCTAGGCCCTTCCGTAAAGCAAAAACCGCAATTTAGAACGTTTTTCCCCGCACCCCCTTTGGGGTAGTGGCACCGGCATAAAACATAGCCTATGTTGTAGCAAAGGTTGTCACCATCATTTTGACGCCATTATTTTTTAGATCGGTTTGGTATTTCCTGAGATTGTGTAGAAACCACCATGTAGAACGTTTTTAGAACGCTTTTCGCGCATTTTCACACCTTTTAAATTTCGAATTTTTTAAAAACTGTTCTTCGAATTCCTTTATATCTAATAAGTAACTAATATTTCAACTTTCATATTTCTAGGCCCTTCAGTAGCACATAAATCGCATTTTTAGAACGTTTTTTGCTCCTGCGTCCCCTTTGGGGTAGTGGCACCAACATAAAATATAGCTTATCTTAGAGCAAGCGTTATCACCATCAGTTTGACTCCAATATTTTTTAAATCGGTTTGGTATTTCCTGAGATTGTGTAGAAACTACCATTTAGAACGTTTTTTAGAACGCTTTTTGTGCATTTTCACCCCTTTTAAATTTCGAATTGTTTAAGAACTGTTCTTAGACATCATTTATATCTTATAAGTAACTAATATTCAAAATTGCATATTTCTAGGCCCTTCAGTAACGCTAAAATCGCATTATTAGAGCGTTTTTTTGCTCCTACACCACCTTTTCGGGTAGTGGCACCGACTTAAAGCATAGCCTATCTTGGAGCAAGCGTTGTCACCATCATTTTGACACCAATATTTTTTAAATCGGTTTGATATTTCCTGAGATTGTGTAGAAACTACCATTTAGAACGTTTTTTAGAACGCTTTTTGTGCATTTTCACCCCTTTTAAATTTCGAATTGTTTAAGAACTGTTCTTAGACTTCATTTATATCTTATAAGTAACTAATATTCAAAATTTCATATTTCTAGGCCCTTCAGTAACGCTAAAATCGCATTTTTAGAACGTTTTTTGCTCCTACACCCCCTTTCGGGTAGTGGCACCGACATAAAGCATAGCCTATCTTGGAGCAAGCGTTGTCACCATCATTTTGACACCAATATTTTTTAAATCGGTTTGGTATTTCCTGAAATTGTGTAGAAACTACCATTTAGAACGTTTTTTCGAACGCTTTTTGTGCATTTTCACCCCTTTTAAATTTCAAATTGTTTAAGAACTGTTCTTAGACATCATTTATATCTTATAAGTAACTAATATTCAAAATTTCATATTTCTAGGTCTTTCAGTAACGCTAAAATTGCATTTTTAGAACGTTTTTTGCTCCTACACCCCCTTTGGGGTAGTGGCACCGACATAAGATATAGCCTATGTTCTAAGTTGGGCTAACACCATCATTTTGATACCATTACTTTTGGAATCGGTTCGGTAGTTCCAGAGCTTACCTCCGACAAATAAACAATTTTTTCCTCTTTATAATAGGAGTATAGATATAAAACAGACTTTTATAAAAAATATTGGGGATTTTCATTGATATGGAATGCGCAAGCGACATTTCGAAGATTTCTAAGACGACACGTAAAATTCCATTTTTTTTCTCAAAAATAAATTTTTTTTTAATTTTTTTGGGGGATTAATGCATGCTATAATGCATATAATGTACCCTTGAATAATATTTAAGGTGAAATTTACAAAAAATAAAAAAAATTATTTTAAGGTCCCTTGTCCCCTTAAATATTACGTGAACGCAGTCACGGGTAACAGCTAGTATAGAAATAAAATAGAGCATCGAATTTTATACATTTGAATTTAAAGGTTAAAAAAAAATTTTTTTGAAAAATTTTGAAATTTTGAATTTTTCTTTTGCTTTTAAATTCAAATATATAAAATTCGATGCTCTATTTTATTTCTATATATAAACCAAACTTTTATAAAAAATATTGGGGATTTTCATAGATATGGAAGACGCAGGGGGCACTTCGAAGATTTCTAAGACGACGCGTAAAATTCCCTTTTTTTCTCAAAAATAATTTTTTTTAATTTTTTTTTGTGATATGTGAATATTACGGGAGCGAGAATTACGGAGTTAACCCTTAAATGCGCGATTTTTTATTTTGTTTCGAAAAAAATATATATGAATCTCTGAAAGGTTTATTACACAGGAAAAATAATGAAAAAAGTCAGAGATACATTTTTCATATAATATGTCAGTCTTTTCTTCTGTTGCACGTCTGCAGTTCAAGTAAAAAGTACCATCGTGTTTTACGCTAAAATAATGCAAATTACAGGGTTCGTACGGGTACCGTTCATTTCAAGGCCAAATATCAGAATTTTTTTTATAGAAAAAGAAATCTGTTTTAAACGGACGAAATTTCACCATATTTAAGGAGCGATTTTCCATTAGAAAATACCGGTACCGATGAATATCTTAGTTTGAAATTTCAAGGACCCGCACGAACCCTGAATTAGTAAATATTTTATTTAATAAGTAAATCTCCTAATACCTTATTTTACATTCTTATTTATTTTATAAAACTTAACGTTTAACCCTTTAAATCCCGTGATAGAATACGTTCTAGAAATTACGTATTTCAGAGAATCTGATTTAAACCAGAAAGTTTCAATGGCTAATTTCGTTTTATCTAAAAGCGGAATGTCTGTTATTAATTAAAGCACATATTGCTATTTTAATTTTCTGGTGTGAATTTGGTATATACGAATAAAAAAAAATCGATTAAATTCAAAACGCTGTTGTTTGTCTAAAGGGTTAAATGCATATTGATGCATATCTGCATCACTTTAGAAATATTATTCCTGAAAAAAAAGGTTATACGAGTATGCTACTAAATAAAGTTAAAATTCTATCTTAAAATGTCTGGTGTCTAATCTTTAATATAAGAATAAAAAACAAAAATTTATATAAAATACGGTATTTAGATTCATACTTATTAAAATATTTACTTAATTGCAATATTTTAGTTTTTACTTGTATTGCGGATGTGCAACATAAGAAAAAGTTGAAGCATTAT
Organism: Maratus speciosus; assembly: GCA_963932465.1. Lineage (NCBI taxonomy): Eukaryota > Metazoa > Arthropoda > Arachnida > Araneae > Salticidae > Maratus > Maratus speciosus. Next base: position 370,227,808 of record OZ010799.1, on the reverse strand, counting down.
ACGAAAATTGTATCTGATTTTTTTTTCATTATTTTTCCTGCGTAATAAAACTGCCTGAGAATCATATATAATTTCTTCGAAACAAAATAAAAAATCATGCATTTAAGAGTTAACCTTCCTAACCTGTTGAAACTTTACTCCTTTATAAAAACATTTAACACCAGAATTTTTATTTACAACCATTTAGTTAACTGCAACCTCCCTACTGTAACCGATGTGTAGTCGCCCTCTTCGACTAACATTTTATTGCTTTTTGCTTTTCGTTAACCCCTTCACGGTCGCATTAAATTACGGTTTAAAAATTCAAATTGCTTATTGGCGCCACATTTTGAAAAAGAAATATTCATTATTTAATGAGAAGTAAAATGATTCCATAATAAAGCCAATTACACTATTTTATAAAACTGGTGGGGATGAAAACATCAGAATAAAATATAAAGCCCGTGAATATCACGGGAGCGAGAATTAAGGGGTTAAAGTATTTAACACTTTAGTGCGCATCTTTGCATATATGCAAACAACAGTGTTTTGAATTTAACATTTTTTTTTACTCGTATATATCTAATTCACACCAGAAAATAAAAATTGCAATAATTGGTTTAATTAATAACAGACATTCTGTATTAAAATAAAGCGAAATGAATCATTGAAACTTTCTGGTGTACCGTCAGATTCTCTGAACTATGCAATTTCTAGAACGTATTCTATCATGGGAATTAAAAGGTTAAAGGTTAAGTTTTATAAAATAAATGATTATATAAAATCAGATATTTGGAGACACATTTATTAAAAAACATTTACTAATTTGCAATATTTTAACGTAAAGCAGCCACACGACAATAGTTTTTACTTGTATTGCAGAAAATATTGAATAAGAAACAGAAGAAAACATTGACGTATTATATGAAAAATGTATCTGTAATTCTTTTCCTTATTTTTCCTGTGCAATAAACATTTCAGAAAATCATGTATAATTTTTTCGAAACAAAAGAAAAAATCGCGCATTTAAGGGTTAGAAACGAAAATTTTATTTACTTGTTTACTATAGTCTCTAAAGGTTGCTAGACAAAAAGCTATTCTTATACAGGGTGTCCGGTCTCAACGGTGTCCAATGGCTAATTCCCAAACCGTTAGTCATAGACATATAGTTCCAATTACAAGAATGTTTTAAATCACGTAAAGAAATATTTTAAAAGCGATTTGGGTCAATAGAAACATTTCTTAAAAAATTACGAAATTTTAAATTTTTATACGATCCCCCGGTCCTATAAGTTATATTTAGTGAAATTTTCCTTTTACACTGACAAATAATACAAAAAAAGTCCCGTTATTCTACGATTAAAATTGACCGAGTAATAGCTGTTTAAAGTTGGAGCATATTTTTTGCTACAAATTGGGGGTCATTCACAAATTTAGTCGAAATATAATTTCGTCAGATATAAAAAATATCTGGTAGTAAAATTAACAATTCAATATAAATTTGAAATCTTTAATCATTCTGGCATATTAATGGAATATATACAATTTGTAATAAACATTTAAGAAGAAAGAAAAAACAGAATTTTTCTTAGATAAAATGATTCTAAATTAACAGCCTCAATTCTTTACAAAATGATACGTATTTTAAAATATTATTAGATTGCACAAGCCTGCAAAAGTTGGGTTATGTCATGTTTTTTAGCTAATGATAATTGATTCTTGTATACTCTGTACCGCTCAATCCGAAATTGACCTTCGTTTATAACTATCATATCAGGATTTTTCGCACATTGCAAATTTCAAAGTTAAGGAGTTCAATGTTAAAATTGAATTTCCTCCCCCATCTCATCGAACCACTCAGCTGTTTAGCTGTAAGAATCCCAGGATAAGCAAAAATATCAAATAAATCTTTTAATCAAATCAAATCAAATAAAATAAAATAAAAAATGTTTTACATATGTTTTATAGTATGAGATTTTAGCTATATTTTAACTTACACATTTGCGATTTGCAAAAAAAAATTCTAACGTGATGGTTAAAAATGAAGGTCATTTTCAGATTCAGTGCTAAAAAGTGCGTAAAAATCAATTATCAAAAGTTAAAAAACACAATCATCTCCGCTATTCTATAGTATTCGATTTTTGTTATTCTTTAAATTTGAAAATTTATGATTTGAGAAATATCCTGACATGATGGTTAAAAATTAAGGTAATTTTTGGATTCAGTGCTAAAAAATACATAAATGTGAAAAACCCAACAATCGCAGTCTTGTATTATCTAATCTAAAACTTTTTCTTAAACTCATTGGCAGAAAGTTATCCAAAATTTTTTGTGTTATCCTGTAAAATAAGTATAAATGGTAATCACCGAAAATCTTAATAATATTAGATTGTTATCGGATTTGCGCCCGTACGATCGAGTACTCGATCGGATATTTAAAAATGGGTTAAAGTTAGAGTACAAATTTTGAACTGGAAAAACATACATACGATTGTTGAAGTAACATAAAAACTTATAAAAAAAACATAATTTTTGTTAAAAGAAATCATAAGAGAAACAGTCTCAAATCCTGACAAAATAAAACCTATGTTATTTTAGCCAATTTGAGACTTAATCATAATGCTTGTAGGATTTTTTTTCAAAGCGCAGATACACATGAAGTAAGACCTTCGAATACTTTAAACACTTGGCATATGATCCCTCAAAGCCAAGCCGAACTCATTTGTTTTCAGTGTAGAAAAGTGGAATAAGTCATGCATTTTTAAAGTTTCATAACTCGCTGAATTTTAGCGTTATATGAATGGGACTTTTTTTTTGTCTTACTTGTCAGTGTAATAGGAAAAAATTACTAAACATAACTTATAGGACCGGGGGACCGTATAAAAATTTAAATTTCGTAATTTTTTAAGAAGTGCTTTTATTGACCCAAATCGCTTTTAAAATGTTTTTTTACCAGATTTAAAACATTTTTGTAATTGGAAGTGTGTGTCTATGACTAACGGTTTAGGAATTAGCCATTGGACACCGTTGAGACCGGACACCCTGTATAAGAAAAATGTGTGTCAATTAAAAATGTACCTTTAAAGTGCGTTCGTAATTTCATAAATGCGTAGCACCTATAGTAGTCGTATAGTCCGCCAATCTATCCGCATGTAACAACGCAAAATCTACCCAACCGAATGGTTTGGAATTTAATATATATAATCTTCGCAGAACTTAGTCATTTCAAATTCTATAAAATCGAATCAACGCTTAATCCTTTCAGATGCAAAGTACTTCTGATTCAAAAATGTTAAAATGACAGACTAACCCGTAACTGGAGACGGGAGTCAGAATGACTCCGCTTTGTCCTTTGGCTCTGATTATCATGTTTTTTTTTTTTTTTTTTTTTTTTTTTTTTTTGTCCTTGAATAAAATTATTTTTCAGTATTTTTCAGTAGTTCTTTTATCATTACTAGGTTATCGTACCCGGGCTTCCCGGGTTACAGAATATGGGTGAAAACCAATTTTTTTTTTACTGAAAAGTAATAATTTTCTTATGTGCAATAAATTTTTTAGATTGCCCATTTACATTAAAAAAGCATTTTTCATATGGAAAATACGAATTATACAATCAAATAAATTTTTTAAATTTATGAAAGCGATATTTTCTTATTAGCTGCATGCTGAGAGTTATTTGACCAAGATTTTGCTACTTATGGCATCCTTTTATGTTCTGATAATTTCAGAGCTTATACATGCCTGTTAAATTTGTGTTTTATTTATATTATTTTATTTATTTATTCATATGGAAGTTTTTTTGTAAATGGATATTAGCCGTAAGAAAATGATGAACTCTTCATTTTGTTTTAAGGGCAAACGGATTAATCTTTCGTAATCGAGCTCCGCGCTATATAGACAAATTAAAAAACATTTCATGCCTTAAAATTGTTTTTAAAACCATAGACAATCAGTAAACTGAGATGAACTTTGCATTCAAATTCCAAATGGAAAAAAATCCTATTTGGTCGTCCAAAAATTTAAATTGTACGATTACAAATATGTTAGATTTGTGTTTTTTCAATATTATTCTTTTAGTTGTTTATAAAAGAAGTATTAATTTCGTTAAGTTGTCTTTCACAAATATGTTAGATTGGTGGTTTTTTTAATATTGTTCTTTTATTTGTTTATAAAGGAGTATTAATTTCGTTATGCAAAAATAGTCACAAACAAATGCTGAGAAATGTTTGTTGCTTTATGTGCAAAATGTTTATTATTATTATGTAATGAAACCGGCACGTGATAAACTTTAAAAAAATCATACATAAAAATTATTTTAGAAAATACAATACATCAGTCAATTAAGGTACAGTTCTTAAACAAATTGTATTTGAAAATAAAAGTTTTCCCTATGCGACGAAAATTGGAAGTATACGATGGTCAGAAGATTAAAAAATTGCAGTAGCGAAAATTTCAAGACCGAAATTTGATCGTGAAGTGTTGCCATTCGCAAAATGACGTCAGTGTTACACATAAATACGTTTATTCTTTATAATATAGATACTTAATCAGTAAAATATAATAAAGATCAGTTATTAGGATGTGGTTATCAATTGATGCTCTTATACTTGGTATTCCGGAATGAAAAGCAGCAATTTTCATCTTCTCAAAATTTGCATACGCACTTCTCATATCCATATTCATCATTTTTAAAAAATTTGCATTTTGTTTGATCATTTAAAAATCATTCTAAATCAAAACTTGAAGTCATGATTATCAGCAACATCTTTTATGTGAAAAGACGCACTCTTTACATGAGATTCTAATCTCAATTTCGGAGAGTAAAAATTTCCGTAATTTATGTTTTTTAGACGCATTTGTGTTAAAATGTTCAGTTTTATCTAAGAAATTGATCGTTTTCTTTTAAATATGACTTCATTTTCACTTAAATAAGCATTTCGCCTAGTGTATGAATGTTACTACCAGTACACATACAGAAGGAAAAACAATGTAGAAAACTTATGAGGAAAAATGCGTGTTTTCAAAGTCAGTATGTCATTTTCCGTTATTATACCCCTAATGTAATATTCTGCTCCTAATGGGATTTTGCGACAGTAAACACTATACAACAATTTTTATCAACAGATTTAAATTTTCATCATAAAATAGCATAAATAAAGATAAAAATACCTCATTATTTCTCTCTTGTCTGCAATAGTGAAAGCTATTTAATTTTCACCATTTTTGAAGAAATTTCATAAAATGCTTTTAAAATTAAAATATAAAAGTGGGGATATTAAAAAAAAAACAGATAGTGCGATCTCATCTACAAATGAAGAGCTTTCAGTTTAAACAAAAAAAATTAGTAAAATTGGTTCAGCGGAAGGATCAGGGCAGATGACTAAAAAACACACGTGTGTTTTAAATATATAGATTATATAAAATTAGGAAAAATTAAATTAAGCAAATTATGTTATTTTGATAAAATTATAGTAGAATGTCCTAAAAAATAGCATTATAATTTAATTATTCGAGAGAATTTTGGACAAATACTTCAGGAAGATATAATTTTAAACCACGAATTATTTGTTTGCTTGTATAACTCGGCGAAGCAAATCCATCCAGACGAGAATCATCAATTTCTGTAATATAAATCGCTATTATTTGTATGTCACTTCTCTTTTATAAAGACACTCTAAATTTTTGGAAAACATTGCGTTTTATCAGTCTGTGATTTCGATTACATTATTTTCAAAATGAAGCATTTTCACCTGTGGAGAATTTCAAAGCAGCTGGGCTGTGAAAATGAAGCACTTCTACAAAACATAATTCATGTTTAAAAATTAAAATACACTCTTTTTTATAAAATGACGTCATTTGTGTCCGCTAAAGCAATCCACTTTTACAATCCAAACTTAAACTTTGTCTGTAGAAAAGTATGCATATGACGTCATTATCACGGAATAACAGACAATATTTTTGACATAGCCCATATTTTAATTTCAACTTTTTTTCAGGTTTTATGAGAAAATGGCAACAAAAAGATACAGTACCTCCTATTTTCGACTATTTTCTATTTACTTTCAATGAATTTCAATAGAAATAGGGTACTTTTGTTGCCACAATAAGGAAAATGGTATTAAAAACCACAAAAAATTAATATCTCAAAAATAAATTGAGATACAGCTTTCAAACAAATTGCATTTAAAAGAGCATTTTTTTCCTTATACGACGGGGTAAAAATTTAAAATGTGCGATGTTTAGAAGTTTAAAAATTTGCAGTAGAGATAATTGCGAAACCAAAATTTTATTTCAAATTTCAAAGTGTTGCCATTCGCAAAATGATGTATGCGTTACGCACAGATATGTTTGTCCTTTATAATATAGATATGATTTCCAGAATGTATTGCGTTTCTAAAAAAATTCCAATGCTTTTTACAAAAGACAAAAATGTAAAAAAGCATCATAATCTCTGAACGCGTAAGAAAATTCATGTCTCCAGTTACGGGCTAATACAGTGAAACCTCTCTGTGCGACCACCTCCCTGAACGACCATTTTTTCATGGAACGAAATTTATTCCCATAGGCTCAATACTAATTTTACCTCCATTCAATGACCATCCCTGTACAACTCCCTCCATGAGCGACCCATTTCTTTGAAGAAAATGAAAAAAAATCCACTTTTTCTGGGTCGCTTGAAGAAGGTTTTATTAGAAAAATAATTCCGGAGAGCGCATTATTCATAAAACTTCTAAACTAAGTTTAGATTTTTTTATTATTATTATTCCGATAATTTTTAAGTGTTTAAACCCCTTTGTGCCTTTTTAGGCAATGGATTTAACTCTGATGACGAATTAAGAATGACAGTCAATAAACTCCCCTGCCCTATTCTGTCAGGAAACTCAAAAAAAAAAAAAAAAATAGATAAATTAATGAAATCATCATTATTTGTTTCTGTCCAAAAAAAAGTTGCATTTAATTACTATTATTCGAAAGGACATGGAAATAAAAGTTATAAATGATAAAACCGTAAAATCAAAGCAAACGAGAGAGAGAGAATGTATTAATTTTCTAAAACTCTACAGTAATTTACTTATGTAATTAACTTTTATTTTGATACTTAAAGTTTTATATTTTTCTTTAATGTGAAAAATAAATTTTAATAACGTCAATTGTTACCTTTTTTCAACAATTAAAATCTAGATTCGAACAACACTTCCATTAAGAGAGCAGCTCTCGCAGCGACCCATTCTTATTGGAACGGAACGTGGTCGCTTTGGGGAGGTTTTACTGTACCAAGATTTACGAGAAAAAACATATAAAAATAATTAAAAGCTTATCTTCACATATATTAAATTAACCCATTAACAACGAGTCTCCTTTACACTTCTTTTAATTCTTCGACAGCAGTTTTTGCGACTTTGTAATTTTGAGTTATTTAATCACTCAAAATCTGAGATTGGAAAATGTGAAAATTTCTAAACTAAAATACTGATATTGAAACTTAAAAAAATTGTTTGCCTTGCACGGCAAGTTGTCACGCCACCTGACTTTAGTGAGTTAAGACAAATTTAGTTTGAAAATTCTGGTGCTAATGTGGCATTTAGGAATTAAAATTAAGCGGTATATATAATATACCGGCGCCCCTCACGGATTTTAAACGATATTAATAAAAGATTTATTCATTCTATTAAATGCTATCATATTTAATTAATTCAATGCTATTCCATGATAGGTAATGATTCTAGGTTGCCATGGTGATGACGTCCTGTTTAAGACGGAGTTCTATTATTTCCGTATTACTGAATTTAATTTATATAATCATAATAAATTTTGTATCCATGCATTTTTGAATAAGAGTGCAACAGCTATTGAACCAAGATCTGAATATTTTTAAAACTAGTTATATTCCGAACGTACCACATTTGCTACGTTTGACGTTCAATTTCCGATTTGCTTTTAATGAGGATAGGCAGCTTAACATAACATCTAACTTTTTTGCTTCGTCTGTCTATGTCGGGTATTTCCAGAGTTTTGAACAGTGTAAACCTTTAATATTTTCTAAACTCTCTTTTTAAAAACTGTTTAGTCTTTTTTTCCATCACAATTACTTAATTTCAGTTATTTTCCGTCAATTTCGTATACTTATCCTAATAGTTGAATTTCCTAGGAGCTCCGTCTGCTTCTCTCAAATTATCAAATGCGAATCTTGCAACTTTTCCTGTATCTTTAACCGCTTCATCTTCTATCTCTCAAAAGCGTACAAACTTAATACTGGAATCGGGCGTAAATTAACACAGTTGCGCCATCTTGTGGACGGGGTGATAATACACATACGCGGGCTTTTAGTGTGACGTCCTATATGACAGGATATCTACCATATGCGCATATTTTCTAAATCGTTAGACACTCATGGAACTGAATTTTGTTTGCCACATTTTTTGCAAATTAATGGCGTAGCGAGAGGAGCGTCCAGATGCACTTGACACCACGAAGTTTTCTTCGCTTTATCAGAGGCATTTCAGCTATTAATCAAGTTGAAAAAACTTTACAATTTTAGTGGTGTGAAGTACGAGAACAGTTAGGCATCTGCCTGTAGTTTAATCGTGTCCGCTGCGTGGCGTGCGACCTTGATTGATGTGACCTCGTCTTTAATCTTGCGGTTACCTCTCCCATTTAAGATAGGACGCTTACTTATATCGCTTTGTCTCTCAAGTAAAACACGCATTTTTTCTTATTTTCTCTCTATCCTTTTTTATTATATTACAACTATTATACTACGGCTAGACAAACATTTTATAGATCCGCTAAGATCTATTACTCATTGACAGGGAGTGGAGTTGCTTTTCAACTAGGTATCCCCTAAAAGAATTCACCTGTTTTGCGATCTTTATTTAACTTACCTTATGATAATTTTCTGGTTCAAATCGGATGAAATAAATTCTAGAAACTATTGGATTAGACTATTCAGTGTAGAAGGATTAAATGATACCTGAATTTACGAACAAATTTATTTGGAAATAAGTGAAATCTTTTCGTCACGTATGTAATAAAGAGACAATTTTATTCCAAAATTCTGTTGCCATTGTGGCATTTGGGGACTAAAATTAAGTGGTACAAAAATATAACATCGCCCTTCAAGGGGTTAACTCTTTTGTTTCGAGTATTATTTCTTATTTTTTTATTCAGTTTGCGTGATTGCTACAACTTTTATAAAATAGTAACATTTAATCTGTTATTAAATAATGGCTTTAAATAATGCGAATACTACTATATCTAAAAAGGGGTATAAGTGAAGCAGTTTGAATAAGAAAAAACTGCCCACTGCTTGGCAGGAAATTCTGCCTCTCGGATAATATGACCTAATTGATTAATTTGGTTAAATTTACAATGAATTTGAAACATAAATTCATCCAATATCTAAAGAAAACTAACCAAACAAACAGAATTTTCGATTTTTATTTTCGATTTTATGAAGATTTCATATCCAAATCTACAGCCTTGGCCGAAAGTTTTGATGAAAGATTTTTTTAAATGCAGTAAAACCTCCCTAAAACGAATACGTTCCGTTCCAATAAAAGTTGTTCGCTCCGAGAGGTTGTCTGGTCATGTTTAAATCTAGATTTTAATAGTTGAAAAAGTTAAACAATTTAATGTTACTAAAATTTAATTTTCCCATTAGGAAAAAATATAAAAATTTAAGTATCAAAACAAAAGTTAATTACATTACCGCAGAGTTTAAAAATAAATACATTGAAGTTTGCTTTGATTTTACGATTTTATCTTTTATAACTTTTATTTCGAAGTTCGTTTCGGAGTTCAGTAAGTAAATGCAATTTTTTTTTCGACGGGAACTAATAATGACGATTTCATTAATTTATTTCTTTGAGAGTTTCCTGACAGAGAGCAGGGGAGTTTATTGACCGTCATTCTTAATTTGTCATCAAAGTTAAATTCATTGCCTAAAAAGGCACAAAGGGCACGCTTAAAAGTCACGGGAATCATAACAATAAAAAAAATCTGAACTTAGTTTAGAAGTTTGATGAATAATGCGCTCTCCGGAATTATTTTTCTAATAAAACCTTCTTGAAGGGACCAGAAAAAAACGAAATTTGTTTCATTTTCTTCAAAGAAATTGGTTGCTCATTGAGGGAGTTCAACAGGGATGGTCTTTAAATGGAGGTAAAAATAGTATTGAGTCTATGGCAATGAATTTCGTTCCATTAAGAAATAATCTTTCAGGGAGTCAGTCGCTTAATGAAGGTGGTCGCACAGGGAGGTTTCACTGTATATCTTTTAACCGTTTGCACTTCACTGACACCAATACGGTGACATGCTAAGTTTAACCACAAATCCACTATCACCGTTTAAGGGTACCGGGAAAGCAAAATTCAACCAAAAATTCGATTTTTACTGTTCTATAGCATTAAATAGTTTAAATTTTTATCTTTCCAACGATGTATCACACATGTTTATATATATAAAAAAAAATAAGTGTTGAAATTATTCATTCTTTCTAAGAGTACTTCACAGCTTAATGGCCATTTAAATCTTTAATTGAATTTTTCTCAAAACTTGGATTTTTCATGTTTATGTTCCTTTTTTTTTCAATATCTATTAAACTTAAGAACTCAGATTTTTTTTTAATTACTTATATTATGTTATATTTATATTATATACTTTAACACAGGGATTTAATGATTTGTTGATAATTATTTATTTTAGGCAGTGGAATCTTACCAAAAATGCTAATTTGAAAGTGACTTTCAATAAACAATAATAATTAATTTTGAGTTTCATTTAAAAAGAAAATGGTCTGTTAAAATACGTAAATCATGGTATTTTAACTACTCTAAAAAATCTAGACTTCTATCTTTCACCATTTCTGAGAAAAAGGTACATAAAGTTGGTGAATTTAACATGGCGGAGATAGGGACTCTTAAGGTGTCAGTGGAGTGCAAAAGGAATAACAATATTTATTTTTTAGGGTGAAGTTTTCAACATCATTTCAAAGTTTTAAATATAATGTATATTTTGTAAATGTCATATATATTTTATTTTTTTTCCCATGATACCCTGATTTAGCATGTTTTTAAAAATCTGACTTTTTTAGCTCATTATTCCTATATTACTCACAGTGTAAAGTCCACTTTTAAATTTTTTTTCAAACTAGCCCCCTACGAGCTACTCTCGCCAAGCCCTGATCAGACATCGCAGGATCTAAAAGCACGCTAATTTGGTCGGCTTTAAAAATATTACGGAAGATTGAGTTATAATTAGAAAACCAGTGGCGATCTCCCTGTAAGCGGGTTACCATTTCTGTTTGAATGGGATATTTTAATGCCGTATCAGCTGTTCTTAAAGATCCAATGGCTGTTTCTGTCTTTATTAAATAAGATCAGTTAAACATTTGAAAATAAGCTAATATAAAATAAATTAATTAAACAGAGTCTTTGACTCCCGGTATTTTTTAACAACGCTATAAGAAAGTTGTTTTAAATAAGACATTTTAAATGTATCATTTTGAATCTGACGTAATTTTCCCGAATTTTTTCTTTATCTTTTTAATATTCATGTAAATATACTCTTGTTGTTAGAAAGGAAATATTATTTGCGCTGCCTTAGAAATCACACCAAAACTTAAAAAGATCATCTCAAATTATGAAATAAATGTCTGTTGCATTTTTAAATTTAATCTCTTTTGCAATATTATTATTTAGTCATTTTAAATATGACGTGATTTCTCTAATTTACTGTTTTAAAGCATATTAAATTTTTTATTTCAGAGTTTTCTTTCTCTTTTTAATATTCACGTGAAAATATTTTTGTTGCCAGAAAGGAAATATTTTTATTTGCGCTGCCTTAGAATTGGCAACAATAGTTTAAAATATCAGTGTCGTGTAAATATATTTTTTAATTTAAACTGTGCTGCAATATTATTATTTGGTCATTTTAAATATGACGTAATTTCCTCGATTTACGGCTTTTAACGCATATTAATGCATTTATTATTTTACAGTTTTCTTTCTCTTTTTAATATCCATGTGAAAATACTTTTGTTGCTACAAAGGGAATATTTTTAGCTGCGTTGGCTTAGAATTTGCAAGAATAGTTTAAAATATCATCCAGAAATGTGAAATAAATGCGTCGTGTAAATATATTTTTAGTTTAAACTGTTTGGAAATATTATTATTTGGCCATTTTAAATATAACGTAATTTCCTCCATTTGCCGCTTTTAACCCTTTCGAGGGCGGGGTAGAAGGACGCATAATTTTAATTCCAAAACTAACAAACGGCACCAAGAATATTTAATTATAAATTTCATTTTTTAATGTACGTGAAAATAAGAAAGTTCTTATTTTCTAATAACTTCGTTTATAAATCCTGGTGTCACTCCATTACTTCAACAGTTTATAAACAGAATTACTCCGCGCCGGAAAGGGTTAACGGCGCGGTTTAATGTATTTAATACTTTAAAATTTTCTTTCTCTTTTAAAACTCACGTCTAAATATAGTTTTCATAACATAATTTACACTATTTTTCTGCTTTTTCATACATAATCATTTAATTATAATTTGAAAGAATTTTTCTGTTTATAATAGTTACATGTAAATAAGATTTATAACTTGAAGGTAATCTTATTCTTTACGCTGTTTTAAGAATTGGCTACAATTTAAAATAATAACCTTTTCTAAAATATATAAAAAATATTTCTCGAAATGCTGAAATTTTTATTTAAAAGCGAAATAAACCCTCAAAAATTTAGTGAAATTAAAAAAATAAATGCAGTCTGCACACCGGGAACTTCTGATGAATTATCCTTACAAAAAATTTTAAATTTCTATGTATAGTTTTATTTCTATAAAACATTTTTAATGGAACTATTTTGACCAATTTTAACATTAAATACCTCTTAAAATAATTCTTCGATTTAATAAGTTTCTGCATCAGCATGTTTCAAACATTTCTCTGTAATACCGATTTTAATATTTTCGTTTGCAGCAGTTTTCTTAACATTAACGAAAAAAGACCCCCGGTCAGAAAAAACTTATTTACTGCGGCGGTGACAGCGTTAGTTACTTTTTTGTAGAATAGAGAGATACTAATACAAACATAGAGATACTAATACAAACATTTTTATTTAACACATGCATAATTTTTATTTTACACACACATTTAATTTTATTTATTATTTATCTTTATATTGTATTATGTTATTTATTTATACACATGTTTCATAAGATCACAAAACACTCCTTTTTTTTTTTTTTATACATTACGAGGTTGTCATACGAAAATCGCCTGGTTATCATGTCAAGTAAAAAATCGCCATTTTGGCATCAAACAGAAACCTCGGTGCATCTGCGACACCTGTACCAAATTTGTTGATTTATTTAATCGGAGAATTTCTTAAATTAAATAAGGTGAAGATTGCTATTAAAATGCAGTGGTTAAAAAAATACTCGTAAAAGTTGGCAGCTATAATTAAAACTGGTCAAAACAAGCAAAATTCTCTAACAACAAATTACAACATATATTTAAAAAAAAAATAGTTTTAACATTAAATAAATAACAGCGTTATGTATATAACACTTCCGGAGTGAACTCAGCCACATCCCGATAATCTCTCGTTAAAATCAGCCATTTTATTTTAATTTCCAGAGATCTAATTTTTTTCAATAATGCTGCATAAGATTAACCTTTTAAGAAAGATTGTGAAAAACAAAAACAACTTAAGTGATGAGCTAAATCGAAATATGCATGTTTTTCCATATATCTTGCGTTGAAAATCGCACCACTCAGCAATCAGTGATGTTAAATAATATGCGATTCATTCCTTTGAGATTCATTAAAATATAGACCATGGATGCAATAATTTTGCTAAATGGCAATATAAAACACACAAAACTAAAAACATTTTACCCCTTTTTGCAATCATTTCACGATTTCAAAAACAATGCATAATTATGAATTTTTTCGATTAAAATATGGACCATGGATCTCATTGGTAATATAGCGATCGGAATAAACTCCATGCATTAAAACTTTTATAAAAAATGACAATTTAACGCAAGCGGAGGTGTGTATTAAATGCAATATTGTTAGAATTTTTATGTTTGGGCTGTTTTCATTTTTTGTTCACAGCCGTGAATAACGCCATTGTTATTCTTAAAAAATACATTATCAAGTGACATCACGAGTGAATGTTTTTTGTTTAGATTCGATTTTTCAAACTCATAACGTGTGTTCCTTTTTACTTTTAGCTAACAAAATTAGGAATTGAAGTCTTACAGTTTTTTTTTATTTATAAGAAATTGAAATAACGTTATTTGACAGTTCTGTGGTTCCAAAAATTACTGCGTTGGACGCCCGTCTCACGGAAAATTGACAGTTTATTATTTCATAATTATTTTTATAATGCAATGCTATATCATTCTTTTAAAAATGCAAACACATTATTCTGACGGGCTATCTTCCAGCTAATAATATTTGGCTATTCTATGAATTTCCGGAAAATACAAATTAGAAAAATTGGAAATTATAGATGAAAAATAATTCAATTCATCGCAGCATTTGGAAGATTTCTATAAACTAATTTTCGTTAAAACATATATAATCTTAAGGGAATATTTTTAATATGTAAAAAAATAATATATAGATAGATTATATAATACCTTTTATAATAATCATCTTTTAAATTAAATATATTTTAAATAAATAATTAAATATCTTTTAAATGAATAAATTATATTCCATAGAGCAATTAAATGAATCAATATCATCATCTGAATGAAACGATAAACATATCCCATCTCTTGTATGACCACATGATCCACAAAAAATATTTTTTTCCCATTGTGTATGTGAGAGAAAACCACAAAATAACGATTAATCTTAAAAACAATTTTTCTTATCTAACTTAAATAAAAATGCCGAGGAAAAATCCTTTTTATCATTTCAACGCTTCTGCGAAAGTGAAATGAGAAAATATTTTGCCACATCTTAAATTATGCAAAACATGCGCATGTAAAAATACCTCCGAACGTACTTTAAATATGAATCTGTTAACACCATCTGGCATCTTGCATTGTATTTTTCTTTTACACTGTTACGGAAGAACGATTGGGAATTTACGAGGTTGAACGAATTATTTCTCTTTCACGGAAGCATTTCAGGTGTGCAACATGTGGAACGAAAGTTTCGAATTATTTGCGTAACATTTACGTTGTGAATGCGTTTGTTCTGAAGAAAATCAGATTTATTCCCTTATTTTACACTTTCTCTCTTATGGCGAAATACGTATTGTGTATTTTTGGAAGATTTATCAAGTTTTTTTGAATTTGTCATAACTACATTTTACTTTCTTCTATCCACAGGGGTCCATTTCATTGTGTTCGAAAGGCTGTAACATCATTAAAATGCACTTGAAACAACTTTTTCACACTGGCCGTAATGTAACGGAAAACTTTCGACTGTCCCTGTAATTAAACTATACATCCCATTTTCATAAAATTTGAAATGACAAAATTTTGCAACAATTATTTATTTAAAATTTCAGACCATTCGGTTGGGTAGTTTTTGCTCTGTTATATGCGAACGGACGAACAGACATACAGACGGATAGACGGACTGTACTACGACTATAGGTGCTACGCATTAATATAATTACGAACGCACCTAAATGGGGGCAAGTTGCTTTAAAACTAATAAATTGCTACTTTGCTTTAAAAAGGAGTTTTTAAAGCAAGGTAGGAATTGTTACATGAAACATTTTACAAAATACACAATATGAACTTAAAAAAGCTTACGTGCAAACTGATAAATCGACAAAGGTAATAATAATATACATGCTACAAGTTAAAAATATACATTTTATTTAAATTTCCTAGTACTTTCGGCCTGCAATCCGGCGGCCACAGTCAGGGAATATTTTTAACCATTTGGAAAAATGTCTATTGTCCTCGATCAGAGTAGGAAATCAGAAACATATCTGAAGCTTTTTATTAGTTGAATCCACATTTTATTCGTTTTCTGATTGTTCTATACAGTAATCTGTATTTTCCCTTTACTTTCAACAAAGATGGATACTTCTGTTGCCACTATGACAAAAAAGTAATAAAAACTACAAAAAAAATTAATAACTCAGAAACATATTGAGATACAGCTTTCTAACAAATTGCATTTAAAAGTACAATTTTTTCTCTATACAGCGGTTTAAAAAGTAATATTGTGAGATGTTTAGAAGTTTAAGAATGAAATTTCATTTAAAATTGGTCCAGGAATATTAATGTTTAATCCATGACGTACGTAATGTATGACCAGCGCCGTGCGATTTTTTATGTCTTAAATTTTAGTCTTTGAAAAAATCATTTTCCAAATGGTCGTTGTAATTTGTTAAATTGCTGTTCAATTCATTCAAATAATTCATTCAGTCTCTTCATTTGAAATGGAAAGGTATATAATTATTATTCGATAATTAAACCAGTTCAAACGAACGGACATATTTGAACGAGTGGAACAGCAATTAATCCCTTAACTGTTTTGCCCGAGTGCCGCTCGGGCAAAAAGAGATTGCTATCTTCAATACTAAAAGTTTTTGGACACCACATAATTTTAACTGTAATCTTTGGTTTGTTAAATGGTATTACGTTTTTCGATTGTACAAAGCAAAATATTTTAGTAAAAAGAAAGTGGTGTCGGGTCCTTATTTTTAATTTAGTGTGTCAAAAAAAAAAAAAAAAAAAAAAAGAGTTAAGGGGTTAATAAAAATATTCCCTGGCGATGGCCTCGGGATTGCAGGCGGAAAGTACTAGGAAATTAAAATAAAATGTATAGTTTTAACTTGTGACATGTCGCATTTTTAAGTATAACGATGAGCTTTTTAAAATTCATATTGTGTAATTTGTGATTGAATCAAGTGTCTTCATCATTGTCAATTGTATTTCATCTTACGAAAAAAAAAAAAATATTTTCAGTTTTCTAAGAAAAAAATGTAAATAAGTTTACCTTTTAATAATTTCAAGATTTTTTTTCTCCGGATAATATGCTGCTACGAAAGATAAAAAAATAAAATAAAGCACATTTAATAAAAAAAAAAATAGAAAAAAGCAACACATTTCATTATTTTAATTATAAAAATATATAAAGAAACTATCAAATAGACAGCTAAGAATTTGCACAGGAAAAATAAAAGGGAGTCGAAATTTAGTGCTGCTTCTTTTACGAGATTTCTTTAGTTTGTTAAATTTATGTTATTTGTTTTCAAATAAAATATTTTTTAACTTCACTCTAAAGTTCGTCTTGGATTATAAAGAATATACTTGGATAAAAAGAATAGTTAAAAATTCTACACTTAATATTTGTTCTTAAACATTCATTTTGAATAGTTTAAGCTAACTATACAAAGTAATTCTTTTTGTTATTGAAATATTTGAATGAAAAGCATTGCAAATATTAAAAGAATTTTTTATGCTTAGAACTTTATTAGGAAAAATAATATAATTTTAAATAATGTTTTGAGATATTTGTAATTAACAAAAAACTTTTATGATTCATTTATGTCTTTTAGATCTTTTGAAAAGTTTTGTTGTTTGAAATTTTATGGAGGTTAAACTTAAATAAATTAAATTCGCATTTTTTTCCAACTTACTAATATAAGCTCAAAAAATGTTTTACGAAAATAATGTGATATATACAGGGCTCCCACTGGTCGGCTTTTCGAAAACCAATAATGTTTCAGAAAAAACTTAATGTATGGTTTCTACAACAATTTCAAGAAAAACGCCGTTTTGCGTAAGTTTCGACGAAATTTATAAATATGATTTTTCTTTAAAAAATAGTGGTGTTCTAAAAACGGACCTAGTGGGAGCCCTGCATATAATGCATATTAGATGCTTTACAGTTAATGTTATTGGGTCGAACGGAAAGTCGTGTCGTGTTCGGAAAATCAATTCGTACCGAAAACTTCTGCCCGGTAATTATTAGACATCGGAATCAATGTCTATTAATTAAATTGTAGAATTTTCCGGTATGAATTGATTTTCCCAACACGACACTACTTTTCGATCAACCCAATATTTTCCTATCTCAATAGCTCATTGTTTACAGTTGTTTGTTAAATTGTTTTACAGAAATTTATGTAAATTTAATCAATGCCTGTATTAAAAATTAAAAATTATTGTTCAAAAATTAGAAATAGATTCAATAATAATTTAACAATTAATTAATACATTTAATTGCATCACTCCACAATTGGCGCCTGATGACACGCTAAAAACACAACTTTTACCTCTCACAAGAATAACATGTCGGAAATTGTACGTATTGTGGTCAGTGGCGTAGCTACGGGGGACAAGGGGGTGGCGGCCCCGGGCGCCGGGGCCAAGGGGCGCCAAATTCAGATTAGATTTAAACCGAAATTATTTCACATATTTTGACAATAAATAAGAATTGTTGATTTTTTTCTTTTGTGTATGTGTGTCTCTGTGCGAATGTTTCCTTTAGTAAGATATTTTGTTATATCCAAATATTGAAGAAAGTTAAAGCTTCTGTAAATGTTTCTAGGGATGATTCAACACACTTGGTACCTAAGATAATGATGTATCTAACTTGAGGTGCAAAAAGATTAAATAGGGGCGCAAAATTCAGATTAGATTTAAATAGAAATTATTTCACATATTTTGACGATAAATAAGAATTGTTCACCTTTTCTTTTTTTTGTGTGTGTACACGAATGTTTTGAAGAAATTCGTTGAAGGTGTGTGTGTATGGGGGGGGGGGGATATCCCTAAATGTTAATTGCTGATGGCGGTTTCTAACTGCCTGGCCTCCAGTTTATAAATCAAAAGGCCTGTTTGCGACTTCGAGTGACATTTCTGGTATAAAAAGAACATTTTTCATTTCTATATTAGCTGACCCGCCGTCGATTTACAAAAACGAACCGCGAATGATTAAAACCTCTATTCATATTAAAATTAAATATTATATGCATATATGAATATCTGAATATCTGAAAATGAACCTCTGGGATGGTTACTGGGATGGGTCCCCACTGTCTTCGGCAGTGTAGACCGGGAGTGCTACGGGCGCATCTTTAACTCCTAAAAACCTCCATTCAAATTTATTTATTTCAAAATGAGTCTCCAGCCGGGTCCCCGCTGCCCATATAATGGGACTCTTGCCACAGAACACACTAATAATCTTCGATTAAATTAATAAAATGCTTTTAAATTATGTTTTTTTGCATTTGGAAACGTTTATTAATTAAGTCGATTGTCCGCATGTCATATATTCTCTGATCCATCGATTTTCGGAAATTAAATGGAGAGGTCGGCTAGAAAAATATTTTCTTCTGTTCGGTTTTTAATGAATGTTCGCCCTGTATGGTTCTATCTCCGAACTTTTGTACCGTCGCTGTCAATTTTTTGAAAACTTTAAGAAAAATTACCGATCGATTTTCAAAAATTTTATACACAGGTGTAAAATATTTTTCTACACGTGCTCTGAAATTTCCAAATCAATATCTTAATCAATTTTCCTGTAATTTTTTCTCATTAGTGAAAATTCTTAATTTCTTCCATTTCGGCTGTGGAATGAGGTTCAGATGTGTGCACGATTTGGCCATTTTGTGAAAAAAAGGCGTTTTGATGAGTTTTTAATTAAGATTATCGGCTAATTATCAAAAATTTAGAAATCTGAGCCTCATGTGAATGAGGACCTGCCTTGGACTACCCTCACACAAATTTTTAGACTTGTACGCACGGTAGATATTTCTAGCCATCTCCGTCTCACAAACACACACACATAGATTAGTTTTTACGCTGATTTTTGCGATTTTCATTCTCTAGATGACTATTTTTAGGTGCGTTCGTAATTATATAAATACGTAGCACCTATAGTCGTCGTTCAGTCCGTCCGTCTGTCCGTCCGTCTGTCCGTCTGTCCGTCCGTCCGTCCGTCTGTCCGCATGTAACAGAGCAAAAACTACCCAACCGAATGGTCTGAAATTTCAAATATATGATTGTTGCAAAATTTTGTCGAGTCACTTCAAATTTTATGAAAATCGGATGTATAGTTTAATTACAGGGACAGTCAAAAGTTTTTCTTTACATTACGGCCAATGGGAAAAATTATTGCTAGTGCATTTTAATGATATTAGAGTCTTCCGAATGATCTGAAATTTTAAAGATATAATTGTTGCAAAATTTTGTCGAGCCATTTCAAATTTTAGGAAAATCGGATGTATAGTTTAATTACAGGGACAGTCAAAAGTTTTTCTTTACATTACGGCCAATGGGAAAAATTATTGCAAGTGCATTTTAATGATATTAGAGCCGTCCGAATGATCTGAAATTTTAAAGATATAATTGTTGCAAAATTTTGTCGAGCTATTTCAAATTTTAGGAAAATCGGATGTATAGTTTAATTACAGGGACAGTCAAAAGTTTTTCTTTACATTACGGCCAATGGGAAAAATTATTGCAAGTGCATTTTAATGATATTACAGCCTTCCGAATGGTCTGAAATTCTAAAGATATAGTTGTTGCAAAATTTTGTTGAGCTATTTCAAATTTTAGGAAAATCGGATGTATAGTTTAATTACAGGGACAGTCAAAAGTGTTCCGTTACATTACGGGAATGGGAAAAAATTATTGGAAGTGCATTTTAATGATGTATCAGACTATGCACTTTATGAAGTGCAAAAAATTATACATTCAGTACAATATGGGGTGCAAAAAATGATTATAAAACTAGTTATAGTACGAACGCACCTCATTTGCCACGTTTGACGAGCAATTTCCAACTTGTTGTGTAATGGGGACTTCTGTGAACCAAAGCAAAACTGATTTAACTTGGAAGAACAACAAGTAAAGATATTATTTCTCCTTTTTTGGAAATTCCATTTTTACGTCGAATTGGCATTGAGAAAAGCGAAATAATAAAACGTGGGCGACCTATCCACAAATTTTCCCTCTTTAAATTGGATAAAAAACAAAGTAGGACTTTTCAGTCTTTCTAGTATGGCCAGTACAAATGGTTGTTTTCGTCGTTTTAAAAGTTAAATATATTTGACATATACTTAAATTCAGCCCATACGCATTATAGAAAACAATATCTATATCTATCTATGTAAAGAATTACTGGTATATTAATGGGAGAAATGAATTTGACTCGAGACTGAACTAATTTATTTAGTCGCTGCGTCTTACAATCATGTCCGCGAGTTCGATCGGATGTCGCACGAGCCATTTACGACAATTTCGGGACTCACATGGCCGTAAGTTGTGCAGACATCTCAAATGGGTAAAATCTAATCTTTTTCGTGTGTGCTCTTGCTAATATGTAGGTAATATTTTCCAGAAGAGAGCAAAGGTATCAATTTTGGAGGAACGTTTAGTTTAATTAGTTAATTAGCTCTTCATTGACATGTGTCAACATCCGCAAAATTCCGGGGACATGTGTCATAGAAGTCTTTGATCACAAACGAAGGAGAATTGTCCAAACATCAGCATTTTCTATCTTAAGTTACTCTGTGAATTTAATGGTAAACGTAATAAATGTTGTGCTGTGAAACAAAGTTACAAGGGGTAAAACGGATTTTAGAATATAAGATTTAAAGTTAGGAAAAATAACTTAAGGATTTTAATTTAAATTTTTGAAATTTAATTTTAATTTTGAATTTTAAAAGGATTTTAATTCTTATCCTTTTCATCTACATATATAGTAGGTAGGTATCTCTATCTATAAATATCTGATCATTGTCAAGCGACTGAGCTCATACTTATAAACCTATTTGGATGTGACTGAGCATATGTTAAGGGTTTAGTAAGATCTCGACCAAATTCGTTGGACATCTTGATCCGCCATCCTGTTTCAAAATGCCGGCACCTCGAAAATTTCAAAATAAAATGAAAATATACAAAAAATTATAAATGCAAATTTATTTCTTGCATTATCGTTAAGTCTTGATAGAAGAATTCAAGAGCATTTTTGATGTTCCCTCTATCTTAAAAAATGGTATAGCAATTTGAAATTCTAGGGTGACTGCTGTTTTGAAACAAGGGACTTTTTTCTATACTCGGGTGAATTTTGGGAGTTTTAGCAAACGTGGGTTTTTGACAATTTATTTTCGATTTGCTACCTACTCCCATATGCTTGAAAGAACAGTCATATCCGTGAACGTTCCGCTAAGTTTTTGAAATTATCATACAAATTCAGTATTGACGAAAACTAGAAATCTTCTATAATCATGTTCCACGCAGTTTAATTTCGTATGTTTGAGTAAAATTAGCTGAATCCTTAAAAACAAGGAAGAGTGAAGCTGCCTTTTCCTCCCAGTACAAGCCAAAAATACTTTTTTTTTCGTCTTGGGGGAAAATAATTCGGTTATTTATTTACATTTTTGGGGGAGGGGGCGCAGAATTTCTTCCTATCCATGGCGCCAAAAAATGTAGCTACGCCACTGATTGTGGTACCAATAGTGGTATGTTATTGAAAGAGGTTTATAATAAAAATTTCATTGTATAATGAGTTCCCTTTATTTACAAACTAATACATTATCACTAGCAATTTTAAGTTGAAATGAAAATAGAAACAAATAAACATGTAAAGCTATAAAGAATAAACAGGCTACAATTTACAGTAATTATCGCAAAGAAATGCACATTAAGAATCGAAAAAGAAAGATTTACAGTATATCTTGTTGTACAAAGCGTGGCTCAAACAAACACCTTATAACATCCTTATAACTCCAAAAATAATAATAATAATAACTAACAGTTTACTGCGTCGGATTAAGCGTCTCATTTTCAATTTAAATATATCTTTGAATAGAAATTTGAATGAAATACAGGGTCATGAAAAATCGATGAGTGTGAAAAATAAGATTACAAATATATCGCTAACTAATTATCCGATTGACTCTATTCTATATGCAAAATTTATGTTTTTTTATTGTCTTTTATATTGACACCTTCAAATAAACAATTTCGAAAATTTTTGTATACCTTTAATCAGAATGAATATTTCGAGAGTCCGAAAAAAAAGTTCCGGATAATCGAGGTTACTGATATTCAATAGGCTTCTTCCCATTATTACATACTAAGCACACACCAAATTTATGTCTCTATCTCAATTTGTTCGGTAGATAGAGCGTTTACAGACACACAGACACACACACAGCCGGACAGCAAATATTTTTTTTTTTTCTAAAAATATGTTTTTCAGTT
This sequence comes from Maratus speciosus, assembly GCA_963932465.1. Taxonomy (NCBI): domain Eukaryota; kingdom Metazoa; phylum Arthropoda; class Arachnida; order Araneae; family Salticidae; genus Maratus; species Maratus speciosus. The sequence continues at coordinate 370,204,620 of OZ010799.1, read as the reverse complement.
CTCCAGTGTCTGAAACGTGTAAATCTGTCAAATTTCTTTTTTGATTTCTAAAACGATTACAAGACTTACCCTATACTATGATGGGTAAGTAAAAAGTAATGTAAAATGAAAGATATTTTTAAAATGTCGAATTTTTATTCAACTAAAGAGCACTAAAACTTAGAACACACTCACACATGCATCTGTTTCTTAGTAATATGCTTGTGCAGAAGTAACTGTTGAACCGAAAAAAAAATATAGTAAAAGGAACATGGTCATAGCCGCCCATACCCTCCGGGAACGGGAATCAACGGAAAATAAATTGACTCTTAATTGCATTTAGAAAATGTTACAAAAAAAGGGAGATAGAAGACAGTTAATTTACAATATAAATTCTCTCAAATTAACCTCCAACTTTCTTAAAAAAATTTCTTTAACTTCTTTTGGGAGAAATGTAGAAATATTACGATAATTGCTATGAACACGGTCTAATTCCCACCGTGCGTTATATGTGAGCAACATTTCGAAATATGGAAAAACGAGCGTCCAATTCAGTGCTGTTTGGATGCAGATGGTGGTCCCTTTCAGTAACCATCGTGACATCTATACATTTCATTCAAAGCAAGGTAATTCTAGTAAAAATCTATATATTTAAAAGAAAAGGCAGTGATGGAACAGTGTAGCAGCAGAGAAACAATTGACACCGCAAAATGTTATTAGTATTCTTCATCTAACCTCAGGACAGAATTTCTGAGATTTTTGATGGCGAGGAATAGTATAAAAATTTAGTACTGACAATCGCTCAACTGCTGCGCCACTGCTCCATCACTGAAAAGGCTCTTTTTTTAGTCATCTGGCCTGAGCTTTCTACTGAACCACTTTTGACAATTATTTTTGAAAGCACTTTATTTGTAGATGTGTCCTACCCAGGGGCGTCGCCATGGGGGGGTATGGGGGGGGGAGCCTCCCCCCCAATATATGTGAAGTTGGGAAATTTGAGCTTAGAGTTGGGAAATTCTAGATTTTTGTGACAATTTCTTTTTTTTAAAGTAATAGTAAAAAAATTACGAAATTTTTATTGTTTTGGTGATTATGTTTCTGAGTACTGTAACAGAAAACAAGTTAAATTAAAAAAAAAATACAAAAAGAAATCAGCCGCACTCAATTTATCATTGCGTTTCTCAGTTATACAAAAATATTATACACCTACCAGACCTAAATTTCTCTACTCCTGTCCATCAATAGCTGACTATCCAGTTCCTTTATTTCCTCCAAAACTTTGTTCCTTTCTCAAAAATTTTAACCTACCTCACCTTCTCCTCCTAAACAGAATCCAGCTATTTATAATCCAAGGGGATGGCATCTTCTTTTGAAAATTGGAGATCACTCGTAGCACAATAGAAAGAAATGTAGTCACCTACTTGAAACACAGCTGGGCAAGAAGATTTGATGAGTTTTCACAAATTGCAATAATTTTTTAACAAATTTCCCGATTTTTGGACAATATTTTACTCATTCTCGTGATTTTTTGCCACAAAAATTAGTTAACCCTTCGCAGTCAAGAAAAGGGCGTTGTATAAAGCAAATGTGTATATAAGAAGTCGTTGGTTCTGATAAATTTGTCACATTTTACTTTTATTTGTGTGTGTGTGCGAAATACGTATTAGTCCTGTTCGTTTATATTTATGGGTGTTTGTGAAATTTTAAACCAAAAGTCCAGTGTTGTGTGTTTAAAGCTGTTCTAAAAAATGACTATAAATATCAGAACGAAAGAACCCTTCATAATAGGAAAAGAGTTTTCGTGAAAGATTTTGGAGCATGTAAAAATCCATTCGAGGATGATAAAGGTAAAAAAGGACGATTTGAATTTGGAAAGAAATATGACTATGAAAGCTGTCCATTATCTGAAGAAAAAATTGACATGCACGGTAACGCTGACACGTTGCACTTGAATAAAATTTTGAAGAAATAAAGATTTCCTTATAGACAAGTTCACAAACAATTATGAATATTAGGATATGACTGAAGAAGCTGACTTCCGAAAGTGCGGTTTCATCAAAGAGAAGAGATAAAAATAATAGCACAGCAATGAACATTGATACACATAAGTTTTACAGGAAATAATTATAAGAAATACAAGAAAATTCCGGCAATTTAGTAATGAGCTTAAATGACAATGTTCCCTATATCAGGAGAATATTGCACCAATACATTTCACATTTAAATATCAATTGTGCAAGGCAATTTGAGTTTCACTAACTTAGAAAAATTAATAATGTTTCCACCTGTATATGAGAAACGGATGTACATGACTTGCAGAGTCAAATAGAAATAAACCAAATCCTAACTGACTAGCTGCTATCCGATTCACCAACTTTTCAGCCGACTTTAAACCCAATTTTTTCCCGTTCAAAGGGAGAAAAAGGTTGTCGTTGCTAAAGTTCTAGGAAAACCAGTACTACTAGTACCAGCCGTTAATATTTATCGCCTATTCGTATAAATCGCTTATCTCTGATTGGCTGAAATGTTGAAAGTTGGGGGGGGGGGGGGGAGGCGCGGCTAGCGCATACTTTTTTAGAGCTGTGGTTGAGGATATTGTTGTTTGCTATCACACTGAGTGTTGAGAAAATATTTCACGATAAATTGGAGGAAATCAAGAGTTGGCTCAAAAATTGCTCGAAAAGTTGGTGAATCTGATAGCAGCTTTAAACAAACCTTTTACTCATGCCATGAAATTCAAAGACTGTTTGGGTCATGCCGTCAAATTATATACTCATATCTTAACATTCACAGAAGCTTATCTTTATGGCGTTGCATCTAATGAAAGAATCTTTAGTCAAATAAAAAAATTAAAAACATATATATTACAAACTACAATGAGGGATGACAGGCTTGACAGCCTAATGCTTTTAAAATGTGAGAGCCAAATAGTGGATTTTATTAAACTGGATAATGTTATCATCAGGTTGGCTTCTTTGAAGACAAGAAGAATTAATGTTAAATGAAAACAATTCAGATGTGCCAATCCCAAAACTTTATTCTATCCCATATATGTTAATACCTCAAAATTTGCAACCACAATGCTAAAATTAAATAATAATTCTATGCCCATAATAATGAATTCTAAAGGTATAGATTCGTTTAATTGTGTTTATTTAAAAGTAGATAGAAGCCTCGCATTTTTCAAACAAATCATTGAATTTCGGCACACACCCTGTTAGATGCAACCAAAATTCCAAACCCAAAGAACACAAAAGTGATACCTTTGGACAGTAAACACCCAAGCCCAATAAGGAAGTGCAACCGAATATGAAGTTTGACTAAATTCCGTGCATTAGTTTTTCAGATATAGCTAACGCGAAAATCGTGAAAAATGCTGCACAGCAGTGCCACCTGTTATGTAATATACACAAAATCCTAATAAGCACCAAATTATGTCAATGTTTAACAGAATATGAAGTTTGAACAAATTCCGTGCAACAGTTTTTGAGAGATAACTATCGCTAAAATCATGTAAATCGTGAAAAATGCAGCTTAGCAGCGCCACTTTTCGGGCGATTTACACCAAAAAACTAATCAGCATTAGTTCTTATCAAGATATAACTGAATCTAAAGTTTTATTAAATTCCGTGCATTAGTTCTTGAGATTGAGCAACCACAAAATTTGTGTCACATACACATAGACAGACATTTTCTAAAAGCAGTCAAATCGTGTTCAGGACCTACATGTTTGTTTTTTATTAAACAAACCAATAATTAGAATGTTTCCAGTTTCAAAATTTTTCTTTGGAAAGGAATTTTTTATGCATAAGTTTCATTATCATTATTATACACATTGTGGTACACGTATTGTACACACTTTAGTTGAAAGTTGGAAGAATTTGCTTCAAGTTGGGAAATTTTCGAATTCTCCCCCCCCGAAAAAATATCTGTAGCTACGCCCCTGGTCCTACCTCGCTTAACACTAGAACCGCCGGAAATTTTATTCAAGGATGATAAAAATATTTTACACCAGAATTTTTATTTAAAACAATATAACTTATTTATTTAACTTGTTTCACTGTGGTACATTTTAACTTATTTTAAAAAGAAATTTCTGGCTCGAATTGACATTTCTATTCGGTACCGGTCTAAATAACCGCTATGGTGGTTCTAGTGTTAAAATAATCCCATTTTTATATTTTAATTTTAAAAGTCTTTTATGAAATTTCCCCACATTTGTGTCAATACTTCAATTGTTGAAGAGATAAGGGAAACAATGGGAATTACCATATCATTACGGAAGCCATTTTCGTATTACAATTGAAAATAACTTTTTGAAAACTTTTGAACTGAAAATTACGCCACGATTAAAAAAAACCCGCATTTTTACTATAGGTGCAGATTCCCAAAATTTTTAAGGAGCCAGTGGCTCCTAAACTCCAAAGATCTAGTCGCCATTTTGACTCCTAACCAAAATCTAGTTGCCAGATTACGAAATAAACTCTTAAAAAAAAAATATTGAAAAAAAAAAAAAACTCAGGCATTCAAAATGAAAAATAGTTTAATTAATAAATACACATGTACAGCAAAAAAAAAAAGACTAATTACAACAAATTTAATATATTTAATTTAATCCTAAAATTCTTGAAACTTTGATATTAAAAAAGTATAATATAAATCTGGAAAAATCAGAAGATAAAGTCTTTGGACTGTCTCGTGAGCAGATCTGCAGCAAAGGAGTGTTTATTTCAACTCTGGATTTCGGACGATACCTTCGAAGGCGCTTGCTTTCGCTGGTGTCCAAATAAAATGCTTTACCATTAGCGCTCTCATGTGCCACGCTTCGCAGTTGCTAATCTTTATAGTGGAGCAGACATGCGCAGAATTATATTAGAACGTAATGTTCGGCAAGAAAGCAGTACATCACAGGTGCAGTGTTCACGACGGTAACAGAGATCGCAAAAATTACACGACTTTTTATCAAGATCATACTTCATTCTCGGCCAGTGAAAAAAGCAAGTGCTTTTCTATTTGCAAAAGAAAAAATATATATAATTTCCGTGACGGGGATTGGGAACACTGGAAATTGATCTCTGGCGACTAAGACACTGAAAGTTAATCGCCACGTGGCTACTGGCGACCGTACATCTCCACCTATAGCTGTTGCAGTTTCATTTTTCTCCGTTTCAGCTGGTACTGAAAGCGAAACGCTAAGCTCAGAGGACTTCAGTGAGTGAAAAGACGCCATAGTAAAAATGAAACGAGTATTTGATAAAAATAAATATTTTAATACAAATACGTCGAAAAGTAAATTTTTGGATTTTGACGGCACTCAGATTAGAACCTCAAGTCAAGAGTGGCACTGTTTACATGCAAAATTCTAACTGGCAAACGTTACATCACGCTTGGGACTATATTTATTAATAATCTATCGCACGTTAAAATATTTTTAAGATATTGAATATGAATATGAAAAATAAGCATGGGAATTTTGTGACGGCGAAAACGACGTATTTTTAACCATTTGGAAAAATGGTTATTGTTCTCGGTCAGGGTAGGAAATCAAAAACATATCTGAAGCGTTTTATTAGTTGAATCCCGCATTTTATTCGTTTTCTGATTGGCCTAAACAGTAATCTGTATTTTCTCTTTACTTTCAACAGAGATGTATACTTCTGTTACCACCATGACAAAAAAGTAATAAAAACTACAAAAAAAAAATTAATAACTCAGAAACAAATTGAGATACAGCTTTCAAACAAATTGCAATTAAAAATGCATTTTTTTATCTATACGACGATATAAAAAGTAATATCGTGGGGTGTTTAGAAGTTTAAAAATGAAATTTCATTTAAAATTGGTCCAGGAATATTAATGTTTAATCCATGGCGTACGTAATGTATGACCAGCTCCGTAGAAGTAAAAATATTTACAGTACCGAAAATTGTAAAACTGAAATTTCTTTTAAAATTTGTTCATGATGGGTCCAGGAATGTTAATGATCCATGGCGTGCGTGATGTATGATCAACTCCGTGCGATTTTTTATGTCTTAAATTTTAATCTTTGAAAAAATCATTCTCCAAATGGTCGTTGTAATTTGTTAAATTGCTTTATTTTATTTTATTTTATTTTATTTTTTTAAGATTTCGTTGACAAAAAAAAAAAAAAAAAAAAAAAAAAAAAATTATAATTGTGTCATAATGGCGCAGTTTTTGTTGATTTTTCATTACGTAATACCAAAGATCAAAGCCTCAATTAATAACGTCGTAATTTTATTATCTTAATTGCATGTTACGGATTACATATAGGAATAAAGTTTAATTTTTCAATAATTTGAAAAGTTGAAATTAAACAATATTATTTGTTTTAAGAGATAGCCCAGCCGATATAAGATTGATTATTTATTATAATTGTTTTTGTGACTTTTTTTATAAACTCAATAGATAAGTTATTTTTAGCAGTTTCTTTTGGATTTTCGATTCGTTTTATTTAAAAGTCTTTAACATTGTTTATGTTATGAACAATATAGATTGGGACTATCCAGATTTGAGAGAATAAATAGATTGGTACCCGGATTTCCGATATCAAAATTATTTGTTGTAATGCATAATTGCAAACTGCTACGATCTTTCTGAACCAACAACTGTGCAGAAAATTTCTACTCTATTCAATCGCTGAAATCTGCGATTAAACAAATTGAAAGTTTTTCTACTGAATTACTGCGGTGGCGAAAAAATGTAACAGTTGACAGCTGGTTTTAAATTTTCACCAATCTTGTTTGAATTGCACCGTATTTATAGTTTTAATTAGCAGTAGGCTTAAAACAAACTTTTTTTTTGTTTTAACAAGTTCCAACAAAGTTTGAAAGTGTTTATGAATTCGGCTTGTCCGTCTGTACCTCTGAGCAACTGCTAATGCTTTAAATCTCGTAATTTTGTTAGGATTGCAATGCAATTTTTATTTGTTATTGAGGATTAATCCAGAATGTTCGGTATTGAAAATAAAGCGTGTAGCATTTACATTTACATTATAAATACCGTAATTTCCGGCGTATAATCCGCGGATCAAACAATTCAGTTTGGGCCCAGAAATTTTATTTAGTTATTACATCCAAATATTTACCGCGATTTAGAAAGTTACATTTTATTTAAAAAAGTTTCTGGGTCGAAAAATGATTGTTTGATCCGCGGATTTTACGCCGAAAATTACGGTACTCACAAAAAAACCCTGTACATTATGGTCTATACAGAAAAATAGTTTACGGTACATTTTATTGATACAAGATAAAAAAAAAAGTGCTATGCGTTATTAGCATGCACAACAACATGCTTTCTCAGGAGCAGACAATATGTACCATTTATAATTCGTTTATTAGTGTTATGCTGTATACAACATAAAAAAAATATATTTGCATCAAGTACACATCAATGTTTTTTCTTAGGAGTAAGCAATAAGTAGCATTTATAATTCGTTTACAGGGACGCGCAAGAAAAATGCATTGCATTCTGTTTAATGGGGAAAAATCCTTTGTAGTGTATTTTAGTAATGTTTTAATACTGCAAACATGAAATTGAAAATGATCATTGAGGTGTGTTAGAAAATTTTTATATAGATTATAAAGTGCGTAGCAGTTATCGTTCATTTACAGGAGACAAACAAAATATTAAAAAGAGAGAACCAACGTTGCAAAACACAAATATAAGTAAGTTTAAAACGCATATAGCTATTTCGAAGCCTCTAAGGCTTCATCATCAGTGCTTAAATAATAAAGATAAAATTAAATTAAAACTTGTGGAATAAAAGAGGAGGGAGACAGAGCCAGAGAGGCGTACCTCACATTTCGAACGTCAATGGCAAAATGAAACTCTCTGTTGACAAACAACCACGGAGTCGGCCTCACGCGTACGCAGGGTGACCAATCAAAATTGCCCAGATGTTCCGGGGAGTTCAAACAAAGTGGAGAAAAAGGGGAGGGGAGGCAAGATGACGAATTAAAGAAATTGCAACCATATCTTTGAAAAATTGGGCATGCAGGACAAAATGTTTATTAAGCTGTTTGAATTTTTCCATATGTGATTAGCTTCCCAAAAGTCAAGATCGTAAATTGATGAGAATTTCTGTATTATTGAGGCTTCGGAAAATTTAAAATTATAATTGTTGGGCCAGCAGAGATTAGCAATAGCGGAACGTTTGATGTCACAATTTTTTCGCATAAGTTTTATATTCCCCTAAACGGACCTTAAAAGGTCGTTTCGTTTGACCATGTACATTCGAATGTACATTTTATTGCATTCGCAAGATATGCCCAATGTGAAAAACTGTCAATTGCATGTGTTGACACAATTGTCAATTGCAGATTTGTGAATAGAGTTTTGTTAAAAGGAGTATAAACTACCTTGAAGTCAAATTTTAACAAGATTTTAGAAATTTGATGGCTTATTTTCGGAAAATATGGAAGTGTAATTAAATTTTCATTACCGACAGTACTAATTATACTTCCATATTTTCCATATTTTTAAGCACTGATGATGAAGCCTTAGAGGCTTCGAAATAGTTATATGCGTTTTAAACTTACTGATATTTGTGTTTTGTAACGTTGGTTTACTCTTTTTAATATATTGGCACAAAGTACAATCCTCCCCTCCTTTTACACACAAAATGATTCGGTTAAAAGGTTAACTATGTTTGATATTTACTGGGTGCATTTTCGGATGTGTTATGAGTTTTTTAAAGCATCTAATTTTGATTGCATTACGCGGTGTGTATAAATTCTATAGATCGTATACAGGCCTGTACGAAAGAATTCGCACAAATTCCGGTTATGGAGAGAAATTGCGGAAAATAAATTTTTACTGAGCTATCTGCTTCGTAAATTTCTTTTTTGGATATTTCATTTAATTTCATGAAAAAATGAAGTTTCTTAATAATATTCTGTTATTGTTGTAAAGAGTTACATAATCTAACTTTGATACATCTTTTTAAGTTCTTGTTAAAAATGTGAATAAAAATTGTAATGATTAATCTAACACCAATTAATATTTTTGGCCATTTTTAAGAACTGTTTTAAATTCTTGTTTTCTTATGCTTATTTTTATTTGTTTTGGAGTTAATTTTTCCTCATCGGGAGATTAGAAACCCTTATATTTAGTCTGAAATTAACGCTTTGATAATGATTTCCCGTACTTGTTAAAATTTGGAATAAAAATCGCAATTATTGATATAACACCCATTTACATACTTAAAGTATTTTTCCCTAAATTCACCTTATTTTTTATTTATATTATTATTATTATCTTTAACATAAGAACTATTTTAAATAATCGCCGAAGAATTTTCTCATGCTAACTGTTATTAGTTTTGGAGTTAATTTTTCCTCCTCTGGAAATTAGAAAGTTTTCCATTTAGGCTTAAAATAGTACTTTGATAATGATTAAAATATATTAAAAGCGTTTAATTTATTAAACATTTATATATATTTTTTACCCATTTCCTAAAAACAATAAAAAAAAAAAGTAACTGCTTCATGTTAAATATTTGCTTAACTTTTTCATAGACCTTTTCTTAGACTTTTAGCTTATTTTAATATACTACTTCATACTGTAGTTTATTTTCCTTTGATTAAACAATAAAGCAATATCATTCTAGGCTATTTCCATGAGCACTTGTAGTGTAAGTCACATGCTACAATTTTTTTCTGCCAGTATTTTAAATCGGAAAATGTGACTTATTTTATCACAGATATCTCAATAATTGAATAAAGCCAAGCAAACTTTTCGGAAATAACGGTGGCTAACAAGCATAACAGATATAAGCAATGTGACTTACACTACAAAAGCTCAAGGAACTAGCCTCTAAAACATGATGTGTATTTAATAAAGGAACAAATTGCTATAAAACTTGAGTGATTTTTCAAGCCTCTCTTGAAATTCTGTAGGAGTTTAGTACAAATTATTTACTTTAAAAATATTGGTATTGAAAATTGGGATAATTTAGAAACCGTGAAATTTATAAATACCGACTTCTGTGCTACAAGTAAATTCCTTTATGGGCTAAATATATAGTTAAAGTCTGATTATCCGGTACTCTATTAAATGACGCAAGCGTTTAACTGACACCCCTCACATATTTATTCCTTAGCCAACGAATACCGCTATATTCGCGACAATCAATTTTCATTGTCTAAATGTGTTATTTTTCATTATACATCAATATATATACATTATACAGAAACATTCGGCTTATTATATCTAAAAAAATCAGCAATTAACACCTTCGCGGCGAGAGCCCTTTGCTTGATTTTTAATCTTTCCATCACCGGCCCAGCTAGTGTTCGTGTAAGCATTATTAGTACATACGAATAAAGTATTCGGATGTTTTTTCATAAACCTTTAAAAAAATTCAATTTTATGGCTTGAAGAATTCTTTATTCCCGGAAATCATGCTTCGATAATGAATTGATTTAATTGTGATAATTGTTTTAAATATATAAGGAGATTAGTGTTATATTTTTAAAATTCAAAACTATACAGTAGCGCTCAAAAGTATTTTGACAACCTTATGTTCTCTCTTATTTTATTTAATATAAAAATGTAAAAGAAAATATATTCCCTATAATTGAGAACACTATGACTGCAGTTATTCAAATGTATCAAGTTTCAACTTGTTTGTTTACATTCGGCGCCACCGAAGAAATATGACTCCTCCTTAGCTCAAAAGTATTTTGACAATTAGTTTGCATTTAATTGTTGAAGGTGTCAGTGGCGCTATAGCTTCGATTAGTGTTTGTATCGACTTATTGTGATTATTTTTAAATGCCGAAATGTAAAAAATATTGAAGTGATTCTAGAAAAGCCGCTGGAATTGCACTTAAGAAAGGTAGACTGCAAGCAGAATTAGCTCGTTCTTTTAACGGGTCTCGGCAACTTGTTATTACATGGAATAAAGTTTTTAATAAACAGAAATACATCGAAAATAAGCCTCAAAGTGGCCATCCGAAAAAAAAAACTTGCAATGCTGACTGTATTCTAAAAAATGATATCTACAAGTGATTGTCGTAAGTCCGCTGTAATAATAAAAGATGAATTGAAAGAAAATTACGGCATAGAAATACACGTTTCATCAGTCAAACGACGCCTAAACCTCTATGGTTTACATGGCAGAAGACCAGCAAAAACACGTTTGTTATCTACTAAGAATAGGAAGGCTAGAGTCGCATTTGTAAAACGGCATAACCCTTTCAGGGACAAAGCAATTCCATTCCTAAAGTGTTGAAATTAATGATTAACACCAGAATTTTGGTTTGAAAAAATTCTGTTTATTATGTGTGTAAAATATAGCTTTTTCTTATTTAGAAATAAATTTGTTTTCAAATTCCGGTGTCAATCATTAAATTCAACATTTTAGCAATGGAATTGCTTTGCCCCTGAAAGGGTTATGCCGTTTTACAAATGCGACTCTATCCTTCCTATTCTTAGTAGATAACAAACGAGTTTTTGCTGGTCTTCTGCCATATAAACCATAGAGGTTTAGGCGTCGTTTGACTGATGAAACGTGTATGTCTATGCCGTAATTTTCTTTCAATTCATTTTTTATTATTATAGCGGACTTACGACAATCACTTGTAGATATCATTTTTAGAATACAGCCAACATTGCAAGTTGTTTTTTTCGGATGGCCACTTTGAGGCTTATTTTCGATGTATTTATGTTTATTAAAAACTTTATTCCATGTAATAACAAGTTGACGAGACCCGTTAAAAGAACGAGCTAATTCTGCTTGCAGTCTACCTTTTTTAAGTGCATTTACAGCGGCTTTTCTATAATAACTTCAATATTTTTTACATTTCGGCATTTAAAAATAATCACAATAAATCGATATAAATACTAATCGAAGCTATAGCGCCACTGACACCTTCAACAATTAAATGCAAACTAATTGTCAAAATACTTTTGAGCTAAGGAGTAGTTATATTTCTTCGGTGGCGCCGAATGTAAACAAACAAGTTGAAACTTAATACATTTGAATAACTGCAGTCATAGTGTTCTCAATTATAGGGAATATATTTTCTTTTACATTTTTATATTAAATAAAATAAGAGAGAATATAAGGTTGTCAAAATACTTTTGAGCGCTACTGTACTATATAAAGAAATAACCTTATATGTTATTTATTGTACGTTGCTTAAGAATAACAATTTATTTTCCCCATCATTAGCAAAAATGCTGATATTGTTTAACGCAGCCTATATCAGCTTGTGTTCCTTTCAGCAATATTAGTAAGCATAAACTATCGGAAAGCAAAGTTTGTTTGAAAAGAGAATATAGTTAAACATATATGTATTAAATTCTGTTAGAAACGTAGTAAGATTCATTCTTTTTTTTTTTTAATTTAATTTTAAGTTTTTGAATCAAAACTGCACATTACAGCGTTTCTATTAAATACATTTACTGTTTAAAAACGTGCAACGGTAGAAATAAAAAATAAAAACAAGTAATACAATTTTTTTTAAAAAGTCAGTTCCTACTTAGGTCATCAAAGAAAAATTTAGTATAATCCCTTAAGCTAATCTTAGTTTTTGTTGATTAAAATATCTCAATTTGTTGCTTTTCTATAAGGAAGTAAACCCAATTGGTTTACAATGGAAGTCCATGTGAATTTGGCAAAATATTAGAGATATCGCCAAGTTGGCGTCACTTTTGGCGATATAACGCCAAGTTGGCGATAAACTTGGTGGTATTTGGCGACAGAACAGGGTCCCTCTATGGTAACCTCCCTTATAGTTATGGAGATGCATTAAATGCAGTTCAATAAGCAATCGCCGCCTTTTTTTCTCCCATATAAAACTAAAATGAATTAATTAAATTTAATTAATGAATTAATAGTTGAAAAAACTGTATTGACATCAAGTGTCATCCACTACTTCTTTTTAAAAATGTATTTGAACTTGAGTGGATGAATAATAAGTATTTTATTAACGATCGAAAATTTGATTAAGATATATATAGGGAGAGTGTGAACTAATAGTAGGAATTGAATAACTATTATAAATGATAAAAAACTATTATAAATTTCATTGGGCACTTATCAAAATTATTTGAAATGCAAATAGCACAGCTGCTAACATATATTTGTCTCCTTTTATTTTGTTTTGTTTTGTTACTACAAAAATTTAATAGTAAATTTTAGCTGTAAGGAAAAACCACACAAGTTGGCAGCTGTAAACTCTACACTGTTAAAAATTTGCAGCATTCTGGCAGGCCATTTGACCGTTTTTTCCGAAAACGGTAACACAACCGTAATTTAACTCTATTCTGACCATATTATTGGCCATTTTATGGTCAGAATACAGTTAAATTATGGTTATTAAACCGTTTTTTCAAAAAACGGTTGAATGACCTGCCAGAATGCTGCAAAATTTTTAACAGTGTAGATAACATGCTATTGAACAATTTATAATCATACACTGTTGAAATACTCATAAATCAATAAAAAATTAGATAGTCAGTGTAGAATATGTTAATTTGATTGTTTTTTTTTTTTTTTTAATCCGAACGTATGATGAGAAATTCTAAAGAAAATAAATCAAATAAGAGTAATTACATTTTTATTATTCTGCTTAATCCTTAAATGCATAGTGACGAATATTTCCATAACTTTTTATTTAACACTTAGCAAACACTACATTTATATAGAAGTAGTAATCTTGTACAAGTATGGAACAATGGAACAATGTGAGCAGATGAATGGATTGCCTAGTTGCGTTGCAACTTTACATCCAGTGGATAGGTGATTGTGTTGCAAGGGCATTAGGGAGCCTTAAAAAGTAATGTTTAGACGTGGCTGGTAGCCACAAAATTAAATTTACTTTTAAGAAAAAGAAAAGACTAACAAAAAATGACAAAGTACATAAGTACTAGTATAACAATGTACAAGTATGGAACAATGGAACAATAGAGCTGGTGTATGGATTCCCTAGTTGCGTGGCAACTTTACATCCAGGCTAAGAATAGTTCGTTTTACAATGCAATGAGAGCCTTAGAAAAAAGAGCGTTTAAACGCGGCTAGTAGCCACGAAGAAATAGAGAGAAAACTAAAAGGATAGACAATTTTTAAAGAAAAAAAAATTGTTAGTATAACTAGTAGGGATAAAAAAAAAGAAAAAAGTTCCATATGATCCAAAAATGTCCAGGACAGGCGAAAAAGCTACCAAAGGAAGCCCCGTAAAAAAAAGACTCAATTCAGAGACCATACATAAGTTTAACACAATTAAAACAAAGGAGATACAAAAGTTTATAACAAAATGAAGTATTTACATATTTACAGAAAAAAGAGAGATTAAAGTTTATAAGAAAATGCACAAAAGATAGGAAAATAAGATAGTAAAAAACAACATTGAGGAGAGTTCAGACTAACAGGACTTAAAAAAGCACAAAATGTATAGGGGAACAAGGGGAAAGAAGGACGGCGCCCGCCCAGTCTGGTAACTCGATGATAAAAGGTTATATGAGGAGACCAAGATAGTGTAATTAAAGCACAAAAGGTAAAACTAATAAAGAATATGAAAAGCATAAGAAAAACAGCTAAAAAGTTGTTTTTTTTGTTTTTTTTTTAAAGCACACAAAAGACAGAAAGACAGGGAAAAAAGGAAATAGTTTAGCAGGGAATGAAGTTATTCTTCATTTAAGTTGAGAAGGGTAGCAAGTTTATCGAATTCATTGATGATCACCATTACTTTTTGCATAGGGTTATCAATTTTTTTGGTTTGAGTTGAAATGTTTTTGATGCAGCTTAAGAATTTTGTAAATTGAAAAACTTCCTTTATTTCATTGAAGGTGGTAAGTATATCTTTAATATCATTAGAGTAATTTACTGGAATTTTCAAATTTTGAGTATTATTAGTATTTTCAGTAGTAGGAGAGGAAAGGGTATTTGAGGTATCATTAACATTAGTTTCGGAATTTATCATGTTAGTACTAGTTGAGGGATCATTAGTCGAAGGTTTTTTGGTGTAGTTATAATCTTTAAAGATTTCGGCAAGAATTTGTGTTTCCGAGGAGAGATTGCTGACGCTATTACGTGTAGTTTTTCTGTTATGTTTATTTTCAAGTCTGTACGGGTTTTTAGGGCACCCGCGGAAATTCGCGGGATGTCCAAGGCCACAATAAGCGCATGTAGGTTTAATTCTACCTTTGTGCGCACAATCAGTGCTTAAGTGTAATTCCCCACATTTGACACATTTGGCGTCAAAGCCGCACACCTCTGAGGCATGTCCATACCCCTGACACCGATAGCATTGTTTAACTTTATTTTTTGAAGTAAAGGCGTTTTAACAGAAATATAGTGGATCACGTTAATTTTGTAGATTTCCTCAAAGTTTTTTCGTGGTATAACATTTACCATATAGATTGGCATAGGATGCCCAGTCTTTCTATTTTTAAGCATGGCAGCCCTAGTGACTGCAAATCCATGCTCGCGAAGGCTTTCTTCTATTAGTTTAACATCTGTATAACAGGGGAGGCCCCTAATGCATATTTTCTTCGGTCTTAACTCTCTGGGGTCAAGAGTAGTATATTTTATCTTATTTTGATTTAACCATCGCTGTGTTAGTTTAAAGTCATTGTCCGAAGCACATTGAACTACTAAGCGTTCCCCTTTAAGAGCTATTTTTGGTTTTTCAGAATTTACCTCGGTAATTTGTTGAGCTAGCGTCGTCCAATTTTGGTCGATTTCGATATAGAAGGGATTAGTAGGTTTTTTAGAGTTACCAGGTTCCTGGACAGAGCTATCATCAGAATTGGATTGCTCCATGTCAGCATTATCGCTTAAATTAACTTCATTTGCGATATTTTGGAATTTATTAGCAAGAGGGATAGTAGAACTTTCCTCTGTCAAGGGACGCTTAATCCCCTTTTTGACTGCGTTGAATAATTCATTTTTAAGGTTAGTTTCATTAATGATTATGTTAGGTGCTTTCTTATACTGAATAGAACAGAAAAAGCTAAAAATAGCAGAGTCTAACAAATTATCTACAGTAGGCTCCCTTAGCAAAGAAAAAGCTTCAAAACATGTTCTTCTTACCTCCTCTTGATCAGAAGGCGAAGTAGCGTAACCACCTTTAGTTTTCAAGTCTAAAATGTATCTGTCCACAAAGGTGTAAAAATCAGCCAGTATTTTTTTAGAATGGTCCTCGAAGTTGGACGAAATATTATCAAATTGTTCCTTATAGTTGCTGACTAACGTTCCATTTGCGATGTTTTCAATAACATCCGCCATATGACTCGTATCCTTAATAGATGCCATGATACAGTTCAAATAGAGATGAAACTATTCTAACGAACCGCCCCACCTGCCATTGAAACTGCGAGAAATATAACTTGCGAAGGAGCAATCACCTCATACGTCCACCTCACAACGTGATGAGAAATGATGATATGAAATGATGAATGAGTACAAGTATAAAATTATGTTACTAAATAAAGTTAAGTATCTATCTTAAATTTTCTGGTGTCTAATTTTTAATATAAGAATAAAAAACACTATTTTAAAAGAATAATTTTAAGAGCATGCATTCAAGGGTTAAGTGTTACAAAATAAGAAAAAAATATATAAAACAAGGTATTTATATTCATATTAAAATGTTCACTAATTTGCAATAAATTAGTTTTTACTTCTATTGCAGATGTGCGACATAAGAAAGGGTTGACATAGTATATGAAAAATGTATCTCTGATTTTTTTTATTATTTTTCTTGCGTAATGAACCTTTCTGAGAATCATATATAACTTTTTCGAAACAAAATAAAAAATCATGCATTTAAGGGCTAACACACGTTTTGAAGGCCTATCATCATATAGCAAAAGAATAATTAGGAAATGAATAGTTTTAAATTTTACAATATTGGTCGGCACAATTCATTCAAACAACCTTTTGTCATTGATATCTGGTCTGCTATACGAAACAGGCGAATACCGGTCTGAACACTTTTGATACAATTGGAAAAATAATTTATTTGTCAACCAATATGATTATGTTAAAAGAATGAAGTGTAATTAAGTATCGAACGTTTATTTAAGTTATTTTACATACGTTTTATTCTGTTGTGCTGTTTCAGATAACAACCAGATGTCATGTTCAAAAGGTTGTTTGTGTGAACTGTGTATGTTGGATTTGTTCAGGGTAAATTAGTTGATAGAGCGTTAGCAGATTATTTAGGGTATTAGTCAATCAATTTCAGAATACCCCTCGCTAATATATAATCCCTTAAGGATCGCTTAATATTTGGAAAACCATAAAAAAGTACCTAATTTTTTTATTACATAAATTGAATAATTATAAGGTTTCTAAATAAAATATGCAATTAGGTTTTTTTTTTCTTTTAAAGGCGAAAAAAAAAGATGTTATAGAACAAATTCACATTTGTGGAAAAGTCAACATGCGAAAATTCTATGTCTTAATGTTTGTTTTACACCATACAAATTAATGCGAATAAGACCTTTATTTTTAACATCTTAGATCTTTATTTACTATTATCATACAAATTTTTACAAATAGTATTTGAAATAATATATATACATTAAATTTTGATTAAGGTCAGTGCGCCTAAATGTGATGACCCCTAAATGCGATAATGTTCGTTTCCTTGTAATCTTAATGCAAGAATTATAAATAAATGCTGTATAATGAGGCATCCGATCTTAATGAACAAAACCCGAAACATTTATCTGCATTTAAAACGTTTTATATTAAACAAATTCATATTCCAATGGACATCGCTCATTTTATAGCGCCTCAGTATTTCCTAAATGCGATAAAAAATCCCGAAATTGGTTCAAGTTTTTTTTCTGTTAACTTTGACGATCAAATAAAATTAGGGTCGTCAGCGGCTACCATGTGTGTTTCATTTACAAGCAAAGTTAGCTCGAGAAAACGCGAAACGTTTTCAGATTTGAGTTCTAAAGTTTTCCACGCATTTAGGCAACTTGTTTTCTTCATTTGCCTATAAGCGACAAAGAAAATGTCTTAAATGCGGCATAGCTGCCAATTTTTCTGTACCACAAAAAATTTATAGTAAATTTTATGTTTTGAAATCGCTGTAATTTGCCGATTAAGTAAGGCAAAAATTTCTATTAAATTTTTGAGGTACGAAGCAGCGGAAGAGTTTCAGCTTTGAATGCGGAGAGACTTTTAGGATATAAACTAAGGTATATTTATATGGTATTTCATAACATGCATTAAAAATATATTTAAAGTAGAAATCGTGTTTAAATAAGCTGTGTTGAGTCAATAAATTAAGAATTTCAATATGTTCCTCCAATTTTGTTTTCTTTTAAAGCGCAGTGTATTTGAAATGAGCAAAATAGAAAAATACTCATCTTTAAAAATTTTTATTTAAAAAATGCCATTTTCATATTCAATCAGTGCACCGTAAAAAAAAAGGTACCTTTCCGCGTTTATTTCGGGATCGTTTTCCATTTTCATAAGTTTTTATAACAGGAATTTTTAATTTTCTTTCTTAAATATTCCTACTACTCGTATGTACGGGTAACAATTAACTCGCTGGCACGTGCATTCGCCATCAATGTATCTATTCATTTCACAGGAAGTTTACTGATTTTTTAGTAAAACGTTCCAAAAATATTTAGAAAATCTTAAGTCAGCTTGAAACACTTCTAGCGATTTCCAAATAAAAACATACAGCGAAACGCAAGTGCAACCCCAGTAAACACAATTCGCGTTGCAAAAAGCGTCTCAAAATGAAGTATCACGGATTACGGGGGTGTCTCTTTCACCCGGTACCAGCATAAGCTCAAGGGCACAGAGAGATCAAAGTACCTGAACAATGCTTTTAATGCAAACTGGTGGGAATATAAATTATTATTTGTTAGTCAATTCCGGGAAAAATTATTATATCGTAAACAATTTCGAAAATTGTTAAACATTTTAAATTTCATAAAGCAAATCTGTATTTTGTAAAGCAGGTGTGGCAAACCCGTTGCCAGTGGACAAACTCTCATCACTTTTTCTGAAGAGCAATTTATTTAATGACAGAAATTATGGAACTAATGTTTTAAAAAGAAAAAAAAATTAAGAAATTCTTCAATTCTTATAAAAATATTTCAAAAGAACAAAAGTGTTTGGAATATACGTGGAACTTTATCATTTGTTTTCAAGTCTAAAGGTTAAAATCAGTGGCGTAGCCAGGGTGGGAGTCCAGATGCTCTGTGTACCAATAGTTTTGTAAAGTTTTCTTCGCCTTATTCGATCTGAGAATTTTCTTCTATTCGTTAATACAAAGAAAACTTTTGAATATTAGTGGTACCCAGATCATTTGGACCCCCCACCCTGGCTACGCCACAGGTTAAAATGTTCTTCTGCTTTCAAATATACTTACAATGTGATGTTTTTAATCTGATTATGGAAATCATCATTGCCACCAGTTTCCACTAAAAGCAAGACTGAAATATATATTTAGTTAACAGGCTTGGGCTCACGCTTGCCAGGTTCTGGTTAGTGCCTAACGCGTAAACGGTACCATCCCATGGGATATTTCTGCATTTTCGTACTTCGCGGAAGCTAATCCATCCTGTGGTTTTGGAAGTCGTTTGATGAAAACAGTCACGCAGGCAATTCAAAATCCTACCAAAAAGCGAAAATCCGTACAGTCAAACTTTGCTACTTGTTTAAAAACTGTAGCATAATATGGAAAAAACTAAAGAAGAATGGTTAAAGGCGTAAAAAATAAAAAAACAGCATTTTAAAAACAAAAGTGTTAAAAACCTGAAGTCAGTCACTAAAACAACATGGAAGTAAAGCTCAGCAACTTAAACCGTAATCGTATATAGAACCATACCATTCAGATATCAAAATGAAAAAATAAGGCCTACACGGAAGGCGAAAATCAAAAATGCGTTAAAAGTAAACTTAAAATAATTGGTAAAACTTCTTGTATCAGTCATTCAGTAATTACTTCCTGTTTTATCGATGGTCAAATTTAAAAGTATGTTAAATATGGATTCTGGAATATGCATTATTTAAGTAAAATGTATTCAAAATTATGTACCGTTATGATTTTTTTATGTAAATTATTAGTTTATTCAATTGTTCAATAACAATCTATTTAACATTCAATTTTAGGCATTTCAACCCCTTACTAAGTAATTAAAATATGTATAGCAATTAAATGAATATTTTAAGATGAAATGACATGTGTAAAACGCATTGTCATATTTAGGACAATGAATGTCTCATTTAGGATTACTGCCGTAAATGCAACAAAAAATGACCTAAATACGACAACGGTATATTATTGGTTTATAGTAAAAATAACGATTCAATTTTTACGAAACAAGTTAATTTTGAACTAAAGGCACATTATTCAACAATTTTCTACTTATTAAAATATATATTTATTAACAAAATCCCAAATATTGTCCTAAATGCGACAAACCTATGGGGAATCGTGTCGCATTTAGGCACACTGACCTTACTAATAATTTTTTTGAGTGCAATATATTTAGAAACATGCAATACTAAGTTTCGCATTACAATCAACCCCAATAACCAAACCGAAGCGAGATTATTCTGACTTCAGATGGAAATGGCAGTTAATTTTTTCTGGTTTCAGAAGTTTTTTCGAGCAATTCAATCTCCAGCCGGAAACAGGACGGGCACGAGGGATAACTAAAGACACCTCAGTCCGTGATATTGACGAAATCGAGAATTAAGGGGTTACGCCTTTGCGTGTAGAATGCATTCGTATATTAAAATATCTCCTCAGTTAATTAATAGTTTTAACTCTTTTTTAGACGCGTTCGTAATTCTATAAATACGTAGCCCCCTATTCGTCGTCTGGTCCGTTCTTCTGTCTGTCCGTATATAACAGCGCTAAAACTACCCAATCGAATGGTTTGAAATTGAATATAAAGAATCGTCGCAAAATTTTGCCGAGCATTACAAATTTTCTAAAAATCGAAATAAAACTTAAAAAGATATTAATAAAAGCGTTCTCCATTCTATTAAATCCTACCATACGTCATTAGTTCAGTGATATCCCATGATAGGTCATGATTCTTGGTTTCCATGTTGATTGCGTCAGATTTAAGATGGAGTTTTATTATTTACATATTACTGAATTTAATACAGTCGAACTCGCTTATAACTAGCTCTGATTTAACGAGAACCGGATTTAACGAGGAAATCAGAAATGGTTGGTGCATTGTTAAATATCACGGTCTCTTCACGCTCGCTATAAGCGAGTTCGACTGTATATGTAATCGTAATCAATTTTGTATTCATGCATTTTTGGATAAGAGTGCAAAAGCTATTGCACCAAGATCTAAATATTTATAAAACTAATTATAGTACGAACGCACCTCATTGGCCAAGTTTGGTGTGCAATATCAGACTTGTTTTTCGTTGTTCCTTCCTTAAAAGATGTTTATTCAATTCCTACTAGTAGTTCACACTCTCCCTATATTTATATATCTTGTTCAAATTTTCAGTCGTTAATAAAATACTTATTAACGACAAGTATATGACTTGAACATCCACTCAAGTTCAAATACATTTTTTTAACTTGTACTGGATGGCAATTGATGTTAATGCAGTTTTTTCAAATATTAATTCATTAATTAAATTTTAATTAATTAATTTTAGTTTTACATGGGAGACAAAATGGCGGTCATTGGTTATTGAACAGCATTTAATGCATCTTCATATCTATAAGGGGGGTTACCCTAGAGGGAGACCCTGTTCTGTCGCCAAATACCGCCGAGTTTGTCGCCAACTTGGCGATATCTCTAATGTTTCGCCAAATTCCCATAGACTTCCATTGTAAACCGGTAAGGTTTACTTGCTTATAAAAAATCAACAAATTGAGATATTTTAATACAAAAAAAACTAATATGAGCTTAAGGGATTATAATAAATTTTTCTTTGATGACCTAAGTAGGAATTAACTTTAAAAACAAAATTTTTATATTAATTGTTTTTTTTTCTTAGTTCTCAAAATATTTCTAAAATCTATCTCTTGTCTTAATTTTTTTTTGTATTAACTCTTAAATGCATAGTGACACATATCTGCATCACTTTTTATTTAACCCTTAAATGCCAGATTTTTCAAAAATCATTGTAATAATGTTTTTCGGCTTTCATTTTTTAAATAAATCAAGGAAAAAATACTTAGAAAAATCACATTTTGTTTTAAGTATAGTTTACGGCTAAAAAACAGTTTGTTGCTAATCGGCAATACTGGTGTTTAATTGAAAAAATAATTTTCCTAGATAAAATTCTATAATATTAAAATTCTATATATAGAATTTTAGGAACTATAATAAGAAATAAATTTTACTTGCTCACTGCAGAGCAAAATAGGGTATTTTGCAAGCTTCCAAACAAAACAAGAAGAACAAGTAGCAACAATTGAAAAAATAAATCTATCTTTATTCTTAAACAACACAAGTGTTGCCATCTACATGTTGAAAATCGATTTAATAATATTTTCAGAATGTATTTTCTGGCAATATTAGGCATTATAGCTTCAATATTATTCTAATAGTATTTTAGACCCTAAATTGGGTACGTTGCCGAAAAGCAAACACCCGGCTTTTAAGGGTTAAATCTTAGCAACCACTGTATTTATAAAGAAATATTAATTATGTAAAAAGTACAAAAATATGCTACTAAATAAAGTTAAAAATCTATCTTAAATTTTTGGTGTCTAATCTTTAATATAAGAGTAAAAAACAAAATTCTAAAAGAATAATGCATGCATTTAAGAGTTAAGTTTTAGAAAATAAAAATATGTATAAAATATGGTATTTAGATTTACTTACTAATTGCAATATTTTAGTTTTTACTTGCATTCCAGATGTACAACATAAGAAAAGGTTGACGTATTATACGAAAAATGTATATCTGATATTTTTTCATTATTTTTCCTGTGTAATAAGCCTTTTAGAGAATCATATATCATGTTTTCGAAACCAAAATAAAAAATCATGCATTTAAGGGTTAAAAGCTAACGAACTGTAAGTAAGATTTTATAACTTCTCATAAAATTAAGTCTGTAATTTAGAAATATTTTGACAACTAAGAAAAAGAGACATCCATTAAGAAAAGTACGCAGTAAAAAAGAAGTTACAAATATTGATTTCATTAGGAGATATTTTAAATATACGAATATATCACACGCCCATATACTTAACATTAGCTGCGCGGAGGGGGGGGGGGGATTCTGCAAGTTGACTGACTAACAGCCTTAAACGCTTGGGAACGAGCGACCGGTATTCGTGCCGCGTAAGATTCTCAGAATCAGTGATTATTCTCAGCAGTAAAGTTTTATTGTAAATTTTGCCTTTTTTAATACGAGCATTTTCCCGATTTAATTAGGCAAAATTTTTTGTTTTATAAAACCGGCGATAAAAAGATTAATAATTCTGTAAAAGACGCTCGTCTCGAAGGGGTTAAGAAAAGGTCCTGGGTTCGATTTCTGGTCTGAATACTTTTTCACCAAGTTGGAAAGATTGCAACTCCTAAAATTTCTTGTTTAATCAGTATCATTGCTTTAAAATAATTAAATGACGAAACGATTAGAATTTTTAAAACGTAAAGTGATGTTGTGTACTTTAATAAACCATTCCAATTTCTTGACAACTGGCTAATTTTTACGAACGTTAGAGTCCAGGAGCAAAAAACAAACAAAAAAACAAAAAAACAAAACAGACATAAAACCATTGTTGGATGACGTTGAAATTGGAACAGGCTACCCCCAGAACGAACCCCTAAAGAAAAAAGTAAAAAATGAAAATCGAATAAATCATTAAAATTTTATGAGTGGACATACATAGAAAAAAAATATATAAATGTATTACATAGCCTACTTTAACCCTCTCGCTGCATAAGTAATTCTTCGCGATGAGCGTCTTTTACAGAATTTTTAATCATTTATCACCGGTTCATTAAAGCAGAAATTTTTGACTATCGTAATCAGGGAAAATATCCTGATTAAATTAGACAAAGTTTTCTCTAAAAAATAAGTGGTTGGAATAACCAAATAGTATTAATTAGACAGAAAAATGCATGCCCGAGTATTTCTCATGTTGCGCAGCGAGAGGTTTAATCAAAGTCTTATTCGAAAGAATTTACTACAGGATTCGAATGGGTCAGAGATTTTTTTCCTGGAGACTTACCAGCATTTTTTTCATTGAAAAAGAAATCTAGGTTAAACACACGAAATTTTGCCTTCTTTTAACATGAGATTTTCTATAGGAAAATACTGATGCCAAAGAATTTTCCTGTCTTCGAAATTCCAGGAGACGTGCGAACCCTGTATTATACCGGACGACGTCAAACGTGCGTCGCGAATAGTATTGCCAGATGACCCGTGTAAATCGGGCTCCAAGTGCTCAGGACGCCAATTTCTTACAGTTTATTTCGCCGCATTTAATCGCTGATAATTCTGCCATTAGATAAGGGGCAGAAAATTACTTTAAAATTCTGGTATCCAGAGCATTTGGAACTTCGATTTACGCAGAACACCTGGCAAAACTAATCAAGAAGTAGTTAAAAAGTATACATGATAAATAAAAGAGAAAAATAATTCCTTTTATTTTTAATAAAGTTATTAATAAAATGTTATCAAGTGTTTTGAAAATAATATTGCATAAAATATTTGGTATCTGTTAAAAAATATTTAATAAAAATCTCACAAAGTCAGATACAAGCAATCGTTCTCAGTTAATATTCATGGCTAAAAAAACCTCGCATTAGTCGAATGTAGTCGTTGTGTCATATGTCGCATGTTTGCACGAATGTCCGTATTATCTGCATGTAGTAATGATAGAATCTATACATTTACTATTGTGGCTTAATTTGTGTTTCAACATTTATTATTATTATTAGTAGTAGTAATAGTAGTACTAGTAGTATTAAAAGTTTGCTTAACTTTCTTTACACCGATGAAACGTTGTTATTTCAGACACATATTTCATTCTTTACATTTAAAATAGGGGTCACTTTTCCGAACGAATAATTTGCGATATAATCTAAAAAATAAAATTCTAGAATGTTGCTATATCGGTTTAATCCTGTTAAAATAAGACATTTTCCAGATTTCTTATAAAAATTCTTCCTCAGCCCAGTGTTGCCAGATTGGAGACTTTTTAAATTCAGATGATTTGACTGTCACCACTTTTTTAAAATAGTATAATTCGCCTTATTTTCAGAATTTTAATCTATTTCTAAATAGGCCGATATTTCAATTAAAAAAAAAAGCGGTGGCTATCAACAATCTGGGGACAAAAATGCCCCCACTCTGGCAATACTGCCTCAGCCTGTTCCCCAATGAACAATACGCAAAATAACTGCACACCTTAACTTTTGTGATTTGAATAGCTACTTTAAACTCTTAAAGGTCGAATATTTTTTTTTTCACTAATATAAGTTACATTAACACTATTCTAGTGTCTAGTAGTGACAGTAAATTTTACTCAAGTTTTATAAAAATATTTCACCCCAGAAATGTTTAGAACTGTTAAACTTATTTATTTATTTATTTTTATCATTTGTAACATTTAAAACTCTTTTTATTGAGATATTTCTGCTTCAAACCGAACGGTATTCCTTTGGTACTCATGGTTGCCAGTTTAGCTTCCAGTTTTAGTCAGTAAATTCAGAATCATACCGGAAAACGTAAACGGTATTTTTAGATTTATTTTATAACAAACTCTCCTTGATTGCCTAGGTAAAAATTTTTCTTCTGAAATTTCCGGTATGATGTCTAAATTTAGGGGTAAAAATGGGGGCTAAATTGGCAACCATGTTGGTACAGGTCACAATGACTACTCACCATTCTCCTTGTGCATTAACCCTTAAATGCACTTTTTATTTAACTTTTAAGAAATAAATTAGGTTCTCAGCAACCACTATATTTATATAGAAATATTAATGATGCAATAAATGCAAAAGTATGATATTAAATAAAGTTAAGTGAGTCTGGGGGTAATAATTCTTTAAAAAAAAATTGCAATTTTTTTGGCTTTAAAAATTGCTGCGTTTTTAGCGTTAAATTTCGCAAATCGCATGCTTTTATCTTCGTTAGATCCAGAGATATATCACCTTTTGCCTAGAGAAGCGATGCACTTTACCTGACTTTAACTTCATTTATCTCAGAATGAATTTTTTCACGATTTGTCGTTAAAAGAATATATCTAAAGTTCATTGCAAGATATATATATGAAATTTTCAACAAAGATTTTATGCTATATTTCCGACAATTTGTCTACAGGATTTTTAATTTTGAGTGATAATTGTGAAAATATGCTAAATAATGCAAAACGCACTCATAAAAAAACTTCATTTTTTTGCTTAAATTTTTTTATAAAATTCATACTCAATATTTTAAAAAATCCTGAAGACAAATTAAAATGACACATTTTCTGTACACAAAAGTGTACAAATTTTGTAAATCGATTAAGTACTTTTAGAGTTATATCAAGAATTAAATATGTTTAAAATTCTGAAATTTAATTTTTTTTTAAATATTTAAAATTTTTTAGAATTTTTTTTACATGCAATATTCTAATTATATTAAAACATATTTCAGAAAAAAATTTCATAACAAAATCTGTATAAATAATTTTTGAAAAAATGGAATTTTGATCCCCGCATCCCCTTAAAAATATATCCTAAAATTTCTTGTGTCTAATCCTTAATATAAGAATAAAAAATACAATTCTAAAAGAACAATTCATGCATTTAAGGGTTAATTGTTCATTTACCTAGGAGGAGTACTTTGACTAGAACGCCAAATTGTGCCTGTGTTTGTTAAAAGTACTTCGACCGTAAAGGGTTAATATTAACCTTTGAGCAAGGCTCATCAAATGAATACCAATGACTATTTTTTATTCAATCCGTAGAATTTTTTAAAAATAATCTCTGCTCTCTCTGCATACTCTTACACTACCATATTATCAAGAGTAATCTTCCACAAAGGAATTTTTTGTAAAAAAAAAAAAAAATCTGCTAAGACTGAATATTAAAATAGTCGGTAGCCTGACCCATAGTTGAAAGGTTAATGTAAATGTAATTTTTTATTCAAAAATTTAATTAAGATAGTAAATAATCTGGATACTTTATAACATATTTTGAACTTTAATTAAAACTTTTCGAAGGAAATTTACATGAAGACAAAGAGCATAATATTACGACGCTGTTTTTACGAATTCTTTTAATTTTATAAAAATATGTATGCTAATCACTAAGATTTTGAAGTACACGAGTGTTCTGGAGCAGAGAAAAAGTAAGCTACTTATAACCCTAAATAGAAAAATAAATAAATGAATAAAAATAAAAATAAATAAATAAATAAACAAATAAATAAATAAAATAAAAATAAATAAATAAATAAAAAGCAATTTAACAAATTACAACGACCATTTGGAAAATGATTTTTTCAATGACTAAAATTTAAGACATAAAAAATAGCACGGAGTTGATCCTACACTACGTTCGACATGAATTAAACATTAACATTCCTGGACTCATCATGGACAAATTTTGAAAGAAATTTCAGTTTTACAATTTTCGGTACTGTAAATTTTTAAACTTCTACGGAGCTGCTCATACATTACGTACGCCATGGATTAAACATTAATATTCCTGGACGAATTTAAAATGAAGTTTCATTTTTAAACTTCTAAACATCCCACAATATTACTTTTTACACCGACGTATAGAGAAAAAAATGTACTTTTAAATGCAATTTGTTTGAAAGCTGTATCTCAATCTGTTTCTGAGTTATTAATTTTTTTTTGTAGTTTTTATTACTTTTTTGTCATAGTGGCAACAGAAGTATCCATGTCTGTTGAAAGTAAAGGGAAAATACAGATTACTGTATAGAACAATCAGAAAACAAATAAAATGCGGGATTCAAATAATAAAACGCTTCAGATATGTTTTTGATTTCCTACCTTGACCGAGGACAGTAACCATTTTTCCAAATGGTTAATAAATAAATAAATAAAATAAATAAATAATATAATAAAAAGAAATACACAAGGCTCCTATTTTTATCAATTTTCCAATATAGTTAATTGTTAATGACTACTTTTTGTTTGACCATCTGTCCGTTCTCTAACTTTCACAACTCCACTCGGGTTATCCTATAATTTTTATATTTTATTGTCGTTTACAATATGGATCATTATTGAAAATGAAGTCTGTAGCATATATAATTCGTTTACATGGACAGTCAAAAGTATTCCGTGACATTGATAACAATGGGGAAAATCATTTCAAGTGCATTTTTAACGATGCCAAAAATATAAACTGAGTTATTCCGAAGAAGCTAGAATAACTCTGTAATTTATACTTTATATAGAAACCTCCTAATCAGAAACAATGGTGTCGGATTCCTTTGAAAGTCCAAGGATTGTATATGCCTTTATAACACATTATTTATTAGAAGAAATTTATTAAATAAAAAGGAAAGTGTCCAGTTAAACTGATGGCATTGAGCTCACAGGCTGTTCACACTAATTGTATATTGTCATAGCTGCCGACTTTTACGCCTTTCTGCTACCACTAAAATTTAATAGAGATTTTCGCCTTGTTTAATCGTGTGAATTCGACGATTAAATAAGACAATATTTTCTATAAAATTTTAGTGGTAGGAAGAAAGCGCAAAAGTTGGCCGCTATGTATTATACTATTACGTTTTCAAAGAAAAATGCCCCTCGAAGAATAAATTAAGGAGGGGGAATAGCTCCCGCATCCCCCCCTTTATACTTAACAAATGAAACTCCAAATCTAATCAGGGAAGCACCTTATCAGAATGATCAGGTATACCAAAATTGAAGCAAATCGGATAATTCTGCATAAAAAGCCCATTTATATAAAATAAGAGGGATTGGTTGCCCGTTCCCCCTTTATACTTAACCAATGAACTCTCGAAACTAATCAGGAAGCGCCTTATCAGAATGAACCTATATACAAAATTTGAAGCAAATCAAATATTTTTGCATGAAAAAGCCATTTATCGAAACTAAGGGGGGATTAGTCCCCGTTCCTCCCTTTATACTTAACCAATGAACGTCCAAAACTAATCAGGGAAGGGCCATATCACAATGAAACTATATAAAAAATTTGAAGCTAATCGGATATTTCTATCAAGAGTTATCGCGTTACGTACAAGTACGTCATCCGTACATACGTACATACAGGGGCACATTAGCTTTCAGGTTTTGACAGCCTGCGAGCTAAAAAGTAATGTATTATTACTATTTTAAAAAACAAAACTATCGCAATCAAATCTACTCATTAGTCATGTTATACTTTTCAGGAACAGAGAAATTTCAAAAACTTCAAATGAGACACATGAATAGATAAAGGAATTTTTGAAATTTGGAATGGCATTATGAGAAAAATCTCCGGAGGCATCATTTAAAATGATATTCATCACTAATGATGTCTCGAAAAAAACAGTAAAAGGAATTTACTTAGAAATGTTTGACTTTTCTTTAAATTAAAGTTTCAAAAGTGAAATTTTTTAAATCGATTTAAAAGAAATCATACATTTCTAATGATGTATTGTATTCTAATGGTAGTCTTTAAATAGATACAGGGTGTTCATTTTCAACGTTGACGAATAGCTAATTCTTAAATTTTTAGTATAAGTCAAGTCGCACACTGACACAAAAGTAAGAAAATTAAGTGCTACATGGGAGACAAAACAGGTCGAAACAAAGGAGAAAACCGTTTCAAACTTGTTCGCCCCCGATATGCTATTTCTTTCTCCCAGCAATTAAAATGTCGTCACCAAAAAATAACATTCCGTTGTATAAGCCAGCCGTAAAACAAAACAGATGTATCATTGTACTGTTATATTCTCTACTGCAATTTTTTTAACTTCTAATCATAGCACATTTTCGATTTTTATGCCGTCGTATGGGGGGAAAAAGTACTTTTATACGCAATCTGTTTGAAAACTGCATCTTAATTTATTTTTGAGATATTAATATTTCTGTAGTTTTTAGCGCCATTTGTCCCATTTTGTCAACGCAAGTACTCCATTTCTGTAGAAAGTAAAGGAAAACATAGTTGGAAAATAGTAATGATATCTGTTTATTGCCATTTTCCAATAACAATAGAAAAAAATGTAATTAAAATACCTGCTATTTTGAAAAAATATAAATGAATGATTTCTGATCAAACATGGACCTATTATAAACTATATTTAATTTTAAGCATCTATATTAATATTACGAACACGTGAAGGCATATGAATCATGAAATAGCCGATTTTTTTGTCGAGTTTCTTGAATGACGACATCTCTGTTTTTGGAATTGTGTATTATTCAGCGATAGCTGCCAGCGTCCTACGCATACTTTATTGTAGATGTTGTTTAAGACTGGATCGTAAATATGGAATTCTTCCTCCGGATGCGAATGGCGTCATTTTATATATATATATAAAGGGTATGTTTTAAGCGTTAAAATTGAAATATATTTTGTACTATCTGTATTTAGATACATATATCCTCCTGAGACCTGGCATCCATTTAAATGGATTTTTTGCTTACTCCTTCTATTGCGTTAAATTTCATTGTAGCAATCTAAAACCAGTTGGTTTTGGTAATGTATGAATCAAAAATCAACATTCAGCTTTTGGATTTTGGCAAAGGTAACTACTTTGTTTACAAAATGGCGTAATAAATGAGTCAAGTTGGAATTCTACGTTCTGCTGGTAATTTTCGTTTTTATGCTATTTTAATTTGTTTAAACTATTTTAATTTTGCAATTTTAAATCAGATCTTAATATTTGCCTTATGTTCCTTATAATAAATTCCATTCTTTCCCATACTTCTCGCATTTTTTTAATTACTTTAAAGCGAGTTATGGTCTGAACATCCATTTAGATGGATGTGCTGTAAAACAAAATTAAAAAATGGAAATTTATTAATTTCTTTAAAAACGTCATTTTTGATGCCTATTTGTTGAAAAAAACTCATATTTATAAAAATTTATGCATTACATTTTGCTTGGGTCTCAGGAGGATATATACATATTTCATCGGGGCCTACACTAAATTCTGAAAAAGCAAATTTCCTGTTTTCTAGTTTTAAAACTGTTTTTTTCCCCCAAAATCGTGCAAGATATTGCATATGTTGCCTCAATGTGCTACCTGCCTTAGAGAGGCAGCTCAAATTGCAAATATATTTTAAATGTTGTTAGTCGTCATATAGAAATCCATTTACACAATAGTTGTTTACTAAAAAATTTCAAAATTTCAATTTTTATATGGGATTTAGGTTCTGTGAGTTATACAGTAAAAGCTCTTTCATCCGGCATTCAGTGGTTCGGCACATTCTATAATCCGGCAAACTAATCCACATTTTTTTTTTATTATTGTTTTTCTTCACTCAGGATTCAGACGTATCTTGACCTTCACCACTAGGTCGCGCTACACTGTTAAAAATATCGCGAAAAATAACCTCTGTTTTTAAAGGTTGTCTATTTTCTGACCAATGAGAACGCTTCGTAGGTGTTAATGTAGCATTCTCATTGGTCAGAAAATAGCTAGCCTTTAGAAACAGGGGTAAATATTTTCGATATTTTTAACATTATACTGTGTACTTAGTTTAGTACGCTCAGTGTTTATCGTGACTCAAATTGCTGCCTAATAGCGATGATGATGATGATCAAGATTCAAATGCTCGAAGTGATGCCCAAAATATAGTGCTAGATTTGGTAGAAGCCGTGCCAAACAACCCTTTCAGAGTATACCGCGTAAGGAAGTTATAGACTGAATTGAAATCGACGAAAACGTACCAGTGGTCGAAGAAATCTGTGACGCACTGATTATACAAAGTGTTTTGAGCCCACAAGAAGCCCAGATTCAGGAAGTGAATCGGATGAAGAAGGAGCCGTGGCAGATGGCTCTAAAATATCGTGGAAATGGAAACAGGCTTTTGATGCCTTAGATACAGTCGTAAAATTTTCCGAATCGAACAAAAGCTACAACTCTGCAGAACTCATTAATATGTGTATAATCCGCAACGCTTTTTTGAAGGAATCCGAATCGCGGAAGCAACGCGATATCAGAGACTTTTTAAAAAATGTGCTGCTCATATTAATTTTTTATTACATGTGCAATGTAATGTACATATAAAGTATATATTAAATAATTAAAATTTAATTTTGCATTCTGTTTATTTTAATTCTCACAGTTGTTAGAATGGCGAAATACAGAACAGTATATGTCAGATACTATTTATACAATTTGCGCAAGTTGATAATGTAGGTGAACACGAAAAATGCATTAACGTTCGATAATCCGGCAAAATCGCTAATTCGGCACGTCTGTGGTCCCGAACGTGCCGGATTAAAGAGCTTCTACTTATGTAGAAAAGCCGTCTCCATTCTCTAACAAATCAACGTATACAAATTCCATTTCTGTACAACTAAAACTTACCAAGTTATGATTTTTTTAATTTTATGTTTCCTGGCACTATAAATGGAAATATAAGGGGCACAGGCAGTGAAAAAAAAATTATACACTTGCGTTTATTAGCTTTCCGTTTACGATAAAATCACAGCAAAGGTCTCATTAGACGTGGAATTTTGTCTCCTTTCAAAATAATTGCGATTTTTGAAATGGGTGTCGTCTACATGTTGAAAATTGCATCAACTTTGTTTTTTTTAGGTACATTCGTAATTATATAAATACGTAGCACCTATAGTTCTTGTTCGGTCCGTCTGACCGTCTGTCTGTCCGTCCGTCCGCCCGTCCGTCCGCATATGACAGAGGAAAAACTACTCAACCGAATAGTCTGATATTTTAAATATATAATTGTTGCAAAATTTTGTCGAGTCATTTCAAATTTTATGAAAATCGGATGAATAGTTTAACTACAGGGACAGTCAAAAGTACATTTTAATGATATTACAGTCTTCGAACAGAATGAAATTGATATGCACTTACGAAATGCACTAAAATATACACTCAGTACAATATGCGGTGCAAAAAATGTTTATAAAACTAGTTATAGTACGAACGTACCATATTTGTTTGCTACGTTTGACGTGCGATTTCCAACTTGTTTTGTAAATGGTAACCCTCTTTTGACAGTTTATTCGAGTTCTTTTAATCAAATCAGCCCGAAAAGTTACATAGTATATGGGTTTTTGTTTAATATTTATTTAGTTTGACGAAGACAAAATTTGGGGATGCTATGTTAAATTCACGTGACAAACTTTAATTTATATGTATCTAAAAAATCATCCCGTATAAAATGTGTGTTTTCGGTGAGATAGGAGATAGATTGAATGTACCCGAAGATGTTCAAGGAAATCTTTTGACTCAAATGCATAGTTTTAATTATAAAAATTGTCAATCTATCATATAGATATAATGCAAATGGGAATTTCGTGCCGGCTGCTTATAATTTGAATTCTAATGGACGGGTTTTGCTGAGACTGGCGTTGTCATTTAGATAATTTTACAAGGAAATTTTTAGTATATTCTATATAGATCTGCGTTGCTTAGGTATAGAATTATGTGTGAAAGTTCATACTCCATTATGACCCAGGTAGACTCGATTATGAATGATTACCCTTCATTAAATGTTCAACGGGATGTACTTCTATGAGACTTACATTGTTAAATTTTCAGGAATCGTTGTAGGGAAGGTTATACGTTATTTAGTTATAGAATTATGGGATAAAGTTCTATAATCATGTGAAACAAATTATGGAAGCTTAGCATTTTAATAAATTCTTCTGGTCGTGTTTTTATGAGACTAGCATTGTTAATTAGATACTTCTCCAAGAAAGGTTTTAGTCTATGACATATTATTCTATGATGCTTCGTTCTAGAATTACGGGGGAAAGTCTATAATGAGTTAAATCTGATTATAAAGTATTAATCTTTTTAAAAAGTTCTACTTGACGTATTTTGATGACACGTGTAATGTTAGTTAGATAATTTTTCAGGGATGATTATAGTATATTACATATCGTTGTATACCGTTCTTTAAGAAATATTACTGCAAATGATGAACTTAAAGAGTTGATCCTTAACAGACCAAGATTTCTTTGACACATTAGAAAATATAATAGCGCATTGACTGTCGTATCGTTTGCAGCATTGCGAAAGGATGTTTCGAGTAAAGATTAATTTTCCTTTAAAATACATAGAAAAATTCACCAATAGGTTTCGTTTAACACGTTCACGCCGGCGCTTATATTCATGTTTTTCGCTGTGAGGCGGCTCTTAAATTCATCTTTTGCTTCATCTGGCGGCGCGATACTTTCGCTTGTTCAGACACTGTATGTAATGACACGCCCACCTCATATTTATTACATTGAACTCAAATATAACAAGCAGAGTTGATTGTGAATGTCTGAAAGTTCGTAAGGAGTAAGCAAATTAATTAGAGACATGATTTTATTGACTGCATATGTACGAATTTAATATATAATGCCTTAAAATCTAAAGAAATATGGACATCATAATATAAATGCATTTTCTGTAAGATAGAAGCCACGCCCTTAGTTAATAATATCTTTTGAATGAAAACGAGAATTCTCGTTTCCCGTCATGAATGTATAAGTTTTATAAAATTGAAGTGTTTTTACAGCTAAATTTTCGAATATTCAAGTGTGACCCACCGATAGTGCACGCCGTCTATGCCATAGTCGAATGTGACCCACCCGTAGTACACGCCTTCTATGGAACAGTGGAGTGTGACCAACCGGTGATGCACACCGCCCGATGCGGCAGTCAAGCGTGACTCACCGGTGATGCACGCCGCCCGATGCGGCAGTCAAGCGTGACTCACCGATGATGCACGCCGCCAGATGCGGCAGTCAAGCGTGACCCACCGGTGATGCACGCCGGCGTGAATGTGTTAATTCAAGGTTCACTTACTAGAGAAAGTCCCCAACTGCGAGATCGGGATTTTGTTGAGAATGGTATAATTGGAAAGCTCCTACTATTAGTCCAGGGGAAATGTACATTTTACCTTGCAAAAGGTGGGGTAAAAGATTTTTTTTGAATTGTTTATAATGATGCCAACATGAAAAAAACAAGTTTTCTAACAAATTTTCTTAAAGCTAAATTTTTTGTGGCCAAAAAACAACAAAATTTTGGGACTTTTTTTTTTTAAATATCTCGAGACTCGTTGCCGTACCATATTATTTGTCAATTGCAATATTAAAGAGGGCAAAAATTCTCTACAACTTTCATATTTACAACTTTTTTATACACTCAATAGCAAGCGCAGTATGCCATTTCAAAAATAAGACAATTTTTTCAATTTTCTTAAAAACGGTGAAGAACGTAGTTTTGCCTGGATTATGCCTGGAACGTAGTTTTGCCTGGATTGCCATGTTCCCCGCGGATTTAATCGTATATGTCGGCTTCTAACAATTAGTAGCAGTAAATGATCTATTATTTGCACACTCACGTCTTTATTTTCATCTCAACAGACATTTTACATTCAATAAATTTATATAATTTTAAAAGTAGGGCAGAGTGTAGATGAATAAGACAATTTCCATATTTAGACAGTAACTTTAACCCCTTAATTCTCGCTCCCGTAGTATTCACGGGTTGTGTCTTTTATTCAGATTATTCAGATTTGTTTCATTCCCACCAGCTTTATAATATAGTGTAATTGGCTTTATTATGGTATCATTTTAGCTGTCATTAAACAAGGTCAATATTTCTTTTTCAGAAAAGTGGTGCCAATAATCAATGTGAATTTTTAAACCGTAATTTAATGCGACCGTTAAGGGGTTAAGTGTATACAATGTTAACTTCAAAGCATTGTTTAAAAGAATACTTCAATATTTAGTAACTTATTTTCACGATAGTTTCAATTAAGAAAGAATACTTGTTAATTTTAATAATTTAATAATTTTTATAATTTTTATAATGCATGCATATTTTTCAAGGTATCAACGGGATAGGTATGAAAATTTGCGAAAAACATATTTTATTCTACATTACAATGGTATAATTTATTTACTAATTATTGATAACATATGTTTTAATATTTTAAAGATAGCAAACATTGGGGATCACGAATATACGTACAAGTAACCGTCCTAATGCAACTGGTGAAGAGTTATAGGCCGATATATTTCTGTCATTTATTGATTTTTCTAGGTCTCTAGCTATGCAGGAAAGACATTGTGTGTGATAGAAAAGAGAGCTGACGGATTACAGAGATTAGAGAGAAGAAAGTTTATGCTTGGTGGAAAAAGTAACTTCACGGATGATAGTGCATTTCTGAATAGAAATGGCTGAAGCACGAATGTTTCCAACACCAAACACACACAATGAAAGGGGGTGTTTTGCAGTTGTCACAGATGTTATTAGTTAAGTTAAAGAATGCCTACTATACATTATTGTGAATATGATTGTGATAAAGTGGTCACAATCTTCTGTTTCTTACTAGAGGGAAAATGGAACCTTCACCAACTTCACATTGGCAACAACAGGTTACATAACTGTACTATAAACTGTCTTTTCTACCACACAAAGTGTCTTTTCTACACAGCTATCGACTTGGAGAAACGAATAAATGAAAGAAATACATAGGCCTATAACTCTTCACCAAATGCATTCGAACGGAAGTTGTATACATTTCCTTGATCCCCTTGGTAAGAGCTTTCCAACGACACGACATCACCCTCCAAAAAAACCGATCTGGCACTTGGGACCCCCCCCCCCCCCCCAGTCAGAAAAACAGAGCAGCGTAGCGGACGAAGTCTGGTAATAAATTCATTAGAATAAAAATCAGAATGGCCATCATTAATTGGCGCCAAAATTCACAGTTTATCCTGAACATTATTTTTCACGAAATAGTAGAATTTTACTTCGAAGGTCTAAACAGGGTTCGTACGGATACCGTTATTTTCAAGGCTCAATATCAGAATTTTTTTATAGAAAAAAAAATCTAGTTTAAACAGACGAAAGGGGACATTTTCCATAAGAAAATACTGGTATCGAAGAATTTCTTAGCCATGAAATTCAAGCAACCGTACGAACCCTGTCTAAAGGACACATTCTACTGTCCAAGATAATTTATTGTGTTGTCCGGAAAGTTCATGCCGATTCGTGCTCACTTGTAACTATTTTTTTTTTATTCTATCCATACCACGATTTTTAAAAATATGATTTATAGCAGTGCTAAACACTGCTGAACTGTTGAGCAGCATTGTGGGGTTACCTGGCTGTAATCAGCTTAATGCCCATTCTATTGATTTAAAGTCTTATATAACTTTGAGTCGCTGGAAAAAGTAAAAGTGCGGTTTTAACCTTCCGTCTACCAGACGGGTCCATTGGACCCGACATGTACATTCAAAATATTTATTCAAACCAGAAATTTCTTCAAAACAAACTAAATGTATAAATCAGACAATAATAAGTTAAATAAACAAATTAAATAGTTTTAAGTAAAAATTCTGGTGTAGAATGTTTTTATAAAACTTGAGTAAAATTTCCGGTAGTTCTAGGGTTAAAACTGCATGATAAGTATAAGGTAAAATTTAAGGCAAAAAATTAAATTTAGGAATTGCTTTAAGAGATAAAAAACGATTAAGATTTAAAATTAAGTCTTTAAACTTAAGTCAAGGGTTTTTATAGTAGCAGGTGTTCTCAAAGTACATACGTATAAAAGGTTTTTTATTTTCAAAACGTTTTGTGAGATGAATTTTAAAATATCACATGAGTTGAGAAACACACTTTTGGAACAAACATTGACGGTCAGAAACAAACTCCTTGCATTCCTTTGAGACATTCTGACCCTCCCCAACTACGCTCCGGACTTTGCTCCGTCCGAGTACCCTTTGTTTCTTTTTTTCAAAAATTCTCTTCGCCAAAAAAATTGATTCGTTGAATGATATAAAAAAAGCGTCTCGATAAGTATTTTATCATCAAATCACAAAGGCATTATGAGGCTTCTAGACAGATGGAAGAAGGTTGTGGAACAGATTGGCGCCTATATAATTTAATAAATGTATACTAAAATTTAAATCTTCTGCTTTTCAATTTTCCCTCAAAATGGGCACGAACTCAGTAGTTCCTTGGATCAAGGCTGGCCGAAGAAAATGATATTTTATATAATTTTTATTAAATCTTCATAGATTTATAAAAGAAAATTTATTATGATTTATTATTTACTTAAATATATACAATTATTAAAAATGACAACAAGTGATGAACTAGTTGTTTAAAAAAATTCTTTAAAATGGTTCATTTAACCCCTTAGTTCTCGCTTCCGTCAATATGTCGGGCTGAGGCGTTGCCACCGAAATGCTCAAGGCCTGAGGACACGAGTTCTGACGTCATCACTAATCGACCGATTTCTCACTAGTGTTGGAATTCACACCGGAAAATTCTGAATATCGATTTTCTTTTATTTTATTTGTGGATTATCTATCATCTTATAAAATATTAATAACTATTTAAACTTACTGGTGAGAATTTGGAATTCCCCAATAAAAAATCAACCAGATGCGGCAACACTGTGACATTCCGCATCTAGCTGAATTTTTATTTAGGAATTCCGAATTCTCACCAGTATGTTTAAATAGTTAGTATTGTTTTATGCGATGATAGATATTCTACACATGAAATAAAAGAAAATTGCTATTCAAAATTATCTGGTGTGAATTCCAACACTAGTGAGAAGTCGGTCGATTAGTGATGACGTCAAAACTCGTGTCCTCTGGCCTTGAGCATTTCAATGGCAACGGCTGAGGTGTCTTGTTTATTTCTCGCGTCCGTGATATTGCTGAGAGTAAGATTTAAAACCGGAAAATACTTCTTTCAAAAAAATTTAACTGCCATTTCCATATGATTTCTTTGAAAACTTCGTGTTTTAGTTTGGTTTGAACGATCTATAATTGAGTAAATGCTTTTCTGATGGTAATTTGATTTTAATTGATAGTCAACATTTTAAGTATATAGGTTATTTTAATCATTATTTGTAAACATTTGTAAAGTAGTAAAAATTAAGGTTCTTATTCCTATTAATTTATAAGGCGTAAAACAAATATTAAGATGTAAAATTCCCGCATGATGGCTTTTCGTCAAATGTCAATTTTATTCTTGTTCTATAACATATTTTTTTCGCCTCAAACATACAACTAATTGCATATTTTAGTTAGAAAACTTAAAAATTACTCAATTTCTACAATAACAAATAGGCATTATTTTCGTGGTTTTTATAAATACTAAGCGTTACCCGTTCGCTGCGTAATTTTTTTAAATCAAAATATGTTCAAAAATTGCGCATTTTTTATTACATATTCAAATCTACATATATATTTTAGAGTTTAAATATGAAAACATTTTTTGTAAAAGAGTTTTTTTTAAACCCAAACCTGAATCGATAACTAAATATTTAAATCAGGCTGAATCAGGGCTGTAGGGAGACTGTACTGGAGTACTGGAGACAATTTTATAGTCTAGCATCACTATTTTAAGAAAATCAATTTTGCGGTATACTTATCTTGCGGATGTTGTTAAAGTCTATATGGAATTTTTTGTATTTAAAAAGTGGTCCAAGTTGAATTAAAAAATAGTCGCCAGCCGGAAAAAATGAATTCCCGAGGAAATCTCGGATTACGAAGGGAGAGGGTTAAGGGGTTAAAAGTTTCACAAAATATAAAAGGAAGCTTTTTTTATAGAAAAATTAAATAAGTGAAATATGGCATTTTGAGATGCGGCTTACGTAAAAATCCATGTTACATTTGATTAAATTATTTTTAGGGAGTAAAAATAAAAAATAGAAACGACCTTTATTCATTTCTGATACTTTCCCTTGAAGTTCAAAGTTGCTCATTTGCATCCTTTTAGCTTTACTGGAATAAAATAAATTTTTAAAAAGTGTCTAGTCTAGACAAAGATAAGTTATTTTTAGCTGATTAACTTATGTAAAAGCATAAATTTATAATTGTAGAAAATTTTAAAATTGTTAACATGCTTTAGATAAAGACTTATTTTTTCATAATTTACTATTTCAGAATGCTGTTTTTAAAAACTTAGTGTGAGGATCGTTGATGAACTTGTAAATTATTAGTAATGTCATTAATACTTTGCTGACTTATTATATCAAGGGCCTATTTAACCAAGTCAGTTTCATGAATTCATTATTTATAACAGGGTTCAGTATATTTTAACTACAAAATACATTTCTTAACCCCTTGAGGGCCGGTATATCCCACCTAATTTTAATCAAAATTTGCACAGGAAATTTTTAATCAAAATTTACCTTTCTAACTTTGGTGAAAAAAAGTTGAAAAATCTGTTTTCCTTATTTTGAAACAAAATTTTTCGAATATTCCGGTGTGAATTCAACATTACAGAAATGCAACTAATTGCCCCTGAAAGGGTTAAGAGCCTTCATAGTGCAGTAAATGACCGTATGAAATCATAAAATATTACCGCTATTTCTACCGGTGTTAAATAAAATATTTCGATTTATGGCTTTCCATTTGTAATTTTTAGATTGAAACAATCACAAATCATTTTTAATACATGGAAAACTTTTTTTATGCTTACATTAAAACAAGTTGGAAATTGCACGACAAACGTGGCAAATGGTACGTTCGCACTATAACTAGTTTTTTAAACATTTTTTGCACTGCATATTGTGCTGAATGTATATTTTAGTGCACTTCATAAGTGCCTATCAATTTTATTCTGTTCGAAAAGTTGGAATGTCATTAAAATGCATTTGAAATATTTTTTTTTCTCCATTAGCCGTAATGCTACGGAAAATTTTGACTGTCCCTGTCATTAAACGTTGCATCCGATTTTCGTCAAATTTGAAAATAATCGACAAAATTATGCAACAATTATATATTTTAAATTTCAAACGATTCGGTTGGGTAGTTTTTGCGCTGTTATATGAAGACGGAGGGACAGACAGACGGGCAGACGGACTGAACGACGGCTATAGGTGCTACGTATTTATATAATTGCGAACGCACCTGAAAACTACGAACAAAATAAACACAAATCAAAACTTTAAAAAGGTGTCATTTGACACAGATAGAAATAGTGTTAAATGTACAAGAAAAAAGTTATATGTTTTATGTAAGAATAAAAATAGAAGAATCTATAATGATTCAGGTCTGAGGAAAGTGAAATGGTGCCTAAGCCAAAAATTAATACCTCTTCCGGTGTATTTATAGAGGCTTATCCTAAGTTATGTAATACAATAATAACATATATATGTTAAATTTTGCCAATATCTAAATAGTACTGGCTAGTTCCATGGGTTTTTGTAGTGTAAGTCACATAGCTGATAACTGAAATGCTTGTTGGCCATTGTTATTTTCGAAAGATTTGCTTCGCCATATTCAATTAATGAAATATCTCCGATAAAATAAGTCACATTTATCCGTTCTAAAATACTGGTTGCTAAAAATCGTAGCATCTGATTTACACTACAAGTATCCATTGAACTACATAAAAAGTGGGGAAGGATTGTACTTTGTGCCAATATATTAAGAAAAAGAAGAAACAACGTATAAAGGCACAAATAAAATGTGTTTAAAAGCATACAGCTGTTTCAAAACCTCTAAGGTTTCCTCATCAGTGCTTAAAATAAAAGTTAAAACTAAGACATTGTGTAAACAGAGGGGGGGGGGGAGAGAGAGGTGGACAGAGAGTCAGAAAAGTGTACCTTTCAGCTCTACTGCCAACGGTGAAATGCGACCACCGTTGGCAGTAGAGCTGAAAGGTACACTTTTCTGACTCTCTGTCCACCTCTCTCCCCCCCCCCCCCTCTGTTTACACAATGTCTTAGTTTTAACTTTTATTTTAAGCACTGATGAGGAAACCTTAGAGGTTTTGAAACAGCTGTATGCTTTTAAACACATTTTATTTGTGCCTTTATACGTTGTTTCTTCTTTTTCTTAATCCATGGAACTAGCCTACTATATTAATATCTTGGTAAGTCATATGACATACCGGTGCAAACATTTGGTAGAAGTTTTTTTTTAATCGTAATAACTTTCAAGGTTCACCTGTGTTACCGAATAAAAATACAATTTACATTTTTGTGGCAAAAAGAATTGCAGTTAGATTGGCGCTGTTCGCTATAGACTTCTACTTCCACTTTCACTCTCAGAACACTTTTTTGTTTTGAAATAGAATGTAACAGAAGGTAGTTTTAGAATGATTTTGTTATAATTAAAAGATGTGACGTTTATCATCAATATTGAAAAATAAAAGTGGAACATTGCGTCTCCCTGTATTATGATTTTAAACCTTGTCAATATGTAAGATATCAGCAAATATTCTACATTCATTAAATGTTTCCTTAAAGAAAATTCCAATCCAAGATTTATTAACTTGCATGCAATGCATGCAATTATTATTTATTCGTCATATTATATTTAGAGGCTTTCCATATTTGATGCTTGACTCGAATCTCGATGTAAGATTAAAAAAAAAAAATATTAAGTTCAAATAGTTTTATTAAGGAAAACCGAGGCCTGCCAACTTTCAGTTGTAGTAGAATAATTTATAAAGTATGCGTTCATATCGTTTTGCATCGGTTTCATTGAAAAAAGTACGTCATTCGGAAAATTTTGTGTCACTTTCCTTTCGTCAATTTGCACCAAGGATGACGCAAAATGCTCGCAGAAATCTAATGCTGAGCACATTCTTACACATTTGAAGAGCTAAGTGGAAGAACATGTTAAGTAACAAAAATTACATTTGAAGAAATTTCATGTGAAAGTTTTTGTTCTCAATTTTAATGATTTATTTTCTGTTTTATACCATGTGTTTAAAATATTAACAGGTATGGTACTAAACTCTCCCAGAATAACTTGTTTATATTTAATTCTCAAATATTAAAAATTATTGATATTATTGACATTATTAAATATTAAAAATATTAAATATTAATGAATAATCTCTTAAATCTTCAAGACTAAATAGAATCTTACTATTTTAGCTTCACCATGTGATAGGATACCTCATAACGCTTTCATCCAAAAGATTAAAAAAAAAATGAAAAAAATTAGTAAATGTAGCATAACATGTTCATCCACTCAGCTCTTCATTTATAAAGCTAGAAAACCTGTTGGTTGCTTGGAAACCGATCAAGTAAAAGAGGGAAAAAAGGACTAGTCTAACGATGTGTCAGACGAACGACTTTTTGAACGCTTGTCGTTTCAACGAGAAAAATAAACACCTGCGCTATCCCGGTCACACAAGCGAACTATGTACTGTTCCCACAACACAGAGCAGACGACATTATTTATCGCCGCAACAGAATGATTTCCATTCGATGTTTTCAATAAGCAAAATGGATCTTCTGCAGGAAATAAATGATTTTGTAATTTTATAATAGTTATTCAAGAAATTAGAAAAAAGAAATATACACAGGCGGTACTGGGTTCATCCTATTTTAAGTAACTGATAGAAAATTAACTTTGCTGTACACAAAATTTTACAAAAGAAAAAAAAGAAAGGAAAGAAAACGGAACGGCCACTTTACCAAACTTAACTATATTTGCTTCAAAATCTCTACAAAAATCTCTCTCTACAAAATATTTATTTATATACTAGCAAACCCCGCGGCTTTGTTCGCGTAATAGTTGAAATATGCCAAGTGATATTTGCATGACTATTTCTTATTAGAAGAACACTTTTTCAAATAATTTAAAAATTACAAATTAAGCCACAGTTTGACTAAACTTCATTATAAAAGTGCAATAGACAGATATGCGATTTTAATTAATAAGAAGAACTAAAGCTAATTCCCTATAAATGATAATTTAGAAATTATTTTGAGACTTTTATGCTCATTTCGTACGCTCATTCCACTATTAATTTTAGTTTTGAATTTTTTAGAAACCATCTTAACAAATTTACATAATAAAACTAACCATCATGCCAAATTCTAAGCTTCTTATCTAACAATCTACCACCTCTCTGGTGTTAGAGGCACCAACATAAAATGCCGAAATAGAGTTGAAATAGAATGTCTCGAAAAATGTTGAAACAGAGACTGTTACTGTTAATTTGCCAACATTAACCTTGAAATCGGTTGGTATTTCTTAATATTCTACAGAAAACGGAATTTAGATGTTTTTAACCCCTTGAGGACAAGCAATTGCGTTTGTGAAATCCTGAATTCCCACCGGAAAGTTTGAAAAAATTTATTTCTAAATAAAGAAAAGCAATTTTTCAACGATTTCCCCTCAAAGTTATAAAAGTAAAACTTAGTTAAAAGTTTCTGGCGCAAATCTTTATTAAACTTAGGTGGGATAAAATGTATCCCACCGCCCCTCAAGGGGTTTTAAAGGCTATCTTGTTGTTCCTGCCAGCCAGGTGGTAGTGACACCGGCATAAAAAATAGCCCGTAAAGGATCAGGGACTATCACTCTTGATTCGCAACCAATTACTTCTGTAATCGGTTTATTTCCTGAGATTCCATAGAAATCGTAATTTAGGACTCATTTAGA
The DNA here is from genome assembly GCA_963932465.1 of Maratus speciosus. NCBI lineage: Eukaryota > Metazoa > Arthropoda > Arachnida > Araneae > Salticidae > Maratus > Maratus speciosus. The sequence continues at coordinate 370,160,159 of OZ010799.1, read as the reverse complement.
ATGCTATTCGCTCCCTTCCTTTCGCTTCACCCATTTTTAATTTCGAATTTATTTTCCACTGTTCTTAGAGGACATTTATATTTTATAAGTAACTACCGTGCTATATTTAAATTTTCTAGCCTCTTCAGTACCGCAAAATCGCAATTTAGAAAGTTTTTTGCTGCTGCAATCCTCGACATAAAACCATTATGTTTAAAATCGGTTTCGTATTTCATACGATTGCATAAAAATCGTAATTTAGAACGCTTATAGAACCAGTGTTGATTTCAGGTGGTGGGCCGGGGGGGACATCCCCCCCGAAACAATGAGATGTCTATCCCGCCCGGAAGATTTGAGATTTAGTGTTTTCAATGGTCAAAATGTACAATTTCCCCGTGGAACTCTATAATGCCCCCTCCCGGAGCCACAGAAATCCCTCACGGAGAAAAGTGTCTGAATTCAACACTGTATAGAACGCTTTTCGCTCACTTCATCCTTTTAAATGTGGATTTTTCTTTCGACAATTCTTAGAAAGCATTTGCATCTTTGAAGTAATTACCATTCCAAATTAAAAATTTTAGACCCCTCTCAGTAACACAAAAAACGCAATTTAGAACATTGTTTGCTCCTGTAACCCTCATGTGGTAGTGACAACAACGTAAAATATAGGATATGTTGGTGCGGGGAGTGTCACCATCAATTTGAAACCATTACTTCTGAAATCGGTTTATATTTTTTGAGATTGCGTAGAAATCGCTATTTAGAACGTTTTTAGAACGCTTTTCGTTCATTTTCACCCCTTTTAAATTTCAAAATTTTAAGGAACAGGAACTATTTTAAGGAACTATTACAGTTAAGTCTGCAGCTTTTAATGAGCACGCAGAAAGCGTCTTCAGAGTTTAGTCATATATGCATTTCTTGCTTTATAATTTGCATTCAAGTCATATTTTTTTCCTCTTAGTGTTTCACTATTTTAAGTAACTATTTTTTTTTTATTCTACTTCTTTTAGACGTTTAAAATAAAATTCACGTTTTCCGAATATAAAATAAATGTACAAAATTTATGCAAAGCCCATGACATAATTAATTATTCATATTTCATTTTTTGTTTTCAAAATATATCTTTAAAAATTATTTTACAAGATGTTTTATTCTACAGAAAATTAATATTAAGAGAATGACAGATTGAAAAAGAAAAACTCATCTCTTCTCGATAATCTTGTTGTATTTTTTAAGAAGATATTTTGTATATATTACCTGTGATACAAATTTTACTTAAAAAAAAAGGAGGGGTCTTCATTATTACCATTAAATTAATTTGTGTACATTTTGAAAATTTAAGCAATGTTTTATCTAGTAAACTCTAATTATGGATATTATTATTAGTATAATTTACATAAATGAAACTTTACAATTCAATAAAACTGATAAAAATAAAAGGTGAAATACAATAAAACATTTTCAAACAGGAAATTGAATTAGAGACAGTTTGATAAAATTATTACGCATTTAATTTCCTTCCGAATCTTTTGTATAGAAAAACAAATAAAACCGAAAAATATCTGCTTCGAACTTCGAAACTTAAAAATCGTCTGCACTATTTCAGTTGTTACGACTCGACCGCAGAATAACGGATAATAAAAGTAACAGTGAAGCTTTTTAGAATAAACGCGGGAAGTTCTGTGGACAATGGACTGCATAGACGTGTTGACACGGATTTAAAAACTGAAACAAGAACGTTCTCAGGATCCAAGTTAGTTCAGCTGACAAAATATAAACCCGAGAAAATTACGGTAGCTTTGACTTGTTGAAGATGATTCAAGTCATTGCTATCGTACTTATTATCGGATTTAATTGGTTCTCCAAAATCAAAGTATCACGTACAACGTCAATGAAATTAGGTATGTAAAAATATTATTTTCCCTGTTTGCTTTTTTTTAATTACAACAATTTTAGTTAGCTTCTCATAAATATGCTGTAGAAAATAAATATTTCATTACATTTATTTTTTATTTTGTTGAAATATCTAAAATATTATTTTCCCTGTTTGCTTTTTTTTTTAATTACAATGATTTTAGTTATCTTCTAATAAACATGTTATAGAACACAAATATTTCATTACATTTATTTTTTATTTTGTTAAAATATCTAACTTCCTTTTCAACAGCTTTGATCAGATTATTAAAATTAGTGATTTAAATTGCATTTTAATCTGGTTTATTTTCTTATTTAAATATTTGGTTAAAACCACACGGTGTCCTAAATATGGAAGTATATGGACAAGTATTATAATCAATCATTAATATAATTAATAAACATTTAAAGATAATTAAATTATTTTAAAAACAGCTTTTTATAGAATAAAATTATTGGCAAACATAATTTTTTAGTTTTGTATTAAGTGATGGTCTTAAACAATTTGCATTGCATGTTTTTATTTAAAAAAATTGTATCTGCTCAAAAGAGGAATTTATAAAAAATAAGACACAACGGAAACGTATACTATTAAAAGAGATCGTAGATATGTAATGTTAAGAAAAAAAAATGATTATTTAATGTATTATTCAACCTGAGAAATGTTTTAAAATCTATAAAGAAATAGTGATAGCGGGGGAAAGCTTTTCAGTTGTTAAACATTCTTATTGAAATGTTTTCAAAGTGAACTAGAAGTCTGTTGGCAAATGAAAATATAGAAGTTACGCAATCAGTAAGAATTTAAATATGATTTTACTTTAAAAATAACGCAAATACTTGAACGGTATGAATCTAAAATGTAATAACCATCTTTTATTATTTACTTTTTTTTCTGGATAATTTTATCATTTTATTTCCTGAATGATTTTATCGAGATAAATTTCAAAGTATCGATATTATATACTCTTTATAAACAGCGTGATTAAAATGGATTTCTTATTTATAATTACCGTAATCTTGTAAATAAAATAGTAATAATAATAATGAGCCTATGCGTGGCTCTATTTTGTGTTTATGGTCTCAATTTTTATACTTTATTTACATTAAAAAGAAGTTAACCATTTGATACTGTGTTCATTATTTTGTTTTATTGTGTCATATAAAAATAAATATGATCATTTGTATTTCTAATACAATATATACAGTAGAGCGCCGATTATCCGAACAAGTCGGGTCCGACCCTAGTTCGGATAAGCAAAAGTTTGGATAAATGAGCAGGCAGTTTAAGGGATGTTCCTGACTATTCTAAAACCTTCACACTTTATCTAGGTTTAAGACTGACAGCACCAGTTAGTACTGGAGTGCTTAAAAATTGTTTTGTTTTTTTAAATTGTTTTTTGTTTACTTTTTTATTATTTAATTTTTTTTTCTCTTTTTATCATTTTCTAAACTTCAGAGATTATAATTTAAGCAAAAAATAAATTGGAAGTTAGGTGTTTTTTTTTTCTTTTTTAGAGAGAGAAATATTTGGATAATTGGAAATTCGGTTAAAAAGAAATCTTTGAGAGAAGTACGCTGTTCGGATAATTGGAAGTTCGGTTAATTGGAGTTCCGATAATCGGCGTTCTACTGTATTTATAAAACTTTCACCAGACTTTATTCTAAAAATTTCGTAGTAGATTCTAATCTCTTTGTGCTATTTATGATAATATCAGAGTTATAGTGGTCATGGCAACATATATCCAGCCAGATAGATCTTTGGCAAAACATAAAAACTTTCACATTAGACGCAAAGTAGAGTAGCTGCGGTGCTGTGTTTTATAAACAATAAGGTATTATTGTTTTAAAAAATCATAGATAGTAAGAGTTATTTTTATAATATATAATTTCATAAATAAAAATGTAATTTTGGCAATCAATTATTAAAGTTATTTTTTAATAATCAAAAAGTTGTTTTATATATGTATTTTACTTCAAGCAAACCCTGATGTAAAATAAATTAACCCTTTGTATCACCGTTCTATGCATACCTAAAAGTTTTACTTACTTTTACAGTAAGCTTAAAAATACGATTTTATTTATTGCTGCTATCTTCCAACATAACGATTATTGCCGAAATTGTTCTTAGAATTCTCAACATAATGATACTGGTGATACTCAGTTAATTTTCTATGCCAAAGCTGTATTTTTCATTTGAGTAGTTTCAAATGGTTATTGCTAAAATATACTTCGGAAATTTTGTAATGCATGTATGTGGCATAAAAGACCTAAACAATACGTATATAATGACTATATGGCACATGATGAGCGTTTCGAGTGTATATATATATGTATATAACGCTTGCTTAAACTTCAAAATGATCTTAGCAATGTCGTTACTGCGATTTTTGCATAATCAAATTTATAGGGGCCTCTATAACAAAGAAGTATCCTATTTTCTCTGCCCCAACTTGTTTGAATTACAATCATATATATATGTTTTATGGTAATCAATATCATAAAACATATAAAATTTAATTACTTAATATCGGCATTTCTTTTTATCTTTGATTTTCTTTTAATTATAAATGTTGTGTAATCTAAAAAATTCAACTTCACCAGTGACTTCGAGTTTGTAATGTGTATTAAATGAAATAAATTAATTTCATTCAGTATTTTCTATAGTTTAAAGAATATAAAAAGTACTGTATATATTATAAGATATTATATTTTTAGCACAAACTTTATTTTGATAAAGATTTGAAAATTTAAACAAATTGTTTCTTTGGTAATTTTAATGCTTTTAACAAATATCTAATTTTGAAAAAAAAAATGTGATAGATCGATCATTCAGTTGTCTTCAATATTATCATTTATTGCAGTATGAAAGAAAGGTGCAACAAAAATTGAAGTCTGCGGCGCATTGCATTTTGATTCAATAAAATTCTTCTGGTATACCCTTGTTATAGCGGCCCCTAAGTTTTAATTGCGATGTATCGCCGAAGTATATTAACGTTATAGATGTAAATGATTTTACAACATGCATAATTATGACTATGTGTGACATGCATACGTGTTTGCAACTGTACAAGTATGTCATAGTGTGACTTCACAACATTGCCACTAGAGTCACATATTCGTCACAACGTTAATGACAAATTCGTCACAAATCACACAATTTTCACAAAATTGTTACAATGTGACTTCAAAGCAGTGTCGCTGTCGTCACAGAATCATCCCAGTGTTAAAGACAATTTCGTCACAAATGACACATATTTCACAAATTGATCTCAATGTGACTTTAAAGCATTGTCACATTCGTCACAAATTCGTCACAAAGTTAATACCAAAATAGTCACAAATGACACACTCTTCACAAATTTGTCACACGGTGACTTCACAAAGTCGTCACAATGTGACATCACAAAAGAGCTCTAAAACGGCCATAACGACTTCACATTCTAGTCACAATGACTTCACATCGACGTTACGTGACGTCACATCGACGGTCACAATGTCACAGCGTGACTTCACAACGACGTCGACGTGACGTCACCATGCCTTACGGGAAGGGCTGTCATCATGAATTTCCAACCATTACTTTTGAAATAGTTTGGGTACTTTCTGAGATTGCTTAAAAATCGCCATTTAAAATGTTTTTTAGAACTCTTTTCGCTCATTTTCACCCCTTTTAAATTTCGAATTTTTTAAGAAATGTTCTTAGAGATCATTTATATCTTATTAGTAACTACCATTCCAAATTACATGTATCTGGACCCACGGCCTGATTACCAACGGGGCAAATTCCAACCAGTAAAAAGAAACAGAAAATTTTGCCTCATTCTTGGCAGAAATTTTACATGAAAACGGCTTTTAGATAAAGCTAACGTTACTTTAAAAATTTATTGGTGTAAGTGTGCCCCGTTGGTAATCAGGCCCTGTCTGGACCGTTCAGTAACACAAAAATCGCAATTTCGAACTTTTTTTTATCCTGAGCCCCCTTTAGGGGTAGAGGCACCGACATAAAATGTAGCCCATATTGGAGCAAGGGTTGTCACCATCATTTTGTGACCATTATTTTTGAAATGGGTTCGGTACTTCTTGAGATTGCGTAAAAATCACCATTTAGAGCGTTTTTTAGAATGCTTTTTGCGCATTTTCACCCCCTTTTAAATTTCGAATTTTTTAAGAAATGTTCTTAGAGATAATTTATATCTAATAAGTAACTACCATGCCAAATTCTATGTATCTGGACCCTTCAGTAATACAAAAATCGCAATTTCGAACGTTTTTTGCTCCTGCACCCCCTTTAGGGTAGTGGCACCGACATAAAATGTAGCATATGTTTGAACAAGGGTTGTCACCATCATTTTGACACCATTATTTTTGAAATCGGTTTGGTACTTCATGAAATTGTGCAAAAATTGCCATTTAGAACGTTTTTTAGAACGCTTTTTGCGCATTTTCACCCCTTTTTAATTTTGATTTTTTAAAAGAAATGTCCTTAGATATCATTAATATCTTATAAGTAACTACCATTCCAAATTTCATGTTTCTAGGTCCTTCAGTAACACAAAAATCGCATTTTTAGAACGTTTTTTGCTCCTGCACCCCCTTTTGGCCAGTGTGCATAAGATATAGCCTATGTTCTAAGTTGGACTAACACCATCATTTTGATACCATTACTTTTGCAATCGGTTCTGTAGTTCCAGAGCTTACCTCCTACAAATACACAATTTTTATCTCTTTATAATATTAGTATAGAATAGATTAAAAAAAAAATAAATTACTACGTTTAGCGTAAAATAGTACACTTAAGGGTTTACAGGGAACACAATTTTCAGCTGAAATGTAAAAAAGCTTAAAGTTTGTCCGAGGTCAAACCCAGATAGTTTATTCTGATACAGTTCACGACCCGACCCAAGCAAAATTCCTATGCAGATAGCAAGACACAACTTTTACAAAAATGGCGATTTTTTTAACCATCATTTTCCTACAATTAAAAGCCTTTTGAAAGAATATTATATACCATAAATTTTAACTTATACGCTTTTTCTGTACTACTATTTTTGATGAGAAAAATTAGACTTATTTAATCTTAGGTTTTCGATGATTAAATAAGACAAATTTATATGTTAAAAAATAGTGGTGAGAGAAAAAGGGTAAAACTTGGCAGGTATGGTATACATACTTATAGAAATAAATAAAATAAAAATTACAGTATATTTCAATAATAAATAAATAAATAAATAAAAAGAAACGTGCGCAGTTAAACTGATGGCATTGAGCTCATAGGCTATTCACGCAAATTGTATATTATACTTTTATTGCCCCTCCAAAAAGAAATGAAAGGGGATTAGCCCCCGTTTTCCCCCTTTATACTTAACCAACGAACCTCCAAATCTAATCGGCGACGCGCCTTATCAGAATAAACCTGTATACCAAATTTGAAGCAAATTAGATAATTCTCCATGAAAAACCATTCCGCTAAATTAAGAGGGGTATTAGCTCCCTCATTTCCTCCTTTATGCTTAACCAATGAACCTTCAAATCTAGTCAGGAAAGATCCTTATGAGAATGAACACAGAAAAAATTCTGCATGGAAACCCATTGATCTAAATTAAGGGAAGGGGACGTGGCCCCCTTTCCCTCTTTTATACTTAACCAATGAACATACAAATCTAATGAAGGAAACGCTATATCGGAATAAACCGGTATATCAGATTTGAAGCAAATCGAATAATTCTGCATGAAAAACCCATTTATCTAAATTAAAGGGTAGCTATCCCCCGTTACTTCCTTTATACTTAACCAATAAACCTCCCAACCTAATCAAGGTAGTTCCCTCACATAATAAACCGGTGTACCAAATTTGGAGCAAATCGAATAATTCTGCATGAAAAACATATTTATCTAGTTTAAAGGGGGGTGGGGGACTAGCCCTCTTTTCCCGATTTATGCTTTTATACTTAACTAATGAACCTCTAACTCTAATCAGGGAAGATCCTTAACATAATAAACCGGTATACCAAATTTAGAGCAAATCGAATAATCCTGCATGAAAAACCCATTTATCTAAATTAAATGGGAGTCTAGACACCCCTCTTTTCCTCCTTTATAATTAACCAATGAATCCCCCTAAATAATTAGAGGAGAGCTTTATCGGAATGAACGTAGACAAATTTTTTGAAGCAAATCATATAATTCTGCATAAAAAAAACACTTATCTAAATTAAGTTGGGATTAGCCCCCCATTGTCCCCCTTTATATACTTAACCAATGAATCCCCAAAACTAATCAGGGAAGCGCCTTATCAGAATGAAACTAGAAAAGAAATTTGAAGCAAATCGGATGTTTCCATCAAGAGTTATCGCGTTACGTACATACAGAACCGGCGGGCACATTAGTTCTCGAGCTTTGATAGCCTGTGAGCTAAAAAAAAAGAACAATAAATTACAGTATTTTTTAAACTACATGCTCGCAGTAAATAGAACCGGTACCGGATATGACCACAGAGGCTCTGTTTTGCTGTCTCCTTTCCCATACCGGATTTTCAAAACCAGATCTAACTTGTAATGATTTTAATTTCAAAGAACTATTATTAAGAATTCATTATTATTAAGAAATGCAACATTTGCTGTCTATTTAGGACCCAGTCACAAAAATCCATTCAATAAAACAGGCCTCTTCTCAAAAATCGCAATTATAAAACAGCCCTTTCACAAAATTCTATTCATAAAAACATACTATTAATTAATTATTTTAATATTGTTAGGTTTAAAAATCTGTAATTTGTAAAGAAAACAAGCTCCCCCAAAAAGGAAAACTTTAGCAAGCGATTTATGCAAAAATTAAAATTAGGAATAATTACAGATTATTACTTCAGCCATAATTATAATATAAAACATATCGAAAAAAAATCCAGATCTTTAGTAATGATTGCATTTATCTTACAGCAAAAAACAAGCGATTTATACAAGAATAGAAAAGGAATAATTACAGATTATTATTTTAGCCATAATTATAATACGAGACATGCTGCAAAAAACAAACAAACAAACAAACAAAACACAATTCCAGATCTTCGGTAATGAAACTGCTAATGATTATACAGTAGAAACTCTTTTAACCGAAACTCTCGGTTAACCGAAATCCATTTTTAAAGCTTTTAAAAAATATATCATTCCTTGTATGCAAAATCAATTTTGAACGTTTTTTTTTTTTTTTTTTTTTTTTTGCAAGCGGTCCTTTTCGAACTACGAGTACATATGAATATTTTCGATTCCCTTTCTTAGAGTTCCTTTGAATTTAACTTGAGCTCCCGTAAGCTGTGGAGTAGAACGAAGAAAACGAACAAATTAGCAATTCTGAAGCTTTTGAATGTTTTGCAAAACATTTGGCACGTCTGGAGCAGCAGAAAGACTGTGATACTGGTGAACTAAAAATATTAAAAAACTCCGTGATAGAGTTTCAAAGCAAAGGCAATCGAAACTACGACAAACAAAACATTTTTTCAAACCCTTGTGATATGTGTAAAAGGTACTTGATTTCACAATTAAAATTCAGGTAATTTATTCTTGTTTCTATTTTTCTATTACTTTATTTTTAATAAGAAATATTGCATGCATTTCTCTTTAATCTTAAAATTGAAGCACTCTCGATTATTTGAAAATTTCGATCTTCCGAAAGAGGATCGGTTTCAATTACTTCGGATAATCGAGGTTCTACTGTATTTATCTTACAGCAAATAACAAGCAATTTATGCAAGAATTAGAACGTAGAATAATTACATATCATTATTTCAGCCATAATTATAATATAAGACATGTCGCTCAAAAAAAATTTCAGATCTTTAATAATGAGACTGATAATGAATGTATTTATGTTAAAGCAACTAACAAGCACTTTATGAAGTTTTACTTACACGAACATAAAAAAAATTACCGCGTAATTCACATTTGATAAAAATGAAGTAATGTTGATGAAATTTAATCGTTTCTCGGATGCAAATTTTAAACAAGAAGTAAATTTGTAAACTACAATAAGAATATTAAATATAAATAAATATTTTCTTGGTACTGTGAAATTTCGTTTGTATGTTCTGTGCATCTTTCGCTAACGAAGGTACTTCAAAGAAAAAATTGAGCCTTTTTTTCCGATATAAGGGTCAATATCACAAAATAAGGAAATTGCAGTCCGCACAATAAAATTTCTAGTTAATGATATATAAAGCAATTTCCTTTTTTACATTCTAAGAAAAAATATTGTTCGAAGTATTTTCAAGAAATATTATATTCATAATAACACAAAAATAAAGCAATTAAAAGACTTAAAATTTCAGATTATCATTTTCCAGGCATATCGCACTGTGATGTGTGCAAAGTAAAAGGCTTTCTGCTATCCTGCACAAATGTCTTTTTCTAGTTTTTTTTTAGTATTTCTAATTAATAATTATACCTTACACAAACATATATGTGGAAGGTAACAAGTTCTGTATTTTACAAATAATTTTACATAATTAAAATATGATTGTCACTTAAAATGAATGTGATTGCTCATTTTAGTTCTTTATGAGGTATAAAGATGGCGCTGCAGAGTAATTCTTCTTGTTCTTGACATAGTTCAAGTCAGAAATAGTAAAATCATTGCTACCAGCAAGATCTTTTAGATATTTCTTTGAAAATAATGCGTTTAAAGGCTATGTAAAAACTTAGTAGGGTTTTATTATGTCATTTTCCTGTCTTCTATAAATTGCAAATAAAACTGAACATTACACAGAATTTGAGGTACTATAGAGGAAACATGTTCCTTTAAACAAAATTAAAATGTTAGACCTAAAAAAAACAAAAACAAACAAGAATGTAAAAAATGATTTGGAATGAAATTGTCATTACCCTGGCATACATAGGCCAAGAAAATGACACATAATTATAATTACATAAAAATGAACGTAAGCTCTTCAAACTTTAACAATTTTACATATACATTCCTTTATTCAGCTGTTCAACTAACATTTGAAAATATCTGAAGCTTTGAAACAATTTAAATTTTCAAAATTTTTGTTTTCAAATTCTCACATTTTGTGATATTCACCCATAAACATATGAAAATTGAAAAAAAAATCTAAAAAAAAATAAATATATATAATAATCAGAGCAAATTCTCTACTTATGTTTCCTACCACAATATTTCAGTATTTTTAGAAAGTAATTACAAATTAATAAATTAAAATAAAGGCATTTTCATCTAGCAGGCCGCAGGTGATAAATGGCCAATTATTCTTTATGTTTAATCTGTATGCCAGTTACAAAAGCAATGGAGGTCATTATGCAAAAACCTACGCTCACCAAAATATCCCAAATGGCTGTAAAACTGCAATAGTGAAATATTTTAAGCACTATGAAGTAGAAAATATTAAAATATTAGGACTAATATTTTTAATATTCTTTGATCAATTAAAAGTTTGATATTAAATTCTGATTACAGGTTTAGAAAATAATTTAAGAATCCTGAATAGATAGTTTAAATAATGTTTTTTTTCCCTGTTGCCATATCTTAAATAAAAAAAAAAGCAAAAGTTACATGTTTATTATGAATTCACTAGTTCGTGCTTTTTTCCCAGAATAAATGAAAGAAATTAATTTTTCATAATCGGGATCTATGTGAAAATAAAATATTCTAACGAAATTCTTTACGGACAACATGAATTGTACTCATAAAATTAAGCGTGATTTCTAAGATAATCCAAGGATTATAAAAGAGTGTTTAACCCCTTAATTCTAGCTCCCGTGATATTCACGGGCTGTGTCTTTTATTCAGATTGTTTGATTCCCACCAGTTTTACAAAATAGTGCAATTGGGTTTATTATGGTATCATTTTACCTGTCATTAAATAAAGTGAATATTTCTTTTTCAAAAAGTGGCGCCAATAAGCAATTTGAAATTTTAAACCGTAATTTAATGCGACCGTTAACCCCTTGAGGGGTGGTGGGATATATTGTATCCCATCTAAGTTTAATTAAGATCCGCACCAGAAAATTTAAATTAAGTTTTAATTTTATAACTTTAGGGAAAATAAGAGAAAAAACTGCTTTTACTTATTTTGAAATAAGATTTTTCTAAATTTTCGGTGGGAATTTAGCATTACACAAACGCAATTGCTTGCCCCTCAAAGCCTTAAATGGTTAAAGAAAAAGCTGTTTTTACTTTTATACTTATTTACCAATACAAACATCTGTAAAAATTGAAAAATATTAACAAAAGAAAACTCAAAATAAAAGTTTCTTTAAGCTATAGGAACATAGTTGCCACGTCTGGATGATTTTTAATTTAAGCATTCTGAATTCTCACCAGTAAATTTTCATAGTTATTTTTGCTTTATAATATGATAAACTTTCCATAAATAAAATTGCTGTTCAAAATTTCATGGTGTAAATTTAATATTTCTAAATAAAACACCCGCCAGATGCGGCAACAATGTATAGAATATAGTATTTTCAACTTATGTTTCCTACTTTTATTCGAAATCAACATAATACATATACTGTTTTGATTGCGATTTTCTGTTTTAGAAAACAGGACTGTGATACAGAATAATTGCAACTTATTACTTCAGCCATCAATTTAATCGGAGACATGCTGTTTACAAGACAATTTCAGATGTTCGGTAATGAGACAGTTAATGAATGCAATTATGTTGAAGCAACTAACAAGCAATTTATGCATTAATATTTAGCAAAATTTTAATGACATAATGCAGAATTCTCAATTAATAAAACCAATTTATCTTAATGAAATTTATTCCTTTTACGTACATGTATTTTTTAAGAAATGAATCAACTTCTAAACTATACTGAGTAAATATTAAACAAACTAATTAATTAAATAAATAAATAGAAATGCTTAATTCATCGTTAAAAGTTAAACTTAAACTTACACTATGTGCAAAATTACTTAAAAGATGAGATAGTATTTAAAAATGTTAAATTACTTTAATACCTTAGTACTTTCAACTAAAAAAAAAACATAGTCTTCGTCAGAGAAATATAAGAAATATGACTGTTATCAACATCTAATTTTCAAAATCCACGTAGATGGTGACGAAAGGAGTGAAAGTGGAAGTCGATTTTTAGATCCGTAAAACATTGGGAAATTAAAACATGGATATAGGGAAGTGGAAATATTACTCGTTTTATGATTCTTTAAGTAAACTGAGCCAAATTCTGGGTATGTTGTAGGATAAAACGTCATTACAAACAGTATTTTCTTTAGTACAAATTTCTATTGATTCGCGGATAATTAAAGCTGTTTGTACCCAGAATTTGGCTCAGTTTACTTAAAGAATCATAAAACGAGCAATCTTCCCACTCCCCTATATCCATGTTTTATTTTCCCAATGTTTTCCGGATCTAAAAATCGACTTCTACTTTCACTCCTTTAGTCACCATATACGTGGATTTTGAAAATTAGACGTTAATAACAGTCGTATTTCTTATATTTCTCAGACGAAGATTATGTTTTTATAGTTGAAAGTACTAAGGTATTAAAGTAACTTAACGTTTTTAAATACTGTCTCATCTTTTAAGTAATTTTGCACATAGTGTAAGTTTAAGTTTAATTAATTAAAACTGATTTATTGAGAGAATTTTTTTGTAAGAGCCAGAATGATTCTAATTAAGATATGTATATTCTTTAGAATTTCCAAGGCGTCTGGCAGTACTATCTCATATTGAAACTTTTATTTAATATTTAAATAGCAGTATCCGTAGCCACCTCGTTTAATTGTAGAAGTTATAATATTTTTCTCGGTTAAATAAGATGGGGAAATTTGTTAAATATTTGTGGTAGAATTGTGCGCATCTTGGCTGCAATACAGTAATATGTACTTGTACAGTCATGCGAAAAATAGTAAACATCCCCTACTAACTCTGCAACAGACTATAGTAGAAGAAAGTTACTGGTACCAAACGATTGGAGATAAAGTCTACATTTTAATGATGTATATAAATTTGCTTATTGGGCCATATACAAATGAAAAACAGATCAGATTTTTTTTTTTTTTTTTTAATTTCAATACCCACTTTTAACCAGTTCAAACTATTCCTAGATACGAAATTTCCAGTCATTTGGATGATAAGTTTTTGAATTATAAACATTCAAAATTTAGAGCTTCTAATGTTAAATTTACATTTTCATATTTTTATTAATGACTCCTGAAATTATAATCCTAATGTACTAATTTTTTGTGTGGTTATAATTATAAAAAAACCAAACATAAACACATTGAATTTATAATTTAAAAGATCTTATAATATGAATTATGAAATTAACATTAGAAAAAAATGAATTGCAGGTTATGATTTTTTTGATAGATTTATATTTATTATTTCATGCTCTATGCTAAATCAGAATCGTATAAGACTCCAATATACTATTGTATTAGAAGATCGTGCTCTTCAGCTAATACTACGTATTTTTGTATGTTCTCTTTTTATAAAAGATTGAAAACAAATATTATATACCTATTACCTCTATATACTTATTTACTTTACTTCTGTAAAGATTGTTAGACTTAATTTAGGGGAGGTTAGGGGGGGGGGGGTATGATAAACTTTTTTTTTTTACTAATTTTTTACAACCCTTAGAAACCTATTTTCAAACAAATTTTGCGTGTTATCTTATAAAGTGACGTTTTATTCATTTATTAAAAGTATTGTGAATTTAAAAAATAATCATTCAAAAAAATATATTCCAATTATTGTGAATAGTTACTACTGTAACAAATCTCCCCATTGCTGGGGAGGATTGATACACTAGCAACGGGGGTTTGATACATTGTTATGTAAATTTTAAAAAAATGCAGTCAATTCAATTTATGTGTCATACAATTTTTTATGATAAATCTAGAAATGTTTAAGTCAAATTTAAAAAGAAATGACATTTACATGTTTTTTACAAAAATATTTAAACAATTGCTATTATTTAAACAATTCTATTAACACACTTTTTAGAAAATAAATAATGAAAAAAAAAAACCCTAGCGATCTTTCTGCAAGAAAAAATGAAGTGAACATTGTTGATTTGCAAACAATTTAACATAGATTCAGCACATTTAAGATTTCTTTAACCCTTTCAGGTCAAAGCATTTTCAATATTAAAATGTTGAATAAATGAATGGCACCGCAATTTACCAACAAATTTCATTGGAGATAAGAAAAGGGATATATTTCACTTTCATATTAAATGGAAAATATTTTACAAAATGCTGGTGCCAATGTGGCATTTGGGAATTAAAATTAAGCAGTTTCATAAACATACCACCACCACTGAAATGGTTAAAAGAAAATCTAATAACTCTATCATTTTGGTAAGTAAAATCGTGTGGATTTAACGTTTTTTTAATTTGCCCTTCGTCAATTATAGAAACATCTTCCTTTTCAGGCCATTTAAACTTTTTTCCTTCTACATGACGAGCAAAACGAACTAGCCATCTATCATCGCACTGCTTTTCTATGTAATCTACATAATGTCTATGAACAGTCTCTTTGTTCTTCCTTACAAATTTCAGCAGCTCCTGCTGTGAAACAATAATGAACATTACAGTGCTATATTAGTTTACAACTTAAAAAAACTATTAAATTTCAAATATACAAGTGCATCATTTCTCCCCAGCACTAATGTACCATTTCTCACTATCATGCCTTATTGGATTTTCAATCACTTTGTATAAATGCAGTTGCAAAATTCTTATCTTCTTTCTGGTAAAACTTACCCTAACAATGTGCGTTACAAATAAAAAAAATTACAAGATATTATCTTCACAATAATAAGAGTTATGAAAGAAAATCAATATTTAAAAAAATTTACATTGACATTCCAAAAGTCTTCAAAATTAAAAGGAAAAAAAAAACGTTGTCAGTTCTTCACTGCTAAATCCAGCTAATGATGACCTCTGCTAATAAAAGAAGACTTTACGTCTGTTACAATGGCTGTTAATGTCATTTGTTGAGAAAAATTGTCAATGTATCAACCCTCACTATGTATCAAACCTCCCCTGCCTCCCCTACTATCATACACTAAAATGTATCTGTATGAAAATTAGCTTTTTTTTTTATTTTGGGAATAGATAGCTTTTTAACTAGTTGTTTGCTTCGTTAGACAATGTCGGTTATTTGTACTTGTTAACCCTTTCCCACGCAGTATGCCCACGTCGGGATACCTAATTTTAATTACAAACTTATGAACGGCACCTAGAATATTTTAGTAAAATTTTGCTTTTACAATGAACATTTCAAGTAACATATTTTTAATTTCTAAAAAAGATCGTTTTTAAATTCCAGCGTCAGTCAATCATTTCACTATTTTACAACAAAATTTCTCTGTGCCGGAAAGGGTTAAACAGTATAGAACGTTACTTTTTCTCTAAAACTCATTTTTCGTTTATTTTTTAATATTTTTTCTATCATAAATAAACAATATTTTTAGTTATATTCTCTCAATTTCTTCTTCTAATCACAATTCTTCAATTCCCGGAAACTCCACCTCCAGTGTTGATTTCAGGGGGTGGCCGGGAGGGGACATTCCCCCACGGAGCAATGAGATGTCCCCCCCGGAAGATGTGAGATTTTGTGTTTTCAATGGTCAAAAAGTACAATCCCCCCGGAACTCTATAATGTCCCCCTGGAGCTACAGAAATCCCTCCCGGAGAAAAGCGTCCGAATTCAACACTGTCCACCTCTTTCTCACGGATTATTCAAGCCGAATTTATCAACCTTTCCTATAGCTTTAATCGCTTCATTTTCTTTAAAGTCGCATTACAAATCACTTACAAAAACTAACATATTTCTTATATAAGAATGTAAGAAAATCCGACACAAATTTTTTCCCATGTACATAAAAACAACAACAAAGACTTGGTGCTCAGGGTTGCTAATTTGACCATTTACTAAATTTAGAATTCAAAAATTAAATTCCGAAAAACAAATTTTTACTTTAAATAATGACGAAACGGCTGTAATTAATAAAGCGAAAATTACGATTCGAAATTTCTTGTATGAATTTGGAATAAATGAAGAGGTTAAACCGTCAATACTTGTCAGGTAATAGACTATTTTTTAACAGTGTCTCAAAGCTAAGGGAATCAGTTTTGTTACTTGAGTAACAAACAAGTAAAAAAACAGATAAACATATAAAGTTATAAAAATGTTATAAAAAATTTAATACATTTTTGGTATATATAATTTAAATTAAAAAAGCTTTCATGTAGAATAATCAACCTTAAAAGCATAATTTTTTAGTTTGTTTAAGAAATATATATATATGAAAAAAATCAGAGATACATTTTTCGTATAAAACGTCAAACTTTTCTTATGTTACACATCTGCAATAAAAGTAAAAACTAAAATATTGCAAATTAGTAAATATTTTAATAAGTATAAATCTAAATACCTATTGTTTTATATAATTTTTAATTTTGTAAAATTTAACCCTTAAATGCCTGAAATAGTCTTTTAGAATTGTATTTTTTAGTCTTATATTAAAGATTAGACAGCAGAAATTTTAAGATAGATTTTTTACTTTATTTAGTTGCATATTTCTGTACTTTTTACAGAATTGTTATTTCTGTATAAATATAGTGGCTGCCAAGGGTTAAATGAAAAGTGATGCAGATATGCATCACTATGCATCGAAGGGTTAATTACCAATCTGATATACTGTAAAATTACATTCTCGTTCTAAATCAGGGCTCGTACTTTCGGTTACATTTCTACTTACATTTTTACTTTAATACCAATACATCTATACAGAAACTTTTGCTGCATGTATAAAGAGATTACATAGATATAAGCTTTCTTTATGAAAATGTTGGTGTTTAAAGGAAAAAGGTAATTAAAAATGCAAGCACCCGTACGAACCCTGTAAAAAATGAAGAATTGAATTTTCTGAACAGTCACAATGTAATGTGGATATCTTTGATAATTAATTACACTTAAGATAACATGTTGTAACATACCTTTAATTTTTGTACGAGCAAGAAATTAATTTTTATTCCTTTAAATAATAGTTATGGTTTTTATTTAAAGAAGTGGCAAATTAATACTATTTTTTTACCTTAAAAACGAGCTAAAATTTATGGTTGGAATTTTCAGTAATTTCTTAATTAAAACTAAGTCAAACTGGCAACACTGTTGGCGTTTTGTCTACTCGAGGAAATTGCTGGTTACGAACAATAAAATATAGAAATATTTCTGAATTGAAAAATCCCCCCCCCCCTCAACGCCAAGAAAGTTGAAAATATGCAAAGGAAAAAGAAATCATCTTTAAAAAAAATTTGTTTCGTGTAACCAGTAATGCTTTTGGAACAAGATAAAGAAATGTATCTATAACTCATTCTAAAGTGTATTACTAATAATCGACACCGTCAACCGGGGTTACTTTGGGCCACTTTTTCTGGTTCCACTAGCATTTCCATTACTTAAAAATATTATATATGATTTTTCAACGTCGAAATAGAGTTGTAAAGAATTAAGATGAAACAATGAAGCAAATTGTATGGTTTTAAAGAGGCAATTTTTTATTTATTTTATTTTTTAACTGTCTTTAAAGTTTTGGAGCAAAGTAGCCCCTGCTAGGAGCTTCTTTCTTCCATTCACTTAGTTTCATATAAATTGAATACATTTTATATGTTGGACTATTCAAACCCTCTTGCAATAGGACCTGCTAATGAATTAGCACTGCAAACTCAATAAACATTTTTTTTTAATACATTTAAACACAATAAACCAATTGTAAATATTAAAAACCCTCAGAAACTACAACAAAAACAATTAATGTAACATTTTGCTACAGTAACATTTGAAAAAAGTGTTACTTAAAACATTTTTAAAGAGATTTGGGTGTATAAAAGGCATTTCTAAGTAACTGGGGCTACTTAGAACCAAACCAGGACTGGCACAAAGTAGCCCCGAAAAACTAGTCTTCATGTTAGCTTTAAGAAAACTTATCATTTCCTGTACAAATAAAAAGTTAAAGGAAAAACTATGATCGCACATGGGTTATAGGTTACTAAAGGCAATATTTTGATACCTTATTTGCAGCTCTTATCCAGATTTTTTCACTACAGAAAGTTTGGAGGGTAAAAATCTACACATGAAAACAGTTGTTTACAAACACATCCAGTGTTGCCACTAGCAAAAATTTAAATTACCCCAAACTATACAAATATCCTATAGTAAGGTATAAAATATTTTTAAAGGACAAAAACTCCAAATTATCCTGTATTGTTTGTTCAATACAAAGAATAAATACTTTTTTTATGTGATGAACCAAAGTAACCTCGCAAGAACCAAAGGTACGGTATGACGGTATATTAAATGAATTTATAACAAGTTATTTTAATGGTACTTATAAGTACCGTCAGTACATAAAGGGTTAAGGACAAGTTCTACTCCTTTGGTCAAAAATGTACGTCGTTTTTAACACTTTCCAACAAAGTTGGAAAGTGTTTATGACTTCGGATTGTCTGTCCGTCTGTCCGTCTGTCCACGCTCTAACTCTCGTAAATATGCTCGGATCGTTCTGAAATCTTTGGATGTTAGTGACCTCTACCATAGCACGTTCCCTATTTCAAATGAAGTTTGTAGCATGTTTAGTTCATTTACAGGGACTGTCAAAAGTTTTCCGTTACATTACGGCCAATGGGAAAAAATCGTTTCAGCTGATTTTTAATGGTGTTACACTCTTTCAAACATAGTAAAATTGATATTCATTTATGAATTCCACTAAAATATGCATTCTGTTGAATATTTGGTGCAAAGAATGGTTATTGTTCATTTACAGAGCCACACAAAAGAATTCCGTTCATAATGGTATAGGGGGAATTGTTTGCGGTGTATTTGAAAAGATTTCAGATACTATATTGTATCCAAATTGCTATATATTAGTAATGATTGCTCGAAATGCATTTTTAATTATTATATGCGCTTTTTTCACTATATTTATGCATACTATAAAGTGCGTATAAATGCTATAGTTCATATACAGGGCTACAGATATGAATTCGTAAAGGTTACTGAGTATGAGCATAAGTTGCTTAAAGGTGGGTCTTGAAGGAGTTATGTATTTTTACGCTGAAATGAATTTAGTTTACTAAGAAATATTTGTAGAATATAGATAAAATTACATACAGGGCCACGCCAAGAGTTCGATACATGGCCGTCTATGCGTAATAATTTCAGGAAATGTAATTTCAGTACTTTTAAGAGAGTTTTTGTTTGGATTAAATTTTAGCTAAATAGTGGCATGTAATAAAGGTTCTAGGCAAACTATAGGGCTGTACAAAAGTATTCAAGTATGTTTCCATCTATTAGTATAAATTGCTGAAAGATGAATTCCAACCTGTTATGCATTTTCTTGCTAAACTAAATTTTTCCATATATAGTATATATATCAACCTACAGATCAAATACAGGGCTGCTCAAAAGAATCGGAATGCATATTTGGCTATGGAAGGTAACTGCTGAAATTAGTTTTTCAAATCTTTTATGCGTTTTACAAAATGTTTACTTAGTTATCTTATTTACGTAATTTCCCTAAATAACGAAATTTTGTTAAAGCATTCAGGAAGTGTTGGAAAATGTTTCATAATCTATGCTTAACGCATGATTTTTCTTTCTTGTTACTATTTGTTTTCGGTTACAAAGAAAAGAGATATATCCACTTGTTTCCTCTGTAGCCGAGTGGTTAAGACACCACTCCACTCATCGCCTGCGAGCGGAGGGGAGGTGCCGGGTTCATCTCCTGGCGACTGCGTTGCACACTCTTTGTGAAGTTCCTGTATACAATCTTCAGGTGTTGTCTATTAACTTGTCTCTATCCCATCCTTATAGTCCGGAAGCCGGTGCCCTCGAAAGCCACGTCAGCGCAGAACTGAATATTTTGTAAGTAAATCGATAGTAAAAAGACATAGGTACAAAATGAGGTAGGTGTGACTAGGTTTGACAAGCTGAAAATATGGTTAATGAAATTACTTATTATAAAAAAATTATAATATTTTACCGTTATCGCGGATTTTGATCATTCTTAGAACATTTTATAAAAAATGTTGTGCTTTTTCAGAAAAACTTGGTATGGCCAACTTTATTCTATTGAAAAAGTCTGTAATACCTCTTTTAAGCCCTTGGGGACGAGCGACACGTATACGTGCCGCATGAAGCGCTCAGAATCCTTGTTTTTCCTCACCAGTAAAATTTTACTGTAAAATTTGCCTTATTTAATCAGTGCATTTTCTCGATTCAAGAAGACACAAATTTCTGTTTTTAAAAAACGGTGACAAAAGATTAAAAATTTCGTAAACGGTTCCCATCCCGAAGGGACTAAGGAAGCGGCCGGTGATAAAATTTCACATTTATTTTGATTTGAATTTTTACCTGTGGTATCTTTATTTCGCGTCTGAAAGTGACGGCTTTCCGCAGAAACGATAAATCCTTACAGCTTTTTAATAGTAATTAATTTAAATCAAATTATTTTCGGCTAGTCAAACATAGTCATACCTAGCTCAGTTTATTCGCATGACTTTTTACTATCTATTTACATAAAAAATTTCAATTCCGCGATGTCTTTCGATGTCACCGGTTCCCGGACTATTATACAGGGTGTATTTGAAAAAAAGAGAGCAAAACTTTATAGGGTGATACAACGTAGCTATACGAACAAATTTCGTCGTAGAATGTATGGTCGGATGGCAAGCGGTTGGAAGTAAAAAGGTAGTTTTCCATTGTCGCAGTTACAGAATTAACGCAAGAATGAGGGGAAATACTTCAGAAAACATTTTATTAACAGGAATGCAATTAATGTACATGCTCAAAGAAATTGCACAAAAGATCTTCCGCCAGCTGCAATGTATGCTTCACACCTGCGGGATAGGGGCTTGACGCACATTTGAGAAGACACCAGGGATTTCCTGAAAATCGCTGGCAACAACGGCAATCCTGGCGACTATATTCACATCGATTAAAATAATAAAACTTTGTAAAAAATTACCATAAAATAAAAAAATACATAGGAAGCGTTTCAAGCTAAAAATATAACAGCTCGTCATCAGCTACAGTAAACACGTGTCCGTAAGGGGACAAGGTCAATAATGAACTGAAAGGCAGAGAATGTTGCAAAGAATGAGACAGATGGCGCTAGCTGAAAGGATCGCATGCAGAAGAGAAAAGTGTTGCCAAAAAGATAGAAGAGAAAGTGATAGGGAAAAAATGGTAATAAAAGAAATAAACAAAATTAAAATAAAATAAAAGAAGTAAATTAAAAAATATAAATAATAATAATAAAGAAAGAATTATAAAAGAATAAAACAAGAAAAAACAAAACGATCCTTTTTTTCCCTATCAATTTCTCTTCTATCTTTTTGGCAACACTTTTCTCTTCTGCATGCGATCCTTTCAGCTAGCGGCATCTGTCGCATTCTTTGCAACATTCTCTACCTTTCAGTTCATTTTTGACCTTGTCCCCTTACGGACACGTGTTTACTGTAGCTGATGACGAGCTGTTATATTTTTAGCTCGAAACGCGTCCTATGTATTGTTTTTAATTTATGGTGATTTTTTACAAAGTTTTATTATTTTAATTGCTTCATATCGCCAGTTTTCGGTGCTGTTTCGCTAGATTCATATCGGTTTCAATGGGCACTCGTAGACTAGGCTTTTCGTATGGCCCCACAGGAAAAAGTCCTAACACGAGAGATCCGGCGATCTTGGTCGACAAGCTATGGGACCACCTCGACCCATCCATCGCCCTAGGACAGAGGAAAACTATCTTTTAACTTCTCACCGCTTGTGTTCCGACCATATAGGGTAACTCTAGGACAGATGGCCATAGAGGAGAGATGGCCAGCCTAAATATTTCCGAAACCTGATCATAGATTGCAGCATAAACTTTGTTCGTATGAAATAGCTCAACGAGTTTATTTATTGCGACGTGCAGTTGTGTTTTTCGATTATAAAAAGTAAGAGTGATTTTAATGTTTATTTAATTTAGTGGTTGAATATTATTTTTTTTTGACTTAGGTATCTGAATATTTTGCAGTACGTACGTTATATATATATTTTACTATATGGACATTTAAGGCATGTATATAATTTAATCTTTAATTCTAAGCCTAAATCAAAGACGTACAATGGCTATTGATGCTTTAAATTGGGCGACCATCAGTCCTTCAATTTCAGGAAAGATGGCCACATGAAATCGAGCAGAGATGGTCACCTTTAATCAATATTTTAAAATTATACGGAATGATGATTTTAACTAAATATAATTAAATTTAAAATAAATGTAGAACGTTTATGTTATGTTTATAAATATATTAATTGATATAATTGTTTAAATTTTAACAAATATAAGTATTTTAATAATAATAATATAATAAGACTTAACGATTTATTTGTTACAGAAAATACTGAAAAACTTCGTAAACCTTCATAACAGAAACTGATTAAGTTGATAAATAAACTGAATTAACGTAATAAACCTAAAATTAATGGGAGAAAAAAAAACACGACGCTCCCAGTAGCGAAGAAAACGAAATACATTTAAATTATCAGATTCTACAGATTCCGAGAAAATAGAATTATATTAGGATCACTTTTTTGGTTGTGCAAAACAATATAATATTACATTCAAAGAGGTTATCTGGGTACAATGCATAAGATACCTGAAATGGTTCCATTAAACGTGTAAGGATAGTTGGGGTAACTGGACCCACGAGGTAACTGTGCCATAGGCTATTTCATAAAAAACCGTTGAGGTATTTTAAGTAATAGCTTTTGTGAACAATGCCCCTTAACTTCTACTTCCTAAAACAACGTGTGTCAACTCAATCACAACTCTCTCTTTGCTGTGATAGGTTGTGGAAAATTAACGTTTCTTTTTTTAAAAACAACGTCCATTTGGTTGAACTTCCTCGGCTTTTTATTAAAATACTGTAAGTACTTTTATTAAACAATCTTTTTTTTTTTTTCTTTTAAGATTAGGCATATAACTACGTTAATATTATTAGGTATCTATACATATTTACTTCATGTTTCAAATGTAAGCCCGGTGTCCCAGTTACCTCATAATGTTTTCAAGAATGGGGTAACTGGGACATGTATCCGTGGTAACTGAGCCATGCTGGATCCAGTTACCCCAATAGTTATAAATAATTTTTTTGAGTTTCTCTTACAACGGGAAGTGAATTTCTCCATTATTGTTTGCTCACAATAAAGAAAATTATAGACTACCTTATTAAAATTACGTAATAAAATTTTAAAAAAGCATATTGAGTGGTATCAAACCAAATTTCTTGACCCCTTGAGAAGCGGTGATGCCGTTATGGCATCACATAATTTTAATTCCTAATTGCCACATTGGCACCGGAATTTTATAATGAAAATTTCACCTTTTCTAAGTACGCAAAAACATACTTTTACTTATTTGCAAAGAGATTCTCTTATAAATACTGGTGTCACAAAATTATTTCAACATTTTACGAATGCAAGTACCTTGCCCCTGAAAGCGAGATAGCCAAACCTTGAAATTGTACGATACACAGGGGTCGCATTCTATAGGGAAACTTTTATGGTTCCTACCACTATTTTGAAAATAATACCGTCATCGCACATTTCTTTAGAATATGTTAAATAACATGATCATGAAGGTAACTCATTGAGGGTTCTGGTAGGAACAATAAAATTTTCCCTATATAATGCGACCCCTAGATACAGATAAAGTACTTAAGTACTTACGTAGCCGTTTGTTCATAGATTTACCTTGCTATTTTTTCTTTAAAATACAAATGTGACTTTTATACTTATTACCAATACTAAAGTACATAAGTTCTTACTTAATTTTTATATTTTTGGTATAAATAAATCTAATATTTTCACTTTTAGTGCTTTTTAGACACATTGACAGGAAAGTTTTCCCTTACAACGCTCTTTATTGACACATAATTTACATGATCTTCCTGGTTTAAATTTTTTTAAGTTCTTTGCACTTTTTCAAAAAGGACATGATATCCCTTATGGAAAAAAAAAAAAAAAAGAAAAAGAAAAAAACGCGTGTGGAGCATAGACCTTTCTGCCCCACTTACCCCATTTTTATGGCGCAACTGGACCCATGAGCAAAAAAAGATGAAATATGAATATTTTTATATTTTTAAATATCAAAATGTAATTTTGAGCATTTCTGTCTGATAGAGGGAACCTAACTGAACACATTTAGAGAAGTTCAGACTTTAATTCAAATGAACATTAGCTTTTTGAAGCTGAATTGTCAGAAGCTCCATTGTCACATTGTAAAATCATGGCCCAGTTGCCCCAACACTAACCTTACAAATTATCAAGACCTTTTCCAAACGTGTAATAAAATTTTACGAAAAGTGAAAGATTGAAATTATACTTCAAATTTTCTTTATTCGAGTTTTATTCACTCATTTGTCATCATATAACTGCATGTTTACAAATTGCTATATGTTTTTCATAATTAACCATATGAAATGTGTTATTCTTTTGCTATTTAACTTCACCTTTTCTTTCTTGTATTGGATGGTTATCTCTCCTCGGCTGTAGGAGAGATGACCATCTGCCATTTTAATTCCGATTTTGTTTAACGCTTTTTGTTTTCAATATTTAATTATTTTTTCCATAAAGTATTATGAGTATATGTATAAGAATTTTAATTATTCATAAAATTTTTATTTTAATCTTTAAAAACTGTGGCCATCTATCCTAGAGCTATCCTAATTTGCTCATTCTATCAACCCAAAAAAGTTTTGCCCATTTTTACAGATACACCAATGTATATCGACGACGGCTGATAAGCGGGCACTTGATGCCAAGTGCACAAGTCGGATGTATGCGTTCAATAAACAAACAAACAAATCTTAGGACTTTTACATTATATTTATTGACATTTTAATTATATATTTAATTTTTTGTGTAAAAATTTAATATTATGTACTGGCTGTTTCACCCGTTCTACGCACGGGAGTTCATGAATTTAATTCTAAAACCAAAATTTAAAATAACTATTCGATGTAGAAAAATATTTTTTATTACTGTGCAATTTTGTTTTATGAAATTTAATTTATTATGTTGCTATGGGGCAGCAGACGATAAAGCGATATCTTTGGAATAACGGAATAAATAGAATAAAAAGTTTTGATGTTTATGATAAAACGTGTTTCTTTTTTTTTAAAAAAAGGTAATACTTAAGCGCAGTTAAATAATCTGTAATTATTTGCCTGTGAGGTTAAAGAATTATCGCAATAACCGCTACAGCTTCTTAGATTGCAGCGTGGCGTATATAATATGTTTATCTCTAATTATTTGCATCTGAGATAAAATAATTATCGTAAAACCCGCTAAAGAATCTTAGAATTGCAGCGTTACGTACGTAATATGTGTATCTCACATTGCCGTAAACAGTTAGAACTGGTTAGAACTCGCGCAATTACGGATTGGACATAAAAAAGGCAAAAATTCGTCAAAAACATAACATTTTCAAATTTTTTAGCCCAATCGTTTATGGGCCACCTACCAGCAACCCGTGAGCCAAATTTCGTAACCCTGCGCCCTGTGGTTTCCGAGTTTTTGAGGTTAGAAAGACATGCGCACAGATTTTAATAGGGTAGATTGTGCAGATGTGCCATAGACTTCCAATCGGGAAGCCGTGATTCTTCGCTCATAATCCTCTGAAATAAATTGGGTCACCATATCATGAACTGGAATTAAATTTCCTGGAACTTATGCAAACATTTAGCTTAAAAAGTTGATTTTTGACAAAATGGCGGTCATTTGAATCAAAAATGACACTGTTCCGCCTTATTTTGCGAGCTCTAAAAATATTGGATCAATGGAAATTATACTTTTCTATGGTATAAGCTCTAGCAAAAACGATTAGCTTTCTTTTAAATAAAAAGTGAAGGAAATCCGTCTCAAGAAAAATAATCCCCTAGTTTAAAAAACAGTGTTTCGAGAAAAAGGAGTTTAAAATTTTACAATAGCATTACTTTCAATATTATACAGCCTGTATTACAGCAGTTACATGCAGTGAGAAAAAAAAAAAAAAAAATGTAAGAAATTGAAATATCACGAAACTGCTTTAGGGCACCAATCTACACACTTGAGAAAAAAATAATAATAAAAAAAGAAAAGAAAAGAAATAAAAATTACGCGTCAAGCATAGATTACGAAACACTTTCCAACACATTCAAAATAATGTATCAAAATTTCGCCATTTAATGTTGTGAAGTATGATACGTACAAATAAACGATTAGAAAATGCATAACCCAATTGAAAACACAATTGAAACAATTCCCATCCCCACCTTGAAAATTATCAGAAATCTTCTGTGCAACACTGTATATCTGCATACATTTGTATATATACTACATAGTATGAAAAAATTTAGTTCCGTTATGAAAGGCATAAGCAACTTGAAAATTCCCTTTCAGTAATTTCCGGGAATAAGCAGACTTGAACTGGAATTCTTTTTTTCAGTCCCCTGTATGATCTATAGAATTTATAT
The DNA here is from genome assembly GCA_963932465.1 of Maratus speciosus. Taxonomy (NCBI): domain Eukaryota; kingdom Metazoa; phylum Arthropoda; class Arachnida; order Araneae; family Salticidae; genus Maratus; species Maratus speciosus. The sequence continues at coordinate 370,132,717 of OZ010799.1, read as the reverse complement.
TTCGAGTTACACGCAAATATCAGTTAAAAGTTTAAAAAAAATGCAAAAAATTCTAAACTCACTTCCAGCAATTATTGCTCAAACACAGCACTGTAAACGAATTCTTTTGTGCGTTGCTGTAAACGCACGAAAATGTTTATGAAACCCATATTCTACAGTAATCATCTTATAGTGAACCTCTATGACGTATATAAATTTCAATATATTTAGAATAGTGTAACATCATTAAAATACACTGCAAACAATTTTTCTCCGTTGATCATAATGTAACGGAATTATTTTGAGTGCCCCTGTAAAGGAAATATTAATGCTACGTATTTAATTTTCAATACCGAACATGCCATGGTATACCTCAATGACATATATCAATTATATGACAATCCTAGTATATTTATGCGAGTTAGAGCGCGGGCAGACAGACGGACAGACAACGGACTAACATAAAAACTTTTCAATTTTGTTGGAAAGTGTTAAAAAAAGAAAATTTTTACCCGAAAAAGTAAAACCCCCATTAGATGGATAAATTAATAAATAAATAAATTTATACTAATTTATTTATTAAAAGTTATTTAAGTGTAAAATATGTAGCAATTTTCAATAAATATTCATCAGTTACCTTGTAAGTTTTATTGCTAACATTAAATTTACTGGGACTTATATCAAATTGCATTCATTGTTAAATTAATAACATAATCTTTCTACGGTTAACAGGAGACTACAATGACAGATGGTTGTCGTGAATTAAATTTGAATATTTCAGAAAGTGGTGAACAAGAATATTTCATGACTCATTATCCGCTTTAATTAAAAGATTTTGATGGAGTTTTAAGTGTTAACAAATGTTATTCTTGCAATAACGTTATTACAAACTACTTATGGAACAATCCTCTGGGGGCTGTTAGCTTCAAATGACACGGCTCAGAAGCCTCAGGGAATTCGAGGAAATTTAGGAGCTTGAATACATAGAAATTTCACAATGCAATTGTCGTCATATTTAAACACGGACTTGTTTTCATTAAATAAGGCGAATATTAATTTACGAAAAATCTCGTATTCTTCCCCTGAGGCGTACGAATCCTGAATGAGGACATAATACTAATTTAACAAAGAAAACAAACAGTTTATAAAATCACTATAAAAGGAGAAATATAAGTGGAGTAACAAGAACGTTAGGTGGCTTTAAGCAAGCGTAAGAAGGCTCTTTCCTAGCTCGTTAAAATTCTAATCCTGCACGAACTTCAAAATATTTCTTTAAAAATTATTTTTATTAGAAAACGCAGTTTTTAATAATGCTACATAACTAATCAGACTGCGACAGCCAAAGTAACATTTTAGTCTAAGCAGATAACAACTCTACTTTTTACTAACACCTTAAGCCATGTAGAAAAACTACTGACCCATGCCACACAAAAACTCGGTACTTCGATACCGGGAATACATCCGCAACAGGTGCTGATTGCACCTTTCTGTGAGACTAGCTGGAAATCCGACGTTTGCAACTATCAGCTCGCTTTAATTGTCACTGCACAACCACAGTCACCTAATTATCATATCTTTACAAAATAACCGTAACCGCGAGATTCCGGGTATCATGCGCACTTTACTGAATCAGAACTGATTTCTCATTCACTCAAGAATGTCAGCGATTTAGGATAACACGACAGCACGCAAAATTACAAAAACTCACTCTTTCACTGAAGTACCCTTATGACAGTGTAGCCAGGTATCCCGCCACATTTTTAGTGATGGAAAAAATGCACAACACGATTTTTAAGATCAAAGGTTTATCCGCGATATTAAATTTTCGGTCTTTTGTTTTTCTTTTATATCCCGTGAAATGTATTTTTACTTAAAAATACGTTTAATTAAAGCTGTTTTTAATTACATTCTTTCCTGGCCTTTCTTAGTCTTTTATTCTTAGAAAAAAGTGGGAAGTGATAACTAGAAAATATCACGATAAAAATCGAACATTAAATTTTAGCTACGGTGATTTTTATTTTTTAATTTATTTTTTTGTTATCATACACAATTTTATTTTTGAAAATTTGTATATAAATTGATATTTTATAAGATAAAACAAATGTTATTGAGATAAGTATGTATTTATAAAATAAATTGTGCGTATTTCTTCATACTTCTGGCTATTCCATTCAAACCTTTACACAAAATAGAGTGCATCGATTTCGGACATTTTAGGTATGCAGGCGAAGATTTATCTTATCTATGTAAACCAAATGTCTTTTCGTACTAATTAATTGATGCTCTAAAACTTTCTAACTCGAAATTTTTCTCTATCTCTTTTCGTTTTCGATTTGCAATGGCTATCTTCCAAATTTCTCCACTAGTAGCGCTGCTGTCCTTTGCATTATATCGGGCGTAGTCGCTTTATATACCGTTGCCTGACTTGCATAGCTGTAGCTCTCTCCGTTCGCAAGTATTTTCAGGTTAAAGGGACTCTCCTTTGCACCCTGTATGTGATTCTCTGAAATGTTTATTACACAGGAAAAATAATGAAAAAAATCAGAGATACATTTTTCATACAATACGTCATCAATCTTTTCTTCTGTTGTACATCTGCAACACAAGTAAAAACTACTGTCGTGTGGCTGTTTTACGTTAAAATATTGCAAATTAGTAAATATTTTAATAAGTGCGTCTCCAAATACCTTATTTTATATAATTATTATTCATTTTATAAAGCTTAACATTTAACCCTTTAATTCCCACTATAGAGTACGTTCTAGAAATTACGTAGTCCAGAGAATCTGAATTTACACCAGAAAGTTTCAATGGTTAATTTCGCTTTATTTAAATACGCAAAGTCTGTTGTTATTTAAATCAAATATTGCTATTTTAATTTTCTGGTGTCAATTAGGTATATAAGAATTAAAAAAAACTATTAAATTCAAAACACTGTTCTTTGCATATATGCAAAGCTGCGCACTAAAGGGTTAAATGGCATACATTTTTCGATTGCAACGCTAAGTTTTAACGCTGTAACGAATTTTACGCTAAGATATGCAAATTAATAAATGTTTTAATAAGTATATCTCCAAATACCTTATTTTATATAAATTTTTATTTTATAAAACTTAACCTTTAACGCTTTAATTCCCAAGATATAATACGTTCTAGAAATTACGTAGTTTAGAGAATCTGACTTTACACAAGAAAGTTTCAATGGTTAATTTCGCTTTATTTCAATATAAAATATCAGTTATTAATTAAAGCAAATATTACTATTTTAATTTTATGGTGTGAATCAGACATATACTAATAAAAAAAAATCTGTTAAATTCAAAACACTGTTGTTTGCATATACGCAAAGCTGCGCACTAAAAGGTTAAACTATGTTGGTAAATGTTATAAATGAATAAATGAATAATATAAGTAAAATTATAATTAAAAATTCCAGATAAATATTTATCTTTTTTAATCACTTCAAAAAAAAAAAAAAAAAATCTTTGCTTGTTTTTCAAGTATAATTTGCAGAGAATTTGATTTCTGTTATTTAAAAAAAAGGTACTAGATAAAATAAAAGCATGTACATCCGTTAACCTTTTCAAAAAGTATCTTGGCAAAAAGTTATCTTACCTCAAAAGTTATCTTTAACAAAAGTTATCCTTCAAAACCAGTTGTTTCGAAATAATTGCGTTTAGCTTTTCAGACTGCAATATTCGTCGTTCATGGGTGCCAACCTCAAACCTATCTTCCGTAATACGTGCGTTAATTCGATCCTGGTTTAATATTTTTTGAACCAGAAATTTCTTCAAGAAATGAAATGAAATATGTTCCAATAGAAACATCGAATTAAATAAATAAAGATTCACGAAATAAATTTTCTGGTTCGAAAGTGGTTAACCTGGTTTAAATTAATCCTTATATTACGAAAAATAAGTGGAAGGTTGGCAGCTATGATAGTTAAACGTCATTTACCGTAGTTACCTTTAAGATTAAACATTTTCCCTACCGGACCAACTGTACGATATCCTTAAAGGTTCAAACATTATAGATCTATGCCAATAAAATAAATTTCGCTCTGTGTGTGGCCCCACCAGTGGCCGAGAGGTTCTGCTCTCGAAGCTGGTAGACGGGAAGTGCTGGGTTCGATCTCAATCGCGCCCGTCGGCCTAATCGTTCGGAGTTTTCGAGGGTTTTTTTTCTAACCTTGGATTTCCAAGCGTAAATACAGGCTAGGTTCCCTTAGAAAGTCCGCCACCAAGGGCACTCATCCCCCCTGGTACTATATTCCTCGAGCAGCCCGTCAAATATCAACCAACCAGCCATCGCTCTGTGTGTGTGTCTGTCTCTCTGTTCGCGATAGCTAGCAAAATCTACAGCGAATTTGCTGGAATGAAGGGTTTCTAAGGGAGATAAAAGTACTGGGCCTTTTTAAACAGGGCCGAATTTTAAAGTCTTCTGGGCCTAAAAACTCAAAAACTGCACTGCCAGACGCAAAAAGAAATCCCCTTTCAGAAATTCTAAAATTTATTCCTGTATTGTTACAAAAACTGAAAAAATCCACGAAAAATCTATTTATAAAAACTACTTTCATTTCCTTCGAAAGAAATGCAGATTTTGGAGAAATATTTCACAGACAGTGCAGGTGTTTGTATCGCGTAATCCCGAATAAAAAAAGCACGAATAATTTTTAGACAAGCATTCTATTGCACGGTATCAAATTTTTAAAAATACAGCATTTGGAGATTTTAAACTTATGCACCTAGGCCTATCTTTGGACGCTAATTAAGAATATGTAAAATTCGAAAAATTTGACTCAGAACTTTTTGTTTTATAAAAAGATTCGAATTTTAAAAAGAAAAATAAATGCTGTTTTAAATAGAGAATGAACGCGATTTTTTTTTTTATTCGGAAAACTAACAAACCGATCGACTTGAAAGTTTCAGAGAGTTTACAACAAATAATAAAAAAATTTAAAAGGTTAGGATGAGTTCAATTTATGTGTGTGTGTGTGTGGGGGGGGAAGTGGCTCCGGGCGGGGGCACTTTTCAAAATTTTGCCGGCACCCCTCATGTGATATATCGTTAGAAAGAATTGTGACCATTGTTTCATAGTGTAATTTTTGTATAGAACATACTGCTCTGCCTGTCGGTGGAAGGTTGAACTAAGCACTATTTTCGAATAGTAATTTAAACAAATTTCTTAATTTCTTTTTTTTTAGTCAACGTCCTTATTTTAATACAATCTATTTGGAGCATCTAAATAGACCTGATTTACATCTCGTTCAAAACTTTTGAAAATTTCGGACGAGTAGAAATATTTTTTGCAAAATAAAATGCGTGAAAACGACGACGAAAGCAATAAAAACCTGTGTGTCTTGTCGTGGTTTTGCTCGCTTTCGGTACGCATAAACTCTAAAAAACAAACTACGCAAAATAGCATGCCCCTTCAATTCAATATTTTTTCACGATTTTTTCATTTAAAAATATAAATTTAGACAAAATGGAGTTGAAGATATAAAATCATACAGATTTGAGGATCATGTAAGAGTCATTCATCACGGGCCCGGAACACGCCGGGCGGGTCAGCTAGTATACCCTTCTATATATAAAAAAAAAGTAACGCTTTAGAAATGGACCAATGAAAATCTGCGTAGATACCAGGAAACGTATCTGATTGGTCAGAGCTTTGACGCTATAAGGGGGGTTACTAAGGGAGGGAAGGCGACCCTGTCGTCAACTTGGCGCCATTTGCAGTATTTCCCCAAATTTTCATAGTCTCCCATTGAAATGCAATAGATTTTACTTGCTTGCAGGAAATCAACAAATTGAGATATTTCAATGCAACAAAAACTAATGTTAGCTTATGACTAAAGCTTAATTGAACTATTCACATTATTTTTAAGCACAAACACTAATTATTTACCGTATTCGTAACACTATATCAGTGTTGCCCGATTGGGGACTTTTTTAAATTCAGATTACTTGACTGTCACCAGTTTTTTAAAATAGTATAATTTACCTTAATTTTCAGAATTTTTAATCTATTTTTAAATCGGCCGAATATTTCTATTTAAAAAAAACGTGACAATCAACAATCTAAGGACAAAAAAGTTCCCAATCTGGCAACACTGCACTATATATATATTATGAAACTTTGTAATCTCTAATGATTATGTGCTTGGAGATAAGGAAATAAAATTTGGGAGTTGGGAAGGAGCGCGTTTTTACCAAGTGAAATTTAAAAATTGAATGTATAGAAAATAAGGGATCGCGAAGCGATCCATAATACAACAATTACGTCTGGGGTGCGAAACAATTACGTTTGGTGTTGACTAAAAAATATGATAGTGATTGCTTCACGACATTGAATGGAATCGCGATGCGGTTACAGCGAGTGGTTGGTGAGCTTATCGAGCATGGGGGCAGAGTCCCCCTAGTATGTAAAAATAATAAATACTTTACTTCGTCAGTTGAAACCTTTCAGGAACACTTAACTTTTTATTTTTATTAAGAGATTTTATTAAACATTTAAATATCGAAGAAATAGCTCAATATGAGCTACTTTTTTATAACTACAAAAGCTGTCGTGTAGATGGCTGGTTACTTCCCAACATGGTTTATTAGTGAGAAATTGCAGGCTCAGGTATCGGCCCGAGTAGCTCAGTGGTTAGTGAAGAAGTACTGTATACTGTGGCGAAACAGCACCGAAAACTGGCGATATGAAGCAATTAAAATAATAAAACTTTGTAAAAAATCACCATAAAATTAAAACAAAAACACAGGACGCGTTTCGAGCTAAAAACATAACAGCTCGTCATCAGCTAAGCATACACGTGTATGCTTAGCTGATGACGAGCTGTTATGTTTTTAGCTCGAAACGCGTCCTGTGTTTTTGTTTTAATTTTATGGTGATTTTTTACAAAGTTTTATTATTTTAACTGTATACTGTGGTTCCGGGTTCGGTTCCTGGATCTGGCTAATTTTTCACTCCAGTTGGGTTTATTGTATTTATTGTCTGTATGTCTGTATAATATTTATGTATACATTTAACTGTTGAATGCCGTTGATGAACCGTTATTTATGTGTGTATGTGTGTTTTAATATATATTGTAGTATGTGTGTTTTATTTTATTTATACATTGTTTAAATTTTGAAAATGCATATATAAATTCAGATTTTTTTTAAAGATAAAACAAGAAATTTTTAGGAAATACCTAAATGAGATTAACTAATAACCACTCTATTTAAATTTTGAAAATGCATATATAAATTCAGATTTTTTTTAAAGATAAAACAAGAAATTTTTAGGAAATACCTAAATGAGATTAACTAATAACCACTCTATTTGATTCGTTCAAATTGCATTTATTTGACTGTTTTTTAAAAAAAGCGGAAGTTTATTAGCCATGCAGCTAAAATTGTTACCCTTTTTTGTGTGCGTTTTTTTTTTTTTTTTTTTATGTTTCTTCGCAAACATTCTTAGAATAAGAATATCATGTTTTTAACAAAATTATCTGAAATATACCTGAATGAATTTTTGTGCAAAATATTAAAATAAATATGCTTTCGTAGACTAAATAGCACAGAACAAAAATTGTTGTATTAGGATAATTCTCAGCTCATATTAGTGCATCAAGTTTTAATTTCACTGCAATATAATTTTAACTATGAAAATGGAAAGCTGTAATAATAAGAAAATATTTTTAGTTTCATTTAACTATTTTTCAGCTCAAGATGCATAGTTGGCATTCTTTAGATCCTATTAAAGAATTTAATTAAACCTTTTCAAAAAAAAAGTGTCCATATAATTAGAACTTATTGCTACGAGTGATGTTTTTTCAATTCCTACTATTAGTTCACACTCTCCCTATATTTATTTATTTATTTATATACCTTGTTCAAGTTTTCAATTGTTAATAAAATACTTATTATTCATCCTATCAAGTTGAAATACATTTTTTAAAACTTGTACTGGATGGAAATTGACGTTAATACAGTTTTTTCAAATATTAATTCATTAATTAAATTTTAATTAATTAATTTTAGTTTTACATGGGAGGCAAAATGGCGGCCATTGGTTATTGAATAGCATTTAATGCATCTTCATATCTATAAGGGGAGTTACCATAGTGGTGGCCCTGTTCTGTCGCCAAATACCACAAAAGTGACGCCAACTTGGAGATATCTCTAATATTTCGCCAAATTCCCATAGACTTCCATTGTAAACCTACTTGCTTATAGAAAATCAACAAATTGAGATATTTTAATGCAACAAAAACTAATATTAGCTTAAAGGATTATATTAAATTTTTCTTTGATGACCTAAGTAGGAATTGACTTTAAAAACAAAATTTTTATATTACTTTTTTTCAATTCCTACTCTTAGTTCACACTGTCCCTATATATATATATACTTACTATTCATCCTATCAAGTTAAAATAAATTTTTTAAAATTTGTACTCAATGACAATTGATGTTAATGCAGTTTTTTTAAATATTAATTCATTAATGAAATTTTAATCAATTAATTTTAGTCTTATATTGGAGACAAAATGGCGGCCCATTGGTTAATGAACAGCATTTAATGCATCTTCATATCTATAAGGGGGGTTACCATAGAGGGAGCCCTGTTCTGTCACCAAATGCCGCTAAGTTTGTCGCCAACTTGGCGATATCTCTAATATTTCACCCAATTCCTATAGACCTTCCATTGTAAACCATTAGGATTTACTTGCTTACAGAAAATCAACAAATTCAGATATTTTACTGCAACAAAAACTAATATTAGCTTGAGGGATAATATTAAATTTTTCTTTGATGACCTAATTATGAATTAACTTTTAAAAAATATTTATATTACTTGTTTTAAAAAGAAGCTTACGCATCAGTTACATGAAATTCTTAAAAATATTTTTTAAAAAAATTACAGCTCCAGGCATGTTTTATTCCTCAAAAATATACAAGGATAATAATTGGATTTAATTAATATTTTTGCTTTATCTTTGTTGATCTTTTCTATAACATTCTTTATTATGCTAGTACAAACTATCAAAACTAGCTCTAAATTAATATTTAGCCGATTAATTATCGCAGTTCTATAATTCATAAATTGCTTTACCTTAATAAACTCATATTTAGAAGAAAGTGATTAACCCCTTAACAGTGTGGCCTGAACTGGATTCGGGCAAGAACACTTTGCTTGCTTCGTTATTAAAAAGCATTTTGATACCACTAATTTGTAACTGTAAATTTATCTTTATTGATTGTCAGATATTTTTCGATTAAACAAGGTAAATATTTTAGTATGGAAAAAGTGCTGTCCAGCCCCATTTTTAATTTTTTTGTAAGAAAACAAATGTCACTGTTAAGGGGTAAAGCTTTAATTTTTCGGAATTTAATTTTAACTGTGAACAAAAATACTTATGGATAATCATTGGATTTTATTAATAGTTTTTGTTTATCATTGTTGATTTCTTCTTAAACATTGTTTGAATACGTGAATCATACTATTATAAAATTTTCTGTACTAGCTCTAAATGAATATATGTTTAAAGCACTAAAATAAATAGGCTTTCGTTGATTAATTAGCATAGTATATTGCAAAACACAATTTGCTTTACTGCAATAAATTGCAACTCATATTTATAGCTGGGTAGCTAAGCTATATATACTGTTAGCAATTGAGTTTTAACCGTCAAAATATGAGGCAAGAAGAACAAAATAGAGTTCATTACCGTTAATTATTTTATAACATAGTTGGTATACTTTATATTTCATTAAGAATTAATTTGTTTTTCAAACAAACTGTACAGGAAATGAGAAATATAAAGTGTAACGTTATTTTCCATGAATACTGTTATTTTTGACAGAAACTTATGCTTCTAATATACTTGATCCACTTTCTTATCGTTGACCAATAACTAATTATTATCCCTCTCCGGCACAGTGGTCCCACTAAGGGATCACCTAATTTAAATTCCAAATTTACAAAAGACACCAAGAATATTCTAATAAAAATTTGCTTTTGTAGTGAAAGTTTATAGGTAGTCTTAAACTTTTTATATTAGTTTTTAACTACATTTTAACTTTCTCCCAATAGCTTATTTATTTTCGCAAGACGTTTCATGCTTACACCGAACGTGAAGTTAACTGTAACTAGGAAGCCCCTAAAAGATGATAAACTGTTCAGAACAGGGTTTTAATTTCCAAGAAATTCGTTTGTAAATTCTGGTGTCAGTCGATCATTTCATTTTACGAACAGAATTTTCCTGTGCCAGAAAGGGTTAAACAGCTAGTTTTAGAGGTATAGTTGCGTATTCAAGAGCCTTTCAAATTATGTTAAACAGTATATGAAAATCCATTTATCCAAAATAACTATTTTTTAATAGTTATTTTCATGCAATTTAAATTTTTATAAGGTCCGTGAATCGTATAAGCAGAGCGATCATACTTAGAGTGTGTGCAATACATGCTAAATTTGTTAGCGCTACTAGCGTCAATTTATTCTACAGCCGGTTGTTAAAACAAAAGCGATGAGTGCGCACAATATGTAAACTTCGTTCAAACACATGAGTGCCACTTTAGTCTCCTGCGGCGAGTTCTCAAAACAGAATGTCGACGGAAAAGGAAAAAAAAAAGACAGCTACTATAGTGATTCATAAATTCCATTATCCGTCATTTAAACCAGGGTAGCCAATTTGGCCTCCAATTTTAATCCGAAATTTCAAATTGTCACTGGAAATTTCGAAAGAAGAATTTTGACTTTAAGTGATCGCTAAATGTCTCTCATTAAAGGAAGCCTAAAGTACTAAATTTATTTCTGAATAAAAATGGAGGAAAAACTGGCAAACCCTGATTTAAACCCCTGCAACCCGATGACTTTACAAAAACGTGCGCTTAAACAGGTCTACGTGTTCCCCAGGTGCATGGAACTCAAAACTTAGGTTAGAAGTTTGATGAATAATGCGCTCTCCGGATTTATTTTTCTAATAAAACCTTCTTCAAGCGACCAGGGAAAAACGGAATTTGTTTTAACATAAATAACGCCTGTATTGTAGACATAAATAACGCCTGCATTCAACAGTTAAAGGCATATATAAATATTAGCTGACCCGCCCGGCGTTGCCCGGGTCTGTGGTAATATTTATAAAGTAACCTTTAATTTATATGAATTTATATGTAACTCGATTTTGTCTGAAATACGTACCCACTCACAGTGTGAAAATGGGGGAGAAGCAGTTGCAAATTGTTGAGATGTTATGCAAATTTTATTCATAAATTTTTGTAAAATTGTATGCCATAGTCAGGAACAAATTAAAATTTTAAAACACCCTCTACTGATGAAAAAATTAGTTAAGAGGAGAGGAGTGAGTGCTTAGTAATGTACAGGCCAAAAGCTTTAAAACGACCTCTGTCAGAAAACAACATATAAAGGATACTCATCATAGAAAACGCTACAGTTGTAAGAACAATTATCGTCGCCCGCCTTCCAAACTCGAAATTCAACTCTCCCACCTTCTTTAAAATTTTAAAATGTTATCAAGTATCTCATTCACGTAAGTTAATTTCAATTGTATTCGTTCTTCCTGTTAAGGGCAATTTACATATGCATAGTCGCCCGAGCATGAAATGTGTTTCTTGAACTTTCTATGAAGTAAATAATTTCCGTTCTTGAGCGATTAAGAGTCCATTCATGTGCGATTCTTATAAAACTCATAATATATCACAAAATGCACACCATAATAAGCATTTCATGCACTCAAGGATTTTTCACTCAGTTCTTATTCTTTTGTTAATATTCTCTCAAACTAATGAAAACGTATGTTATACTTTATTGAACGTTTTCACATTGAAAGGGCAGTGTAAAGTTTTGGCCTAATTCAATAAAGCCAAAATTTTGAGTGTTTGTTATTTATAATCTATCTTCCTGTTAATGTTGTTGACTACATTTTTAGACACCCATGAACGGTGAACACATAACATGCGATAAATTGTCACAAACTTTAAAAAAGTCACAAATTTTGTCATAGATCGTTGACAAAAATTGTAAAATGATCATTTAACAAAAAAAAAAAAAAAAAAAAAAAAAAAAAAAAAAGAATTTCATCAAACGATCTTGGATAAAAAATCATGAATTTTGTGAAACAATCGAAGAAAAATATTGTATATTTCATCAAAAGATCGCAGAAGCACATGCTGAATTTTGCCAATCTGTCACTGAGGAATATCGGGAACTTCGACAAATAGTAATTGAAAAAAAAATGCAAATTTCGCCAAACAATCTTGGGAAAAAATCATGCAGTAAAACAATCGCTGAAAAAAGCCCTCGAATTTCAGCAAACAATCGAAGAAAAATATTGCAAATTTCAGCAAAAGATCGCGGAAATGCATAGTAAATTTTGTCAAAAAAAATGCAGAAGCATATGCCGAATTTGCCAATCTGTCGCTGAAAAATATCGGGAACATTGGCAAATGGTCCAAAAAAAATCACAAATTTCGTCATAGATTGTTGAAAAACAAAATGGACGCGGAAAAGAAAAACACAAATTTTGTCACTGATCGCTGAAAAAAATGCAAATTTTGTGAAACGATTTGGGGGGGGGGAGGATCGTGCCTTTTGTGAAATGATCGCTGAAAAAAACATGAATTTCAGTAAACAAAGAAAAATGTTGCAAATTTCATCAAAAAATCGCAGAAACGCATAGCAAAGTTTGTCTAAAGAGTGCACATTACAGATTTTGCCAATATGTCACTGAGAAATATCAGGAACTTCGACAGATAGTCGCAGAAAAAAATCACAAAAATCGACACAGATCGTTGAAAAAAAAAACGCAAATTTCGTCAAACAATCTTGAAAATAACAATCACTATTAAAAAAAAAATTCGGTAAACAATCGAAGAAAAATATTGCAAATTTCATCAAAAGATTTCGGAAATGCACAGCAAAGTTTGTCCAAAGAGTGCAGATGCATATGCCGAATTTGCCAATCTGTCGCTGAGAAATTTTGGGAACTTCGTCAAATGGGTGCATAAAAAAAATCACAATTTTTTTCCCAGATCGTTGAAAAAGAAAAAAAAACGTGAATTTCGTGAAACGATCTTGTAAAAACAATCACTATAAAAATAAAACACAAATTTCGATAAACAGTCGACGAGACTGCAAATTTCATCAAAAGATCGCGGAAATGTATAGCAAATTTTGACAAAAGAGTGCAGAAGCACACGCAGAATTTTGCCAATCTGTCGCTGAGAAATATCGGGAACTTTGGCAAATGGTCGCCAAAAAAAATAAATAAATTCACAAATTTCGTCATGGATCGTTGAAAAAAAATGCGAATTTCGTCAAACGATCTTGGAAAAAAAACGTGAATTTTGTGAGACGATTGCTGAAAAAAACCCCGCCAATTTCAGTAAACAATCGAAGAAAAATATTGCAAATTTCATCAAAAGATCGCGGAAATGCATGGCAAATTTCGTCAAAAAAGTGCAGAAGCATATGCAGATTTTAGCAAATCTGTCGCTGAGAAATATCAGGAACTTCGACAAATGGCCGCGGAAAAGAAAAACACAAATTTTGTCACTGATCGTTGAAAAAAATCGCGAAAAAAACCTGCAAATTTCGTGAAACGATTTGGTGTGTGTGTGTGTGGGGGGGGGGGGGGATTATGCATTTTGTGAAACGATCGCTGAAGAAACGTGAATTTCAGTAAATGAAGAAAAATACTGTACATTTCTTCAAAAGAATGCAGAAATGCATAGCAAAGTTTGTCTAATCTTTGGCTAATGGTCGAAAAAAAAATCACAAATTTCGTCACAGGTTGTTGAAAAGAAAAAACGCGAATTTCATGAAACGATCTTGTAAAAACCATCACTATAAAAATAAAACACAAATTTCAATAAACAGTCCAGGGAATAAATTGCAAGTTTCATTAAAGATCGCGGAAATGTATAGCAAATTTTGACAAAAGAGTGCAGAAGCACACGCTGAATTTTACCAATCTGTCGCTGAGAAATATCGAGAACTTTGACAAATGGCGACAGAAAAAAAAATCACAATTTCTCTTCATTGATTTACGCCTAAACTCTAAACTTTAAAGCCTGGCACCACAGTTGCAGAAAATTTAAAATAAAGATGAAGAAAAATAAACAGTAGAATTTCTCGACTTACAGTCGCTAGCTTTAAGATTGAGAAACGGAAATGCTGTCACTTCGCTTGTTCCCATATTTAACGCCTGCTCTTATTGGCTGGCTGGTTCGTTGCAGCGGATTGGCGGAGAGCTGTAAATAAACTCTAACCCATAACGTTTTAATTTTTTTTAATTAAAAATAAAATCTAAATTGAAATTTAAAAATCCGGCGCCGAAGTGCACTTTCCGGTAATAGAATCTACACATGACAAAAATTTCAGAGGCCTAGGTCATATAATTTCGGCGCTTTCTTCGGTCAGGCAGGCAGGAGGACAGACATCTCTTATTTTATATACATGGATGAGTTTGATATTTCAATTAAGAAAATGTTTAATCATCCAAGAATGAAAATAATGACTTTAATTATTAATGACTGAATGTTTTCATTTAATATGAAACTCTGCATTCTTGGGCGACTAAAAACTCATGACTTTGATAAGAAATGAAAACATTCAGTAAAGTGTAAAAAATATGTTTTCATTTTGATTTGTTATGAAACTCATAATATATGGGGAAGTGCAAAAAAAGATAAACAAAAGAAAAACCCAAGTAACTTCATTACCCCTGAAAAGAAATATTTATTTTTCTCCTATTCTTGGACGATGACAACATGCATCTCTTAATCGCCCAAGAACGGAAATTATTTACTGAATGTTTCCATTTCATAGAAAGTAAAGTTTTCATCTTACACTTTGCCATAAAATATAGAATTCTATTTTTGCTAAGGAATGAAAACATTCAGCGAAGTGTAACATGAATGTTTTCCTCAAAACAATTTAAGTATGAGATAAAAAAATATATATATATCCATTTCCTTACATATTGAGTTTCATAAGTAAAACATTAAGTGAATATGGATGATTTGCGGAACTGTTTCTTCCTATGAAGTGAATAATATCGCCCAAAAACCCCCAACAGAAAAATAATTACAAAGAATACAAAGTAATAGTCTTTAAAATAATTCCTTTGAAGAAATTTGCATTTTATTCGCAATCCTACGACGAAATTTGCGTTTTTCCGTGATCCTTTACAGAATTCACGTTTTTTCCCTACATCTCTTAATCGCCCAAGAACGGAAAATATTTATTGAATTGTTTTCATTTCATAGAAAATAAAGTTAAAGAAAACATTTGATTCTTGGGCGACTAAAAATATTCCTAAATGAAACAAAGTTCAATAACAAATTTTAATGAAAACGTATGTCTTACACTTTACTATAAAATGTACAGTTCTATGTTTGGTAAGAAATGAAAACATTCAGCGAAGCGTAAGATGTATGTTTTCATCAAAATAATTTCAGTAAGAGGTTAAAAAAAAAAAATCACTGTTTTCTAACATATTGAGTTTTACTATAATAATAAATGAAGCAACTGTAAAACTCATGTAAAGCTTTTCTAATTATTGCTATATTTAAATTTAGAAATTAATAGAAAAGTGCACTTAATCTTATAAAACAAAATTAAAACTTGGTAACTTCTTAGCAAAACAAAAACAAAATTTTATCGAGTATTGATAATTACAATTGAATTTAGTAAAAAAAAAAAAAAAAAAAAAAAAAAAATATATATATATATATATATATATATATACATCTACATTTGAATCAAGGGGGGAAAAAAAATTCTGAAAGTTTACAGCAGAGGGGGAACAATTTAAGGTTTTATGAGGTTAAAAAAAAAAAATCCCCGTTTTTTTAACATATTGAGTTTTATAAGTAAAACATTAAGTAAATAATGATGATTTGCGGGGCTATTTCTTCCTATGAAGTGAATAACATCGCCCAAAAAAACCCAACCAAAAATAATTACAAAGAATACTAAGTAACAGTCTTTAAATAATTGTTTTTTTCCTATTCTTGGGCGATGACAACATACATCTCTTAATCACCCGAGAAAGGAAATTACTTACTGAATGTTTCCATTTCATACAAAGTACAGTTTTCATCTTACACTTTACTATAAAATGTACAGTTCTATTTTTGATAAGGAATGAAAACATTCAGTGAACCGTTGATTCAGCAAATTTGAAAAAAAAAAATAATTACTTTAAGATCCCAGAAAACAAAGTTCAAGAAACATTATACTATTTCATTCTTGGGCGACTACGCTTATGTAAATAGTTATTAAGACGAAATACGAATATAATTTAAAGTAACTTACGTGAATTGTATTAGATCATTTCTTAAAAAGCAATATAAAAAACATTATAAAATAATGTCAATAAGATTAAATCTTATAGTAACAAAAAAATAATAAAATAAAATAAAATAAAATAAAATAAAGCATGAGAAATAAACAGTGCAATTTCCCGCTAGGAAATACAGATGCTGTATCTCATATTTACCACCTGCTCTCATTGGCTGGCTTCTTCATTGCCGCGGATTTGCTTAGAACTGTAAATAGCCTCTAATCCATAACGTTTTATTGCCGGAGATTGGCTTAGAGCTGTAAATAGCCTCTAACCCGTAACGTTTTAATTTTTTTTAAATATATAAATTGAAATTTAAAAATCCGGCACTGAAGTGCACTTTCTGGTAATGGAATCTACACATGACAAAAATTCCAGAGGTCTAGGTGTTATAATTTTGGCGCTTTTCTCGGTCAGGCAGGCAGGCAGACAGACATATCTTATTTTATATATATAGATATATTCCTTTTTATGTATACCTTTAAATCAGGTTAAATAAGGTCTGTCACTGGAGACTACATTAATATTCTCGCACCACTATTTTAAGAAAGTCAGTTTTGCAGTATATTTCCCTTGTATATGTTATTAAAGTCTATATGGAATGTTTTGTATTTTAAAAGTGGGCCGAGTTGAATGAAAAAATAGTCGGCAGTGGAAAAAACGAATCCCCGAGGAAATATTGGGTTGGGCAAATTTTGTTACTTTTACGTTGCCCGAGGAAATCTCGGGATGCGCAGTGAGAGGGTTGATTACAAACATTCTGACGCTTAGTAAAAATTCTGCAAATATATCAGTTTTATTTATTTATTTAACATTCATTCATTATAGTTTACAATAATTGAATATTAAAGTTGATTTATTTCTTTAAAAATACATATGTAAAATGACTAAATTTCATTAAGATAAATCATTTTTATTAAACGAGAATTTCACATTGTGTTATTAAATTTTGCTAGATAATAATGCCCAAATTGCTTGTTAGTTGCTTTAACATAATTGCGTTCATTAACTGCCTCATTACTAAAGATTTGAAATTGTCTTATCTCAGATTCTATTCACGGCCGAAGTAATAAGCTGCAGTTATTCTGCCTCGTAATCTTCTTTTGAAAAACAGAAGATCGCAATTAAGGGGAACTTCTACATTAGGAGACCAAAAAAGCACCTTTTTTATGATTTTTTTGTAAGGAAACTGCATGATGGACCTTTCTGAAATTTTAACAGTTTATTGTACATATTTTAAGGTTACACAATAATTTGTTAATTAGATTTTGTTGCTTCTACTCTAAATTATAAACAAATATGTTCAACTGCTTTGGAAAATTTCGTCTGAACGGTGGGCATGATAGCGCCTTGTAGAATTATCTGAAACACAAAAAAAATTTTTTTTTCGAAAACTTCTTCAGTATAGCTTCTTGTTAAATTAAAGGAACCCATAAATTTATTTAAAAAAAATGTTATGTAATGGCTAATTAAAAAAAAAAAAAAGTTGTTAAAAAACTTCGTCCTTATTTGTTAATAAAATTTTTTTAAATAATTGTAGTAATAGCTTTAATTCATATCGAAGGCAATTAAACAAGCTTAAGTAAGCTTTAATTTAAAAAAAAATCAAGATGATCCATTGAGTAGTTTTTTTAAATCTTGCCCACCTTCTCAAAAAATGGGGTTGAACATATTTGTTTATAACTTAGAGTAGAAGCAACAAAATCTAATAAAAAAATCTTGTGTATACCTTAGGATATGTGCAATAAATTGTTAAAATTTCAAAAAGATCCATCATCCAGTTTTCTTACAAAAAAAATCATAAAAAGTGCTTTTTTTTTTGGTCTCCTAATGTAGAAGGTCCCTTTAAGACAGCATATATTACGTTTATTTCGAATATAAGTAACAAAAATAAGTAGAAAATTTATTCTATACCTTAATAGAATTTTTACTCTGAGTTTTGTTTTATTATTATTTTTCAGTATTTGCAGTTGTTATAACGAAAATAAAGTTGAAATTTTGTTTCTTGAAGTACTTTTGTTAGTGAAAGATACGTTGAGCATACGAACGAGATTTCACAGTACCAAAAAAATAATAATAATTTATATTTTAATGTTCTTATTGTAATAAATGCAAAAAACTGACTATTATTAATAAATATGATATATTGGCACAACATTTTGTTTGTGATATATTTGTTGCCATAACAACTACTTGCACACAGTCAGCCCTAAACCTATAATAATTCTGGTAAAGGTAGAATTTAAGTTTAAATATGGAAAATGTGAGTTCTGCAGCAAACGTTTATGGGTAATGTGAGTTATAAAGCAAAATAGTTATAAATTTAAAACAACAAGAACAAAAACAGAAACAAAAAAATCTGAGCAATAATTTTCATTATGTTATTTTGGACGGGAATAAACAACAAAAATCAAAACGCAAAAAATTTCATTAACATAAATTATTTTTATGAAATGAGAATTTCGCATTATGACATTAAAGTTTGGTAGATAATAATGCACAAATTGCTTGTTAGTTGCTTCAACATAATTGCATTCATTAACTGTCTCATTACTAAAGATCTGAAATTGTCTTGTCTCATATTCTATTCACGGCCGAAGTAATAAGCTGCAATTATTCTGTCTCGTAATCTTCTTTTGAAAAACAGAAGATCGCAATTAAGACAGCATATATTACGTTTATTATATTACGTTAATATAAGTACACATATTACGTTAATATAAGTAGCAAAAATAAGTAGAAAATTTATTCTATATCTTAAAGGAATTTTTACTCTGAGTTTTGTTTTATTATTATTTTTTAATATTTACAAATGTTTATAATGAAAATAAAGTCACAATTTTGATTTTTGAAGTAATTTTGTTATTGAAAGATGCGTTTAGCACACGAACGAGATTTCACTACCAAAATAAAATATTTATTTATATTTCAATGTTCTTATTGTAGTCTGCAAATTGATTTCATATTTGAAAATTGCATCCGAGAAGCGACTAAATTTAATTAAGATTACTTTACTTTCATTAAATCAGAATTTCCCAGCAATCAATTAAATTTCGTGTAAAAAAAAGAAAAAAAAACCTTTATAAACTGCTTGTTAGTTGCTTTAACCCTTTATCTACTGACGGTACTTATAAGTACCTCTCACTTTAAACTTTTATACCATAGTGAATATTAC
Organism: Maratus speciosus; assembly: GCA_963932465.1. Classification (NCBI taxonomy): domain Eukaryota; kingdom Metazoa; phylum Arthropoda; class Arachnida; order Araneae; family Salticidae; genus Maratus; species Maratus speciosus. Next base: position 370,113,205 of record OZ010799.1, on the reverse strand, counting down.
TAATATTTTAATGGTACTTTGCAAAAAACGCTCTTTTAACTCCACTTTATCCGAATACATGGCAGCAGTAGTTCTAGGTTTGTTATTTTAGACAGGAATGAGGCTATCTTTGAAGCAGTCTATGCATTTTCTGCCGACATTTTCTACAGATTACCACGCTCGTCTTTTCATTGCTGTAAACACAGTAAAAGATATAAGATAAGTGTTGGATTTTTTTTTATGTGTTCATTATGATCTTAGAATACAATTTCATAAGCTATTTTAGATGAACGGTGTATGTATTTGATTTAACAGTTGAATGACTCGGTGGTACTTATAAGTACCGTCAGTACACTGCGTGTTGGAGAAAAACTTCTTGTTTACTTTTCGTCTGCGTAGTTATCCATCGTTTCCATCTGCTTTAAAATGTAATTACTAAAATGTAGTGTAGTAATGATTTCCCTGGTATTTCTTTTCTGTTTCATTGTTATTTTTTATAGAAAATCGTAAAAGTTGTGGCACCGGCTCGTTTTTGCTAAGCTAGAAATGGCCTATTAGTCCAGTCAAAATAGACATTTAACATAGCTAAAAGTGGCGGAGAGCTGAAAATTTGCAAAATCCTTTAAGATATCATTCTAAATGAAATTCTAAAAATCTTAATCGATCTGGCTGGAGCAAAAAAATTTATTCAAGGTCAACGATAAAAAAATTCGTTTTTTGCAGATATCTGGTAAACGGCAGGTTTTATCGTAAAAATAGTTGTTATAAAAATTGAAAATCTTGGAATTTTGTACAAAAAAGGTCTTTTCACTTTTAATAATTTTAGCTTGCTTGTTAATTAATCGTCTGCGAATTCTATTTCTTGAGTTACATTTTCATCGTTTTATTCTTCCTCTGGCTGCTGAACTCCTGTACATTGCTCTAAGAGATCAGATGGATCTAGTGTTTAGTCACTGATGTCAGAAGCATCATAATCTGCTGTATTTGTGGCAACATTAGAGCAAGACTGGCCGTGACAGTTGCTACATATTGATGAGCAGAACAAACCAACTTTTTTGCAACCACAATTGAAATTGAAAACCTTTGTGCAATTACAAAAAATGGTATGGAGCAATATTTCTAGAGCAGTCAAGAGTAGAGTTTTAATTGGCTCCAAGTCGTTATTGTTCAATACCCATCCCCGGATCAAGTTTATTACCTAGCTATATTTGGACTTGGTAGTAAACTCGGTACAAATGTTGGTGAGCAGCACTAGATGTTGGGGGAAGACAGGATAACTGTACGACTGTATTGTGTCGTGTACTCTTCGCAAAACTTATCTGTCGAAGTTCCACAATTTAATTTTTCAGAGCGTTTAATGGTGAAGAATCCTTGCAACCGGCTGAAAACACTAGGATCAATCGAAATTTCTAATTGTAGCATATCCTGGAGATACAAGTGAGCATATTTGGCGTAAGGAGAATGTCCTGATGTGTGAAAGTAAGGAAACATTTCTTTAAAGCTATTAAAATGTGCTTGCCGATCTCCCGTACGTTCTTATAAACTCCTTCACTATTGATACCATACGAAAATATTGTATCCAAAGTTTGGCTGTAGGGCCTCGTCCTTCATATTCTTTCAGTTTTTCATTAAACTGATAAAGTAATGATTTAACATCTTCGTCACTTTCAGTATAACCGTATGAAATAGTATTATTTACTACATCTTCAACCATATTCTTAAGATTTTCATGCATATTATTATCAATAGCAAGTTTTTTAGATATATTGTGGCTAAAGTGAGATGAACTAATGTATGAGCTCTGACTGCTCTGGTGTAAGCATGACCATTGAGCATTTTTTCTAGTGAATTAGATGCATAAATTAAAGAAAGTGCCTCTCTGATACCACTTCCTTGCATGATATAACCAATGGCCCCAAGATACGACATAATTAAATGAAAACACCCAAGTCTTACTACAATCTTTGCTAATTAAGATCCTTGAGGTGCAGCAGATACGTTTTCTCGTGCTTTAGTATACAAAGGTTGATGAAAAGTAATAATGCATACATCGTGACCATAACTTTGTAAATTTTCCTGGGCATATAATAAAGTAGTATATATAGTGCTGAAGTTAATAGCTGGTTGATGAATAAATGGTAGGAATAGTATTCGCGAAACTGTAAAATTCATCATTTTACTTGTTAAAAGTTCAATATAACCGTTCCAACCAGACAATAATAAATCACTCCATTTTCCATAAAGCCATAAAATATCTACTTTTCGAAGCAAAGAAACAGTTGCACTCCTTTCATAAGCAAAATTTTGAGCTGTTATTTTACTGTATCCTACTACACCATCATTTTGATATACCCGTAATGGCACATGAGCTTTTGCCGCGAAATCCTTAGCTGCAGGCATTTCATTTACTTGCTGTAAGGGTTCATCAGCTAAAACTGAACATTTCGGAGTAATGATTTGGATTATGACCATTATGTGGACAGTGTTATGACCATCTAATGTGTACACATTTATATCAGCATTGTCCGCAGCATATTGAATTAAAGTTCCATTTTCTGGTGGTAAAATATGGGACTGGCGATTAAGAATAGTTTCTGCCTCATAATACATCATTTTATCATTATACGATGCACACAATCCAAAAGATGAAAAAATGTGTATGAGACGTTTTGATCCAAATAGTCGATGAAAGAAAACTGAAAGACCTAATCGTAATCTCGAAATGAATGATCTAGGGCGAATAGCAGCCATAATACAATGGCTGACAGCCGTACATATTAGTTTTAAATGCTCCAATTTATGTCGCTTATTTTTTAAAATTATTCGCTCCAAAAAATAAGTTAAAGATTCCGGGATGTCACTATTGATATTTTCAAACATTTGACGGGGTGGGGGATAATTACTATTGTCGAATGGTACAAATATAATATCTTCTCGAATAATTTCTGCCGCAGCCTTCAGAATCCAAAATCGTTGTTCCTTTTCATTGCGATTTTTATTTTCATACCAAGCTTTGTTCAGCACATCATGTTGAGTATCAATAAAACAAATAATCGTTAAACTTCCCCTTTTTTCTGTTAAAATAATTTTATTACAAGACTTTAGCTTCAATTTCCTTTTTATTGTTTTGTCATCCGGAGGTGTTGTATTCTTGCAAGCATTTTTCAATTCTTGCAATGAAAATTGACAATCCTCATTAGTTTCATTATATGTATATATCTATTCCATAGCTAAAGCAATATTATAATCTCCAGGGCGTCCACTTTTACTTCCAGTTGCAGGCTTGAAGAAAGAACGAAAGCAATCAGCATTATACTTAGCTTCAACAGCAACTAAATTGTATTCACATCCTATACGTACAAGTACAGTTTTGGCTACATTATCTGAACGTTTTTGAGCTACCTCAAGGATAGTATCTTTAAATGAAATTGTTGTAACTTGATATATTTGTGCCGACGATCCTTCGTTTTTTTCTTTTCATTTAATTCATTAGCTTCATTTCCACAAAATAAACAAAAAATTTTAAAGCAAAAAGTTGACGCACCTACTCGCGCCCTAGTACGAGGTGGGTTGGACGTAGAAGTACTTCCTGCATCTACATCGCGTTCCCTTTCAGCTGCTTCAATATTACTCTTCAGCGTGTACACTTTACGACACTGAACATGAACGGTAATATGCTGCTTATTTTCCAAATACTGAACATTTCCATCATTTCTCTCAATACTACTATAAATTAATGTCTTCATACCACGTTCAACGACAACAATTTGACTTTCTGCTAGAAGTTTATTAAAAATGAAGCAAATTTCCGACATTTTAAAAAACGTATACAAACTAATACTTCGATATTTTTACATAAACAAAACAGAATAATCTCCGCACTAACAAACCGGAAGGTAAAAATACATGTCCATTCGAATGGGAATTACATTTCAGATAAGGAACCACGCGACGGCCCACGCTTCTATTTCTCAGTGGAAGGGGGGGGGGGGAGGCAAACGCTACAGCTTATCTCGAGTGTATTTGACGAGGTACGCGCATACGCGGAGACAATTAAAATCTTATCACATTATTATATTTTATTTTATTATATCTACTCATATTTATTCCATTCAACAGCTAATAACATGCGTTGCATTTAGAAAGTGTATATATTATGCAAAAAAAGGAAATTTTAGATTTTTACAATTTTTGAAATTTTAATATCTCACAAACGGGGTGGGGGGGGGGGGTAAAAAGCTTTTTTGTAGAAAATTCAATTTTTATAGCAACTATTTTTACGATAAAACCTGCCGTTTACCAGATATCTGCAAAAAACGAATTTTTTTAATCTTTGACCTTTGACCTTGAATAAAATTTTTTGCACCAGCCCGATCGATTAAGATTTTTGAAATTTCATTTAGAATGATGTCTTAAAGGTTTTTGCAAATTTTCAGCTCTCCGCCAGTTTTGGCTATGCTTCCCTTTTTTTCGCCTATTTTGACTGGACTATATGTAAATTCATATATTGCATATGTGGAGATGCGAGAGAACGTGTTGTCCCTGGGATATAGACGTCGCATAACTAAAGGACTGCTAACAAGATAGAACTTAAAGAAAAATAGGTTTTTTTTAACCCATTCAGGAGAAAAACATTTTCAATTTTAAAGTGTTGAAATAAATGATTGGCACCGGAATTTGCCAAACGATTTATTTCTAAATAAGAAAAAGCCTATATTTCATATACTTGTTAAATCGAAATTATTTTCTGGTGCCAGTTGAAATACCTTGTGGGTTTTCTGTTATGATATTTTAGTCATAGCGTACTGACGGTACTTTAAAGTACCACTTTAATTAATTACCTCTCAATAATTAAATTTCTCACGGGTGAGTATTTTTTTTATATTTATCCTTTAATTTTCATTGTAGTAACTGAAAAAAAAAATATTACATGAAAAAAATTGCAGTAGATCATAATGCCGTAGATAAAGGGTTAACATAGATACATTCATTAACTGCCTCATTATTAAAGATCTGGAATTATTTTTAGTGACTTGTCTTATATTATAATTATGGCTTAAATAATAATCTGTAATTATCCAAAATTGTAATCCCGCTTTAAAAAAAAAATGAGATTACAATTAGGACGGTTTTCAGATTTTACTATTCATTCAAAAGAAGATGACACATTTGAATAATGTTAAATTACCGATGTTGAAATTTCCCAAAAGGGGAATTAAATTACACCAATTACTTTCGAACTTTCACGAGATATATGTACAGACTAGTGTTGCCAGGTATCCCACGAAAGTCGGGGCTCCAAATGCTTTGGACACCAGTAATCGTTTTACAGTTTATTTCGCCATCTTTAACCGTAGAAAAATCTGCTACTTGATAAGGCGAATAAAATTAGTTTAAAATACCGGTGCCCAGAGTATTTGGAGTGCCGATTTACGCGGACATCTGACAACACTAGTACAAGTCTTCTAAATTATCTCTATATTTTTTAATGGAATTTTGTACATCTGTTTGAAAAATTTAAAACATTTTAACTTTTCAATTTTATATTTTTAATAATCGAAAGTAATTCTTTGTTTTTATTTTTTGCTTCATCTTTTGCCTACAAACCAATAGTTTTTCTGACTGTGGAAATGCAAGTTTACACCATAAAATATATATTCCAAAAACTTCAAAGTATATACTAAAAACAATTTAATTACTTAAAAGATGTCAAATACTAATCAAAACAATAATATTGACATGTTTCTATTTATTCATTCAATCATCATCAGAACTCATAAAAACGCAAATACGATATACATAAAACACCGGTATGTGAGATCAGTCGTTATTATAAAATAAAGATACAATGCCATCTATATTTTCAACAAAGTCCCTTACTCCATCTGTAGTCCGCTTCCCAAAGTTATTGAACCATTCTACCCATTCTGAATATGTACTAAAAATACTCTAACCCTTTATCTTACTGACGGTACTTATAAGTACCACTCACTTTAAACTTTCATCCCATAGTGAATATTACTAATATTCTAATGGTACTTTGCAAAAACACTCTTTTAACTCCACGTTTTAAGGACACATGGTAGGAATAGTTCTAGATTTGTTATTTTAGCAAGGAAGGAGGCTATCTTTGAAACAGTCGATGTGTCTTTTGCCGACATTTTGTATAGATTGTCACGCTCGTCTTTTTATTGCTGCAAACACAGTAAAGGATATAAGGTATGTGTTGGATTTTTTATACGTGTCCATTATGACCTTAGAATACAATTTGACTAGCTATTTTACGTGAGCGGTGTATGTATTTGATTTAACAGTTGAATTACTGAGTGGTACTCATAAGTAATACCAGTACACTGCGTGTTGGAGAAAAAATTCTTGTTTACTTTTGTCTGTGTAATTATCCATCGTTTTTATCTGCTTTATAATATAATTACTAAATTCTAGTGTAGTAATGATTTTCCTGGTATTTCTTTTCTGATTCATTATTATTTTATATAGAAAATCAAGAAAATTGTGGCACCGGCTCTTTTTGCTATGCTAGAAATGGCATATGTAAATTCCTATATTGCATACGTGGAGATACGGGAGAACATGTTGTCCCTGGAATATAGGCGTACCATAAATCAAGGACTGCTAACAAAATTAAAATCTAAAACAAAATAGTTTTTTTTTTAATGCCATTAAATTTGAATTTTAACACATTTTTCATGCGTAAAATAAAACTATGTCTATTTAATATTTTTTTGTTGTTAACTTGCGAGTGTCTTCCTGCTATTTAGCATTTTGAAGAGTTTAAACTGTATTTGAAATACCATGTGGATTGTCTCTTACGAGAATATTTTAGGCATAGTCTACTGATGATACTTTAAAGTACCACTTTAATTAATTACCTCTAAATAATTAAATTTCTCACGGGTAAGTATATTTCTGTATATCCTTTAATTTTCATTGTAGTAACTGAAAAAAAAATTGTATGTAAAAAATTGCAGTAGGTCATAATGCAGTAGATAAAGGGTTAATTGTTTAAAAGACGTCAAATATCAATAAAAACAATTAAAATATTGACATGTTTCGATTGATTCAGTGAATCATCACCGGAACACATAAAAAATCAAATACAATAAATCAATTTCAATCAATTTCTTTCAATTCTTTCAATCAATTTCTTTCAATTTCTTTCAAACAAGTTTTTTCAATCAATTTCAAAAAACAAAATTCAATCAAAACAGGTCAATATTTTAATATTTTTTATTGATATTTGACGTCTTTTCACCTCTTGAAGGGCGGTGGGATATAATATATCCCACGTAATTTTAATCGCAAATGCCACATCGGCACTAGTAATTTGCAATAAAATTTTGCTTTTATAATATACGTGAAGAAATAATAACTTATTTATAGATAAATTTGTTTGTAAATCCTGGTGTCATTCTACCATTTCAACATTTTCGAAACATAAGTAATTGGCCCCTGAAAAGGTTAAGCAATTAAGGTGTTTTTAAACTTAAAATTGCACTCTGTGCAAAATACTTAAAATATGACAAAAATATTTAAAAATATGTTAAATTACTTTAATACTTCTTAGTACTTTCAGCTATAAACATAGCCTTCGTCAGAGAATACAAAATACTCTTATTAACGACCTATTTTCAAATTTCACGTAGTAGGTGTCGAAAGGAGTAAAAGGGAAAATCAATTTTTAGATCCGGAAAACATTGGGAAAATAAAAATAAAAATATGGATATAGAGGGAAGTGGAGTATTACGTGTTTTATGATTCTTTAAGCAAACTGAGCCAAATTCTGGGTATGTTGTAGGATAAATTTGTAGGTATGCATTTTGGTTGTATTTGTGTTTTCATGTATTCTGATGATTATTAAGTGATTCAATCGAAATGTTTCAATAGTTAAACTTTTTTAAAATTGATATTTGACGTCAGTTAAGCAATTAAAGTGTTTTTAGTATATATTTTGAAGATTTTGGAATGTATATATATTATGGTATTACTATTAATGGACATAAATTAGGACTTTTACTTTTTATTTAATATAATATTTGATGCAAGTTTATGCTCTGGGTGAGATTTTTACAAGCATTTCATATCGTATTTGGTGTTAATAAATTGACGCAAGACTTTTCGAATGACTTTCGATGAAATCGATGAAAGCAATATGAACTCAATCTTTATAAATTGCTAAACGAAAAGTGTAGACACATCTGAAAGTTGGCGGACCTCCATTTTCAGTAATAAGGATATTTAAACCATTGGCGGCTCGGCAGGGGCTTCACAATGAATTTACTACCAGATTTTTCATATAATAACCCCTTAATTCCCGCTCCCGTGATATTCACGGGCTTTATCTTTTATTCAGATTATTTGATTCCCACCAGTTTTATGAAATAGTGTAATTGGCTTTATTATGGTAACATTTTATCCCTCATTAATTTTATAACCCCCTCATTAAGTTTATAACCCACTCAGCCACGCCTGAGAGGCATTTGAGTGCGCGCGTTTGCGTACGCTCCGTCGATGCGAACCAAACGGTTTGCAAAGGGCCCTTTTCAGGGGCTCTATCGGGGGCAGCATCGTTCCCTTTGTACATAGTTCTTGAAATTGTTAGGCAAAATTTATTAAGTAATTATGTAAAAAATATGTGGTCCCTGAAAAGGGTCTTTTTTTTTGTTAAGCTGCTCTTCCGGCCTTCTGATTCTTACCACCTGTTCCAGTGGGAGGGGCGACCAATACCAAAGCTTGGCATGCTAACAACATCTCACGACTGTTTTTCTCACTTTTATGTATGACTCACCAGCTATTTCTTCAATTCTTATGAGAAGGGGATGTGGGACATGGGTTCCAGGCACCGCGACCAAGCAGTCTTCGAACCGGTCTCTCATTAAATAAGGTGAATATTTCTTTTTCAGAAAAGTGGTGCCAATAACCAATTTCAGTTTTTAAAGCATAATTTAATGCGACCGTTACGGGGTTAAATTGGACTTTATCTAATCGTGGAATGTTATACGATTAAAGAAGTAGAATGTTAGTTTATTAAAATAATGGTTGTAAGGTGATTGTGAACCTCTGACCGGACGCTACTGATTCTTAATTTTACAATATAATTTATTCTTTATTAATACTTGGAAATTTTTCCAGAGAGAAACATTCGCCTTGCATACAATATTTCAAATGACAATCAAATTTCAAATTTTATAGGGCTTAAAAGGCGCAAAGGCCAACGCAGTGAAAAAGATTCGATGAAGTTCCAGGTTGGGTATCGTTCCATGTGGTTTATCCGGTAGAATGTCAGTGCGCTATACTGATGGCCTGGATTCGTGTCCCGGCATGGAATCTTTTTCACTAGATTGGCCTTTGCGCCTTTTAAGCAATTAATTTGAAATTTGATTTTCATTTGAAATAATTTATTCTTGTACTCAATAACATGGGTGAAGCTTAAAAATAATTACGATAAAAATTCTTTTGCCGCACGTTTGGCACCTGTTGCGATAACACAGACCAGGATACTACTATGTTACTATAAAAATAGCAAATAAAGCCTTTGTGCAATAATATTAAAAAGCAGAAAAACCAACGTTTAAAATGTACAAATAATACATGAAAAGCAGCAAACAGCTGTTTCGAATCTACTAACGAGATTCTTCTTCAGTGCAAGATGGGGGAAAAGGAACAGCGTGCTAGAAAAAGCAAGGCTGAGCAAAATGATAGACAGAGACGCGCTAGCTTATATACCCTATGCGGGTAGAGGAGGCGCCAAAAACAACCAATGAGGGAGAAGCAGTGGAAACGACTGGGTAAACAAGTAGCGACCTCTACCGGAGAAAAAGGGGGGAAATTAAATTATTGCTTTCCAAATACATGGCAAATCAGGAATACTAGACAAGTCATTGACTAAAGAGTGAGAATTTTTAATGATATGCTAAGCTTCCCAAAAATCAAGATCAAGGTTAGAAAAATATTTTTGTATAATGATGGCTGAGGAAAAATCGAACCTCAAATATTATTGATTCCATTTATAAGAAATTGACGAAATCCGTCCATTCTGAAAAGCATTCTAATTCCAACTCTAATACTTCAGTTGTGTTACTATTTTTTCCTAAAATCAGTCAGCAAGTTGCTAAAATCCTAAGAAGGTTTGATTTTAATGTTATTTTTTCTCCTGTTAATAAAATCACATTTTCAAATCTCAAACACCCCGTTGATCGCCTAGATAACTGGGGTATTTACCAAATCTCATGCCAGCGTGGCCTTTCTTATACTGGCCAAACTAAACGTGCTCTTAGATTTCGTTTAAAAGAGCATGAAGTTTATGTTAAAAATCAGGAGCTGAAACGTTCTTCTATTGCTCAACATTCTTGGTCTTCTCAACATAGGTTCAATTTTTCCTCAGCCATCATTATCCAAAAATGTTCTTCTAACCCCGATCTTGATTTTTGGCAAGCTTACCATATCATTAAAAATTCTCACTCTTTAGTCAATGACTTATCTAGTACTCCTGATTTTCCAAGTATTTGGAAAGCATTAATTTAATTTCCCCCTTTTTTTCTCCGGTAGATGTCGCTACTTGTCCACCCAGTCGTTTCCACTGTTACTCTCTCATTGGTTGTTTTTGGTGCCTCCTCTACCCGCATAGGGTATATAAGCCAGCGCGTCTCTGTCTATCATTTTGCTCAGCCTTGCTTTTTCTAGCACGCTGTTCCTTTTCCCCTATCTTGCACTGAAAAAGAATCTCGCTAGTAGATTCGAAACAGCTGTTTGCTGCTTTTCATGTATTATTTGTGCATTTTAAACGTTGTTTTCTCTGCTTTTTAATATTATGTTACTAAATGAAGGCAGAATTTTGCGCATTTTGTTATTCTTGTATTCAATAAATTACAATAAGCCTTAATAAATACACCGGAATTGGCATTATTTTTTAGCTTAGACATTATTTCACTTTCGGCAGACCTGGATCATTAGATTCCCCTGTTTCTATTCTTACTTGAAATATATAATATTTTATTTTATTTAATAAGATTGGGATTCGTACGGTCGCCTCTGCACCATGAAGGATCTTAAGATGTTTACTTAGCAGTTAAAATATACAGAACATTGTAAAAAATACTGAACTCATAAAACTAACTTGGCTATATATGTCTTTGATATATAATAAGCCGTAATCAAAGCATTAACCCTCTCGCGGCGCAACCGGAGATTTTATCGGGGATGCACTTTTTCCTCCTAATTACCCTCTTTTATTATTCGACCAGTTACTTTTTTATTATAAATTTTGACTTATTTAATCGGAGCATTTTCCGATTAAATTAGATAAATTTTTTTGTTTTGAAAAACCGGTGACAAAAGAATTAAAATTCTATAAATACGTAATTTTTTAAGCTATTTTTATAAAACAATTACGCAGCGAGAGGGATAATAGTAATAATAATAATTTACGAGTGAATCAACGATCCTCAGACTAAGTTTGTAAAAATAGTATTCTAAAATCGTAAATCATGATAAAATTAGTTTTCAATATAATTTAAAACACGTTAAAGATTTGAAAATTTTCTAGAGATATAAATTTATGCTTTCATATAATTGAATCAAGTAAAAATAACTTATTTTTGTCTAGACACTTGTTAAAAAGTTATTTTATCCCGGTAAAGGTAACGTGATAAAAATGAGCAATTTAAAACTTTATGAGAGAATATCAAAGATCAGACGAGATCGTTATATTTCATCATTTTTACTCCCCTAAAAATAACTTACTTTAGTGAAATATAACTTTGATTTTTGCGTAAGAAGCATCGCAAAATGTAATTTTTCATTTATTTTAGTCTTTTATCAAAAATGTTTTCTTTTATATTTTGTGAAACTTTTAAATGAACCATTTTAAGGAAAAAATTAAACAAGTAGTATATGCTTTGCGTATTTGTCACTTATTGCACTTATCATTTACTGCACGTAATCGTCCCTTTATTGTACATGTTAAAATCGGAAATAATGTAAAAAATATAATACAAAAAATAGCAACCGTTTTTTTAGTTATATTTTTAAGCATGTGAGGATTCATAAGTAAATAAATGGATTTTTAAATTATCTTCATGCTGATTACACCATACAGAATTAAATGAATACTTTATTTATATACATAGCATATAATACATAATGCAGCATATTACTTTAGCTTTATAGTAACATATACCTATTTGTTATATTTATGCTTACGCATACCGTGTTTCCCCTATAATAAGTCTTTTACCCCTTAACAGTTTAATTTTTATTTGACACAATAAACTAAAAATAAGGAAAACATACCACTTTTTCCATACCAAAATAGCTGCCTTGTATAATCGAAAAATATCTGCTAATAATTAATGCAAAATTATAGTTAAAAGTTAGCAGTGTTCAAAAGTTTTTAGCAACGACGTAAGCAAACTTTTTTTGCGCGAGCGGTGCTTCTCAAAAACCGTTAACCCCTTGAGGGGCAAACAATTACGTTTGTGAAATGCTGAATTCCCACCGGAATCTTTGAAAAATTCTATTTCAAAATAAGTAAAAGCAATTTTACGGGTTTTTTTCCCCCAAAGTTAAAAAAGTAAAATTTAATAAAATTTTTCTGATGTAAAACTTCATTAATCGTAGGTGGTATATAATATATACCGGTGCCCCTCAAGGGGTTAAAGCCATTACCAGCTGGTGTTGCGTTGACGCAACGGTAACATTAAATACGCATGCTTAAATTAACTATCGAGCTATCGCTATTTTTCAATTTAAAAATATGCCTTATTTAATAATAGGAACTTTTACCGTTTAAGAAAGAAAGAAAGAAAGAAAAAAAAAAGAACAGAAAAACTAAGATTTTCATTCAAAATTTGTGGTGGCAAATGCTTTTCAGCAAAAAAAGTTGAAGATTTCTATCTAATGGATATGGCCAGGGTTGCTAATTTGGGCTCTAATTTTACTCCGAACTTTCAAATTCACAACAGAAATTTCGTATGAAGAATTTTTACATTAAATATATCTCATTAAATAAAGCATAAAATACTATTTTTTATTTCCGGTATGAATACGAAATTATTGAATAAAATCTAAGGCCAAACTGGCAACTCTGGTTTCATCAGTTAATGGGTAAAGTGTTAATTTGTACACCAAAAACGCACACACACGACGTATTTCCGAAGGTTTTCTTTTTACACTGTTTATGTTCCTGCAACTAAAAAAATATTACGATTATTTAATTTAACTTGTTTCATGCATGCAAAAATTGAATTTTGTAATAATTTTTTAACTCACGTTCTGACAGGCTAAAATTATAAAAATTATGTGTATTATCTTTTATATTTATATTAAATTAATCAATTGATTACATTGAATGATGGCAAGGTATAAACGTGAAAATTTACGATAGGCAAGTACATATCTATACATGCGGGTATGTTTGAGTATGCTGAAAAGCGTAAGGATTTGTTACAGGCCTAGCATTTACTGATTTGACTCTATTCAAACAACAACCATATAATATATATATATATATATTTTCAATAGATCACGTTTTGTAAAATAAATTGCCATATTCGCAGACCGTTTATGATAAAAGAACAAAATAGGTGTCATTAGACATTCTTTTAGAATATGAATACAGTTTTTGAAATGGGGGTCGACTGCATAATAACAATTTTGAATTTTCAAATGATAACAATCACCTGTGAAACTTTATTTGAGTTCCTTGCATCAAATCATCCCGGAAAAGGATTAAGTTTTTGTATTATCTTCATCATGTAACTTTTAACACATTGTATGTGGGCAATTTTTCGAAAATGAGCACTAAATTTACGTTCACAAATGCCACTGTAAATTAAAACCTGCTCACAACCAATAAAAAGCAAGCATTCTTGGATTACACCTTCTTTTTTCGCCCGTACAAAATTTCCGGAACCAGTAATAATTTCTGTCGCCAACCCACAAAAACGTACTAGTACGTGTGTACAATGTGTTAATAAAGAGGAACTGGCAATGGAGGTTTGAATAAAGAGGAGGTGACATATAGTGTACTGTCTACAGGTTGAAAGTGAAGTAACTGAGGAGGTTGTCACAACATGGCGACTGCTTTATTTTAAATCGTATCTTCAGTTTCTGATTACCGCCGGGCAGACATCCCACCTGTAAAATTGAATAGAAGTCTCTTCTTATTTAAGCTTCTCACAAATGTGGCCAAACTTTCTATTTGTTCTTACTGGTGTCAGTTTCCCTTGTAAAATTGTCAGTTTGTTTCCCTGGTTGTCACAATATGGCGGAAACGCAGGGAGTCACTACCTCCAAAGTAAACTGCTACCAGTAAAAAAGAAAATCTGTTTCTACCATTATTTATGACTGAAATTTTGCAATAATAAGGCGTTTAAATAAGCAAAAAATTTCTATATAAATTTACTGGTGGAAGTTTCCACCGGTGGTAAACAACCCCTGCGATGGCAGTTACAGTTGAGGCTTCACTATTTTACGGATATATCACTTCCTCTTTTTTAATAGTTCCATGGAACTGGAATATCCTGGAATATCCTAATCTGTGAAGCTTCAACTGTAACCGCGTTCGCAGGAGTTGATTGCCACCAGTGGAAACTTCCACCAGTAAATATATATATAAATTCTCTCCTTATTTGAAAGCGTTATTAATGCAAAATTCCAGTCATAAATAATGGCAGAAACAGATTTTCTTTTTTACTGGTGGAAGTTTACTTTGACAGAAGCTGAGGTTCGCAACTGAGGTTCGCAAACTTCATGGAAGTTCCAAAGTGTCTTGCACCACTATTAATGAATATATATTAAGAATATTTCTATTTATTTTTTAAAACACAGACGTCGCACTCGCTATGATTATTTACAGAATTTGCAATATCTTTCTGCCGTTAAGAAGGTGAAAGTTGTTAGAAATTTGTTGTAGAAGTGTGCAAATTCTAAACAAAGCATTATTAATCAAAGCATATTATAGGCATTCATTTTTTTTACCCAAAAGTGTAATTTAAGATAAGAAAATGATTAATAAATTAATATAAAAATATATGAATTATTAGATACATAAGTTTTTACATAAACAGAATGGGAGACGCCAACATAATCAGACAGAAGATTTGTATGAAAGAATCTTTTAACCCCTTGGGGACGAGCGAACGGAATACGTGCTGCGTAAGGTGCTCAGAATCCGTGCTTATTGTCACCAGTAAATTATTGTTGTAAATTTTGCTTTATTTAATCCGAGCATTTTCCCGATTCAATAAGGCAAAAATTTCTTTTTTGAAAAACTAGTCAGAAAAGAATAAAAATGCTGTAAAAGACGCACCTCACGAAAAGCCTAAGTAGATTCTTCGGTTTCACTTTTTTTAATTATTATTCATTAATTTTCTCTATAATTTAACTGGGTTTAAGAAGTTTGAAGCTTTTTCTTTGAAATATTAATTTTATTGTTCTAAATTTATGGATTTAAGCATAATAAATTTTCTGTTATAACTCTATTAATAAAAAGTACACGAATCTGTTTTAAACCTGCCTTGATCCAAGGAATTATAATATATTGGACAGCAGTATATGGCCCCTTTGGACCTCCGAAAAGAAAAATTTCACTATATCCTGAAAAATATTGATTGGAATGAACTGCAAACTTACACAGCCACTGACGATGTTCTGTTTTCTTTTTTATATATACTATATGAATTTGTTAATAATTCTCATAATTAAAATTATGCGTTTGAGTTAAAAAAAATGCCTAGAATATGGTTGAGTTCATTCCATATATTCCACTGACAACAAAAATTTTAATCTGGATGATTTTTTAGAAACATATAAATTAAAGTGCGCAAGTTGAACATTGGCATCCTCAAACTTTGATCTCATCTATCTCCATGAAAATTAAACAGAAAAAAAAAACATAATCCGCATACTTTTAACATTATTATAACATTAAAGTACATAGATTTCCGGGCTGATTTGATCCAAATAAAATATCATAAGTTAATGTTACTATTTAAGCAAAAACGAAGTTGGTACAGTTTTTAATATTGAGACGAACCCAATTTTAAAAATTGCTACATATACAGAAAGAAGACAATATTCACAGTCTATCGAGGCCTTCAGTGTGATTGGATCGTAAATAGAAAGCGAATAAAGGATGGTGTATCATTTTCTTCCATGACTATAAATCATGCATTTCCGTTTTTAGTTCCAAAAAATTTAAAATTTGTATAAAAAAAAAAAAAAAACTGTAAGTTTTGATGATCGTACAGAAATGCAATATTTACAGTTTTATACATTAGAGAATGGTGACTTATAGAACCCAAGCACCGTATAAAAATTCATATTTTACAACTTTTATGTAAATAACTATTGTGGAAAATGGATTTTTGTAAGGTAAAAACATTTGAAAGAAATTTTTCATTAGAATTGCACTTCTGATACTAAAGATTCAAGAATTAGCTATTTTCAATGATTAAATGAGCATTTTGTATATATTTAAAGGATACCATTAGAATACAATAAATCATTATGAACAATTTCCTTTGGATAGCTTAAAAATAAGTTACGTTTTTATGTTTAATTTAAAGAAAAGTCGAAGATTTATATAAAAAAAAAAATTCCTTTTACCATTTTTTTGGAACGTCATTAGAGACGATTATTTTAAATGATGCCTCCGATGATTTTTCTTATAATGACATTCAAAATTTTAGAAATTTCATGTCTCTATCCGTGTGTCTCATTTGTAGCTTTTGAAATTTTTGTGTTTCTGAAAAATTTAACTCAAATAATGACTAGAAAGGATTCTGATAGTTTTTTTTTTTAAATAGTGATAATACACGATTTTTTTATTAAATTTTCTTCTTGTTATAAAAAGGTACAGTCGTGAAAGAAAAATAGTCAACACCCCTACTAACTTCCCAACAAATTATCGTAGAAGAAAGTTACTGGTACCGAACGATCGGAAATAAAATCTACTTTTAAATTATAAATAATATAAATATTATATAAAATTTTTCTTGGGGGGGGGGGGCATCTACATATTAAAATGAATCCGAACTTCCTTTTTTTTCAATGACAATACCCAATTTTAACCAGATATTTCAAATCTTCGGTTCAAACTATGCTTAGACACCAAATTTCAAGTCATTTGAATGAAAAGTGTTTGAATTACAAACATTCAAAATTTAGTGCTTCTAATTTCAAATTACATTTTCGTATTTTTATTATTATACTCCTAATGTGCTAATTTTTTGTGTAGCAATAATACTAAAACACCCAAACATAAACACGTTAAATTTGTAAATTTTATAATTTTATGATATGAATTATGAAATTAATATTAGAAAAAATTATGAATTGCAACCTACAATTTTTTGATACATTTAGATTTATTAAGTCCTGCTTTATCAAAATCCAAAATTTCACATATTTCTTCAAAGTAGTTTTCAAATTATGCTTAAAAAACTGAAAAATGATGGTTTAATGGTCTATGATAGAAGTGACTAGATATTTTGAAATTTCTTATGCTATCCTGTAATCTAGCAGTCTTCATTAACTGATTCAGTGGCGCTTAAGATGCCTTGATCAAGGGGGCTCTATCGGTTAACAATCAAATACCAAACTTCAATTTGGATACAACCCCTAAAATACGCTCGTTTTAAAATAATTAATTTCTCGGAAACTTATCGTACGAATTGTATGAAAATTTGTTTCTAGACTAAATGAAGGGTGTAGAGTTCATTTATGCTATCAGAATTGTGTACTTCTGTTGAAAAAGAAAACAAAGTTATAGTTCGTTTTAATATGTAGATGGCCCCCTAAGCAAATTTTTTATACATCATTTAAAAGTAGACATTATTACTAATCGTGTGGTACCAGTAACTTTCTTCTACAATAATTTTTTGCAGAGTTAGTAAGGGGTGTTTACTTTTTTCTCCACGACTATACAATCGTGGGGAAAAAAAAGCAAACATTCCCTACTAGCTCTGCAACGAATTATAATAAAAGAAAGTTATTGGTACCGAATTTTGGATATAAAGTCTAATTTTTAATTATGTATATAAAATTTGCTTAAGGGACCATCTACAAATCAAAACCAGACAAAACTTTTTTTTTCTGACAACCCTCAAATTTGATACTATGCATTAAATCTTCCGTTCAAACTATGCATATAAACAAAATTTTAAATCATTTGGATGATACGATTTCGAATTATGAACATGCAAAATTTAGAAATTATAATCCTAATGTTTTGTGTGGTTATAATATTAAAAAAACAAATATAAATACATTGATTTTGTAATTTAAAAATTTTATAATATGAATTATGAAATTAATATTCGAAAAAAATATGAATTACAACCTACAATTTTTGGATAGCTTTATATTTATTATGTCCTGCTTTATGCGAATTCTCAATTTCCAATTTTCCTTCCAAGTAGTTTTCAAATTATGCTTAAAAAACGTGACAATGGTGGTTTAACACTAGAAAGACAGGAAATTTTACTCAATTTTTATTAAAATATTTAAATCAGAATATTTATTTAAAACTGTTTAACTTTCATTTAACACTTATCTAGCTTTTTTATTTACCTTACATTTAGCACTTCCTAGCACAATGTATTCACATGTTAATTGTTAAAATGACGTATCACTGCCCTTTTAGTTGTAAGGGGCCGTCTATGATATGTAGAAAAGCATAATTTGAAGAAAAAAAATATATTCTACTCATATTATTGAAACATTTGGGCTTGCAATTTTCGAAACATATTAAGCGAGTAAAATGGTCATATTCGGAAGAAATAAAACAGTGGTAACCTCTGAATAACGATTACCCGTGGGACCGGTGAAAAGTGACCGCTCTTGACAGGTGGGTGTTATTCAGAGGTTTCATTTAAATAAAAATAAAAATTACATAAATTTAAATAGAAATACACACAGTAGTTTTAATTAATCCTCATTGTTTTAATATAATAAGAAAATCAGTGATTTGCAGTTGCTTTTTTTTCCTGTAAATGTCTTTCTTCAAAGAATAAAAAATATTACTTGATTTGCTATACAACTCATCATCATTATGATTTAATGAGAAATTTCAGATTTCACGAAGGTTCTTCAAAACTTCGGTATATGTGTTAATACTGGAAATTTTGGGTGATTCCATTATCTAGTTCCTCTGCTTCTCTTCTATCTTCCACAATTTGTTGTATGGAATCCAATGTGGCAGTAACTGCCAAATTTTTGACCAGACATACAAACAAGCTGGCCTTTACGTTAGTTATACCTGCTGTTCTAAGAATATTATATAAAATTTCCCCATTATTGATAATGTCTTCATTTTCTGTTTGTTCACATATCAAGCAAATTTTGTTCGATCTGCTTCACATTTCGGTTTGCAAATAAATATAAAATTGTACCAGGATCTGTAAAAAAAAAATTTCTCGTGACTTTGAGTGACCGTTGTTCAGAATTCCTTATTTAGAGGTTCGTACTAATGTTAATGCTATGGAACGTGTTTGGTTCCATCAACATGCGGCCGGTATTCGGAGGTTTTCGTTCGTTAGAGGTGGCGGTTCATAGGAGGTTTCACTGTACATTAATAGAAATGACACTGCCTTTTTGCAGCATTTCCACAATCGATTACAGAAATGCAATATGGATACAGCCCCTAAAATATGCTCACATTAAAATAATTAATTTCTCTTAAACTAATCGTATTCATTTCATGAAAATTTGCATTTAGGTTAATTTAAGGGTGTAGAATTTATTTATGATGTCAAACTTGGGTATTGCTATTGAAACAAAAAGTTTGGGTTTGTTTTTAACTGTAAATGACTCCTTAACCCCTTAACGGTTGCTTAATATTTGGAAAAACCACAAAAAAGTACCTATTTTTTTATTACAGAAATTGAATAATTATAAGATTTCTATATAAAATATGCAATTAGTTTTTTAAGGCGAAAAATAAAGATGTTATGGAACAAATTCACGTTTGTGGAAAAGCCATCATGCGAGAATTCTGTGTTTTAATGTTTGTTTTACACAATACAAGTTAATGCGAATAAGACAGATCTTATTTATTATCATCAAACAAATTTTCACAAATAATATTTGAAATAACATAAAATACATGAAATTTTGATTATTAATAGTTTTTTTTTAATGCGACATATTTCGAAACATGCAATACAAAGTCCAACATCACAATCACCGCCAAAAACCAAACCCAAACGCTCATATTCAAAGACTTTATACCGAAATGCTAGTTAAATTTTTCTGGTTTCAGAAGTTTTTTCCAGCAATAAAACGCCAGCCCGGAAATAGGACGGGCACGAGAAATAACGAACGACACCTCACCACGTGATATTGACAGGAGCGAGAATTAAGAGGTTAAGCAAATTTTAACCCTTAAATGCCTGGTGCGGTTTCGGCAACATACCCAATTTAGGCTCTAAAATATTATTAGAATAATATTGAAGCTATAATGCCTAATGTTGCCAATAAAATATATTCTGAAAATATTATTTAATCTATTTTCAACATGTAGATGGCAACACTTGTGCTGTTTAAGAATAAACATAGATTTATTTTTTCAATTGTGTCTACTTGTTCTTTTTGTTTTGTTTGGAAGCTTGCAAAATACTCTATTTTGACCTGCAGTGAGCAAGTAAAATTTATTTCTTATTATAGTTCCTAAAATTCTTGTGTGTTTAATATTATAGAATTTTATGAAGGGAAATTATTTTTTCAATTATACACCAGTATTGCCGATCAGTAACAAACTGTTTTTTAGCCGTAAACTATACTTAAAACAAAATATGATTTTTTTTTGTATTTTTCCCATGATTTATTTTAAAAATGAAAGCCGAAAAACATTATTACAATGATTTTTAAAAAATCAGGCATTTAAGGGTTATATACATCATTTAAAAATAGACATTATTTCCAATTGTTTGGAACCTGTAATTTTCTTCTGCAATAATTTGTTGCAGAGTTAGTAGGGGGTGTTTATTTTTTTTAACGACTGCATATACACTTTTTGGATTTTCCAAAAACATCTGACACAACTATTTCTGATTAGAAGATTTTTATTTAAGGTTCAAATAGCAGAAACGCTCTAGCGTGTTCGGAATAACTTAGTTCATATTCATGCCTTACTTAATTAGCTTATGTAGCTTAACAGAAGCGAACAGTATTCTTGAATTTTCATTTGATTCTTCACGTATTTTAATATCGTATGTGAAAAAAGGATTTCAATAAACCGGAACAAGGATAATCAGAATTTTACTACATACAAATTATTTTTATTCACTATATGTAAATTTGCATACAATTAAAATGCAATGATTTTAAGGGGACCGGGTAAGCTCTATCTCGACCATATTAAGATACACCAATTTTATGTACCTTTTTCTCAGGAATGGGGAAAGATAGATGTCTAGATTTTTCAGAGTAGTTTGAATAACACGCTTTATGTATTTTAACAGACCATTTTCTTTCTAAGTGAAACTGAAAATTAATTATTAATTATTTGTTGAAAGACATTTTTAAATTAGCGTTTTGCTAAGATTTCACTGCCTAAAATAAATAATTCTCAACGAATTATTAAATCCTTGTGTTAAAGTATGCGCACAGTATACTTTAACACAAGTAAAGTATACATAATATAAATATTTAAAAAATATGAGTTCTTAAGTTTAATAGATATTGAAAAAAAGGAACACGAACCTGAAAAATCGAAGTTTTGAGAAAAGGTGAATTAAAGCTGTGAAGCAGTGTTGCCAGTGGACTCATTTTTTAAATTCTGATTTCTTGATTGGCACCACTTTTTTGAAATAGTAAAATTCGCTTTATTTATTAACATATTAATTAAGGCGAAAACAATGGAAATTTTACTACTTCAGAAAAGTGGTGCCAATCAAAAAATCTGAATTTAAAAAAGTAGCCCACTTTTGTGAAGTGCTCTTAGAAAGAATGCAAAAATCCAACACTTATATATATATATATATATGTGTGTGTGTGAAATACATAAAGAGAATATGTGAAAACATTGAAAAGATAAAAGTTTAAACTTTTTAATGATATAAAAAAATAAAAAATGGATTTTTTGGTTGAATTTCGCTTTCTCGGTTCCTTTAAAATATTATCGTTTCTTTTATTTTTCTGAAAAAAGGAGATTGTAACTACAACTGAAGCTAGCCAATTATTTTAACCCTTTCAGGAGCAGTGGTCACATAGCGTGACCACCTAATTTTAATTCCAAACTGACAGACGACACCAAGAATATTTTAATAAAATTTAGCTTTTGTAGTGAAAGTGTAGAAAATGAGAATTTAATTTTCGAAGAAATAGGTTTATACATTCTGGTTTCAAAGAATTATTTCATCATTTTGCGAACAGAATTTTTCTGGCTCTGAAAGGGTTAAATAACAAACTTGATAATTACGTTATTTTAATGAGATTATACAGGGTGGTTTAAAAGGTCATGTCCAAAGGGCACATGTGGATGCGTCTGGTCATGATGAGCAAGAATTACGTAGGAACTGGGGGGGGGGGGGTCGGAAACACGGTGCAATTGCATTGTGACCATGACGCAAAAAAAAAAGATAACAAACGGTTCAAATATAACTTTATTTTACAAAAAACGTAATCGAAGTACAAAACAGAAATGGAAAATGTTACAAGTGCTTAAAAATGTGCCCCATTACCATAACCTTCACATCGTCGCCGCATGTAATTAGGAACACCTTCCAATTGGCCAGGAGTCGGCCGCCGCTTCAGCGATCCGTGCCATGAAATCCATGGCCAGTGTCTTGTACATAAAAGACTTACGATGTCCCCAGAAGTAGAAGGTGTTTAGGTCCGGGGATCGCGGTGGCCATAGTACAAGGCCGATTGGAATGTGTTCGCAATTCCATGCAGAGCCGATGTGAATCATACATCATGGCCAGTGGGGCACATTTTGAGCACTTGTTGTGAGTTGTAACATTTTTCATTTGTGTTTTGTACTTCTATTTAGTTTTTGTAAAATAAAGGTTTTTTTTTACACCGTGTGTTATATTTTCTTTGCGTCACGGTCACAATGCAATTGCACCGTCATCATCACGTTTCCGACCCTCAGCCCCTACGTAGTTCTTGTTCCTCATGATCTGACACACCCACACGTGCCGTTTGGACATGACCTTTCGATACACTCTGTATTAATAACTCACAATCGGACTAACAATTATTGTGCATGATTCGGCACTAGGTTGTAATTGTATTCAGTGAATGTTCATAGGGGTACCACAAACGATTATTTTTATAATCTACTTGCACCACTATATTTTATAAATATATTTTATAGTATATTTCCCTTGCACATGCTCCTAAAGCTCAAGTAAATGTGGCGCCAACCGAATAAAATTCGTGTGACAGATGCGTGTCTCAAATACGTTAATCTTACCACCTCACCGATTACGACCCATAAGGGTTAATACGGTAAACTTTTTTTTTATATTATACCTCGATTAACACGGGATAATTTCGAATAGTACTCCATAGTTCGTACGCCTCCTTAAATTTTGCAGACCAGAAAAATATTCGGCACCAGTATTATCTTCAGAAAATCTCTTCTTAAAAGAAGGCGAAATTTTTCGCGTGTAACCTAGATTCTTGTTTCTATAAAAGGGTACTAGTAGTTTCCCTGGAGAAATAACGGTATTCGTACGAACCATGTACTCAAAGCCCAAAATGGATGATATTTTTTCGCCAACCAAATACTGTCGAATTGTTTAAAACAAGAATTTTGAAAAATGCTGTTAAGGAAGTAACAATCAAACTGAATAACAATAAAATAAAAAAAGCTTGAAAGACATTAAAAAAAGTCTTTGTGTTTAATTCTGCATTGTTTCAATGATTTATGTTAATTATATTAGTTTACTTAATATTAGGTTAATTAATACAAATGAATAAAAACTCTATGTTAACGATAAATTTTATTCTAAAGGTAATATTTTAAAAGAAAAAAAGGTAAGAGCTTTTCAAAAATTAATAGATATAAATCTAGAAGACATCTCACAGATATAGATCTAGAAGTAAGTAGTAGCAGTATGCAAGTACACTGTGTTCCGAATGTCACATTTCGTGTAATCGCAAAATGTATAAAAAATACAACAAAAATGCACAATTTACAACTGGTAGTCTTTTGATATTATAAGTTTATACTTAGCAAGCGGAAGACAGTTATCACAATCCTGAATCTGGTAGATTTTTGATTCAGAAGTTTTATACCAGAAAATTTGAAAAAGGAATTTTTTATTTCATTTTATTCCTAACGTATCTCTTATTATATGAAGCAAGTATAACTAATAAAACATTACGTTCGTAACATTCTAGTGTTACGAACATAATTTGCCATCTACATGTTCATAAACACTAAAAATGCCACCCGCCTACCAAGTGTTAAAAGCAGAGCTGTCAAGGTCTCCGGTTTTTTTGGATACCAGTATTTTAATACAGAAAATCTTCTTTTATTTAATTGGACTATTTGTACGATTTAAAAGAACAAAATTTTCTCTAAGATAATAGTGGTGTAAAAAAAGCCGGAAACTGGGCAACTCTGGTTAAAAGTGATTTATATTGCTGCAATTAAATTGCATTACAGTAAGATTAAAATCAAATTACACGAAACTTCTATAATTAAAGTAATAGTAAATAAGCTAACACAATAAGTCTAAAACATCAGTTAACACAGAATTTTACATAAAATAAAATTTTTTATATTTCTTAATTGTCATTTATTAAATTAGCTCACAGATTTAGGTTAATGAAGTTCATGAAACTTAGGAAATTTGTTTTGAAAAGAAAAAAATGTAGTTAATTTAGTAATATGTACTTTCTAAGACTAATATATCAAAAATAATATCATAGTACATTATTACGTTGTCCGCATTGGGTTTTTTAAACAGCGACTGTAGTTCTATTGTAGTTTTTTCCCTTTGAATATATGCTTCAATTAATGCGCTAATATAGGGAGATTAATTAAATACCCTAATCAAGATAAGCCTATATATTTTATTTTTTAGCCTGAGATTTAATTAATTTTTTTCGAAGAATTCTACATTAAATTCAAAAATCTTTTAGAGTACTTTAAATTTAACAGAACTTTATGCATTAAGTATTTAAGTAAACTTTTACGATGTCATTAATTACGGCAAAAATAAAAATTCTTTCTTTAATAGGATATCAAAAGTGTTATCTATTATAGATATATTGGAATTATTGACTGGATTAAATTAAGAAAGAATGTTTTTTCACTTATTAAAGTGCTTGTAAACCTACCAAATTTCACTTAGCATAAAACTCTCGTTAGTTTATACTTTGAATGTTAATTTACGTTATCATAGAATCAAAGCTGCATTAGGGTAGATAGTATTTTTTAGGTATACCTGAATTATTATGCTAAAGGCATTCTGAAAAATAAAACATTGAATCATAAATATCCCGTCGCGAGTCATAGTTAACGAAATAAATAACTATATACTACATCTAAAACATTCTATTTAAAAATTCTATATTTTTAATCTCAAAGAATGTTTTTATTAATACTTTTGAACCTTTTAATAAAAAATATTCTTACTTTATGTTTTCGACACAATCGAAGCGGTCACAATTTTCGATACCACTACTTGAAAACAATAATCTTCCTAATAAATCATAACTGCAAATGTTGTTGAAATCTACCACGGAAAGTATTCCTTTAAAAAGGTGGTAGCTAAAAAAGTGACCGCGTTGACTTGCAATTTTCACTGGAAAATTTGCATAAAATTTTCGTTATCAATTAAAAATTAAATATTAATTCCCTTTTTCAGATGCTGAGATTTTTAATGCGTTAAATTTTCGTTTATACGTATATTCAAATTATAGTGTTGCAGTTATTCTAAAGTATGCTATACGCATAGCTGCCAACTCTTCCGCTTTTTCAGACCAGAAAAATTCAATTGAAGTTTTTGCCTTATTTAATCGGAAGATTACGGCGATTTAGAAAGGTAAAATTTACTATAAAATTTTTGTGGTACGAAAAAGCGTAAGATATTGGCAGCTATGTATACGTTCGAAACTATTCCATCATTAGTGATATGTTATGAAAAATGATCTTAAAACCTGAAATATTAATTTTATTTAACAATGGCATTGTTACTTACAACCAGTGAAATTTATTAAGGTTATAATTCTTTATATAATGATATTCTTCTTACTTTGTAATAATACTGTATTCATAATACTTCTTTCGAAAATAATGCTGCTTAGAACATTCATTAGTTGTTATTAGAGACCTACATAGGACCGAGTAATCTGATCTTAATTGAACCCAAACTGACTCGAAAGATCGCAAGTCGAGTTGACGATAATTTTTGTTGTTGCTGCGGTTCGGATTAAGGGTATTTTTTTTAATTTGAGGATCGGCTTCGAGTCGGGATCAAGACTATTTCAAATGGAAAACACTTTATAATTTAACATTAATGAGTGTAGATATGTTAATTTTTGAACATGAAAGATAAAATTTATATATTTGCATAATAATTGCACACTAATTGAAGAATAATTGCAGAGTATTTTTCATAATTGTATTAAAATATGATTAATTATCTTCCATTGCGGGTTCAAGTCGGGTTCTGGCTTAAGTATTTCGGTTTAGGGTCGGAATGTGTTGGGTTTCTTGTTGTCGAAATGTTTTGCAGGGTGCGGATCGGGTTTCGGGTTGAATTGAATTTTAGTTTGAATTTTAAGGTTATGACCCTATCTATCGTGGACTCTTGTTCCTTTACATTAAATACTCATTTACTTTCTCATTAGATTATATAAAACGTTGCGGACATTAACCCCTTAACATAGGCGCCAACCTCAAACTAATCTTCCGTAATACGTGCGTTAATTTGACCCTGGTTTAATACGTTTAGAACCAGAAATCTTTAGAAGAAATGAAATTAAATACTTTCCACGTAGAAACCTTGAATTAAATAAATTAAGATTCAGAAAATAAAAGTTTCTGGTTAGAAAGTTGTTAACCTGGGTCAAATTAATCCAGATGTTACGGAAGATTAGTGGAAGGTTGGTGGAACCTATGCCTTCTCGCTGCGTAAGTAATTCTTCGCGATGAGCGTCTTTTTCAGAATTTTTAATCATTTGTCACCGGTTCTTTAAAGCAGAAATTTTTACTATCGTAACCGGGGAAAATATCCTGATTAAATCAGACAAAGTTTTAGGTAAAAAAATAACTGGTGGGAACAACCAAATAGTATTAATTTGACGGAAAAATGCATGCCCGAGCACAGCTCTGGCTGCGCAGCGAGAGGGTTAGCGGTCGCTTAACCCTCTTGCTGCGCAACCCGAGAGTTTCTCGGCAACATAAAAGTAGCAAAATTTGCGCAACCCGAGATTTCATCGGGATGCATTTTTTCCATCTAATTAACCCTCCTTGATCATTCCTACCATTAACTTTTTATTGTAAATTTTGCCTTATCTAATCGGAGCATTTTCCCGATTAAATCAGATTAAAATTTTTGTTTTGAAAAACCGGTGACAAAAGAATAAAAAATCTTAAAAGACGCTAGTCACGAAGGAATTAAATGCGCAATTTTTGAAGCGATTTTGATGAAATAATTACGCAGCGAAAGGGTTAAGGGGACCGGGAAAGCAAAATTCTACCAAAAAAATCGATTTTTACTTTTTTATATCATTAAATAGTTTTTTGCAATTGTAATATTAATTGCAATTGTAATATAAAATACCTTACAATCTACACACATTGTGCAATCTACACACACGTGGACAACATTTTCTGTAAGGTAGAAGATAAGCCTTTGCCAGTGATGTTCGTTTAACCCTTAAATGCATGTCTTTTTTAATCTTGTTTCGAAAAAATTATATATAATTCTCAAAAAGTTTTATTACATATGAAAAATAATGAAAAAAAAAAATCAGAGATACATTTTTCGTATAATACATCAACCTTTTCATATGTTGCATATCTGCAATTCAAGTAAAAACTAAAATATTGCAAATTAGTAAATATTTTAATAAATATCACTCTAAATACCTTATTTTATAAAATATTTTATTTTGTAAAACTTAACCTCCCTCTGAGCGGATTGCCCGTATTTTTCCATTTAACAAACACAGTTTAATTGTAGAAAAAATATTTTAAACAGAATTGTATTTTAAAATGTATCTATCTATATTATAAAGGACAAACATATCTGTGCGTAACGCATACGTCATTTTGCGATTGGCAACACTTTCAAATTTGAAATAAAATTTTGGTTTTACAATTTTCTCTACTTCAAATTTTCAAACTTCTAAACATCGCACATTTTAAATTTTTACACCGTCGTATAAGGAAAAAAATGCTCTTTTAAATGCAGTTTTTTTTTAAAGCTGTATCTCAATTTATTTTTGAGATATTAATTTTTTTGTAGTTTTTAATTCCATTTTTCCAATCGTGGCAACAAAAGTACCCCATTTCTATTGAAATCATACAAAGTAAACGGAAAATTGTCGAAAATAGGAGATTACTGTATCTTTTTATTGCCATTCTCTTAAAATCAGAGAAAAAAATTTGAAATTAAAATACGGGCTATGTCAAGAATATTGTCTGTTATTCCGCGATAATGATGTCATATGCATACTTTTCTATAGCCGAAGTTTAAGATTGGATTGTAAAAGTGGATTGCTTTAGAGGATGCAAATGACGTCATTTTATAAAACACGAGGCTAACGAAAAAGACAGGCTACCGCGGTGGGTCCGATTCTTCTTTTTTTACAGACCGCTGGAGTCACGTGATGCTCGAATGCACCAATGAAGGTGTGCGAAAAGAGCATCACGTGACTCCAGCGGTCTGTAAAAAAAGAAGACTCGGACCCACTGCGGTAGCCTGTCTTTTTCGTTAGCCTCGATAAAACAGCATGTATTTTAATTCTTAAAACTGAATTATGTTTTGTAGAAGTGCGTCATTTTCACATCCCAGCTGCTTTTAAATTTTCAATTCACAGGTGAAACTGCTTCACTTTTGAAAATAAAGTAATCGAAATCACAGACTGATAAAACGCAATGCCTTACAAAAATTTAGAGTGTCTTTATAAAAGAGAGGTGACCTGCAAATAATAGTGATTTATATTACAGAAATTGATGATTCTCGCCTGGAAAGATTTGCTTTGCCGAGTTAAACAAGCAAACAAATAACTCGAGGTTTAAAACAATATCATGCTCTTGAGGTTATTGTCCAAAATTCTCTCGAATAATAAAACTTTAATGCTATTCTTTAGGACATTCTGCTATAATTTTATCAAAATAACATAATTTGCTTAATTTAATTTTTTCTAATTTTATAAAATCTATATATTTAAAACACAAGTGTGTTTTTTAGTCATCTGCCCTGATCTTTCTGCTGAACCAATTTTACTAATATTTTGTTTCAACTGAAAGCTGTTAATTTGTAGATGTGATTGCACTATCTTTATTTATTTATTTATTTATTTATTTATTTATTTATTTTTATTTAAATATACCTACTTTTATATTTTAATTTTAAAAGCATTTTATGAAATTTCTCCAAAATGATGAAAATTGGATAGCTTTCATTATTGCAGACAAGAGAGAGAAAAAAAATGTGATATTTTTATCTTTATTCATGCCATTTTCTGAAAAAAAAATTAAAAATTGTTTATAAAAATTGTTGTATAGGGTTTAGTGGTGCAAAATTCCATTAGGAGAATATTATATTAGGAGAATAATAATGGAAAATGGCATACTGCTTTTGGAAACACGCATTTTTCCTCATAAATTTTCTATATTGATTTTCCTTCAGCATGTGTACTGATACTAAGTTTCAGACACTAGGCGAAATGCTTATTTAAGTGAAAATGAAGTCATATTTAAAAGAAAACGATAATTTTCTTAGATAAAACTAAACATTTCAACACAAATTCGTCTAAAAAACATAAATTACGGAAATTTTTACTCTCCGGAATTGAGATAAGAATCTCAAGTAAAGAGTGCGTCTATTCACGTAAAAGCTGACAATGGTGGTCAATTGATAACCACATCGTAATAACTGATCTTTATTATATTTTACTGATTACGTATCTACCGGGTGTTCTAAAAAGGACTGACTGATTTTAAAATTCAATAACTTGCAAACGGTGACAGATATTTAAAAAATTCTTGCAAGAGGATTATGCATGAGGTCAAAAGTTTTTTTTACAGTGATTTTAGATTTTAGTTCGAATTACAAACAATAGATGGCCACTGTAAGCAATAGGCGCTAAATACAGACTCGATTTTTTGGCCTTTTTCTTCTTCCATGCGGAAAAAGGAGATTAAAATGTACTGAGTGGGTCCCGAAGTGCCAAAAATCGAGCCTGAATTCAGCATCTAATGATCGCAGCGCCATCTATTATTTATAATTTGAACTAAAATCGAAAATCCCTGTTAAAAAAAACTTTTGACCTCATGCATATCCCTCCTGCAAGAATTTTTTACATATCTGTCACCGTTTGCAAGTTATTGAATTTTAAAATCAGTTAGTCCTTTTTACGACTCCCGGTATATTATAAAGGACAAACGTACCTGTGCGTACCCTGACGTCATTTTGCGAATGGCAACACTTCACGATCAAATTTCGGTCTTGAAATATCCGCTACTGCATTTTTAAAATCTTCTGACCATCGTACATTTTCAATTTTCGTCGTACAGGGAAAAAAATTACTTTCAAATGCAATTTTTTTTAAAACTGTATCTTAATTGACTGATGTATTATGTTTTTTAAAATAATTTTTAAGCATGATTTTTTTAAATTTTATCTTATCACGTGCGGGTTTCAATACATAATAATAATAAACATTTTGCACATAAAGCAAAAACATTGTTCAGCATTTGTTTCTGACTATTTTTGCATAACGAAATTAATACTTCCCTTATTAATGAATAAAAGAATCACATTAAAAAAAAACCATTCTAACATATTTGTGAAAGACAAATTAACGAAATTAATACTTCTTTTATAAACAAATAAAAGAATAATATTTAAAAAAAAAACACAAATCTAACATATTTGTAATCATACAATTTAAATTTTTAGATCATCAAATAGGATTTTTTTTCTTCAAATGGAATTTGTTTACAAAGTTCATCCCAGTTTACTGATTGTCTGCTTTTAAAAACAATTTTAATGCATGAAATATTTTTTTTTATTTATCTATATCCCGCGGAGCTCGATTACGAATGATTATATCGTTTGCCCTTAAAACAAAATAAAGAGTTCATCATTTTCTTAGGGCTAATATCCTTTTTAAAAAAAACTTCCCTATGAATGAATAAATAAAATAAAATAAATAAAACAGAAATTTAACAGACATATATAAGCTCTGAAATTATCAGAAGATAAAAGGATTCTGTAAGTAGCAAAATCTTGGTCAAAAAACTCTTAGCATACGGCTAATAAGAAAATATCGCTTTTGATAAATTTTAAAAATTTATTTGATTATATATTTCGTATTTTTCATATGAAAAATGATTTTTTAATGTAAGTGGGCAATCAAAAAAATTTATTGCATATAAAAAAAAAGTTTTCAATTAAAAAAAAATATTTTCACCTATATTCTTTAACCCGGGAAGCCCGGGTACGATCCCTTAGTACTAATAAAAGAATAAATCGCTCTGTGTGTCTGTCTGTCTGTCTGTGTGCGATGGCTAGCGAAAACTACCGCACGTAGAAGTCTGAAAATTCAGATGTGATTAGTCCAAGACAGGTCCTGATACACCTGAGGCTCGGATTTTTAATTTTTTAAGGGCCGGGGCCCCTGGGCCCCTTTCAGTTTTTATGCACTAAAACGTTAATAACATGCCTCTTTTCTATCCGATCTTCTTCGTTTTTCGGGTGAATTATCCTTTCAGTTTCTGCCTCATTTCTACATTTCACTTAAGACCCTTGCACCCTTGCAAGGGGCCCAGTACAGGGCCCCTTGAAGTTTCAGTGCGCTGAATTGTTAATAACATGCCTCTTTTCTATCCGATCTTCTTCGTTTTTGGGGTTAATTCTCCTTTTGAGTTTCCGACCCATTTCTACATTTCAGTTAAGACCCTGGCACCCTTGCAAGGGGCCCGGTACAGGGCCCCTTGAAGTTTTAGTGCACTAAATTGTTAATAACATGCATCTTTTCTATCCGATCTTCTTCGTTTTTGGTGTGAATTCTTCTTTCACTTTCTGCCCCATTTCTACAGTTTTCAGTTAAGACCCTGGAACCTCTGCAAGAGGCCCAGTACAGGCCCCCTTGAAGTTTTAGTGCACTAAATTTTGAATAACATGCCTCTTTTTTATCCGATCTTCGTCGTTTTTGGGGTAAATTCTACTTTCAGTTTTTGCCCCATTTCTACATTTGAGTTAAGAACCTGGCACCCTGTCAAGGGGCTCAGTACAGGGCCCCTTCATGTTTTAGTGCACTAAATTGTTAATAACATGCCTCTTTTCTATCCGATCTTATTCGTTTTTGGGGTGGTTTCTTCTTTTAGTTTCTGCCCATTTCTACATTTCAGTTAAGACCCTGGCACCATTGCAAGGGGCCAGCACATGGCCCCTTGAAGTTTTAGCGCACTAAATTGTTAATAACATGCCTCTTTTCTATCCGATCTTATTCGTTTTTGGGGTGGTTTCTTCTTTTAGTTTCTGCCCATTTCTACATTTCAGTTAAGACCCTGGCACCATTGCAAGGGGCCAGCACATGGCCACTTGAAGTTTTAGCGCACTAAATTGTTAATAACATGCCTCTTTTCTATCCGATCTTATTCGTTTTTGGGGTGGTTTCTTCTTTTAGTTTCTGCCCATTTCTACATTTCAGTTAAGACCCTGGCACCATTGCAAGGGGCCAGCACATGGCCCCTTGAAGTTTTAGCGCACTAAATTGTTAATAACATGCCTCTTTTCTATCCGATCGTCTTCGTTTTGGGGTTCGGATTCTCCTTTCAGTTTCTACCCCATTTCAACATTTCAGTTAAGACCCTGGCACCCTTGCAAGGGGTCCGGTAAACTTCAAGGGGCCCCTTGAAGTTTTAGTGCACTAAATTGTTAATAAATTGCTTCCTTTTTATCCGATCCTCATTTTTGGGATACTTTCTCCATTTAGTTATACTCCCGTGTCTACATTCCAGTTAAGACCATGGGCCCGTCTAGCGTCCTGTAGGGCCCCTTAAATTTTTTGTGTACCATGCGTTTTTCACATCCTAAATTTCTGACCTTCGCAATGCGTAATTTCAAAGTTGAGTCTTAAACTCTCCTCCTTAGACCAACAATTACATATTTTTATTGGGACCCTAGGGCCCATTTTTAAGTCTTTTCCCAATTTTTTGCACATTTCTTTTAAATTATATTCTAATGATTAATTCGTACCCTATGCTTAATCTCAACTAATCGAAGATCTAAAACGCTAAGTACTAAAACGTTGTAACATGTTTTCATGTTAGGGCCTTTTCTCAACTATCAGTTGGCCCCTTTTGGGCCCCCTATTATAACTCCCTTAAAAATAGTCCGATTCACTAGCTTTTTTTTTTCCTAGCAACATCTTAGGTTCTCCAGCTATTACATGCACGACAAAAAAAAAAAAAAAAAATCAGGCTTCAACTACCACCAATTTTGAATATAAATCATTTTCTTAGGGCCCTTTAAAAATGATCTTTAAATTTCTTTAAAAATGAAATTAGATTGGGTTGAATAAAAAGATTTCTTTAAAAATGATCCGAATTCCTTGTAGTTTTCTTTACCATAGTTCTAGCGTCCTCAGATTACATTAAAAAGTACTAAAAAGTGTATTTATACCAAACTACATGCCACTTAAGTCCCTTCCACCTTGGGGCCCGGTACAAGGCCCCTTGAAGCTTTTGCACCATAAATTATTAATAAATTGCCTCTCTTAATCCGATCTTCATTTTTGGAACCATTTTTCCATTTAGTTATTCTCCAGTTTCTATATTCCAGTCAAAATCCTGGGTCACCTTAGGGTCCTGTAGGGCCCTATCCGGGGCCCTTTGAACATTTTGTGTGCTATGCATTTTTTACACCCTAATTTTTTCACCTTCTCAATGCATAATTTTAAAATTGAGTCTTGGACTCTTCCCCCTAGACCAACATCCTCATATTTTTATTGGAGCTCTAGGCCCCCTTTTTAAGCATTTATCCCATTTTTGCGCATTTCTATAAAATATTATTCTAATGAAATACCAACACCCTCATATTTTTATTGGAGCTCTAGGGCCCTTTTTTAAGCATTTATCCCATTTTTACGCATTTCTTTAAAATATTATTCTAATGATTATTTCACACCCTATGATTAATTTTGACTAATTGAAGATCTAAAACGCTAAGTACTAAAACATTTAAACATGTTTTCATGTTAGGGCCCTGCTCTCAACTAACAGTTGGGCCCTTTTGGTACCACTGTTATAGCTCCCTTAAAAATGGTCCGATTCACGAACTTTCTTTTTCCTAACAACTTCTTAGGTTCTCCAGCTACTACATGAACGACAAAAAAAATTGCAGACTTCAGCTACCACCAATTTTGAATATTAATCGTCTTCATGGGGCCTTTGTTGCAGCTTCTTTAAAAAATATCCTATTCTATTGCAATTTTCATTAACATAGTTTTAGCGTCTTCCAGCTACTTTAAAACCCCTAAAATTTTTTCTTATATCCAACTACATTCCAGTTAAGACCCTGGCCCCCAGGGCCCGGTCTTTCTTTATACCTCAGCTACCACCTTTTTCGAACATTAATCTCCTTTTTTAGCATTAACTTACGTCTACTCACTACAGCAGTAAATTAAAAATGGCGTTACTTTAAAGTTTACTTTAGAGAAGATATTTCATCCGTTTATTAAATATCGTGTTAATGCTAACAGTGATTCATGAAATTTACAAGGTGAGGAGGCTTCTTTCACCGCTTGGGGGCAAGTTATTTCTTCGTGTTTAAGGGCCCAATTTCAACGGGATTTGCTTCCTTCAACTTAGATTAAAATTCAGCTACTTTCTGATTATAAAATTTTATCTTAGACTTTAGTTACCAACTTTTTCTAACATTAATGGCGCATTCTTTTTTTCTTTTCTTTTTTCTTTATTTATTTATTATTTTTTGTTTTGTTTTTTTTGTTTGTTTCTGTGAGCTTGATTCCTACGAGGTTTGGCTCACTCAACTTGGTTTTCGATTGTCTCCGGCACGTGCGAGCACTTCCGGTAAATGCTGCCATATGTAGTGGGGATGTAGGTTACAGGTTCGTTCGGAAAGATGTTTGATGGGAACACATTAGACGCCGCGGAAGGCAATGGAGCCTCCGAAATTAGGTTCATTTAAAAGAATTTCCAAAGATATAACATCATACAAACTTAAGTTTTCTTTAAGGTTATTGTTTACAAATCCCGGGCAACGCCGGGCGGGTCTGCTAGTATCAAATAAAGGGACATGATCTGTATTTTACAAACAAACAGGGAAAGAAAATTTAAATTAAGGTTATTTTTATAAGCATTTTTATGAAAATGAACGGAATCCCTCAGACGCTCGGAGGGTTAAATGCATGAATTATTCTATTGGAATTGTGTTTCTTATTCTTATAGCAAAGATTAGACACCAGAAATTTTAAGGCAGATTTTTGAATTTCGTTAGTAGCATATTATTGTTGCGTTTCACAAGACTAATACTTCTATATAAATATAGTGGTTGCTAAAAGTTAAATAAAAAGTGATGCAGATATGCTTCACTATGCATTTAAGGGTTAACACTAAAAAGACCGGAAATTTTATTTCAAGTTTTATAAAAATATTTTATACGAGAATTTTTATTTAAAGTCGTTTAACTTATTACAAACAAAGCAGTAATCTTTAAAATGCCTCCGAGAGTCGCTATGCTTTCGTTTTTAACTTATTTATTTAACGTTTTTCTTGTTCGTGACTTTTAAACTAATTTCATAAAAAAATTCTTGTTAGAACCGAAAGGTAGGAAACAAAATGACCTCTAACGGTCCTTCTAGTGTAATTGAAGACTAGATTTCTCGTTTTGCGTCCAAATTGCGTTGATATAGAAAAACTATTATTCCAAATTTTTGGTATGAATTACTAATTTCAACATAAAACAAGTAAGAGAAAATCATGCACCAAGTATAGATTATGAAACACTTTCCAACACATTCAGATAATGTAACAAAACTGCACCGTTTAAAAAATTAAAATATTACGTATAATTCAACCATATAGAAACGCATAATACATTTCAAAACCCAATTTCAGCTGTTCCCATCCACAATCGGAAAATTATGCGAATTTTTTCAGCAGCCCTGTATATGATATATAGATTTGAATCTATTAACTACATGCATACCAAAATTTAATTCACTTATACTTCAGTTGAAAATTTACCTTCAGCAATTTCCTCAAATAAGGAGAATGATACCTGAATACTTTTGTGCACCCCTGTATTTGTATATAACGAGTAAGATGCAAAAAATTAATTAAATTTAAAAGCGCATACCGAATTTTAAACCGTACACTCCAGAAATTATTGGTCAAAGACAATATGTACTGTAACCGTTTTCTTTTGTGTGTCCCTGTAAATTAATAAAAAATGCTATGAATGTCCTGTTCTAACGTGATCGTAGTGAAATTCAGTGATTTATATCTGTTTCAATATATTTGAAATAGCATAATGTCATTAAAATACTCTGCAAACGATTTTTCCTCATGAACCTTAATGTAATGGTATACTTTTGAGTGCCTGTAGGTGAACGATTAATCCTACATACTTCATATACAATACCAAATGTGCTTTGGTGACCCTAAATAACCTTTATCAATTTCAAGGAAATCCAAATGCATAAATGCTTTTCAACTTTGTTGGAAAGCAATTAAAAAGTGGTCAAAGGTGACTTTCTAATCCGGAACTTCCATATTTTTGAAATCTCTGTCATAGCTAACTTGGTCAGCTTTGTTACAAGAATCTCCACAAGCGCCAAACAAAAGACGAACCAAAGCGATATAAGTAAGCGTCCTATCTTAAATGGGAGAAGTAACCGCAAGATTAAAAGCGAGGTCACATCAATCAAGGTCATGCGCCACGTAGCGAATGGAGTGTGAACTACAAATAGATACCTAACTGTTTTCTTACTGACACCAATAAAATTGTAAAGTTTTTCACGTTGTTTAATAAGTGAAGTGTCTGTCATAAGCCGAAGAAAACTTCGTGGTGTCACGTGCGTCTGGATGCCACTCTCGCTACGCCATTATTTTGCAATAAATGTGGCAAACAAAATTCATTTCCATGAGTGACTAAAGGTTTAGAAAATACGCGCCACACTAAATGCACTCGTATGTGAATTATCACTCCGTCCACAAGGTGGCGCAACTGTGTTAATTTACGCCTGATTCCAGCATTAAGTTTGTTTGCTTACTTATAACGCTTTGAGACGAACAAACAATTTACTTTAATAAAGAGTCCTAAAAAACTTAATACATTTTGTGGTACGAGAAATTTAATTTAAAAGTGTCGTCAGATCGAATAATTGTTTACTATTCCAATTTATTCTGATATAGGGTAAGCTGGGGTAACTGGACCCACGAGGTAACTGAGCCATAGGCTATTTTATAAAAAACTGTTGATGTGTTTTAAGTTTTAGCTTTTGTGAACAATGCACCTTAATCTCTACTTCCTAAAACAACGTGTGTCAACTCAATCATAACTCTCTCTGTGCTATGACAGGCTGTCGAAAACTTGCGTTTCTAGTTTAAAAACAACGTCAATATGGTTGAAATTCCTGGACTTTTTAGTAAATTACTGTAAGTACTTTTATTAAACAATCTTTTTTTTTTAAGATTAGGCATATAACTACATTAATATTATTAGAATTATTATAATATATTTACTTCATGTTTCAAATGTAAGCTCGGTGTCCCAGTTACCCCATAAGTTTTTCAAGAATGGGGTAACTGGACCATGTTGGATCCAGTTACCCCAATACTTATAAATATTTTTTTGAGTTTCTCTTACCACGGGAAATAAATTTCTCCCTTGTTTTTTGCTCACAGTAAAGATAAGTATAGAGTACCTTATTAAAATTACGTAATAAAAATTTTTAAAAGCATATTGGGTGGTATCAAACCAAATTTCTTAACCCCTTGAAGGGCGGTGATGCCGTTATGGCATCACACAATTTTAATCCCTAATTGCCACATTGGCATCGGAATTTTATAATGAAAATTTCACCTCGCGCAAAATTTCAACACGCGGAAATATACTTTTACTTATGTACAAATAGATTCTCTTGTAAATACTGGTGTCAATCAATTATTTCAACATTTTATGAATACAAGTACCTTGTCCCTGAAAGCGAGATAGCCAAACCTTGAAATTGTACGATACAGATGAAGTACTTAAGTACTTACGTAGGCGTTTGTTAATAGGTTTACCTTGTTATTTTTTCCCTTAACCCTTAAATGCCTGGTGTTGCTTTTCGACAACATACCCAATTTAGGCTCTAAAATACTATTAGAATAATATTGAAGCTATAATGCCTAATGATGCCAATAAAATACATTCTGAAAATATTATTAAATCGATTTTCAACATGTAGATGGCAATACTTGCGCTGTTTAAGGATAAAGATAAAATCTTTTTTTCAATTGTTGCTAATTGTTATTTTTGTTTTGTCTGGGAGCTTGCGAAATACCCTATTTTGACCTGCAGTGAGCAAGTAAAATTTATTTCTTATTATAGTTCCTAAAATTCTTGTGTGTTTAATATTATAGAATTTTATCAAGGGAAATTATTTTTTCAATTAAACACCAGTATTGCCGATTAGTAACAAACTGTTTTTTAGCTGTAAACTAGACCTAAAACAACTATGATTTTTTTAAGTATTTTTCCCATGATTTATTTAAAAAATTAAAGCCGAAAAACATTATTACAATGATTTTTGAAAAATCAGGCATTTAAGGGTTAAAATACCCATGTAAAGTTTGTACTTAATTACCTATACTAAAGTACATAAGAACTTATATAATTTCTTTACTTTTGATATAAATAAATCTAATATTTTCACTTGTAGTGCTTTTTTTAGACAAATTGACAGTAAAGGTTTCCTTTACAACGCTCTTTAGTTCATATATAATTCTCATAATCTGCCTGGTTTAATTTTTTTAAGTTGTTTACATTTTTTTAAACAGGACCTGATATCCCACATGAAAAAAAAAAAAAAAAAAAAAGAAACGCGTGTGGAACATAGACTCTCCAGGTCCACTTACACCATTTTTATCACACAGTTGGACCCATGAGGAAATAAAGACGAAATATACATATATATATATATATATATATATATATATTTATTAAATATTTAAATGTAATTTTGAGCATTTCTGTCTGACAGATGAAACCTAACTGGACACATTTACAAAAGTTCAGACTTTAATTCAAATGAACATTATCTTTTTGAAGCTGGATTGCCAGAATCTCCAGAGTCACATTGTAAAATCATGGCCCAGTTTCCCCACGTAAACTTACTTTTTTACGAAAAAAAAAAAAAAAACAACAACAAAAAAACAAAAAAATATAAGAACACATATTAAAAAAATAAATAATGAATAGAATATAAAAAAGAGACTAGTATTAATTAATACAAAAAATAAATTATATGGTAGTACTGAAAAGGTTTTCCAAGCTGCAGAGAGAATTTTGAAATCAGATTTATAATTAACAATAACTTCAAGATTAAGATAAGCAACTAAATTTTCAAGAAAGTCCAATTCAGAGATACTATTGGCATTAAAGATAATTTTAGCATTTTGAAAATTAAAACTATAGCCGGAATCCCAAGAGTGCTTGGCAATAGAAGATTTAGAAATTTCTTGATTAATTATATGACGAGAGTGTTCTTTTAAACGGATTTCAAGATTTCTTTTAGTTTGACCAATATAAGATAAATCACATCCGTTACAAAGAAAATTATAAATTCCCCATTTACGAAGATTAGGAACAGGAGATTTAGTGGAGGGAAATTTGAATGTATTGTCAGGTTTAAAGATAATATTAAAATTGAAACGTCGTAAAAGTTTACCTACTTTAAAACATAAAGGATGGTAAAAGGGGAGGACAACCCAAATTATCAGGTTTGCTTTTGACAAACGGTAACGGTCACTGTAATTTTTTTTTTTTTTACAGTACGGCGAAGGAATTTTTCGTTAAAGTCCTGCAGATTTAGTAATGTGCAGGTTTAAGCTGCTTAAGACTTTAGAGTCT
Source organism: Maratus speciosus (assembly GCA_963932465.1). Classification (NCBI taxonomy): domain Eukaryota; kingdom Metazoa; phylum Arthropoda; class Arachnida; order Araneae; family Salticidae; genus Maratus; species Maratus speciosus. Next base: position 370,072,925 of record OZ010799.1, on the reverse strand, counting down.
CATGCATCTGTAACATGTGCAAACTGTAATGTAGTAAACAATGAACACGACCACATCCAAGAGAATAATGATTGATATTTCGGGTTTCTGGATTGTATTTTCGTTTTTCAAATCAAAATTGAGTTCGAGACAGATCCAGTCATTCTACAGGTCTAAAAGAAATCTTTACGGAAAATGGTAAAAAAAAATTCCCCAAGTTTTTCCCCAAAAGTTTCCCCACGAAGTACTTGTCCCCGAAAAATTCCCCTAGATGGTCAAAATTTCCCAAAATGGGGACTAAATCCCCAATCTGGCAACACTGCTTAATTACAACATTTTCGTGATTTATAAAGTTGAGTCAAATAATTAACAAAAAGTGGTGCCAAACGAATAAAATTTGTGTAAAAGATGCCGGTCCTGAATGGGTTAAATATCTGTTAACCCATTTAGAGGCAAGGCATTTCTGCTCCAAAAATGTTCAAATAATTAATTCACATTACAATTTATGATCAAATTTATTTGAAAATAATCAAAAGTGTTTCTTCACATTTATTATAAGATCGAAATTGTACTAAAAAACTACTGATGCCATTTGGAAGTTTGAGCATTAAAATTAATTGTTTGCAGACTGAAAACGACGCCCCTGAGAGGGTTAAAACAATAATTCGATTTCAAAACTCTCTGATTTGTTTATCAAACATTTCTCTATAATATTACCGATTTTCATATTTCTGCATGCTGTACTTTTCTTAATATTAACGAGGAAAGACCACGGCCCCAAAATTTCATTTACTGCAGCGGTGAAGCGTTAGTTACTTTTTTTAGAATAGAGAGATGACAATAATTAGGAAATGGTAATTAGTTATTCGATGTAAGGGAGCTTTTATATAAAATTGTTTGTACCAGAAAATATATTTAGTGTTTTATCTCTCATTTATAAATTTATAAAATATTTTATTTTTCAAAATTTATTAAATTACACTGCTCAAGAGACAAAGCTGACTTTGTTAGTTTTGTGATTGAATTCGAAAAATCTGTGATCAGTTGATGCATACCCTGCGAAGTTATCTGTATAAGTGTTTATAGTTCACTACGTTTTTTTATTATTATTATCGAGAGTACTTCATTACTACCACTTTTTTAAATCGTAATATTCACGTTAATCAATGACGATTAAATAAGACAAATTATACGTAATACAGTGACCTCTTACTTATACGACTCTCTCGGTTATACGCTGAATTTTCTTGGTCCCGTCCATTCTTTATGGGAAATAATGCTAAACTTCTCTCACTTATACGACGCGTTAACGGTTCAGGCGATTTTACGTTTCTATCTCAAGAATTCATTTTTATAATTTTTAAACTACAAATCATTCACGTTTTCATACATTTATCCTTTCACTATTGTTAAAGTATTTATCCATAATGATTACGTGACCGAGGAGGATGACGAAAGGAGATCAGTGACCTGCTGCTGTAAATCTTTTAGAAGCAAGTGCTGCTTTAAATACATTAAAGCGTTATATCCATCAAAATGATTATTCCCAAAATAGCTTATAATCTTTATTAGACTTGAAAAAAGACATTTTCTCTTTTTGTCGACTAGAGAGACAAACTAATATTACTTCATTTTTTGAGAAAATCTGATTTGTAAATCTTTAAAATAAAAATAGTGGTAAATGAACTATTTTGTGAACTTTTTTAAAAATGTATTTTATGTTTTATTTTTTAGTATATTTTATAAATTTCGTTAAAATATTTTCTTAGTACTCAAGACGTATCGTATTTAATGTAGGTAAAATAATTAATGTATATAAAGTTTGAAACATGTATAATAAAGCAGTCTCTCTCAGTTATACGACTTTTTTCTACGGTCCTCTGAAAGTCGTATAAGTGAGATGTCACTATATTTTTAAAATATGGTGGCAGTCGAGCAAGCTCAATAAAAGGAAAAAAATAGCCCAACTGACAGTATTGTTTTGAGTAAAACTGCTTCCAAAAAGTCAGAGCTTCGAATAAACTGGATTTCAGAGCATCTCTTATTCTGATTTGTAATATTTTTATAATTTAATCACAGAATTTCTGTTTAACACCAGAACACCCGAAAGGAGTCGATTTGACTCCGACCACATGATTAAATGTCCATTTGAACCAGAATTATTCTTACAAAATAAGTTAAATTTAAGTGCCGCAGAGTTTCGTTAAATAAATGAGTTAAATAATTTTTAATAAAAATTCTGGAGTGAATTCTTTTTATGAAACTTGAGTAAAATTTCCGGGAGTTCTAGTGTTAAATGAAGTAAAAATTTTGATTTCTGTTTTTCATAAATCTGGAGATCTGCAAGCTCTGTAATACACATATTCGCATTATTTAATGGCTGATTGTTTGAGGAGATTGCAGTAAATTTAGATATTGCCGTTTTTAATTTTAATATTATAAAAAGTGTTACTTGATTTCCACTTTGGCTTCAGTGTTGCCGGTGGGCTACTTTAAGTTGAATTAAGTTGAATAATTTAAGTTGAATTTTAAAACAAAAGTTTTAAAGCCACATCAAGGTATCGCTTGAAATTTATATCATATCTTTTAAAACTCATATTTGAATTTTGAGAGATTTGGATGAAAAAGCATAAGTGTATAAATTTTTATACATATTTTCATATTGAACAAAATTTTTCCACATGCGATTATAAATAAATAAATAAATAAATAAATAAATAAATAAATAAATAAATATGTTATATAAAAATTTTTACTTTTACTATTCATTTAAATCATTCTAAATTGCCGGCATATTCCTTATTTCCTTTTTTTTTAATACGCTCTATTATTTATTTCTAGCTAAATTCCTATAAATTCTAAACGCGTATCTTAATAATAATTTTATTCCAAAACGTAATCTAAACTTTTAATACCTTCATTAATTTTTATCGTCTACCAAACTGCAAAGTTCTGAACGCAGTTACTCATTTTTCGAATGTTTATCAAAGCCATTTTTACATTTTTATTCTATTTCATCTCATTTTCCCGCCAGCTGGGCGACCGACTTTTTTCATCGAAATCCTTCCAATAGCGGCGCCGGGATTCTTTTCTGTGACGTTTCTCGGTCGCTCTCCATTGGCTTAGTGACGGATCGCAGTTTCACTTCGAGTATCGTTCGTGATTTTGTTTGGCTAGCCTGAAGTTTTCCTTTCAATCGGATTTTCCTCCGCGCATTCTAATAAATAGCTAGAGCATTAGCTCAGGAGTAGATTTTTTCTGCTGTTTGATTGTTTACGTAACCTGTTACCTGGTGTCCTAAGCCATGTAGAATATTCATTTCGTGAATTAACATCTATTTCGCATGAGTAACTAGTTCATGCTCGAGTGGAATGTTCTGATTTCTCATCCTGTGAGAATTGTTTAATGTTGGTATGTTCTGATGGAATAAACAGTTTCATATGACTACTTTTCAATGTTTTTAATTGGGAAAACCTCAGATTTCTTCATACGCCTATTTTTTCACCACTCACGCGGCCTAACCTGCATTGTCTTAATCATGAATAAATAAGAGTTTGATTGGACTCTACCAATATTATCATCGCTCTACAGCTGCTAAATTTTCACAGAGTTGACACCTCCACTAGCGATGCTTGTGCTAAGTGGTATGATTGCTATACAACATCACCAACGGCTGATTAAAAGGTGGAACGAATCAAGTAATATGTCGGAAAAAACACGACGTGATTGTTCGACTTAACCCATTAAATTGTTTCGTAATAAGAAGCCGGCATAGGATAATGTTGACCTACTCTACTATACACTTTTAAAAGGAGACCTTCAATAAAAAGTGTTCTTGGGATTGTGAAACCAAAAGAAACCTTCGATGACACCTGGTAACCATCATTTGATATTCTACGTTTACCCTGAATGTGCGTCTATATAGATGAAAGTCATTTTGTTTTCTTTTAATAAAAAGTTATAGGAAAGAAAGAAATCTGCGATGTCTGTAAACAACCCAAGGTCGTAAGTTTTGAAAGATTTATTATTTATTTATTTGTTTATTTTATATTTCGCCATATTTCCTGTTTACATTTGTTGTATTAATGTTATTATTTATTTGAAAAGAAAATATTTACATTTGTTGTTTTATTTAAAGTTTATTTACATTATTTATTATGATTATACAATGAATCCATGTATAAATGAGTTGTCCCTCTTTTATGTTAATGCGATCGGGAATTGTTAAAAACTCTAGTGCTAAAATGAATGAAAGTGAAGTAGATATCATCTTCTTTGACCCAGGGCCAGAGATGAATATACAATCCTGGAAGAAAGATTTTGATCAAGCATGCATTTCTGATAAAAAAGATGAAAAATGAAAAATGCAAAATATCTCTAAATTTTTGAAGGGAGAAGCTTTAAAAGTGTTCATTAATGAGTGTCTAGAGTGTACTACTTTCAGTAAGATAGTTGAAATTCTTTTTAAAAAATTTATAAAAGTACAAGTTCCTAGATTTTCTGATTTTGCTTCTATGAAGCTAAATGATCTTAATGAATTAGAAAGTTATTTCAGAAAAAAGATTGAGATTGGTAGACAACTTTATTTATGTGAAACCATCATAGTCCAAGGTTTGACGGATGGTTTGAAGCCAGAATATCAGAATTATATGATTATTAACCCTCCAGAGAGCACCATAGATTGGTACAGAATGGCTAAACAACTAGTAGTCATTCCCACCTCTCATGTAAACAACCATAATGTTAGGAATAATTCTCAAAGTCATGGATCTTTCAACCAGGCTCCTAGACATTGGGTTCGCCCAAACCAGAATTTTCAAAGAACAAATTCTAATTTTCGGCCACAAAACCCCCTTAATTCTCAAAATTCTAGATTTGTTAGCCCTAGATTACCTACTACTCATTTTCAAAATAAGTATCCTAGTCGACCATGTCGAATGTGTATGAATAGGGGTATACAGGATGCTTTCCACTGGGAGAAGACTTGTCTTTTTAATGTTAAACCTATGCAATCTTATGTTCCTCCTCCTAGTCAACAACAACAACCTAGTCATAATATATGACATTTCATTGTTAATGGATTGAGTGCTTATTTTAAATAGTGTAAATTTCATTTATTGTTTAAAGCTGTATATTTTAAAGATAAATTAACAAATCATGGTTTGTTTGATAGAATTTCTGGTTGCAGTTAATGTTAATTCCCACTTTCTTATAATTTACATAATTCAGTAAGAAAAGATGGAATTAGCGAGACTTGTGCTAGAGTTTTCTCAGATAAATTATAATTTAAAACTTCATTAAATTTTGTAAATTAAATTAAGATAGCATACAATTTAAATTTTTTAAATATATTTATAAATTATAAAAGAATTGATTGAATTTTAAAAAAGTATAACTGTGATATACTTAAGTTTCTATGTTTTTATTGAGTAGAATTTCTGGTTAAGATTAGTTTTCCCCAATTTCTTATAATTTAACTAAATTCAGTGGGAAAAATGGGACTGAGCGAATCTTTTACTGGGATTTTGACAAAAAAAGTATATAATTTTAATTATTCTTAAGGACCAGTAAAAACTTGCTTCCCTATCAAATTCTTAACAAATTATCTCCTGTAAATGTTCGAATTGATAGGAAAAGACAAAATAGAAATACGGAAGTTGTCCATGTATCTAAATTGCGCCCCTACTTTTCACCAGATCAATTAAAATTATCCCATGAGAATTCACAACAAACTAATGTTAAAGCCCTGGCTTAATATTAAATTTAGAATAGTCATAAATTAATAAATAGTAACTAAATTATAATTAATCAATCAATGATAATTTATATATATATATATTTATTTATATATATATAATAGATTATTTATTATTGAATATTGAAATAAAAGAGGGGTAATAAAGAAAAATAAGTGTTATGAATTAATGAAGTCAATATATGAGATATCTGAGAATACTCATAAATTAAATATTGTGATAACAACTGAACATAATGAAAGTAAAGTTCTTACTAGAGAATTTATGGAAAAGTGGTAGTAGTATGGTACTGCTATTATCATAACCATACAATACTATAGAGTGCATATGGCACTAGCTTTTTTGACAGTTTTTCTTGTGTCAAAAATGAGCAATAATTGAATTTCAATGGACTATAGCATAGTATCAGGACAATATATCATCCCAGTTAAAAAACTGTAGGAGATTGATACTCAGTTTAAATTTTTGTACATAAATTTTAAATTTATTATATTCATGTTTTAACTTTTATTTATATAACTTGTGAATTGTACGGAAAATTTCTACGTTATGAAGTTTAAGTTATAGAGATTAAACTAAAGTTTAATCGTGATGTGGAAAGAATGTAAATTCCTAAGAAAACTCCTAGACAGTTCCTAATATTGTGAATATCAGTTAATAATGTAAGTAATAAGTTGTTAGTAACACAAGAGGAGATCATTTAGAATATAATTTACTCCATGTTGGAGAAATATTTATATTATCTTTGTAATTAAAAAAAATTCCCACAGTTTTGCGTTTAAGCAGTAACTTATTGATTTGGTTTTGACAGAATTGGAGAAAAAATTCAGACTACCGGGTAACACTATTGTAATCAGAGTTCATGCTTTTCCCCAATGAACTTGTAGGTCACGGAGCCACCAGTTCACCGGTTTTTAGGGAGGGGGGATATTGTTAAATAAAAATTTTTACTTTTACTATTCATTTAAATTATTCTAAATTGCCGGCATATTCATTATTTCCTTTTTTTAATACGCTCTATTATTCATTTCTAGTTAAATTCCTATAAATTAAAAACGCGTATCTTAATAATAGTTTTATTCCAAAACGTAATCTAAACTTTTAATCCCTTCATTATTTTTTATCGTCTACCAAACTGTAAAGTTCTGAACGCAGTTACTTATTTTTCGAATGTTTATCAAAGCCATTATTACATTTTTATTCTATTTCATCTCATTTTCCCGCCAGCTGGACGACCGCCTTTTTTCATCAAAATCCTTCCATTAGCGGCGCCGGTATTCTTTTCTGTGACGTTTCTCTGTCGCTCTCCATTGGCTGAGTGACGGACCACAGTTTAACTTCGAGTCTCGTTTGTGATTTTGTTTGGCTAGCCTGAAGTTTTCATTTCAATCGGATTTTCCTCCGCGCATTCTAATAAATAGCTAGAGCATAAGCTCAGGAGTTGATTTTTTGTGCTGTTTGATTGTTTACACAACCTGTTACCTGGTGTCCTAAGCCATGTAGAATATTCATTTCGTGAATTAACATCTATTTCGCATGAGTAACTAGTTCATGCTCGAGTGGAATGCTCTGATTTCTCATCCTGTGGGAATTGTTTAATGTTGGTATGTTCTGATGGAATAAACATTTTCCTATGACTACGTTTCCATGTTTTTAATTGGGAAAACCCCAGATTTCTTCATACGCCTATTTTTTCACCACTCACGCGGCCTAATCTGCTTTGTCTTCATCATGAATAAATAAGAGTTTGATTGAACTCTACCAATATTATCATCGCTCTACAGCTGCTAAATTTTCACAGAGTTGACACCTCCACTAGCGATGCTTGTGCTAAGTGGTATGATTGCTATACAACATCACCAACGGCTGATTAAAAGGTGGAACGAATCAAGTGCTATGTCATAAAAAACACGACGTGATTGTTCGACTTAACCCATTAAATTGTTTCGTAATATATATATATATATAGATAGATAGAGATACATAGATATATAATTAATAGCTTAGCGTCACTCAAAATTTGATAGCATAATTTTTCAGATCCATATTTAAAATTCTTAGAGCCATAAGAACAAACATTTAACGGGTTAAGGGTTTTTGTATTGATTTATGTTTACAGAGAATTTAATTTATTTTTTGCAATGAATAAAGTACGGGACTGCAGTATAGAGTGTTAAGCGTTATATATATGCAAGGATGTATCGTAAAGTTTCAATTACTGGCGAATAATTATTAATGCTACCTCGCACCACTTTTTCATAACAAAGATCTTTTACATACGCTTTTTGAACATTTGCAAAAGAATTATATTATGATGTGTATTTTTTTTAAATAGTGGTGCGAATGGAATATAAAAATTGCCGCCTGTAGTTCAAACTCTACTATACTTCCTTGTATATATTGCAATAATTTGGAAAATCCTTTTGCTTTAGAATTATATTTTGTTAGCGACTAAATTTATTTACGATCACTTTCTCATTAATTAACGCGAATGTTACTGTATTTTATACAACTTCTCGAATATACACATGCATAAAATACAATTGCTTAGAAATAAATATCAATTTATCGTGTCATTAACACGAAAGATGAAATTAAGTTAGAACGGCATAGTTCAGTCTATATAAGTGGCTTAATTAATCAAGCTTAATAATTCAGAAACATAGTTATCCATAAAAAAGAATAACAATAAAATCAAAGCTGAAAGTGTTTAATTTTATCTGAAACTTTTAAATAGTATTGAATTGATTTTTTTTTTTTTTTACTTTCTGAAGACGTAGAGTAATGAAAATACAATCATGATTTATTTGTGTGTTAGTGTGAACATGATTAGTTCCTATGGCTTAACCCTTTCATGGGCGGTGGCTAGAGGGTCTAACAACCTAATTTTAATTCTAAAACTGACAAATGGCACCAAGAATATTTTAATAAAATTTTGCTTTTGTAATAAATCAGCAAGTTATCTAGTATTTATTTTCTAAGAAATCCGTTTGAATATTCTGGTGTCAGTCAATTATTTCATCTTTTTACGAACAAAATTCTTCTGCCCCTGAAAGGGTTAAATGTTTCAAACCACTGTTACAAGAACTTTATTAGATTACTGTATAAGTAAGACGCTGGATTAGGTATTTATCCATTTTTAAGCCATTGTAGAACCATTTTATAACCTATTCGTCAGGAAATGTCGCAAGAGATAAGTATTGCGGGAATGTAATCAATTTTTACTAGCGCAAAGTTAACATCTCCAGTTTAAAAACGAAGTTTCAGCGTTGAAATTCAACCAATTCCATTCTATCAGAAATATATATATATATATATATGTTACATAAAATTTTTAGTTCGTGATATCCATCTCAATCATAGGTTCCCAACGGCGGCGGTAACGCCCCCCCCCACCCCCAGTGGGCGCTGGAGCCTTCCAGGAGGGCGGTGACGGCTCCAGAGGCAAATGCGGGGCATTAAGACAGTCAAGGGGACAGTCATCTAAACCTCCCCAGCGTTGTCTGGACCCGTGATAAAATCCTGAAATATACCTTTAAATGAAAATCTATAAAATTGAACCTAGAGCTTGGTCCCCAAAATAGGATATCTTTTACGAATGTCAAAAAATTTGTCCGCCTTTACTGATGGTTCTTCGGCAATTACGGGGCGTCATAAGGGTTTCATAGCTCATTTGAAACAAGAATGTATCATTTGCACTCGCTGTACATTAAGTCATTCATCGTCAGCATTTGGTTCCAAAAAATCTGAATGAACGACTGCATGCGGCGCTTCATGACGTTATTAAGGTAGTCAATAAGATTAAAAGCATTTCATTGCATGCCAGATTATTTCGACAATTTTGTAGTCAAAATGATGAAGATTACAATTGCTTGCTACTGCACACAGAAGTTCATTGGCTCACAATAGGTATTTGTCTGAATCATTTTTTCAATCTATTTGGACTCAGTACTCGACTTCGTTGAAATCAGAAGCGAGAAACAGCGCGGAAACCTGATTTCATTCAAAAATGACACAGCTTAATCGACAAACATGTTTAGAACATTTAATGAAGTCAATTTACAATTGCAAGGGATGAATTCAATTTAATTAAAACAAAAAAGTCATAACTGATTTTCTGGGAAAACTTCTCTTCAAACAAAATCTAGGTAGAGGTAAATACAAGCACTTTCCCACATTATCAGCAGTTTTTGCAAAACAGGAATATTTACTTATTTAGTGCCAACACTTGGGCGTTCTTCATGCTGAATTTCCGGTGCGATTCCAGGATGCATCAAACATGGATTTACGGAGTTGGATTTTAAATCATTTCGTAAACGCAGATACAGCAGAATCATTAAATTTGGAGGAGGAACTCGTAGAGCTCACAACTAACGAAGAACTAACAGTAAAATTCAGAGATGGGTACCAAGAGTTCTGGTTACAAAAATCAATACCAGTTCTCTACTCTGGATTGTGGGATAGAGTACAGAAATTTTTAATTGCCAGAAATTTTTCCTTCATCATATTTGGGTTCAGTAACGTAGGTAATTTACTGTCTGAGAAAAGGAACAGACTACACATCAGTGAAGTGGCAATTTGCGACTGATGGTAACGGAATTAGAACCCAATATTAACAAATTGCTAAAAGTCTACCAGACTCATCCATCTCATTTTATTTCTTGTTGATTTTGTGTTTATTTTTAAATATTTAATAAACAATTTTTCACTGCATTTTGTGGTCGTTTTAATTAATTTCTACTTTGGGATTCTTAATGGAACATAGACAGATAAAATTAAGTACATATAATATCCAATTATTTATTTTTGGTATAATTTATATTTGGTATAATTAATTATTATGGAAGAGGGAGCGTTGGAATATTTTTTCTTGTAAAGGAGGCGAGGGTCCAGAAAAGTTTGGGAACCTATGATCTAAATTATTCTAGTTTTCCGGCATATTCATTATTTCCCTATTTCTTAATAAAATTGTTTTTTTATTCCTAGTTAATTTCCTTTTAACTTAAAACGCGTATATTAATACTTATTTTATTCGAAACATTAACCCATTAACTGTTGAAAATATAAGGCTGAGGTTTTCACGTTTTAAGCTAAACGTCGTTTTCCATCACAAAATCTGAAAGATAATTTTCGCTTTATAACATCTTAAATTTTTTTGTCTTTAAGGCCAATTTTTTAATTGAAAAATAGTGGTGAGTATGTAAATAACTATACTGTGTGCATTTATTTTGACCGTAGCGTGAACGCAACACCAGCGGGTCATAGGCAAATCTAATACTTTTAATTCCTTCATTAATTTTTATCCGCTATCAAAACTATAATATTCTGATAGAAGTTTTTATTTTCGAATATTTCTAAAAGCCATTTTACTATTTCTAATTTTATTTCACGAATCAACTTCCCGCATATTTCCCGACGCGAGACTTTCCACCCTGAAATCCTTCCGTGAGCAGATACGGAACTCCTTTCATATTTCGCTTCTATCTCGCCATTGGCTGAGTTAAGGTGCGCATTTCACTGAGTGGTTCGTTCCTGAAAGTTACATTCCAATCTGTATTACTATGCGATGCGATTGAAACCAGCCGGCATTAGTTCGGCGCCCAGATTTTAGACATTTGTCTTGTTTTTACAGTGCTTCAAAGAAGTTACTCAGTGTTCTGCACAACCTGTAGTGTTCGATTCCACTTTAAGACCTTAGCACGATGTAACTATGTTGGGATTGTATGATTGTATACCATGTCCATTTTTTGTGAAAAAAAGATCTTAGAACATAAACCGGCTATGTCATTCTTGGGGGAAATTACCGGGATAATCACCATTTGCCTTGAGATACTTACCTCAAACCACACACACACACACACGCACACACACACATATATATATATGTATACAGGGTGTTTCATAAAAGATGGGCGGTTTAAGAGGTGATAGTACACATCTAAACAAACAACTTTTATCAAAGAATGCATGGCCGGAAATAAAACGCAAAGGGGCTGGCACATTTGGAAACTCAGTCCAGTGTTGTCAGTTGGATACATTTTTAAATTCAAATTTATTGATTGCCATTTTTTTTTGAAGTAGCGAAATTCGTCTTATTTAATGACAGATTAAATAATATGAAAACAAGGCGGATTATAAATTTTTAAAAAACTGGTAGCAGTAAAAAAATCTGAATTTAAAAAAGTATCCCACTCGCAACACTGACTTGGTCCATGCAAACGTTAAAGCTTCATTCCTATTGGGAGTTATCGGGAGAAAAATGACAGTAATAGCATACAAATGTGATATGGAGAAGGAGAAGAACGCGTATGCAAAATTTTGCATGGATTAATATATAAAAGCTGTTGATCCGAGTGTGCAACTGTCAATCGCAGTAGGAACGTAACGGAATATATTGCCCTTCACTAATAGGGAAAAGGCTGATATCCATTTTATTTACGGAACTGCAAATGAAAATGGCTCAGAGACTCAACGATTGTACGGAGAGGTGTTTCCCACCTTGCTTTTGTGACTTATTCGTTCTTTGCTTGTTTTTGCATCGCATAACAATTTATGCAGTGTTGCCAGTGGGCTACTATTTTTAAATTCAGATTTCTGATTAGCACCACTTTTTTGAAATTGTAAAATTCGCTTTATTTAATGACATATTAATTAAGACTAAAACGAGGGGAATTTTACCATTTCAAAAAAGGGGTGCTAATCAATAATTTCAGAATTAAAAAGTAGCCCACTGGGAACACTGAATATCTCCTTTGGCTCCCTCTAGCATCTATGCGTTTTGATTCCGACTATACATTCTTTGATGAAAATGGTTTCTTATGATGTGTACTGTCACCTATAAAAGTTTCCCCAGCTTTTATGAAAAAAACTGTATATATATACACACACACACATATATATATATATATATATATGTGTGTGTTATATAAAAATTTTTACTTTTACTATTCATTTAAATTATTCTAAATTGCCGGCCTATTCATTATTTCCTTTTTTTTAATACGCTCTATTATTTATTTCTAGTTAAATTCCTATAATTTTAAAACGCGTTTCTTAATAATAGATTTATTCCAAAACGTAATGTAAACTTTTAATCCCTTCATTAATTTTATCGTCTACCAATCTGTAAAGTTCTGAACGCAGTTATTTATTTTTCGAATGTTTATCAAAGCCATTTTTACATTTTTATTCTATTTCATCTCATTTTCCTAACCGCGAGGCGTCAGCCTTTTCACATCGAAATCATTCCATTAGCGGCGCCGGGATTCTTTCCTGTGACGTTTCTTGATCGCTCTCCATTGGCTGAGTGTCGGATCCCAGTTACACTTCGAGGCTCGTTCGTGATTTTGGTTGGTTTAGCCTGAAGTTTCCATTTCAATCGGAATTCCTCCGTTCATTCTAATAAATAGCGAGAGCATGAGCTCGGAACCAGAGATTTTTGTGCTGTTTCATTGTTTACATAACCTGATACCCGGTGTCCTTCACCATGTAGAATATTCATTTCGTGAATTAACATCTATTTAGCATGAGTAACTAGTTTACGCTCGAGTGGAATGCTCTGATTTCTCATCCTGCGGGAATTGTTTAGTGTTGGTATGTTCTGATGGAATAAACAGTTTTCCTGTGACTACGTTTCCATGTGTTTAATTGGGAAAACCCCCGATTTCTTCATACGCCTGTTTTCACCACTCACGCGGCCTAACCTACCTTGTTTTCATAATGAAATAATAAGTGTTTGATTGGACTCTACAAATATTAACATCGCTCTACAGCTGCTAAATTTTCACAGAGTTGACACCTTCACTTGCAATGCTTGTACTAAGTGGTAGGATTGCTTACAAAATCACCAACGGCTGATTAAAATGTGGTATGAATCCAGTAATATGTAATAAAAAGCACTACATGATATCTCGACGTAACCTATTAAATTGTTTCGTAACATATATATATATATATATATAAGGTCTAACGTGTGTGCGAAAAAACGGCATCTATCTATCGTTTCTCTAATTCTCACAAGTGAGATTATGCGTCTTGAAATATGTGTTTGAAGGTTATTTTCTGCGGATCAAAATCAGGTCGCATGGACGGCTGACAAATATAATTATGGGTAAAACAGTTTGAACAGGAGAAGTAGCCGAATATCGCCCTTGTGGATTTGTGAGGCAGTTCTCCAACATGGACTTTGTGTCAGTTTGATTCAGCGACTGACATGGCTTATGAGTAGAAAAATATTTTCCTGTACCAAATCTGCATGAATTTGGCAAAAAGTTTGTTTTCTGTACTTCGAAATAAATTACGTTTTCGGGATCTACGATGTTCAATCCTTTTGTGACATTTTACATACCTTGCAACGTAATCTTGCTTTAAAATGTTTTCACTGGCTGTCGATGTTGCAAGGCCCTTTAAACACGAGGTTGAGTAGTCATTTTCCTGCCGTAAGTGAGGTTTAAGATTTGTAAATTTATATTAACTTCATTTGAGTGTTTTTTGAGGCTAAATTATTTAACGTATTTAGATTGCTACTACTCCACTACAGTTCCATATCTTAGAATTTTATATATCACATCCTCTATGAGAAAACAATTGACTCTGGTGAGGACCTCATTGCAGGATTTTCAGTCGCTGCTGCAACTGTTCGTGTAACACCTGAAATCTTCGAAAGGATACGCAAATTAATTGCTAGACGTTGCCAGGCCTGTATCGATATTTGATTGCCTAAGAGAGACATCCCAGACCAGGAAACCAAGTCTGTAGAGCATAGTGTCCCTCCCGGTCGCCTTTTTTACGGTCTTAAAAAACATACAGTTTTCAGCCAGAGCTGAAGCCACCAGAATCATGACAGTGGGCGGTATGTATATAAAATTTCGTGTCAAGGGCGCATCTGCCAGGTGAAAGAAACACCTAAGTGGCATCCCACACTGAGACGACAAGCGACATGAAGGCGAAACATGTAGCGCATAAACCGGTCGAAACAAAGGACGAGGTTGTTTCAAACCTGTTTTAAACCAGTTTTTCCAGCGAATTCAAGCGACATGTCTTATGTGTCGCCTTAGTGTGGGATGCTCCTAACGCGACAGGGGGCAGGTAAGAGAAGAAAGGCGAAAAAAATTACACAACAAGATTCGTTCCGCCGTGGAACAGATCCCCTATGCTACAAGGGGTGGATGAATGTGCGACAAAATTACCTGGCGACAAGGGGCAGCAGAAACTGTTGCATGCGCAGGCTACGTAGTTAGTATTGAAATTTCAAAAAGGTGTCTATGGATGTGTTTTAGTTTGTTTAGTAGGAGGCTGCGTGTAAGTAATACCTGTATCGATATAGGTGGTGGCACACTTTAGCACTTAGGGTAAACGTATCGGTAGTGGGCCAGTCAAGGACATTTATCTTATTATTATTAATTTATGAATTAGTATTTATGAATTCTAAATGATATATATATTTTTTAACGTGGTCCTAACCTTCATGTATCGCAATAAACATTCAAAGTTTCATAATATATTATTTGGAAAAAATGAAAAATAAAAAAAGTTACCTTCCTGGATGCTCCAGTAGTGGGCATAGTAAATTTTTGATGCACCGGTAGTGGGCCCCTCAGAAGTGGGCCACTCCAGTTTTGAGTTTAGTGTGAAAATACTGAAGTTATACTTTTTTTTTTACAGTTCTAGAATAGGATGTTAACAATAAGGAAATCATACATAGAAGTTTGGATGATTACGTAAAATAATCTCACTAGTAAATCTGCAGATCAGGGGCCCCAACTTCAGTTCTGTAAATCAACTTTAATTTTATCTCACTTTACATATGCTAATGTCCTACAAGCTGCAAAGTAATTTTTTAGATTACATACAGGGTGTCCTTTCGTATCGTTTAAATATAGCTAATTCCCAAGAAGCTTAGTTTTAGAGGTATAATTTTAATTGCTGAACTATTTCACATGTTTTTCATCATGTGAAAATCCATTTCCATCAAAATAGTTGCATTTTCTTAATGTTACGAAATTTAATTTTTGTACAGTTTTTGTGATCTATAAGTTATATTTAGAAAACTGCTTATATGCTTTCACTTGTTAAACAGTAAATATTCCCATATTCTGTGATCAAGACTTTCTGAATTGTGCTACAATGAATTTTATGAATTTTCAGCGATTTCTGACATTAAAATTCATTTTCTGTGTTTTGTACCAGAATCATACAAATGGCAGAAAAAAAATATTAGTTTTTATCCAAAATGATAGTAGACAATTTAGCAACTTTTTAAAAAATCAAAATGCATAGTTTTTGTTGTCTCTAAATAACAGCCTCTTGTATTTTGTAACTTAAAAAAATCCGCCCAATTTGTTATTTTGCAGTGGTGATAAATAATAAGACAAATATAATAAACAGGACGATTAAAAGCTGAAATGACTGCAAAACAAAATGATTTATCGAAAAACGAAAAAGATCTCAAAATGTGAGAACGGATTATAGTCAATTTATTACAAAGAGTACCTTAGGTTGAAACTTACAACGAAAGAGAGGCATCAGACTGGGGCGATAATTTCTTGACTCTCCCATCGGCTTTTCTTCCCATCGGCTATTTTTTTAACACTTCCTTTTGAATTTTTCTTTTTTCTCTTTCAGTTTTTTTTTCTGCATCTTTAGCATTTTTAAGACCTTCTCTATTCTAATAATATTGAAGCATTTAGGGAGAAGCCACAACTGCAGGAATTTTCTCTCTTTTTCTCTTTTTCTTTGTGTTATCTCCCCTTTCTGGCCAAAATAGAACTCTTTTGAAGGGAGATGGCACATTTCTAGGTGGCCCACCATTTGATAGCACTGAATGGCTCCCAATCTCAGTTGATTCTTCTTGAATGAAAAGATTCACCTCAGCATCTTCAACAATTGCTCTTTGCTCCTGATCAATAGTTTCAGTATCAACAGTGTCAATAGGCTATTCAGTGTACGCCGCCTCAACAGATATGACTGGTGTACCCTATAACAAGTAAAATGTAAAAATGGAATAAATAATAGTAAAAAATATATACTCAATAAATACCCAAATTATTTTGCGATAGTTTACCTGAGAAATTGGTTCCATGTTCAAAGTCTTCTTCATCTCCAACCATAAGTAGTAAAGATCTGTTTGCTCCACCGAATCTTTCCATTTTCCTTTATTTTCTGAGAAAGATTTAATTTTTCTTCTCCAATTTTATCTTCAATAACTTCGAAGAAAGAAGCCATTTCTCTCTCTTTTATTGGTGATATTATCACATTCTTTGATGTTAGTGTGGATTCAACATTTACTTTCTTTAGATTCCATGGAACTAGTCCTTTTGCTTTGAATCCATTCACATTTCACAATGGTTGCAGGAGTTAAACGATCTAGTGCTGATTTTAGGACTGGTGGAAACTCATGTTTCTGCATCTGTTTGCCTTCATGAGTTATTCTGATCTATTATCTTCATGAGCACTACTTCCCGTTGCCAAGCACTTTTAAAAGTATGGAAAACAGAAATGTTCATTGGTTGCATTAGGTATGTGGAATTTCGGGGCAAAGCTACCATTTTAACTCCATGAGCCGAACAGAAGATTCTTAGATTCAAAGACATGTGAGAAGTATGTCCATCCATAAATAACACTACAGGTTTTTCTATGTAATGTTTATTTAAATATGGTTCAAAAATTTGAACCTTTTTTTAGTATTGAACCTTTGAAGTATAAGTTATTTTAGATATTAATTTCTTTTAATAATCATATGTCTGATAGTTTAGTGCAGTTGTATTTTCGCTGCTCCGGAAGTGGGCCACTTGTGCACCAGTAGTGGGCCCCTGGCCCACTACTGGCTCTGATGAACAAAATACTCAATAAATTATATACAAAGTCTTAGAACCTCAAAAAATACTTAATTAAAATAATTTAAACATAAAAATGTTTTTTGGCATGTGCTCCAGTAGTGGGCCACTATGCCCACTATTGGTACAATTTAAGAAATTGTGATCCAGAAGTGGGCCGCCCCTTAAAATCAATATAATTTTCAATTTTTAAGTTTTCAGCTAATCTGACAAATTATTTACAATGCAATCGAGTATATCAACGGCACTTTAATTTAAAATAAAACATAATATTCAAGAAACAACGCTTTAGATAAAACCATATCTTTTAATGAAATCACTAAGAATTTGCCAAAAAATCTGTGTTTGAAGACATTCCAGAAGATAAACAAATATATCTACAGGAAAATAACAATTATTCCAAACTGTTTATGGAAAGTTAACATTTAAGGACTTTAACTTATCAGATTTCTTTCAGCCGTTTTTCTGAAATGGATTGTGAGCTTGTTTTTAAACTTTGAAAGTTAGTGGCCCACTACAGGTACGTGGCCCACTACCGGTGCGTTTACCCTATTGTAATTGTTATGTCAATAAAACGCTCGTTTTCATTTCCTCCCCCTTTCTTGTGTTTCGCCAACATTTTTCATTCACAAATTCTGTGAATAAAGGCGCCCTTCATTGCTTACCAACGCCCTTGAGGTACGCCCCTGGTAATTGAAACGTTGGACAGGCGCCTGTTTAAGATCATAGATAATTAATTTATGTTATAAATATATGCAGCATTATTTGCATATGGTATTTGCATTATGAATATATCATGTAGTAAAACCTCCCTAAAGCGACCACGTTCCGTTCCAATAAAAACGGGTCGCTCCGAGAGGTGATCTCTTAATGGAGGTCATGTTTAAATCTAGATTTTATTTGTTGAAAAAAGGTAAGAATTAATGTTACTTAAATTTATTTTTCACATTAGGAAAAAATATAAAAATTTAAGTATCAAAACAAAAGTTAATTACATAAGTTAATTACTGCAGAGTTTAAAAAAGAATACATTGACGTTCTGTTTGATTTTACGATTTTATCTTTTATAACTTTCATTTCCAATTTCTTTCTAAGTTTAGTAAATAAATGCAATCTTTTTCTTGAACGGGAACAAACAATGGCGATTTCATTAAGTTACCTATTTCTTTGAGATTTTCCTGACAGAATAGGGCAGAGGAGTTTAATGACCGTCATTCTTAATTTGTCATCGGAGTTAAATTCATTGCCTAAAAAGACACACAAGGGTTTAAACACTTAAAAGTTAGAGGAATAAAAAAAATTAAACTTAGTTTAGAAGTTTGATGAATAATGCGCTCTCCGGAATTATTTTTATAATAAAACCTTCTTCAAGCGACCAAGGAAAAACGGAATTTGTTTCATTTTCTTCAAAGAAATGGGTCGCTCATGGAGGGAATTCAACTGGGATGGTCTTAGAATGGAGGTAAAATTAGTATTGATCCTATGGGAATAAATTTCGTTCCATGAAAAAATAGTCGTTCAGGGAGGTGGTCGCACAGAGAGGTTTTGCAGTATATCATATTTATTAATATCGTATCACACCATATCAAATATGCATATATCATATTTGCTATTATAATTTATACGCAGCATTATACGGAGAATAAACTACACCTAGAAAAAATAATTACAGTTATACTGAATTATGTGAAAGCTTTTCACGTCTGAAAGAAACTTATGCTTCAAGTTTTTAAAAGTTAACAATTTTTTCACAAAGGCAAAAAGTGCTTTCACTATATCCCTTTTCTTATTCAACAGACATTTTTATTCTTCAAAGATAGAAAGTTATTGGATTCAATAATTTCTGCTATTTCATGCAAAATGGAAACTTTATTATATTCTTATAAAACTTCCTGCAAGTATTCTTGCATGAAATGCTTGTTAAGTAGTTAACAATGAATATTGATTTCTTACCTTATTAGAGCGGATGCTGCAATACATCTCGTCTTATAGTCATATCAGCATTGTTAAAATGCATTTATTCTGAAATATAATTCCGCTTTCGAAACGGACACATAATAATTAGAAATGGTTTTGTTCAGTTACAAATGAATATTTCAGAACATTGAATATTTTATTTTTGGATTTAATTTTTAGTGAAAATTTTACATTTATAAAATAATATCTGCCATTTGTGAATTTTTAATTTACGTTTCTCAAATTAATTTTATTTTAAAAAGAAGTTTATGCTGCGAGATTTTTATAATAAAAGATGTCTTCAATTATACTATTAAATGTTTTTATAGTTTTATAGACACAGATAGCCAAAAATGTGGATATTTTTTTTAATTTTCATGTTTTATAGCTTTGTGTGTTTATAAAATATATTAATTTTCCCTTAAATACAAATATTTATATATCTTATTCAAAGAAATTTAATGTAGAATTTAATAAAAAAAAACAGAATTAAAATATCTGCATTACAAATCGAGTTACTCTTTCTTTAGTCTAAAATACGAACACAGTTAGTCATGAATGCTGAAGTGCATTGCAATAAAAGCTTCCTAGCCAATCACAATGACTGTTTTGAGAACCAATCAAATGTCAGTAACTAAACTGTAGTACATAAGTGCCAACCGCAAACTAATCTTCCGTAATACTTGCGTTAATTTGACCCTGGTTTAATACGTTTCGAGCCAGAAATTTTTTTTTAAGAAATGATATTAATAATGTTCCACGTAGAAAACTGGAAATAAATAAGTAAGTGCTCATGAAATAAATTTTCTGGTTTGAAACGTGGCTAACCTGGTTCAAATTAATACAGACATTACGGAAGATTAGTGAAAGGTTGGCAGCTATGGTAGTATATTTTGATTTGTAAAAGCGGTATTTTGCTGGGATGAATTTTACAGAAGCGCGAATACTAGTGTAACTAAACAGAACAAAGTTTTTTTTTTAAATATTTCTATTTTTTCCTTAATGCAAATAATTTAAAACAATGCCATCAACACCAAGAACTGATTTGACACCTACAAAATAAGCAGAATTACCATATTGAGAGAAAATGGTCTCTCTTATGCTGAAATTGCAAGAAAGGTTCGTAGATCAGTTACTTTATCTGGCATACGGAAGTTGTGCTTATGAAGAAACTAAATCAGTGATAAATAAGGTAAAATCAGGCCGAAGAAAAATGCGCATGTGCTTCTGGCGATAAAAAGGTAAAAAGGATATGCCTGAAAAATAGAAGTATTTCATCAGATGCTATCAGATGTAAAATGAATACAATGGGCATTTCAGTTAGTTCAAGAACGTTTAGGAGAAGATTAGCAGGTTTTGGGCTGAAAGGTGGAATTCCGAGGAAAAACCCATTTTTAAATCTTCAGCAACGCAAGACACGAGTTCATTGGGCAAAAGAACACATTAATCGGTCAGAAAATAAGTGGAAGCAAATAATCTGGAGCGATGAGAATAAAATATTGCTCTTTGGCAGTGATGGGCGAAAATATGTGAGACGTAGAGTAGGGGAAGAGCTGCATTCTGATTGCATTAAAGCAGCTACAAAGAACCCAACATATGTCATGATTTGGGCCTGTATGTCTGCATATGATGTGGGCCGCATTCAAGTGATTGATAGCATTCTGAATGCAAAAAAATATATCGAAACTGTCCTGGAACCAAAATTGATACCTTCTATCAGGGATCTCTTCTCCAATAAAGCACCATTCATTTTTCAGCAGGATTCAACTAAATGTCATACGGCAAAAATATGCAAAGAATGGTTTAAAAATAAAAGTATACAATTATTATCCTGGCCAGGAAACAGCCCTAATCAGAATTCTATAGAAAATTTATGGCGACGTTTGAAAATCCTTGTACAAAAAAGCATCCATCTAATAAAACGCAACTTATTGAAGCTATAATTGATTCTTGGCATCATGTGATTAAAAAGGATGAACTTCAAACACTAGTTCTCTCAATGAAAAGACGCTGTGAAGCTACAATAAAAAACAAGGGTTACCCTACTAAACATTGAATATGTAAGTGTATCTTTAAAATATAATGTAATCAAAGATTGATCTTATTTTTTGTAAGCGTAACTTTTTTTGTAATGCAGATATTTTAATTATGTTTTTTTATAAAATTATTCATTAAATGTCCTTGAATTTGAGATATAAACGTTTGTATTTAAGTGGAATTTATTATATACTTCTAACACACACATTTATAAAACATGAAAATTTCAAACAATGTTCACAATTTAGGCCACCACTGTTTATATATTATAATATCAGAAGTGTTTTATTTCTGAAATATATAATTAGATAATTACTGGATACGTTATCACGTATAAGTTACGTTTTCACGTAAAAGTAATATGATATTATAATCTTATAAACTTTCTTGAATATATTCGTGTATCAAATGTTCAGTAAAACATTGTTGCCTTTTACATTGAATACTAGCACTAGAGCGAACAGAAACAGTCAATATGACTGAGAGCAAATGAATAAATTTCGGCAGAATTTTTTTTATAATATAAGTTAAATATATACCACGCAGAAATGCTTAAGTCACCGGTTCTCAAACTGTTTTCCATAGAGCAGGTTTCTCTGTCTGGGTTAATAGTGTTTGTGAGTGTTTAGATATATAAATCATTTATCAACATAATTCTTATAACATCAATTATAACATAAATCATCCCTATAATTACTAATACCTGTTTCATATGTTTATTGAAATAACTTCTTAAATTGAACATTATCTTTCATCTGTTTATGTTTATATCAAGAACAATTCAAGGTTACTTCCTCATTGACACTGAACTTCATTGCAACTGCACTAGAGGAGCAGATGCAAATCACATTTTGAAACTGAACACACGTACACGCAACTTGCTGAGATAACTTTACAACCGCACCAGGGTATCACAAACTGAACCTTGTTTACATTTAAGTTTAACACTACCAACCTCGCGCCATATCAGGTTACGTCTACAATCAGACGATAGATTGAAACTACTCTCATCTGCGAAGAGCACTGTTGACTAATCGCCATCAGTCCAATTGCGATGCATACGGCATCACTGGGAGCTACGTTGGCGTCTTGGGAGTGGGTCACACACAACAGGTCTTTGGTCGTGACGGATGATGATGGCCACCCAGGGAAACCCAGCAAATGCTTTTGAGTTTTAGTGCAGTCCCTGGGGGAAGAAGGTCTTCGTGCGTATAGTCCACCCCTTTTTCAAACGTCTTGCAATAGTCTTCCGCGATATTTTAGTTCCTGTGGCAGCACAAAGTTCATTTGCTAATTGGCGAGCTGTGCTGCGTCGGTCCTTTTTTGCCGAAATAACAATATATCGATCTTCTTGGGGCGTCGTACTGCTAGGACGACCTCCTCCCGTACGCCTAGTACATATTCCACTCTTTTAGAATGCCGCCCATAGCCTATAAACAATACTATAAGCGATGTTAAATTCATGGGCAACATCTCTCATTTTGCGTCCTTCTTCCAATTTTTCGATTATTCTATTACGAAGAATTTCATCTAAATTATGCCTTGAAGACATGTTCAAAATTTCAATATTAAAGCTTCACTCCATCTTCTTCAATTTTTACATCTAATGACAACTTAAAGTAACCTTCGATTGCCTAAAATCTCTTCTGTCACGTGATCGACAAAAGCGGAAGTACAAAATTTGCACAAGCTTCGCAAAACAGAGTACATCCCGTTTTCATGCAAATTTCCACGCCCTGCTGCTGATCTATTTCTAACTGTAATCGTTGAAAATAATAGTGGTCCTTAATTTTTGTCCACGAGATACATACAGGGTGAATCTAAATTCATAGTATAAACTTTAAGGGTTGGTACAGGACACTGTCACAATCACTTATTGTATGGGAATGTATGGACGCAAGTGACGCGTTGAGGTACAAACACCAGGAGGCCAATTAGGCCCTTTTTTATTTCAAAATTTCTCATTCATACCAGAAAATACCCACACTATTCTTTTCTTTATTTAAGACAGACATTTCATGAATACATAAAAAAAAAAAAAAATTCTTCTTTGAAAAATTCCGGTGTGGAATGTAAATTTTTTAATTAAAAAAATTCCATTTAAAATTTTTTCTTGTATTTCCTGTGTTTGACAGATTTGCCTGTTTTGCTTTTATTTTTAATTATTAATATTTATACCTCAAATTTTCAAAGAAGGATTTTTTTTTTTACGTAATCATGAAATATCTGTCTTAAGCAAAGAAAAGAATAGAGATGAATAAAAAGAATATTTAAAATAAATTAATTATAAAGAATTAATTAAAAGAAATAAATTATAAGGAAAAGAATATTTTCTGGTATGAATGAGAAATTTTAAAATAAAAAATGGCCTAGTTGACCCTTGGTGTTTGTACCTCAACGCGTCATTTGCGCCCATGCATTCCTATACAATAAATTATTGTTACAGTGTCCTGTAACAACCCTTAAAGTTTGCACCATGAATTTAGAATCCCCCTGTCTACAAATATATAATTCAATGAAATGAAATGATGTAGTATAAAACTAGCAAAAGCCATTCTTTGTTTGGATTCGCGAAGCATTATTTAATAAGATAAATATTTGAAAGTAACAATACTTTTTTATATTATTTTTGCATATGTATTAAGCAAAAACGTTATTTTATGTTTTGGCGCATTTTAATTTTAGAAATGCAAATTCAGTCAAATAACTAAGAATTTCCTCGGAATTTTTTATTTATGATATAACGAATTTAACAATTAATTTTATTTATTGTTGCCACTTTACAAAAAAAAATCATAATGTATTTCTTTTAAAATGCATAAGGGTCGTCTGCGTAAATGATTTCACTTAATCAGAATAGATTGTGTATTGGAATTCTTAACACTGAAAAATACTTTTATAATTGAATGTAAATAATTGAATTTTGACAATTTTTAATTCATAAAAAATATGGTATAATTTTCATAAAAAAGGTATTTTAAAAATTCCATATAAGAAATCGTGAAACTATTTAATTAATTATGATTCTATCTATAATGACTAACCCCATGATTTATTTTTTTCTCCTGAAAATATACGTTTCATTTTTTATTTGCAAATTGCGTCCGTAATGGAAAAACATGTAAAATAAATTAATTAAAATAATAATATTTTTAAGGTTATTCTGTAAAAAAATAATATTGCGCAAATCTACAGATCATAATTTATTTTTATGCTTAATTTCAAGTCAAAATACTGAATAGTTTTTTTAGTAAAGTGTACTACAAAATGTAATTTGTGTAGCCTAGTAGAGGATTCGCTTCGCTCATCCTAATTATGAAATAATAATGTATTTACCATTTTATTTTCACTGTAATTATAGTTATTGCGCCAAATCTTCCTAAACTGTCAAAAATATTTTTAAAAATTTAATACGATCTTCATAAAAAATCTTGTAACATAATTTTTTACTGTGTGCAATTTACTTTTTATGTCAAAATACCAACAAATTTATCTTACTTTGTTGAATTTGTCATGGAAAGCAACGATTATATTTTCTATTAACCTTAATCTTTATTTTTGTTTTCAAAAATATAATGAAAAATGTATTAATGTGAATTCTATAATGTATTCTATAATATATCTAATGTGAAACGTAAAACTATTGTTTTACGTTTTTAAAGCAGATTATCTATCATGTTTTGTTTAATATAAATAATAGGCAATTATTTCATTACACTGTCATATACTTTTACAACGCATTTTTATAATATCAGAATTGTTTTGTTCCTCAAATATATACGTACATAATAATTTAATTTAATGAGGCTAGCTTTTCGTGCAAAATTTGTATGTCATTATAATTCTGCAAAACTTGGAATAATTCTTGCATGAAATGCTTGTTAAATATTGAACAGTGAATATAGATTTGTTACCTCATTAGAAAAGGCGCATTAATTGCTTTACTAAAGTAGATATCATCTTATATTTGTATCAGCATTGTTGAAATAAAGTTAGTCTGAAATGTAATTCTCTTATTGAAACGAGCAGATTATAATTAGAAATGAATTTGTTCAATTTCATTTGTGTATTTAGATACGTAAAGTAATTATATTATTTTATGAATTATACAGAGTATTATTCTTAAAAAAAAGTAATAATTATTATAATAATAATAAAACCCTTAAACTTCAGAATACAGGGCTAGAAAAAGGTCTGTTTTTTATTGCCAATCCTTAATACAAAATTCGTGTTTTAAACTTTTCTTGCAAAATTTTAGAAAAATATTGTAGAAATCTTCCGTGGAAAATTTTCTTAGAAATAATAGTATTAAAAAAGGACCTTTGGGTGCATGGAAGCTATGATAACAATTTGTTGTTTTTTCAAATATTTTTGAAAAAAAAACCCTCGAGAAGTTTAACCCTTTCAGGGGCAAGTAATTGTGTTTATGTAACTTTGAATTCAAGCCAGAATTTGAGAAAAGTTTTATTTCAAAGTAATGAGAAGCAATGTTACAATATTTTTCCATCAAAGTTATGAAAATAAAATTTGATTAAAAGTTTCTGGTACGAATCTGGAATAAAATTAGGTATATAATATATCCCACCGCTTCTCAAGGGGTTAATTTGTAATGGGCATAATAAATGATCTTGTCATTCGAATAATAGGGCATGCGCTAAAGCATAATGGTCACCCTTTATATATTTTTAATAAGTTTTCAACAAACATTTTATATAAAAAAAAGTTGTTTATATATTTCCGTCTTTAATTTTTATTAATATCTTTGCAAAATTTCTGGTAGAATTTGATAAAAAAAAAAAAAAAAAAAATATACGAAGTTTAACAGTTATGCTTTTGCGGATGACCAAACGTTTTATTAGAATATCAAAATAAATTATTCTGCCCATTCCCTAATTTTAACGCATTGATTGTGGGATTGAAAGGTTTTAAAATCTATAAAGAAATATAGCGGGTGAAAGCTTTTCAGTTGTTAAACATTCTTATGGAAATGCTTACAAAGTGAACTAGAAGTCTGTTGGAAAATGAAAATATAGAAGTTACGCAATCAGAAAGAGTTTAAATATGATTTTACTTACAAAATAACGCATATACTTGAACGGTATGAATCTAAAATGTAATAACCATATTTTATTATTTACTTTTTAATCTGGATACTTTTATCATTTTATTTCCTGGAGGATTTTATAGAGATAAAATTCAAAATATCGATATTATGCACTCTTTGTAAACAGCGGGATTAAAATGGATTTCTTATTTATAATTACCATATAATCCTGTAAAAAACAATATTAATAATAATAATGAAACTATGTGTGGCTCTATTTTTTGTTTATGGTCTCAATTTTTATACTTTATTTACATTAAAAAGAGTTAATCATTTGATACTATGTTCATTATTTTGTTTTATTGTGTCATTTAAAAATAAATATTATTATCTGTATTTCTAATATAATATATATTTATAAAATTTTCACCAGACTTTATTCTAAAAATTTCGTAGTAGATTCTAATCTCTTTGACTACTACTCAAATGATAAATACAACTTTGGTATAAAAAATTAACTAAGGTATCGCTAATATCACTATGTTGAGAACTGAAAAGAACAATTTCGTTAACAATTGTCATGTTGCAAGATAGCAGCAATAAATAAAATCGTATTTTTAAGCTCACTGTAAAAGCAAGTAAAACTTTTGGGTATGTATAGACCGGTGATACAAAGGGTTAATTTATTTTACATCAGGGTTTGCTTGCAGTAAAATACATATTTAAAGCAACTTATTTGATTATTAAAAAATAACTTTAATAATTGGTTGCCAAAATTACATTTTTATTTATGAAATTATATATTATAAAAATAATAACAATTACTATATTTTTAACCCCTTAACAGTGACATTTGTTTTCTTACAAAAAAATTAAAAATGGGGCTGGACACCACTTTTTCCATACTAAAATATTTACCTTACTTAATCCAAAATTATCTGACAATCAATAAAGATAATTTTACAGTTACAAATTAGCGGTATCAAAATGCTTTTAATAACGAAGTAAGCAGTGTGTTCTTGCCCAAATCCAATTCGGGCCACATTGCTAAGGGGTTAAAAACAATAATCCTTTACTTTTTCTAAAGCACTGCACCGCAGCTACTCTATTTTGCATCTAATGTGAAAGTTTTTAATGTTTTGCTAAGGATCGTCTGGCTGGATATATGTTGCCATGACCACTATAACTCTGATATTATCATAAATAGTAGAAAATTTCCGGTGTGGAATCTAAATTTTTGAATAAAAAAACTCCATTTCAATTTTTTATGTATTTCCTGTGTTTGACAGATTTGCCTGGTTTGCGTTTATTTTTAATTATTAATATTTATACCGCAATTTTTCAAAGAAGTATTTTTTCTTTGTGTAATCATGACATGTCTGTCTTAAATAAAGAAAAGAATAGTATAGGAGTTTTCTGGTATGATTGAGAAATTTTAAAATAAAAAAGGGCCAAATTGACCCCCTGGTGTTTGTACCACAACGCGTCACTTGTACCCATGCCTCCATACAATAAATGATTGTGGCTGTCTCCTGTACCAACCCTTAAAGTTTGTACCATGAATTTAGATTCACCCTGTCTACAAATATATATATGATATTCAATTAAATGAAATGATATAGTATAAAAATTATGAAATAATAATGTATTTACCATTTTACTTTCACTGTAATTATAGTTATTGCACCAAATCTTTCTAAACTGTCAAAAAAATATATTTTTTTTAATTTAACCCCTTAACGGTCGCTTAATATTTGCAAAAACCATCAAATAAGTACCTATTTTTTTATTACAGAAATTGAATAATGATAAGGTTTCTATATAAAATATACAATTACTTATTTATTTTTTAAGGCGAAAAAAAAGGTGTTATGGAAGAAATTCACATTTGTGGAAAAGCCATCATGCGAAAATTCTGTGTTTTAATGTTTGTTTTATACCATACAAATAAATGCTAATAAGACCCTTATTTTTCACATCTTAGATTTTTATTTAGCATCATCAAACGAATTTTTACAAATAATATTTGAAAAAATATAATATACATTAAATTTTCATTATTAACAGTTTTTTTGAGTGTGATATATTTCAAAAGATGATATACAAAGTCTAACATCACAATCAGCGCCAAAAACCAAATCCAAACTCTAATATTCAAAGACTTCACACGGAAATGCCAGTTAATTTTTTCTGGTTTCAGAAGTTTTTTCCAGCAGTAAATCTCCAGCTCGGAAATAGGACGGGCACGAAAAATAACGAACGACACCTCAGACCGTGATATTAATGGGAGCGAGAATTAAGGGGTTAATACGATCTTGATAAAAAATCTTGGAATATAATTTTTTACTGTGTGCAATTTATATTTTATGTTAAAATACCAAACAAATTAATGTTGTTTGTTGAATTCGTCGTGGAAAACAACGATTATATTTTCTATTAATTTTAATCTTTATTTTTTTTTTCAAAAATGTAATGAAAAATGTATTATTGTGAATTCTAAATACTTTTACCTTGTTATCATAAAGCAGACTATGTATAATATTTTGTTTAATATGAATAATAGGCAATTATTTCATTAAACTGTCATATACTTTTATAGAGTATTTTTATAATATCAGAATTGTTTTGTTCCTCAAATATATGCGTACATAATAATTTAATTTAATGAGGTTACCTTTCCGGGCAAAATTTGTATGTCATTATAATTCTGCAAAACTTGGAATAATTCTTGTATGAAATGCTTGTTAAATATTGAACAGTGAATATTGATTTGCTACATCATTAGAAAAGGCGCATTAATTGTTTTACTAAAGTAGATATCATCTTATATTTTTATCAGCATTGTTGAAATAAAGTTATTCTGAAATGTAATTCTCTTATTGAAAAGAGCTGATTATGATTAGAAATGAATTTGTTCAATTTCATTTGTGTATTTAGATACGTAAGTAATTTTATTATTTTATGAATTATATAGAGCATTATTTTTTAAAAAAAGTAATAGTTATTATAATAATAATAAAACACTTAAACTTCAAAATACAGCGCTAGAAAAATGTTTGTTTTTTATTGCAATTTTTAATACAAAATTCGTCTTTTAAACTGTTCTTGCAAAATTTTAGAAAAATGTTGTGGAAATGTTTCGTGGAAAATTTTTCTTGGAAAATAATGGTATTAATAAAGGACCTTTGGTGCATGGAAACTATGACAACAGTCTGTTGTTCTTTCAAATATTTTTGAAAAAAAAAACTCGAGTAGTTTAACCCTTTCAGGGGCAAGTAATTGTGTAACTTTGAATTCAAGCCAGAATTTCAGAAAATTTTTATTTCAAAATAATGAAAAGCAATTTTACAACATTTTCCCATCAAAGTTATAAAACTAAAATTTAATTAAAAGTTTCTGCTACAAGTCTGGAATAAAATTAGGTGCCTCTCAAGGGGTTAATTTGTAATGGGCATAATAAATGATCTTGTCATTCGAATATTAGAGCATGCGCAAAAGCATAATGGTCAACCTTTATATATTTTTAATCAGTTGAGACATTTTATAAAAAAAGTACTGCATATATTTCAGTCTTTAATATTCATAAATATCTTTAAAAATTTCTGGTAGAAGTTGATTAAAAAAAATAAATACGAAGGTTAACAGTTATGCTTTTGCGAATGACTTTTATTAATATCTTTATAGTAATAAATATATTCCAAGGCATATTCTTATTATACCAAGGCATGAAATTACTTTTGATTTTAAAAGTGTCATTAGGTTCACTGATGTTTAATAGTTATCAAAATACAGTTCATGATTGAAAGGTTCAACAACTGGATGAATTAGTCTAGCATTGACTCAAACGCTAAACTCCAAATCAGATTGGTTGTATTTTTTTCGGAATAAATATCAAAATTGTACCCAAATCATGATACTCCTGCAAAAAATAACAATTTGAAACTATATTTATGCGAGTTTTTTTGTTTGTTTGTTTGTTTTTCTGGGGGGTGGGGGGGGGAAGGGGAGTGGGATATACTGCTTCATATGGTCACGAGCATTTCTCGCACTTATTTGCTCATAAACAAAGAGAGATTCTCCCATGGAAATGGATAAGAATTTCCATCCAGTGCACCGACTATTGATCTCAACTTAAATAACTTATCTTCCCCATTAGACAATGAATAATCGTTCATACTGGAAATTTGGCGTACGCTTTCAAATGTATTCCAGATCATAGTGCGACTACCTGGTCAGAGCTGCCAAGTCTCCGGCTTTTTGGATACCGCTATTTTAATACAGAAAATTTTGTTTTATTTAATTCGGACATTTCGACGATTTAACAGAACTAGATTTTCTCTAAAATAATAGTGGTGTTCAAAAAGCCGGAGACTTGGCAACTCTGCCTGGTGATACACTAATGACAGGGTTCCCAAACAATCTTACGATAAAGTTTACCATGCTACTCAAGATACAAATTCTTAGATACTTTTTTATATCTGTCGAGCATATAATTAGTGGCTTTTGAATATGTTTTAGAACACTACATAAGTTTGTTTGTTCATAGATATGCTCGAAAAGTGGAAAAATGCGACAGTGGATTGTGTGGAAAAATACAAAAATATTTATATGGTGTTTTTAATGATAAAACCCTTTCAGTCAGAGAAATATCTCCAATAATCTTTATTTAAGAAAGATCTGGCTGAAGAGTTTTAAAGTTTGCACTTTTTTCTGTTTACGTTTACCTGACTGCCTTTGTTTTGATGTAGATGGAATATTCACGATCCCAACGTTTGCGTCAATATTCGAGTCAATTTCATTAGCTGATTTATCTGCTTGTAAATCACAATCAATCTCATTGTAAGTGTCTGAACCGTTTTTGAACAGAAGGTTTGGATCAAAAGGTGGATTGTCATTGCTGTCATTATAAGAAATGTCACTTTCACTTTACAATACAATCCATATTTCTTCTGTTAATAAATTTTTTAGTGTATTTGCTTTAAAATATATGTTGAACATGATGAGGCTTTATCAGAATAAATTTTTGATGAAAAAATAGACAAAAAGCAAGATGAAACAATCAACAAATTCATTGAACAGAATACTAAAAATGTAAATAAAAGCGGAACTCAATTCATGGTGTTTCTAAATGGCAACAAACGCATATTCGCATGCATACAATATATGTTGCAAAAAATTTCACTATAAATTATTTAAAATAACTTTTAAAAGCATATTCTTTTCAAAAACAATTTTTTCAAATGGAATTTTGCATTTTAAATATTTTTTATTTGTGTTAGAAATCCACCTATGACTAGGAAAATGGAAGGCTGCAAAACTTCCTTTTTATTTCAAACTGATAAATTACTATTATCACCTAGGGTATTTTTTATGAACTAAACCTAAGTACAGGGTCAAAATGTGTACATAAAGCATAAAGTTATCAAGAGGCAACGGTAAATAAATGATAAGGAAAGAAAATTTAATTTGTTGCCAATTCGCAACAGTTTGCAGTAGAGGATTAAAGTGGGTTGGCAAGAAAACTTACTATGTAAGGCGAACAAAACTATTAAATTTGAATACCAGTATTTTAGTTTGGAAATTTTTACATTATCTAATCTCAAAGGGCATAGCCGGATAAGCATTGGAAACGTGCCTTTTAATCAAATTTCCTGATTTTTTTCCTAGACGTAGCTACACATCTGACAGTACATTTCCCATATTATCACCCAATAAATATTGATATTTAATAAGATAAAAATGGTTTTTCGATTTTGCAAAAAACGGATTTTCTCAAAAACTGCTGCACGGAATTTCATGCTATTAACCCATTAACCGCTGACGTTGCGTTCACGCAACAGTCAAAATAATTGCTCATGCAATGAACTAATTACATTGGCACCACTGTTTTAGAACTAAAAAAAAATGTCCTATTTATTGGCAGAAATTTTGCTATTTTAGTAAAGCGAAATTTACCTTACTGAATTTGTGGTGGGAAACTACTTTTAACAAGAAATTTGAATATTTCTATCTTAATAGTTTTGGCGGTTAATGGGTTAATTGTGGATATATAGATACCAAAGATGCATAACTGATAATTTTTGTATAATTTTCTGTTTATAAAACTGTGTGAAATAGCGAAATAAAAATTTAAAAATATAAAAATCATATCTTATGGTTATCCGAAAATTACCATTTTCTTGTAAAAAATTCCCCATGTGTGCCCGTATATTCTATATAAATACTGAAAGTTTGCGTTGGGTACTACATATAAATATTTAAAAAATGTATATCAAAATTATTGAAATTCCTTTTAAGGCGTCATTTTGGGCGGAGCTACTCAACACCCACACCCAAAGAATTTTTGGAATAAACAGTTACACAATTGCTGTATTTTAAATTTTAATGAACACATGAGCAACATTCTCAACACTGTCAATATCAAAATGAACATGATGTTGAAAAACATGGCTTATATGCTAATAGAATCTAAAATACACCAGTTGACATATTGTCTGGTGACTTTGTTCCAAAAATTCTCCTGATGTTGAAGTGAAGTAGCTCCGCCCCAAATAACGCCTTAAAATGAATTTCTATAATTTTGATATACATTTTTATAAATATTTATATGTAGTACCCAACGCAAACTTTCGACATTTATATAGAATATACGGGCACACATGGAGAATTTTTTACAAGAAAATGGTAATTTTCGGATAACCATAAGATATGATTTTTATATTTTTAAATTTTTGTTTCGCTATTTCACACAGTTTTTATAAACAGAAAATTATAAAAAAATTACCAGTTATGCATCTTTCTTATCTATATATCCACAATTAATAGCATTATATTCCGTGCAGCAGTTTTTGAAAAAATTTGTTTTTAAAAAATCGAAAAACAATTTTTATCTCATTAAATATCAATATTTATAGGGTGATAATACGGGAAATATATTGTCAGATACGTAGCTACGTCTAGGAAAAAAATCAGGAAATTTGATTAAAAGACATGTTTCCAATGCTTATCCGGCTATCCCCTTTTGAGCAATTAATAATTCAAAATTACAATGTGGAAAAAACTGGTGTCGAAGAATTAAAAGAAGTGTAAAAGAGGCTCGTCTATAATATTAACATATAAGAAATAATAATAAAATTACAGATGGGGAAAAATTCCTTTCGACAAATTTTTAGAATTATATAAATCTAAAAGTTAAAAATAGAGGTACTGGCATTACACTCAATAAACTTTCATTCGATATGAATAAATTGACACAATACCTGAATTTGATTTTTTACAATTTAATATCATAAACTTACATATTTACGTTCTTAACAGAATTTTCTAGGGATTTTCTTTTATATTATTACTCTAATTATCAATTTGTAAGTTAAAAGGTGAACGATACAGGTACGAAATAAAGCATAAGTACATCGTTTGCCTTTGCTTAGTTTTAGGGAAGAATAGATATTCAAAACATAGAGCATAAACATATTTCTTCAACATAGGTAAATTTCGGAGGCTTCTTAATTCTTCCCCCTTGTCGATAGTGGCTGTAGTACTGTTGCCATTACAGATTTTGCCGTAAATGTCCCATCTTGTATGTTAACCTATGTTCTACAGTAACATTTTTTAAGATATCGTGATTCCACCAAGAGTATATCGGAAGTCTATAACTATTCAAATAGATAGTTCAAACGCATAACTGAGATGTCTACATGTGTGAAAATTAAACAACGAGAGCCTATACCGTCATTGCCAACAAGATATTTCGACCATTCAAAAGAACTTTATGTTACCCGGAATATGACATCTTCTGGGTGTTTTTACCCTCATAGCATGCATGGTCACAGTGACGTCATTGTGACGTCACTGTAAGTCACTGTGGTCACGTCACATCTGTGACCTAAATGCCACCACTCAGTGATATCACATTGTGACTGAGATGTGAATTTCTTAGAAAACTTTAAAAAATTACAAAAAATTTTCAAAATGTGTTATTTACTGTAAAAAATATTTTTCTGGCAAAAAAATTGTGACATCACTGTTATGTCAATGCATGTAACGCACGTCACCTTACATATGTGACAAAAACCACCTTATTATATAATCACAGTGTGAATTACAAAAATCTTTGAAAATGAAGAGAAATATTTTAAACAGGCCGTCTTAGTGCATTTGGGAGCTTGGATCGGACTAATTTTGTACTATACTTTATTATAATAAATAAAGTCACTTTTATACTTTCAATAATATTTTCCTTTTCTGTTAATGTTTAACTAGTTTAAGTGACTCTTTTAAAATAAATACTGTTATTTGTTTCAGACTTTTTGAATAAAATTAACATTTTCTGAATGTATAATACAATATACAAAATATATGCAAAACGCATGACATATGTAATCATATTTTTATTTTTCCCTAGAAATTTCTCTTTAAAAAAAAATAGTTATTTTGCAAGCTGTTTTATTCTACAGGAAATTATAGAAAATAAAATGATTATAAAGAAAAAAACTTCCTTTCCCGATAATTTTATTTTTTATTTTTTAGGAACACATTTCGTATTTATTACATGTGATACAAACTATAACTCTTTTTAGAAGGCCTTCCATTATTGTCCATTAAATTGATTTTATATACTTTAAAAAATTATATAATGTTTCATTTCATATTCCCTAAGTATGACTAATATCGTTTTTATAATTTACAAAAAAGAACTTTTATAACCCATTTTATCTCGAATTATATTGAAACTAATTGAAAGCAAAAATGAAATGCATAAAAAAAAAAAAAAAAAAAAAAAAAAAAAAAAAAAAATCAAACAGAAAAGTTTACTCAGAAACACTCTCATAAATGTATTACGCGTTTATCTACGGGGACAAATAAACAGATTGAAACATCTGCTCCGATATTATCGTTTGCGGTGATTACGACTGTATTTATTCTTTCAAATAGAGGCGGGAGCTATAGAATAGTGTAGCTGTGTCGCTGTGATATGAATGTTTACAGTTGGTACGGAATTTTATAATTTTACAAAAGTTGTACAAGATTGCGGCCAAGAGACATTTCACATAAAATAGCAGTCCGAAAAACTACAGTGTCAGTGGCGTTAGTTAATAGGCTCGCCAATGTCATTGTATTGGAAATTCGGATATGATTCTTCGAAAAACTTTCCCTATTTGCATTTTCAAAATGGAGTTACACAGGACGATGTAGAATATAGAAACTACGAATATAGTTATAGAACGATAAGAAATAGGTAAGAAAAAATTATTTTACTGCTTTCTTTCATAACGTATTTTAGTTAATTTCATACAAAACATGTTATACAAGCAATAAATGTCATCAATTTAACTTTTATCAGTTCAATAAACTTAATAAATTCAATAAATTTAATGTTTATTTTGTTGAACTAAATCACAATATGTCAACAATTTTAACCAGATGGTTAATATCATTCATTTAAATTGCATTTTAATCACATTTGTTTACATTTTTAAAACTATCTGGTTAAAATCACATTTTCGTAATAAAATTTTGTGTTAAAAAAATTGACAGTATTATAAGAAGTTTGTAATTTTCTGTTTATTGCAAACACAAAAAAGATATCTTATAGCCAATATTTTCAATACTTAATTTTTGTTTTTATATGCTTAAAATGATGTATTTGAACATCCTAGTAATTTTAACATTAAATAGAGCTTAAAATAATTCTTGGATTTAGAGCGATTTAAAATTTATGTGCATAACATTTTATAATGTATATGACGAAATTTAGTCATATGTGAGACCTGTATAAGGCATATATATGAAGCATATCACATAATAAAACGTATGAATATTATATAAGATAAGTGTGCAAGTAATGAACACCCTTGAATGTTTTTGATTTATAAAAAAATAATATTCATAATAAATGATTTAGCTTTTATTTTTTTTTAACTTCCTGTTTTGTAATCTGCGTTATTGTCGACTCGCTTAATCAAAGCAATCCGGATACAGAAAATAATGTTTCGAAGTTCCACTGTTTTTCAGTGAAAATCTTAATGAACATGTTAAGAGCGTAATTCATTGAATAAATTTATATATTCTTTATTTTCTTGCAAAACTTCCATGTTTCTGTTTTGTTAGTAATAGAAAACTTTGAATATTATATACTAATGGCCATTTAGAAATCTCTTTTATTTTTAAGGTTTTAAGACCCGTGCCCATTCCTAGAACGCTTACTCGATTTCCAGGAATGGACATCCCATGTGTACATTGCTAAAAATGCAATTTCAGTAATGTTCACGATACATAAAAATCTTTTGACTTAAATGAAAACCTATCATTAAATTTAATACGTATTTAAATTGCACTTTCCAGAATGTAATAACACCATTTTTTTAATAAATAGCTACTTTTAGTTAATTGTGTGTGGTTAGTAAAATTTTCAACATTTTAATGAAATTATTTTTTTTATAACTCAGCCTTACATATTTTATAATCTGGGAATCAATAAAATAAATCAGGAATTAGAGAATATTGTTTAAGGGCATAGGGAAAAGAGGGGTTCATAAGGCTAGATCCCTCTCAATTAAAAAAAAAAAAGGTTACTGAAGTGAAAATAAGTCTGTTATTTCCTGTCTTAAATGTTTCTTAATCATCTCTGATCCCCCCCCCCTCAAAAAAATCTAATATAAGAAATTAAATTTATATTTATAGTAGTAGTGAAACTAGTATATCTACAGATCAGTGGCCTCAAACTCAGTGGCACTTTTATTTTGAAATTACTTTATTTAATATGTAAAATATTCAACCTGCGGAATTACTTCTTTCATAATTATCACATATATTTTATTAATTATTGATATCCTAACTGTTAAATTTATTTGAAAAAAAAATCTATTATGTTTCATTAGTATGCGTTCATTAAATTCTAGTTCTAAATTCAGTCATAAAAACAATTATATGTACTACTTTTTGTGGGGTGTCCATTACTGGAACAGAGAGAGTTCATTACTGGAAGAGAGAGTGTCCATTACTGGAACAGAGGATGACCATTACTGGAATTTTGGGTGTTTTGATATATTTTTGTTATTTACAATAAAAGTTTTCATTAATATTGGGAAATGAGACTATGAGAATAGTTAAATATTATTGATAGATTAATATAATACTGTAAAAAAACTGGAATATAATAATTATAACTTTTAATTAAAAATAACTTTTAAAGAAATGTTTTAAGGATGTCCATGTATAAATATTTTTTAAAGGAAATATTCTTCAAATATTGAAAAGAACACAATCTGTTACAGTTGTAAGGCATGTGAAGGAAATTGAATTTTTAATTTTAATTTAGAAGATAATCTCTATACTATATGTGGCTATTTATACATATTATATAGTATTTGTTCATAAATTGTGAGTATACGATTTTAGGACACCAAACTGAATCTAACAGAAAGATGGCATGCTGTAATTATAATTTCAGACGATCCTGTTTCTTTTAAACTGTTAGAGAATCGTCAAGAAACCGTCACAAAATTATCAGTGTTAATGAAAATTTCGTTACAAATGACACATATCTCACAAATTGGTCACAATGTGACTTGAAAGCATTGCCACTTTCGTCACAAGTGCGTCACAAATTTATTGCCTAAATAGTCACAAATGACACATTCTTCACAAATTTGTCACACCGTGACTTCACAAAGTGGTCACAAAGTGACGTCACAAACGGGCTCTAAAACGGCCATAACGACTTCACATTCTAGTCACTATGACTTCACATCGACGGTCACAAAGTCACAGTGTGACTTCACAACGACGTCGACGTGACGTCACCATGCCTTACGGGTAACCCCTTGAGGGGCAAGCAATTACGTTAGTGTAATGCTCAATTCCCACCAGAAATTTAGAAAAAAAATTTCAAAATAAGGAAACGCAATTTTCCAACTTTTTTGTTTCGCCAAAGTTAGAAAATTAAAATTTCATAAAATTTTTCCGGTGTAAATCTTCATTAATCGTAGGTGGGATAAAATATATCCCACCGCCCCTCAAGGGGTTAAGATGTTAATGAGAAATCTTGTTTATTATCCTAAGAAAACGGCTAAAGTGAAAACTACTCTGGAAGTATTTGTTATAAAATTATTTGAAAAATGAGTCGGCGGAATCTTCATTTGTATCTCAATTTTGTCCGTCAATGCCGACAACATATTTCCACCATCAAAAAAGAACTTTATGTCACCCGGAATATGACATCTTCTGACTGTTTTTAAGATGTTAATGGGAAGTCCTGGTTATTAGCCAAAGAAAACTGCTAAAGGGAAAACTACTCTAGAAGTATTTGCTATAAAATTACTTAGAATTATGAGTCGGAGGAATCTTCATTTGTATCTCAATTTTGTCCAAACTTTTGAAAAGAATATAACAAAAAATAAATAAATAAATAAATAAAAAATAAAAGGCAGAAAAAACCCACTTCAAAGCTATTATAAAAATACATAACATATTAATGTAGCATATATTACTTTATATTAACCCTTTCAGAGGCAAACAATAACGTCTCTGTAACACTGAATTCTCACCGGAATAGTCGAAAAATTTTATTTTAAAATAAGGAAAAGCTATTTTTAAGCACTTCGCCATCAACATTAAAAATGTAAAATTTAGTTAAAAGTTTCTGGTGCGAATCTTGTTTAAATTAGGTGAGATATAATATATCTTACCGCCCCTCAAGGGGCTAATATATAAAAATAGGAAAATCAGAATACCCACCACAAATTTTCAGTAGAACTTTTAGTGTTACTTAATTGCAGGATATCTTTAGATACCTTGCAGT
This sequence comes from Maratus speciosus, assembly GCA_963932465.1. Classification (NCBI taxonomy): domain Eukaryota; kingdom Metazoa; phylum Arthropoda; class Arachnida; order Araneae; family Salticidae; genus Maratus; species Maratus speciosus. The sequence continues at coordinate 370,033,517 of OZ010799.1, read as the reverse complement.
TGAACTTTGCCGCTATGACTTTTGCCATTTAAAATTTAAATAGAAACTTTTTAATTAGAAATAGTGGTGACAGGTTCATAGGAAATTCCAAGGAGGGCTTGTGTTAAACGTGTGGTCTTAACAAAAAATCAAAATTTTCTGTTAAAAAGAATGCGCATTGTAAATATAAAATACATTACACATACAATACAGCCAACATATTAAACACATGCAATGCAGTCTTTTTAGATGCGTTCGTAATTATATAAATACGTAGCACCTATAGTCGTTGTTCAGTCCGTCTGTCCGTCTGTCCGCATATAACAGAGCAAAAACTACTCAACCGAATGGTCTGAAATTTTAAACATATAATAGTTGTACAATTTTGTCGAGTCGTTTCAAATTTTATAAAAATCGGATGTATAGTTTAATGACACGGACAGTCAAAAGTTTTTCCGTTACATTACGGCCAATGGGAAAAAATTATTGCAAGCGCATTTTAATGATATTGCAGCCTTTCAAACAGAATGAAATGGATATGCACTTATGAAGTGCACTAAAATATACATTCAGTGCAATATGCGGTGTAAAAAATATTTATAAACTATTTATATTACGAACGCACCTCATTTGCCACGTTTGACGAGCAATTTCCAACTTGTTTAAAAATAATTTGTATTACGTATCTTTAAATTAATAAATTCTTTTAATTTAAAGAAATAAAAATATAAAACAATTTTTCTTTTATATCCTCGATTTTTCAGAATAGTGGATGGAGAACATATAAATTCTTTATGGACATCATATTTGAATTTATGGAACTAAGAATGGCTTTTAAAAGCATTATAAAGCTTTATTAAAGTAAAAGCGTATTTACTTTGAACTTTAAAAATTATATGAATGTTTTTACCTGCCTTAAGTATGAAAGGCATTTTGAATATTATCCTAAAATGAATTAATTGCGAAACAGAAGAAATTTCTAAATCCTTTCATGATAAACCTTACATAACAACAAATGTTGTTATACTTTTTTTAAAACGTAAAACACTAAAAGCCTGCATAATTTGAACAAAAGTTAGACTTGTTTTTGAAGAAGCTCAAAAATTATTTTGAATTCGAGAAACCCTAAATTTTTCTTTGAATACAATTAAAAATAGTTTTAAGTAAAAGTTGTCTTTTAAATTTCTATGATTTTAAGTTCTTAAAAAATATATGAGTAGGCGATTTCGTTTTAATCTCTGTATTGAACGAAGGCATTTAAAAAAAAATTCTAATTATTAACTTGATATAAAATTTTTCATAATACATTTTGGAATAAAAGAAAATACATCGTCTTCTTTCCGCTTTCATGGAACATTCTGTAAAAGGCAGGTGATAAAATATATGCCCATATGAATAAAAAAAACCCCTCAGATGTTCTTGTTAACAAACAATATTATTTAACTAACTGGAGAAAAATATGTTGCGGATACTTTTGGAAAAATTATTATACATATATTTTCGAGATACTTTAAATTTTGTTGGTATACGCGACAGAAGTTGCTTTCAAAGTGCTTCTGTAGCCTCTTCGTTCCCAAATCTAAAATAATACGACAAATACTCATTCATTGGTTTTAAACAAACAAAATGAGATCATAGATGACAGAAAAAAGAACTTTTCGGAAATTGATACTTTAGGGGACTAGTAATTTAGGTTTACAAATAGGGATCTAAATTTACAAATTCCGTTAAAATATCAATTTAATGATCACTAAACCAAATTCACACAATCACAAACTTAAGGCCTTTAATCAAGTGAACGATGTACAAATTACCAAAACATTTTATTGTAAAATATTTAAGTTAAATAAGTATGAAAATTTCTCAATTTCTTGGCCACACCCTCTTGAAGGCGTTTTGCAAACTCAGATGAAAATAACATCTATTTTATGAGGAAAACAGCATAGAATTTGCAATTTATTGGTTTGATTTTAAAGCAAAAAATATTCAGCTATTAAGAAATGAAGTCGAAATGTAAAAAAGTGAAACTGTTTAGTTTTTATGGGGAAACTAATAAAGGTCCACAAATGGTGACCCAGGTAGCGAAAAGGATATTAAAGCTTCTGCACTAAATGTAAATTTTGTTCGCAGATTTGCCAAGTCTCCGGCTTTTTGTGCACCAGTATTATCTTACAAAAAATTTTGTTCTTGTAAATGGACCAAATGCTCCCACTAAATGGAAAAACATTTACTGTATTAAAATACTGGTATCTAAAAAGTAGGAGACTTGGCGGCTCTGTGTTTGCATACACACATATGTGGACCCAGGTAGCGAAGAGGATATTAAAGCCTCTGCACTAAATGTAAATTTTGTTCACAGATTTGCCAAGTCTCCGGCTTTTTGTACACCAGTATTATCTAAAAGAAAATATTGTTCTTTTAAATGGACGAAATGCTCCAAGTAAATAAAAAACATTTACTGTATTAAAATACTGGTATCTAAAAAGCCGGTGACTTGGCAGATCTGTGTTCGCATACACAAGCCCCACCTGCGGTAAATTGTCAAAACTGAAATTCACTCAAAAAAAAAAAAAAAAAAAAAAATCAATAGCAAATCAAAACAAGTCGGAAGTTGTACGTCAAACGTGGCAAATGAGGTGCGTTCGTACTATAACTAGTTTTATAAATACTGAGATCTTGGCTCAATAGCTGTTACACTCGTATGCAAAAATGCATCAATAACAAAATTATTACCATTATATGTATTATATTCAGTAATACGAAAATAATACGACTCCATTTTAAATAGGACGTCATCAGCATGTCAACGGAGAATCATGACTTACCATGAGATATCATTGAATTATTGATGTAGGATTGGGTTTAATAAATTAAAGAAAACTTTTTTAAATATATTTTTAAATTTTGATTCGATTTTCATAAAATTTGAAATGAGTCGACAAAATTTCTGAAACGATTATATGTGTTAAGTTAGAAATCATCCAACTGGGTAGTTTTTGCGCTGTTATGTGTAGACAGACGGACGAACAGGACGACGACTATAGGTGCTACGTATTGATATGATTACGAAAGCACCTAAAAACAATAATAATTCACAGGTTTAAAATATCAATGGTTTGTGTGAAGTCACAGCGAAACGCTTACTTACTGTTCATCCATTTCAACGATCTAACAGAAGTATGGGTTCTTAACACTAGAACCGCCAAGGCGGTAATTTTGACCGTTTCGAAACTTTCATTCCGTACCAATTATTTTCTATTTAGAGTATAAATTTCAGTTTCCGTGACTTTTCCTATTTAGTAGAACCTCGATTATCCGAAGTAATTGGGACGACCATCTTTCGGAAAATCGAAATTTTCGGATAATCGAGAATACTTCAATTTTAAGATTAAGAGAAACATATGCAATATTTTTCATTATGGTTACAAGTGCTTAATAAAAATAAAGCAATAGCAAAACAGAAACAAGAATAAATTACCTGAATTTTAATTTTTAAATTAAGTACCTTTTACATATATCACAAGGGCTTGAAAAAATGTTGTGTTTGTCGCAGTTTGAATTGCCTTTGCTTTGATGCTCTATCACGGAATTTTTTAATATTATTAGTTCACCAGTATCACAGTCTTTCTGCTGTTCCAACCATGCCAAACCTTTTGCAAAACATTCAAAAGCTTCAGAGCTGCTAATTTGTTCGTTTTCTTCGTTCCACTCCGCAGCTTACGGGAGCTCAAAGTAAATTAAAAGGAACTATAAGAAAGGGGATCGAAAATAGTTATATGTAATCTAGTGTATTTACGTATCCAGCGATTTCTGGAGCTCCATTACCTGCGATTTATTCTGTTAAGTTGAACCAGATTTCAGACCAGGTGCTATAATCAATAAGGTTAGCTGGGTGAAAAAGTTCCACCAGACGTCCAGTTCGTCCGGGATAGCTCAGATGGGAGAGCATTGGCGGCTTCAGCCAAGAGATCCCTGGTTCGAATCCCGGTCCGGACATTTTTCGCCCAGTTGGAAATTTACATTTGATATGTACTCGTAGTTCAGAAAGGACCACTTGCACAGAAGGAATATGCTAGTTAAAACAAACAAAAAGCTTTAAAAATGGATTTCGGTTAATCGAGAGTTTCGATTAAGAGAGTATCTGATAACCGAGGCTCTACTGTAATTCGAAAAGCTATGATATGCCAGTGATAAATTTTCCAGTCAGCCAAAATTTATGAAATATTGCAGTAGTATACCTAGAACCGCCGAAACGGTCAAAATGGCCGCCGTCATTTTAATGCACATTTTATCTAGTAGATGTCGCAACAGTCCATACATCATACAACCATACTTCAACAAAGGTTACAATATTACCACATATAACTTCTTTACTTCACTGCCCCTTGCAGAAAAGCTGAACTCACTAAAAACAAGCATTGTGGGCACAGTTAATCGCGGACAAAAAACAAAATTCCACAGGCCATAAAATCTGAAAAAATGTCTTTGTGCAGTAGCCAAATTCTTGCCAAAGATGATATAACCTTGAGTTTATCAAGGGAAGAAAAATAAATATGTTTTACTTCTAAGTCCCCGAGATCCATCAGTTACATTTGAAACTGGTGATAAACACTTACCAGAAACTGTAAAGTTCTATAATTCTACAAATTTGGCGTCACGTCCTCTACCAAATGGCACGGAAGTATTCTACAAAAGCTAGTTCTAGACGATGATCTCTACAAGTGTTTTATAATTTTCTTGATCTTGCGGGCATCAATTTTGAAAGCTACAGTAAAAAAATGCGTTAAATACCAGTATTTTGTTAAAGAGAAATCCGCTTTCTATAATCCCTTTATATTATTTGTAGTATTCTCTGTAAGAAAATACTGGTAGTTTCCTCTTTTTTTTCTGTGTTTTTCCCTGACCACTCGCCACTCTGAAAATTGTATTGCTCAGGGGATAAATATAAATGTTTGTTTTCAACAAGTTTATTCTTGTTTTTAATAGTTTCGATTTCTCATTAAAAAAAAATTACTATAAAAATATTCTTAAAATAAAAAATAATATATATATATATATATCAATATAATGTAATTATAACATAATAAATTATAAAAAATTATGAAATATATATTATCATATGGGCAATGATGGTAATAATAGTAATAAACGATACTAAGAGAAAAAAAATGCAAGTAAACAATAGTTGAGCATGGTAATCCACATCGGTCAAAATGACCGCTTTGACGGTTATAGGTATAGTTTTTTTCGGGTGGTTCTAGTGTTAATCTTAGATATCATATGAACCCGAATAATCTGGCCTGTTTAAGACACGATTTATTTTTTGCAGTTTCTCTTTGTCAGTTTTCTGGTTTTTATTTTCCTTTTCCAGTATGCAAAATACTATCAGTAGTAATAGTCTTTTCAACTCGCTAAGTTTATTACATTTATCTTGCTGGCTACATAATGGCTTTAGTTGCTTTAAACATTTAAAATACCGTATATGCCGACGTATAACTTGCAGCTCAAACAAACAAATGTGAACCGAAAAATTTTATTTAACATTTTCGCTGCCGAGCGAAAGTGATCAGAAATTTAAATTGATAGCGGAAATTTCGAAAGAAGATATTTTACTTTTTGATATCACTAACTGTCTTTTATTAAATAAAGCGTAAGATACTATTCTTTATTTCTGGTATGAACACTAAATTTCTGTATAAAAATGGAGTCCAAACTGGCAAATCTGTATGGTGGCACTCAACGTGTTAACCCCTTGAGGGGTGGTGGGATATATTATATCCCATCTTCTATTAATGAAGATTTTCACCAGAAAAACTTTATTAAATTTTACTTTTCTCACTTTGGCGGAAAAAAAGTCGTAAAATTGTTTTTCATTCTTTTGCAATAAAATTGTTTGAGGATTCCGGTGTATATTCGACATTATAGAAACACAATTATTTGTCCTGATAGGGTTAATGAAACATTATTTATGGCTGTGTCGTAATTATTTTACTTCCAACAAATGACTTACATCTTAAAACGCATACCACAACTTAAAACGCACTTTCAAAAATTATCGCTCAGAGACAGTAATGTAACTTATTATTTCCTACATTCCTCTAGATGTTCGATAAAATGATATGCGCACTATATTCTACAGAAAGATTCTTTAAGTCATCAGTGATGTACATCAATTTTAAATAGAATAACATCAAGGTTTGAAAATGAATAACATCATTAAACAACACTCAATTGACTTTTCCTACTTTTTTTTGACAAAAATATAACGGAATTCTTTTGAGTGTCCCTATAAATGGACTATAAATAGTACACATTACATTTTCAATACCGGACATATCATAGTAAACCTCAATAACATATTATCATATATCAATTACCTTACAATCCGAGTATATTTATGCGAGTTAGAGCTGGGCCAGACGGCCAGACAAACCGAATTCCCAGGGCCTGATTAATGCATGGGCCTCCGGGGCCTCGGCCCTGGGCCCACAAATTTGTGTGCATTTTCTCACAATTTAAGTTTTTCTACTGTTTGCATTTTATATTTTGGTCCCTGACGTAAAATCAAAGTTTTATTGTAATAGAAAATCTTCATATTTAATTTTTCTGTAAAAGTTCTTTTCAATTTGAGAGTACCTATAATTTTCAAAACTTGCCGTATCCAGAAAATCAAATTTGGCGAAAATGCCAAAAACTGCATACTGTGTCTATTGGTTTCAATATGAACGAGGATTTTACAATGTCAGAATTATAGTTTAAAATGATTACTAGACTGTTAGGGAAAACATAATTTTTATGATTTTGGATAAGGCGAGTTTTGAAAAAGACGTCCTCCTTTATTCTGCAACATAAACTGTGGATCATAGATGTTTGTGAGTTACACAAATGATTATTTGAGAAAGTGGACGGTAATTCATTTTCTTGATTATTCTTGTAAGTTAATTTTTATTTATTTATTTATTTATTTTTTTGTAAACTTGAAACTTTCACCGAAACAACTTTGTCAACTCATCAAATAAACCTACTTTTTTTTCTGAAAGTGTCGCCGGGAATGGGGAGGTAGGAGGGGCCCAACTTTTTAACAGCCCCTGGGCCCAACTTCAGCTTGATCGGACTCTGCGAATTCCAAAACAATTTTCAACTATGTTGGAAAATGCTATAAAAGGAACGTTGTATGTGGATGTAATACAGTATTATTTAGTAGAGTAACATTTTAGTTTATAAGCATTTTTCGCTGCCCGAACTTAGGCTGTAGAGCCCAATTTTGACATTGGTGCTGAATATCTGAACTATTTTCCCTGTATAAATAGATTTCCTATGGTCCAAATCAGGGGTTCACTAACTTTTACACCGACGTACCACTAAAAAGAAGTTCATATTTCCGCGTACCACAAGATGACAAATTCAAAGCTAATACAGAAAAACCTGTGTAAACGGAATATTTCTAAAACGAAATGTTTTTCAAGTCTTTTGTGCTTCTGTCTGCTCAGATTTTACTGTATTTAATTGTATAATTACATTATTAGATTGGTAGTTAGATTAACTGTTTTATTTTAACATTCAAATAAAAGGTATCACCATCATTACATTTTAATAATATATTGTACATTATCAAAATACATTGTTTTAGTACCAAAAAAAAGCTACCTTACTTAATGACTTATTGGCTTAATGACTTAATGACTTAATGACTTAATGACTTTATGACTTGATCCATATTCAGTAGGGTGACTCCATTAATTCTCGTGTATTGCTAATCAGAAGGGTGTATTTATCATTATAAAGTGCATCATTTTGGGATGACAAACATTATTTCAATCTATTAATAGATCTATTAAAATAAAGAACATAAATACTACATAGCTTTGTTAAACTTAAAAAATATATACACATTTAAAGTTACCTTGTTCGTCCATTTTTTGTTGTTGTTGTTGTTATATGAACACTATGTTCATATCAGTTGAAAAATACACTTAAGAAAATTTAATAAATGAGTAACCTACATAATAAATTCACATATCATCTGAAAATAAACTACTTATTAATACGAGATAAAAGCTCGTTGGAATAAGTATTATACACACATACAATAAAGTAATAGAAGAAAACTTTTTCTTTTTTTCAGGTGGGATGAAAGATCATCTAATTAGTTCCATTTATATAAATTTCTAATCGAAATTACATTAAAATAAGAGAAAGCAAATCACTGAAAAAGCAGTAAAATAACAGAGTGAAGAGACTACGGTGTCGGTTAACCGAAAAATCAGAAAGAGGAGGGGGTATTAAGCTGTTTTTTGACTTCACATACCGTATTTTATATTCCATTTCACTACCAATATCAGATTATTGCGTACCAGTAACAAGAGTTTCACGTACCAGTACTGTACGCGTACCATAGTTTGAGAACCCCTGGTCTAAATAGTATATAGAGTTATCTTTTTTAAACTGACGCTATTCAGAGCCATTTGTAACTCGTTCTAATAATCGTAATGACAGTAAACTTGGTAAGGAGACTAATGATGTCATGGGAAAAATATTCCAAGAAAAGAAAAATTGTTCAAAACATCGCCAATAAGGGAAATATGGCGATATTGCAATCTGAGCAGCTAAAATTTGACATAAAACAAGGGTAACAAATGAAAAAGCAAAATTTATACCGACGTATACGACGATAGCACCTATAATTTGGGCTATAAACGCTTGAGCTATATCCGCATACAGAAATCTTAGAGAAACTTTTTCAGCTCAGGTTGAATATGAGACGCCTGTTACTGCAGCGCGCTTTTAGCCCAAATTAATGGCGCTGTTGTCACATACGTAGGTATAAATTTGTATTTTCCTCTGTTACCCGTGTTTTATGCTTCTTCTCGGCTGTGTAGAGTACAAAAACGCATATTTCCCTTATCCGCGTTGTTTTGATCTAATTTTTTTTATCTCGGATTTTTCCCCCATGGCGTCATTAGTTCGCTTACCAAATTTACTGTCATTCCGTACTGAATATATATTTTAGTGCACTTCATAAGCGCATATCAATTTCATTCTGTTCAAAAGGCTGTAACATCCGTAAAATGCACTTGAAATAATTTTTTCCCATTGACCGTAATGTAACGGAAAACTTTTGAGTGTAACTGTAATTAAACTATACGTCCGATTTTCATAAAATTTAAAATGACACGAGAAAATTTTGCAACAATTATAAATTTAAAATTTCAGACCATTCGGTTGGGTAGTTTTTGCTCTGTTATATGCGGACAGACAGACAGACGGAACGAACGATGACTATAGGCGATACGTATTTGTATAATTACAAACGCACCCAGAAACACCTGGAATATACCAAATGCTATTGAGTTTGCTCTTACCAATAAAGACCTGAACACCTATGCTTTAAATATGGCCATCCCGTATAAAAATATACAGGACAATTCAATACTGGAGGAATAAACTTCTAGTAGGGGTGGTGTATACCTAGACGATCCGGAATCACATAGCTCTGCAGGGTTGGAAATTCAATCCTAACGAGATAGCTGAGGCTGTTAGGGACTGAATCACCGTGGTAATAATTCGATATTTAAAGACCGTAACCTGAAAATAAAACATAACTTTCCTGATAAGGAAATTGTCCGAAGTTTCTTAACGTGAGCACTTATGGAATCTTTGATGTTTTGAAATATACCGGGCATCCGTCTGACGTTCGCGGTAGCAACGAAGATGCACCATTATAATACGTGGTCCTACTGTGTCAAACATGCAAAACTGTAGATAGTAAGAACCAGGAACATAGGCATAAAACTTATGGCAACTCCATGATCAGGCTTGTCTTTTTTTTAAGGTTATGGTCTTTGAATTTGAATTTGCTCAGGGAGGAAAGAGATAGATGGAGATGTAGTATGCCATAAAAACGGGCATATGATGCTCGTTGTAGTTCAAATTTAAATGCTCTTACTCGGCCCAAACAAAACAAGCACCTGGAACATGGACCGAATTCTTTGACATCATCCGTGCATTCTTTTCTCTTAATGAAAGTGATCTGCTTATTCTTAAGCATTATAAAGCAGCATTTCATTGTATTATGAATTAAAAACTGTATTACTAACAGTTCTCTTCTTTTTTCGTGAAAGAACGTGATTGTGTTTGGGCCGACTGTAGCTGATTTTAGCGTTACTTTTTTGGCGTCACCCCCAGCGACCTTATTGCATCTCCATCTATCTCTTTCCTCCATGGAATTTGCTGTCAAGATGATTAAGCCCCTAACACCGCCCCCCCTATCTTGTTAGGATTGCTTTTCCGACCCTGCAGTGTTGTGTTATTTCGAGTCGTCTAGCTGTACAACTTTTCTCCTAGAAGTTTGTTCCTCCATTTTTGAATCATCCTATATGCATATTGACAGATACATAGAGGATTTTGCTTTTTATTCAATTATTTAAACTACCGTTTATGTAAAAGGTGATTTAAACGACCCCTAATACATATATATATATAAATCGGTTATCTTTTAAGTCATTTATTTACGCATAATATATATTATTTCTTAACGATGTGTATTTTACTTACATCTATATGTGTCCCAATTAATCAACTTATATCACAATATTCATCTATGTTTGATTTAAGATTACATAATATGAGGTACTCATATACCCAAAACTACTTTTATTTTCTAATATAAGCAAATCACAATTAATGCTGAATGTTAAATCAATATTTGATATTTATTCACACTTGAAGAATATTTTTTTCGTTACGAAAACGCATTCAAAGAGAAAATAAAATCTGCAAGTCTGTTTAATTTGAAAGCTATCCAATTAATCTTACTTGATTTTCATTTATGTAATCAGATAATTATTAAGAATGATATCGATTCCCATTCCTAGTTTGGAATTCATCAAAAGAACGTTAATATAAATTTTAAAACTGTAAATATTGGTAATCGTAATGTGTATGTAAAATTAAGTGAAAGCTAAATAATGATGATATGAAGATATTTTTTCCAATAGTTGATTATTGGTTTAATCTCCTCATGTAATAATTGTTGAATTTCATAAAATTTAGGAATTTTTACTTTAAACTTAATTAACTTTTACCTTTGATGTATATTTTATCAATTTTAGATGTGTAAGGCAGGAGCGTATCGTCAAGGGAGAGGGGAGGGAGTTGGATCATTTTACCACTAACACTATATAAATATATATAATTTTCTGTATAAATTTTATTATTGTTAATATTAAATATAATATATTATTTCTGAATGATGCGTATTTTACTTACATCAATATATTTCCCATTTAATGAACACTTATATTACAATATTCACCTATGTTTGCACTTAAGATTACATAATATGAGACACTCATACATCCGAAACTACTTTTATATATATATATACGCACTCACAATTAATGCTGAATGTTAAATCAATATTTGATTTTTATTCACAGTTGAAGAATATTTTATTCATCATGAAAACGCATCATTTTCATTTATGTAATCGGATAATTATTACAGGGATGAGAATGCTCCGACCCAAATTACCGATTGCTACCATAAAATTTTAATAGTATTTTTCGTGGTATTTAATGACAGAGTTTGTGAGATTTAGTAAAGCAAAGACTGCTGTTAAAATTTATTAGTGAAAATCAACCTTTTGGGTCGGAACGCTCTCATCCCGGTTATTAAGAGTGACATCGATTTCCCTTCCTAGTTTAAATTTCGTGAAAAGAAAGTTAATATCTATTTTAAAACTGTAAATACTGGTAATTGTAATGTGTATGTAAAATTAAGTGAAAGCTAAATGATGGTAACAGATTTCTCAATGAAGATATTTTTTCCAATAGTTGATTATTGGTTTAATCTCCCCAAGTAATAATAGTTCAATTTCATAAAATTTATAAATTTTTACTTTAAAGTTAATCAATTTTTCCCTTCGATGTATATTTTATCGATTTTAGATGTGTAAGGCAGTGACGTTGCGTCAGAGGGATTCTATATTATAAAGAAATTTTGGCTTTATTTAATAGCTGAATATTATACGATTAAACAATGCAAAATTTAGCATACAATAATACTGGTTGTTACGAAATCGCAACTGCCTGCGTGGGGATAAATCTAAAAATAGCCGAGATCATGTGACTCGGTAAGTGTGTTGAAAGAGCGCGCGAATAAACGGACAGATTGATGCTAGAATTTTTTTATAAGTAAAAAAACTTTAAATGCTCGGTCGGGGAAAAATGTTTCCTCGGAATATGTAATATAAATATATATTAATACGTGAGATTTAATGTAGTGAAGTGAAGCTTGAATTATTGTAACTAGAAGGATCAGAATATATTTATGCTTGGCTGGGAGGCATATTTATCGCATTCTCGGAATTTATATTATTTAAATATTAAATATTAAATGTTCTAAATGTCGTCATGCTGTGCTGTAAGAATAAAACTTAAAAAGACTTTAAAGATTATTTACTTTACAAGAATTGGATTCAACGAAATTTTTTTTTTCTCGAAATAATTTATTTACTGCGAATGATATTTCTCGATTGTTTTGAAAATGAATACATTTTAATGGTAGCAAAACGATACAGCCCCCCCCCCCGCACCTCTGTTTAATCACTCCCACATTGAACCAAGTCTGTAAACAGATGCCATGTATGAGAAAGTACAGATGGGTGACAAAATAATACGAACACCCATGAAAAAGGCATGGCCCATTTCAAAGAGGCAGAACGTACATGTCACTTTGCACTCAATTCTGCCACCTAGTGGTTATGAAAGGTAAGGTATCAGTCGCTCAATATCAGTCATAAGTGTTGAATGCGCTTACCATATGCTCTGGAAAACTCAATAATGACTGACCTGACAGAGTTCGAAAAATGAATGATTGTTGGAATGCGGTGCGCTGGTTGCTCTGTGACGGGCACAGCCAAATATTTGGGGCGCGCAATGAGTACTGTGTCAGGCGTTATGGCAGCGTACACGAAATGCGGTAAAATGTCGTCTGCAAAGTACAACAGTGGACGGAAAAGAAAGCTTTCTTAGAGGGATAAAAGTGAGTCGACCCGCATAGCGGTCCGTAAGCGCAGGAAATTTTTATCCCAAGTAACGTCAGAGATAAATAGTCATCTCCAGAATCCCATTTCAGTAAAACTGTCCAAAGGGGACTTCATGCTTCGAACATTTATGGAAGAGTTGCAATTCTTAAGCCATTGGTAACATAGGTGTTCGAAATATTTTGTCACCCATCTGTATATAATTTGCATTAAACACTGTATAATTAATTAATAATAATTATTCCTTAATGTATGATTTTTTTTAAATTAATGATAATGTATAAAACTTGCGCGCATGATTCCAAAAAGATCTATACCTTATATAACTTTGAAACTTTAAAATAAGTTTAAGAAAATTTCAAAAATAAAATGAACTAAAATCTAATGAATAAACAAAAAAATTCTTAAGTATTTTGATTCTCAAAATAGAAAGAAATATGAAAATTTTGATAATTTTTGTCACTCGAATACCCATACATTCAATAATTTTTGTTAAATTTCTTAGATCTTAGTTCAATTTGAAGAAAATGATCTAGTAAAGATATTTATAAAATTTCGAATCATTATCTTTAATACATTTAGAGTTATCATGCGCGCAAGTACAAAAATATCGATTTTGAGAAAACTCAAGTTAAACATGAATGTTTCGCTTGAAAAAGACCAATGCTAATTTACATTTTTTTTACTGTAACGAGCGTAATTTTACGAATATTTTGATGCTGTTTGTGGCAAATTGTTCAGAAAAAACTTAGCTGTAAAATGAAATAAAAAACAAAAAATTTATTTTTTGAAGATTTTAGAGGATATGTGTCCCCAACGGACATTCTCACCTTTGTTGTAAATTTGATAATTACAAAAAAAAAGTGGTAGAGGTTTCAATTACACATGCCAGCAGTATGCGCTTGACGCTCCACATTTTGGACTACGATTAGCAGTTCATGCGGTATCGGTGATTGCTTAAGTACCTAGTTTTCCAAGAACTTTTCGTGCTGTTACACAGGTACACATTTCACACAAAACAAGGTACAGTCGTGGAAAAAAAAGTAAACACCCCTTACTAACTCTGCAAAAAATTTTCGTAGAAGAAAGTTACTGGTATCACACGATTGGTAATAAAGTCTACTTTTAAATAATGCATATAAAATTTGCTTAGGGGGCCCTCTACAGATTAAAACGAAGCATAACTTTTCAATAGCAGTACACAATTTTGACAGTATAAATGAACTATACTTCCTTCAATTAGCCTAAAAACAAATTTTTATGGAATTCGTATAAGTTTTCGAGAAATTAATTATTTTAAAACGAGCGTATTTTAGGGACTTTATCCAAATAGAAGTTCGATACTCGATTGTTGACCTAAAGAGCATCTTAAACTGATGGATATAAATCAAGCTAATTAGCTGTGATAAAAGTAATTTCCTCAGTTACATAAATAATGTGTCGATTCAACTCAGCCATAAATCTTTTCAAATGTGAAAAATGTATTTAACCTTGAAAACCTTGATAAAGATAATGACTTGTTGAGTGACTCATAGACATTAAACTGATTTATTATTATTATTATGATATTGCTATTACAATTATTATTACTGATTTATTATCTTATAATGTAAATATTTTTTCATTCTAAAAATGTAGTTGTTCAAGAGAAGAGGGATGAAAAATGCTCTCTCTTTTTCACAATTTAAAAGAAAGTGAATTAAATAGCTTAAAGTGTTACCACTGCTTATTCATTTGAGATAACAAATCGTCTATAATTTCTTTATTTGAAGGAGGCATGAAAAGCAATTAGAGGATACAATCTTCAACTAATTAAACTATCGTCAACTAATGCATATTGTATTCAAATAAATTGTGGATTTACACCGAGTATCCTGAAGAAGGGTAAGTCTCAATTTTATATAACTTACTCACGCCAATGGCAGCTTCTAAAGATAATTTAGCAATTGAAAAACTTACAGCTACAAACTACTCAATTTGGAAATTCAAGGCCGAAATGATGTTAACTAAAGAAGACTTATTTCATGTAATTACGGAAGAACCGCCTAATCCAATTACGGACGCTTGGTCCAAAAGTGATAAGAAAGCCCGTGCTCTAATTAATCTAACATATGATGGTAGTCAGATTACTCATGTTAAAAATTTACAGACAGCCAGACAAACTTGGCAAGCTTTGCGTGAAATCCATGAGCGACATAATTTGTCAAGCAAACTTTATCTCTTAAGAAAACTTTACGGGATTAAATTAGCGGAAGGTGGCAACGTTGTTAATCATATTACAAAAATAATGGAATTAGTAGATAAATTAGCAGCCATAGGAGAAGTTATAAATGATAACCACATTTCTGCACTGTTATTATGCTCCCTACCCCAATCTTATGATACTCTTATTACTGCCCTTGAATCAAGAGAAGAAAATCAACTCACACCATCATTTATTAAGTCTAAACTTATTGACGAATATAACCGACGATATGATAATAATGAGAGAACAGAAAATCCTGCCAGAGCATTTAAAGCACAGAAAAATTACAACAACAAAACAAGTAATAAATACTGCTCCAATTGTCGGATGAGAAACCATTATACCCAGGAATGTTGGCATAATAAAACCAAAACACAAAATACACCACAAAATCAACACATTAGACCAAACAAAAAACATTACTCTACATCACTAGTTTTTCAAAAGAGTGAAAACAATGTTAGAAGGGAACAAACACCAGAATCAAACCGTAGGTACAGTCACTCTGAAAATGAAAACAATACATGGAGGGCGAGCGAAAATAAAAATTACGCCTTTATAACACAAGGAATAGAAAACAAAACATTTATAGTAGACAGTGGCAGCTCAAGCCATATTGTGTGTTCAGAATCAATGTTTACAGAAATAAAATCACGCGAAAAAACAAATGTAACCATCGCAAACGGAAAAAAACTTATCAGTTACGGGTCAGGTGACGTAAATATAAACACGCGAACATCAGACAACAAAGTTCATGAAATAACACTTAAAGATGTATTACTAGTACCTGAAATCGAAACAAATTTATTATCGGTTAGCAAAGTGACGCAAAATGGATGTGAAATTATATTCAGAAATGATAGATGTATGTTCAAACTTAACGGAGAAATATGCTTAGAAGCGCGAAAAGTAAATAACCTATACGAAGTTCAGTTGGCATTCCAAAGCTATGCAAACATAGCACAAAGCTGCAACAACAAAAATTGCCTAGAATTATGGCATCGTAGGTTGGGACATAGAAATCTAACATCAATTAAAGAAATTACGCAAAAGGAATTAGCTACAGGAATCCAAATAAACAACTGTAAGCATAACATAAATTGCGAACCGTGCATTAAGGCAAAATTAACTGATGAACCCTATCCAAAAATTGCAGAGTATAGAGCAACTAAAAGACTCCAGCTCATTCACTCCGACGTGTGCGGATCTTTTCAAACACCGACAATAGGGGGGAAATCATACTTTTTGACTTTTATTGATGACTACTCACGATTTACGATCATATACCTATTGTCTAGAAAAAGTGAAGTTTACGAAAAACTTAAAGAATTCATCGCGTTAATTAACAACAAATTTGGAGAAAAACCGAAAGCAATTAGAACAGATAACGGAGGGGAATTCACATCAGATGAAATAGAAAATTACCTCAGGGCTAATGGGATAAAACATCAACACACAGTTCCATATTGCGCAAGCCAGAACGGTGTGGCAGAGAGGGAAAACAGATCGTTAGTTGAAATGGCAAGGACAATGTTAAGTGAATCAAATTTACCATTAAAGTTCTGGGGGGAAGCAATTTGCACAGCAAATCATTTGCAAAACAGACTACCGACAAAAGCAAATGAAAAGACGCCATACGAGTTATGGACAAACAGACAGCCAAATTTAAGTTACGTTAGGGTATTTGGCTGCAAAGCCTTCGCATATATCAGTAAAGCCAGAAGACAAAAATTAGACGATAAAGCTATAGAGGGAATTTTCGTCGGATATGATAATGAATCCAAAGGATATAGAATATATGTAGGAGGAAATGAAATAAAGATCGTGAGAACCGTTAAATTTCTCGAAAACAAATTTAAATATAGAAACGAGAAAGTAGAAAACAAACCAAAACAAGATGAAAATCGGGTTAACAAAAACTTTGTAGAAATAGAAATTTCAAATAGCAATGAGACACCATCCACGTCCAATCAACCAGTAGCAGAACTTACACGATCAGAAAGAATTAATAAAGGTGTACCTCCTGATAGGTTAATATACATGGTTAACAACGAAAACGCTACTGAACCAAAGAATTATGAGGAAATCGAAAACATGGAAAATTTTAAGGATAAACAAAATTGGATAGATGCAATGAAAAGCGAAATGAACTCCCTTATGAAAAACAAAACTTGGTCAATTGTAGAACCTCCACCAAATGGGAGAATAATAGGTTGCAAATGGACCTACAAACTAAAGCGCGACAGCACAGGAAAAATCCAAAAATATAAAGCGCGTTTAGTTGCAAAAGGATATTCACAAAAATTCGGGGAGGATTATGATGAAACTTATGCACCAGTCGTGTCATATACAACAATAAGAGCATTATTAATAACAGCATTGCATCAAAATTTAAATGTAAAACATATTGATATTAACACCGCGTTCTTACATGGAGAGCTTGAGGAGGAGATATATATGTCACAACCAGAAGGTTTCGCTAAACCAAATGAGGAAAATAAAGTATGTAGGCTAAACAAAGCCATATACGGACTTAAACAAGCCGCGAGAGCGTGGCATAATAAAATCACAGAAACACTAAAAAAGATGAATTTCAGTCAGAGCAAATTTGACGCATGCCTTTTTACGCGAAAAAGGGGCGATAACACAACGTACATAATAACATACGTAGACGACATTTTAATTGCTGGAAAAGACGAAATAATAGAGGAAGTAATCGCGAGCTTAAATAAAGAATACGAGCTAAAAGATTTAGGTGACATCAGTAACTACCTATCTATGAACATTAAAAAAGTAAATAAAAGCTACATGATAAATCAAACTCAGAAAATAGAAGAATTAATCAATAAATTTAATTTGCAAGACGCAAAACCGTGTAGCACACCCATGGAAACAAATTACACACGCTTTAATGATGAGGATAACATTTTACCAAACAACACATATTACAGACAAGCCATAGGAGCACTTCTATATCTAGCAACTATAAGCAGACCTGACATCTGCGCAGCAGTAAACATTCTTAGCAGAAGAAATGAATCACCAAGAATGAAAGACTGGAATGCAGTAAAGAGAGTGATAAGATATTTAAAGACTACAAAAAATTATAGTCTAGTTCTGAGTGGAGAAAAGAAACCGATACTTGAAGTTTATGCGGATGCAGATTGGGGAGGAGATGTAGATTCACGAAAATCAACGAGTGGGAACCTATACATGTTAGGAAGAAA
This sequence comes from Maratus speciosus, assembly GCA_963932465.1. Lineage (NCBI taxonomy): Eukaryota > Metazoa > Arthropoda > Arachnida > Araneae > Salticidae > Maratus > Maratus speciosus. Next base: position 370,015,021 of record OZ010799.1, on the reverse strand, counting down.
TCCAATACAATGGTCGACCAAGAAACAATCCTGCATTGCATTATCATCGGCAGAGGCCGAGTGTGTGTCAGCGGCAAATGCAGCAATTGAAATAAAGTGGCTAGTCAATCTACTGGAAGAATTAAACCTAAAGCAAACCTTACCTATAGACCTATATGAAGACAACCAGTCCACAATCAAGATGATAGAATTAGAAAAGCACTCAAGCAAGACTAAACATATTGAAATTAGGTTCCACCTGATAAAACAACTAAATCAAGAAGGGACTATCAACCTAAAGTACTGCCCAACCAAATTTATGATAGCAGACCTGTTTACGAAACCAGTTCCCAAACCTGTTTTTCAAACCCATAGAAGGAACTTAAATTTGTGTGAGAATGAAACTTCAGAAATTAAGGAGGAGTTGATGGATATAAATCAAGCTAATTAGCCGTGATAAAAGTAATTTCCTCAGTTACATAAATAATGTGTCGATTCAACTCAGCCATAAATCTTTTCAAATGTGAAAAATGTATTTAACCTTGAAAACCTTGATAAAGATAATGACTTATTGAGTGACTCATAGACATTAAACTGATTTATTATTATTATTATGATATTGCTATTACAATTATTATTACTGATTTATTATCTTATAATGTAAATATTTTTTCATTCTAAAAATGTAGTTGTTCAAGAGAAGAGAGATGAAAAATTCTCTCTCTTTTTCACAATTTAAAAGAAAGTGAATTAAATAGCTTAAAGTGTTACCACTGCTTATTCATTTGAGATAACAAATCGTCTATAATTTCTTTATTTGAAGGAGGCATGAAAAGCAATTAGAGGATACAATCTTCAACTAATTAAACTATCGTCAACTAATGCATATTGTATTCAAATAAATTGTGGATTTACACCGAATATCCTGAAGAAGGGTAAGTCTCAATTTTATATAACTTACTCACGCCTTTTTTCATTGGGATTCAAATACTAACATAAACAACACTCAACCAGTCATTGAAGACTGCTAAATTACAGGATAGCAGAAGAAATTTAAAAATATCTAGTCACTTCTATCATAGAAGGACCTTAAATGATCATTTTGCCGTTTTTTAAGCATAATTTGAAAATTACTTGGAAGAAAAATGTGAAATTTTGGATTTCCATAAAGCATGACAATAAATCTAAATCCATCAAAAAAATTGTAGGTTGCAATTCATTTTTTTTTTCGAGTAAAAAAATTCATAATTCATAACATATCATAAAATTATAAAAATTAAAAATTCAACGTATTTATGTTTGGGTATTTTAGTATTATTGCTACACAAAAAAATTAGCACATTAGGAGTATAATTTCAGGAGATATTAATAAAAATATGAAAATGTAATTTAACACTAGAAGCACTAAATTTTGAATGTTTATAATTCAAAAACTTATCATTCAAATGACTTGAAATTTGGTGTCTAGGCATAGTTTGAACCGAAGATTTGAAATGTTAAAATTGGGCATTGCCATAAAAAAATGAAGTTATAGTTCATTTTAATATGTAGATGGCCCCCTAAGCAAATTTTATATACATTATTTAAAAGTAGACTTCATTTCAAATCGTTCGGTACCAGTAACTTTCTTCTACGATAATTTGTTGGTGAGTTAGTAGCGGGTGTTTACTTTTTTATCCACGACTGTACATATCTTTGCATTTTCATTGCAATGCTTTTATTTTTCTCAAAATTATTAAAGTCAACTCAAGTTCAGTTAGTATGACACACTCTGTATTTGTGACTAAATAAGTCACGACCAGGAACAAAGGCAGAAAACTTCTGGCAACTTTATGGTCAGGAAAGTCATGACTTTTTTTAAGGTTATTGTCTTTAAAAGTGAATTTGCTATCACGATGATTTCGCACTTTAAAACTCACCCCCCCCCCCCCTTATCTTATTAGGATTGCATTATCGACCCTATAGTGCTGTGTTATTTTCAGTCATCTAGCTGTACAACTTCACTCCTAGAAGTTTGTTCCCCCCCGTTTTGAATCACTCTTTATGCATATTGACAGATGGATAGAGGATTTTGCTTTTCATTCAATTATTTACATTGCCGTTTACATAAAAAGTGATTTAAACGACCCCTAAAGCATATTTAAATCGGTTATCAATTCATTTATTCACGTAAAATATGTATTATTTCTTAATGATGTGTATTTTACTTACATCTATATATTTCTCATTTAATGAACACTTGTATCACAATATTCACCTATGTTTGCATTTAAGATTACATAATATGAGATACTCATACATCCGAAACTACTTTTTTTCATATATACTTACGCAATCACAATTAATGCTGAATGTAAAATCAATATTTGATTTTTATTCACAGTTGAAGAAAATTTTATTTGTCATGAAAACGCATTCGAAGAAAAAATAATTTCTGAAAGTTTGTTTAATTTTAATGCTATCCAGTAAATCTCTCTCGATTTTCATTTACGTAATCATATAATTATTAAGAATGATATCGATTCCCATTCCTAGTTTAAAATTCGCCAAAAGAAAGTTAATATAAATTTTAAAACTGCAAATATTGGTAATCGCAATGTGTATGTAAAATTAAGTGAAAGCTAAATAATGATAACAGATATCTCAATGAAGATATTTTTTCCAATAGTTGATTATTGGTTTAATCTCCTCCTGTAATTATTGTTGAATTTAATAAAATTTATAAATTTTTCCTTTAAAGTTAATTAACTTTTCCCTTTGATGTATATTTTATTAATTTTAGATTGTGTAAGGTAGTGGCGTATCGTCAAGGGGTAGGGGGCTCGATCATTTTACCACTAACACCATATAAATATAGATAACCTTCTATATTAATTTTATTATTATTAATATTAAATATAATTAAACAATAAATTTCTATATAAATATATATAATTTTCTATATAAATTTAAAATTTATTAATTAAAAATCTTTCGATACTCATCAGCGTACATGTAAATAAAAACTATATTAAAAATACATTACAAATTATTCCCAACGTTTCGTGCTCTTTCTAACGAGCCATCTTCAGGGGAGAGAGTCCTTGACCTCCTCGGAGCGAAGTTTCCAACTGCACTTAAACGGCATCACAACTAAAAACATTACGGTAACTGATCATTAACACAACCAAAATCAGTACTGCGTTGGATATGGCGCCATCTGTTGTTTGGCTAACACACTACAATGAGAAACTAGGAAAACTCGAAATAAGCACTACGCATATACTTATTTCGAGTTTTCCTAGTTTCTTATTGTAGTGTGTTAGCCTAACAACAGATGACGCCATATCCAACGCAGTACTGATTTTGGTTGTGTTAATGATCAGTTACCGTAATGTTTTTAGTTGTGATGCCGTGAAAGTGTAGTTGGAAACTTCGCTCCGAGGAGGTCAAGGACTCTCTCCCCTGAAGATGGCTCGTTAGAAAGAGCACAAAACGTTGGGAATAATTTGTAATGTATTTTTAATATAGTTTTTATTTACATGTACGCTGATGAGTATCGTAAGATTTTTAATTATTAAATTTTGACAGCGTAAGTCCAAGTTTTTCTTATTTTAAAATTTATATAGAAAATTTGACAATATTTAATCATTGAACGTTATACGATTAAACAAAGCAAAATTCAGCATACAATAATAGTGGTAATAAAGCAATTCACCCCCCCCCTTTTCCTGACGCTGCTGTGTAAGGTCACGCCTGAGAAACGCAATGAATTATATATGATAAGATTCAATTATATATGATTGAAATATTTCAGCAATTTAAAGAAAAACTCAATGAATTGCAGCAAATTATTAGAACTTTATTTACAAAGAAGATATCATATCCTGCGAATGTATGTAAATTTTTAATAAATAGACATGTAGAGAGATGGAAAGATAAGTAAACAAACAGACCCTAACTATATTTGAGCTGACGGTAATAACTTTTAGAAAACTGAAGTATATTATAAATAATACATTAAACAGGCATTCTCACCATTCTTGTAAATGTGATAATTACTAAAAAGTGGTAGGAGTTTCCATTACTACACGTAACGGCAGTATGCACTTGACGCTCCACATTTTGGACTGCGATTAGCATTTCATACGGTATCCTCGATTGCTTGAGCAACATGTTTTTCCAGATCTTTTGGTGATGTTATAACATTTCATACAAAACAAAGTACATATCGTTGCATTTTCATTGCAATGTTTTAATTTTTCTCGAAATGATGACCGCCAATCCAATCTGAGTTACGATGAAACACCCTATATTTGTGATTAAATAAGTCGTATACGATCCCATCTTCTATGGCAATTTTTCATCCTCTTTATGCCTTGTATCACCCTTCTGGAGTTGTCGGTCGAATTCGGAAACACCCTGTATATAAAATGGAAATAGAAATTTCGTTCGAGCGCACAGTGGGACGTTTTGACGATCTAGGTGCCAAAATTATTTCGTTGAAGTTTAATTAGTTTTTCGCTGTTTTTTTTTAATCTATCACTAATAAAATACTCAAACAGTGATAAATATTTGGTTATTTAACAACATTGTCTTAAAATAAAAATACAGGGTTCTCACTAAAATCCGTTCCCACCCTTTTAATTGCCGAAAGATTGCATCTAAATTTATAAACGTGGTGTCTAGGTATATAGTAGAGAGGCTATGCGCTACTAGATGAGACCGCTTACAGCGCCACGTGGTGCAAAAGTGCGTCATTAGCGTTCCTATAGCGAAAACGGTTCGAAATATGGGATGAAAGTGAATGAAAAATTTGTAGAGCATCATATCGATTATTTCGAAAGGACACCTTGTGAACATGAATGCTAAATGAATCTCGTTGTGAGCATGGATCTGGTTTTCGATATAGGAGTACTAACTCAGCTGTTTTGCACCAGGTGACGATGGAAGCGGTGTCATCTGGTAGAGCATAGCCACTTTACTAAACCTAGACACCACTTTTATAAATATAGCTGCAACCGTTCGGCAATTAAGAGCGTTGAAAAGACTTTAGTGGGCACCCTGTATAATGCGTTAAACATACTTATTTTACAATTAAGTAAAAAACAATCTAATGCACACATGTAAGTTAACATTCATTTCTTTTTTTGTATTTTTGTCTACTCACAATTTCTCGAGAAATTTGCGTAGTAATCCAGAAAAATAAATCTCTTAAAATAAAATCATATTTAAAAAAAAAAACTTTAATATTTTGTGGTACCCTGTAAAACATATAAGTGCTACCAAAATTATTTTCGGTTGAAAAAATGCTGTTGTGTGAATAAATAACCCGTATAAATTTTATTCAATTTGAAATAAAATTTCTGCATATAAACGGTAGTGTATTCGAAAATTTTATGTGTCCCTGTAAAAGAAATACAACTGTTACACGCTTTGTTTTCAATTTAAAAAATGCTATTAGGTATCTCAATAACCTATAGCAGGGGTGGCGAACCTTTTTGTGTATGCGTACCAAAAATTTCAAATTTATTGTGTACCAACATTTTAGCTTGGATAAAGTCCAATAATTAATTTTTATAGAATTTGTACTCAAATATTTTTACACTTACACTAAATTCGATTCCTAAGTTATTTATTATGCTGTATCTATTTACTCAATAATATAACCATGTGGCATAGAATTCCGTGTTAATAATCTATAAATGAGTTTTTCTTCTATTGTATACTTCCGAATCAGATCATTTTAGTTGTAGAAACAGGTTCAATAGATACATATTATTTACGGTAACAGTTAAAATTCGAATTTCAAAATTATAACCTAAATATAATAAAACCTAAATAAAATAAAACCTAATCTGAAGTAGAGGCGTGTCAATCAGGTATATTACTACGCAAACTATATCTAAAAATTCAATTTTAAAAAACCTATGAAATTCCACAAAGAAACAAAACATTTTGGAAAACACTATATGTTGAATAGTTTGGCGATAAAATGACGCTGCAAGGCGCTTTCATTGAAATTTATAATACCTTAATTCATTCAAAATTTACGCATTATTTTAAAGTAAATTATGTACCTTTACACAAACTATACTTTTTGTTAAAAAACATAAAATGGATTGTTCTCCATAAATCAAATATAATCTAATTTTTTTCGCGTGCCAGAGAAGTTTTCTTACGTGCCAAGTTCGGCACGCGTGCCATAGGTTCGTCATCGCTGACCTATAGCAATTCTGTAGAAATTTAATTAAAATTTCTGCTTTTTAGCAACAATCTTTCCGCGATTTTTTGTGTGGTCCTGTAAAAAATGCATAATTTCTACGTCCGTTAAATTATAATTTAATACAATTGTCATTGAAAAAACCCATGTAGGCAAAGTTTCGGCTCAATCAGATAATTGAAAGTGGTCTAAAATTGTCCTGCAAGATTTGGCCTAATCTTTTAGGTGGCCCTGTAAAAAAAGCGTAATTGCTACGTTCCATAAATTTTAATAATATTGCATTGTCATCAGAATTACATATCCTGAGAAAAGTTTCAGCTCAACCAGAATATTGAAATTGGTTTAAAATTGCAAGTTTTAATCTAAATTTTTGTGATGCCCTGTAGAAACAGTATTCTAAAAAACGTCTACGTTTTTAAAATCATAATAATATTGTATTGTCATTCAAATTACATATGTATTCATTGTTTGAGTTCAATAGGATAATTAAAAGGGATTTAAATTTGACTATATACACTAGTGTGCAAAACTTAAGCAACAGTCACAAAATACTAATTTCTGAACACGTGAGTACTCAAAAGGAAATTCTACAAACATCAAGTGTAGAAAATAGGTACTACCCTAAGAGCATAACCAGTCCATGTGAACTCAGCTTGAAGTCACAAATGGTCACAAGCAACACAGTCACTACAACGAACTAAAATGTGATATCTTTTATTCATCTCATTCTTACTCTCAATTGGTCACTCCACTGAGAAGTCACTATGACTATGCTGCTATGACGAGCCAACAAGTGACTTTACAATGAAGTCACCTAGTGACTCTCATGCGACTGTCATTTTGAGACTATATTGTAAAGTGATCATGACAGAAGTTTTGTGACGAGTTCTCAAGTGACAGAAAATGAAACTATCTGGTGACGTTTCACAAAGGAGCGCAATGGTGACTTCATCGTAGTCTCGCTCACATGAAAGTCACCACGTGACTCCACCGTGACATTATATGGTAACTCATTATAATGAATTGCTCACGATTACTTCAGAACTGAGTCTTCAAATGATAGTCACATGAGAATCACAAGGTGACCTCATTGTAATTTTATCTGGTGACTCATCAAAAAGCAACAATCACAGTGACTTCTCAGTGGAACCGTCGTAGGACGATTATTTTAGGCTAATAATCTGACTTATGAAAGATCCCACATTTCGTTTCACCGTAGTGAGTGCGACACTTGTGACCATGTACTGCGTGAAAGAGATGTCACATCGACTAGCTGAGCTGTAGGGATAGTTCATATTTGAATTATATTATTTTCTTTTGAGTCTTTGTGCCTCGAAAATTAGCATTTTATGATGGTTGCTTAAATTTTGCAGACCAGTGTAAGTAAATATGATGCTTGTATATTAATAAAAACTTACTGATCTGCAGATATCGGCTGGAGTTTGTTTAATTTGTCAATACTTTAGAAATGGCACTTTGATTTTTAAAAATGCTTATTGCTGAATGATGCTGAATAATTTGTTAAAAGTCAAGATGAAATTTGTAAACAACATCAAGACTCATACAGAATTTCAGCATTTGAAAAAAGCGGTAAAGCGGGTTTAATATCGCTTTTTTCAAACAAAAATGGATTAAATCTGACCTTGAAAAAGCTGTGACATTAGATCAGCAAACTCGTGCTTTCAAATAAAACAGAATAGTCACGACATGCTTTCAAACTTAGAGGAAGTTAGTGCAACTTTTGAAACTCCCTCAAACCACTTGCGCAAATGGATACTTTACGGTCACAATTAATCGACATCTCTGATTTTTTACGACAAAACTAGTACGGATCTCGAAAATACAGACATTCAGCTACCAGGACACGCGGTTTTCTCAAATTCCGAGATAATCGGAAAAATGGATTATGCCCACCTAGATCATCAAAACGTCCCACTGTGCAGCGGCTTATAATCGAATTCTACTCTACGGAATTTGATGAGAGTCACACTGTTTGTTAGATATGTTTTCATGGATGGATTTACACGATAATATGTTGTTTAACGTTTCTTATTTATAGGATAATGGGGAAAGTTTTATAATCAAGTGAACACGATTATGAACGTATAATCCTTTCTAAAAATTTCTGCAGGGCGGATTTTGATAATTTACATGTTAATGGCGTGTAATTAAAAGTCAAGTTTCATTTAAAGATTTCTTTAAGTAGAAAACTTCCTTAAATAAGAACTTCATTAAAAGGAAGTTGCACTGTATAGTCATATCGGGTTTTAATTTAATTACAGTAGAAAGGTTTCTCTCGAGTGATTCAAGAAGGCGCAAAAAGACACATCAACTTTTAGATCTCCACTTATGACGGCTGATTAAATTTGGCTGAAAACGTTTTTGTTTTAGAGGTATTTTAATGTATTTTAAATGTTTTATATTAAGTTGTGCACGCTTGTAAGCACTAATGGTACATTTATTTGTACTTTTTTCTATAAATTTTAATTATTAATCAAGGTCAATTTAGAACAGAAATTTTAACTTTTTATTGAATACTTATATTAATACATTCATTTATATTTGAATTTAACCCTTTATGTACTGAATTAGGAATTCATGAAAACTGTATTTTCTAAACCATTTTTAGTGAATTGTTCGAACTACATTAGAAGATTTACATAACCATTTAATAAATTTTATAAGGACTGAAGGATTTAGGATGATTAATTAAATTTGAATTTATAGGGATTCTGTGCAATATTTATAACCCACTCAAATCTTTTATTTTAAATATTTTTCTCAGTATTTTGTAGAATTAGGAAATGTAAAAATATAATGTTCTTACAATAGAAATATAGAAATATTTCCGAACTGAAAAATCCCCCCGCCCCCCCTCCACAACGCCAAAAAATATGGAAAGATGCAAACGCAAAAGAAAAGATCCTTTTAAAAACATTTTTGTTTTGTGTAACCAATAATGCTTTTGGAACAAGATGAACTAATGTATTTATAACTCATTCTAAACTGTATACCAACTAATCGATGTATTAAATAAATTTTATAACAGGTTATTTTAATGGTACTTATAAGTACCGTCAGTAGATAAAGGGTTAAGTTTACGCTGTATAAGTTCCTCGTACTTCCTTTTTTTTCGCCTTAAATACGCAGTTACGAATAACGTTAAATGCTGAGTCAAAGTTTAATCTTCATTCATATTTGAAGAGCAACTTATTTGTCACGAAAACTCATTCAAAGAGAAAATAAAATCTGCAATGGCTGTTTAATTTGGAAGATGTCCAATTTATTTTCTACATTTTTATTTATGTAATGCTTGAATAAAAAAAATAAAAAAAAAGGAAAAAAGATAGTTGTGACGATTGATATAGGTATTTATTTCTAACTAAAAATATGAGTACAAATTTTGAAATTTTATGAATTTGTTTATTATTAAAACGGTCTCGCCATGTAATTGCAGTGGTTCATCAGTCTATAAATTTTGTTTGAAAATCAATTTTTTTTTTTTTTTACTCTCATCTATTTTTCAAGAAGAAAGTATTGGATTCTTAAAAATTTTTGAATTCCGGTTTTCGACGGATTGACACATTTTAGGGGTCAGAGATCACGAAAAGCATGTTTTTACAAAATGTCTGTTCGTCTATCTGTTTGTATATGACACAACTTTTGTGGGCGCTCTATCTCAAGAACTAATGCACGGAATTTGATAAAAATTTATGTTCAGGTAGTCCCTAATAAAAATTGGTGTTGATTAGTATTTGGTGTAAATCGCCCAACAGGTAGCGCTGGAATGTTGCATTTTTCTCGATTTCTGCAATAGATCTATCTCAAGAACTAATGCACGGATTTTCATCAAACTCCAGATTCAGTTAATCCTTGATATGACTTCGTGAAGATTGCGTTATGGTGTAAATCGTTTAATAGGCGACACTGCTATGCTGGAATTTTCACAATTTTTGCAATAGCTCTATCTCAAAAACTAATGTACGGATTTTGACAAAACTTCAGATACAATTTGACTTTGGCATAAGTTGTTGCTGATTAGATTTTATTGTAAATCACCCAATAGGTTGCGCTGCTAGGCTGAATTTTGCTGGATTTACACTATTTCAGCGATAGTCACATCTCTGGAACTAATGCACAGAATGTTATATCTTTACAATCTTTATGATGGGCATAGATTGTCATTTAATTTTGGCAGCATGATAGAATTAACATGTATGAGATAGAAGAAAGTTTTGGGATTGGTACATCCGACTTGTTTTCCTTTCAATTTTTTTTTTTTTTTTTTTAAGTTTTAGATGTGCAAGATCAGATGTGAAAAATAAGAGTTTCATACACGATTTAAATATTGTGTGCAATTTCCTGAAATATTAGGTGAATTTTATTATCGAAACGAAACCAAATTGATTTTCGACTGTAAACGAAAACGAAACTTTTTCAACTGAAGTTTTATGCTATTAATAAATTCATACTTACGAAATATATTATTAGCTAATTATTCACAAAAAACATACCTGTCAACGGAGATTTTTTTTTACTTATACTTATGCGTGCATGTGCATGTGTATGATTTTAATAAAAGAAAAATGTTATTCAATCATCATTTTGAAACGTTTTATAGCCAATTTATTTTAAAATATAATGCTATTCAAACAGTAAAAGCGTGTACAAATAGTTTCAAAATGATTAATATTCATTTTTAAACTTCATTAAAGAGACATATTAAAATTTGAATCTTTAACCCTTTTAGGGGCAAGCACTTCTGTTGCTAAAATGGTAAAATGATTGATTGACACCGGTATTTATAAACAATTTTATAAGAAACTAAGTAAAAGCTTCTCTTCACGTACATTATATGAAACAAAATTTAATTCCTAAATACTGGTATGAATGTGGCATGTGGGAATTAAAATTAAGTGGTATATAACATATACCGGTGCCCTTCAAATGGTTAATAGATTAACAGCACATTCAAAAGCTTAAAAAAATCCATTCAGCAATTTCCAATAATTTTTAGATTAGTAAAAATGCTAAAAATATTTGCGAAAATTTAAACAAATTTATGTTTATGTTTAAACATCTTTTCACATTATAAATGCTAAATTGTCATCGATACTTCTAAAGACTGTAATATCATCTTTAGGAAATATAATTAACATTTATTTATTTAATTTATTTCAATTGTTTAATATTAAAATCCAATATAATTACTATATAATGTTATAATTACTTTGTCCTGAAGATAGATTAGATGGTGTACTTACATAAAAGTAAGCAAATATTTTTTTTGAAAAAGAACTATCATAACTTATTCACTTTTTTCTTTACCTTCTTACCCTGAATTGGGCTAATAGACACGTTTAATTTATCTATATAACTATTTCCTATATCTTTATTGAAATATATATATATATGTATATATATATATATATATATATGTATATATATATATATATAGATAGATAGATAGATAGATAGATAGATTTTTTACAGGGCAAATTTACAAAAGAAAAGAAAGAAAAGAAAAAGAAAAGAAAAAAATCTGTCATTAGTCCTTTCTATTGGGTGCAGTAAAAAGTTGTAAAGCGAATTTTGTCTGACTTTTACTGCAAAATAGCACAACAATCAGTAGACCGCGTCTGTGTCATGTGATAAGGACCAGTTCATCTTTTTCAAATCGGCGCAGAAGCTGGGAAAAAAGGGAAAATAAAGTTGAAATTTCGAAGGTGAAAGATGTCATACGATAAGTCATTTATTCGTCACTGCATTCGTTACGAATTTCACCAAGGAAAAAGTGCTGAAAAAGCATATCAATCGATCTGCTCTGTTCTTGGATAGGAAATCGTATCGAAAAGTACATGCGAATTTTGATTTTGACGTTTTAAAGATGGCTATTTTGATGTTACCGATCAAGAACGTTTCGACGCTCTTCTCAAGGCTAGTCATGAGGATGTGCAAGCACTGCTTGATGAAGATGCATCTCAGACGCAAAAAGAACTTCCCGAGTAATTAGGAGTATCGCAAAAAACGATTTTTTGATTTTTTATCTTTTCACGCAATGGAAAAGATTCAGAAAGCAGGAAGATGGGTGCTACATGCATTAAGCTACAGGAACACGGATGAACGTGTCTTGAAGTGCATTAAACTGCAAAACAGACAACAGAAAAAAATCTTTCTCATTGTGACAGGAGATGAAAGATGGATATGTTATGAAAATCCGAAACGCAAAAAATTGGTTGAATACCGGCGGAGCAACAACATCAACGTCGAAATGAGCCATTCACTGCAAAAAAGTTCGCCTCTGCATAGTCCCGACATAGCTCCTTTTGACTATCAGTTGTTTCAGCCAATGAAGAATGCTTTTATCTTCTGTACACTTCCGGACAGTGGACGAAGTGCAAAACTGGTTTGACGACATCATCGCGCCAAAAGGCGAATCATTCTACACTGCTGGCATCCGTCACCTGTCCGAACGATGGGGGGAGGTATTAGATAATGATAGAGATTATTCTGATGAATAAAGGCATTATTCTCAGCTCTTAATTGTATATTCATTTCTCTGAAAAACGCTTTAAAATTTTTTACTACACACAATACCTTGCAGCAGGTATTTTAAATCTAGTGAAGCAAGGAGGTACGTTTGGTCAAAAAACAAAGAAACATTTTAAAAGTCCAAATTGTCAAAGAGAGAAAAAGAAAAAGAAATAGCCATTTGACTGGATAGACTGGGAGTTCTGATAAACTTATACTTTCCGTTAGTGCAAGCTTCAGCTATAGCGATTAGTTGTGTTTTAAATTAAAAAAATGAAGAAAATCGGTCCAATCGTTATCAAGAAAAGGTGTCGCCTAGTTAAAAAAAACAGGTTTTTGAGGGAATTTTTTTTTAAATTTTACAATAGCGTTGCGTTCAATAGGCGACATCACATTTAATGAGCAAAAAATACCGTAAGGAACTGAAATATCACGAATCGGCTTTAAAGCAACTACCCGTAAGGCATGGTGACGTCACGGCGACGTCGTTGTGAAGTCACACTGTGATTTTGTGACCGTCGATGTGACGTCACGTGACGTCGATGTGACGTCATAGTGACTAGAATGCGAGGTCGTTATGGCCGTTTTAGAGGTCGTTTGTGACGTCACATTGTGACCACTCTGTGAAGTCACGGTGTGACAAATTTGTGAAAAGTGTGTCATTTGTGACTATTTTGGCATTAACTTTGTGACTAACCTGTGACGACAGCGACAATGCTTTGACGTCACACTGTGACTAATTTGTGAAATATGTGCCATTTGTGACGAACTTGTCATAAACAATGTGATGATTTCAAATGAAAATCAAATTTCAAATTAATTGCTTAAAAGGGCAAAGGCCAACATAGAGAAAAAGATTCCAAGCCGGGACTCGAATCCGGGCCATCAGTGTAGCGCACTGACATTCTACCGACTAAACCACATGGAACGAGACCCAGCCTGGAAAATTTCTTACTAGTACATGTTGGCAAGGCTACAAACGCAGCACAAGATGGAATATTTATCGTGAGCCGCCAACATCGGGTAAACACGAAACTTAATTAAATCCAGCATCGATTCAAACTATATAAATACTTGGAAATTTTTCCATAGAGAACCATTCGCCTTGCATACAATATTTCAAATAAAAATCAAATTTCAAATTAATTGCTTAAAATGCAATTTTAATTTGAAATTTGATTTTCATTTGAAATATTGTATGCAAGGCGAATGTTTCTCTCTGGAAAAATTTCCAAGTATTCATATAGTTTGAAACGCTGCTGGATTTAATTAAGTTTCGTGTTTGCCCCATGTCGGTGGCTCATGATAAATATTCCATCTTGTGCTGCGTTTGTAGCCTTGCCAACATGTACTAGTAAGAAATTTTCCAGGCTGGGTCTCGTTCCATGTGGTTTAGTCAGTAGAATGTCAGTGCGCTATACTGATGGCCCGGATTCAAGTACCGTTATGGAATTTTTTTCACTATGTTGGCTTTTGAGCCTTTTAAGCAATCAATTTGAAATTTGATTTCCATTTGAAATATTGTTTGCAAGGCGAATGTTTCTCTCTGGAAAAATTTCCAAGCATTAATACTGTGATGATTCTTGTTATAAACACTGTGATGAATTTTAAAATAAAGTTTTGTTTGAAATATACAATATTATCTTTTTACCGTACTTTTTAGCAATATATCGCTATTTTGGAGTCCTATTCTTCTAAAATACTTTTAATTTTTACACTGAAAAAAACAATGCTTATCAACTGGCATCCTTTTTTATTAAGTTCTAAGCTTGATCTTGAGTTCAAGCTTTATATTAAGAATGTTTTGTGTGTTGTGATTTGTTATTATTTTATTAAATACGAACATGGAGTCTAACGGATATTAATACATTTCCTATTTAAAGAAGAATAAGATAAGCCATATTTATTTAAATTTTTTATTCCCGTGTATATTGTATTTTGTTAATATGAGCTAAACAGATTTGGTATGATTTATAGGAAATGACTGATCTGGGAAATAGAAAAAACAAGTAAGAAAAATCATGCGTTAAGCATAGATTATAAAGCACTTTCCAACGTTTCCTGAATGCTTTAACTAGATATCGTAATTTAAGGAAATAACGTAAATAAGATAACTAAGCAAATATTTTAGAAAACACATAAAACATTTGAAAAATTGATTTCAGCAGTTACCGTTCATAGCCAAATATGTTTTCCAATTCTTTTGAATAGCCCTGTATTTAATCTGTAGGTTGATATATACTAGTATATAATGTGAAAATTTAGTTTAGCAAGAAAATGCATAACAGGTTGAAATTATCATTCAAAAATTTATACTAATATATAAAAACATACTTGAAAACTTTTGTACAACCCTGTAGTTTACCTAGAATCTTTATTACACGCCACTATTTAGTTAAAATTTAATTCAAATTAAAACACTCTTAAAACTGCTGAAATCACATTTCCAGAAATTATAATTTATAGACGGCCATATATCCATTTCCTTACGTGACCCTGTGTATCATTTTATCCATATTCTACAAACATTTCTTAGTAAATTAAATGCAGTTCAACATAAAAATCCATAACTCATCTAAAAAACACCTTTAAGCAATTTGCGCCCATACCCCTTAACTCTTACGTATACTTTTGTGTAGCCTTGTATATGAATTATAGCTTTTATATACACCATATACTATGCATAAATATAGTGGATCATAAAAGCGCATATTATAATTAAAAATGCATTTCCAGCAATTATCGCTAATGAACAGTACAATATCAACTTTTATAAATATCATAAATTATAAATATTTTTTTTATAAATATTATAAATATCAAATTTTAAAAAGTATAGTAAAGCAGTTTAATCTATAAACTTGTTATCAGGCATGAAAAACACTTTATTTCAATGCTTAATTGTCATATTTTATTTTTTAATGTGAAGTATCGAACGTGTATCGAAAACGTAGAAAATGAGTTTACAATCGAAGAACATTTTAATAACTGATTCTGAATGCCTACAATTAAATGTTTGATTAAAATCACGAACAGCAAAAACGTGCTTACATACAATTAAAAAAAAATAAATATACCAATTTGAAAAACACTATATAATTAGTATTTATAATTGTACTATTAAAGAACAACAAAGTACAATAGATGAATTAAATGTATTATTAGATTTAACAATTTCTCAAAAATCTCTCCATATGTTACAAGGAATTCCTATTATTTTATAATTTTGGCAAATGTTAAATCTGAAAACATTGATATGAAGATTTAGGATTTTAAATAATAATTTAAAATATTATTAGCAATGAAAAAAAGTCTTTCAAAAGTTTCACTACTATAGTATGTAAAACGGCATTTCCCATTCAGTATAATGTTAATTTCTAATCTGAAAAACAATCCCAGAACAGTCTCTTTCTATAGGTATAATATAAAACTGTTTAACTCATCTCACCAAATATGCAAAACAGGAACAAGCAATTTAAATTAAATAAGACTTACTTTTTGAGCTCCATAAATTAATTATTAATATCCGTGTGTATCCGAAAATGGCGACGTCTTTTTCTTCCATTAAAAAAAGCACACGCAAAAGCTTACATTTTAGACTAGTAACTTACCGCATCTGTTAGAACAAAAAGTTCTCTGTTTACCCTGCGGTATCGTGGCAGACGATTTGGGGCAGGTGTGGGTTTATTTCCTTTTATATAAACAGATATGGAACTTATATGTGCAATCATTTTATGAGACTGTCTGTATTTAAATTTCTGTATTTGAAGAATTTTCCAATGTATTTTACCTTTTCTTTTTATCAGTTTTAACACCCCCCCCCTCCCTTTTTCTAAGTAAAGATTGTTTCACACAAATACAAAATATCTTCCTAAAAAATAAAAAGATATAAATAAATATCGAGGATAAAAAAAAATTTCTTTGTCAATCGTCATTCTTTTCATGTTAATTTCCTGTAAAATAAAACAATTCGTAAAATAACTTTTCTTTAGAGTCATATCTCTAAAACACAAATTTGAAATACGAATAATAAATTATATCATGGGTTTTGCATAAATTTTATATTATTTTTATTTATTCGGAAAATGCTAATTTTATTTTAAAAGTCTGAAAGAAGTAGAATTTTTTAAAAAAATAGTTACTTAAAATAGGTACACTAACATGAAAAAATATGACTTGAATGCAAATTATAAAGCAAGAAATGTATGTATGACTAAACTCTGAAGACTCTTTCTACGTGCTCATTAAAAGCTGCAGACTTAACTATAATAGAAATTTTTTAGTTTGAAGCCACAAAAGTGTTTCGAATACCAGTGGTCGGTAAAAATAAATTAAAAATTTTCCTTCCTGCAAACTAAATATCTAAAGTGTATATATTTAATATTCCTAATTCTAAATATGCTAACCAAATTGCCGAAAATTGACACTCGGAAATTGGCACGTACCATTTTTCCGAGAAACGCTTTTATAATAATAAGAATGAGAGAAGGATTATTATATTAAATTGCAATACTAGATAAAATTGAAATCAGGAAAAAAGTATACTTTCACACTCTTAGATATCAAATTGATAAAATATAGCATGGAAATCTAGTTTGTTGATACTTGTACCGTGCATTTTCCTTTATATGCCCTCCCCCCCCCCCCACACACACACACCACCATCTTTTCGTGTCTGAATTTACTACTTGCTACCCACTAATATATTTTCATTCCTTATGCCGCTGTAACGCGGGCCTTTTTAAAACATTTCTCTTCATTTTCAAAGATTTTTGAAGTTCATATTTTTCTCACACTGTGACTTACAATATGGGTTACAATTTTTTACAATTTATTACAATTTTTTTTTGTGAGTGTGTCGTGACCTACGTTACATGCAGTGACATAACAATTCTTTTTTATTGCCAGAAAAATAAAATTTTACGGTAACAACATGTTTTGAAGATTTTTTGTAATTTTTAAAGTTTTCTAAGAAGTTCACATCTCATTCGCAATGTGACATCACTGAGTGGTGGCATTTCGGTCACAGATGTGACGTGACCACAGTGACTCACAGTGACGTCACAACGACGTCACTGTGACCATGCATGCTATGAGGGTATCCACACTTGAGGAATGCAAAAAATGCAAAATAAATCGAAAAATTTGACCCGAAGAAGTAAAATTTTCCCTTAAGTTAAATTTACGGCCATTCTCGTGATAATGTATATATATATATATATACTGTACGAATTCTGTTGTCAGATGATTTTTCTGGTTCTCATATTTCATTTGAAAAAAAAAGGAAAGGTGGGTATGCTACAGTGTATACTGTGGAAATGAAAAAAGCGAAACGGTATTTAAAAAATTACATTTTCACCAGAGGGCGTTATGATCGAGTCTACTGCTACGAATGAATAGAAATCCACTGTTTTTTTTAAAGATATTTATGATGCAATTTAAACTACGGGAAACTTATTTTTGAAAGATAAGTTTTGAGAAATACAGAATTAAAAAGATTTAATTGTTGTAATACGCAATACTAATGAAACGTTTGATTTGATAGCTGTTTTTTTATATAGATATTTTGAATTTCCACCAGAAAAATTTGAATAGTAATTATGCTTTATTTTATTTGTGGAATGTCTATCACAATATAAAGTAAAAATAACTATTAAAACTTCAATGTGTACAGTAGAGTTGCACAACCTTTTTAAAAGAAGGGCCACTTACAAAACTAGGTGAGTTGTCGAGGGTCACACCAGTAACACAGAGAGAATCCTATTTTGGGGTAGGGGTGGGATGGGGGATCTGTGGGCTATAATCAGATAAAAAACATTGTTTCAGAGGGAGGCAGTTTTACCTCTCTAGGTTCTCCTACACTGTCAACATACACAATTCAGTTGGCAAGGGTATATCAACAGCTTATATTTGTATATATAGCAGAGATATAGTAAAGATTATTTTCAAGGAGGAAAAATATTCCTTGACTTTATTCGGGAAATCAATTTTGCTTTATTAAAAGTTCTAAAAAACAAACATAGGCATGGGAGTGGCTAGTGCTGAAAACAAATGTGAACTTTATGAACAAAGGGGGGGGGGGGAGAAGCATATATTATTTCGTGATTTTTTTTTCTGATATACATTGATGTAATTTGCGATTTTTTTCACGCGATAAATTGAAGAAAGTCATGATTTCTTTTCAGTGCACGATTTGCGATTTTTTCTTGCGAACGATTGATTTCTATTTGACGATATTTTTTGAGACCGACAGACAAAATTTGTAATTTTTTTCCGTGACCAATTCACGAAATTTGTGAACTTTTGAGGGAATTAAAGATTTTTTTTCCACTGGCGATTGAAGAATTTCACGAAACTTTTTGCAACCAAATGACAAAATTTGTAATTTTTTCCATCAATTGTCGAAATTCATGACATTTTACCGCAACAGATTGACAAAATTTGCAATTTTTTAACGATAAATTGACGAAACTCGTGATTTTTCTGCAGTCGGTCAACGAAATTTCAGATTTTCCCGCGCCTGGTCGATAAAATTCGCGGTTTTTCCGCAGCCGATCAACGAAATTCGCGATTTTCCGTGACCTATCAACGAAATTAGCGAGTTTACTGACGAAATTTGCAATTTTTTCTCACTGCAAATTGACGAAATTCGCAATTTTTTTCTCTCGAAAAAATGACGAAACTCACGATTTGTCTGCTGAGAATCAACGAAAGTTGAGATTTTTCCGTACCTGATCAAAAAAATTAGCGAGGTTTTCGCGCCCCATCAACCAAATTTACGATTCTTAACTGACAGACGAATTTTCAATTTTTTCCCGTGGCAGTTTGATGAAATTCGCGATTTTTTTCTCACGATAAACTGACGAATCTCGCCATTTATCCGCACCTTATCGACAATATTCGATTTTTCCGTGCCCGATCAACGAAGTTTCTAATTTTTCCGAGCCTGATCCAAAAATTCGCGACATTTCCGTGCCTGATCTACGAAATATGCTATTTTTTCGTGCCTGATTAACGAAATTCGCGCTTTCTCCGTGCCCGATAAAAAAAACTAGCTATTTTTTTCGCCCTCGATCAACGAAATTTGCGATTTTTTCCCATCTGATCGACAAAATTCACGATGTTTTCGCGTCGGATCAACGAAATTCGGGATTCTTAAATGACTGACGAAATATGCAATTTTTTCCTGCGGCAAAATGACGAAATTCGCGATTTTCCCTCACGATAAACTCGCAAAATTTGCCATTTTTTCGCAGCCGAAATTCGCAATTTTTCCGATTTTCATGGACAAAAGTCGCAATTTTTTCGTGTGCGATCAACAAAATTTCCATTTTTCCTTGCCTAATAAACGAGATTCGAGATTGTTCCGTGCCCGATCGACGAAATTAAAGATTATTTTTCGACTAGGGACTGACGAAACTCGCAACTTGGGATTTTTCTATCTTGATATCTATGGTATCGGCCTGCCGATTTACAAAATTCGCGATTTTTAACTAACTGACGAAATTTGCAATCATTTCCCGCGATAAATTGACGACATTTACGATTTTTTCCTGCGATTTATGAACAAAAATTGTGATTTTTTTCCAGTTATAAATTCACGAAATTCGCGGGCCACAAGTCAACCGATCGCGGGCCACAGGTTGTGCACCCCTAGTGTACAGCGTACACAGTTTGGCCTTCATTTTGAGGCAGATATTTTCAGCTTATACCAGAAATAAAGTATAGAATTTTGTGCTTTATTTAATAAAATAAATTTAACGATGACATAAAGTAAAAATTCTTCTTCCGAAATTTCGAATTAAAATCGGAGACGAAACTGGCAACTCTGCAGTGTGAGGATAATGTTGCCAGTGGGCTACTTTTTTTATTTAGATTTCTTGATTAGCTGCACTTTTCTGAAATGGTAAAATTCCCTTTGTTTTCTCCTTAATTAATATTTCATTAAATAAGGCGAATATTGCTACTTCAAGCAAGTAGTGCCAATCAAGAAATCTAAATTTTTAAAAAGTAGCCCACTGGCAACACTGTGTGACTATTTGGAATTAATAAATTTATAAAATAACCGCTTTCAAGTCAAACTTTTATACTTACTCACCTAATAATTTAAATGCATTTCGCATCACATATTTCTAGGCGCTGTAGCTAACGCTTAGTGTTTACATTTCCAAGCAATAAATTCGATGGCAGCGCCGTGTAAGAATGTGTAATTTTTTAGATAATTTCTAAAACAATATAGGCATATGCGATTTCCACAATATACATTTCTAGACGCTGTAGTATGATAAGAAAGCGGAATCTTATGCTTACCTTAAACCAGATCTTTCGTTCATTTATTTAGTTATTCCCTGTAATATCCTGTATGTGTCTTATCAAATGGCTTGTCGTATCAATCGGTCTGAATTTTATTAACCCCTTATTTCTCGTTCCCGTGATATTCACGGGCTGTGTCTTTTATTCAGAATGTTTGATTCTCACCAGCTTTATAAAATACTGTAATTGGCTTTATTATGGTGTTATTTTACCTGTCATTAAATATGGTGCATATTTCTTTTTCAAAAAAGTGGTGCCAATAAGAAATTTGAATTTTGAAATCGTAATCTAATGCGACCGTTGAGGGGTTAATATCTAATCAATATGTTTATATATGTTTTCATATGTGGTTCCTGTATCTCGGAAAACTTTTTGAAACTTGCGCAATCATGAATAATGCTAAATCAATACTGGGTTTCATTTACATTTGAAGAGTATTTTGTTCATCACGGCAATGCATTCAAAGATTTAAAAAAATCTGCTGTGTCTCTTTAATTTGGATGATATCCAATTAATTTCCTTCCAATTCTATTTTTTTCCTTTATCGCTCTAAATTTATTTCTTCATAATCTAAATAGTATTTACAATGAATTTTGTTGCATTTGGATTTGTTATTTTTTTAAATCGATCTCTAAACATCCCATTATTTAGTAATGGCCATCTTTTAATTGCATGTACATTTACGTTTAGTCCTCTTCACTGTGTTAAAAAAAAAAAAAATAGTTGTTTTCATTAAAAATCATTTTAACCCGCTTGAAATAATTCATTCATTTGTTTCTAGATTTACTACTTGTATTCTTTTTCTTGTACCTGTATAACTTTATGAATATTATTATTTAAATTCTTTAATAAATTTTTGTATGTATAAATTTTTTTTCAACAAAATGAAAATGCTGGAACCAGAAATTTTACTCAAGAGATGAAATGAGGACCCCCAGAAGTCAAGGGGTATAAGTGACAAAATTAAAAAAATTAAACTAAGTGCACAGACGGCATGGAAATATGCTTTTTTATTTCCAGGTGAAGAAATATGAGTGATTTTCTAATTATGTGTTGTGTTTTAGAGATCAACCACTTTTGCCGAATAATGATCAATATTGATTAATTATAAATTTAAAGAAAATTGCACTCTACTTTTTCACATTTATTCAAATAAGAGTTCAAAGGCTACTGTGAAACAAGCAGCAGTTTCCTATTTCAATTCAGTCAATTATTATTGATGTTCAACGTTAACGTCAATTATCTTTGAACTCAATTTACTCCAAATTGAAATTTTGTCACTTGTACCCCTTAGCTTCTGATATCCTCAAATAAAATTATTATATAGATGCATTTATTTACATAGCTTTTCTTGCTCAGAGTTCCTTTATTTGTTTAAAAAAATAAAATAAAAACAAAAGATTTGAGGCGTGTTTCAAAATTCGACCAACAATTCAGAACGGCACCGTTCTATCACGTGATAGAACATAAAAAGTGAATAAAAATTACCATAGAAGATGGTATCGCAGACCACGTATTTAATCAAAAATACAGGGTGTATCATCCTAACTCAGTTTTGGTTGACGGTAATAACTTTCAGAAAACTGAAGTATATTATAATAAAACATTTAACCCCTTGAGGGGCGATGGGATATATTATATCCCACCTATGATTAATGAAGTTTCGCACCAGAAAAATTGTAAAAACTTTTACTTTTCTAACTTTGGTGGAAAAAAGTCCTAAAATTGCTCTTTCCGATTTTGCGATAAAATTTGAGGAAGATTCCGGTGTGAATTCAGCATTACAGGAACACAATTACTTGCCCCTGAAAGGGTTAACAGACATTCTCACTTTTGTTGTAAATGTGATAACATCAAACAAATGTGGTAGAAGTTTGCATTATATGCGCCATCAGTATTCACTTCACGCCCTACGTTTTGGACTGTGATTAACAGTTCATATGGTATCATCGATTGCTTGATCAACATGCTCTTCCAGATCTGTTCGTTATGTTATCACATCTCACACAAAACAAGGTACATATCGTTGCATTTTCATTGCAATGTTTTAAATTTTACTGGACTGAAAGGAAGGGTTATGTTTTTCACGCGTATCTGTGTATGCGGATTTTTTTATACCATCGAAACATCCCAACGGCTGGGTGGATTTTAATGAATGAGGTCTCTATCGATTCGTCTTAACGGCCCGATGGTTATAGGCTTGGTTTTGTTCTTATAAATTCAAAATGGCGGCCGTAAAATACAAAATGGCGGTAGAGACAAAAAGAAAAATTTACGCAACCTATTGAGTGGCATATCATTGAATAGGTCTTTCAAACTGAAGACGATGTTTCATTGACTCTTTTACAGTCAGAAGCTCCGTTAAAATATTATACAACCTGGAAGTTGTGTATGTATTGTGGTTTTCTAGCTTTACTGCAACTCTAACCATCATAGACATCTATAGACCTCATCAAAACAGTGTTTATAGATAGGAACTAACAATTAAACACAACTTAAAAGTCATCAATACGAGTAAATAAAAAAAATAGGTAAGTAATATAAACAAGTAATATAAAAAATATTTTAAGTCAATTCCTACTTAGGTCAATAAGAGACTTTTTTTTCTTCCATTCTTCTTTCCTCCTGAGTGACGCTTAAAATGCCTTGATCAAGAAGAGGGCTCTCTCAGTCTTAACCCTTTCAGGGGCGGTGGCTAGAGGGTCTAGCCACCTAATTTTAATTCCAAAACTGACTACTGCCACCAAGAATATTTTAATAAAATGTTTCTTTTGTAATTAAAATGCATTTTCTTATAATATATATATAAAAAAAAAAAAAAAAAAATTCTCTATATAACATAGAGACCATAAAAACAGAAAAACTTATATAAAAATAAAATGTATGGCCCTGAATTGTCCCTTTTTTTGGTTGGATGTTGTGGTCTTGCCACCCTAGCTTTTCTTGCCCTTGCTTGGTGAGTGTTTCACTGAACAGTACTAACTTTAACTTTCAAATATCCATATAGTAGTTCTACAACTACAGTTAGACTTTAATTACTTTAAGACTCATGTAAATTTTCTTAAGATTTAATGTTAACTTACTTTCTTCTTAAGTTTTTACTTAAATTTAAATCTATTTTTATTCCTTTTTTCCTTAATTTTCTCTTGTAAACTTCTTTTTTCTTATAGTAGCATTGCTACAGTTAACTTTATCCCAATGGCTCATTAAAACATAAGACATTCTAATTTCCTAGTCTGGGTGTTAAGCTGATAACAGCTAGGAAACCCCTCAATGCTGATTACCTGTTCAGTACCTGTTCAGCGTTTTGTTGTTTAGTAAGAAATTCGTTTGAATATTCTGGTGTCAGTCAATTATTTTATCATTTTACGAACAGAATTCTTCTACCCCTGAAAGGGTTAAAATACCTTGATCAAGAAGAGAGCTCTCTCGATTGTTGAAAATTAATTAATTTAATTTAATTAATGAATTAATATTTGAAAAAAACTGGATTAACATCAAGTGTCATCCACTACAATTTAAAAAAAAAATTATTTGTGCTTGATTGGATGAATAATAAGTATTTTATTAACGATTGAAAATTTGAACAAGATATATATAGCGAGAGTGTGAGCTAATAGTAGGAATTGAAAAAAAAAATAGTTTGACATTGATGAGAAATAATTAATTAGTTCGCTTTTTACGCAGTCGGGTTTTTTGATTTTTAAAATTTAATTGTTTATTCTCGAAATTATTTCCGTCAATCCTAGTTCAGTTAGGGTGAAGCGACCTGTATTTATGACTTAATAAGTGGTTTACAACCCCATGTTCTATGGCAATGTTTCATCCTCTTGCTGTCTACAATCAAAACTCTGAATTTGTCGATCTAATTTTTGAACACACTGTATATATTAGTAAGTTGTCTAGACACAACGTTGTACATTTATATTTGCACAGCTGATGTTTCCGGTATTTTCAAAATTCTCCTTTTTTTAACTTACGTAGTTAAGGATAAAGATAAATGCTGAATCAGTACTTATTCTTCATTTATATTTGAAAGATATTATAGTCGTCACAGAAACGTATTATAAAGGAAAATTATGACTGTTTAATTTCTTATTCAGTTAATCGTCTTAAATACATATATATGCAATGCTTGTAGAAAGGAAAAAAAACAGAAAGTTATTTACAATTATAAGAATACTCATTACTGCTTAACCGCTCAATCCTTTCGAAGGCGGTGTCCTTAAAAAAGTACACCTAATTTTAATTCTAAAACTGACAAACGGCATCAAGAATATTTAATTAAAATTTTCCTTTTACAATGTACGTGAAAATAAGCAATTTTATATATTCTGATAACTTCGTTTATAAATTCTGGTGTAGACCATTATTTCATCAGTTTATAAACAGAAATACTCCACGCTGGAAAGGGCTAACGGTTGCATTAAATTACGGTTTAAAAATCAAATTGCTTATAGGCACCACTTTTTTGAAAAAGAAACATTCACTTATATAATGAAAGGTAAAATGACATAATATTAAAGCCAATTACAATATTTTATAAAACTGGTGGGATTCAAACACTTTGAATAAAAAAAAACAGCCCGTGAATATTACGGGAGCGAGAATTAAAGGGTTAAATTTAACAGAATTCCAAGTAATTTTGATAAAAATCTGAATTTTTATAATCTTTTTATGTTCTCTAAAATTAAGTGAAAGTCAAATAAAGGTAACAGATACCGAAATTAATTTTTTATTTTGAATTTTATTTTAAAGGCAATTAATTATTTTTTATTAGTTTAATTTATTTTCAATTTTATATTAATAACTCATACTTAAAAAACTCATTGCTTTATACATGATTGAAATTTTATTTAAACTTGCTACATTTTATTCGACACGGAGATTATAGGCACCACTTTCTTGAAAAAGAACTATTCACCTTATTTAATGACAAGGTTTTATAAAACTGGTGGGAATCAAGCAATCTGAATAAAAAACACAACCCGTGAATATCACGGGAGCGAGAATTAAGGGGTTAAACTTTTAAAAAATTCCAAATAATTATGATGAAAATCTGATAATTGATAATCATTATGTTCCGTAAAATTAAGTGAAAGCCAAATAAAGGCAACAGATACCGATATTATTTTTTATATTTTGAATTTTATTTTAAAGGCAATCAATTCTTTTTTATTTAAGTTTTTTTTTCAATTTTATATTGATAAGCTCATACTTTAAACAAAACTCATTGCTTTATACATGATTGAAATTTTGTTTAAACTTGCTACATTTTATTCATCACGGAGATTATAGGCACCACTTTTTTGAAAAAGAAATATTCACCTTATTTAATGACAAGTTTTTATAAAACTGGTGGGAATCAAGCAATGTGAATAAAAAACACAACCCGTGAATATCACGGGAGCGAGAATTAAGGGGTTAAACTTTTAAAAAATTCCAAATAATTATGATGAAAATCTGATAATTGATAATCATTATGTTCCGTAAAATTAAGTGAAAGCCAAATAAAGGCAACAGATACCGATATTATTTTTTATATTTTGAATTTTATTTTAAAGGCAATCAATTCTTTTTTATTTAAGTTTTTTTTTTCAATTTTATATTGATAAGCTCATACTTTAAACAAAACTCATTGCTTTATACATGATTGAAATTTTGTTTAAACTTGCTACATTTTATTCATCACGGAGATTATAGGCACCACTTTTTTGAAAAAGAAATATTCACCTTATTTAATGACAAGTTTTTATAAAACTGGTGGGAATCAAGCAATGTGAATAAAAAACACAACCCGTGAATATCACGGGAGCGAGAATTAAGGGGTTAAACTTTTAAAAAATTCCAAATAATTATGATGAAAATCTGATAATTGATAATCATTATGTTCCGTAAAATTAAGTGAAAGCCAAATAAAGGTAACAGATACCGAAATTATTTTTTTTATTTTGAATTTTATTTCAAAGGCAATTAATTCTTTTTTATTTAAGTTTTTTTTTCAATTTTATATTAATAAGCTCATACTTTAAACAAAACTCATTGCTTTATACATGATTGAAATTTTGTGTAAATTTACTACATTTTATTCGTCACGGAGATTTTATTCGTCACGGAGATTAATATATAAAATAAAATCTGCATGTCTGTTTAATTTGGAAGATATCCAATTAATCTCCTTCAATTTTTGCCGTTTCACTTATTTTTAATTTCCTCCAAAGGGAAGAAAAAAGAAGATCTCAACTGTTGAAAACTACAAGGTCTTCATATTTAAAGAAAAATCACAGAAAGTGCTACACCTGGATGCATTTTGAAAACAAGCCAGATCGTTTGAACGTTTTTGTGTTGCCAAAAGTGAGAATGAAAGAGTAAAGAAAAAATAAACGCAATGGTATTTTTTGTCTTAAAACTGCGTTTCCTTGCATTTCATTACGTTTCCGTCTTTAGATTTTATCGAAATTCTTTTTGTAAAAGAATGGGAGAAACTTAAATTTAGCATTTCTTTGAAATGTTCCAAAAATCATTAAAAAAAAAGTTTAGAAATAAGTGCAACGAATCAAAAAAGTACTTTGCATTACAGCTATAATTAACTAACTGCTTTCGAAAATGGATGAAAAACTGTTCTATTCAGAAACATGTAAGTTATATTCTGAAATGCTATTTTCTGAAATAATCATGTGTACGTCAGCAATAATTAACCCTCCAGCCGCGGGAAACGCTATTTTAGCATTCCAGTTGGCTACTTTAAAAAAATTCAGATTGCTTGATTACTACCACTTTTTTAAAAGCGTATAATTCGGTTTATTATCACATTATTTAACCCCTTGAAGGGCGGTGGGATATAGTCTGAAACGCCACAATGGCACCGGAATTTCTGTATGGTATAATGCTTTTATTATTATACTTGAAAAAAATCTTTTATTTATTTTTAACCTCTTGGGTACAGTGCTGCCAGTGGGCTATTTTTTTAAATTCAGAATTATTGATTGGCACCACTTTTTTGAAATGAAAAAATTCCCCTTGTTTTCTACTTAATTAATATGTCATTAAATAAGGCGAATTTTACCATTTCAAAATAGTGGTTCCAAACAAGAAAGTGGAATTTAAAAAAAGTAGCCCACTGGCAACACTGCTTGGGTACGGATTTATTTCAGGGCTGCCACTGGCGTTTTTTTTAATTCTATTTCACACCCTTTTCTCAAAACAAAAATCTTTCATATACACTTTGACAGTATGTGCAAGAGAAAAATACTACAAAAATATTTTCCTTTAAATAGTGGTATGAAAAAAATATAAAAATAAGCGCCAGCGGCCAAATGCATGACGAGTTTCTGTCGTCAAATGTAAATAAATTTGTTTTTAAATCCCGGTATGGATCAATAATTTCAAAATGTTATTAACATAAACACTTTGTCCCAGAAAGGGTCATTCTGTAATTAAATAAAGTGACTATTTCTACTTTTAAAAAGTGCTGGTAATCAAAAAATATTAATTTTAAAAAATTAACCAACTGAAAAAGTCTCCCGCGGCTGGAGTGTTAAAAGGACTCCTATTACTTTCTGCTATTAACCATTTGCGGTCTTACGTCTACTATCAGCCATGAAACCATTTTACCATTCCAGTCGTATGTCTGCTCTCAGCTAGAATTGAACAGAATGAATGATTTTACTATTCGAATGTATCATTCGGTCATGCTCAAAAACATAGTTTCTAGCCTTTGTATATATTTTTAATCAATTACAACCAGAAATTTTGTAAAAAGTTTGGCAAAATAACAGTTGCCAGCATTCGTAATTTTTTTAATCAATTATCTTAAGAAATTTTAAAAGTGAAAAGAAATTTTATATTTTTATTGTGATTGTTAAATTAATTCTAATTAAATAAGAGGCTTCTTTTTCGACAGAAAATTTCTGGTAGAAATTGAATTAAAAAATACATTAGATATTGGCACCTATGATTTTGCGCATGTCCGAGTGATTCATTCGAATAGTAAAATCTTTCATTCTGCTTATTGTTACTCTCAGTCACCACAGCTTTTTTGGAGTTCCAGGCGTAAGTCTACTTTCAGCCACCACGGCTTTTTTGAAGTTCCAGTCGTATGTCTGCTTTCAGCCACCACAGTTTTTTGGAGTTCTGGTCGTATGTGTGCTTTCAGCCACCACAGCTTTTTTGGAGTTTCGGTCGTATGTCTGCTTTCAGCCACCACAGCTTTTTTGGATTCCTAGTCGTACGTCTGCTTTCAGCCACCACAGCTTTTTTGGAGTTCCGGTCGTATGTCTGCTTTCAGCCACCACAGCTTTTTTGGAGTTCCGGTCGTATGTCTGCTTTCAGCCACCACAGCTTTTTTGGAGTTCCAGTGGTATGATTGCTTTCAACCACCACAGCTTTTTTGGAGTACCAGTCGTATGTCTGCTTTCAGCCACCACAGATTTTTTGGAGTTACAGTCGTATGTCTGCTGTCAGCCACCACAGCTTCTTTGGAGTTCCAGTCGTATGTCTGCTTTCAGCCACCACAGCTTCTTTGGAGTTCCAGTCGTGTGTCTTCTTTCAGCCACCACAGCTTCTTTGGAGCTCCAGTCGTATGTCCGCTTTCAGCCACCACAGCTTCTTTGGAGTTCCAATCGTATATCTGCTTTTAGCCACCACAACAGAGAATCATATTGCTCTTATGTTATATCGCTCACCCGCAAGAAAAGTGACAAATCTCGCAAAAATTCATTTTGTGTTTTATTCCAGTCTGTCATAGGTGTGTCTTGCTACACAAAGAGTTTCACAAGTGTAATTATCCGGAAAATCCCTTTATTACGCTATGTGTCCATTTGTGATCTCAGAAGAGGTGTGGATTGTGTGGGGAGGTAAAATTACCCAACCCTTCAAACCCTCATCCTATGACTTCATTCTCTTTTGTTTTATACTTTTATGCACGTTTTTATTCCTGCATGCAGAGATAAGTGCTATAATTTTCATGTTAAAGTAAAATCATGCAAATGTTCTTTTGCCTCTCCTGTGAAATTTACTTTTGTCGAGTTGCGTCACTTTTCTAGCGGGTGAGCGATATTAATTCAACAAGCTTCGAGATATGTAGTATTCGAAATAATATTTTTAAAATGGTGTTTAAGTGTCATTAGGCATTTTCGCTTCTTAAATTGCTTTAAAGATAATACTCTAAAATAGCCAAAAGAAAGTGACCGAAAGAAATGTACCGTGAAATCGAACGTAGTTTAAAAAATATAAGATATAATATGTAAAGAGTAAAGATTGTTCAAACAAAAAAAAAATAAGTCTTGCTAATTGAAGGCTGCTTTAACACGTTCACGCCGACGCGGTGGGTCACACTCGACTGTCTCAGAGTTGTCAAGTCTCCAGCTTTTTGCACACCGCTGTTATTTTAGAGAAACTGTTGTTCCTTTAAATCGGACAATTGTTCTAATTAAATAAAACAACATTTTCTGTATTAAAATACTGGTATCCAAAAACCGGAGACTTGGCAGCTCTGAGACAGTCGAGTGTGACCCACCGCGCCGGCGTGAACGTGTTAGAATATAGCATGCAATGGAGAACTCGAAAATAAAATTTTTACATAAAATTAAAGCATATTATTAGGTTACATATATCTAAATTAAAGAAAAGAATTAATAAATTTTGTTTTTTATGCATAATCGTGCATATTATGCATTACTGTTCGTTCAGCGAAAATTAACTCCGATCACCATGACACCTATATGTATTAAGATATTTCATTCAATTCATTCTACATTTAATGTTAAGGGGCCAGGTACCCTTTGAAGCGTCCAAAAAATTGATTTTTTTAAGTGGCTTATAATTAAATATGACTCTTTAGGAACGTTTAAAAACAAACCCCACAAAAATTCGCATTAGAAGAGAAGTTATGACTAAAACATTTTGAGCTTTTACTATATGATGAAGGATTGATTTAATCTTTAAAGCTAATTTTCTCAAAACAGCGATTTCGATCATTGCGCGCACGATTTCTGAAAAATGGTTACATAGAATTTCATGAAATTTTCGCTGAATGTATTAAACGTAGAGAGGCACAAAATGACCTATTATTATGTTTTTCAAGTCAAAAGTTTCGAATTGGCGACTAGTTTTGCATTAAAAAAAATCTCTATATTACGAATTTTCTTTAAAAATATTTTTTTCCTCAGGATCTACAAGTGTTTTTTTTTCATTGTTGGTCATTTTGAAAACACATTATATCTGTACTCATTAAAAAAAATCTTGATTTGTTTAAGCCATTCAAAGGTGAAAAATCATGCGCGCAATGCAAAAGAATAATTCTTTTGTAAAAATTGTACTATCTTTAAAAATAAATTAAAAAACTTTATATATGTGTATACCTTTTTTTAATAACTTTAATTGATAAAATAAATCTTTCTTAATAATGTGTTTTCAATTTTATAATTAAAAGTTAATTAATCACAGAGTGACTGCAATTCTTACAGAGGTCACTTTTTAATGTATTTTGTTGCTTCAAAGGGCACCTGACCCCTTAAATTTTTGTAACAAATAAGTTAAATCAATTGAACATTAAAAAATAAAAATTAAATTCATACAATATGATACTTTAAACACCCTAAAAACTTAGATTCCGTTCAAATGAAATCGAAATAAATCTTACACTTTTCCTATTTTTAAGTTATTGTACTTGTAGTGCATATTTTGTATTAGGTATATGAGGATTGCACATAAAACGATAAGGTACGAATCGTACATCCAAAATACAAAACTTTAAAAAACCCTAAGGTTTATTTCGATTTCATTTGAACGGAATCTAAGTTTTTAGGGTGTTTAAAGTATCATATGATACTTTACTTATGATACAATATATACAACTTATGATACTTATGATACAATATATATTGTATGAATTTCATTTTTATTTTTCAATGTTCAATTCGTTTAACACTAGAATGGCTGGAAATTTTACTCAAGTTTTAAAAAAATATTTCACATCAGAATTTTTACTTAAAACTATATAACTTATTTATTTAAGTTACTTTTGTGTAGCATATACATCAATCATCTAGTAATCATATAGTGTAGCATATATTCAATCTTATATTATAAAACGCTTTCTGGTTCGAATCGACGTGTATGCATTTGGAAAGGGTCAAAATAACCCCTCGCCTCTGTTCTAGTGTTAATTTATTTGTTACAAAAATTTAACATTAAATGTAGAACGAATTGAATGAAATATCTTAATAGCTGCTCCTTCTCGGGATTAAACAATGTAGGAAATAAATTTTGTTTTTTTAATTTGTTGTGCAAATTAGGTTTTTGTTTAATATGTCAAGTTTTTAATAACTGCTGCATTCAGACGAGAACATTTCAAACTTAATGTAGAGTATAATCATCAGGCTTTGAATTATGCGATATCGCATCACAATTTGTCATGCTGTTTACCTATGTATAAATAAAAGTGTTTCACCAGTGCATTAATGCAGGTTGCTGTAGTTTGGACAAAAAATTCCAGTATGAACTTAAAAAATCTGTTTGAAAATGTCATTTTTATTTCCACTATGACGCCATATTCATCTTTTTATTAATTCTTAACTATTACCAAAAAAATTCTTAACTAAATTTAATTCTTAACTAAAAAAACTATTTCATTTAATTTTTCACGTGAAAATCATTCAACTAAAAATAGACAAATTATTACTACGGCTTTTAAATTATTTTCAACAATGAAGGAAAAACGTTAAATTTTATTGGAAAATGTCCGTTGATGCTCAATGAAAAAAAGCGAAATTTGGAATTAAGAAAAATATTTGAATAATGGAAATAAAAATTAGCCCATGTTATTATCTGGGTTAAACTTCACCTATATGTAAAGGCATTTTCTGATCCGTTTTGACCTTGACGTCAGGCAAACATTTTCACACTTTAAATTTATACTATTATTAGAATTACCAAATAATAAAAAATTGTGGCATATGGGAGAAAACGGTGGGAAGAAAAAAATTAAAAAATTATGAGCTCCATAGGCTTTTCTACACTGGTGAAAACAATTAAAGGGACAAATGTTCTTTTTTTTGCAATTTAAAAAAAAAACTAGCAAAGCAAATTGAACCAAACTTGGCCAAAATCTCATCCGATACAAGACCAATATATGGGAAATCAAAAATGGGCATAACCTGCAACCTAAATAAGGAAACTGGTCACGCGTCCAGCACAGCAGCTGACCGGCACCCTGTCAGTCAGAGGAAAACATGTCTAATAGGGTGTATGATCACCTGTAACAGCTACACAACTCTCGCATCGGCGTTTCATATTATTTACCAGTGTCCTTATCAATCCCTGTGGCAACTGCATCTACTTATGCAAGTGTGGCTCTGTGGCAATTGCACCAAGGCACACTTGAGCTCATCAATAGTCGTTGCAGCTGGTCTTCGAGCTGCAATTGATCGTTCAATGGTGTCTCACACGTGTTCGATGGGATTAAAGTCAGGGGATATTGTAGCCCACTCCATTCGTTGAATATCTTCCGATTTGAGGCATTCGTTCACCAACTGAGCCCTATGTGGACGGGCGTTATCGTCCATAAAGTCGAAATTTGGTCCATATGCTCCCCCGAAAAATCTCACATAGGGTGTAAGGATCTCGTCCCTGAACCACTGGCTTGTCACAGAACCTCTACCAAACACATGAAGGTCGGTACGCCATTCTGCCATGATGCCTGCCCAGACCATCAGACCACCTCCACCATTGTGATCCTTTTCGACAATGTTACAGACCCGATATCGACTACCGGGTACTCTCCAGATGAGAACACGTCTCGAGTCGCTGTCCAGACTGAATCGCGACTCATCACAGATGAGAACCCGCCCCCTACTATCCTCTGTCCAAGACAGGTGTTCTCGGCACCATGCTAGACGGAACTTTTTGTGGTTCACAGTCAAAGGGATGCAGACTACAGGGCGCCTGGCATACAAGCCACCTGCATTAAGTCTCCGGGTGATTGTTATCTGTAAAATGGAAGTTCCTGTTGAATTATACAGGTGACGAGACAGTTGTGTCGCTGTCGCGGACCTATCCCTTTTGGCTAGAAGTCTCAAATAACGGTCTTCAGCCGGTGCTGTTGCCCTTTTGCGGCCTTGACCAGGTCGGCGGACCACTACTCCTGTCTTTATGAACAGTTTCCACAGAGTGGACACCAGATTTCTCGGAAACCCGAGGTCCTTACAACAGATTGCTTGTGATTTGCCGGCCTCGAGTCTTCCAAAAATCCGCCATCTTGTGGCATCATCTAGACAATGACGACTAGTCATACTAACGATGGATAAACAAAGAAATTCAAAAAACAAGGACTGGGTTATGCTTCAATATTTCAAAACGTCCTTATGTTACAAGCTTCGGCGGTCAAATGAGGCACCTCTGCGCAAACGAGATCGCAGCGCCACTGCCTTATGACGACACAGACCACTGCATGGCAGATGTATCCGCGTGGAGCTTAGCTATCATCTGATACCTTATTTGCGTATAGGGATAAC
Organism: Maratus speciosus; assembly: GCA_963932465.1. NCBI lineage: Eukaryota > Metazoa > Arthropoda > Arachnida > Araneae > Salticidae > Maratus > Maratus speciosus. The sequence goes on along the minus strand of OZ010799.1, from coordinate 369,980,482 downwards.
TTATTTTGTTTTTTTTTTTTTTTTTTTTCAAAAAACTGTTTGTCCCTTTAATTGTTTTCACCAGTGTATGTTAAACTAACATTGAAAAGTGACACTGGAAACAAATAACAGGGTTCGTATAGTTATCGTTATTTTCAAGTTAATATATCAGAAATTTTTCATAGAAAAATAAATCTAGTTTAAACGGACAAAATTTCGCCATATTTCAGGAGAGATTTTCCATAAGAAAATATTGGTACCGAAGAATTTCTTAGTCTGGAAATTCAAGCACCCGTCCGAACCCTGAAAGCGCAATACTTAAATAAACTTAACCCTCTTGCTGCGTAATTGTTTATTAAAATAACTTCAAAATAATTAAGCTAGCTTCTTTTGTCACCGGTTTTTAATAACAAACATTTTTGTCTAATTTAATCGGGAAAATGCTCCGATTAAATAAGGCAAAATTTACAAAAAAAGATTACTGGTGGGAATAATCAAGGAGGATTAATTAGACGGAAAAATGCACGCCGAGAAAATCTGAGGTTGCGCAGCCAGAGGGTTAATACGACCGCAAAGAGTTAAAAGAACTGTTTTTACTCTCTGTTATTAAATGCATTACTTTTACTTTCTGTTATTTTGTATTTTCTAAAGCTTTTATACATTGAAGAATAAGAAACAATCACATGAAAAAAAAATCCAAATTTCGGCTGTCCTTTTTTTTTAAGTATAGAACTGTTGGAAGTTTTAAATAATGATACATAGTTGAAAAATTAGTTCCAACATAGTTGAAAAGTGTTTATGAATTAGGTTTGTCTGTCCGTCTGTCTGTGCTGTAACTCGCGTAAATATACCCGTATTGTCATGCAATTGATATGCGTTATTGTGGATCACCATGGCATGTACGGTATTGAAAATTAAATTTTACCGTTCATAGTTCATTTACAAAGGCACTCAAAAGTATTCCGCCACATTATGTTCTTTTGGAGTGAATTTTAATAGTGTTATTGTATATTTTAAACGTAATGAAAATTACATACAATATTTAAGTGCACTAGCATATCGTTACTACAGAATATGTTGTGTGTAGCACTTACTGTAAGTATACAGTGAAACTCAAAATTATTCCTTTATATTATCGTCTATGAAATAACATCGTTTGTGGTTTATTGTAATAATGTTACCCTGATAAACATAATGATATTGATATGAATTTCTGAGGTGTACTAATACATGCTTTCTGTAGAATATGCGATGTGAAGTATTTATCGATCATTTACAGGGTCACACAACAGAGTTCGGTTATATAATGGTCTACAGGATAAAAGCTGCGTTTTTAATTTTTGTTGCAATGTCTCAAACATGATAAATAGATATACAGTACAAAAATTTATTACAAGATTCTTCCAACATTGTATTGCATTGGATTTATCGTTCATTTACAGGGACACATATCAGATTTCGGATGCAATACTGTATCTGAAGTGTTGTCTATTAGAGATAATTGATGGAAGTACTTTTTCAGTTATGGAATGCGGTTTTGAGTTTAGCTAAATTTTTGCATACTACGCGGTATATATAAATGTTATAAATCATATATAAGGCCACACAAAAGAATTTGTAACCGTTAATGGGAATGAGCGTAAATTGCTTAAAAGTGCTTTTTTTTTTATTTTGCATTTTCTACCTCAACTACATTTAGTATACTAAGAGAATTTTGTAGCATATAAATGGAATCATATACACATACAAGTCTATGCAAAGAACCGGATCTTGCCGCTTATGGAAAGTAATCCTTGGAAGTGCGATTTCAATAGTTTTAAGTGTGTTTTATTGAATTAAATTTCAGCTTAATATGGGGCGTGTATAAATATCTGTATGTAATATACATGGCTTTACAAAAGAATTCAAGTACGATTCCGTCTATTGGTGGACATTAATTTTCAACGCGTTTTCTTACTAAACTAACTATTAGCATAGTATGTAGAATCTGTACAAACCTATTGCTCATATACAGAGTTGCACAATTGAATTCGAGTATCTTCCCAGATATAAGAGTAATTTGGAAATCCGGTTTTCAAATGCGTTATGCATTTTAAAATGTTTACTTAGATATCTTTTTTACCTTATTAAACAGTAAAGTTCTGTCAGAGTATTTAGGAAGTGCTTAATAACCTATACTTAACGCATAATTTTTCTTTTTTGCTTAAACATGAAGCTGATGTTTCAGAAAATCGATGCTGCTATATTGCAATAGATAAATGTTCGGTTAACATAAAAATGCTAAGCTTAAAATTTTGGGCTCTAAACAACTTAATGCTACAAAAAAAAAAAAAAAAAAAAAAAAAAAAAAAAAAAAAAGGAGACAGTTACATTAAAAATAATTATTGACTTTGTTTCTTTGTTTGAGATTATAAAATTAAACTGATTCTGGTAAAAAAAAAAAAAATCATTTTAGCAATCACTATTTTTTTTATTTAAATTTTTTTTTATTTGAAGTTTTTAAAAGCTTTTATAACATTTTTTATTTTTAATATTTTTTAGTTATTTTAAGTGACTTATATTCATTAAATTATTGGGAACAAAAGTTAGTATGGAATTAAAGGTGTAACTTTTATTTAAATTTTAAAAAAAAAATTGTACCGCGAAACCTGAAAAAAAAAACAAGAAAAATTTGGAAATATTAACTTTGACATTTCTTAAAACAATAACTATAACCCTCAGACCTAAATCCATACTAATTATTGTAGTATACATATATATAAGAGCCTACAAAAAATTTCAAGACTCTATCTGCAATAGAAAAAAAGCCTTAGGGAATAGCAAACAAAAATAACAAAAATAAAAGCCGGAGAAAAATGCATTTAAAGTTCGTAAAGGAACACTCAGAACATTCTGAGAACACTCAGAAAAGTTCAAATATCTTTAAAACTATTTGGATTCCAGATCTAAAATTTGGAGTCATGATTCAAAACCTTATGGACCACTGGAAAATTCAATAAAAAAATATTCGATATTTTTGTCATTTTTAGTGCACTGTGTAGCCTTAAGTGCAAAGCTAATTTATATAAAAAGGATTAATACACGACCCGATGGATTTGACATTTACTAACTGCTTACACGAGATATCTGCTTACAAACTTATAAAACATTGTGTCAGTGTTGCCAGATTGGGGAATTTTTTGTCCCAGATTGCCACCGCTTTTTTGAAATAGAAATATTCGGTCTATTTAAAATAGATCAAAAATTCTGTAAAATAAGGCGAGCTATACTATTTTAAAAAAGCGGTGACAGTCAAATATTCTGAATTAAAAAAGGCCCCAATCTGGCGACACTGCATTGTGTACATATATTAAACAGAGTTCGGAGTATACTACAGATGCCACTGGTGGCTCTTCTTCAATTCTGTCTCGCACCACTTTCTTAAAATTAAACCTTTGGTAGGTGAAGAAGGAGGTAAAGGTTACAAAGTTTACTTTTTTTAAATAGTGGTGCGAATAAAATACAAAAATAGTAGCCACTGGCAGCCCTGACTATATCGGCAAAACGGCTTGCAACATGAAGCCAATTATTCAGTGTTGCCATATGGGGTACTTTCTTAATTCAGATTATTTGACTGTCACCACTTTTTTAAAATAGTATAATTCGCCTTATTTTTCAGAATTTTTAGTCGATTTTTAAATAGACCGAATATTTCTATTTCAAAAAAGCGTTGACAATCAACAATCTGGTGACAAAAAAGTCCCCTATCTAGCAACACTGCAATTATTACTCAAATCATGTGGCCCAAACATTGCACGTGGATCAAGGACTTCATTGGTCGAGGATGAGTTTTCAGAGCGAACCATAAGTGTTTATGCCAAATTTTGACTGGTTTTAAACTGTTTCAGGGTTGCTTTTTAGCTTCACGACATCCCAACCTCGCTATCTCACCTGAACTCTGTGTAGGGTTGCCAGTTTGGCCTTCGTTTTTATTCCAAAATTTCGAATTCCCAGAAAATACGAAAAGCGTTTTCTGATGTATTTAATGACAGACATTTTGTGATTAGTTAAAGTAAAGATTCTTCTTTAAGAAGTTTCAATGTGAATTCAAAATTTCGTAATGAAAATGAATGTCAAACTGGCTACCCTGACTATAGGGTGGTCGATCCGTTGGTTCTTTTTTTAACTATGAATATGTCACAGATTATTTGTGTCAGCTGTCATGTGTCATGCATGTATAAACTGTCAAATGCATGCCATTTGTAATTATGGACTCGTTGACAACACAATAGCGGTGCAACGGCACACACTCTCGCCAAGCCATCAACTCATTGAACGAGATCGCGTAATTTCAAGAAATTCTGATGTGAATTGGCCGCCAAGATTGTGCTATTTAACCCCAATGGATTCTTTTCTTTGTGGTTTTCTAGAAAGTAAAGTGTACGCCAATGCCCCCCGCATAATCCAGGACCTCAAACATAACATCCGGGCTGAGATTTTGGCCATGGATCCACTCATTCTGGGAAAAGTCGTCGAAAATTTTGATGTTGTTCGGGTTCGGATGATGGCATGTAAGAGGAGCCGCGGTGACCACATGTGTGATATTGTATTCCATACATAAATGACATAGATCCATCTTACATGTTCAATAAAGAATTTCGATTTTCACTCCTAAAAAATGCGTTTTCTTTCATAATAAAAAAAGAATCAGCAGATGGACCACCCTTTATATGCATGCGCTTTTGATGACAGAAACCAGAAAAAATTCCGCCCATATGCGGTTATAAAAAAAAAGAGAAAAATAGCAATACGTCATTTGCGCAATCACGAAATCTTTTATTAAACAAGACAAAAAATACTTTTCAAAATTTCTGGTACCTGTCCCTAAATATGAATATAAAAAACATACTTCCAAAATAAAATTATCGCAGTGTTAGGTTAAACTAGTTTTGAAGTTCAACAGGAACAAGGAATTTATTATTGTATTTGATTTTGTAAAAATATTACTGTTATCAAAACATTCCGTTTAGAACTGGATTATTTTTTTCAAATAAATGCGTATCGTCTGTGCGTTTTATTCTTGCCAAAGAAGAATAAATAAAGACAAAAAGGAAACGGTATTTTTTTCGTCTGACAACTACGTTTCGTCTTCAGATTTTATTGGAATTCTGTTTCTGAGAAAATGGAAGAATTCTTCTTTGAATGTTCCAAAAAAATGATTTGAGAAAATTCGTGATAAAACTGATTCTACTCAAGAAAATAAATTTGCATCACGAGTCTAATTCACTAAACACTTTCAAATAAAGGAGAAAACTTTTCCTTGTCTAAAGATTTAAAGGTTTACTGAAACTTTTATACACGTCAGATATAATTAAATTCACTTCTTCAATTTTTGCATATTTATATTTTGTAATTTTTTTTAATTTAACGATTAGTAAAGATTCATCTGAAAAAGGTCCTCATTGAATCATTGTGTTAATAATAATAAATTATTTATGATCTATAATAAGTGCAAGTTCTTTAGTGTGCTGAAGTCAATATCTATATTATAAAGGACAAACATATCTGTGCGTAACGCATACGTCCTTCTGCGAATGGCAACACTTTGAAATTTGAAATGAAGTTTCGGTTTTGTAATTTTCGCTACTGCAAATTTTTAAACTTCTAAACATCCCACATTTTAAAGATTTACACCTTCGTATGCAGAAAAAAATGCACTTTTAAATGCAATTTGTTTGAAAGCTGTATATTAATTTATTTTTGAGATATTAATTTTTTTATAGTTTTTAATACCAATTTTCTAATCGTGGCAACTGAAATACTTCATTTCTTTTAAAAGTGGTTTAGTTATCTTTATTTATTATATTCTTCCTGATGCCATTTTCTCATTACAATTAAAAATATCTTTTTTTTTTTAAATTTATACAGAAAATGACGTTACACTTTAAAAAAGACACAATTTCCCTGATGATGCTGTTATATTTCACTATTTTTTCATTTCGCTAATATTGAGTTTGAGACAAATGGCTAAATATTTCAGCGACTGAAAATGACGTCATATTTAAAAGAAAACGATAATTTTATTTGCTAAAATGAGATATTTCCCCTTGAATACGTCTAAAAGTTATAAATTTCTGGAATTTTTAAGCGCAGGTACAGAGATTATACTAAGACCTCAAATCACGAGTGGGAATTTTAACATGGAAGGTTGTAATAGTTGACAAACGTGACTTCAAGCTTGAAAATATATTTATTAATAACCTATTGCGCGTTAAAATATTTTTAAATGATTAATATGGATGTGAAAGGTAGAAAATGAGTTGATTCAGTTTAGATTTAAAGCAGAAACATTCTATGATTATGTCAAGGTGAAATCATTTTTGCTGATTTTTCATTCCGTAATCAATCAATCAATCCGTCATCAATTGATAACTTAATCAAAATTACTTATCTACTTATCTTGATTATATGTTACTTACTGATTACGTATATGAATATAGTTTAATTTTTCAATAATTTTAACAGTTGAAGTTTATGAAAAAAGTATTTTGTTAATCTTAGGTTAAAATATGTCTTTGGAGAGTTAAACTAACAAGTGTAAGATGGATATTTTATTGTAATTATTGTTGTCGATGTATTATAAATTTGATGCTACAGTTCCTTTGTAAACATTTTTTTCGTCGAAATTCGACGGGTTCCACCTTGTTTCTTTAAGTATCCAAAATAGTGTCATAAATAACTGATTAATTTCGAACCTAACATTATGTTTTATATTAGATTCTCCAATAAATATCACACATAGATCGGTTTAGGATTGGTATTGGGCTCTTGCTGGTCCGGTTGACCCAATTTCTCAAAATAGTATAAAATATTTTTTTTACCATAATATATATATATATATATATACGAGCATTAATGAGTGTACATGTTTACATGTTATATGTTTATTTTTCAAAACGAAGCTAACAGATATAATTTAGACTATTTTATTTTTATAACTGTATTAAAATTATGATTCATTTTCTCCGATTTCGGTGTTGAGATGAATTGAGTCTGCATCGAATCGGGTTTTGGAATGCCAAAATTTATTTTGTCGGGTTCGATCCGAATTTCCTGTTCGGGAAATTTCTCTTATCGGGTACTATTCGGGTTTTAGGATGACTTCAAATGAAACAGAATTTTCGTTCGCGTAGGACTGTAGTTCGAATACGAATGTAAAATATATAACAAACATTACAACAACCCTTTTAAATACTGCATTCTGAACTTAATGCAAAATAACCCTTGAAGTACCGGAAATTTCATTTAAGTTTTATAAAAAATATTCTACGCCAGAAATTTTATTTAAGACTATTTAGCTTATTTTTGTCTGGATTATATGTGTAGTTTATCTTAAGGAATTTTTTGGCTTCGATAACTATTTTGAATGTAACTTTCAGGTCCATTAGACCCACCTGGGAGGCGGAGTGTTAAAGGAACTTGTTATTTCAAATTCATATGTATAAAGTTTTAACCCTTAAATGCATGACCTTTTATTTTGTTTCGAAAAAATTATATAGGATTCTCAGAAAGGTTATTATTACACAGGAAAAGTAATGAATAAATCTCGTATGAATAAATTTTTCGTATAATACGTCATCCTTTTCTTATATTGCACATTTGCAATACAAGTAAAAAGTACTGTCATAACTAAAATTTTACAAATTATTAAATATTTTAATAAATATGAATCTAAATATCTTATTTTATATAATTTTTTATTTTGTAAACTTATACTAAAGATTTGACACCAGAAATTTTAAGATAGATTTTTAACTTTATTTAGTAGCACCAATTTTGTAATTTTCATAGAATTAATATGTCTCTATAAATATACTGTTTGCTAAGAATTAAACAAAAAGTGATGCAGATATGCTTCACTATGCGTTTAAGTGTTAACAATTTTATTGATAATAAAATTACAAATTGATCTTACTTTTCAAAAAAAAAAAAAAAATGTGTTTCGTTTCATCAAAATAATTGTTCGCCGAGTAATTTAATAAGCGATTTTTATGTATGATGTAACTTAATATTATTCTTAAACTTTGAAAAATTTGCCAACAAACAGTTGTTTGATTATCAGTCTCATTATAAAAAAGAAAGAAAAAAATCATGCATCAAGCATAGATTATGAAACACTTTCCAACACATTCAGAATAATGTAACAAAACTGCACCGTTTTATAAGTTATAATATTATGTCTATTCAACCATATTGGAAACGTACACATTTGAAAACCCAATTTCAGCAGTCCCCATCTACAATCGGAAAATTATCCGATTTTCTTTGAGCAGCCCTGTATACGATATATATAGATTTGTATCTACTAACTACATGCATGACAAAATTTAGTTCAGTTAAAAAATACCTCAGTTGAAAATTCCTCTTCAGTAATTTCCGCTAATAAGGAGAATGGTACATGAATTCGTTTGTGCAGCCCTGTATATCAGGTATAGAATGTATATACGATGAGTAACATGCAAAAAAATTATTTTAATTTAAAAGTGCATACCGATTTTTAAAACGCAATTCCAGCCATTATTACTCAAAGACAGTACTGTAACCGATTTCTTTTGTATGTGCCTGTAAATGAACTATAAATGAGCCATTGTATCGTAATCATCTTGTAGTGAAATTCAGTGATTTATCATTTATATCAGTTTCAATATATTTGAAATAGCCTAATCTCATTAAAGTACTCTGTAAACGATATTTCCCCCTATACCATGATGTAATGGAATTATTTTGAGTGCCCCTGTAAATGAACTGCTTATCTCACATACTTCATATACGATACCAAACTTGCTTTGGTGACCCTAACTAACGTTTATCAATTGCGTGAGAATCCGAGTATATTTACGGGAGTTAGAGCGTGGAAAGACGGACAGACAAATCGAATGCATAAACACTTTTCAATTTTGTTGGAAAATGTTAAAAAAGTATTTTTTTTTTCGATCAAAGCAGTAAGAAAGTCTGCCTCGTGTATCCCTCAATAAAGCATGCTGCCCGTGTCTTTATGTTATTACAAACCGCCCGTGCTATATTAGTTCTAATTATACATATAGAGAGATAGGAAGTTCAGTTATTACGGAATTATGGGACAATACGGAATACTTCAATATCTGGCGCATACGGTGCTTCAGCCAAGCGTAAATCTATCCCACGACCAGTGTTGCCAGATGGGCTACTTTTAAAAAAATTAGATTCTAGATTGGCACCACTTTTTTGAAATGGTAAAATGTGCCTTATTTAATGACATATTAATTAAGGCAAAAACAAAGTAAATTTTACCATTTCAAAAAAGTGGTGCCAATCAAGAAATCTGAATTTAAAAAAAAGTAGTTCACTGGCAACACTGCCCACGACTTTCTAGTACTCCCATGAGGCACTGCCATCAGTTCTGTTTGGATACCTGCTGCTGTGGCGACGAGGTGATATAAAATATTATTCTAAATTTTTGCAGTTTTTTGCATGTCAATATAATAAAATTTGCAATAATTATAAAATACTATTGTCAGTGACGTTAACGAATTCCAGTATGAAGTTTAACAGTTACGTTTATTGCTTTGCTAATCAGGGCTGCCACAGGCAACTATTTTTTATTTCTATTTCGCACCACTTTTTCAAACCAAAAATCTTTTATATAAAATTGGCAACTTTTGCAAGAACAATATACCACAAAACGTTTTTTTTTTTTTTTTTTTTTTTTAAATATTGATGCGACAGAATATAAAAATAGTCATCTGTGGCAGCCTTGGTTAATTGGTTTTCTTCCATGCTAACCTGTTCACGAGAGAAGAGGTACAAATGTAAATAAGTACGAGTACTAAGCCAAAATTACGTCCACTACTAACCATATCACAATATTAAAATATTTATTTGCTTAAAAGACGTTATAAAAACACATTAAATGTAAATTAAAAATCTATATTTACATGTTTCAACTCTTTTACTGAGTCGTCATCAGAATGGATAACAGAAAAATTACAAATACAATGCATATGAAAAATGGGAAAAAAAATCATCGAAATATAAACAAGTAATCATATAACGCGCCCTATATTTTCGTGATAGCACGTGTTCCCTCTATGTCGCGACTCCGTAACTTGTCCAACCATTCAACCCATAAATTCGGGATACGAAAAGATAATGTATCGTTAGAAACTCCTCAACCTCTTAAATAAATTTCAATAGACTCTCTTATGAATAATTGTAAATAAATTTTTAACAAGAGTAAAATCATCTACAGGTCTAATTTTTATTTACAATTATTCATAAAAGAGACCATTGAAATTTATTTAAGAGGTTCAGTAGTTTGTAACGATACATTATCTTTTCGCATCCCGAATTTATGGGTTGAATGGTTGGACAAGTTACGGAGTCGCGACATAGAGGGAACACGTGCTATCACGAAAATATAGGGCGCGTTATATGATTACTTGTTTATATTTCGATGATTTTTTTTTCCATTTTTCATATGCATTTTTCATAAATTATATTCATAAATTATAAATATCATTTCCATTTTTCATAAATTTGTAATTTTTCTGTTACAATCTGATGACGACTCAGTAAAAGAGTTGAAACATGTAAATATAGATTTTTAATTTACTTTTAATGTGTTTTTATAACGTCTTTTAAGCAAATATATATTTTAATATTGTGAGAAAAGAGGTTATGTTTTTGGAGATGGTGTGTTTCGGGTAGTATGGAATATCAGCTAGGCAACTGTTTGAAGACGAGACTAAAAATTAAAACAATTTTTCAAGGAAACCGATGATTTATAGATGATGTACAAGGTTTACTCATTCAATAATTTTGGTTATTCTTTTAAATCGTGGTTTTTCTTGCAATTTTAATCTTCTTTATAATTCTATTCCATATTACCCAATTGGTTGCCATAATCCGAAAAGTGTAACTTTTTAAAAAGCTAAATATTAATATATAGTTTTTTTCTTTCACTTTAAACGTACTAAAAATATGTTAACCCATTCGTGACCATGGATGCATATATGCACCCTCAAAAAAAGCATCCAGAATTTTTTTGGTATAAGTAAAAATGAAAAGTAATATTTGCTTTCTTTAATTAGGGCATTTTCGTGATTATAAAAGAAAAGATAAATTTTTTAAGTAGTGCCAACCGAATAAAATTTGTGTAAAAGGCGACTGTCAATTAAGAAATAATCAAAGTTTGTTCTTTACTAGCTTTTAACCTTTAAATATAGTGATACATATATATATATATCACTTTTTATTTAATTCTTCGCAACCAGTATATTTATATAGAAATATTAATGCTTTAAAAAGGGTGCAAAAAATATGCTACTCAATAAAGTTAAAAATCTATGTTAAAATTTCTGGTATCTAATTCTTAATATAAGAGTAAGAAACATAATTCTAAAAAAATAATTCGTGCATTTAAGGGTTAAGTTTTACAAAATAAAAATGTATATAAAATATGGTATTTAGAGTCATACTTATTAAAATATTTAGTAATTTGCAATATTTTACTTTTTACTGGCATTGCAGATGTGAAACATAAGAAACGGTTGATGTATTATACAAAAAATGTATCTCCGCTTTTTTTCATTATTTTTCCTGTGCTATAAACGGTCACAGAATCATATATAATTCATTATCTAATTTAATAATGACATAAATTAATTATTATAACTCATAATTATATAAATTTTATAAAATTGTATAAATTTTATAAAATTATATAAATTTTATAAAATTATATAAATTTTATAAATAATATAAATATTATAACTAATATAAATATCATATATAACATAATGTTTTCGAAACAAAATAAAAAACCATGCATTTAAGGGTTAATGTATCTAAATTTTTTCTGTTTACTTACAACTAAAAATGTATATGGTATTCGATAATACCCGAACTTCCTCTATAAATTTACAATCGCATGCTTATTACTTTTACACTAATAATAGACACTTGCTTAAGGGGACCGGGTAAGCTCTATCTCGGCCATGTTAAAATACACCAACTTTATGTACCTTTTTGTTAAAAATGGTGAAAGATAAAGGTCTAGATTTTTAAGAGTAGTTTGAATAACATGCTTTTCGTATTTTAACAGAACATTTTCATTCTAAGTGAAACTAAGTATTAAGTATTAATTATTTAATGAAAGACATTTTTAAACTAGCATTTTGGGTAAGATTTCACTGCCTAAAATAAATAATTCTCAACAAATCATTAAATCCCTTTATTAAAGTATGCACTATAACATAAGTACTTAGAAAGATCTGAGTTCTTAAGTTCAATAGATATTGGAAAAAAAAGGAACATAAACCTGAAAAATCGAAGTTTTGTGAAAAGGTTAATTAAAGTTGTGAAGCAGTGTTGCCAGTGAACTACTTTTTTAAAATTCTGATTTCTTAATTGGTACCACTTTTTTGAAATAGTAAAATTCGCCTTATTTTTTAGCATATTAATTAAGGCGAAAACAATGAGAATTTTGCTACTTCAGAAAAGTGGTGCCAATCAAGAAATCTGAATTTTAAAAAAGTAGCCCACTTTTTAAAAATTCTGATTTCTTGATTGGCACCACTTTTTTGAAATAGAAAAATTCGCCTTATTTATTAGCATATTAATTAAGGCGAAAACAATGAGAATTTTACTACTTCAGAAAAGTGGTGCCAATCAAGAAATCTGAATTTTAAAAAAGTAGCCCACTGCTGTGCAGTGAGTGCTCTTAGAAAAAATGAAAAAATCCAACATTTTTTTTATATATATAAACATGTGTTATACATCGTTGAAAAGATAAAAGTTTAAACTATTTAATGATATAAAAAAGTAAAAATCGATTTTTTGGTTGAATTTTGCTTACCCGGTCTCCTTAAAGGTTAATCAAATATTTCTGCGATTTAATAAGTGGAATACTTTTATACAAAAATACTGGTAACAAAAAAAAAAAAAAAAAAAAAAAAAAAAAAAAAAACATAAAAGTGAGCAGCTACGCAGAACGACAAAGTTTCGATCCCTTTCCATTTGTATGCAATGAAATAATCATCAATGAGCTAGATTAAAAGCAGGATGTATGAGAGGTTCTTTTAAAGGAAATGAGAAGTCGGAAGTTATTTGTCTGCTATTCGCGTCTTCATAATTAAACGTGAGCAACAGATCAAATAAAGATGACAAGGACTCGGTATGTTTTTCTTTTCCTTTATTTTAACAAAGAGAAAATTTTATTATTTGTTTCTTATATTGTACCTTTTGCATTAAGTAAAAAGTATATGATTTCTGGTGCATTTAAATCTAAAAATTTTGCATTTCGCAGAAATCTGAGGTTTAACCCTTTATAGGTAGGGAGCCGGTTGCATCGAAAACTCCGCGTTCGCGGAATTGAAATTTTTATGTACCGTAATTTCCGGTCTATAGCCCGCAGATCAAACAATTCAGTTTGGACCCAGAAATTTTATTCAGTATTTGAAGACTAATATTTACTGTGATCTAAAAAGTTATATTTTATTTTTAAAAATTTCTGGGTCGAAACACGATTGTTTGATCCGCGGGCTAATCGCCCGAAATTATGTTAAATCGATAGTCTAAGACATACGAAAAAAATGAGTTAGAATGAGAAGCCGAAAATATGTTTAATTAAATTCATTATTGTTAAAAAACTATAATGTTTTACAGTTATCGTGGTTATTCATCACTCTTAGAGTATTTTATAGAAAACTTTATTCTCTTTCAGAAAAACAAGGTATGACAAACTTTATTCTTCCGATAAAGTCCGTCATACATATTTTAAGCAAACAGCCGGTGATAAAATGTTTCAATTATTTTACTTTCAATTTTTATCGATGACGTCTTTACTTCGCGTCTGGACCTGAGTTGCCAGTTGTGTGGCAATTTTTTTCAAATTCAGATTTCTTAATTCCCACTACATTTTTAAAAGCGTATAATTCGCCTTATTCTCGCATTGTGTAATCTGACTAAAAAATTTACCTCGTAAGGGGTTAACCCCTTCGTGACGAGAACCCTTTGCTTAATTTTTGATCTTTTACCAACTTTTTACCAAAAGAGAAATTTTTCTGTAATTGAATCGCGAAAATTTCTGATTAAATAAAATAAACTTTACAATAAAAAATAACTGGTGGGAAAAATGGATTATGAGCAACTGTAGTGGCGAATACCCATCGCTCGTCCCCAAGGAGTTAAATAATGTGAGTATTTCTACATAAAAAAAGTGGTGGAAATTAAGCAATCTGAATTATTAAAAGTAGCCCATTGGCAACACAGGTCGGGACGCTCAAGGCTGCCACAGGCGACTATTTTTATATTCTGTTCGCACCGCTATTTTAAGAAAATGAATATTGTAGTATCTATCTTGCAGATGTTGTCAAAGAATATGTGATTTTTTTTTTAAGTGGTCCGTCTGAAATAAAATTAAAAAATTGTCACCAGTAGTAGCCCTGAACGCTGGTCAAGTGTAGGCTTTTCCACGTCAGTTCTGAAATCTCTAAGGCCTGGCGCATGTTTTGTGATGTGACGATAGCAGTGCTGCAGCGAAAGGGGAAGATTGCGGCAAATTTAACAACATTTTCTCTTAAATAATAGCGGTGTGAAAAAAGCCGGAGACTAGGCAATTCTGAAAAAGCAATGCACTTCTAGTGTGACGTCACTACCTTCAGTGCCCTAGCCTTTCTAAAGATAGCCGTGCCTTTCCGCGATAACGATAAATCATTATGGCTTTTTATAACAATTAATTTAAATAAACTTATTTTCGTCTTGTCAAACCTAGTCATACCTAGCCCATTTTGTTCGTAGGACTTTACTTATCGATTTATATTAAAAAAATTCAATTCCGCGATCACGAGCCTTTCGATGTCACCTACTCTCGGAACAGTGCTGAACAGCTGAGCAGCATAGAAGTGTTACCTAGCTGAGATCAGCTTAACACCCAGGCTGTTGATTTAATGTCGTATGTAATTATGAGCCATTGGGAAAAGAAAAGGTGTAGTTTTATTAAAAACTACATGGTAAATAAAAGAAAAAAATTTAGATATAAAAGCTAAAATTAAAAACTTATTTATGATAAAAGATTAAAGTTAAGTCTTTAATCAAAGTTAAAGATGTTAGTAGAATAATTAAGTTTAGGTATAGCTGTACCTGCATGAATTACTATAAAAATAGATAAAAAATGTGAAAAAGAATTAAAATTAGCACTTGTTCAGGAAAAGTAGCAAAGGCCGCTTAACAAACAAAGGCACTTATCAGGGTAATATAGCTATTTATATATGGTATATTTTATGATAATGATAATGATAATAATATTATAAAACAATGCAATTACATTCCTTCCCGGATTATCATATTCTGACACGTTTTTAAAGTTCCATCAAAATAAATCTGGTGTGTAATTTATTTACAGAAGATAACATAAAATTTCAGATGTTATGCAAAATACAGGATTTGCATAAATGAATGTCAGGATTTTAAAATTTTATAGTTTCAAAACTATTGCACTTATTATAATAAGTGATAAGGACATTGTGCCTAAATGAGACGTGATTCCCCATAATTTTGCACATTTAGGGTATGTTTGACATTTTATTATATATATATATATATATATATATATATATATATATATAGTAGATTAATTTTAACAGAATTATTCTAATAGGTAAATAAATCGTATTAGATGTAAATCTCCAACTGGGCGAAAATTGTCCGGACCAGGATTCGAACCAGGGATTCAGCCAAGAGGTCCTTGGTTCGAATCCTGGTCCGGACATTTTTCGCCAAGTTGGAGATTTACATCTAATATGATTTATTTACCAATTAGAATAATTGTGTTAAAATTAATCTAGTATAATTTCGTTTCCAGATATTTCTGGAGTTCCAATTCCTGAGATTTATTCTGTTGAGCTGAACCAGGTTTCAGACCAGATGTTATAATCATAAGGTTAGCTGTGTGAAGAAGTTCCACCAGATTCATCCGGGATAGCTCAGATGGCAGATCACTGGCGGCTTCAGCCAGGAAGTCCGTGGTTCGAATCCTGGTCCGGACATTTTTCGCCCAGTTACAGATTTACATCTAATATAGTATAGGGGAGACTAGGGAGGGTTGACCATACGGGAGGCTTGACCCACTTATCAGTTTTCATATTTAAAATAATTTCAGAGTTTTACCAATAGGTGTCAACCAAAGCTATTGGAATGCTCAAACAACAGTCTTTGTTTAATACAGCTAATCGAAATAGGTGTGGAAAAATCAAATGGGGAGCGTTTTCAACCTAAAAAGTGCATTTTTTAGAAATAATTTGTAAGCTTTTTTCAGATAAAATATATCATACAAATTTCAGTAAGTAGGTTTAAAGTAATGCAGAAATAACGAGCTTTCATTCCGGGCATAAAGATTGCACCGTAAGTTAGGCTTAACATAACAATATGCCATTATTTAGAAAAGTGGTATGTGGGGAGGTTTGACCAGATGATCAAGGCGCCCTTAATTAAGTGGTTTTGGCAATCCGTTTATTATACACTGTGCATAATGAAAAGGGTTATATATAAAAAATAATATATATTTATCCTGTAAAGCTACTGTAAAATGGGGTGATGGAAAAGAAAGTGTTTGAAACTGCTTAAAGAAAGATGTAAAAAATTACTTTAGTATCCACTGCAAGAAAATGCTTAATGAAATATAAATGGGAAAGTTGATAGGAACTTTTCTCCATCTAAATATTACTTAAAATAGGTAAATAGAAACAGTGGAAAATAATAGAAAGTATGAAAACAGCAGTCTTAACCATTTCAGGGACAATGGCATGTTTATGAAACCACTTAATTTTAATTCCCAAACGCCAGAATGATACCAGAATTTTACTAAAATGTTTTCCATTTAATATGTATGTGAAATATAGCCCTTTTCTTATTTACAAATAAATTTGTTCGTAAATTCCGGTGCCAGTCATTTATTTCAACATTTTAGTACTGAAAGTACTTTGCTCCTTAAAGGCCTAAACGATGTTAATAATAAGTTAAGTGCAGAATGCGGCTGCAAAAGAAAATAGCATTGATCGAAAAACTTCAGGAAGGCATGTAGACAAATTTCACCAGGATGAATAAAGTTAGATGAAGCCAAACTATGTGACAACTATGTTGTTAGGTCGAGTGTCACAAAAAGTAGGACAAGGAGACAAAAAAAAGGCGGGACAGTGTTTCCTAAATCCAGGCATATTCATACATGAAACTCTATGAAAACGGAACCTGTCTCTACCGGAATATTGTCTTAAATGTTAAAATTTCATTTTCCCTGCTGTACAATTATATATGCTTAGACAAAATCATGTTTAAAACAAATGTTTTCTCCTATGACTTGCGATTGCGTCAAAACAGTTTTTTTAAGTGTCATGTTTTCAAAAATATTTTTTTAATAATTAAAGCATGTAGCATAAAGTTATTCTGTTTTTTTTTTAAACTGATTTTATTCTCTTCTCAAATATTGCAATATAATACAAAGTGGGTCAAGTCTCCCATATAGTGGGTCAACCCTCCCGTATGTGGGGAGCCTTGACCCATTATTTTGTCATGAATAAAATAACTCATTTTTCAAATTTCTTATATATTACACTTATGTAGCAATTTTATTTTGATAACTGATTGTATAACGAATAAAATGATATACAAAACTTTATTCAGCGTTCAATATTTAAAAAATAAAAAATCATTTTGTAAAAGGTGGGTCAACCCTCCCTAGTCTCCCCTATATATAGTTAATCAAGCAGAAAATCATTGAATACTGAGCCTTTAGTTCATAAGTAACTTGTTTTGTACAATTTGAATCATTATCTGTAAACAATAACAAAGCAAACAATATACGATTGTCGCATATACAGTAGTGAAAACCTAATTGAGATGGCTAAAGTACCTAAATGTGACAATCCATTTTATGCATCTCAGTTCATCTAAAATTATTCATTTTATTGCTACCATTTTAGAAGTACTTAATAAAAAGCTAAAAAACTCGAAATTGAAACTTGAAACGCTGATTATTACGTAACATATTAATAACTTAATTTAATAACAACTTAACTTAAAAAACCCCTTTGAGATGCATATTATTGAATATATTATAATTAAATAACGAAGGCTTCTACAGTCATATTTCAGTTTAACTTTGACCGTGTTTAAAAGAATAAGTAACAAATGAATGACCAATACAACATGAATTGCACCAAAGTAATGTTTATTACTGTATTCAAGCAATTCATGAATCCAGATCAGAGGAAAGACTCCTCTGATCTTCCCATCTGATGATGACTGTCATAATGCAGTTGAAAGCTCTTGGGATTTTTAACATCTTTTGACGTTTTTTTATGACCTTTTTGTGCATATTTTAACACCTTTTAAGTAAATTATATAAAAATTTTAATCTCGCATATTTCATTAAGTATTTTTAGGTTACAAATGTTGACCGTGTAACACGATAAATATATAATCTGTAATAAAGCTCTTTTCACACAATTTGCAGTTTTATACTTTCAAAGTACCTACCTAGGGGAGGAGCGACCTGTATTCGTGCCGCGAAAGGTGCTAAGACTCGGGGATTATTCTCACCAGTAAATTTTTATTGCAAATTTTACCTTTTTTAATCCGAACATTTTCCCGATTCAATCAGGCAAAAATTTCTGTTTTAAAAAAGCGGTGATTAAGGATTAAAGATTCTGTAAAAAACGCTCGTCCCGAAGGGGTTAATGCAGCACTCATGCTTTTTAAAGTTTTTTGAGTGTTTTTGTCAATAGTGGTTCATAAGCAAGATCTTTGATGTAACTCTACAAAAGAAATCACATGGCGTAAGATCCGGGGATCTTGGTAGCCATGTATATAAAGGTAAATAATAGTTTCATCAACGATTATCAATTCAGCGTTGAGTGACGCCAAAGAAAATTTCGAATCTTTTTCTTTATTTCCATATATTATTTGTTATAATACAAGTAATAGTTTAGAGTATTTTTTTTTTTAATCCGGTCAGTCATATGTGGTAACCCTACTCTGTACTTTACATGATCTCTAAAGAACGTCTAATTTTATGAAGAAAACATTTTTCAAACATAAATCTCTGGATATATTTTATGTTGTTGGTACAGTCGTGGAAAAAGAGTATACACCCCTTATTAAATCCGCAAGTAATTATAATAGAAGAAAGTTACTAGTACCAAACGACTGAAAATAATGTCTGCATTTAAATGATGTATATAAAATTTTCTTAAGAATTCATCTACAAATCAAAACCAGACCAAACTTTGTATTTTTCAATGGCAACACCCAATTTTGACACTATATTTTAAATCTTCGGTTCAAACTATGCCTAGATATGAAATTTCAAGTCATTTGGATGATAAGTTGTTGATTATAAACTTTCAAAATTTAGAGCTTCTAATGTTAAATTACATTTTCATATTTTTATTAATATATACTGAAATTTTTAATCCTAATGTGATAATTTTTCTGTGTGGTTATAATACTAAACATCACAAAGATAAATATATTGAATCTGTAATTTTAAAAATTTAGAATATGGATTATAAAATTAATATTCGAAAAAAATATGAATTGCAACCTACAAATCTTTTTGATAGATTTATATTTATTATGTCCTGTTTTATGCAAATTCTCAATTTCAAATTTTTCTTCCTAGTAGTTTTCGAATTATACTTAAGAAATATCAAAATGATGGTTTAAGGGGCCGTCTATGATGAGCCGAAAAGCATAATTTGAAAAAAAATATATTTTACTCATTTTTTTTAAACGTTTGTGTTAACAATAGTCTAAACATATTATGCGAGTGAAATGGTACAATTGGCAAGAAATAACACTTTACTAGAAGTGAAATAGTCATTCTATAGCATTTCAGCAATCGAGGTCGGAACTTCAATTTCGATACAGTCCCCAAAATAGGCTCGTTTTTAAATAATTAATTTATCAGAAACTAATCACACGAATTTAATGAAAATTTGGATTTAAGCTATTTGAAGGGTGTAGAATTTATTTATGTTGTCAAATTTGGGTATTGCTATTGAAAAAAAAACAAAGTTTCGGTTCGTTTTGATATGCAGATGGCCCCTTAAGCAACTTTTATATGCATAATTTAAAAATGGACTTCATTTCCAATCGTTTGGTACCAATAACATTCTTCTATAATAATTTGTTGCAGAGTTGGTAATGGCTGTTTACCTTTTTTTTTCACGACTGTACCACAAATTTTAAAGAACAGCTGTTTGTCTTATTCTTGACAAGGTACCAGACATTCGTAATTACAAAAATATTTGAATATATTGGTAAGGAGGTTAGATGTTACTTATTGATGGTTAAATTTTAAGTGATTCATAAGTGCATCACTGTGCAGTATATTGTTAACCTTTCGCTGCGCAACCCGAGATATGCTCGGGCATGCATTTTTCTGTCCAATTAAAACTATTTAGTTATTTTCACCAGTGATTTTTTAGCGGAAACTTTGTCTGATTTAATCAGGACATTTTCCCCGATTACCATATTCAAAAATTTCTGCTTTAAAGAACCAGTGATAAAAGATTAGAAATTGTGTAAAAGACGATCATCGCGACGAATTACTTACGCAGCGAGAGGATTAAACACTAAGATTTTTTTATTATTATTACAAAAGTTTTTTACTTTAAAAATGAACTTTAATCATTTCCAAATTTACAAAACATTTCTTGGCTAATATTATAATTTTTTTTATGAAGTATAGAGTTATCATTTATTATGATTGTAATAACAATATATTTGGTGTTCCACAGTAACCCTTATCGGTGCTATATAACTTCCCATGTGAGATCGAGCAGTACCTGTTACACAATTTTTATTAGGTTGGCACAACTTTTTTTTAAAGAAACTCTTTTACTTGTACTTAGAAAACATGCGAAAGAGAAATGTAATACAAAATTTATTTTTAAATATAGTGGTGCAGGAAGAATATAAAATAAAACCTTGCATAACAAGCTAGCGCACGCTAAGGATTAATAATTCAAGCAGCATTATCTCACTTATCATGGGATAATGTACTTTACAGTTTCGTCTAGGATTTAATACTTTTATTTGGAGTTTTTAGATTCTTTTGCTAAAAAACTGGAACTCGTTCTATAAATGGATCGTGGGTAATATATGACTCTATGCTAAGTTACCGTTAGCATAGCTGCCAACTTTTACGCTTTTTTCATACCATTAAAATTTTATAGAAAATATTGTCTTATTCAATCGCCAAAATTTCAAGATTAAACAAGGTGAAAATCTGTTCAGAATTTTAGTGGTAGCTAAAAAGCGTAAACGTTGGCAGCTATGCCGTAAAGGTATGTTTTTGTAATCTGTGACATTTCACAATCTTTTCACTTGGCACCGTTCATATAAACTTGCAACCTTATCTCTTAGACAGTGTTGTCATTCTTTTTAGCAGTCCCGCACAAAGTACATAAAAAAAAAAATTGGCCAAATGTCAGTTTTCTTACAGCTGGCATAAAACGATATTAAATTGTGCGATGGGATTTGGAATAATTAGCTAATTAAAGTTCTGAAAATCGCGTTTATGTTATTCACTCTACCCGCATAGCGAGATGTTTGAAAAAAGGGAAAAGTAAAAAAAAAAGAGAGGGGGTGGAGAAAAAACACAACAGAAATGAAGAAACACCTAAAGAAAGAAATAAGGAAAAAAGAATGGCAGAAAAAAAAGAAACACCTTGCTAAAACTTATTTTCTCGACATCATTTTTTTTTTTTTTTTTTTACAAGAAATGGAACTCTGCTCAGCGGGATACAGACAAACTTTGTGTGTGTGGAAAGGGGTGAACGTAAAATTAATTGTGAAAATTCACTTATAAACGTCAATAATAAAAAAATCTGAATTCTTCCAAGAAACCTTTTGATGCTTCCACTCCCTGAATTTATCACTCAATGCATAAATCAATTTGTTTGTAATTATTTTCGCACTACACTCGCAGAAAATAGCATATTTATCAAAGTTTTGATGTTTAAGGGGACGGTGGAGCTTAAAATCCTTAAAAATAATTTTTTTTCATTTTTGTAAATTTCAACTTAAATATTATTCAAGGGTACATTATATACATTATGGCATGCATTTATCACAAAAAAAAAAAAATAAAAAAAAAATTTATTTTTGAGAAAAAAATGGAATTTTACGCGTCGTCTTAGAAATCTTCGAAATGCCCCATGCGTCTTCCATATCAATGAAATTCCCCAATATTTTTTTATAAAAGTTTGATTTATATATAGAAATGAAATAGAGCATCGAATTTTATATATTTGGTAATTTTTATATATTTTTACCTTTATATAAAGGTAAAAAAAAAAAATCAAAATTTCAAAATTTTTCAAAAAAAATTTTTTTAACCTTTAAATTCAAATATATAAAATTCGATGCTCTATTTTATTTCTATATATAAATCAAACTTTTATAAAAAAAAATATTGGGGATTTTCATTGATATGGAACGCGCAGGGGGCACTTCGAAGATTTCTAAGACGACGCGTAAAATTCCATTTTTTTTCTCAAAAATAAATTTTTTTTTTTTAATGTTTTTGTGATAAATGCATGTTATAATGTATATAATGTACCCTTGAATAATATTTAAGTTGAAATTTACAAAAATAAAAAAAAATATTTTTAAGGATTTTAAACTCCAGAGACTAAACTTAAGAGAAATTCAACGACAACTGCCCGTGGGTTCAGTTGACAATATTGATTGCTTGGCTTCCAAGACTTTTTGAAAGTATGAGGCATACTTTTTTTAACCACTTGAGGGGCAACTGATTGTGATCTTGAATGTTGAACTCGCACCGGAATCTTTGAAAAATTTTATTTCAAAATAAGAAACGACTTTTTCCACCAAAATTAGAAAAGTAAAATTTAATAATTTTTTTCTGCTGCAAATCTTCATTAATCGTTGGTGGGATAATGGAGTTAGGAGACGTATAGTGTATTGTCTGCCAGTTGCGAGTGAAGTAACTGAAGAAGTTGTCACAAGATGGCGGCTGTTGTTTTTTTTTTACTAGCCCTTGAATGACAAACTCCCTCCCTATGAGGCAGGATCATTCCATTTTTTTAGCAGGTGGGGAAAGGTAGGGTGTGATCGCGGCGTGCGGTACGAAGGGAATGAATGTAGTAGGAACCGATAGGATCCGTATTTGCCACGTTTTGATATTTTGATTAAGCCTGCGCTATGTCTAACTATTTGATAACCAAAAGGCCTTTTTCAAGGCCAACTTCGACTAATTTTGATGACGACTCGGAACAGATTTTGGCTAACGATTATAGGAATAAAATATTGACCTCAAAAAATAATGAGGGGGGAGGGGAGGCACAAATGACACAATTTTAAGATAGTTTAAAGTTAAAGAATTATGAAATCTAATACAAAACAATTCAGTAATATGGCTTTAGATACGTTACTTACTTTTATTTTTCACCAATTTTAAGATAGTTTAAAGTTAAAGAATTATGAAATCGAATTCGAAAACATTTTAGTAATCTGCTTTAGATACTTTACTTACTTTTATTTTTCGCCAAAAAAGCAAAATTTAGCTAAATCTTGTTCCAATTGCATTTCTGTAGTTACATGATTTTAGCAAGGATACGCTATCACTGCAGCTAAACTAGATAACATTAGTGAGATTTGAATTTTAAAAATCCGATTTCAATAATAAGAAAAAAATTATTTTCTCTTATTTTATTTAATAACCAAATAATAAATAAAACAAAACAAAAATGATATCTTCAATGTTCCGCTATTGTATTTTAATTTGAAATTGATAGATGGAGCCACCATTTCAATTGACTGCTCTACCTTTCCCCACCTGCCAAAGAAATGGAATGATCCTGTCTCATAGATGAGCTGTTAATTCCCAAATTGGCTCAACCGAGCCCAGCAATCTGATTGGCTAAAACTGATATTTATATAGTAGATAATTATATTTATTTTCTTATGAAGTAGTGTAATGTGAAAGAGAATGCAATTATAACGACTTAAATTGATTTATTTTGTTAAATATGATCAAAATCACAGTAAAGTAATCCAAAATATTAATATTAACAAAGGATCAGATTGCTGAGATCAGATGAGCCAATTTGGGAATTAACGGCTCGTGTCTCATAGGGAGGGAGTTTGTCATTGAAAGGCTAGTGTTTTTTTTTTACATCGGATCAACATTTTCTGATTACCGCCAGGTTAAACGTCCCACCAGTAAATTTGAATAGATTTTTTTTTCTTATTTAAGAGTCTTATTCATAGCATGTTCTCAAAAATATGTTAAAAATTTATTTATATTATTTTTCTGGTGTCAGTTTCTCCATGTATTATAATCTTTTTTACTGACACTGACAGGAGGTTGTCTTGGTTGTCTCAATATGGCGGAAACGCAGGCCTGACTACCGCCACATTAAACTTCCACCAGTAAAAATTAATATCTGTTTCTTACATTATTTAGGACTGAAATTTTGCATAAGCATTTAAGGGGTCTCAGGACTCTTAAAGCTTTCAAATTTTCGAAATTTAAATTTTTTTAGATGTTAAACTCCTATCTTTTCTGAACATTTTGATATAATTGTTTCATTGAAATTCCAATTGGAACTGAAGTTATGGCTTTTGCATTTATACACGTTCAATAGCTGAAGC
Source organism: Maratus speciosus (assembly GCA_963932465.1). NCBI lineage: Eukaryota > Metazoa > Arthropoda > Arachnida > Araneae > Salticidae > Maratus > Maratus speciosus. The sequence goes on along the minus strand of OZ010799.1, from coordinate 369,955,807 downwards.
GTCGTTTTGGAAACTTTGAAGCCATTTTTCTCCAAACGACGTTTTTGGGCATAACGCGCACGATATCTCAAAAACTTGAGAATAATTTTTCATGAAATTTTCAAAACGTATGTTTCATGTTAGTCTGTATAAACTGAACCTAAAATTTCCTTTTTATTGTTCAAAACAATATTTTTTTAGGTAATTATACTGTTGAAATTTTCTTAATTTTGCATTAGCTAAATACAATTTTGTATTAAAAATATAAAAAAGCTTTAAATACAAATTTATTTAGGTTCAGGGTAACTATTACAATCTGTAGCTTAAATAAGCACCAAAATTTTCATTCCTGTTACAATACGTATTTTGTAATCGTGCGCGTAAGCTGTTATGACGATTTTTTGCTCGTCAAATGTCTAACAGTTTGGAGCCCCTGTAAATGCCAATTCTGCGTCTTATAATTTTTTAAATGCATGGAATGAAAGAACAGACTTATATATTTCATTCCAATTAAAATTGTGTCTTAAAATAAAATACATTTTAAGATATTAAATATTGAAAATGGTCTTTTTTTTCACTTTTTCCAATTTTAAGAGTCCTGAGACCCCTTAAGCAAGCAGAAAATTTCTATTTAAATTCACTGGTGGAAGTTTCCCTGGGTGGTAATCAACCCCTGCATAAGCGGTTGCAGTTGAAATTTCACTATTTTAAGGATATGTCAGTTCCTCTTTATTAATAATTCCCTGCGTGGAATATGCTCCTCAAGGGGTTAAATATGATGTAAAATTAATCGCAGCCCTTCCCCTAACAGATCTCTTAATTACGAAAATTCATCCTGTCCAAGCAATCACTATATCTGGAGTATGCATTGTACTTTACAAAAATATAGTAAAGATCATTTTATTTATGTAAGTATGAAGATGCGAAAATTTCGTGATAGAATTAATGGACATGAAGTAAATCTCAGATTAAATAGACCCCATACTGCGTTATCAAAATTAGCTCAAACACAACCTATAAAAGCAGACTTTAATAAATCCAAAATTATCTTTCGTACTAGAAAGCTATTGTAAAAGAATCAATTGAAATAATTTCTAATGAATATATTGCGCGTAAAGATGCACTATCATAAGATATAAATGAAGTTTGCAAATAATTGCTGCATAATAAATGAAAGCTCCTTTTTTTTGGAAATTTGAATAGCTTTTTTATTTATTGTTGTTAACACATACATCTGACTTGTGTGCTTGACATCTAGGTCCGCTTATAAGTCATCGTCAATATACAGGGACGAGATAGCACAATGAAATTTACAGCACAGAGAAATTACATCCGGGAGCTCCACAAAGAGTGTGCAATGGAGCCAGCGAGAGTCGAACTCGCAGACCTCTGCCGCTCTCAATGCTTGGCGGCTGGCAGCGGGGTGTCCTAACCGCTCGGCCACCGAGGCCCCTTGAATAGCTTTATCTGGCATCTTATCTGCCGTACAACCTTCAAATTACAATTATCTCTTCTAGACGATTCTCGAATAAGCGCAAAGAAAATTAATAACAACATTTTAAAACCCGCTGATGACGGCCGTGTGATGACTGAAAACGTTTTGGATTTTTAATGATTTTTAATGTATTTTTAAGATATTTCTAATGTATTTTAAATAATTTTATATTATATGTATGAACTTGCAAGTAATTTTAGTACATTTATTTGTGCTTTTTTTACATGAAACCTCATTTTTAACTGTACCCTTTATCTTTTATTGACCTTTTATTGTTCTTTAATTATATCTTTTATATTTCTCATTAATTTTGATCAAATATTAAAGTATAAAATATTTTGTAAACTATATCATATTTTATTCAATTAAATTATAAAATCAAGTGCATTTTACAGTCATAAATATTAAAACAAAATTCTTTTCTAATATTAATCCAAGGGTTAATTTTAGCTGCGATATAAACTACAGTGCAACAGAAGAAAAATATTGATAATCTACGGAACTTATTTCAGATATACAGAGGATGTTAATCCATTAACCGCCAAAACTACAAAATAGGAAGTTTCAAATTTCTTCATGAAAGTCGTTTGCCACCACAAATTCAGAAAGTTTATTTTCGCTTTATTAAAACAGCAAAATAACTGCCAATAAACAAGGGAATATTTTTAATTCTAAAATCAGGGTTCGTACGGGTGCGTGAATTTCATGGCTATGAAATTATTCGGTACCAGTATTTTCTTATGGAAAATTTCTGCTGAAATAAGGTAAAATTTCTCCCGTTTAAACTAGATTTATTTTTCTATAAAAAGATTCTGATATTGGTCCTTGAAAATAACGGTACCCGTACGAACCCTGTAAAATAGTGTTGGCTAAATAATTTATTTAAGCATGAGCAATTACTTTGACCGTTGCGTCAAAGCAACACCAGCGGGTAATAGGTTAACATATTTTTGAATCGATTTTGACTTATTCTATAATTTAAATTTAAAGAAAAAAAATTATATGGGATCAATTCGGACCGCTCTAAAGTCTCATTTCACGTTTTAAGAGAAAATCTCCCCCGCCACCCCAAGAACAATCGAAAAATCTTTAAACAACTCTATAGGAACTGTAAACAAAATTATAAAATCGAATTAAAAACTATTAAAAAACTATTAATTAAAACTACAAGTAAAAATTAAATTTTAAAAATCAAAAAAACCCGACTGCGTAAAAAGCGAACTAATTAATTATTCTTCATCAATGTGATACTATTTTTTATATTACTTACATATTTTTTTAATCATATAAATAAAAACATACATTTATTTTACTTAAATAGGTGTCACAAATAAAAATCAAAATATGTTGACATGTTTCGGTTCAATAGTAAAAACCGTATTCATAACACACACATAATCAATAGAAATGAATGACACTGGTTACCAAAAAATAATCTAAAAACCAAAAATATATAAAAATTGCAAACACTGCGCCCTCTATGATCTCAAATAGCCTACGCTACCGCGGCTCCCTCTACCAGATTCACTCTTTAAGTATTTATTAAGGAATTCCAACCATAAAATTGGAATATCAAAGGAAAAAGAATCATTACACACAGTATCCCTCCTAGAATATATCTCAATAGATTCACGGATGATTGACTTGCGGTATAAACTCGAAACGAACACTAATCTACTATCCCTGAAACAAATATTAACCCCCCTCTTTAAAAACAGCCTTGATAACGCACTCTTATCCCTACTAAATTGTATATCAGATTCATGCACTCTCCTCCTTATCCCAAACTTCCTACCTGTCATACCAATATAATAATTAATATCCCCCCTTCATTCTCATATGGAATTTCATACACCCCTGCGAGATCATCCTGTGCAACCGGATCAAAAGGTCTGTACAGAAGATGTTTCAATTTGGGAGGTAGTTTAGCAACTAATTCTAACTTAAACTTCATTAATTTACTTTTACGTCTCTCAAAATTACCCTTTATATATGGAAACGATAACCTTTTAAATCTACTAACCTCCCCCTTCTCGCACGCCTTATCAACCAAAGTGCCACTAACCTGTGAATGACCTTTACACTTATACGTATTTTTTTTTTATTTACTTGTATGATGACTTTTAAGTTGTGTTTAATTGTTAGTTCCTATCTATAAACACTGTTTTGATGTGGCCTATAGATGTCTATGAAGGTTAGAGTTGCAGCAAAGCTGTAGATCCTACCTACACAACTTTCAGGTTGTTTAATATTTAAACGGAGCTTCTGATTGTAAAATAGTCAATGAAACATCGTCTTCATTTTGAAAGACCTATCTAATGATATGCCATTCAATAGGGTGCGTAAAAAAAGTTTTTCGTCTCTACCACCATTTTGTATTTTACGGCCGCCATTTTGAATTTATAAAAACAAAACCTAGCCTATAACCATTGGACGGTTAAGACGAATCAATAGAGACCTCATTCATTGAAATCTACCCAACCGTTGGGATGTTTCGAGGGTATAAAGAAATCCACTTACCCAGATACGCGTGAAACAAATAACACTTCTTGGCAGTCGGGTAAAAAAGCATGATGTGTATCGCCTAATACGAAAACATGTTTCTCAGCGTAGTACTATTTGCAGAACATTATTGTGAGAAAAAAGGAAAATATGTAATTACAATTGATGAGAGTTGGACCTATTTATATCTGATTGCAATGGAAAAAGATCGATTTACTACCGAAAAAGAGGAGAAAATGACCTAAAATGTTGGTTTTAAGATTCGCTAAAGATTTTATAATTATTGTTGGATTCTCTTCTAACAAAAAACTTAAAACAAGGAAAGTGGAAAAAATTCAAAATTCACTCCGATTCCAATCAGAAATATCTTTTAACATCTGCTTTCAAGGAAGATATTCGATCATTTTACCCAAACTCAAACAATCTTCAGTGTTGCCAGGTGTACAGCGTAAATCGAGACTCCAAATTCTCTGGGCACCAGTATTCTAAAATAATTTTATTTGCCTGATCTAATTGAAGAATTTTCTTAGATTAAACGTGTCGAAATAAACTATAAGATATTAGTGGTGTCCAGAGCATTTGTTTTCCCGATTTACTCGGAACACCTGGCAGCGCCAGCTAATGGAGTTATGAATAAAGGGGAGGAGACATATAGTGCACTATCTACCAGTTGCAAGTGAAGTAACTGAGGAGGTTGTCACAAGATGGCGACTGCTTTTTTTAAACCAAATCTTCAGTTTCCGATTACCGTCAGGGCAAACATCTCACCAGTAAAATTGAATACAAAATTTTGTCTTAGTTAAGCATCTTATTCATGGAATTTTTTCTCAAAAATATCATAGAATGTCTGTCAATGAAAATGTCTGTCAATGTCAATGAAAACAAATGTCTGTTTGTTTTTACTGGTGCCTTGTAAAATTGTCAGTTTGTTTCCCTGGTTGTCACAATAAGGCGGAAACGCAGGGCCTAACTAGCGCCAAATACAGTCCTACCAGTAAAAATAAAAATCTGTTTCTACCATTATTTACGACTGAAATTTTGCAATAATAAGGCGTTTAAATAAGCTGAAAATTTCTATATAAATCTATTGGTGGAAGTTTCCACCGGCGGTAAACAACTCCTGCGATAGCGGTTACAGTTGAAGCTTCACTATTTTAAGGCTATGTCAGTTTCTGTTTATTCTTAGTTCCATGCGCTATCTACTTTCCATCAGGATAAGGTTACGAGCCATACTTCTAAATCTACTGCTATATTTTTAGAAAAAAAAATGAGAAATGAATCTTTTTTAAAGGCATCCCACGCAAGTCCCCTAACATGTCTCCTATAAATTACTCGGTATTGGGCTTTTAAAACGTGCTCTTTATAAGTAGCATCGTAAAATATTGGATGGAATCTGGAAGATTGTTGTTGAGAAGCCGAAGAAAATCAACCTTGATATTTTAAGTAAAGCTCTTTATCTTGGAAATGAAGATGTAATAGGATAGTTCTACAAAAAGGCTATCAGATTGAACATATAGAACAAAACTATCATCTTTGTATATATATTTCTTTTTCTAAAATCGTTACAAAAATGTGTGAACATGTTTTTACTTTAAATTGGAATTTGATTCATTTACAAAATTATAATATACCTTTAAAATAATCTATGTACTTAATAATTTTTCTGTCAATATATCAGAATATTCCATTAAATGGAAATATCATAGTCCTAGTGAGAATAATACATACAATTCTGAAAGATGGCTACCTTCTAAGACGAAAATTTATGAAATGATTTTTTTCCTTATGATTCCGTCCTAAAATGTTTTTCATTATATATATCCAGAGCTGCCAAGTCTCCGGCTTTTTGGATACCAGTATTTTAATACATAAAAAATTGTTTTATTTAATTAGAACAATTGGCCGATTTAAAGGAACAACATTTTTTCTAAAATAATAGTGGTGTGCAAAAAGCCGGAGACTTGACAATTCTGTATATCCTTATGTTTAAATAAAGTGGATTTAATTTTCATTAAACAACTGTACTTTTTAAAATTTTAAATACAATATTTAATTTATATTTTGAAATATAATTTAATGAAAATCATTCATATTTATTAACGGACATCTAAGCTAAGAATTTATATAATATCAGTAATATACAGTAATAATCTAATAACAGTAATATACTTTATTATTAAGTTTGATAATAATAATAATATAAGCAAAATGGAGTCAGATAAACACCAGTATATTCTTAGAGAAAAATTTGACTTTGTCAATCACGCGGTTATATAAGTCGAGTTTTTTTACATAACGGTATTGGTATTTCATTAAAAAGTGTAGGAACCCTGTAATAATAAAATATTTCGAGTAAAAAATGTAACCAGATCTGATTTAGAAATGATTTTGTTTCTCTTAAGAGTTAAATGTGCTTACTTTCTGTTTACTAAATTTTTCTTACGTGTACACTTTTAAATAAAAGATTTAGTTAATAATTTCACTTATCAATAAAAAAATCGTTTGACAGAATTAATTAAAATTCAATAACAGGTAGTTAAGTTAAGAATTACTATAACATATTACAAATTTATTTGATAAAAGAGCCTTTTTTAAAGTTATCAGGGTTGATTTTGTTTCACTTCTCGACCATAATTTTCCGGAGTCCATCCAATGTTTCAGGATGCCGCTTATAAAAAGCTTGTTTTAAAAGACCAAATGCACATTAATCCTTAGAAAATATGTTAGGAGACTTGGGTGAATTGAAATTATGAAAGTAATACATATGCTATATTAAAAAGAACCATGCTTTCTTATTAAGTTCAAAAGAGCAAATGTACAGAGTAAAAAACATACTGAAATTTGTTTCGGGTATGTATTCATGCAAGTTATTTTGGGACTTAACTCGAAACATTTGTTTATAATTATAAAATCATTTTTACAAAATTTAACTTAATTCAGTTTTAATATCGAATCTAAGTACTTTTATTAACCCTTCGCGGTTGAAGTACTTCTCCAAGGTACAGCATCTCTTACTATTCGGTTAGTACCGCTTTTTTTAAAGTAACATTTTTATTTGTATTTTGACAAAAGTGCGCAGGAAAAATTTATTCAAAACTTACTTGTACTTTTAAAATGTAGTTGTGCGAATAGAATATAGAAATAAATAAATAAAAAAATAAATCATGTAATATAAAGTTTGGGTGGCTGTTTGCCGGCACTCGACCGCAAAGGTTTAATTAAATGAAAAAAAAATTCATTTGTAATCAATTTTTCCTATTAAATGTTAATTCAGCTTAGCTTCCACTGTAATAATTTACAATATTTAATAATGTCATACATTAAATAATAAAATCATTCGAAAAAACTTATTAAATTTCAATGACAGATATTATATAAAATTCAGTTAAAATGAGTAACACAGGCTTCTCATCTGGTCTGTTTTGTTGTTGTTGTTGTTGTTTTTTTAACACTTTTTTTTTCAAAAAATAAAAATAAATAAATAAATCTTTTTAGATTTTTGTTACAAATTACGAGAAAACTACAAGAAAAGCAAATTTTATTGTAGATGTTGTAAAAACCTACTATGAAAAATTTTCTGAATAAATACTAGTATTGAAAAAACAGGCCAGTGGGAGCGCTGAGCAACAGATTGGGTAATTCCGGGATTTATGCCGCACTTTTTTTTGAACTTGTATATAAAGTACCATGGTGGACATAAAATAAAAAAAAAATCATGCTGTGCCATTTAATGTTAAATATACAACGCGTGTAGTGCGACAAAAATATTCAAAACAAATTATTAATAATTTGTAACATTTTTTTTCTAAAACATTGCACTGCGGCGGGTCACACGCATATTCAGGTTGAGACGCCGCACTTGTGCGGTAGCTATTCCGCGCTTATAATAAGAACAGAATGAAATTATAAATAAAAATATTTAAAAAAAATTCATATCTGGACTATAATTAACGATGTAATAATAAAATGAAACTAAATGAGTAAAATGAAACGTATTAGTAGATTCAAATCAAAAATTGCTGCCTACTTTCACTATTAAAATTATCGACTTATTTTTTTACATTAAATTTTAATTATTATTTCAGCAACAACGTAATATCAATGTATTAGAAAGGGAAAAGAAAAAAAGTTAAATTGTGTTTACATAATTTATTTGCAGTGTTGCCAGATAGTCGAAAGTCAATTTCCCCAAAATTTCTGAAATTTTCCACAAATTAGCGTTTTTTTTTCCCGAAAAAGTCCACAAAGCAGTTTTTACTCGAAAAAGTAAATTTTCATCTTTCAATTTTTCACTATAATTTTTTTTAACTAATTTAAACTCAAAAATTTTCCCCAAATCAAACACTTTTTTGAAAAAATTCCCCATTTACAAAAAATAAGCATTTTTGACAGAATTTTGCATGCACATTCGCAACTAAATGAAGAGAATAAGAGATACATTTTACACTTGTTTTTTAAATTGTTGTCAGTCGATGATGCTGGCCTACTATTATGTTAGCTCTATCTACGCTTATGCCAATAACTTTTTCAAGGTTTAGACCACCTCTAATCAGTTGGAACTTGAATGAATCTGAGATGGTGTTGGCATCATCTGTTTCTATCTGACTTAACCTATAAAACTTTGTTTTCAGTTTTTTGTTTTCCCTAGTGAAGTAGTTAATCGTAATTCGAAGCACCTTCGTTGTATCACTGTGCTTCGTCAATAATAAAAGAAAAATACCGGGTGTTCTAAAAAGGACTGACTGATTTTAAAATTCAATAACTTGCAAACGGTGATAGATATTTAAAAAATTCTTGCAGGAGGGTTATGCATAAGGTCAAAAGTTTTTTTACAGTGATTTTCGATTTTAGTTCGAATTACAAACAATAGATGGCGCTGCGATCAATATACGCTAAATTCAGGCTCGATTTTTGGTACTTCGGGACCCACTCAATACATTTCATCCTCCTACTTCCGCATGGAAGAAGTGAAAGGCCAAAAAATTGAGCCTGTATTTAGCGCCTGTTGCTTACAGCGCCATCTATTGTTTATAATTCGAACTAAAATCGAAAATCACTGTAAAAAAACTTTTGACCTTATGCATAACCCTCCAGCAAGAATTTTTTAAATATCTGTCACCGTTTGCAAGTTATTGAATTTTAAAATCAGTCAGTCTTTTTTAGGACACCCGGTAGCTGCTTTGTACATCTTTAATTAAATCTTTTAAAAAGCACGGCAAACGAACGTTTCGGATAAGTCCAGAAGATATAATAATGGTAAGGTTTATGCCGTTTGAGATGCAGAGCTTTCATTCAAGTTTCTTTGAAGGAGAACTAGGAGGTCTACTGCATTCATTGAGCAATGTTCAGTTATAAACTTATCAATGTGTTTGTAGTATGCAATTGCATGTCTTGCAAAAAGCTCTACTGTCATTCCATGAAGCACAAATTAACAAGCTTTAAACAAAAAAAAAAAAGTTATAATTTTTTTTAATTTATGTTGTATAAATCTATGCTAATAAAAGAAATGTGCATATGTGTTTGCGTATCTGTCCGCGATGACTAGGAAAATGTGCCGCACATAGTGATCTGGAAATTCAAGTGGGGATAGTCCAAGACAGGTCATGATGCACCTGTGATTCGTGTAAACTCTAATGTTGTAAACGATGAGCACGACCACGAGAATAATGATCCATATCTCCTATTTCTGTATTTTATTTGCGTTTACCAAATCAAAATCAAGTTCGAGACAGATCCAGTGTTGTTAGATGACTAAAAGTAAACTTTACGTAAAATGGTGAAAAAAAGTCCCCAGGTTTTTCCCCAAAAATGTTGATAATCCCCAAACATTTCCCCACGAAATACTTGTCCCCAAAAAATTCCCCTGGAGGTTCAAAATTCCCCAAAATGGGGACAAAATCCCCAATCTCGCAACACTGTTTATTTGTTAACCCTTTCGGGACCGTTGGCTTTTACAAAAATTTTATTCGGTTTGTACCACTTTTTTAAAAGAAGTCCCCTTTACTTAAATAATCATGAAAATGCTCTAATTAAACAAAGCAAATATTAGTTTTCTTTTTTACTGGTGCCAGAAACAAATTTTGTAAACTGTTTATGAAGGTGCTTTTATGCACCTACGGTCCCGACTGGGCTAAGAGACCTGTTTTTTCGACTACAATCTACAGAAAAAGTGTCGAAAAAGTACAGTCTTTATGTTACTACATTTAAACACATAAGAGAACGAAGCTAATTACACGTCCTCTTTTTTGGAGTAGTTTGCAAAGAACGTCTGCGTTACGCGTAATCCAATTATTCATTATTATCATCGTGACTTGCTTCTTTCTTGCCCTTTTTAATTTTTATTTCCCCTTTTTTCTCCTTTGCTTTTAGAAAACTTGTTACAGGCCTAACATGGTTAGTCTGTGCAAAAAGAAAAGGAAAAGTTAATAACACTTAATCATCCCGTACAAAAGAAACTGCGGCATGTATACCGGGATAGCAGTGCGGCATGTATCCCATTTTCATGGTGCAGACATAAGCCATCACAGTTACCTGCAATCGCTAAGGGGAATGTCGTAAACATACACACAGTACTTTATACAAAGGCTACATTTAGTTTTGACTTCGAAATCATGCATGCATTTAGTAATTAGTGCATGAAAAGCATTTAAACATAACGTGTTTAAAAGTTTGGACAGTGAAATCATGCACTTACATCAAATTAAGGATTGTACTTCTACAAGTAAACATCGAAATGGGATTCACGCTATACAATGGTTAAAGTAATCTCATTGCGCACCTATACTGTGCGTTTGACGATCATCTATCGATCATTAGAAGAAATACAAGGGGTGCGGCATCTATCCCGTATGCGGCGACTCTCCCTGAGTCACCTAATTGAAGAATTTTCTTGTGAAAATTATAAATATACTGTAAAAACTCCCTAAAGCAACCACATTCCGTTCCAATAAAAATGGGTCGCTCCGAAAGTTGGTCTCTTAATGGAGGTCATGTTTAAATATAGATTTTAATTGTCGAAAAAAGGTAAGAATTAATGTTACTAAAAGTTATTTTTCACATTAGGAAAAAATATGAAAATGTAAGTATCAAAACAAATGTTAATTAAACAAGTTAATTACTACAGAGTTTAAGAGTTTAATAAATGAATACATTGACGTTTCTTTGATTTTGTGATTTTATCTTTTATAACTTTTATTTCCAAGTCCATTCAAAGCTCAGTAAATAAATGTAATCTTTTTTTTTTTTTTTTTTTTTTTTTTTTTTTTTTTTTTTTTTGGAAGGGAACAAATAATAACGATTTCATCAATTTTTCTATTTCTTTGAGAGTTTGCTGACAGAATAGGGCAGAGAAGTTTATGGACCGTCATTCTTAATTCGTCATCAGAGTTAAATGCATTGCCTAAAAAGGCACAAAGGGGTTTAAACGCTTAAAAGTTACCGGATTAAAAAAAATTCTAAACTTAGTTTAGAAATTGGATGAATAGTGCGTACTCTGGAATTATTTTTCTAATAAAACCTTCTTCAAGCGAACAGGAAAAAAACGGAATATGTTTCATTTTCTACAAAGAAACGGGTCGCTCATGGAGGGAATTCAACTGGGATGGTCTCTGAATGGAGGTAAAATAAGTATTGAGCCTATGAGAATACATTTCGTTCCAAGAAAAAATGGTAGTTCAGAGAAGTGGTCGTTTAATGGAGGTGGTCGCAGAAGTAGGTTTCACTGTACTACTATAATTAGAGTAACATACTTTATCATTAAGTGCAAATGTAAAATTATATTGAATAAAAAAAATGTAATGAAACTTTGTTTTTGTGAATAATTTATTCCGAAAATTAATTGAGGCAAAATAAAAAAGGAGATCAAACTTTTAACCCAGGTCGAGAGATATACGTCCCAGAGTAGAAATTTTTGAAAAATGATCTTTACCACACACTCATTATTAGGATACTTCGAAGAGAAATGAACCACAAAGAAGCATTTTTCTGAATTGTGATATGATTGAATGTAAAATAATTTCCAGTCGGTAATCAAAGAGTTCTTTCAAGGTTGGTTAGTTGTGTTTATGACGGCCAATTATCAACACGAGGTATATAGGCCATAAAGGGGGGGGGAGGTGCCCTCCGTCGGTGTCTTTCTAAGGGAACCTAACCCGTATTTACGCAAGGAAATCCTAAGTTCGAAGAAAACCACCGAAAACTCCGCACGATTAGGCCGACGCGCGCGATTGGGTTCGAACCAAGAACCTTACGTCTTCCAGCTTCGGGAGCAGAACCTCTCAGCCACTGGGGGGTGGGGGATTCTTTCAGAGCAACGTACATTTGTTGCTAAAATGTTGCAAAGATGGAATGTGACTACAACGTACGAAAAAATTGTTTGAAAATTGTTATAAGTATTTCTTCATGAACACTACATAGTAGCAAAGTTTCAAGCGTACAAGAGCAAAGTTTCCTTTTAAAATTCCGGTGTTATTCTTTCAGTTGGGGATTAAACTTAACTTGCAATAATATAATATAGACCCGCCCTTCAAAGGGTTAATAAAATATTCAATTAATGTCTTATATCAATTAAAAAAATCATTTGATAAAATTCAGTAAATTCAGTAACGGCTATTTGATAAAGTTTATTCAAATTGTGTAAAAGATAATTAAACTAAGAACTTTCTTCTGAAAATAATATATTATAATGAAAGTAACATACTTTATCATCAAGTGCAAAATATAAATTATATTGAATAAAAACGTGTAATCAAACTCGTTTCATGTACATAATCTATCCCGAAAATTAATTGAGAATAGCTTCCAGTCTTCAAGTAAGTTTTTTCATTGCATGCGCAATGCCTCAGATTATACTGCGGGATTCAAGCACTAATATAACACCTTCAATTAATAATGTCATATTTCAATTAATAAAATTATTCGATAAATTTTATTAAAATTCAGAACACAGATATAAGATATAAGATAAAATTCATTTACTGGTCTCACACTCGATCTGTCTTTTGAATACTGCTTTTTTTCAAAGAAAAACCTTCTTTTTAGATTTTTATTACAAATTTTATTTTAGAATAATTTTGTGTCGCAGAAACACACGCGCAAGGCAAATTTTATTGTGAAAAAATACTACAAAAAATTTGATTCATAAATACTGGATTTCAATCGGACCAGTGAGACCCCTGAGTAAGAGATAATTTACGAATTTTCTTTTGAAAAAATTATCCGATAATGAAAGTCAATAATCAGAGTATTTTATCACCAAGTGCAAAAGAAAAATTATACTGAGTAAAAATAATAATAATAATAATAATAATAATAATTAATGAAACTCTTCTTTTTTTTACTACATAATTTATCCCGAAAACATAATTGAGGCAAAATAAAAAAAGAGGCCAAACTGCCTACCTAGGTCGGGACATTTACGTCCCAGAGTATCACTTTTTGAAAAATTATCTTTACCGTACACTCATTATTAGAATATTTCTAAGAGAAATGTACCACAAAGAAAATATTTTTTGAACTGTTATATTGAATGAAAAACTAGTCACGAGTCCGTAATCGAAGGCTTATCTCTTTCAGGGGCAAAGTACTTTCGTTGCTTAGATGTTGAAAAGATTGAATATAACCAAAATGTAGGAAAAAAAAGTATTTGAAAATTATTAAAGGTACTTCCTTATGCACACCACAAGAGCAAAGTCTTATTAAAAAATTCTGGTGACATTCTGGCAATTTCGAATTAAAATTAACACGTTGACTGTCACGCTACGAGTATACTCGTAGCTTTAATATTCGTGGCTTTAATTTATTACTTTCTCACCATTATTTTTTTTTAAAAAAGAAAAATAAAAGAGCCTTATTTATTGGCAGAAATTTCGCTGTATTAGTAAAGCGAAATTTACCTTTCAGAATTTGTTGTGGCGAACGACTTACAAGAAGAAATTTGAAAATTCTTACTTTTTGCGGCAGTGAACGTGTTAAGTGGCATAAATATTATACCCCTGGCCCTTTAAAAGGTTAATATAATATTTAATTAATAATGTCAAATACCTATTAAAAAATCATTCGATAAAATTCAGTAAAATTCATTAGTGGATATTTAATAAAGTTTTCAAACTGAGTAACAGATAATTTAACTATGAATTTTCTTATGAAAATTGTATACTATAGTCTGAGTAACATACTTTATCACCAAGAAAAATTATATTCAGTAAAAGAAATGTAATGAAACTTATTTCATGTACATAATTCATCTCAAAAATTAATTGAGCTTAGCTTCCCATCTTCAAATAAGTTTTTTCATTTCATACGCGATCCCCAGGTGATATCCCGGGACTCAAGCACGTCGACTGCCCGCGCAAGTTGCGCGCAATGACGGCCGCTGAGAACCCACGCAGTTTCTGTTCGTCCAGGACTCTAAATGCTGGTTATTCTGGACCAAAAGATTCTCGGCTAGGTTTCCTTAATATTAATCTAACTATTTTTTAAATCTGAGTTTGTGTTTTGTGTAGGTAGATTAGTGAACAAATTTATGTGTTTTCTATTTCGGTGTTGTGTTAAATTAGTGCTTTTTTGTGAGGAGAAAAATCAGTTGTGTGAGATAATGATTTAATGCGAGTGAAGGAACAACACGTGGTTTTTATGAAATTGGTGAAAAGTTATGGAGTTAAGTGATTTTAGAGGGTTTGAAATAAGAAAAATAGAGCTGAATGGATATGTTTAATAAGAAATATGAAATGGTTTTCTAGTTCTCTCAAGTTACGCAGAAGAGGGTGTTGTTTTATGGTGTTTGATTTATTTTTTCTGACATAAAAATATAAGAAATCTTATGATAAAAAAATAATTTCAAAATTTTATTTTTCGAGCTACTTGTTTTTAAATTTTAAAATACTTTTACAGAAAAAAAATCTTGTGATTTAAAAATACAACGATTCTTGAGATAAAAGTATAATTTAAATTGTGCTTTTCGTGTTATTGATTTAAAATTTTAAAATACTTTCAATGATGAAACTGTCGAATATTTTGAGTATCCCAACCAATTTTTTAATTGATTATATTTATTATATCAGCATTTATATTTTTATTAATGCTTCATAAAACATTTATAAATTATTAATAAATTTGAATTGAAAAAAAGGCAGTTTCTTCAGGTACGTAAATATATAAAAAGTCGCTCCAGTTTATACAGCAAAAGTTTAAATAATTATCTCATGACCTTTCTTTTCATATAGTTGATTTTAAAATCTTTTTTCGTACATCTTTCGTCTGTATTGAAACAACTTTTGTATTGATATAAAGTTCAAAAAATGTAATTTAAGATCATGAATTGTTTATTTAGATTATTTTGTAGTTTAAAACGTTGAATGATTTATAAACCAGCTATTTAAAGTAATTTATAAAAAGACTCTTTAAATAGCCACTTTCAGTAAAGGTTTAAAAGAATATTTCTTCGAAATCTTTGTAATTTAAAAAACAAAATCTAAATTAAGATTTTTTTTAACATAATTCATCAAAATAACTGCCTTTTATTATTTTTAATAATGCTCAAATGCTCGAAAGCAAAAAATCCCGAATAACAGAACATTTAATCATTCAGTGTTAAATTAATCTTCATATGTAATACATTTGAAACAACTATGGTGTTTGATGCAATGAAAAATTCATTAATTATCAAATAAATACATCATAAGATATTATTTTTTACATTTTTGTATGAAAAATAAACATTCCAGAATATTCGGTAACCTGTAACGAAAGTTGTTGTAAAAAAATAAAAATAAAAAATAAAATAAAATAAAGACCACTAAACTTTAAGCAAAAGTTCACAAGTGGACTTTTTTATTCATAAATGCCTTTTATTGCCCCTAAACTATTACGATGGAAAAGACTTTTTCATATCAAGAATCTGAAAATTTAGATCAGGTACCTCACGTACTCTTGTTCTGAAAATATCGATCATTTATTAGTTGCACGTCACAAGGAATTATATGATACCAATGTGATAATTTTATTTTAAATGTTAAATAGTTTATTTTTAATTGTATATCTTTAATTAATTATTATAATTTACATCTTCAGTCGTTAATATAAAGAATTGATCAGACTGTTTAATTTTACAAACATTTAGTTTATTATTAAATACATATTTTATTTTTAATTTACCTTCTTAAAAAGTTTAATATTTTAACGGTTAGTTTTACTGACTTTTATAACTGATATTCTTAACAAATAAGAAATATTACAAATATTTATAAAAAATTCAATTAATTATATAGTTAAATAATGATTTTAATAATATTAAATCATTAATACAATAAAAATTTGTTTTTAAAAATTTAGATTGTTTTCGATTAGAAATAACTTGATTGAAGCTGAAAGCAGTTAAATAGTTTCCCCTCATTAAAAAAAGAATCATCACGAACATTTTGCAAGCATAATTTAAGAATTGATTTAATTAAGCTTCGCCGGCATTAATTAGCTTCAAAGATTTTTTATGTCTATAAATGAATCCTAAATTATTAGATAGTTTTTTGAATAATAAATATTTCATACAAAATTTATTATAAGTGTACTGCTGAAAAAATAAATTTGAAGCAGGTATTTTTCAGTTAAATTGAGTAACACTAACAACCGCATAACAAAGTTAATTTGTAATTTGTAATTTTAAAATTTTAAATGTAAAATACCATTTAAAATATTCAGCAAAAGTCAAAGAATACCTGTAAGTATTATTTCATTGAAATGTCCTTTAAAAATATCATAAGTATCCTGAATTGAAGCTAAAGATAAAATGTCTAATAAAAGTTGAGTAAAAAACAAATTATGCAAGATAAATTAAAAAGAAACTTTCTAAGATAACACTTATAAAATAGGTATTTAAAAAGGGTATTTTTAATTCAATGCGTGTTTATTAATATTTTGAAAAAAATAAAAAAATTAGAGTTATTATGAAAATGGGACAAAATCTAAAAATAATTGAATAAAACGTTTTATATTTTCTTTGGATTATTCATTTTTGCATAATATATTGTGAAATTTTTTTTAATTCATTTACTATTTATGTGTTTACATAGAATAGATATTTTATTCCTATAATTTTTATTATTATTACTATTATTCTAAATATTATTATAATGAATTTTTTGAAAATTTTTCCACCAGAAGAAAGATAGCCATCAATTTATTTTAGCTGTAGACATATTTTTTTTTCTAAAATACTTTTTTTTTCTCAGTTTGCATTCATTTCGATTATAAATAAACTAAAACTCCAACCTTTAATAAGACTCTTATCCCATATATGAAAATTATAATTAAATCCATCAAGATAAAAAATAATAATAAACTAATAATAAAAGTATTTAATAAAAAGATTATTTTAAGATTTAGACAAAATTAAATGAGGAACAAGACATTTATAAATAGAACTTCTAGCATTTGTATACATTAAAAAAAAAGAAAATATCGTTTAATTAGAAAAATAATTTTAAAAAAGGGCTTTGAGATCGAACTTTTCAAAATTTCACTAAAAATTTTCTAAAAAACATGAAAAATATTTTTACAGAGCATTATTAAAAATTCTTAAATCGCACATAACTATTTCAGTTATTAAATACTGAATAATTTACAGAAATTTATATAAATTATGTGCATTGATAACGGATTTGATATTTTAGTATGAAATTTAATGTACTGTACAAAAACAAAATACGTAAAAATTTATTCGTACCACTGGATGTTAGTTTTGAAATTGAAGATTAACTTAAGGGTGCTAGTCTTTCAATTTACTCAGACTTTATGAATACAAAATGTCGAACAAAGTGTTGAAAAAACGAAGTGTTCACTGTTCTCTACAAATGTGGCTTCACGTAATATTTGAAGAAAATGCGGACATCACACAGCTAGGTTCGTTTTAAAGATATCTTAAGACATATAATACAGTATGTCTCTAGACCGGAAGAAACCTCACCCGCCGGACATATGTGCTCAGCCACATCACTCGCTTGATGAACCTTCAGTTGAGTTTGAACCGTCAAAAAACTTTCTCAGCTTGTCGCCCGAGAATTTGAATCTCAATCGCTCCTGTCAACAGTTGAACAAGTTCAATCACCATCATCACCATGGTAATAAGAGATATGAACTTATTACAAGAACTTCAACGGAGAGTAAAGACACTGATTCGTCTTCGGGATCTAAAAAGCATGGACGTAAATCGAAATCTCCAACAAGGTAAATATTATTAATTGAATTTTTTATGTTTTAATCACTTTCCAAGTTTTCTAGAATTATTTCAGTTGCTAGTTAGGGCAGTGTTGTCAGATGGGCTACCTTTTTTTTTAAATCAGATTCTTGATTGGCACTACTTTTTTGAAATTGTAAAATGTGCCTTATTTAATGACAAATAAATTAAGGCAAAAACAAAGTGAATTTTACCGTTTCAAAAAAGTGGTGCCAATCAAGAAATCTGAATTTAAAAAAAAAGTAGTCTACTGGCAACACTGAGTTAGGGCTTGAAACTATTAATAAAGAGGAACTGACATATCCTTCAAATAGTGAAGCTTCAACTGCAACCGCTATCGCAGGGGTTGTTTACCGACGTCGGAAACTTCCACCAGTAAATTTATATAGAAATTTTCTCTTTATTTAAACTCCTTATTATTGCAAAATTTCAGCCATAAATAATGGTAGAAACAGATTTTTATTTTTACTGGTAGAAGTTTACTTTGGCTGTAGTCACGCCCTGCATTTCTGCCATATTGTGACAACCAGGGAAACAAACTGGCAGTTTTACCAGACAAACTGACACCAGTAAGAACAAATAAAAATTTTGGCCACATTTGCGAAAAAAAAAATTCCATGAATAAGACGCTTAAATAAGATGAAATTTTCTATTCAATTTTACTGGTGGGATGTTTTCCCCAGCGGTAATCGGAAATTTAAGATACTATTTAAAATAAAGCAGCCGCCATATTGTGATAACCTCCTCAGTTGCTTCACTCGCAACTGGTAGACATTAGACTATATGTCATAACTCCATTAGCTAGGGTTGCCAGTTTGGCCTCCATTTTTATTCAGAAATTTCGAGTTCATACCAGAAATAAAGAACAATAAGAATAAGAATAAACAATCTTCTTGAAACACCATCAAAAATTTGTAAATGCTCTAGGCCTTTCGAAAGATCCGAGTCTTTCTTCGTCAGGCGCAAAAAAGACGTCCTTCTACTGTGAAAGCAGAGGCAAGACTGAAATGAGAGACAAGGGAAAGGAAACAAGCTGAAGAAACAGCCAATAGGAAGTTAGAAATCAACAGCCAATAGGAAAGTAAAAGACGACAGCCTATCACAGAAGAGAATAATCAAAACAAAAGAACACAAAGTAGGAGGGGCAAAAAATGGGAGGGGGAAAAATACATATAATCCAATATGGGAACACATGAAATTAAAAATGAATAAATAAATGAATAATATATATTTAAAAAAAAAAACAGACTAATAATAATACAAAAATAAATTAAATGGTAGTACTGAAAAGGTTTTTCCAAGCTGCAGAGAGCATTGTGGAATCAGATTTATCATTAACAATAACATCACGATTAAGATAAATAGCTAAATTTTCAAGAAAGTCCAATTCAGAGATACTATTGGCATTAGAGATAATTTTAGCATTTTGAAAATTAAAACTATGGCCGGAATCCCAAGAGTGCTTGGCAATAGAAGATTTAGAAAATTCTTGATTGATTACATAACGCGAGTGTTCTTTTAAGCGGATTTCGAGATTCCTTTTAGTTTGACCTTTTAGTTTTTTGCGCCTGACGAAGAAAGACTCGGATCTTTCGAAAGGCCTAGCGCATTTACAAATTTTTGATGGTGTTTCAAGAAGATTGTTTATTCTTAGTCATTCACACCAGTTTTAACTTATTTTCTTTTAAAGAACAATATTTTATTGTTAATTTAACTTCATGTGAGACGATTACCCCACCTACGTTTAATCAAGATTCGCACCAGAATCATTTAAATAAATTTTATTTTTATAACTTTGGTGGAAAAAAATTGTAAAATTGCTTTTCCTTATTTTGAAATAAATTTTTTCGACGATTCTGGTGTGAATTCAACATTACAGGAACACAATCACTTGCCCCTCAAAGGGTTAATAAGAGACATTTTTCATCACACATAGCAAAAATTCTTCCTTTAAAATTTACTGTATGAATTTCAAATTTCGGATTAAAATTGGAGGTCAAACTGGCGACCCTGTTGCTAGTTTGGCCACTTTTTTATTCATAAATTCCGAAAGACAATTTTTTACTTAAGCATTTTGTAGGCGAGTGGTATTTTAATTATTCTGAAAGTTCAGAATTCCAAATTCACTCTAGAAAGTTTAGATAATTACTATTTTTATTTTGCATAATGCTTAACAGTGTAAAGTTCTTGAAAGGCTTCCGAGTTGATAGCAAATTTATGCCCTGTCTTCAGTTGAATGTCTTATTATTAGTGAGCCATTGGGAAGACTCAAACAGTAGTTTATAAACTACGTACATAATTTAATTCTAAATAAATAATTAATACTACATAGAAAAGTGGTAGGTAAAAAAAATTAGAGAATAATTGAATATTATAAGGAATTAATACAATAAAGCAATGTAGAAGGTCTTCTAGATCACCTAGTTGCGGAGCGACCTAACCCTCTCGCTGCGCAACCCGAGATATGCTCGGGAATGCATTTCCCCGTCTAATTAATACTATTTGGTTATTCCCACCAGTTATTTTTTAGCGAAAACTTTGTCTCATTTAATCAGGACATTTTCCCCGATTACGATAGTCAAAAATTTCTGCTTTAAAGAACCGGTGATAAAAGATTAAAAATTCTGTGAAAAACGCTCATCGCGAAGAATTAAGCAGCGAGAGGGTTAACATCCAATGTAAAGGTGGTTCGACTAGGCGAGGCGAGGCGTAGGGAGCCATTAGAGAAAAATGTTTAAGTGTGGTTGATCCACAAAAAAAAAAAAAAAAAAAAAAAGGATATATATATATATATATTAATGACTAAGGTAGAAATAAGAGTAAATAAAATACTTAAAAGTTTAACAAAATATAAAAATATGTTTAAAAAAAAAAGAAAGATATAAGAATTCCATTTGATCGACGCACAATATATATATATATATATATATATATATTTAATGACTAAGGTAGAAATGAGAGTAAATAAAATACTTAAAAGTTTAACAAAATATAAAAATATTTAAAAAAAAAAGAAAGATATAAGAATTCCATTTGATCCACAAAAAGCAGGCGAAAGAGCTACCGAGGGAAAACCACATCATAAAAAGAGACCCATAACCGAGACAATACAAATAATTTCATAAAAGTAAACATTCTAAAAAGATAGCAGAATAGCAGTAATTTTTTTCTAAAAAAACAAGGACAGGACATACAAAGAAAGTTCGAATAGTGAGGTAAACCCAATCTTCATCATCAATTAAAAGAGCATATTTAGGGCTTTTACCGTTCGTGGGGTCAGAAACCTTAAAGTCTGTTAACTCTGCAACTATTTGATTTAGAATAGTGTGAGCAGTTTTACAGTAGTTTTTGGAAAGCTTATTGATTCTTCTTTTGAGTGATGTAGTGCCTAACTCCTTAAGGATGGTGGTATTTTTACGTTAGCCGTAACCGTTTTTTCGATATGGAACAATGGAACAATAAAGCTGGTGAATGGATTCCCTAGTTGCTTGGCAACTTTACATCCAGGCTAAGAGTAAATCGTGTTACAATGCAATGGGAGCCTTAGAAAAAAGAGCGTTTAAACGCGGCTAGTAGCCATGAAAAATAGAGAATAAAAGCTAAAAAGATAGACAATTTTTAAAAGAAAAAATTGTTAGTATAACTAGTAGGAGAAAAAAAAAATTAAAAATGTTCCATATGATCCACATAAATGTCCAGGACAGGCGAAAAAGCTACCAAAGGAAGCCCCATAAAAAAAAGACTCAATTCAGAGACCATACATTTAATATATCTTGATAAGTAAAAAAGTTTAACACAGTGAAGAAATGAAACAAAAACTAAATATATACATATTTACAAGAGAATTTAAATTACTTTAAGTAAAAAAGAATAAAAAAGTAAGAAAAAGCTACAATGAGGAGAGTTCAAACTAAATAAAAAGTTAAATGCAAAAGCCGAGGGGATCCAACGACAGCAAGAGGACGGCGTCCACCCAGTCTAGTAATATGAGGTGAATTAAACATGAGAATGAAAAAAATAAGAGTAATATCATGAGAAGAGCATAATATACAAGAATAGAAGTTTTTTTTTTTTTAATATTTAAACAAACAACACAAACAAAAAGAAAGAAAAAAGTTTAGCAAATGAAGAGCTTAATCTTCGTTAATGTTGATATGACTTGCAAGTTTATCAAATTCGGTTAATATAACCATCAATTTTTGCATCGGATTATCGAGTTTCTTAGTCTGAGTTGAGATGTTCTTTATACATTTTAGGAATTTAGTGATTTGAAAAATTTGTTTAACTTCGTTGAAAGGATTAAGAATGTCTTTTATATCATTGGTGTAATTTGTAGGAATTTTAGAATTTTCATTAGTAGGGGAGGAATGGGTGTTTGCGGTAGTACTATCTTTGATATCAGAGTTTAATTCATCAGTACTAGTACAGGGTTCGGAGCCTTTAGTATTTTTTGTATAGTTATAATTCTTAAATATATCCGCTAAGATTTGGGTTTCTTGGGAGAGATTGCTGACGCTATTACTTGTTTTACTGTTTTGTTTATTTTCTAGTCTATAGGGATTTTTTAGACAACCGCGGAAATTCGCTGCGTGCCCGAGTCCACAATTGGCACAAGTCGGTTTAATACGACCCCTGTCGTGACAATCTGTACTTAAATGTAGATCTCCGCATTTTACACATTTAGCATCGAAGCCACACACTTCTGATGCGTGACCGTAACCTTGGCATTTGTAACACTGTTTTACACGATTTTTGCCAGTAAAAGCTTCAATCTTAACTGAAATGTAATGTATAACGTTGATTTGGTAAATTTCTTCAAAGTTCTTACGTGGTATAACATTTACCATGTATGTCGGCATTGGTTGGCCAGTTTTACATTGCAGGAATATAATATGTAAAAACTACAACTCAAATGTTTTTGGTGTGAATTCAGAATTTCTGAATAAAAACTCCGTTAGATTTAGCCAAACTTTTTATCAGCAATTATTTCACTTTGCTCACGATCGGAATCACGTAAATCTATTTTCAATAATATTATGTTATTGAAATACAATATAATTAACACAACTTCCTGTAAATCTGAATAATGTAGTGTTTCTCTGCTGTTGATCATACAACACAGATTATAATCCCCCGCTTTTAACGTTTGTTTCACGAAGATTGCGATCGCAGTCTCCCTGCTTCTAACAGTTAAGTAATCATGAACTGTCTGTCAACTAATGAGGCAAAAAATTTCCATTTGGAATTTCTGGTATGAATTCTGCATTTCTAAATAAAAGGAGACCAAACTAGCATTCTTGATTCGGGTGTGCACAAATTGTAAAAAAAATATTATCCCCAATTGATTTGTGGTGTCACATTACGGATATAACTGATTTTGATGCCAGAATTTCATTCCATTTATTATTTATTAAATTTATAATCTGCATATTTTGTAATCTCACATAAATTTGTTCAAATTGACTTAATCATATAGGGGACAAGTAATTGCGTTACTGTAACTTCCAAAATAAGATAATACAATTTTACTGCTTTTTTTCCATCAAAATTATGAAAATGAAATTCTGTTAAAAAATTGTTCTTTCAATCTTGATTAAAATTAGCTACTATAAAAAGTATCTAATCGCTCTTCTACGTCGTAGTCTTAAGTCAAATAAAAACGTTTTACCCTGAAGAAAACTTCATGCAAGGTACGTACTTGCCAACCTTTCACGTAACTTTCGCAAAATGTCTGTTAATTTGATACAGCTTAAAGATGTTTTGAACCTAAAAATTGGTTTAAGAAATGAAATCAAATAGATTCCCCGTGGAAATACTAAATTAAGTATATTTCATCAAATGAATTTTCTGGTAAGAAACGTCCTTAACTTGGATCAAATTAACCAGCATTTTACGGAAGTTAAGTTCAAGGTTGGCTAGTATGCACTTAGTATAGTTTCCATATTACTAGGATATTTTCTATTACTGAGATATCTTCAGGAGAGAAACTTTCCACAAAGAAGAATTTTTTTTTTAAATTAATATACGATTGAATATAAAAGTAGTCGTCAGTTCTGGCCCGTAATCAATATGTTTATACGCGAACCACTTTTTGAAAAATAATCTGTACTATACATTTAAGCATACTTGCCAACCTCCCACTTTTTAAAATCAACAAAATATACGTTAAACCGGAAATTTAATTTAATAAATGAAATCCTGTAGGTTTCAAATAACTACCGCACAGAACCAAGAAACATTTATTTTAAGAAATTTTCTAGTTAAAAGCATGTTTTTTACTTTTTTTAAAAAAAAGGGAGTTTGGCAAGTATGACTTAACCCTTTGGGGACGAGCGACATGTATACGTGCCGCATGAAGCGCTCAGAATAGTTGTTTTTCCTCACCAGTAAAATTTTACTGTAAAATTTGCCTTATTTAATCAGCGCATATTCTCGATTCAAGAAGACACAAATTTCTGTTTTTAAAAAGCGGTGACAAAAGATTAAAAATTTCGTAAAAGGCTCCCGTCCCGAAGGGGTTAAGGTATTTTCAAGATTACTAGGATATTTTCTATTACTAGGATATTTTCAGGAGAAATCTACCATAGAAGAAATACAGGGTAAGTCAAAATGAATATAGTGATTACAAACGGCTATAACTATTTAATGGAAAAGAACATACCAATAAGATTAACACAGAATATAGACGGAACTTCAAAATTGCTTTACGTAAGGCAAGTGCAGTGAAGCGAAAGCCTACGCATGCGCGATTTGAAACTTTGCAACGACAAGAAATCTGTTCATTGCGCCCGTCTCATTAGTAAAAATGGCCAATTATGACGGTATAAATGGCCGATTTTTTTTCTGTGGGGATATGTGAAAGGCAGGGTGTCTCCCATGCCCAAAACAATTGAACAACTCGAAGTACACATTTGTACTGCGCTTGCGTCGGTGACTGAACAAATGCTTCAGAGTGTATGGCGCGAAATGGACTGCCACCTAGATGTTGTTCGTGTGACCAAGAGAAGTAACATAGAACATATATGACGTATGTATACAAAATTTTGAAGTTCCGTCTACATTCTGTGTTTATCTTATCGATAATTTCTTTTCCATTAAATAGTTATAACCGTTTGTAATCGCTATATTCATTTTGACTTACTCTCTATTTTGAATTAACTTACGATTGAATATAAAAATAATCGTCAGTCCTAGCTAGTGCCGTCAGATGTCCCGCATAAATCAGGACTCTAAATGCTCTGTACACCACTAATTTCTCACAGTTTATTTCGCCGTTTTTAATCGCAGATAAGTCTGCCATTAGGTAAGGCGAAGAAAAATATTTTAAACACCTGACCGCCGAATAAAAGGGCAAAACTTTAATGTTGTTTTCTCTGTGATTTTTGTAAAATACTAAAAAAAAAAAAAAAGATGTATTTTCCAACATGATGCAATTTTTTTAATTACGTATAAGCAGTCATATAAGCCGTGAAAGTATTAATCATAACTTAATTTTTTAAAACTAAACAATATCAGTAGAATTATATTAAATTAAATAATGCAGTGAAACCTTACAGTTTACAAGGAAGGTCTCCATAAGGGCATACTCCAAAAAATCTGAAAAAATTATAGAATGTTCTACTTATCAGGATAGGTATGTCTATAAAAAAAAATGCGGCGGATACTCGATAGAGTGTCCGTAAAAAAATAATGAAAATTTCGATATTTGGCGATTTATCACCGGTTGGCGATGGCATAAAATTTTCAAAAGATATTTTTTCTGTTAAATACTCTTTAACCCACTCGCTGCGTAAGTAATTCTTCGCGATGAGCGTCTTTTACAGAATTTGTAATCTTTTATCACCGGTTCCTTATAGCAGAAATTTTTTACTATCGTAATGGAGGAAAATGTCCTGATTAAATCAGACAAAGTTTTCGCTAAAAAATAACTGGTGGGAATAACCAAATAGTATTAATTAGACGGGAAAATGCATGCCCGAGTATATTTCTGGCTGCGCAGCGAGAGGGTTAAGATAAAAATGTTTCATATTGAACTTGTTTAAATAAATTTAATGTAAATAACTTTAGTTTTGTCAGTTTTCTTTTGATTTAACTATTGTTTTGTCACATATATATATTTATAAGGAAAGTTAACTATCAAATTTTATGAATTAAAACAAAATTTAAATTAATTAAAATTGTTTCAATCTCAAAATTAAGTCCAATTGAAGACTGTCGATTCAGTTTTGTTGCTGTAGAAACAACGACTTCTTTGATATTGAAATGAATAACAGCAGCATTCTTCATCTTGCCTTTATTGTGGGACACGCTTAAATATATGAAAATATTTTTAATGTACGAAATAGTTTTTAAAGTAACAAAATTAAATAAATAGCAACATAAATATGTAATACAAAAAATGTATTTATTAAACTTTCTCATTGTTTAAGTTTAAATTCATTAAATACTATTTACACGCATTCTAAAAATCAGTTAACAAGCAATTTTCAGGTGCATTAAAATCATTTGCTCTTGGCGAGGAAAAGTACTGCTCGCCAAATCGCGTGACGCTTTCGTCTTTTCGCGCCAAATACTCGAAAGTATTTTATTTTTTTTACAGACATTCTACTAGAATTCCGACGCTAAATATGATTGATTCTTTATTACATACATAAGTAGTTTAATAAGTATTTTTTTAATATTCTGAGTATGCCCGATAAGGAGACCTTCCTTGTTAGTGAACGGATATATCAGTTCGCGGCGGTGACCCAGACAGCATTTTTAATTTTCAGAAAATTTGCAGCAGTCTTGCATCGAAAACCTGCAAAGTTGCAGCAAGCTCAGCATGAGAAGACTGAAAGTTCATAACAAGACTGCAGCAAGATAACGGAAACGCCGAAGTCACCACACTTTGAACTTGCAGCTAACTTGTCGCTGAAGTAAAATTCATGCTGTATCAGATTTATTGCAAATTAACGACAAATAAGTAATAAAAAATACTGTAAAGTAGTAACCTTTCTACGCCCCATTATCTGTTTGCAACTGTGACACTACAAGTTTAACCCCCTTCAGATGGGCCCACAGACCTGATCAGATCTATTGATGCTAGCACTCCGTCAGAAGGTGCGTACATCGTTTTCATCACCATAAATAATAAGTTAAGGTAATATTTGCACTTTTCTAATACGAGCCTTTTTTTTTAGTATTTGATAATTACAGCATTTAGAAAAAGCGGTGACAACTGAATAAAATGTCTGCAATTTCTGCGTATGTGCTTATTGCTTATTCTCTCAACAGAGGGATATTTTGCTTTTGCCACTTTCGTGAATTAAAGACAGTCTTTCCACCAGTTTCACAACAAAATACTCATGCAAGTAGGGGATGGTATACCTTGCGGGAAATTTGCTGCGAATTTCTCAATTCAAATTTGCCACGGCAAGATAATGTCAGAAAAAATCAAACTTGCTGCTAATGTTCATGCTATCTGGGGAGAAGGTTGAAATATTGCTGTCCAGAACATTTGGAGTCCTGATTTACGCGGACACCTAGCAACACTAGTCCAGGTCCATAATCAAAGGGTTAATGGAGATTGTAGAGTCAGCAGAAAAAAAAAGACACATCTACATTTATTCTCAAATTATTTTACGTTAAAATCCCACGAAATGTGTCATTAGACTCGGAATATTGTCTTGATTCAAAACATGGATGAAAATTCGAAATAAGTGTCGTCTACATCATGAAAGTATTAATAAAGATGTACTATAACTCAGTGTTTCCAGATTGGGGACTTTTTTAATTCCGATTATTTGACCATCACCACTATTTTAAATAGTATAATTCGCCTTATTTTTCAGAACGCTTAAACTAATTTTAAATATGCCGAATATTCTATTTCAAAAAAGCGGTGACAATCAACAATCTGGGGACAAAAATTTTCCCAATTTGGCAACACTGCTGTAACTGACATATATTTAATTTTTTGCACTCTTATGTCCAGGCTGACTGCACATTATCTTTCTTTACAAAATTTGTTTTTTGGCACCAGTAATAAAGTAAAATAAAATTTGTGTTAATTAATTAGAGCATTTTTGAAATTGTGTACTTGCAGGAAACTTCTTTTAAAAAAATAGTGTAAACGGATTAAAATTTGTCTAAGAGACTCCCGAGCCGAAAGGGTTAAAATAGTGAGGCTTCAAATGTAACTGCTTTCGCTGGGGTTGATTACCGCCGAGGCTAACTTCCACCAGTAAATCTAAATAGAAATTTTCTCTTTACTTAAACGCCTTATAAATGTAAAATTTCAGTCATAAATAATGGCAAAAATAGATATTCATTCTTACTGGTGGAAGCTCAGTTCGGCGGATGTTAGACCTTGCATTTCCGCCATATTGTGACAACCACCTCTCAGAATATAATACTTAGGAAAATTACTACCAGTAAATAAAACATTTAACCATATTTATGAGAGAAATTTTTTATGGAAAAGGCCGCTAAAATAAGGCAAAATTTTCTATTCAAAATTTACTGGTGGAAGTTTGCTTCAGTCGGTAATCTCAAACTGTTGATTCGATGTAGAAAACTAGCCGCCATCTTACGACAAGCTACTCAGTTACTTCACTCGCAACTCGTAGGAAATACACTATATGTATCCTCCTATTTACTCATAAACACCATCGTCTACATATTAAAAACTACACCAAATTTCGTTTTTCATATAGTGACACCCATTTTTGACCTTTTATTTGAGTTTCTTGTATCAATTCAACCCGTAAAAAAAATACACAGGGCTTGCAGCGTTCCTAAAACTTTCCCATATTGCTACCAGAATTTTAAATAAAACATTATTCGTGGTAGATTCTTTTAACATCTATAATAGAATTCTACTATAAAGATTATCGTTTTAAAATAGTGGTAACAAAGTGTGAAAATTTTAGGAACACTGCGAGCCTTGTATACAGCTTATGTACATTTCTGTTAAGTCTTAATGGTATTAGAGGATGTCAAAATTTGTGGATGCTATTTTAAATTCATGTGACAAACTTCAATTTATATATTTCTAAAAAATTATCCGATTTAAAATTTTCGTTTTCATTGAGATACATTGAATGGACCCAAACATATTATAGCTATTTTTATTTTACTCAAAAGCGTAATTTTAATGATGAAAATTTTTAATAAATTCATTTTAGAAAAAAATGTTTATTATGAGCTATATTAATTTTTGCATAAATAGAAAGTTCATACCACATATTATTTTCTAAAATAAAAGGAAATTATACTCTTCAAAAGTCTAAAGAGACTATATTCTGCTATAGTTTAACCATATACAGAAAATCGAAAACATCAAAAGAAAAATTTATGTGGAACTTTCTTTTAAAAATATATGGATATTTTTTTATATCAATTTATACTACAATTTTATTGATGTAAGTCTTGACCACGGTTGGCAGTTTGGTCTCCACTTTTATTTCTAAATTTCAAATTTCAACCGGAAATTTTGAAAGAACATTCTTTACTTTTCGATGTAATCACAAAATTTCTGTTAATGTCGGAAAGACATTTGATAAAGTCTGGTGTGATGGTCTCATATACAAATTAATTAAGCTCATATTTCACGCCAGACTTATACACTTAATATTCTCGTACCTTTGTGACGGCATTTTTCACGTCCGCATAAACAACATTCTATCTGCTATTTTTCTCATTCTAGCGGGCATCCTTCAGGGGAGCGTGTTGGTCCCAATATTTTTTATCATCTTCTTCAACGACATCCCACGCTCATTGCGCACATATCTCGTTCTTTATGCAGACGGCACCTGCATTTACTCCTCAGTTCACCACCCGTACCGTCTTTACAGGTACCTGCAGACTCACATTGACGATTTCCTAAAATGGTGTATGTCATGGCGCGTCTCAATAAATTAAAATAAAATTTCACAGTATACTTCTCACGCAAACTAACATACCCTAACAGAATCATAATTAATACTATCTTGGTCTACCATCCCTTGGTCAGACGATTCTAAATACCTAGGGGTCATCCTTGACCGCAGACTAACTTGGAGCAAGCACATTCGTTCTATCAGGTAGAAAGTCGCTGAAGCTTTCAACTCACTTAACCCCTTAACGGTCGCTTAATATTTGGAAAAACCATAAAAAAAGTACCTATTTTTTATTACAGAAATTGAATAATTATAACGTTTCTATTTAAAATATGCAATTAATTTTTTTTTCTTAAGGCGAAAAGAAAAAAGATGTTATAGAACAAATTCGCATTTGTGAAAAAGCCATCATGCGAGAATTCTGTGTTTTAATGTTTTACACCATACAAATTAATGCGAATAAGACCTTTATTTTTCACATCTTAGATCTTTGTCATCATCAAACAAATTTTTACAATAATATTTGAAATAATATAATATACATTAAATTTTGATTATTAATAATTTTTTGAGTGCGATATATTTCAAAACATTCAATACAAAGTCCAACATCACAATTAGCGCCAAACGCCTAACCCAAACGTAAATATTAAAAAAATTATCACCAAAATAGCAGTTAAATTTTATTGGTTTCAGAAGTTTTTTTTCCAGAAATAAATCTCCAGCCCGGAAATAGGACGGGCACGAGAAATAACGAACGGCACCTTAGCCCGTGATGTTGACGGGAGCGAAAATTAAGGTGTTAAACCTCTACTAAACAGTAAAACCCTCTGGGTTCACAACAAACTTATCCTTTACAACTCCTGTATCCTCCTAATTATAACATATGCTTGTCTGGTCTGGGGCTTCACCAGTACCTCTTCAATGAACAACCTAAGTCGGCTGCATAATAGGCCCCTGCGTACCGTACGTAACGCTTCTCGTTACATATACAATACCACAGTCCGCAAGGATCTCAAAACCATCACTTCACGTAAGCGCATCAGTGATCTTGCTAAAAACTTCTACAGCAAAATTTGTGATCTCCCAAATTAAATTTTAGCGGAGCTACCGGATTATGACGCCTTCGAGCATCATCATCGTTAAATGCACCAGATTCTGCATTATTATGGACACCCAGTGGACTCTGTGTTCACCACACTTAGATTGCTAAATGTCTTTTCTTTCATTTTTTTCTTAGAAAAAGAAATATGCCTTCTATATATATATGTTGAAATATATAGGGGAAGAAAATGTATTGTCCTGATTAGTGCCTTTTTTGTTAATGTGGCTTTTGTAGCATCCTTTACTGCTTTTCCTGCCAAAGCATGGTGAGAGTAACACTGAACAGTGCTAACTTTTACTTCTTTTTACATCTTTTTCTTTTTATATAGTTGTTTTATAACTACAACCATACCATGTATTAAGTTTACTTTCATTAGCATTGTGAATGGATAATACTTAGGCAAAAAAGCAGCAAAAAAGACGCCTGTCTGACATTGGTCTTAACTTACTTGACTTAAGTTTAAACTTAATTTTTAACTTTAATATTATCCAATATTTTTTACCTTTAATTTTTCTTTAATTTTTTTATTTCTTCCTTTTAGTAGTTTTAAACTACAGTTATACTTATCCCAATGACTCACTAATACATAAGACATTTCATTTTTAGCCTGGGTGTTAAGCTGATTTCAGCTAGGAAACCCTTCAATGCTGCTCACGTGTTAAAGCCCTGTATTCTTACTTTCGGTTCAAGACTAAAAATATCGCCATTTTACCTTATGCGATGTCACAGAAATGTTGTCTATCGTACTTACTGTATGCAGATGATTACAGAAAATTTTTATTACACTTAAAAGAATACAAAAAGTTTTACATTTGTTTCCATGTAATAATCCATAAAGAAATGGAGCCTATTATTCTTTTCAGTTCGATGCTATAAAAATCGCCATTTTACCTTATGTTACGTCACAAAATTTGTCCATTACGGCGCTTTAAAAAGGTGAAATTTACTATAATTTTTTTTTTGTGATACAAGAAAGCGCAAGATGGTGTCAACTATGCTCGTAGGCATTCCAGAGATCTCTGCATTTGTTCATTGGTTGAAATAAA
Source organism: Maratus speciosus (assembly GCA_963932465.1). Classification (NCBI taxonomy): domain Eukaryota; kingdom Metazoa; phylum Arthropoda; class Arachnida; order Araneae; family Salticidae; genus Maratus; species Maratus speciosus. Next base: position 369,923,592 of record OZ010799.1, on the reverse strand, counting down.
GTAAAAATACTACTTTTAACGTCTGGCATGAAATCGGATTTTCTGAATAAAAATGGAGGCCAAACTAGCAACCCTGGTCTTGACCTTTTCTTTTGAGATGGTATCTATCTTTTCATTTGTAACACATTGTTTCATTCACTAACACATTATCTTAAATAACTTTATAAAAATTTGACAAAATGTATATAACCTACATCTTTTTCTGGCTGCCTTGATCATATATATAACCATTAAATAACCATTACCAATCACCAACCAACACAGAATGAATAAAATGACATTAACAAATTGACAAAAATACAGTTCCCCTCAACACACTTAACATAGAATTGAGAATGAATTGCTTCATGTATTCAAATGAATCAGTGTGGTGCTGCCATCTATTGGCTTATAATAGCCGAATAGTTAATTAAAACTATTGAATAGGTATAGGACAATATCACACAATAACAACAAGAAAAAATATATAAACATATTAATAAATACATATAAAAAATACAAAATACATATAAAACAAGAAAATAACATACATAACGAGATTGATTAAATTCATTTATTGAATCTTTGCGATGATAACAATGCAAAATTTCATGGAATTTCTTATGAAGAGGTATCAGATAACTACAGATTAGAAATCAAATTGTTTATATATATATATATATATACACACATATACATATATATATATATGTGTGTGTGTGTGTGTATATATATATATATATATATATATGGCGTCGATAGTAGGTGTTACCATTAAAAAAAAATAACGTCGGCGAAACTTTAATATGTAAACGAATCCTATTTCAAAAATTGTATTCATATTTTGAAGACAATATTGCGAGTCTTATAACACCTTAGATGTGATTTTATCCTAAATTGTCTGCAAATGAAGAGATGTATGTCGTTTTTGTATATATAAGGATGTGAATTTCAAAACTCGCCTCAATCGCAAAAAACTTCTGACTGCGTCCATTTGTTTCCATTGTAAACCAAAATTTTATAATGCCAGAAATACAGGATAAAACTAGCATTTTTTAAGAGATTGTAGAGTTTTTTAGATGCAGGTTCACCAGTAGAATAGATTGATAGAGAAAACTCGATTTTTTTAAATTATGGATAATGCGAGTTTTGAAACTCACGTCGGCCCCCACTGGTCCGTTTTTTGAAAACCAGTATTATTTTAGAGAAAAATTCGTGGTAGTTTTTAGCAATAATCGCAATAAATTCGTATTAGTTTTTATGCTTTTCAATGTTCTTATTGTACTTTCAAACTGCGTACCTCGTGAAAGCTTCTTCTCAAACAAAGGGGTGCATATAATACGCCAGGGGTGGCCAACTGTTTCACTCTAGACACCAATAAAATTTTATAGTAAACATTGCCTTAGCTAATCATCAAATCTCTGTGATTGAAGAAATCGGCTATTTCTTTAAAAAATTAGTGCTATCCGGCGTGCCACAGTTGGCCACCCCTGTAATATGCGAATGTAACTAGAAAAATGTAGTTTCAAATTATAGGTGTGTGTAATTTGCCGAACAGTGTTGCCAGATGGGCTACTTTTTTCAAATTCAGATTTCTTGATTGGCACCACTTTTCTGAAACGGTAAAATTCCCTTTGTTTTTGCCTTTACGTCTTTGCCTTAATTAATATGTCATTACATAAGGCGTATTTTACCATTTTAAAAAAGTGGTGCCAATCAAGAAATCTTAATTAAAAAAAATCTCTGCCGGCCCGACCTACGGGCAGAGGTAGATTTCGAGTATAGTAATTTCACCAACAAAAACTAAGTCATTATTAGATATAAATCCCCTTTAACAGTTTTATCTGTTTGCTTTTGACGAGTTTTTATTTCCTTTTTTATAAAATAGCTGGTTTTATCAGAATCATGTTAAGGCGATATTTAAAAAAAAATATTTTTCCATGCTCAATAACTCGAAATTTTCTGGCACATTTTCAGATTCATTTTTAATTTAAAAAAAAATATCAAACATGCTGACGTGATTTTTGAAAAGATTTATAAGCGACCTGTGTTTTTATTTTTCTTTCAATTATTTAAAACTTGATTAGTAAACAATTATTTTCTCAGTAGGGCAATGTTTTTCGTTTCTAACACAATCGCTTCGAGAAATTCTGTTCAAAATGCCCACTTTGATATCATATTTTGAAATATATTCTGCCTCTATCAAAAAATCGATCATTACTGTACATTATATAGTTTCCGAATAAGAGAATCTAGCAATTGGATGCGTTTGAGAGCAAAAATGAAATTAAAAGTGAGTAAGATAGTAGACAGTTTGGAATTGAATGCACCCTTAATAAGATGATCTTTTTCTTCAACCGCTATATATTTTTAATTTGTTTTTGCTGTAAGAATTTTCTCTATCAAAAACTTGTCTATATAAATGTTGAAGACAATATTAAGAAGATATATGATAAATTCATGGAGATTTTATAGCTTGTGAATTGACGGAGTTATGAAAATTTTTCTTCTTCAACCCCCCTTTTTGTTTTCGTTTTTAATTTTTTTTTGCGGTACGAATTGGTCCTATCAAAAACTTGTGAATATAAAAGTTGTAAATAATATTAAGGAGATGTATAATAAAATTATAATTGGATTTGATATCTTGAGAATTGACGAAGTAAGGAATTTTTTCTCCCAAAAACCCTATTTTTTGCGCCCTTTGAGCCTATTTTTAATGTTATCAAAAATCTGTAATGCATGAATTTTTGGCATTATTTTTAGAACTAATAAAAACTTTAAACTGATTTGATATGTACAAAAATTAAGAAGTTATAGGTTTTTTTCGGTTTTCACAAAACCCCTCCCTATTTCCATCCCCTTTGTCCGCCTTTGCCCATTAACGAACTTGACCGAGACTTTATGTCCCTTGATATTATGTTTCAGTTTGGAAGAGATTTGTGCAGAATTGCGGAAGTTATCGTGTCCAGAAGAAAGTGATAACACAATTGCTTCGGGAAATCCCGTTCAAAATGCCCACTTTGACATCATTTTTTGAAATATATTCTGCCTCTATCAAAAAAATCGATCATTACTGTACATTATATAGTTTCTCAATAAGAGAATCTAGCAATTGGATGCATTTGAGAGCAAAAATGAATTTAAAAATGAGTAAAAAAATAAGCAGTTTGGATTTGAATGCACCTTTAATAAGATGATTTTTTTCTTCAACCGCTATGTATTTTTAATTTTTACTTTCTTCTATCTTTACAAGAAGAAAGTATTGGATTCATAAAAATTTTCGAATTCCGGTTTTCGACGAATTTACACGTTTTCGAGGTCAGAGATTCCAAAAAACATGTTTTTACAAAATGTCTGTCTGTGACTCTGTGAGTCTGTCTGTGTGTATGTGACACAAATTTTGTGGGCGCTCTATCTCAAGAATTAATGCACGGAATTTAATAAAAATTGATGTTCAGTTAGTCCCTAATACAAGTTGATGCTGATTAGTTTTTGGTGTAAATCGCTCAACAGGTGGCGCTGCTATGCTGCATTTTTCACGATTTTCGCAATAGCTCTATCTCAAGAACTAATGCACGGATTTTGATAAAAGTTCAGATTTAGTTAGTCCTTGATATGAATTGATGATGATTACGTTTTGGTGTAAATCGCCCAACAAGTGGCGCTGTTATGATGATTTTTGCAGGATTTACACGATTTCCCCAATAGCTCTATCTTAAGAACTAAAGCACGGATTTTCATCAAACTTCAGATTCAGTTGGCCCTTGATGTGACTTGCTATTATGTGTTGGTGTAAATCGCCCAACAGGTGGCGCTTCTGTGCTGCCTTTTTCACGATTGCCTCAATATCTCTATCTATAGAACTAATGGACGAATTTTCATCTAACTTCAGATTTAGTTGTATGTTGACACAAGTTGTTGTTAATTAGGTTTTGGTGTTAGTCATCCAATAGGTGGCGCTGCTATGCAGGAATTTTCACGATTTTCGCTATAGCTCTATCTCAAAAACTAATGCACGGATTTTCTCCAAACTTCAGATTCAGTCAGACGTTGACATAAATTGTTGCTGATTAGGATTTGGTATAAATCACTCAATAGGTGGCGCTACTATGCAGCATTTTGCTGGATTTAGACGATTTCAGCGATAGTCAAATCTCAAGAACTAATGCACGGAATTTCATATCTTTAGAATCCTCATGAGATGCATAGATTGCCATTTAATTTTGGCAGTGTGATAGCGAATTTTGAAGTACTATTAACATGTATGAGATAGAAGAAAGTTTTGGGATTGGTACATCCGACTAGTTTTAATTTGTTTTTGCTGTAAAAATTGGCCCTATCAAAAACTTGTCTATATAAATGATGAAGACAATATTAAGAAGATATATGATAAATTCATGGAGATTTTATATCTTGTGAATTGACGGAGTTATGAAAATTTTTCTTCTTCAACCACCACTTTTTTTTTTTTTTTTTTTTTTTTTTTTTGCGGTACGAATTGGTCTTGTTAAAAACTTATTAATTGGATTTGATATCTTGAGAATTGACGAAGTAAGGAATTTTTTTCTCCCAAAAACCCTATTTTTTGCGCCCCTTGAGCCTATTTTAAATTTTATCAAAAATTTGTGTTGCATGAATTTTTGGCGCTATTTTTAGAAGTAATAAAAACTTTAAACTGATTTGATATGTACAAAAATTAAGAAGTTACGGGGTTTTTTCGGTTTTCACAAAACCCTTCTCTATTTCCATCCCCTTTGTCCGCTTTTGCCCATTAACGAACTTAACCGAGATTTTATGTCCCTTGATTTTATGTATCAGTTTGGAAGAGATTTGTGCAGAATTGCGGAAGATATCGTGTTCAGAAGAAAGTGATAACACAATTGCTTCGGGAAATTCCGTTCAAAAGGCCCACTTTGACAACATTTTTTGAAATATATTCTGCCTCCATCAAAAAATCGATCATTGCGGTACATTATATAGTTTCTGAATAAGCGAATCTACCAATTAAATGCGTTTGAGAGCAAAAATGAACTTAAAAATGAGTCAGAAAATAAGCAGTTTGGATTTGAGTGCATCCTTAATTCAATGATTTTTCCAACACAATCCGCATCGGGAAATTCGGTTCAAAATGCCCACTTTAACAGCATTTTTAAAAATATATTCTGCCTCTATCAAGAAATTGACCATTACGGTACATTATATAGTTTCTGAGTAAGAAAACGTACCAATTGGAAGCCTTTGAGAGTAAAAATGAATTGTAAAATGAGTCAGAAAATAAGCAGTTTGGATTTGAATACACCCTTACTTAGATGATTTTTTTCTTCAACCGCTATGTATTTTTAATTTGTTTTTGCTGTAAGAATGGGTCCTATCCAAAACTTGTCTATATAGATGTTGTAGATAATATTAAGAAGATATATGATAAATTCATGGGGATTTTATATCTTTTGAATTGACGGAGTTAAGGATTTTTTACTTCTTCAAACCCCCTTTTTGTTTTCGTTTTTAATTTTTTTTTTGCTATACCAATTGGTCCTATCAAAAACTTGTGAATATAAAAGTTGTAGATAATATTAAGGAGATTTATAATAAAATTGATTGGAATTGATATCAAGAGAATTGACGAAGTTATGAATTTTTTTCTCCCAAAAACCCTATTTTTTGCGCCGCTTGAGCCCATTTTTAACTTTATCAAAAATCTGTGATACATAAAATTTTAGCCCTATTTTTAGAAGTAATGAAAACTTTAAACTGATTTGATATGTACAAAAATTAAGAAGTTATGGGGGGTTTTCGGTTTTCACAAAACCCCTCCCTATTTCCATCCCCTTGGTCCGATTTTGCCCATTAACGAACATGACCGAGATTTTATGCCCATTTATTTTATGTATCACTTTGGAAGAGATTGGTGCAGAATTACGAAAGTTATCGTGTCCAGAAGAAAGTGATATATATAGATAGACAGATAGATAGATAGATAGATAGATAGATAGATAGATAGATAAAGTTTTTTACTGAGGGTGGTTTTGAGTTCTAGGGGACATGATCGGTGTGGATCTGCAAAAATTTTTCAGAAATTCCAACATAGGAACGATCCCAATAAGTAGTATTTCATACGAAATCTACCTAAAAAGTAGCCCATCTGCACTGCAAATAGAAGCGTCTTAAATTTAGACACATATGTGACTGAAAAAGAATTTTAGACACTTAAGTGTCTTAATCTGAAAATTAAGACACTATAGATGTCTTAATTTAAGATACATAAGCGTCTTACTATGACCATGGTGTAAACGAACTGAGAATAATGTCTAAAATATCCGCAAACGTCTTATTTTAAGACACTTCATTGCTTTAAACGTGTCTTAATTTAAGACGTTTTGATTCTTCCGACGCAATAACCACCAGGGGGCACTAGCACTCCCAGTTGCGCATGCGTTTTAGATGTCTTCGTTCGAAGTGGTATACGTTGTAATTCAAACAAAGTTTGTTTTTATGTACGCGTGTATTTTAATTCGTTTTTTGCGAAATGTGAAGTACTGTGATTTTAATTCGTATTAACTTGGATTATTTATTTATTGAATACATACATCTGACGTGTGTGCTCGACATCAAATGTCTCTTAGAAGCTGTCGTCGATACAAGGGCGGGATAGACACAGAACAGAAGTAGACGACGGTTGAAGATTACACCCGGAAATTCTACAAAGCGTGTGCAATGGGCTTAGTGTTAACTCGTATCAATTTATATCAATAATATTGTGTTATTCATCTTCGTCCTGTCGAAGATGGCAAAAAAAAGAAACTTTTGTCTGGCGGGTCCTGTTTTTAAGATGAAACATCTCATTCTTTAAATATGGCTAGTCGGATGTATTATGGGATTACCATTTAAACTGATGAAAGTCTTTCTCCCTCACTGTGGTTGTGGTAGTTTTTAAAATTTCAAATCGAGGAATATTTCTTACCTCTTGCAGCAACTCAAGTAAGTTTCTTTATAGTATTAAAATTAGTGTATTTTATGATTTTATTTACTGTACTAAACAAAATCCTGCATGAAATTTAATTAGTTTTGAATCTGTTCGCAAAAAACCCCACTAATTCTAGAAGTATATATTTTTAAACTTATGACGTTCTTTTTTATTACGAATTATATATTCAATGTCAGTTCTTAGTTTCAATGGATAATTTTTATCTCGCAGTAAATGACGGCCACAAGGAAGTAAAGAAAAAAAAAACTTTGAAAGATGACCTTTCTTACTTCCTGGCATAAAACCGCAGATTAAAAAAAGATAAATAAAGTAAATGAGACTGGTCTATTATATGAAGCTGCCTGTAAAAATATACATATGTATTTGATTTGCAATCAACTCTAATACTGACTTTTTTATTATTTTTAATAAAAAAGTAATTTGAAATTTATAATGGGAAAAAGTAAAAACCTCTAACTAGATTTCGTATTTAAAATTGTGGTAACTTTATTTATATGCACTTATACGAAAAATACAAAAATGACAGATGTTACTGTATATATTTAAGACGAAAGAAGTTTGGAAATCATAAGTTATTTTTTCCTCATGTTTTTAATATAGAATATGTACTTATTTGTTTTTATTGATAGTTGAATAGCTTTTGTGAGTACCCTCTGATCTACATAAAAACTTGCCCATGTGGAAATATAAATTTTTTAAAAACATAATTTTTAAATGAGTATTTTCATTTTTTTTTTGGGGGGGGGGGGGGGATTTTGCATAAATTTTTGTAAAGCTGATATCTTAAATCTTGCACTGATTATAATGAAAGTTTTGAACTTTTAGAGTAGGACAAGTTTAAAAACGCAAATATATTTAACAAAATACCAAAATCATTTTTTCCCCAATGTTATTAAAGTAGAATATTTATTTATTTATTTTCATTATTCATAGTTAAATGGCTGTTGTGATTATCAAGTGATGTATATGTAAAATTGCCTATGTGGCAATATATTTTTTTATATTTTCATTTTTTTTTTTTTTGGGGGGGGGGGGTGGGATTTTTGCAATTTTCGTACATCTGATATTTTTAATCTTTTTCCACATTCAACCGAGTATAATAAATATTTTGAACTTTTAGAGTAGGACAAGATTATAAAATATATATATATATTTATCTATGTACCTTAAAAGCCCTTAATAGCGAACACTTCGGGACCGCGGAATTTGTCCGATAATTGGAGATGTCTACTTTTTTGAGGTAAAAATATACAAATATGTATGTCTGCTGATTAAAAAAGTATTCGTTAAATAGAGGTGTTCGCTATTCGAGAATGTCCATTAACCTCCACAACGGATACTCCCGAATACCGGACATCTCAATTTAGACAACTATAATGCAGGGTTGCGTTTTTTGCAAAAGTACTTCTTGATTAAAGGAAGGGCAAACTGGGAAGTGCCCCGTCCCCCTATGACTGTAGTGCCCCCAAATTTGATGTGCAATATTTGTAAAGCTTATATTTTAAATCTGTTTCGAAATTGTACTGATTATAATCAATATTTTGAACTTTTAAAGTAAAATAAGGTTAAAAACAAAATAAATTTTAAAAAATCTAATATTTAGATAAATATTTTTTGTTTTTTAATCTTGTTCTACTCCTGAAGTTCAAGATATTGATTATAATCAGTACAATGTCGTAAAAGATTTAAATTATCAACGTAACGAAAATTGTATACCAAAACTGAGAGCACCAAAAAAATCAGGCTGTATTGGGGGGGGGGGGGGGGGGGGGCAGGACCACAGCCAAATATTTTCCCAGGATTCAACGTGGTCAAACATGGCTACGTATGATGCTTATAAAAAAATGGATGCGATTCAGACGTTTGAAGTGTCTGAAATTCAGACGCAAAAAGTGTCTGAAAAAATTCAGACATTTTAAAATGTCTGAAAATTGAACACTCCATTTCAGACACTTAAGTGTCTGAATTTCAGACATTTTAATTTAGAGTGTGGTAACAATGATGCCGAAGGGCGCTATACACCGGAATATATAGTATCCCTTTTTAGGTGCTTTCGTAATTCTGTAAATACGTTACACTTATAGTCGTCGTCCTGGCCGCCCGTCTGTCCATCTGTGTCTCCATCTGTTCGCATATAACAGGGCAAAAACTACGCAACCGAATGGTTTTTAATTTAATATATGTCATTGTTGCAGAATTTTGTCGAATCATTTAAAATTTTATGAAAATCAAATCAAAACTTAAAAACATATTAATAAAAGTTTTCTTCAATCCTATCATGCGTCATTAATTCGATGATATCCCGTGATATTAAATGATTCTAGGTTGCTATGGGTATTACATCCTATTTAACATGAAGTCATATTATTTCCATGTTACCGAATTTAATACATATAATCGTAATAAATTTTGTATTCATGCATTTTTGTATAACAATGCAGCAGCTATTGCACCAAGATCTGGATATTTATAAAACTAGTTATTAAGACGCATGGAGAATTTCAAAAATCTAAAAACGTTGAAAAGTCAGTTTTGGGAAAAACAGATTTTTAGTACATAAAGAGCCGAAAAATTGTTTGTGTACAAAACTCAAACGCGTGTAACCTTGCGAAAAATAATCTTGCGTTTTTACGCAATTGGCTCAGAACAAACTGGGGAGTAATAATACGCACAAAAATAATTTCCGATTTTGGGGTCGATTTTTGCTCAAATAAATGTCCACGGTGCGCTGAAGAGGACCGGGAAAGCCCTATCTCGGCCATGTTAAATTCACCAACTACATTGGTTATCAAAAATTAAGGAAAAGTCTCAAAATGCCAAATTTTAAATACGGGAATACTCAAAAGGAAGTAATATAATTCGAATAATTACTATTCCTACAGAACAGCTAGTCCATATAACATCTCATTCAGGTCACACGTGGTCACAAGAGTCACAGTCACTACGGCAAAACAAAAAATAGGAAATTCCATACGTCTCTTTTATGAGTCTCAAATGACTACTATATGTGACTCCACTGACAGGTCACTGTGACTGCTGCTTTGTGGCGAGTCACCAGGTGACTTTGCAATGCCATTTCATTGAGACTCTCGTGTGACTCTCATCTGGAGACTCAATTTCAAAGTCCTTGTGAACGTTGCATTATGATAAATCACCAAATAATGTCAAATTAAAGTCACATGGTGGCTTTTCACCACTTTTCACAGTGGTGACTTTACAGTAGGGTCTCTGTCACCATTTGACAAAGTCATGTGACAGAAAGTCACCATGTGACTTTAATGTGACATTATTTGGTGATTTATCATAATGCAACGTGCACAATGACTTTGAAATTGAATCTCCAGATGAGAGTCTCAATGAAACGACATTGCAAAGTCACCTGGTGACTCGTCACAAAGCAGCAGTCACTATGACCTGTCAGTGGAGTCACATATAGTAGTCATTTGAGACTCATAAAAGAGACGTATGGAATTTCCTATTTTTTGTTTCGCCGTAGTGACTGTGACTCTTGTGACCATGTGTGATCTGAATGAGATGTTATATGGACTAGCTGTTCTGCAGAGATAGTAATTATTCAAATTATATTACTTCCTTTTGAGAATTCGCGTATTTAAAAATTAGCATTTTGTGACTTTTCCTTAATTTTTGATAACCAGTGTATATGTACCTTTTTCTCAGAAATGGTGAAAGATAGAGGTCTAGGTTTTTTAGAGTAGTTACAATTACATGATTTTCGTATTTTAACGGACCATTTTCTTTCTAAGTGAAACTCAAAATTAATTATTAATTATTTATTGAAAGTCATTTTTAAATTAATATTTTTGGCAAGATTTCACTGCTTAAAATAAATAATTCTCAACAAATCATTAAATCCCCGTGTTAAACTATACAATATAACATAATATACGTATTTAAAAAATCTGTGTTCTTAAGTTTAATACATATTTAAAAAAAGGAACATAAACATTAAAAATCCAAGTTAAGTTTTGAGAAAAAGTCAATTAAAGATTTAAACGGCCATTAAGCTGTGAAGTACTCTTAGAATGAATGAATAATTTCAATACTTATTTTTTTATATATATATAAACATGTGTGAAACATCGTTGGAAAGATAAAAGTTTAAACTATTTAATGATATAAAAAAGTAAATATCCATTTTTTGGTTGAATTTTGCTTTCCCGGTCTCCTTAACTGCAATGAGTGAATAAAACAGTGACATAGAACGATATTATAATTTTAATCTTCGCGGAGTGGGACTGGCGAGCTCCAGTTAATTGTTTATCATTTATTTTTTAAAAATATCGTAAACTATAATACATAATATATTGATAATTATGCCTGGTTGCGCATAACAGATGTATATAATAAAATTTGGATATTTTTTGCAAGGAATAAGCGATAAAAAGCATTAGTTAATCATTTAACCCTTTCAAGGGAATTAATTGTGTTTCTGTAATGTTGAATTTACACCAAAATATCCGGAAAAAAATTTCATTCTTATGAAAGTAAGACATTTAATTTTACAGATTATTTTCACCAGAGAAGGGAAATGCTGTTAAAAAAATCAGGTGCAATTCTTGATTAAAATTAAGTGGTATAAACATTTCCCACCGCATTTCAAACGTTTAAAATATTATTAAGACAATTATGAATTTTTTCATAATTTGATAATGGCAATGACTTCAATAGTATGATAAAGTACATATAGTAGGCAATTAAAAAAATACAAATGTAAAAACTTCGAATTAAAATTAATTTCTCTTCAGATACTAATTATTTGAAAATTTGTTAAGTCAGGTTATTGAAAATTGTGGGTACTTCGATTATCTCTTGACTTGGAAACGTACTTCCGATTATAAAATGTACTCATGTCTAGCGTAAATAACGATAATGTGATACCGACAGTAATAAATGTGGTTACAATTAGAGAACAGATCAAATAAGGTAAGATAGATTTCAATATCTATTGCAATATGTATCTTATAATTAAATTATTAGCCGAAAGGGTTTTCTCGTTATGCGGTTACTGAAATATTATTCAACAAACAATAACAATTAAATATTAGTAGTAATTAAAAATGAAATACCTGCTTAAATTTTGTGAAAAACATGCATTTTATTTTTATGAGATTATGGATACTCTTGAGTTCAAAATTAAAAATCTCCAGTATTTTAAGACAAGTTTAATATTTTTAATTAATATCAACTCTGAGCGATAATTTTCATGAAAGATAAATTAATAATACTAATAATAAGGATTATTAATATTATTATTGTAGTCTCTTTTCCCCTTACGGACCTTTAAAAGGGGTGCATACAGTACAGTAAACACTGCCTAAGGCGGAATCGATCAGGACCAGGAAAATTTTCCGCCGTAGACAATATTCTACCTTATTCAAAACAGCAAAAAAAAGCTCTTGTCGAATATTTTCTACGTTCATATGTTATTTCTTTATTTTTTGTTTTTTCTTAATTTTCTTATTATCTTTAATTTTCTTTCTTATATTTCTTTATTTAATTCCTTTATTTAATTTCCTTATTTAACTTCTTTATTTAATTTTCTTATATTTCTTCTTAATTTTCTTGTTATTTTTGTCCTTTCTTCTTAATTTTTTTTCTGTATTTGAAAATCAAAAAATTTGCGCGATTTTTAGAAGCTAAAAAACTATAGCAAAAGCGAAATTTATTGATCGGGTGTTGGCAACGTCAATATGTCGTTTAATATACTATTAATTTTTTTTGCCAATATTAAGTAAAATTAATAAATTAGCTGATATAATATAGGCCAAGCTCACGTTGGAATAGCAAAAAACTCGCATACACCGGATTTTTCAAACCGCATCAACTAAGTCAATAGATCGATGAAATATAAATTTACGCATAATTTATTAATTTTTATGGTATTACTTATTGTTCATTGGTCCAATGTCCGTTAGTCTGTCCGTCCGTCAGTCCACATATAACAGAGCTATAACTACCCAACCGAATGGTCTGAAATTTTAAATATATATTTTTTGCAAAATTTTGTCGCGTCATTTCAAATTTTATGAAAATCGGATGTATAGTTTAATTACAGGGACAGTCAAAAGTTTTCCTTTCCACTGCGGCCAATGGGAAAAATTATTTCAAGTGCATTTGAATGATGTTACAGCCTTTCGGACAGAATGAAATTGATATACACTTATGAAGTGTACTAAAACATACATTCAGTACAATATGTGGTGCAAAATATATTTATAAAACTAGTTATAGTACGAACGCACCTCATTTGCCATATTTGACGTGAAATTTCCAACTTGTTTAATTTTTAAAAAAATTGCTAAGATATTTGTATCAGTATAAATCTTAAGAATGTCACCGTCAGAGTGATAAAACAAGCTGATCTGAATAAATAAAGGCAAGGTTGCCAGTTTAGCCTTCATTTTTATTCAGTAAATCCGAATTCTTACCAAAAATTTAAAATAGTATTTTTAGCTTTATTTCATGACAGAAATCTTCTGCATACATAAAGTAAAGTTTCACCTTTCAAAATTTACGTCGTAAATTTGAAATTTCTAATTAAGGGGACCGGAAAACCCCATCTCCGCCATGTTAAATTCACCAACTTTAAGTATACCTTTTCCTCAGAAATGATGAAAGATAGAAGTCTAGATTTTTTAGAGTAGTTAGAATAACACGATTTACGTATTTTAACAGACCATTTTCTTTCTAAGTAAAACTGAAAATTAATTATTAATTATTTATTGAAAGTCATTTTTAAATTAGCATTTTTGGTAAGATTTCACTGCCTAAAATGAATAATTCTCAACAAATCATTAAATCCCTGTGTTAACGTATGCACTATAACATAATATAAGTATTAAAAAAAATCCGAGTTCTTAAGTTTAATAGATATTAAAAAAAACACAAACATGAAAAATCCAAGTTTTGAGAAAAAGTCAATTAAAGATTTAAATGGCCATTAAGCTGTGAAGTACTCTTAGAAAGAATGAATAACTTCAACACTTATTTTATATATATAAACATGTGTCACACATCGTTGGAAAGATAAAAGTTTAAATTATTTAATGATATAAAAAAGTAAAAATCGTTTTTTGGTTAAATTTTGCTTTCCCGGTTCCCTTAAAAGTGGAGGCCAAACAGGCAGCCTTGGATATAGGTAGTAGTCCAGGCAATAGAGACCGTACAGGGGCTCTACCTAGCAAAATTCATGGTAGTTCTGGAAAAAGGCTTACTTTATGTTTTTCGGGTAGCTGAATCCGAATTTTTAACTTCCCACCAAAATTTCCGCCGGCAACCCTCCCAAATTTTGGTAAAATGCCCCAGAAAATGTTTTTATTAAAAAAATCATTTTTTTTATTGTTTTATTCCGCTATTATTGTTTATTCCACTTAACCACTCACATCGTCTATATTCGCCCTCCCATCTCCCCTCCGAACTTTCCCTAGAAGGTTTATTTCAAGTTTTTTGTGTCGCTGAATCCGAATTTTTAATTCCCCCCCCCCCCCGCAACCACCAAAAATGGTTGTTTTTTCATTAAAAATTTTTATTGTTTTAGTGGAAAAGTATGTAGAAATTCAGAAAGTAGACAAAATTTTCAGCAAATAGGATACATGACATTATGACGTAGGATAAACGGGAAGAGAGGGGGCTGCCTCGGAACATTCCCCGCGCGCTGTTCTCAAAAACCAAATTTTTTCAAAAAATCGTTTTTTTTTTGGAGCTTTGCCGGAGGGAAATTTTGGTGGGAAGTTAAAATTCGAATTCAGCGACCCAAAAAACATAAAGTGAGTCGAAATCCAGAACTAGCATTAATTTTGCCAGGTAAAATCACCTATTGACTGGACTTGCATAACTTAGTGCACATAGCGCCGCAGTGTATGTTCCGAGGCAGCCGTCTCCCTCCCCGTTCATCCTACGTCGTAATGTCATATATCCTATTTGTTGCAAATTTTGTCTACTTTCCGAATTTATACATACTTTTCCCCTAAAACAATAAAAAATGTAATTAAAAAACAACTATTTGCGGGGGGGGGGTGCGGGGGAAAATTTTGGGGGGAAGTTGAAAATTTGGATTCAGCGACCCAAAAAACTTAAAATAAAACTTATAGGGAAAGTTCGGGGGGAAGATGGGCGAGCGAATGTAAACGATGTGAGTGGTTAGGTGAAATTGCGCAACTTAGTCCACGCAGCACCGCAGCGCATGTTCCGAGGCAGATCCCCTCTCCCCCTTCATCCTACGTCATAATGTCATATAGCTAATTTGTTGCAAATTTTGCTACTTTCTGAATTTCTAGATACTTTTTCCCTAAAACAATAAAAAAATTTATTTTTTTTAATAAAAACTTTTTTTGGAGGAGGGGGGGGGGCATTTTAACAAAATTTGGGGAGGGGGTTGCCGAGGGAAATTTTGGTGGGAAGTTACAAATTCGGATTCAGCGACCCAAAAACCATAAAGTAAGGCAATTTACAGAACTACCATTAATTTTGCCAGGTAAAATCTCATTATTGCCTGGACTATATTAGGTCTACAGGAAAGTTCTATACGATAATGTTGTTTCACGCCTACTTTTTTAAATTTGAGATTTCTTCATCGGCACCACTTATTTGAAATGATAAAATTCCCATTGATTTCACGTCTCACGTTAAAGTGAAACAATGGAAATTTTAGTTTTCAAAAAATTGGGGCCATTAAAGAAATCTGAATTTTAAAAACGTAGGCGTCAAATAACATAGCTGGACAGAACCTTCCTGTAAACCTAATATTTATTTTCCTTGTAAATGCCTTTTCATAACTTCTAGAAAATATTAAATTAATTTTGAAAGGTAACTGTTTAAAAAAAAAAAAAATGGTGCTAACCGAATAAAGCCCGTAAACGGCATGCCGCGCGGTACATTTTCCTAAGGACTTTATTAAAAATAACAGTAAAAACAAGTTGGAAATTGCTCGTCAAACGTGGCAAATGAGATGCGTTCGTACTATAACTAGTTTTATAAATATTTATATATTATTATAAATTATTATAAATTATTATAAATTTATTATAAACTATTATAAATTATTATAATATTATTATAAATTTGCACCGCATATTGTACTGAATGTATATTTTAGTGCACTTCATAAGTGGATACCAATTTCATTCTGTTCGAAAGGCTGTAACGTCATTAAAATGCACTTGAAATAATTTTTACCCATTTGCCGTAATGTCCCGGAAAACTTTTGACTATCCCTGTAATTAAACTATACATCCAATTTTCATAAAATTTGAAATAACTCGACAAAATTTTGTAAAAATTATATTTAATATTTGAGACCATTCGGAAGGCTGTAACATCATTAAAATGCACTTGAAATAAATTTTTCCCATTGTCCGTAATGTAACGTAAAACTTTTGACTGTCCCTGTAATTAAACTATACATCCGATTTTCATAAAATTTGAAATGACTCGATAAAATTTTGGAACAATTATATGTTTAAAATTTCAGACCATTCGGTTGGGTAGTTTTTGCTCTGTTATATGCGGACAGACAGACGGACAGACAGACAGACGGACCGAACGACGACTATGGATGCTACGTATTTATATAATTACGAACCCACCTAATTATTAAATCTGTGACGATACCAGCATTCCATTTCCGTAAAGACACCACTGCCGATAGGGTTGTAGAATGAATTGAGAAGGGAAGCTTTTTATTAGAAAAATTTTAATAATATACGGAATTTTTGATTTTGTAATATATGTATAGAGATTTAAAAAATTAGTACGTAACTTGTGAAATATTGATATGAATATTTTTTATCTTTTCATATCTTTATAATAGTAATGAATTTATTAGAACAATTTTAATAATATACGGAATTTTTGATTTTGTAATATATGTATAGAGATTTAAAAAATTAGTACACTGTAAACTGAAATGTCTGAAATTCAGACACTTAAGTGTCTGAAACGCAGTGTTCAATTTTCAGACGTTTTAAAATGTCTGAAAATTTTCAGACACTTCTTGCGTCTGAATTTCAAACACATAAGTGACTGAAACTGGAGTGTTCGATTTTCAGACGTTTTAAAGTGTCTTAAAAATTTTAGACACTTCTTGCGTCTGAATTTCAGACATTTCAAGTGTCTTAATTGCGGCTATCTTTGAACCTTTTTTTTTTTTTTTTGCCAATATGAAGCCATCTTTGACCACTTTTCTTTCTAAGTCATATACGCAGCTATATTTGACCACATTGAATCATTTTTTATAAATGAGAATAATTTGTCGCCATAAAGCAGAGCTAATTGCAGCGTGGTAAAACTAGGATGCTTCTCTGCCCCCTGATTTTAGGGTACCCCAAATTGGGTACAAAATTTTTATAAAGCTGATATTTTATATCAGTTTTGACTTTATTATGATCGTAATCAGTATTTTGTAGTTTTAGAATAGGATAATATCTATAAATATATTCACCTAAATATGTATTTATGCGATTTCATATATGCCCTACGGCATCAAAAATGTTTATTAAATTAATTCCAGTCCAAAGACCTAGTACTTATTCCCCCCCCACCACCACCACCACCACCACCACCGCCACCTTCATATATTGCTACAAAAAAAAAAAAAAAAAAAAAGACTGCTCGATGCCATCAAATACATATTTGGATAAATATATCCTTTTCTTTAACCTAATCATATTCTAAAAGTACAAAATATTTATTAAAATAAGTATAAGATCAAAACAAATTTAAAATATCAGCTTTATGGAAATTTCATACCAAATTTGTGGGCCCGTAAAGCTAACGTCCCATAGAAAAAGCCCAGTTTGTCCATGCTGCAATCAGCTCTGCTTTATGGTAACAAATTATTCCCATTTATAAAAAATGATTCACTTCTTCGGAAAAAATTCCATCCCTTCTTTGTTGTACAATTTGTTTCTATTTAAATTAGATATTCCCAGTCAATTAGTTTAAGCATTTTTTGGATTTTTATTTCTGTGTTAAATAAAATCTAGCACTAGATTTCACAAAATTATCAGCATATGAGATCCGAGCATTAAAAAAAATTTGAGCACGAAACACTTACTTTTCTTTATCCCCCTTCGTTTTTATTATTATGCTATTTATCATTACCAAGAAATGTTTAAACATTTGACAACCGCACATCGGCGCCTGAGACGAGCAGTAGTTATAAGATTCTGGATGGACTTCTTGTTTATTTGGCTCTTTTCAAACGATAAATAATATAGTAAATATCAATGGACACAGAAATCCTTCATTATGATTTGAGTACCCTTCATTTCTGCTCCCCACGTTGCTTGCGATCACAGAAGCAGTATCAGTCGCAAAAGCGATTTCTTATCCACATGATTGGAACAGTCATCGAAAAAAAAAAATAAACACCTCCTACTAACTCTGCAACTAGAAGACAACAATAATAGAAGAAAGTTACTGGTACCAATCGTCTGGAAATAAAGTCTACTTTTAAATGATGTATTTAAAATTTGCATAGGGGCCATCTACAAATCAAAATTAGACCAAACTTTGTTTTTTTTTCCAATGGATGCACCCAATTTTGACACTATATTTTAAATCTTCGGTTCAAACTATGCCTAGAAACGAAATTTCTAGTCATTTGAATGATAAGTTTTTGAATTATAAGCATTCAAAATTTAGAGCTTCTAATGTTAAATTGCATTTTCATATTTTTATTAATATCTCCTGAAATTATAATCCTAATATGATAATTTTGTATGTGGTTATAATACTAAAAAACCTAAACATATATAAAAAAATTGAATTCGTAAAATTGCATACCAAATTTGGGGCCACAAAAATCGATGGGAAGGTGAGGGGGCAGGGCCGCGGATCAGTTTCCATGTTTTAATCAGGTCCTGCTTCTAGAAGAAACACTACCCCGCTTTATATTTTTCTAAATAGAGCTGTCCGCTATTCGGGAGTGACCGGTTATAGAAGTTTTACTGTATGCTTCAGTAATAACGGGCATTCTCGAATAGCAGACACCTATATAGCGATCACTTTTTTCAATCCACAACATTTGTGGATTGAAAAGCAGATTAATAATATATTGAAGCATATTTTGTGTAATTTGTACTCAGTATGCTGGGTATTTGTACACTCTGGACTTTTTTTACATATGAAAATAAAACCTCTAAATAGCGGGCTAATTCTACGGTCCTAGGGTGTCTGCTATTGAGAGGTTTTATTTAATATATACAGTTATAAATATATTCTAAAAAAGTTAGAAAATGTTTTTTTTTTTTTTTTTTTTTTTTTTTTTGACAGTATAGGAAATGTGGTTCTAATAAGTTCCAGTACCAGCGGCTTACATTGATTACCCCCCCCCACCCCTTCCCCCTACTACATATACAGCAACAAAAATTTAAACACATTGATGACTTAATATATATATATATATATATATGAACATGTAAATATATGTTTGGATAAATATATCCTTTGTCATTAACTTCATCCTAATCTAAAAGTATGCAATATGATATATAATAAGTACAATAAATTGCTTTGCGCAAATGGATGCATTCTCCGATGATAATAAAAAATAATCCTATAAAAAATCAGAATAATTTTGACGTTGAAAGTTGTCAGAAAATTTCTGTGTCTTAAAATTTAAATATGTTATACAGATGAAACACAGGAAATACATATAAATGTAGTTATTTTACTTTGAACAAGTTTCCATAGTCTAAAAAAAAATTCTTTCATCGTGCAATTAAATACTGTAGAAATTTCGAACTTTTTAATAAAGCTTTACAAAGGAACAATTTAAAATGTATTTATAAAACATTAAAAATTTCACGATAGCTCCAATTCTGATACTTTTATAATTATTTTTCAAGTTTTATGCCCTCCACTTGAAGCAAAAATGTTCATAGCATTTCCTATACATAAATTTAATTTTGTTACATGAAAACATTAATTTCGAAAATGTAAAAGAATTAAATGATCTGTCATTAAACATATTAATTCATATACGAAATCATGTTAATATTACCTGTAACTAGAAATTACAACGGAAGGGTTTATTAATAACAATATCATTTAATAACTTGATCTTTTTAATTATATTTTGCCATGTAGGCAATTTCTTTTACATATAGCATATGGTAATCACCAGAGCTACTAAGCTATCTTTAAAAAGTTAAACATATATATATATTTAATAACATGCAAGAGAAATAACATCTAATTTCAAAACTTATTTTGCATTAAAAATACATATTTAATTGTTATTTCTGTATCTTTTATAAAAATGAACAAACGTTGAAAAAAAAATCCCCCCAATTTTATGTGAAAAATGCAGTAACATATGAAAATAAAGTCTTTTTTCCGTTCTAAATCTGTAATTTCTTTTTAACAATCAATAAATCAATATTAATAAATTTTTCAATATCTGAAGTTGTACAAAACTTAAATATAATTTTAAGCAATTAAACAAAGTAAATAATGATTTATTTTCTTACTTATTTTATTGTAAATCATTATATAGCTATTATAGAAAAATATTTTTAATAAAATTAACTATTAAAAAAATGACATTATATTAAATGGCTAATATTTACTGACATTTTTATAGTCAGATTAATAGCTTGTATCCACAACTAAAACTATATAGTGCTGCAACTGCTTTTTTTTTTTTTTTTTTTTTTTTTTTTTTTTTTTTTTGACAAAAATATAATACTAAAAATGTTGACAAATTTGGGTGTCAATGTACACAAGCAATAACTTTTAATGCTTAAGCAATGATTTAAGCAATGATTATATTATTTTATATGAAAAACATTTATTTATAAATCGAATGCTTTAAGAATTATCAAGCAAGTTAGTTAATTAATCCTGAAAATGAAATAAATTTAGTCGAAAATAATAAAAAACACTGTAATACTGAAAAATATTTATTCTATATAGAAAGATACAAATATGATAAACACATGTATTCTTTAAAAAGTGATTTAAATAATTAATATCACATAATTAATATTGTTCAAGGAAAATTTCTATTTCCAAATAAAAATTATATTTTTGTAAATAATCACATTCTTACCTTTTTAGTATTTCCTTAATTGTAATAAAATAAATCCATGTAATATAAACGGTAACACAAAAATATAGACACTTTCTTCTTACATATTTCACTAAATATTCAGATGAATGCTGATAATTGAAAAATATATAACGAGGACATTTTTCTTTTCATTATTCAACATATTTTTTTCATAATGATATAATTTAATATAAAGCAGAATTTAATTCAATTCGCTTTTTCGAATCACATTTCATACGCACTTTCTTATTCTCCAATCTCTCAAGAACAATTATTGAAATCCCCAAAATGCACTTTATAAGCTGTGTATTAGTAAGCTGCATATACATCTATGTGGATGGCACACATTACTCAACGTATCATTTTTATAATAATCGCATATATTATTCCATAAATGAATTATTCCAAAAAAATGTTCCAGCTATGTATATGACACAGTCACAGAATATAAATAATGTTACACATAAAAAAATTGCGGGCAACTTTGTTAAACAGATTACTACCTCATTGAAAGAATCGTTTTAACGCGCCAGTTGCCAACGGACGTATTTGAAATTTGAACAAAGAGAAAATGGCGAAATCAGCATTTTAATTACCACTGCAGTCGCTGATCTCAGCCTACTGTTTATAAACCGTTATAAAAGGCTTGTTGAGCTCATTTGAACTTTTTATCAGCGAGAAATAAATCACTGAATAAGAAGAAATAACAAAAGTTTTATTTTCTTTATTAGGTATTTTTCTTAATGTGTTACATTTATTTGAGTATAGTTTTTGCAGTTTTTTTATTTTTAGACATATAGAAAACATACTTTAAATAAAGATTTTATTGTAAAACTAGAAAATAACATATCGAATTTTCGGTGTTCATGAAGAGAGCAATTGTCCATCCCTGAAATTTAATTAATTATATTTTCTATACGTTTGATTATTTAAAAAATACTTTTTTCTCTTCCAAATAGCAATATATTAATTAAACGCTAAGAGAAAATGCTGCTAAGAATTTTTCTCCAGAGGAGCCCCCCCCCCCCCCCACACACACACACCTTAACTTCTCGTAGAAGACGATTTTAATTCTGTTCTTCTGTTAGTGTTCATATATATCAAATTTATCTTAAATGAGGAGGGGCAGTTCAAAAAAAAAAAAAAAAAAAAAGACAGAGAGAGGAGAGAGAAAAAGAAATCAGTTCTCCATTGTGAAAAATATCGTTAGAAACTTATTTTTAAACGATTAATATTTCTTAATTTTTAAATTTCTTAAAAATTGTCTTACACGGGGAGTTCTGGCATAAATTCTTAGTTTAGCCTACTTCATGTTTATATTCTGCATTTTACAAAAGCGGACTGGGCTGTGGACCCCAGGCATATACAGTGAAATCTCTCTGTGTGACCACCTCCATTAAGCGACCACCTTCACTAAGCGACCACCTCCATTAAGCGACCACCTCCATTAAGCGACCACCTCTCTGAACGACCATTTTTTTCATGGAACGAAATTTATTCCCACAGGCTCAATACTAATTATACCTCCATTCAGAGACCATCCCAGTTGAACTCCCTCCATGAGCGACCCATTTCTTTGAAGAAAATGAAACAAATCCCGTTTTTTCCTGGTCGCTTGAAGAAGATTTTATTAGAAAAATAGTTCCGGAGTGCGCATTATTCATCAAATTTCTAAACTAAGTTTAGATTTTTTTTTTTTATTCCGGTAACTTTTAAATATTTAAACCCCTTTGTGCCTTTTTAGGTAATAAATTGAACTCTGATGACAAATTAAGAATGACGGTCGATAAACTCCCCTGCCCTATTTTGCCGGGAAACTCTCAAAGAAATACATAATTTAATCAAATCGTCTTTATTTGTTCCCGTCAAAAAAAAAAAACGCATTTATTGACGTGACTTCGAAAAGACTTGGAAACAAAAGTTATAAAATATAAAACCGTAAAATCAAAGCAAACGTCAATGTATTTATTTTTTAAACTCTGCAGTAATTAATTTATATAATTAACTTTTGTTTTGATACTTAAATTTTTATAATTTCTTTTACTAACGTGAAAAATAAATTTTAGTAACATTAATTGTTACCTTTTTTCAAAAATTAAAATCTAGATTTAAACATGACCTCCATTAAGAGACCACCTCTCGGAGCGATCACTTTTCATTGGAACGAACGTGGTCGCTTTAGGGAGGTTTTACTGTATGTTCTAAAATCTTGCTCCTCAGTACGTTTCTTTCTCCCTCTACACATAACTCTTAGTATTTAGGTGAGCGATTCTGTATACGATCATGATAACAAGTAATTTTTGGAAAATTTTATATTTTGTGAAAAGCAATTATTTAATTATTATTGCGCCAAAAATAACTTAGCTCCAAACCTTAGTAAGCGAATTTTTCTAATTTTCTCAGATGTCCCATGATTTCTTCATTTATAAATAAATACTAAATTAAATGGATGAAAGAGTATTTTAAATATCTTTCATCCATTCGGAAATATTTTCTGATAGCGCTGATATACATATTGCAATACAATTGTACGTACAGTCATCACTCATATGATACAATTGTATCGCATTCAGACACTTAAGTGTCTGAATTTCTAAATGTCTTAATTTCAGACATGTCACTATTATTCAGACATTTTTCTCCGTTCATTTATAACATGCTCATAGTAAGACACTTATGTGTCTTAAATTTAGACATCTATGATGTCTGAAATTTCACATTTAGACACTTAAATGTCTGAATTACTTTTTCAGTCACATATGTGTCTGAATTTAAGACGCCTCCATTTGCAGTGTACGTAACTTGTGAAATATTGATATGAATATTTTTTATGTTTTCATATCTTTATAATAGTAATGAATTTAGTAATATAATACAGGGGTCGCAGCATATAGGACAAATTCTATTGTTCTTACCAGTATATTTTATGAATAATTCTCATCATACGTTCCTATTGAAATTCTTGTAATAATGTCTGTTGAAGAATATTGATTAAAGATACTGGTAAGAACAATAAAATTTGTCCTATATGCTGCGACCCCTGATAATAAAGAAAAAAGAAAGGAACATATAAAAAGTACAAATAAAATAAGGACGTAAGATTTTTTTTCTTAAAACCTATCAGAAAATTTCGTAATATATATAAAAAGATTTACAAAATTAGTACGTAACTTGTAAAATATTAATATTAATATATTTTTATCTTTTGATACCTTAATAATAGTAAAGAATTTAGTAATATAATAAAGAAAAAAGAAAGGAAAATATAAAAAGTACAAATAAAATAAACACGTAAGATTTTTTTTTTTCAGAAAATTTCAGAAACCGTGCTATTCCAAATAGAGATCATTGTGAATATATCTTAAAACGTAGATCATAGGAACAAACATACTCCAATTTACAAAATGTATCCAGTTCAATATAAATAACGATAATGGGATATCGACGATAACGACATTTGGAATTTGAGAGTTGATGAAATCAGTTAGTAGGGATTTCCTCTATAATCATGTGTCACTCATAATTAAGTTATTGACCGGATAGCAATAGACGTCATACTGCAATAGACGTAATGGTGATCAGATAAAGCTTCAAATATTAAAAATTTAATATCTGCTAAAACTTAGTCCCCCAAAATAATTATCTTTTGTATCGGCTTTAATTTATCCTCTTTAAAACCCCAGCATAAGGTGTCAATTTTAAAGAGACTAATATTTTTTAATATTATTGTTGAGATTCTGCAAATTAATGCTTTATTGTAATTGTCATTATTATTATTATTATTATTATTAATATTACATTCTGTAAAAAGTAATTATACATTTCATAATCCGCATTAACTGAAAAAAAAAAATAGTGACATTTAATTCCCTTTATATACAGTCGAACACAGTTACAGGAGTCGCATTATATAAGGAAAATTTTATTGTTAAACCACTATTTTGAAAATAATATCTTATAATAATTTTCTATGAAATATGTTAAATAAAATATTCATGAAGATTACTGAGTAAGGGTTCTGGTAGGAACAACAAAATTTTCCGTATATAATGCGACCTGCGGTTTAGACGCGTTTCAAGGGAGTAGACAAAAGTTGGGTATTATGTGGGATCGCGCATAAAACGTGATTTGTATAATGTTGCAGAAACTGGGTTTAGTTATACATCTAATTATCTAAATGAACCATTGATCCAGTTACAGGGCTACCACTAGTAACTATTTTTATATTCTATTTGCACCACTCTAATAAAAAAAATATATATATATATATTTTGTAATATATTTCTCTTTCTCAGAATGTGGTGCGAGAGAGAATTAAAAAATAATCGACAATGGCAGCCCTCCAGGGATGAAAGCGCTGCTCCACAAATAAATAATTTTCACAACTAAATTTTTATAGTATTCTTTACCTACTTAAGGGGGCCGGGTGAGCTCTGTCTCGGCTATTTTAAAATACATCAACTTTATGTACCTTTTTCTCAAAATTGAGAAAGATAGAGGTCTGGATTTTTTAGAGTAGTTTGAATAACATGCTTTACGCATTTTAACAGACCATTTTCTTTCTGAGTGAAACTGAAAATTAATTATTAATTATTTAGTGAAATACATTTTTTAAATTAGCATTTCTGGTAAGATTTCACTGCCTAAAATAAATAATTCTCAACAAAATCATTAAATCCTGTGTTAAAGTATGGACTATAACATAATACAAGTATTTAGAAAATCTGATTCCTTAAGTTTAATAGATACTGATAAAAAGGAACACAAACCTAAAAAATTTGAGAAAAAGTCCATTAAAGCTGTGAAGCAGTGGACTATATTTTGGGGACACAATGGGAATTTTACCATTTCATAAAACCCCACCAGTCGCTGAGAAGTTCTGCTCTCGAAGTTGGTAGACGGGAGGTGCTGGGTTCGAACCCAATCGCGCCCGTCGGCCTAACCGTTTCGGAGTTTTCGTGGTTTTCTTCGAAACCGTGGATTCCCATGCGTAAATACGGGTTAGGTTCCCTTAGAAAGACCCCCACGAAGGGCACCCCACCCAGGGCCTATATCCCACGTGTTGATAATTGGCCGTCATAAACACCAACCAAACCAAACCATTTTATAAAAGTGGTGCCAATCAAGAAATCCAAATTAAAAAAAAAAAAAAAGCCCACTGCTGTAAAGTGCTCTTAGAAAGAATGAAAAAAATCTAACACTTTTTTAAAATATCTAAACATGTGTAATACATCGTTGAAAAGATAAAAGTTTACACTATTTAATGATATAAAAGAAGTAAAAATCAATTTTTTGGTTGAATTTCCCTTACCTAGTCCCCTTAAATATAAAAAGTTTTGCGATTAAGAATACTATTAAAATATGTTGGTAGCAATCGGCCATTTTTGGCGCAACGCTTTCATCCCTGCGTAGAGCTTTCGTTTATACAGGGTGTTCCAAATATAACGATCCATTTCTACGAAAACACTAATCATCCTGAACCACTAATCATCGAAAACACTGACGTTTCCTGGAAACTGGGTGATAAAACATATGAAGATGTGTAACTTCAGTTGTATCATTGAAAATACGGAAAACAGCCACCAACAAGGGCTAATATCAGGCTACTTTTGAATAAATTCAGACGAACCTCTAGCGTGCCGGATGAAAAACGTCTTGGACGACCACCAACATCTGACGATAACATCAAGAGCATTCGTGAGGCAGTTGAAAGAAACCCAGGTGCTTCTGTTCGTTGGATGAGCCGTGAGTTGAGAATTCCACAAACCACTGATATAGTTGACGCACCACTTCATATGCATCACCCAGTTTCCAGGAAGAACTGGCTATTATTTCTTTTAAGGAGAGCATTTCTTCAAACACCTGAGAAAGAAATCAATAGATTAGTGTTTTCATATAAATGGATCGTTACTTTTGGAACACCCTGTATGTTTGCGGCCGGAAATTTTGTCTTTTACCTACATTTAGATTAATTCTTAATTGTATTAAACTTTAAGTCATGGTTTATTTTTATAGGACCGACTGAAACCGACTGAAATAATAAGGGAAAACAAATATGGATTCATAGATCGCTTTATTGTCGATTAATACCTTAAAAACAAACATAAAACAATAAAAATAATTTTTCTGATAGACGAGTTTCATTAACACAAAGAAAAATATTAAATCTTCGAAGCACAAATCAGTCATTTAAATTATATTTAGTACTTGTGGTAATGTATACCATTTAATGGTAAATTATAATCTTTCTTTAAATTTTTAATATTAATAAGAAAAAGCTATCCTTATTACTCTTTGTGTAAAAAATGTTGTTAGCCATAGCAAAAATTAAAGAAAAAACAGAAAACATAAAATAATTACAAAATATCAGTCTTATTTGTTTAGTCTTTACAAAGTTTATTTTTTTTTCCGCCTTTAATATGCATTAAAAAACATAGTAGTGATATAACGTATAGTCGTGGAAAAAAAAAAGTAAACACCCCCCCTACTAACTCCTCAACAAATTATCGTAAACGGAAGTTACTGGTACCGAACGATTGAAAATAAAGTCTACTTTTAAATGATGTATATAAAATTTGCTTAGGGGGCCATCTACATATTAAAACGAATCCAAAATCATTTTTCAATGGCAATACCCCATTTTAATGAGATATTTCAAATTTTCGGTTCAAACTATGCCTAGACACCAAATTTCAAGTCATTTGAATGATAAGTTTTTGAATTATAAACATTCAAAATTTAGAGCTCCTAATGTTAAATTACATTTTCATATTTTTATTTATATCTCCTGAAATTATTCTCCTAATATGCTAATTTTTTGTGTAGCAATAATTCTAATATACCCAAACATAAATACGCAAAATTTGCAATTTTTATAATTTTATGATATGAATTATGAAATTAAAATTCAAAACAATTATGAGTTGCAACCTACAATTTTTTTGATGGATTTAGATTTATTAAGTCCTGCTTTATGGAAATCCAAAATTTCACATTTTCTATTAAGTAGTTTTCAAATTATGCTTAAAAAACGGCAAAATGGTGGTTTAAGGGGCCATCTCTGATAGAAGTGAGTAGATATTTTGAAATTTATTCTGCTGTCCTGTAATCTAATCGGCTTCATTGACGGCTTGAGTGGTGCTTAAGGTGCCTTGATCAAGAAGGGTGATCTCTCGGTTAAGGATCGAGTACCGAACTTCAATTTAGATACAGCCCTTAAAATACGCTTGTTTTAAAAATAATTAATTTCTCTGAAACTTATGGTACGAATTGCATAAAAATTTGTTTTTAGGCTAATTGAAGAGTGTAGAGTTCATTTCTGCTGTCAGAATTGTGTACTGCTATAAAAAAAATTATGGTTCGTTTTAATATGTAGATGGCCTTCTAAGCAAATTTTATGTACATCATTTAAAAGTAGACTTTATTTCCAATCGTTCGGTACCAGTAACTTTCTTCTACGATAATTTGTTGAGGAGTTTGTAGGTGAGTTTACTTTTTTTTTTCACGACTGTTCATTTAAAACCTGACTAACAATACGTATAATGATATCTAATTATAATAAGTTTTATGATGTATCGGAGCATTCTGAATTTGTCTATCTCTCACTACTACTGTAAAACCACATACGAAGCGAGAGACAAAGAATGGTAGGACACGGGATCGAAGGAGAATTACAGTGTTCCTAATTTAACGTTCTTTTTATTCAAATATCTACCACTATTTACGATTATTTATGTTCGCCTTAATTAATCCGTTATTAACCCTCCGTCTACCAGACGGGTCCATTGGACCCGACAGGTACATACAAAATATTCATTCAAACCAGAAATTTCTTTAAAATAAACTAAGTATATAAACCAGACAAAAATAAGGTAAATAAATAAGTTAAATAGTTTTAAATAAAAATTCTGGTGTAGAACGTTTTATTAAAACTTGAATAAAATTCCCGGTAGATCTAGGGTTAAATAAGGTAAATATTACTATTCGGAAACTGTTTTTATCTGAATAAATAATCCACTAAATTGGGAACACTCGAGAAGAGAGAAGAAATTCGCATCGTCATCTATGAATTATTAGCGTTATCTTAAGTGTTATTTATTTATTTTTTTGCTTCAAAGGACCAAAACTCTATCGCGTATTAAACGTGATATTTTTGCATTAGCCTTATGGGCGAAGTTCAAGGGATCGAAAAAAATTAGCGTATTAAGGGGGTCCAGGACACAAAAATCTTCAAATTCTGTAAAAAAAAAAAAAAAGTTATTGCATTAAAAATTTCTGTTTTTTTTCTGCTTGAAA
The DNA here is from genome assembly GCA_963932465.1 of Maratus speciosus. NCBI lineage: Eukaryota > Metazoa > Arthropoda > Arachnida > Araneae > Salticidae > Maratus > Maratus speciosus. Next base: position 369,894,259 of record OZ010799.1, on the reverse strand, counting down.
TGACATTTAAATCATGTTTCTATCTTATTTAGAACAGGAAATATTATTTTTTTCGTTTCGGTTTGTTTTCAAAATCTAGCTTTCAAGCAATGGTCACTCACTAATAGAGAAACCCTACAATTCGTCAGGATACCAGAAGGCGTGGCTTATCAAATGTGCTGTACTATAAATGCAAAAATAAACTATTTTTGTTTTTTTTTTTATTAATAATTAATGAATTATTATACTAATGTTGATTTTGTTAAATTATGTTATTTTATTTACATTAACTAAGTCAAAAGTTACAATGATCATAATGTTGATCATAATGATGTTACCATGATCAAAAATCTGTCAATTTGACGGGTGTGGTAAAACTAGGTATGTATTTAACATCGGTAGTTCTAGTGTTAAATTTTAAATTCACTCGTATATGCATCACTGCGGAGTGTAACGCAAACAATAATAATATTTGAATTAAATTTTTAACAGACATACATGCATGGTTTGAATTGCTATGAAATCGCAGAAAGACCTGGAAATTTACAGTAATTCGGTCATTGGCAGCGTGAGTAGTGTTCGTTACAGGCCAAAATATGTAGAGTTCAGGTTACTGCGGTTTGGATGCCACTTCCACCACTTTTCGTGATACTGTAATGCACGGTGTCCATAAAAGAACTTCGCAGTTTCAATGGTATATAATAACAATTTAACTTAGATTGTTTACAAAAAATCATACGTCCAATTGTAGGTAAATTAACCCAGTTTTTCTTACAGATGCAAACAGGTGCACCTTTAGTTATACGGCACACATACAACCCAGTGGTGTAGTCGTAAAAAAAGCAGAGGGCATACGCACTAAGCAGAGGGAATACGCTCAAGGCAGAGGGTATACCCTACAATGTATATACTATAGCTTTTTGAGAAACAGAGGGTATACGGTATCCCTTAAAAAAAGTCCAGAAGGTATACGGCGTATGCCACCGTATACCCTCCACTACATCCCTGATCCAACCTAAAGTCCAAGTCTTCCCACACTATAGTTAACAAGCCCAGAGTAATGGAAGCAATAGGCTCTTCCATTCTGCGTTTCAAATCCGGCAAATCATTAGGTAGCAGCGGAACGTAGACACTATCTTTTATATAGCCCCAAAGGGAAAAATCGCATGGCTCTAACTGCCTTTAAATCTTCTGCCCAGCAATAACGCTTTACGCTCAGGAGTCGACATTTTGCGTATGTGGCACAGCAAGCGAGTCAATAGCAAAGCAGCACTCGCGCATGCGCTTATCTAAAGCTGTTTGAGTGACTCTTTATGAGTGACACTTATGAGTGACACACCTTTTTGAGTGACCTTGAACCTAGACTCTACAATGCTACAGTTGATACTAGTGAAATTTATAACTTTGACGTTCTTTTACGGACATCCTGTATTTCGTGCAAAGTAAGTTATGTCTGCAGGTTCGTATGGTTCCTTGAATTTCCAAACTAAGAAATTCTTCGGTACCAGTATAGTAGAACCTCGATTATCCGAAGTAATTGGGACCGACCCTCTTTCGAAAAATCGAAATTTGACTTTTTTTTTTTTTTTTTTTTTTTTTGAGAATTTTGAAACTAGGGGCGGAAATTTATCTGTTACAAAAAGAATTTTTCCATTCTGACGCTTTTTCGCAGAGATATAAGTTTTTATATTAGTAAAAACAGTATATATTTATGCAGTTTGTTTTACTTAAAATACTGTTTTCTAAAAATTTGAAATTTTCCACATTCCTAACTTTTCAAAGGATCCATGCGCATTCCTTATTATCAGATTCTTTTGCATTTTATACTGTATATGGGCAATTCCATCGCAACTGACGTAACATTTTATCATCGAATTTTGTTTTCAAAACTATGTAGAAAATTCACTAATAAAGCTAGAACAAATTTTTACAATTTAAAATATTTCTTACTAAGTTCTTAATGCCCAAATACCTGCAGATTATTTCAATCTCTCTTTTAGTCCCAAAAATTGCAATTCAAAATTCTGTAACTGACGTAACGTAAAATAGAAAAACATTTTTTCTGCCTTCACTGAAATGTAAAAATTATCCAAACTATCCAGTTAAAAAAGGTGATTTAATGTTCTCAACAACACTAAGTAATGCCAAATGATAACAGTAACGTGTTTAATTAATTTCTCAACAATGAAAAAGAAACAAATGGCATTTACACGTGACTGACTACAACTGACGTAACTTTTATTGTGTAACTGATGTAACATTATGACTTTACAAAGGCAATAATGGTACTTAAATTAGTTTGTAAACAGTAATTTACATTGCCTTTTTATTGGGACTTTTCTATAGAATATAAAAATATCAAGTTTTCCAATCATACCCTTAAATTAAACAAATTATAAATTTGATTCCCCCCACAAAAAAGGATGATTTTCTGTGGAATTGCCCTACTATTGAAATTTATAACTTTGACGTTCTTTTACTGACATCCTGTATTTCGTGCAAAGTAATTTATGTCTGGAGGGTTGGTACGGTTCCTTGAATTTCCAAACTAAGAAATTCTTCGGTACCAGTATTTTGTAATAGAAAATCTTTCCTTAAATAAGGCGAAATTTCGCACGTTTAAACTAGATTTGGTTTTTTTCTATAAATAATATATATATATATACTGATATTTAGCCTTGAAAATAACGGTACCCGTATGAACTGATCTGTTAAGAGCAAAATAAACTCTCAAAATCATGAAATTTGACAATTTGATATAATTAGAGCAGAGTTATAAAAACGCATGGTTTAATGTCCTTTGGTGTGGCGTTAAGTATAAATCACATCTATGAAACAGTTCATTTGAAAATAACAGTTCATTTATTAATTCAGCTTGAATTTTAAAACTTAAATAATAAAGATATATACATGTACCTCAAGCTATTACTGGGAACTTTGTTATATTGACATATTACTGTAGCAAGGAGTAAGTTTAAACTCCAATTCCATCGTCCTTCTATTACATTACCTCACACCACCACACTCCATGGAGTTGTTTCACACAACATATATTTACTCAGTCCATTAAACTGGAATAAAAAATATGCATACAGTTACAGTTAAAAGAGTGTGCCTTTACGACCGAAATGGAGAAAGAAAATAACCGGTTCCGAACGATATAACTTCCGAACAAACTCCACGACAAATTTTGGGGGACAAGACATTCTCCACATTTCCAACACAATTTTTTTTTTTTTTTTTTTTGAAAATTTTGGAACTACTATGGGCGGAAATTTGTGTTGCAAAAAGCATTTTTCCATTCTGACGCTTTTTCGCAGAGATATAAACTTTTATATTAGTCAAAACAGTATATATTTACGCAGTTGGTTTTACTTAAAATACTGTTTTCTAAAAATTTGAAATTTCCCACATTCCTAACTTTTCAAACGATCCATGCGCATTCCTAATTATCAGATTCTTTTCCATTTTATACTGTATATACTCAACAACAAAGGTCCTCAATCGGTGGTCCGCGAGAAAATTTTGGTGGTCCGACATTGCAGCCAAAAATTTCAGATTTTATTTCAAGCAAGCAAGAGCAAATTTCACACAAATAATATGTAATGAATGAGTTTCTTGCGTATCACTAAGTAATGTAAATAATGAGTAATGCAAGTACTAAGTAACAGAAGTATGTGGAATACATTGGTTTTGTATGTAATAAGTAATGTAAGTACCGTATATACTCGCGTATAAATCGAGGAATTTCTGACAAGTTTCGGTAAGCAAATTTGGGGGCGGGGGGGCAGGGGGTCGACTTATACGCGAGTCAATTAAAAAGCAAAAACAAAACTTCGAATACTGCAAAATTATGGTTTTTATGTGTATGAATTAAAAAAATTATATATAAAACATACAAATAAAAATAATTTATCATTTGAAAAAATTTCAAAGATTTGTTTTTGTTTACTTTCTGCCTTTTCGCACTGGCAAGTGAAATCTTTGGTTTGATTTTGCGCAAAATTGAAGTAAAAAGTTAGGGAGTCGACTTATACGCGGGTTTTTGATTTTTTGCAGAATTTGTATTCGAAAGTTAGGGGGTCGACTTATACGCGAGTCGACTTATATGCGAGTATATACGGTATGTGTAATGAATAAGAAATGTAAGTATGTGTCACAAATATATGTCGTGCACAATAAATAAGAAATAATAAGTAATGTAAGTATGTGTAGTATAAATAAGTAACAATAAGGTGTGAGAACTAAGAAAATTTCAATTACTTTGTGATAATGAAACTAACTTAAAAAAATTGGCTTTAATTAAACTACTTTAGCAGATTTCTGTTATGATTAACACTAGAAATACCATGAGCCATCATTTTGACCGCTACCACTTTTGTTCCAGCTCTCAGACCTAGTATTCTGGAGGCAGTGGTTATACTCTACTTTCGCATATTAAAATTTGGGATAACAATGGTCTACACCCGCCGCCCCCAAAAATAAATAAATGAATGAATAAATAAATAAATAAATAAATAAAATAAAACAGGAGTTTTAAATTATCGAGAATTCATTTAATTAAAACATATGCTTTAAGCTTATAGTTGTGGATAATTCACGTAGTTTATGAGCTTCGCTTAGTAACATTTTTGTGTTTTCTTACGCTAATTTTGTGTGAATAAATTCATTTTTTTATACAATTGTTTAAATAATCATAAACAAGTTACATTAATTCTACGATAATGTGAAATATTAATATATATTTAATACCATCTTTTAATTTTTTTTATTTAATTTGATTTGATCTAATATGGCCTTCGGTGCAAAAACTTAAAGTACATGTTTCTGTCCCAGAAAATTTATATCAATAAAATTAATAATAAAAACTAAAACTTTTTTAATTAAGTATATATACCGATAATAATCTAATTGTATAAACGTAAACTTATGGCTAGTGAATTTATGTTTTTGCCTAACTATTTTTACTTAATAAAAATAATTATCTTACATTATATATATATATAAATAGGATTTTCTTATAACAAAAGTAACCGTGTATAAAAGAATGCTCTGCATGTGAAAGTATGAGCTACATCTAACAAATATTTTATAAATTGCATAACTTTTATTTCATTCTAATATTTTTTTTCCATAAGTTTTCCTTTTTGCTTTCAAGAATAATTTCTCTATATTTGTTTATCCTCAATTAAATTAGGGAAGAACTTTTAAAAAGCAGATAATTAGCATTTATTCTAGTTTTCTTTTTGTTGTATAAATAGAGTACAGATATGTTATCTCTAAATAACTGAATTTTTATAATAATGTAATATGATAAATTTCTTATTTTTGGGATTTGTTTTTCTAGTAATCTTAATGACGTATATATGAATTAATTCCTTTAAGTAAATCTTCATTTTATTTATAAAATCGATTATATTTTAAAATATAAATATCGATTCAGAGTTACGGGGTGCGTGACATTTTACCACGATTTTTTAATAGAATTTTTCGACTTATTTAATAGCGGAAAAATATTATAATTTCTGGTATAAAAAAATTATTTTACCAATAAAGAGAATTAAAACTTAACCCATTTGAATCATTAGCAGATTTATGCCTTCATTTCAGAAATTGCTTTTTTTATTTAAAAAAATCTGAATTTATTAAATAAATCACTATTAAATTTATCACTAGAACTTATTAATAGTAATTTTAGGTTAATTTAATGACAGATATTTTGGGATTACATGACAGAAAATTGATGAATTTTTTTAATTTTTTATTTTGAAATTTATCTTTATATTACGAAATATAACCCACATTATCTACAATAACACTGCACCACACTTTATATACAATTATTGCAATTTACATAAAATAAAAAAAAGATAAAATAATTAGATAAAATAATTTCATTAAAAAATACAGCAATTATTTTTTTTAAGCCGAACTAATATATGTTTTAAATGTATATGTAATTAACCTTTTGACACAGTAAAGTGTAAAAATCGTTTAACATAAAAATTTAATCCTTAAATGCTCGATTTTTTATTCTGTTTCGAAAAAATTGTATATGATTCTCTGAAAGATTTATTACACAGGATAAATAATGCAAAATCAGACATGCATTTTTCATATAATACGTCAAACTTTTCTTCGGTTGGACATCTACAATACAACTAAAAACTACTGCCGTGTGGTTGTTTTAACGCTAAAATAATGCAAATTAGTATATACTTTAACAAGTATGTCTCCAAATAACTTATTTTATATAATTATTTATTTTATGAAACTTATTTATTATAATTAATAATATTAATAATAACCTTTAACCCTTTAATTCCCATAATAGAATACATTCTAGAAATTACATAGTTCAGAGAATCTCACTTTGCACCAGAAAGTTTCAATGGTTAATTTCGCTCTACTTAAACACGGGATTTTTTTTCTTCTTTAAATAAAGCAAATATTGCTATTTTAATTTTCAGGAGTGAATTAGGTTTATGCGAATAGAAAAAATATATTAATTTCAAAGCAGTGTTGTTTGCATATATGCAAAGCTGCGCACTAAAGACGAAAATATGCTTTTTCTCGAAAGACGTATTCAGGGTTCGCACGCTATTAAGTCACGCCTCATTATGTAAGGACTCTACCACCAGTATTATTATAAAGATAATTTTCTTTACGATTCATTGGCTAGAACAGGGACGGCGAACCTTTTTAGATCCGCGTGCCAATATATATATATAAAAAAAAATCAACTGAACATGGCGTGCCACCCCCCCCCCCCCCCCCCCCCCCGACGTCTCATTCCCGCAAAAAAAATAGCGAATTAATTTAATAGTAAATTATAAGTTAGTTTAATTTCAATAATAATAAATAATTGTGTTAAAATTATATATCATTATTAGATTACTATAAATATAGTTAACATACATGCGGGTAATACCAACATATGCATTGTAGAAATAATTATAGAAAAATATAATTATAGTTTTTATTTCATTTTACAAATGTTTTAGCAATCAAATTATTATTTTTTTCGTAACTTATGAAAAAAGTCATGCTTTTTTAGTTTTATTAATACTTTTTTCCATTTTAACAAATTAAAGATCAATTATCAAATTCTAGCAAAAGTTAAATAAAGCCTCATGTGCAGGTCAAAATGCGTTAAATTATGCCGAAATATTACAGCAAAGAATAATTTGATTTGCTAGATTACTCTCTTTCTATGCGAATCGTAGGTGCCGTTATAACGAAATCGAGGAAATGGGAAGTTGGGAAGGGTCAAATACAGTCAACTCTGTGAAATCGATACACTTAGGGACCGAGGGTTTTGTGGATTATACATTTTTTGCGGATTATAGATCCTCTCTTTGTTTACATTTTATTTTTTAGAGTCTGACTATAAATTAGGAACGACTGTAGAAAAATTACAATTACAATGGAAAAGAAAAACTAATTCAACATTGGTTTAATATATTTAATAACTTAGATTGAAGAAAATTTAAATTAAATTATATACAATACAAATTTTACTGATTATTCATCATTTTAAACATAGACACAACACAATGGTAGTTTCAGTTTTGGTTTGTTGTCAATAATTTTTTTTTTCTGTTTACGAACACTCATTACTTCTTGCTCTAAGATAAAATTTTATTACTCAAGGAAATGTAAATATTTATATCCAATTTATATTTAAATATTTATTCATTGGAAAATTAATAACTGAAAAAAATATATACCAAATTTAACTTTATGAGTTTAATTGTTAATGGCAATTTTCATTGTTTACATTTCAATGTGTAGTGCGGATAATAGACATTTGCGGATTATACATCGGCGGATTTCACAGAGTTGACTGTATTTCTAAGCGGGAAGTTCAGTGATATAACAAGTACACAAGTACCTATTGTAGAAAATAAAAGCTATTTTCAATGAAGCTCGTGTATTAATAAAAAAAAAAGAATAAAAAGGTGCAGAATTTTACTGAATTTTGATTTAAAACTTCAATAAACGGCGTGCCAAAAATAACTTCCGGCGTGCCAGTTTCGGCACGCGTGCCATAGGTTCGCCAACCCTGGGATAGAAGATAATTTTATGCGATTACTGGTGATAGAGTCCTTACAAAATGGGGCGTGGCTTAATAGCATGCGAACCCTGGTATTTTTCATACGAGAGTGTTAGTTTCAAGAGTCACCTTATGCAAAATTAAAAAATTCAAGTTTTCTTTATTGATCTATTCTATTTTTGAACATGTACCGAAAGAATATTACAATCTGCAAGAAAACCAGTTTTATCCTGCATTTCTGGCGATGTAAAGTCTTGATACACAATAAAAACCAATGGAAGTAGTCAGAGGTTTTCGCTATTTCCCAAAACTTGATTTTCTGGATAAGATAAGATTTCAAACTCACGTTCTCATATTTGATAATACAGGTAAGATAGTAACGAGGGAAATTTGAGCAATTTCACATAAAAATAGTACATTTTTCACTTGTATTTTTCTTCTTCTCTACAATGAGTGTTTTTTTTTTTGTTTTTTTGTTTTTTTTTGGGAGAAATGTTCATTTAAGATAAGGGGCGTTCCATAAATGATGTCACACTTTTTTTCAATATTTTTACCCCCCTCCCCCCTTTGTCCCAAAGTGTCACACTTCACCATACACCCCCCTCCCATTGTCACATGTCACGCTATATTACATAAACATATACTTGCAGTTCAGAAAAAAGTACTACATTATAGATCATATTTCAAACTTTATTTTTAAACTTTAACTATGTGTTTTAACGACATTTGTGAGCATAACAATAAAAATGATTCATGTACTTATTTTGTATGAAATAAGATTAAGCTTTATATCAAAAGCATAATTAATGTACAATAGTAATAAAATATTAATACGAAAGAGCAGTTGAAAACAAACGTATTTTGGAATTTCAAATGGAATTTAATATATTTGGATTTAAATCTACTTTATAAACACAAAATACTTTAATTTCAAAATAACTTTAAAATTTAATCTGCTAATTTTTAATGCTTTTATTTTAACCAAAATGTGTGATGTCACATTTCTTTTTACCCCCTCCCACCGCCTTGTCACAAATTGTCACATTTGCACGAATCCCCCCCCCCTCTAAGCGTGACATCATTTGTGGAAGGCCCCTAAATATTAGGTATACAGATTTTTGTAGGCAACAAGTATAGAATAAAACTGCAACCACGAAGGTTTGAGCAATTCGAATAGAAAATAGTATATTTTTCATTTGCATTTTTTTTTCTCTGTAAAATGAGTGAGAATTTTTTTCTTTGAAAAATGTATATACACCATAAATAGTAGGTGCATAGATAATGCAAAAAGTGCATAATAAAATTGCAGCCACAAAGATGTGAGCAATTTCAACATAAACAAGTTGGAAAGTGATCGTCAAACGTGGCAAATGAGGTGCGTTCGTACAATAACTAATTTTATAATTATTTTTTGCACCCCATATTGTACTGAATGTATATTTTTTTGCGCTTCATGAGTGCATAGTCTGTAACATCATTAAAATGCACTTGCAATATTTTTTCCCCATTCCTCGTAATGTAACGGAAAACTTTTGACTGTCCCTGTAATTAAACTATACATCCGATTTTCATAAAATTCGAAATGGCTCGACAACATTTTGCAACAATTATATATTTAAAATTTCAGACCATTCGGAAGGCTGTAACATCATTAAAATGCACTTACAATATTTTTTTCTCATTCCTCGTAATGTAACGGAAAACTTTTGACTGTCCCTGTTATTAAACTATACATCCGATTTTCATAAAATTCGAAATGGCTCGACAAAATTTTGCAACAAATATTTAAAATTTCAGACCATTCGGAAGGCTGTAACATCATTAAAATGCACTTGCAATAATTTTTTTCCATTGGCCGTAATGTAAGGGAAAACTTTTGACTGTCCCTGTAATTAAATTATACATCCAATTTTCATAAAATTGGAAATCGCTCGACAAAATTTTGCTGCAGTCATATATTTAAAATTTCAGACCATTCGGTTGGGTAGTTTTTGCTCTGTTATATGCGGACGGACAGACAGACGGACTGAACGACGACTATAGGTGCTACGTATTTATATAATTACGAACGCACCTAAAAAGATATTACATTTTTAATTCGTGTTTTTCCTTTTCTCTGTATACTTTTCAATAATTAAGTAACCTAAAAATTTCATTCTAGTAAAGCACCATATAGCTAAATTTAGATGCCAACTGACGTATTGAAAAAATTAAAAATTTCGTAGTTTTTAATCTTCTAATCATTGTTGCGGCGTGTTCCTTTATATTAAAAAATTTCGAGCTAGTACCGAAAATTACCACAGAAGATTTTTTACATTATAAAATGCTTGTCATTAATTAAAGCAAAAATTAGTATTCGGATTTTTTTATCTAAACTCCGAATTTAAGAATAAAGATGGAAGCGAAAGTGACAACCTTGGTTCTGATTAGCGATAATTGAAATTTGTACAAATGACTTTTTATCAGAATTAATTTCTCTTCGCATGTGTAACATTTTCTGTCACATATTATAGAAAATTAGTTTTAATATAATTTAGAATATAAATAATGTGCGTGAAATAATTGCGATTTTATTTTTAACCTGTTCATTCTAAGAATTATTTTAAACCTTTGGTGTGGAAAGCACTTCTGATGCTAAAATGATTAACCCCTTCACGGTCGCTTAATATTTGAAAAAACCATCAAAAGTGTACCTATTTTTTTTTATTACAGAAATTGAATAATTATAATGTTTCTAAATAAAATATGCAATTAGTTTATTTTTAAGACGAAAAAACAATATTTTATAGCCATATTCATATTTGTATAAAAGCCATCATGCGAGAATTATGTGTCTTAACCTGTTAAGCTCCGCCTCCGATAAATGTAGGTTACTTTTTTTTTATTATTCAGATTGTTTGATTCCCACCACCGTAGTTTACGGCAGATAAAATGATGCGAAAATAAAGCCATTTACACTATTAAAAAAAAAAAAACTGGTGGGAGTCAAACAATCTGAATTAAAAGATAGTAGCCTACATTTATCGGGGGCTGAGCTTAAGAGGTTAAGACACATAATTCTCGCATGATGACTTTTATACAAATATGAATATGGCTATAAAATATTGTTTTTTCGCCTTAAAAATAAACTAATTGCATATTTTATTTAGAAAACTTATAATTATTCAATTTCTGTAATAAAAAAATAAGTACACTTTTGATGGTTTTTTTTTCAAATATTAAGCGACCGTGAAGGGGCTAATATTCTTGTTATCGTCAGAAAGCCTTGATTCATCAGAATCCATATCAAAATGACAAAAATATTACAAATCTGTGACAAATCTATGGCAAATTATAGAACGTACAAATCAAACCCGAATGCTAATATTCAAAGACTTCAAATGGAAATTCCAGTTCAATTTTTCTGGTTTCAGAAGTTTTTTCCAGCAATTAAATCTCCAGCCCGAGAATATGACGGGCACGAGAAATAACGAACGACATCTCAGCCCGAGATATTGACGGGAGCGAGAATTAAGGGGTTAAACATAATTGCCAACCTCCCGATTTTTTGAACACCACAAAATTCTTACAAAAATGTTCACTTTATTGAATTGGAGAAATTGTGCGAGTGTTTAAGGCAAGTATTTCTGCATAAAAATATTGGTATTAAAAATTCGGGAGGTTGACAACTATGCAATGAATGACTGACACCGGAATTTACTAACAAATTTATTTATAAATAAGAAAATGCTTTATTTCACATACATAATGTACGGAAAATACCTGTACCAAAATTTTGGTGCAATTGTGGCATTTGGGAATCAAGTTGAATGGAAAACTGAGAAACAATGGGTTAAGAGATTCTTTCCATTTCAAGTATACAACTATTTCCTTTGTCACGTATTATTAACACTGTACCGGCTTAAATAGTGGTGCCAAATCTGTTTTTTTATCCAAAAATTTTTGAGGTCACACCAGAAAACTTTTAATACTAATTTTAATTTAAATTATTCACGAAATTTCCAATACTGTATCAAAATATATCTGTTTAAACTTTCTGGGGAGAGTTTAGAATTTATAAGCGATTGTTTTATAAATGACGCATATATGTGACAAGCGGCCTGTATGGTATTAACCCTTTAGCGGCCGGCGGTGTCCACAAAAAAGGACTCCTAACTTTAAGATTACTAACACCAGGAATATTTAATTAAATTTTTCCTTTTATAAAGGACGGGAAAAAAGGGGGGGTTAGAAGTTTTCACTTTAGAATAAATTCATTTGTAAATTCCGGTGTCAGTTCATCATTTCATCATTTTACAAATAAAATTGCTCCACGCCGGAAAGTGCTAATGTCAGAGGAGACATTTGGCATTTATTGTCAAATTATTAGTAGTTTTTTGTGCTACCCGGAAACCTGCCCCTGCCGAACACACACAGCTCCCAATTTTTTAAAAATAAAATAGACATATTTAAAGCCAGAAATTTTATTTGATACATGAAATAGTATAAATAATACATATACATAAGATACATTTTCTTAAAACAATTCCTGGTTATAATAAGTTTGTTTAACTTATAAACGTTGCGGATAAAGCAGGAATGCTGGGTCTGAGAAATTTGTATTAAGATATGGTCTCAAGATTAATCTATCATAAAGAAGGCCCTATTTTAAGGATAGCTTATCAGAAAGAAACATAACTGAAAAGTCACTTAGCTGACGAAATCCGAGATCGACGAGCCGTGGTTAGGTAAATAAATGCTGCTGCTATATGTAAAAAGAGCGAAATTAGGCATAAATAAATTTTTAAAACATCAATAAAAATAAGTAGAATGAAATTACTTTCGTTAAAATATTTCATTCAAAACAAAGCACACACACACATTAAAATTAATTAAACATAAAACACATAATGGTTCCATAAAATCGCGGTTTGTTTGTTTACATTAAAATACTTATGTCAAAATATAAAATAAATAAAAAGAGAAAAAGATACACAAACTTCTATATCTTTTCAAAAAATATATTTTTTTACGAAGAAGCGTGGTAAGTAATAAACAGATGTATAAATTTAGAAACAACGATAAATACGGCAGAATATTAAACTTTGAGCAGACTAGTTTCGGTAGCATGTAGAGTACCGTTTTCAGTGCCGGTACGCTGTAGACTGAGGCCGCCAGCGCACTAAGGACAGTACGCTAAAAGAAACCGAAACTAGTCTGTTCAAAACTTACATATTCTGGCGTTTTTAACGTTGTTTCTAAATTCATATTATACTGGATCAAATAGCATCTTAATAATAAAGAGATGTGTTTAGTAATAAAATTCTTTTTTTTGGGGGGGGGGGGCGGAATATATATTACTTAGTACAAAAAATTCTATATCTTCAAAAAATATCTTTGAAAAGAAGAGTAATAAATACATGGGTTTAGTTGAAACAGCACCGAAAAACTCGCACTAAATCACAATGAAATAATAGAACTTTGAATAAATCATCATAAAACGCGTTTCGAGTGGGAAATTATAACAGCCCGTCATGTAAACACGCATCTGTAAGCGAACAAAATCACAAATATTTAATGTCCTGTTACATTGGCTGTTTACATTGGCTGATGACACTCAATTATAATTTCCAGATCGAAACGCGTCCTGTGTGTTACTTAGATGTTATGGTGGTTTATACAAAGTTTTATTATTTCAGATGGGTTTAGTGATAAATTTAGTCTTTCAGAAACAATATGTATGTAAAACTATGTAAGTCTACATATAAAGCGCTAAATAGTTTTAAGAATTATTTTTTTTTTTATATAAAGCTCGGTAAGTAATAAAGAGGTAGGATTGATGACAAACTTTTTCTTTCAAGGAAAACTATTTTCATCATGAGGAAGTACATTAATTAATTATTTTATAAATTTCTCTGTATATAAAAAATTGCAGTTTTAATCTCAAAAAATAAGTTTTTAATCAATTTGAAATAAGGCTTATTATCGTTACAAAACAAAAAAGACAAATAAACAAATACGAAAAGAAAAGAAAAAGAAAGATTGTTCATTTATTTTGTCTTTTGCTTTGTAAGTTATTTACCTGCAACTTGGCTACAATATTTTCCATTGAAAATAGTAAACGTTTTCGCATCACAATAATACAGCAATGCTAAAATTCTATATAACCACAGTGTCCGAATTAGAATTTTTTAACAATGACCGATTTCATGTTTAGAAAAAAAGTTACATGTTTATAGCGTACGCTTCACTACTTAACCCTTAAATGCCTGATTTTACAAAAATCATCGTAATAATGTTTTTCGGCTTTCAGTTTTTAAATAAATCATAGGAAAAATACTTTAAAAAATCATATTTTGCTTTAAGTATGGTTTACGGCTAAAAAACAGTTTGTTACTAATCGGCAATAGTGGTCTTTAAGTGCGAAAATAATTTTCCTTGATAAAATTCTATAAAATTAAACACACAAGAATTTTAGGAGCTATAATAAGAAATAAATTTTACTTGCTCACTACGGAACAAAATAGGGTATTTTGCAAGCTTCCAAACAAAACAAGTAATATAAAAATTTTGTTTTTAAAGTCAATTCCTACTTAGGCCATCAAAGAAAAATTTAATATAATCAAGCTAATATGAGTTTTTGTTGCATTAAAATATCTCAATTTGTTGATTTTCTATAAGCAAGTAGGTTTACAATGGAACTCTATGGGAATTTGGCGAAATATTACAGATATCGCCAAGTTGCCGACAAACTTGGCGGTATTTGGTGACAGAACAGGGTCCCCCCCTATGGTAACCCTTATTGAATATACTTTCATTGAAATTCAATAACCAATGGCGGCCATTTTGTTTCCCATGCAAAACTAAAATTAATTAATTAAAATTTAATTAATTAGTTAATATTTCAAAAAACTTTATTAACATCAATTGTCATCCAGTACAAGTTTAAAAAAAATTATTTCAACCTGATAGGATGAATAATGAGTATTTTATTAACGATTGAAAATTTGTACAAGATAAATATATAAATATATAAATAAATATAGGGAGAGTGTGAGCTAATAGTAGGAATTGAACAAAAAGAAAAAGTAGCAACAATTGAAAAAATAAGTATATCTTTATTCATAAACAGCACAAGTGTTGCTACCTACATGTTGAAAATCGATTTAATAACATTTTCAGAATGTATTTTATTGGCAACATTAGGCATTATAACTTCAATATTGTTCTAATAGTATTTTAGAGCCTAAATTGGGTATGTTGCCGAAAAGCAACACCAGGCATTTAAGGGTTAATATGAATATCTTTAAAATATAATAGTAGTAGTAATAAAACTTAATGTGTATATGTTTAAGCAAAAATGTAATCCTTTAATCACTTAACCGAATAAACATTACTGCATCATACATAATGTTAATAACACTTTTTCATGCATTCAATAAAATTGTCCTTCTTTCGCAACATGTATTAAAAAGACGAGACTACAATATCTGATCGTTTTAGAAATTATGTTACATCTAGAGGTTATTTTTCCTTGAAATAATTAATTTTGTTAGCTTTCTTTGTGCAACATCTGGGTTTTTTACTGTGCCTTTTATAATTGGTTATGTTGACGAAGAATTATAATGTAAATCCATTTATTCCGCTTTATATTCCTTGTAACTTTCTTTTAGGCAAATATAAGATGTATAGATTTCAATAAGTATTTTTTCATCTAAAAGAAATAATTACATGTTATTGATTTCAGTAAAATTATTTTTTCAAAGAAACTAATAAATATATTACAAACATAGCTTTCAACCTGCCACGTCAAACAATGGAGTTATGAATAAAAAAGATATAGTGTACTGTCTACCAGTTGCCAGTGAAGTAACTGAACAGGTTGTCACACGATTTTTTACATCGGATCAACAGTTTCTGATTATAGCCGGAGTAAGCCTCCACCAGTAGATCTGGAAAGGGAAATTTTGCCTTGTATTACAGGCTTTTCTCGAAAAAGTTCCTTCATAAATAGGCTTAAATTTTCTATTTGTTTTTACTGGTGGTTGTTTGCCCTGGTATTAAAATCTTTTTCACTGACACTGAAGTTGTCACAATATGGCGAAAACGCAGGGCCTGACTACCACCGAAGTAAACTTACAGCAGTAAACATGAATGTCTGTTTTTACCATTATTTCTGATTGAAATTTTCCATGAATAAGGCGTCTACTTAATTAAGAGTTTGAAGGATATAATAATCGAATATAAGGAGAAAATTTCTTTTTAAATTTACTGGTGGAATTTTGCTAAGGCGGCATTCAACCCAAGCGAAAGCGGTTACAGTTGAAGCTTCACTATTTTAAGGATATGTCATTTCCTCTTTATTAATAGTTTCATGTTTTCAATATTGTTTCTGTTTATATTGTCAAAAAAATGTTTTAAACCAGAAACTTTATTTAATAAAATTTATATTTCAACGATGAATTTTTTTTTCACTTTGTTTCCTAAGCGGAATTTCTACTTCAAAATACGTTTAACTCTTTAAAAGCCGGAAGTTTGACAATTAGGCATAGACAGAAAACATATAATTAAACTCTCTGACTACCAACGGTATACGTACATAGTATATAACAATGTGCTTGCCAAAAGGCAGGTATTTGTTTATTATTTTGACTACCACTTTTTGCATATATATCGATATCTTGGCTAATGAAAGTCTCTGGTTACGAATGCTTCACGATATGCAAACACCATTACCCCCTGAATTATAGGCCCATGCGCTGACACAAAATTGGCAGCTGTCGCAAAATTTCAACCGGATATTTTTTCAGCGTTTGTACGCTTCCTTTAATTTAGATACCAGTATTTTTTTTTAAAGTATTCTTCGTATTTTTTCCTGATAATAAATAAGTCGAAGAATATAGGGTGTGTACAAATGATGGACCCTATTTTAATAAATCATATTTTCGAAACTACTGCACATATTACAATAAGTTATGAATTTAAAGAGTATACTAAGTTTTTTCAGTTACAAATGTTCGACGTGTTATCCTCTTGTTTCACGGAATACGTTAATCCGTAATCCAGTTCGTTTCAAACATTTTGTAGCATCACTCTATCAATAGTTCTGAATGCTGCACAAATGCGCTCTTGAACTTCTGGCAGTGTCAAAGACATTGTTTATATACCACTAATGCCGAAAACGCTGCCAGAACTTACAGAACGCATTTGTGCAGCATTCAAAGCCATTGACAGAGTGACGCTACAAAATATTTAGAACGAACTGGATTACAGATTGGGCATATGCCTTATAACAAGAGGGTCACACGTCGAACATTTGTAACTGAACAAGTAATATAAAAATTTTGTTTTTAAAGTCAATTCCTACTTAGATCATCAAAGAAAAATTTAATATAATCCCTTAAGCTAATATTAGTTTTTGTTGCATTAAAATATCTCATTTTGTTGATTTTCTATATGCAAGTAGGTTTACAACGGAAGTCTATGAGAATTTGGCAAAATATTAGAGATATCGCCAAGTTGGCGACAAACTTGGCGGTATTTGGCGACAGAACAGGGTCCCCCCCTATGGTAACCCCCCTTATAGATATGAAGATGCATTCAATGCTGTTCAATAACCAACGGCCGCCATTTTGTCTCCCATATAAAACTAAAATTAATTACTAATTAAAATTTAATTAATGAATTAATATTTGAAAAAACTGTATTAACATCAATTTTCATCCAGTACAAGTTTTAAAAAAATGCATTTGAACTTGATAGGATGAATAATAAGTATTTTATTAACGATTGAAAATTTGAACAAGATATATAAATAAATAAATACAGGGAGAGGTGTGAATTAGTAGGAATTGAAAAAAAAAAAACTAGGTATATTTCTCTTTGAATTCATGTATCACTTATTGTAATATGTGCAGTAGATTCGAAAATATGATTTTTTAAAATCAGGTCCATCATTTGTACTCACCTTCTACTTTATGAATCTATTGATATTAAAGTGCAAAAGAATATATAAACGCTGAAAACTCTTCGCTTGCAAAATAGGTTATTTTTGTGTAAGCACGTAGGCCTATTATTCATTGGATTTTGGTATACATTAACATAACGCAACCACTTTGTATTTAAATTGAGCTAAAAAGTGGGATTCACTTAACGAATAATTTGGCCATTTAACGGGATTCCATCACGAATTATCTTCGTTAGTGGAGGTATCAATGTAATGATCTTCACTGTACACTTCTAGCGAATATTATTTATTAGAAATAGAGACAAAATAGTACAGAATAGTCTCCTAGGTTAAATCTGTAACAACTGGTGTACACAAAAAATGGTATTTTAGGGGTTAACTACGTAAAGCGAAAACGTTGCGCAGCTTCTAAAATTGAAAGGAAGTTCGAGATTAACCATGAATTTCGAGTTAAAGAAAAATTAGGCCGTATTTGCGAACTATATATATATCTATAATATAAAGCAGGGATGAGAGCGGTCCGACACAAATGACTACTTGCTACCACTAAATTTTAAGGGTATTTCTCGCCTTATTCAATGACAGAATTTCTTAGATTTAATAAAGCAAAGAATTCTATTAAAATTTAGTTGTGAAAATCAACCATTTGCGTTGAAGCGCTCTCATTCCTGTAAAGCGAAAACTGTCGTAAGTAACGCGCTGACGCACCGCTGACATTATACTGATAATGAAAATTCCCGACCAATAAGTTTCCTTTTTAATGCAATATTATTATCGCGCAATTTCAATTTTTACACCTTTGAATAGGAAGGAATGCAATGCAATCATGCTTTTAATGCAATTCGTTTGAAAGGTATCTCACTTCAAGGTTTTTTTGTGGCTTTTTAAAATAATTTTCAAGCATCACTTTTTTTAAAAATCTACCTCTATCGCGTGGGGTCCGATTACAAAAGAATAATCCGTTTACATTTAAAAAAATAAATTGTTCAGAAGCGGTATATATCTTGACAAATAACAGAAATATAGCTATTTAAAACAATATTTTATTCTTTATAGAAAACAGGGGTGAGAGTGCTCCGACCCAAATGACTGCTTGCTACCACTAAATATTAATGGTATTTCTCGTCTTATTTAATGACAGAATTTCTTAGATCTGAGGAAGCAAAGAATGCTATTAAAATTTAGTGGTGAAAATCAACCGTTTGCATTGGAGCGCTCTCATTTCTGTAAAGCGAAAACTGTCGTGAGTAACACTGACGCACCGCTGACATTATACTGATGGCGAAAATGGCCGACAAATGAGTTCTCTTATTAATGCAATGTTCTTAGATTCTAAGCATCGCGCAATTTCAATTTTTACACCATCTTATAGGAAAGAAGTGCAATGCAATTTGTTTGAAAAGTATCTCACTTTACAGATTTTTTGTGGCTTTTTAAAATAATTTTCAAGCATCACTTTTTTTTAAAATTAGCTCTAACGCGTGTGTTCCAATTACAAGAAAAAAAAAAAAAAAAAAAAAAGAAAAAGAAAAAAGAAAAGTGCCCAGCTAAACTAATGGCATTGAGCTCACAGGCTATTGACACTAATTGTATATTATACTCTTATTTTATAGAATAATGCCCCTCAAAAAAATAAGTGAAGGGGAATTAGCCCCCGTTTCCCCCCCTTTATACTTAAACAATGAACCTCCAAATCTAATCAGGGAAGCTCCTTAGCATAATAAACCGGTATACCAAATTGGAGCAAATCGAATAATTCTGTATGAAAAACTCATTTATCTAAATTAAAGGGGGTTGACTAGCCTCCCTTTTCCCCCCTTTATCCTTAACCAATGAACCCCCAAAACTAATCAGGGAAGCTCCTTAACATAATAAACCTGTATACCAAATTTGGAGCAAATCGAATAATCCACATGAAAAACCCATTTATTTAAATTAAGGGGGGTGGACTAGCCCCCTTTTCCTCCTTTATTCTTAACCAATGAGCCCCCAAAACTAATCAGGGAAGTTACTTTACATAATAAACCGGTATACCAAAATCGGAGCAAATCGAATAATTCTGCATGAAAAATCCATTTATCTGAATTAAGGGGGGGTTAACCCCTTTCCCCCCTTTATCCTTAACCAATGAACCCCCAAAACTAATCAGGGAAGTGCCTTATCAGAACGAAACTAGAAAAAAAAATTGAAGCAAATGGGATGTTTCTATCATGAGTTATCGCGTTACGTGCATACGTACATACAGAACCGGCGGGCACATACGCTCTCAGGCTTTGATAGCCTGTGAGCTAAAAAATACGTTAACACTTAAAAAAAAAATTATCAGCAGCGGTATATATCTTGACAAATAATAGAAATATAGTTATTTAAAACTATATTTTATTCTTTATAGAAAACAAGGATGAGCGTCCTCCGACCTAAATGTCTGCTTGCTACCACTAAATTTTAATGGTATTTCTCGCCTAATTTAATGACAGAATTTCTGAGATTAAATAAGGTAAAGAATACCACTAAAGTTTAGTGGTGAAAATGAATCATTTGGGTCGGAGAGCTCTTATCCCCGCAGGAGTCATTATGATTTCTCTTCCCTGAGAAAATTAAAAAATAATTAAACCAAAATGTTCTTTTGATTTCAGTCAGCATGCGTACCATTCACATACAATTCCCATGGTGCATAGGGATCTACCATAATTTGTTAATACTATTTTTCGACTTTCTTAAAAGCTGAAAAATATTACAAATTCGATGATTAACCCTTTAGTGCGCAGCTTTGCATATATGCAAACAACAGTGTTTTGAATTTAAAAGATTTTGTTATTCCTATATACCTATTTCAAACCAGAAAATTAAAATAGCAATATTTGTTTTAATTAATAATAGACATTCCGTATTTAAATAAAGCGAAATTAACTATTGAAACTTTCTGGTGTAGAGTCAGTTTCTCTGAACTATGTAATTTCTAGAGCGCCATGGGAATTCTGTCATGGGAATTAAAGGTAACTGTGAGCTTATTATAATTATTATAAATTAAAAGCGATTTATTTATTAATCGTATATCGGTCAAGTCAATTCTGTGTTTTAAATGTTAAAAAGATTCACTGCCACTAGAATCTACAAACAAATTGATTTGAAAATAAAAAATTGCTTTCTTATCACGTTCATTATAAAAACAAAATATTTTACTAAAAATTCCGCTCCCACAAGTAACTCAATTTTCACTAGAAATTAAGTGGGAAGTACATTCAGAGTTAAATAGAAAAAATTTTCAGTCTAATATTCTGTACCCAACTTGAATTACAAGCCTTGTGTTTTGTTAAAAATGCGAAAAACAAATTAAACAACTTGGAAATTGCGCATGAAACGTTGCTAATGAGGTGCGTTCGTACTATAACTAGATTTATCAATAATTTTTGCGCCGCATATTGTACTGAATGTATATTTTAGTGCACTTCAAAAGAGTATATCAATTTCATTCTGTTTGAATGGCTGTAACATCATTAAAATTCACTTGAAATAATTTTAATATAAATGAAAACTTTTGAACGCCCCTGTAATTAAACTATATATCCAATTTTCATAAAATTTGAAACTACTCGAAAAATTTTTACAACAATTATATATTTAAATTTTCAGACCATTCGCTTGGGTAGTTTTTGCTCTGCTATATGCGGACGGACAGACAGACGGACCGAGCGACGACTATAGGTGCTAGTTATTTATATAATTACGAACGCACCTAAAATTATTTAAAAAGTCCGAATTATTAGCTTGGATCACAATTGAAAGGGCAATTCGTAATTTTTAACAGTGACACATCCATACTCACACTCAACTTGGCATTGTTGTAACATCCGCAGAAAGATTTCGTTCTATTACATATTGAAAATCGTTTTAAAAGCTTAACCCTTAAATGCCGGGTGTTGTTTTTTGGCAACATACCCAATTTAGGCTCTAAAATACTATTAGAATACTATTGAAGCTATAATGCTTAATGTTGCCAATAAAATACATTCTGAAAATATTATTAAATCGATTTCCTACATATATATGCCAACACTTGTGCTGTTTAAGAATAAAGATAGATTTATTTTTTCAATTGTTGTTACTTGTTCTTTTTGTTTTGTTTGGAAGCTTGCGAAATACCCTATTTTGTTCTGCAGTGAGCAAGTAACATTTATTTCTTATTATAGTTCCTAAAATTCTTGTGTGTTTAATATTATAGAATTTTATGAAGGAAAGTTATTTCTTCAATTAAAGACCAGTATTGCTGATTAGTAACAAACTGTTTTTTAGCCATAAACGATATTTAAAACAAAATAGGACTTTTTAAAGTATTTTTCGCATGATTTATTTAAAAAATGAAAACCGAAAAACATTATTACAATGATTTTTGAAAAATCAGGCATTTAAGGGTTAAACAATTGAAGATAAATGATAGGTATATCTTTTATTGATTCATCTGCTCCTTGAAAGTGAAATGCATGAGAAAATTTACAGAAATATCAAATGTTACGACGAACTGACTTTGAAAGGCATCATTATGAGTGACTGGAGTACTGCAGGCCAGGATAGCCAGTTGGTCTGCTTTTTTATTCAGAAATTCTGATTTCGTACCAGTAATTCTGATTAGTAAGATTTGTTTTATTTAATGACAGGCATTTCGTGATTACATAAATTGAAAATTCTTCTTTTGGAGTTTCTGAATAAAAAAGTGGGCCAAACAGGCAATCCTGTTTCAGACTTAAAAGTTATACCGATATAAATGTACAGACATAGACATATTATACCGGGTGTCCCAAAAAGGACTGACTGATTTCAAAATTCAATAACTTGCAAACGGTGACAGATATTAAAAAAATTCTTGCAGGAGGGTTATGTATAAGGTCAAAAGTTTTATTACAGTGATTTTCAATTTTAGTTCGATTTACAAACAATAGATGGCGCTGTAAGCAATAGTCGCTAAATACAGGCTCGATTTTTGGTCCTTTATCTTGTTCCATGCAGAAAAAGGAGATGGAAATGTATTATCCGGGCCACGAAGTACCAAAAATCGAGCCTGAATTTAGCGACTATTGCTTACAGCGCCATCTATTGTTTGTAATTCGAACTAAAATTGAAAATCACTGTAATAAAACTTTTGACCTTATGCATAACCCTCCTGCAAGAATTTTTTTAATATCTGTCACCGTTTGCAAGTTATTGAATTTTAAAATCAGTCAGTCCTTTTTGGGACACCCGGTATATTCAACTATAAAGAAAAAGCATGGCTAATTACAAGAAATA
Source organism: Maratus speciosus (assembly GCA_963932465.1). Taxonomy (NCBI): domain Eukaryota; kingdom Metazoa; phylum Arthropoda; class Arachnida; order Araneae; family Salticidae; genus Maratus; species Maratus speciosus. The sequence continues at coordinate 369,870,995 of OZ010799.1, read as the reverse complement.
AAAATGCTAATTGATAAATAACAAAGCAAATTTTAAGGCTAACTTGTTATTTCTATTAAATCAGACTTAAAATTTATATAGGCATAAGAATTATATATTCAACAATGTGGAAGACGCATTCAATGATTTTAACCCGGGACGACGCGCGCCGGACCTAATAGACCCAGAGTGCGTATTGTTTTTTACAATTGTCACCACTATTTTATTAAAAGTACTCTTCAACTTATTTTATTCCAGAATTTGTAACAATCGTACTGGTTCATTGTAAAATATTAATCATTCTAAGTCAAATATTATAGCCCAGGCATTTTGTGAATGAACATGGACAAAATTGTAATAGAAGCTTTTTACAAAGTTTTTTAATCAAGAACTACTGCTTAATAACATCTCAAAAATCAGACAAAATCTGAGCACGGGAACATCTTTATATACGGATTTCAAAATGGCGGAGGGGATTTCTGGAATTAAGGCAAAAATATCCATCGCTTATGGAAATATATTGCTATTTTTTGGCAACTTAACTTTGAAGAATAGTCAAAAACTTTAAATAGTACACAAAAGTCTACTATCCCTTACAAATTACTGTTTAAGTTCATTTTTACAGAAATGTCCCAGTGAAAAAAAACTCGTATCAATAATTTTCATCAATTTCATCATATTCATAGTTAGAAGTTACATAGTTGTTGTTATATCCATTGAATTGGCACACCCCACAAGCTGTAGAAAAGGGCAATCCATTACGCTTGCATCCGCATCATAAAGTAGCATAGTTTGTCTTGCAGGAACATCGAGTCATATAAAGTTGATAATGTGGAGCTGGTGGTAAGTCACAGAGTATTGTGTAATATGAATTACTTTTTTCATACCGACCCCATTCTTCTGGTTTGGTTCTTTCTTCAGTAGCTTTACAGATATATATTTATAAGTAAGTGCGATAGCTATGATATTTTGTAGAAGAATCAGTCGGAGGCAAACGTTCAGGTCTAACAAATGATTTTTCTGTAGTTACCTTTCCTACCAACATTTGATGACGTAGATTGTCTGTGGATTCCAGTATCTTGCAGCCATAAAAAAGAAACATTGTTTTCCCCCCATCCTCAGCAATATCTGATGGAAACATAAATTTGAATTAAATAATTTTGCAATAGAACAGAGCTCTGTCTCTTTCATCAGTTTTAGTAATGATGAGGATTTACCTTCCACAAACATTTTGTGCACCTTTGCGTTTTAAGACGTCAGATTAAATATTTTCTGTAAGAGAAGGTATAGTGACTTGAGATAATTAACATGTCCTGCTGCTGCTATTATGGGGTAGAATCCCCAGCATGGCACACAAGTGAAATTCCCAAGAACCAGCCATGTCATCTGTTATTAATGTTCTTACAACACTGGTTATTCGCTGATATTCTAACCAGAGTTTACTTGTTCTCGGAGTACATTGCAAGTGATTTTCTTCGTCTCGGAAGGGATGTCAATCTGAGATATCGCGTCACACAGTTCAACGTATTTCATTTGTTTTTGGCCGGTCATAATATTCCCGAACAGATATCTAGCTTCCTTTATCATGTTTTGGGGAGATCCATGTTCATTGTGAGGAAAAATCTCTGAAACTAGTAGGCAACAAAGAGCTGCATCTACGGGCATATGTCCTAGTATCGCTCTATAAATAGCTTTCCCAGTTATCATATGTACCACTGCATTTGATCCATCGATTTCCTCAAGCACTTCAAATAATCTTGAACCATTCATGAGAGTTCCAATTGCACCTAAAATATTCATTAGAATATGAAATGTTCCCAGCATCAAAATAATATTTTGAAGGTCTGTTTGTCCGTAAATGATTTAGGGAGTTTTCCAAAATAAAGGCTCATCTAAAATAACTACACATGGGATGTTATGATCGTACGCTACTTTGTTAAGATAAATTAGTATCGATAAAATACAAGTCATGTCGGCGGCTGCTATATCAGTGATAGGAAGAAATGAGATAGATGATCCTCCTGGATGTGAAACTTCTGATTTGAAATGAATTAATTGTATAGCGCCTGACCAATTTGTATAGCGCCTGATCTTGTGGATGCTGAGATTTGCCACAAAAGACTGATCTATTTATCGAAGCATTCGGTAGCATTGGAAGTTTACAGAGTAACATCTTCTTCATGATTATTTTCGCATGTCTCTAGTCTGCAATATCAACTTTGGCTATGTTCTCAATATCAATATCATCAACATCACGCCTATTGACAGCAGGATAGATGTTGCCCTCTGAAGTTGCTACAGCAATCATACCTATACGATGAAAGGTATTATTCCCGTCCAGAGTGCAGATATTATGATCGACATTATCTGCTGCTAGAAGTAATGTGGTGTTTTCAACAACACTCAAAGAAGCGGAACCGCTTGATATTTCAGCTGGGTTTTTTTCGAATCTTGTTACTTCTGAGTAAGATGAACAAAACCTAAGATTGTGAAGAATGTTAATAAGGTATCGTGATCTGTAGTTATGGTGAAGCTGAACGGACAAACCAAATTGTAGCGGACATACTAATGCTCCGGAACGGATACCTTGCATAACGGTCTGACCAACAGCACCGACCGATTTTCATGTACATTTCCTTTTTTCGCAAAAATAATTTTGATAAATTTTAATAATAGCAATTTCAAGCTACTAGATATGTAATCCAAAGCGCTTTCCTCCGTGAGGCCATTTCGTAAGAGATACTGATAAACTTTAGTGGTGATGACTTTTGATAATAACTTTGAAGAATTTCATTTTCTGTCCCATACAAAATTACGATATCTGACTGCCCTTTTTTGCCCGATTTTATATTTTCCCCATCTTGTTCGTTCTAAAATTTTTCTCCTTATGTTCCTTCGTTCGTACGCATTTCTCTGGATTTCTTTAATTTATTCTTCCATATTAGAAGCAAGATCGCCAACAACCATTTGCTTTTCATCATTGTTTTCAAGGTATTCACAGGTACGAAGGAATGCTTGGTATTGCTCTTCATTACTTGATCGCCCTTTTCCTGACAATATATTGAAAGAACAATATTCGCAAGTAATATTTCTTTCGCAACGAAAATTTGTACTATATGATATATGATAGATACAAAATGCAGCAACAAGATCACCTGAGTAATAAGTCAACCGGCCTCTTACCTTAAATGACCATTCATCGCAGCGGTGTTCACAACATTTCTTTATGGCCTCAGATCCTCAGAATATTGTGCAGTTCTTACCTTCACATATTCTGATTTAGGTTTATGTTTAGAAGAAAAGCCTACGCATTTTTCACAAAATAAACAGTGAGAAGCACTGGTAACTGGACTCTCAATTAAGTGAGTACTTTTCCTTGGTATTTCTATACAGCTAGCTTTCTGCTTTGTAATTACAACGCTCTTTTTATCAGTAAATGTCGTCCGACACAAAACATGCACACTTATTCCAGCAAGCAGTTGCAACTACAACGCTTTTACGGCTTCGGCTGGCTTAATTTATACCGTCTGCTCCCTTTTGAGAAATTTTAACTACGTTTTGTCCATTGTATTTTTCTTTTTCACAAATTACACGAAATTCAGTACTGTCTATTTTTACAGAAAATTCATTCTGAACCAAAATAAAACTCAAATTAATCGTTAAAATACCATAAATAAAAAAAATTCCGAAATTAATAACAATACAACGTGAAACGACATATGACTCAGTCCGCCATTTTTAAATCCGTTTTTAAGGGTGTTCTCGTGTTCGGATTTTGTCTGATTTTTGTAATATGTCTCAGTAATGGTTACTGATTCAAAATCAGTTAGCAGAGCTTCTATTACAATTTTGTTCTGGTTGAAGGTGTATTTATTGTAACTTGCCTGGACTATTATTGGATTACTAAATTTATTTCAATCGAACATAATATTTAATGTGATTATACTAACATTTAAGAAATAGGCCAAAAGTACTGAAAATATTTTACAGTGAAAAAGATTTTATTTCATTGAAATAAGTAAAATTAATCATGCATCAGAGCAGCTACAATAATTTAACAGTAATTTAAAAATTACTTTTAAGAAGTAAACTTTTAAGAAGAAACTATTTTCTCTGACTAAACAAGGTGACGTTTATTATCATAGATACCAACATCTCTTAATTATTCCGGAGTCTGATCCCAGATGAACAAGTTTCAACCGGAAATTTTATTAAAACAAGAATTTCTAATCATGATCTAAAATGCATCTTACTGAAAGAGGACATATTTCCTCATATATATTTTAAGGTTAAAAACATTTTTGTCTGGTATCAGACTCCGGAATAATTAACTGATGTTGTCATCCATGTTATTATTTGTATTTATTGGTGACTAAGAGAAAACCATTCATAACCTGGGTATGCGCGTGTTCTCCCGGGTTAAGGCTAATTTGTAATTTCTAATAAATCAGTGGGTGAAAATCTGTGGCTTACCTATCCCTTGTCTCTTAATCTTTCTTATTACAAAAGATTTCATGAAACCGTTGATAACTAGTAAATCTGCAGATTAGGAGCCTCAACGTCATCTTTGCAAGTCATTGTTTTTTAACACTGATTGCGTAATATTTAACTTCCTACAAATCGCTTTTTATAGTTTTCAAATTACATAAATATTTATAAGCATACAAGATACTTCGTAAAGTTTCAGAAATTACAAGTGTTAAACAAGTGGTTATACATTGATGTTCTGAAATTCTGATGAGCTACGTATTCTGGTAATTTTTTAAATCAAAAATTGCATTTCTTCAGGGGGGCTCTGCCCCCCTGAACCCCCCGTAGTCTATTTAAATTTACATTCCTAATTTTTTATTGATTGTGCGGATGGTTATAGTATATCTTAGCTTTTTTTTACGCTGTGATTCATAACGATAAGCATAAGTTTTTTTTATAAATTAATAAAATTTAACTTTAAAATAAAATGTACATGTTAACCGTACACAGACAATAAATATTGAAGTGGCGCCAAAAATGTAACCCTAAAATCCGCTACATTCGGCACAACACAACGACGTGCTTAAAACAAAAACAACAACAACAACAAAAAAACAACAACAACAGAGTAATAGTTTTAGTAATACTGTTTTTAATTCATAATACAATGAAATGCTACCTTAGAATGCTTATTGCTTAAATATAAGCAGATCATTTTCATTTTACAGAAAAAACGCACGGATGAAGTCAAAGAATTCGGTCCCTGTTCCACGTGCTTGTTTTGTTTGGACCGGATGAGAGCATATAAATCTGAGCGATAACGCACATCGTATTGCAAACTGTTTTTACGGCATACTGCATCTCCATCTATCTCTTTCCTCCCTGAATAATAGTTAATTTTATTTTACCCATGATCTTTTAATTCCAGCATCTTTGTTTTCGATAAATGACATCTAATTCACCTGCTATGCGTACTTACTCAAAACTTTTCATCTTGTTATATTAAGAAATACTCGAGAGTTTTCTTTTTATTTCCAATATGCCGCCATATTAATTTTTCTATTCTTAATTTTATTTTTCCTTTTCCTGTTTCACGACAAAACATTTCAATTGAAAACTGTTTAAAAGAAAATTCCGGGTTTTGATTTTCTTGGCAACAATTAAAGAAATATTGGTAAATGTTATGGAAAAATGTTACGTTATTCTCTATGAAATAAATAACTTTTGTATTTTTAAGCAAAATATTTGAATAAAATAAATGAAATATAGCCTATTTTTATTTCTGGGCTAAAATCGATCTATATGCAAAGATACAAATGCATTAATTCATCCGTTTTGACGTTCGCTTTACTCAAACATTATACAAGCAATTATACTAATATTATTAGGACCAAATACGTTGCTAGGCAACAGTTGAAAAAAAAGGAAAAAAATGAAATATGCATTATGTCAAATTAATAAAACAATATCCTTTATATTATTAGAAAACATGCATAAAATTCCCCCCAATATTATAAACCTAATTTTAAAAAATCTCGCAAATATATTGACAAAATTTGAAATTAATTGGAATAATTAATAATCTTATTTAAAAATTTCAGCATCAAAAATTTACCATTTAAATCCATTTTTCATATGAGCCGTTTCTTTCAACAAATGAAAATCTGAAAATCGTCTGACTTGCCATAGAAAAGCATTATAGAGAAAAATAAAATGTTCCATATTTCCCGAACGAATGAACCAAATTTAACCAAAAACTATACAGCTAAGTCCGGGTACCTCATCAACATGCCCAGCGAATTTCCAGCCAATCGGATGCTTTTTGCGGCAGTTATCGCGGAACAGACAGACAGACTAACACACAGACAGACTAACAGAAACCAAAACTTTTCGTGTCTCCACAGTAAGCCTTCACTGACGTTTCGGCAATTAACCCTCTCGTCACCCTAAGCCTGATATGAGGCTCCTACTTCGAATTGCAATATTTGAAAGAAAAAATTATTTTTGTTAATTTCAGCACCTAATAGTGATAGCATATGTCGATACATTTACTATTATGACTTTACTTATGCTTCAGCATTTAATAATAATATTATTAATACAAGTTTTATTAATTATTAGTAAACCGTTATCGCTTCTTTTAATTCAAACATATGTTTCACTCCTTAAATTTAAATTAGGGACTCCTTTTCCGAATTAGTAATTTGTGATAAAAGATAAAAAAAAACTACTAAATTTTTTGTGTTTGTTTAATCTGGTTTGTAATACGACATTTTCCAAACGTCTTAAATTAAATTATTCCTTAGACTATTTTTATATGAAAAACACGCAACATAACTACATTCGTTAGGTTTCTGTAAAGAACATATTCGTTAAATTTCAGTAAACTGTAACTGATTTCGATAGCTACTTTAAATTTTGTTAGCGTAAAAGTAATTTTTCCCAAATTTGGAAAAAAATTCAGTGCAGAGAGGGTTAATTGTGCAATATAACGGATAATTGTTCTTAAATATTTCGCTTATATTCGCTTCGAAATATTCAACGTTATTAAGTAATAATAATTATGTAACAAATTGAATTATTTAAAAACATTATTTCTACTGAGAAATAGAATGTAGCTTGGTTCTTAAAAGTAATTTTTAAATTGCTGTTAATTTATTGTAGCTGCTCTGATGCACGATTTATTTTATTCATTTCAATGAAATTAAATCATTTCCATTGTAAAATATTTCCAGTACTTTTGGCCTATTTCTTAAATGTTAGTATAATCACATTAAATATTACACTGTAAAAAAAAAAATCACTGTAACTTTACAGCAAAAAATGCTGGCAATATGGGTGCCAGCAAATTTTACGGTAAATTTACAGCAATTTTGTTTATCACGGATAAACAGCAAATGTGTAAATTTACAGCATTTTTTCAGTTAATTTTACAGTAATTTTGTTTTTCAAATTTTACAACAAGTCTGTATTATATCAGCATTTTTTGCTGTTAATTTTACAGCACTCTTAACAAAATAACTGTAAATTTTTAGCTTTTTTTTCTTTTTGCAGATATGTATTTGTATCTTTATACCCCCCCCCCCGTAATGTTTATTCACATTGATTTTCCCCTTTTTTTATATTATGACCATCTTTTAAAGACAAATGGTACTAAGTATTATCTTTATGCCTACTTATATCATTGTTTTAATAACATTCTTATATATTAAATTTTGTTATACATATGTAAGATACAAACTTCACACGATAAAGTAAATGTAGACATAAAATAAAAAAAAAAGACACCAAAAAAGCTATAAATAGAAAATTTTAAGCTATTGTAATTCATTGTATAGAATATTCCATATGTCAATTTAAAATATACTGTGTATTATAACATACATTGAGGACATTCAAAATATCTAATTTCAGCTTCTATGTAGTTGCGGATTATACTTATTATTGTTAGATAATGGACAAAATCAAAATGCGATCTGCTGCGATAATAGTGAGCAAACTCTTGGAATTTTTTATGGATTAATAAAATTGTGTTACATATTACACATAAATGGTTTGAACCTTACATATAAAAAAATGAAAATAAATGCGCGTAAAAATCTAGGATCTATAAAATCTGAATATCTCTCACGGAAAATAAGATCATTGGTAGTAAAGTTGTCTTTGATAATTTGAAAAACTTTACATTAATAATACATTAAATAATTTAAATATTTAAATAAGTACAGAAAGTGAACTTAAAGCTTTTGGAGAATAATGAAAATTATATGATTTATATTATTAGTAATATTTACAACCCGATAAACTGGAATTTTGGAAAATATATAATAAGCAAAGCAAAACATATTTAATAATATAATGGGGATTTTTTGTTATCTGGGACCGAGACACAAAAGTATAAATAATAACAAAGTCCTTTAAGAAAAAAATAATTTTAAAAAAATCTGAATTTGAACAATTCTCTTTTGTTATAATTTAAGAGAAAATATTTAATAATTATACAAATGATTCAAAAGCTATTGTTACTCAGCATTTATATACATGTGGTCAAATACGAAATTTGTATCTTACATTATATAATAGAACTGGCTATCTAATAGTTATTAAATCAATGATACAAATAAACATAAAAATAAAACTTACTATGAATTTTTAAAATGTATAGTATCCAGTTACATGTTTGTGTATCCAAAAGCACCACTTTGAATTGCAGTAATAAGCACTTATTCAGAAAGACGCTAACAATCGAACGAGGCTAAGCCTAGTAATAACCTGCTTTGGTTGACGCTGCCTGTGAATATCTCGTTTGGAATGTTGTTTGGGCGGTTTTGGCGGCGTTAAAATATCAGCAGTTCACAGTAAATCAATACTGAAATTACAAAAACGCTGTATTCTCATGCTAGTGAAGCGATTCACAGCGAAATTGGCTGTGATTTTTCCCGTTTTTTTTTTACAGTGTATATTCGATTGAAATAAATTTAGTAATCCAATAATATTTGACTTAGAATGATTAATATTTTACAAAGAAAGAGCTGTTTTACTTACTTTAGCTACATTATTAGTTATGTTTATTCTTTTCCCTGACAAGGGAACCACTTTTGGTGCTGCTTGCACCTAGCATCTAGACCTGGTGCATTTTGTATCCCTATACATAAAAGTTAGAGAACCGATAAAATTTCATTGTTAAAATAATATTTTATGTACTTTTTTTTATACTTTTAATTTTTTATAATTACATTTTTAGTTGTTTATTTCGCGCCAAAAGTGAGAGTTAAGTCGCCAAACATGGTGCTACAATTTTTCCGCCCGCTTTATCAGAAGAGTAAATGTACAGTACATATTACTGGAATTATATCATATTGCGATTTGTTTGATAATTTACAGCATAAGAAACATGAATTAGGACTTTTTCTTTTTTTTCTATGCAGACGATAAATATATAAATAGTAAATATATTTCTATAAAAGCTTTCAAGATCATTGAAAACTATTTTTTAGTGAAATACGAAATAATCAAACTATTTTCTTTTGAAATCGAAAGGAATAAAGTTTCGAATGTTTAAAATGAAATGTTGCTGTATTAAATGACCCTTTGGTAAAAGTAATCATAAAGTAAATTAATATTTTTACACAATTTAGAAAAATTACAGTGGCTGATTAGGTCGGACTTACAATTTCTACTGAAGTCCAAAAACCATACCTCACGCAAGACAAACAGTTATGGCATTTGACTAGGGTTGCTGGAAATCTCTACTTTTGAAAAAAAAAAAACGCCAACGTTTTCCCCGCCAAAATTGTGAATATAATATTGAAATTTTTCAAAATCAAATTCGCGGGTACTTGAGGTAATTTTTAAACTTTTTCAATATTTTATACTTATTATTAACTAATTTGTATTTTTAAATGCGTTTCTTTAAAAAAAATTCAATGTTAATTGTCCGATAAGTGGCCTCGAAAATGCATTTTCAAAAAGTAATGCTGCTGTAAAATCAAGAAATATTATTTTAACAGAAAAATTTTATCGATTCTCAAACTTCGTAATATAGGGCTTTAAAATGCACCAGGTCTCAATGCTAGGTGCGAGCAGCACCAAAAGTGGTTCCCTTGTGAGATATAGTTAATATAGTACACTTTTAATTTGTGTATTCTGGAATGACGTAAAAGTAGACTAAATTACCTCAATTATAAAAAATTAGTGATGGACGAACTTTCTGGTTAGAAATGTTTTTAACTTGGATTAAATTATCCGATATTTTGCGGAAGTTAAATTGAATATTGGGAAGTATGTGAAGTATGTTTTGTATTTACTTCATTAATTAAAACTTTTAATTCAAAGGATGCTTCTTTCGTTAAAAAAAACGGTGAGGTTATCTAGTATGCATATGCTTCTGTTTTAAAATCGTCACACATTTTTTATTAACATATGAATATATTTTTATTTTCTATTTTGTTACTTTTCTGCAAAAGAGACTATTAACATTTTATCTCATTACTTACCCATCATACGTACATAGCTGCCAACTTGTACGGATTTTTCTTACCACTAAAATTTAATAGATTTTTTTTACTTATTTAAACGTTAAAATTGCTTGAATTTCGGTGATTCAATTAGCTAAAATTTACTATTAAATTTGTATGGTATGAAAAATCCGAACATGTTGGCAGCTATGTACGTAGTATAGGGTAAGTCTTGTAATCGTTTTAAAAATCGAAAAAAAAATTTGACGGATTTACACGTTTCAGACACTGGAGATTCTGCAAAACATATATATTTTTTAAATTGTCCGTCTGTCTGTATGTGTGTGTGTCTGTAAATGCTCTATCTCCCGAACAAATTGAGATAGAGATTTGAAATTCGGTGTGTACTTAGGGAGTAATAATGGGAAGAAGCCTATTGAATATCAGTAACCTCGATTAACCGGAACTATTTTTTCGGACTCTTGAAATATTTGTTCTGATAAAATATATACAAAGTTTTCGAAATTGTTTATTTGAAGAAGTGAATATAAAAGACAATAACAAAACATAAATTTTGCATCATGAATGAACTCGATCGGATAATGAGTTGCCGAGAAATTTGTAATTCTATTCTTCACACTCTTCGATTTTTCATGACCCTGTATTTCATTCAAATTTCAATTCAAATATATAATTTAATTGGAAATGAGACGCTTAATCCGACGCAGTAAACTGTTAGTTAATAGGACTATAATTTTTCGAGTTATAAGAATGTTTGTTTTACGCAATTCGGTACTACTCGATTATCCCGCCGACCCAAAAACTATCGCCAAACTATTAGATTAAATGCCAATAATGGCTTTTCGTAAATGTCAAGCATCCATGCCTATAAGGGGGTTTACCATAGGGGGGACACTGTTCTGTCGCCAAATACCACCAAGTTCGTCGCCAACTTGGCGGTATATCGCTAAATTTGGCGGCCAAGATGAGTCGCCAAAAGTGACGCCAAATTGGCGGTATCTCTAATATTTCGCCAAATTCCCATAGACTTCCATTGTAAACCAATAGCGTTTACTTGCTTACAGAAAATCAACAAATTGAGATATTTTAACGCAACAAAAAGTAATATTAGCTTAAGGGGTTATATTAATTATATTTAAGGGAGTCCAAATAAATTAAATTATGAATAAAAGTAACATGGTACAATGCTTATCAAATATCACGTGTTTTATTTTCATATTTTATATTATCTATATCCATGATGGGTAAGTATTGCGGTGGCCCCCAACGACTAGTTTATAATTTGTTTCCTGCTACCATTAAATGCTGATCATCCTAAAATACTATTAAATATGACATACGCAAACAGAAAACTTTTCTGCTTTAAAAAACAAGCGAAAAAAAATCTTTACACCATTAGAAATTACTGTTTTAAAATTAACGGTTGCATTCGAAAAGGAAGAAACTAAGTGGAATAAAAATATCATGCAATATCTTTCTTAACCCCTTAAGGGGTGGTGGGTTATATTATATCCCGCTTAATTTTAATTCCGAAAAGCCACATTCACACTAGAATATTCGAATAAAATTTTGCATTTATATTGTACGTGAAGGAAAGCTTTTATATATTTAGAAATAAATTTGATTTTAAATCTTGGTGAGAATAATTCCTTTTAATATCTTAACAACTTAAGTACTCTTCCCCTGAAAGGGTTAAAAGATTTTAATCTTTTGTGACTGAACTACCCAGATTTGAAAAAAAAAATTACTCAGGTGTTGCAATACATTATTTTAAGCGTCTAAAGAATAATTTAAAAAATCTAGGACATAAAAGAAAAAATATATATACAAGATTATTCATAATTCCCTCGGGGATTTCGAAGTGCTAAAGTGAAAAAACCTAAGACGAATACAGCAAAAGAGAATATTTGAAGGAATACAGAAACAAATCAAAAGAGACCATTAACATTTTAGTTTATTTATAATTTTTTTTCCTGCTACCATTGAAAACTGATAATCCTAAACTACAATTAAATACGACTGGCTCAAACAGAAAACTTTTCTACTTTAAAAAACAAGTGAAAAAAATCTTTACACCATTAGAAATTACCGTTTTAAAATTAACGATTGCCTTCTTATATCTGAAGCAAATAAATTATGAAAGTGAATTTCTTTTGGCTTAAACTTTTCAAAAAAAAAAAAGTTTTAAGTTTCCATTGACTCTTATAAAACGTGACGGAGGGTAAGAAGAGTTGTTGGAAAAACGCCAGTATCCATAAAACCGTATTCGAAAAGGAAGAAACTAGTTGGAATAAAAATAGCATACAATATATTTCTTAAAAAAATTTAACCCTTTGTAGCTCAACTATTCCGATTGGAAAAATTTTACTCAGATATTAGAATACATTATTTTAAGCGTGTAAAGAATAATTAAATAAAAAGAAAAGTGCCCAGTTAAACTGATGGAATTGAGCTCACACGCTATTCACACTAATTGTATATTGCACTCTTATTTCAAAGAATAATGCCCCTCGAACAATAAATTAAGGGGGGATTAGCCCCATTTTTTCCCCTCTTTATACTTAACCAATGAGCTTCCAAAAATAATTAGGGAAGCGCCTTATCAGAATGAGCCTATAAGAACACAATTGAAAAAATCCGATATTTCTATCAAGAATTATCGCTTTATGTACAGTCGTGGAAAAAAAAGTAAACACCCCCTACTAACTCCTCAACAAATTATCGTAGAAGAAAGTTACTGGTATCGAACGATTGGAAATAAAGTCTACTTTTAAATTATATATGTATAAAATTTGCTTAGGGGACCATCTACATATTAAAGCGAACTCAAACTTCATTTTTTTTTTCAATGGCAATTCCCGATTTTAATAAGATATTTTAAATCTTCGTTTCAAACTATGTCTAGACGCCAAATTTCAAGACATTTGAATGATAAGTTTTTGAATTATAAACATTCAAAATTTAGTGTTTCTAATGTTAAATTACATTTTCGTATGTTTATTAATATATCCTGAAATTATACTCCTATTGTGCTAATTTTTTGTGTAGTAATAATACTAAAATACCCAAAAATAAATACGTTGAACATTTTACGAATACAAGTACTTTGCCCCTGAAAGCGACATAGCCAAACCTTGAATTGTACGATACACAGGGGTCGCATTCTATAGGGAAACGTTTATTGTTCCTACCACTATTTTGAAAATAATATCTTCATCGCACCTTTCTTTAGAATATGTTAAATAAAATGATCATGAAGGTAACTCATTAAGGGTTCTGGTAGGAACAATAAATTTTTCCTTTATAATGCGACCCCTGGATACAGATGAAGTACTTAAGTACTTACGAAGCCATTTGTACATAGATTTACTTTGCTATTTTTTTCCTTAAACTACCCATGTGACTTTTATACTTATTACCTATAGTAAAATACATAACTGCTTACTTAATTTTTATGTTTTTGGTATAAATAAATCTAATACAACCGGACCTCGTTATCCCGACACCCGGTTTTCACGTCACTCCGCTTATCACGTCAGTTTTTCAAAGTTCCGATTTTCTGTATATGATTGTATTGTAAATAAACTCCGGATTTTACGTCGTTGAATGATTTTCAACGCCGGAAATCCCGACTGTTTAGGAAAATGGAACACTTTTCATAATCCATATTGTAAGCAGAGAAATTAAGCGGTAAGAAATGTCTTAGCCAAACTTTTCACAAAAAATGTCTAGTCTAAATTACCTATTGAGATAAATTAGAACTTTTACTTCAATCGTTTATCTGAATAAATAAACCCACAAGCTATGAATTACCCATTTAAGCTCCAGATAGATGTTTCGGTCTATTCGCGGTCTTTTTGTTCTGGTCAGGCGGCGCTTTCTTGTGTTTATACGGCGTTTTTCATCAGACTAAAAACGAAGCATTGCGTTGCATTGAAACAAACAGAAATTATCTAACATCCATTTCTGAAATAACGAATATTGATTAAAATTCATTGCATAATATTCAAAAAATAATTGTAGGACGCACATCTAGGGACAAGCAAATCTTAATTCATCAATATTGTAACAATAAAAAATCTCATCATAAATCTGATTTTTTTTTTTTTCAATTTTGTTTTTGTGTTTATTTTGTTTAATAATAACGTTTTATTGCTTAAAACTGCAAGAACAATTATGAATTTAAAATTGTCCTTAAATAATTAAAAACACAACTTATTATAAACATATTTTTCTACAACTCCGGTTACCGAGACACTCCGCTTATGACGACACTTTTTTCTGGTCATTAGAGTGTCGGGATAACGAGGTTCGACTGTATTTTCACTTTTAGTGCTTTTTTTAGCTCCACTAACAGCAAAGGTTTCCTTTACAACGCTCTTTTGTTGCTATATAATTTACATGATCTGCCTGGTTTACATTTTTTTAGGTTGTTTACACTTTTTCAAACAGAACATGATATCCCATATCGAAAAAAAATAAACGCGTGTGGAACATAGACCCTCCTGGTCCACTTACCCCCATTTTTATGGGGCAACTGGACCCATGAGGAAAGAAAGATGAAATATGCACATTTTTATATTTTTAAATATAAAAATGTAATTTTGAGCATTTCTGTCTGATAGAGGTAACCTAACTCAACATATTTACAGAAGTTCGAACTTTAATTCAAATGAACATTAACTTTTTGAAGCTGAATTGTCAGAAGCTCCAGAGTCACATAGTAAAATCATGGCCCAGTTGCCCCAACTAACCTTATAAGGTATTTATTATAATGGCAATTAAAATTTCTGAATAGTTGAAAATAATTTTGTAGAATTGTAAAGTTTGTAGAATAGTTAAGTTAATAGAATAGCCAATGTTCTTGAAGAATTAAAGAAACCCATTTATTCAGCTTTCCTAAATGAAATGAAATTACAAATGAACAATACATATTCTGATTGATTTAAAGTATTTTGTAAATAAGTATGACAGAAGAAGATGTGATATAAGGTATTTATTGTAATGGTACTTAAAATTCGTGAATAGTTGAAGATAAGTTTCTAGAATTGTAAAGTTTATAGTATAGTCACGTTTATAAAATAGGCAATTTTCTTGAAAAATCATCGAAGCACTTTTATTCAATTTTCCAATAAAATTAAATTACCAATGAATAATAAATATTCTGGTTCCAGCTACTTTATAAGGAAGTGTGACAGAAGAATACGTGTTATATAAGGTATTTCTTATAATGACACTTAATATTTTTGAATAGCTGAAAATAAATTACCAGAATTGTAAATTTTGTAGAATAGTAAATATTATAGTAATAGCCAATGTTCTTGAAGAATCAAAGAGACACACTTATTCAGCTTCCTTAAATGAAATGGAATTACAAATGAATAACAAATATTCTGATTCAAACTATTTTGCATAGAAGAATGACACAAGAATGTGTGATATAAGATATTTATTATAATAGTACTTAAAATTCGTGAATAGTTGAAAATAAGTTTCTAGAACTTTAAAGTGTGTAGAACAGTCAAGTTCATAGAATAGCCAATGTTCTTGAAGAATTACTGAAACGCGCTTATTCAGCTGTTCTAAATGAAATGCAATTACAAATGAATAATAAATATTCTGATTTAAAGTAGTTTGTAAATAAGTATGACAGAGGAATGTGTGGTAAAGGTATTTATTATAATGGTACTTAAAGTTCGTGAATAGTTGAAAATAAGTTTCTAGAATTGTAAAGTTTGTATAATTGTAAAGTTTATAGAATAGTCAAGTTTATAGAACAGTCAAGTTTATAGAATGGTCAAGTTTATAGAATAGCCAATCTTTTTTGTGAATTAAAGAAGCACTTTATTCAACTTTCCAAACAAATAAAATTAAATTACAAATGAATAATAAATATTCTGATTCAAACTATTTTGTAAAGAAGTATGACAGAAGAATACGTGTTGTAAAGATTTATTATAATGGAAATTTCTGAATAGTTGAAAATAATTTTGTACAATTGTAAAGTTTGTAGAATAGTTAAGTTTATAGAATAGCCAATGTTCTTGAAGAAAATTATAGAAACACTTTTGTTCAGCTTTCCTAAGGGAAATTAAATTACAAATGAATACTATATATTCTGATTTAAAGTATTTTGTAAATAAGTATGACAAAAGAATGTGTGATATAAGGTATTTATTGTGGTGGTACTTAAAATTCGTGAATAGTTGAAAATAAGTTTATAGAATTGTAAAGTTTGTAGAATTGTAAAGTTTATAGAATAGTCACGTTTATAAAATAGGCAATCTTCTTGAAAAATCAACGAAGCACTTTTATTCAATTTTCCAAAACAATAAAATTAAATTACAAATGAATAATAACTATTCTGGTTCCAGCTACTTTATAATGAAGAGTGACAGAAGAATACGTGTTATAAGGTATTTCTTATAATGGCACTTAATGTTTCTGAATTGTTGAAAATAAATTACCAGATTTGTAAATTTTGTAGAATAGTAAAGTTTATAGTAATAGCCAATGTTCTTGAAGAATCAATGAAACACGCTTATTCAGCTTCCTTAAATGAAATGAATAACAAATATTCTCATTCAAACCGTTTTGTGAAGAACAATGACACAAGAATGTGTGATATAAGATATTTATTGTAATGGTACTCAAAATTCGTGAATAGTTGAAAATCAGTTTCTAGAACTTTAAAGTGTGTAGAATAGTCAAGTTCATAGAATAGCCAATGTTCTAAAAGAATTAAAAAAAAAACGCACTTATTCAGATTTTCTAAATGAAATGAAATTACAAATGAATAATAAATATTCTGATTTAAAGTATTTTGTAAATAAGTATGATAGAAGAATGTGTGGTATAATGTATTTATTATAATGGTACTTAAAGTTCATGAATAGTTGCAAATAAGTTTCTAGAATTGTAAAGTTTGTAAAATTGTAAAGTTTGTAGAACTGTAAAGTTTATAGGATAGTCAATTTTATAGAATTGGAGAAGAATTTTATTGAATTTTCCAAAGAAATAAAATTAAATTACAAATGAATAATAAATATTCTAATGCTAACTATTTTGGAAATAAGTATGACAAAAGCATGTGCGATGTAAGGTATTTATTATAATGGCACTTAACATTTCTGAATAGTTAAAAATAAATATCTAGATTTTCTAAAGTTTGTAGAATAGTCAAGTTTATAGAATAGCCAATGTTCTTGAAGAATTAAAGAAATATGTTTATTCTACTTTCCTAAACGAAATGAAATTACAAATGAATAATAAATATTCTGGATCAAACTATATTGTAAATAAATATGACAGAAGAAAGTGTTATATAAGATAATTATTATAAAGGTACTTAAAATTTGTGAATAGTTAAAAATAAATTTCAAGAATTGTAAAGTTTTTTAGAATGGACAAGTTTATAAAATAGTCTGTCTTCTTGAAAAATCAAAGAGGTATTTTTATTAAATTTTACAAAACAATAAAATTGAATTACAGGTGAAAAGCAAATCTTCTGATTTAACATTTGGCAAACAAATATGACAGAGTAGTACGTCTCATATGTGACTTATCACAAAGGTATGTATAATTTACTGAACAATCAAAAATAAATTTTTAAAATAGTAATAATTTTCTAGAATAGTCAAGTGTTTAGCCAAGTTACTACAACCGTCCAAAAGTATTTTTATTCAGTTTTCTAAAACAATGTAAAATAATTACAAATGAATAATAAATATTCTGATTCAAAAATTTGGTAATCAATTACAGCAGGAAAATGCATGACAGAAGTAACTTATCACATCATCTTACAATTTCGTGAAGAAATGTCTAGAATAGTGAGTGCAGTTTCTAGAATATCCACCTTGTAAAAAAGTCAAAAAGTACTCTTATTTCAATTTCCAAAACAATAAAATTAAATTTCAATTAAATAATAAATATTCTTTTACTACATTTGGTAAACAAATATGTGATATAAAGTAACTTACAATTACGATATTTACAATTTCGTCAGTAGTTAAAAAGAAGTTTCTGGAATAGTGAAATTTCTAGAGAAGACAAATTTCTGGGATAATCAAGTTTCTAGAGTAGCCAAGTTTCTAGAATAGCCAAGTTTCTAGAATAGCCAAGTTTCTAGAATAGTCAAGTGTATAGAATAGCCAAGTTTCTAGAGTAGTCACAAAATACTTTTGTTCAAATTTAAAACAATTTCTATGAATTTCAGATCATCTCACTTCGCCAGAATACTTGCTGAGATCCCACTTTTTATTCCTTCAGGTGTGAAAATTGATGAAGGAGATTACTTTATATTCATTCCACTGCTTCCAGAAGAAGCCATGACATGGTAATTTTATAGTGATATGCAAATAGGTAGATCATTAGATAGAATCAAGGTATGCCGCATGTGTGTAGAATTAGGATCAGACTATCGTAAGCTCAACAAATACGTTGGTTGTGAGTGTTATTGGCATGAGGCTCGTACGTGGAAGAAATGCGTCAAGTAACATGCATAGATTAGAATCAGAATACATCACATATGCATAGGTGCCAAGTTCGCACTAATCTTCCGTAATGCGTGGATTAGTTTAACCCAGTTTAACAACGTTTCGAACCAGAAAAATTATTTGATGAACCTTTATTTACTTAATTCCAGTTTTCTACGTGTAACTTATTTAATTTCATCACTGAAAAAAAATTCTGGTGCGAAATGTATTAAACCAGGGTTAAATTAACCCACATATTACGGAGGATTAGTGGCAACTTGGCACCTATGCATATGAGTATAAGACCGGATTATTGCGCATGTTTCGTCCCATGAGTACCACGATTTTCGAAAAGTAATCGTCGCTATATTTAGGTACAAAATTTCTTTCAGGTGAGGACCAATTTTCGGAAATAGTGAGGAGTGTGTGCCGCGATTCCCAAAAATGCTTAAGGGGTCTCAGGACTCTTAAAGCTTTTAAATTTTCGAAATTTTAATTTTTTTAGATATTAACCACTTCAACGGCTGCCCCCCGAGATAAGTCGGGGGTAAAAGCACTGTTTCCCTATACCCTTCGCCGGTGAAGTAGTTAAACTACTATTTTTCTGAACATTTTAGTATAAATGTTTCCTTGAAATTCCTATTAGAACAGAAGTTATGGCTTTTAGAATTATACACGCTCAATAGCTGAAGCGGCGTTTCAGAAACTTTGAAGTCAATTTTCTCCAAATGACGTTTTTGGGCATAACGCGCACGATATCTTAAACACTTCCGAATTTTTTTTCATAAAATTTTCAAAACACATGTTTCATGTTAGTCTGTATAAACTGAACCTAAAATTTCCTTCTTATTGTTCAGAAATATATTCTTTATAGGTGATTATCCTGTTGAAAATTTCTAAAATTTGCATTAACTAAATACAACTTTGTATTAAAAATAGAAAAATGCTTTTAATACAAATTTATTTAGGTTCAGAGTAATTATTATAATGTGAAGCATAAGTAGGACCCAAAATTTTCCTTCTACTTGCAAATTTTATTTTGTAATCGTGCGCATAATCTGTTATGCCGATTTTCCGCTCGTCAAATGTCTGACATTTTGGAGCCCACTAATTCTTTCTACTTCTAATTCTGCATCTTGTAATTTTTCAAATACATGAAATGAAAGAACATACTTATATCTTTCATCCCAATATAAAATTTTGTCTTAAAGTCAATTACATTTTAAGATATTATATGTTGAAAATGGTCTTTTTTTTCGATTTTTCCAATTTTAAGAGTCCTGAGACCCCTTAATCTGATTCTACATGCAAGCATACATATATACGAACCATCTTAAAATTCTCGAAAATGTAAAGGGTTAACAACATCTCGAAAACATTACATACACACGGTTATAAAAAATATGCGTATTTTATAAAAAAATATATATTTCATCATTTACAAGCCTTCTGTCTTTAACTGGGTAAATCTGTTTTTACTTTTTATACACACGTACATAGGCAAAATAACATTTTTTTTACTGTCGTCCCAGCCCAACAAAGAAAGAAACAATGGGCCATCAGCTGGAAAAAAAGATGGCGGCCAGCACTGCCATCAGCGGTAAAGTGCAGTTGTGCCATTACTTAAACCAGTACAAAAGTGTCCGTGCGGAATGCAGCTAGCCCATCAGGGAATGCAGCTCAGAATGTAGTGCTAGAAGTGTATATAATAGAAATGTCTATAGGAATATTTGAATTTGCAGCGGTTTCCATGTGGTCAGCCTCCCAAGTACCAACCGCGCTCGGTGCTGTTTGGTTTTCGTGAGTGGACATGATCAAGTACTTGCAGCGTATCCTACGACCCCTCGTAGTTTTCGAGCTCTCATTACACTATTTCAAGTTTGTTTCTTTTGTGATTTGCGTTCCCAATCATTAAAATGGTGTAGAAATTATTGTATTGTATAGAAATACTATATATTTTATACGCCTTATTTGTTACGCTTTTTTTAATTATTATTATTATTGATTCTCAACTGTGTAAATTATGAAAACCGAAATCCTTTGTAACTTAGTAAAACCAGATTTAAGGAGAGAAAAAAAGTGCGTTAAAATAAAGAAATCATTTATTTATTCATTTACTTATTTATTTTGTTGGTGGCATGGTGCTATATTATTTACAGTTTCAAAAAAAATTAGCTTCACAACTTAAATTGTGTTAAGATTTATTTTAACATTTAAGATTTGTATTCAAATATTCAGTGTCTTCGATATTCGCAACGCCACCTAGCGTAAGGGTTCCCAGCAATAATACTGCAAATGTTCGTGCACTTTCATGTAGTGGTGGGCCAGCGCATGAGGTAAAACGGAAGATCACCAGAATTTTATCTGATGATTTCCAACACCAAAGTTGACTGAAGCTGTCCAGCAGTGGTTATGCAGTTGTAGACCATTAGCCAGCACCTATCTTGCTTCTGGGCAGCAATTTCCTCTTTGTTGGGAGGTGACAATATTATAATCTCAAATTTACAGGTTTTTTATAGCGCATTTAAAATCAGGATGTCGTATGTGTTTAGAAACAAATATAAAGAGAGAGAGATCAGGGTATGTCACATACACATGCTTCATGCTGGTATAAGCAAGTAACTGAAAACTTATAGCGAGATCACGAATACGAAATATACGAAAAGAAATGCTGAAAGTGCACTCTATACCAATCAGTGATTCCGTATAGGGTCCGTGTAATTAGTTATTCCGTCAGTGATTCAAGATTAGGAAGCGTCTAGTTCAGTGTTGGTTCTATGCGAATAGTTGCTATTTGTAATATCTCTCGTAATACCATCACAATTATCAAAAGCAAAGTAAGCTTGTTGAAAATATTTTTATGGTATTTTTAATATGTATGAAAATCTGATATTCCCTTTTTTTGGCTGAATAAATTGTTACGATTAGCGTTGCCATGTGTTTAAAAAATATTACAT
Source organism: Maratus speciosus (assembly GCA_963932465.1). Lineage (NCBI taxonomy): Eukaryota > Metazoa > Arthropoda > Arachnida > Araneae > Salticidae > Maratus > Maratus speciosus. The sequence goes on along the minus strand of OZ010799.1, from coordinate 369,849,137 downwards.
ATTAATCATTTGCGCTCGAGTGTCGGGAAATAGCTGCCCAAGCTTTATATGCATGATTTTATTTTTATATTCTATTCGCATCACTATATTTTAAAATTACATCTTTTAGTAAATTCTCTTGCGCATGTTGTCAAAGTACAAGTAAAAATGCTTCTTTTAAACAAAGTAGTGCCAACTGAATGAATTCGTGTACGAGATCTCTGTGCTTGGAAAGAGTACTTCGACCGCAAAAGGTTAACAGTTGCATTTTTTGGCACAATAAACAAAAAAATAGGTAGAATTCTCACTTTTTCCACTCTGAAATGTCTGGATTGTATAATCTAAAAATATCATCCAATTAATAAAGCAAATGTTACACTTAAAAATTAGTGGCGTTCAAAAACTTTTAGTAACGACGTAAGCAAACTCTTTTTCCTCGGGAGGTGCTCGTCAAAAACTGTTAAGGGATTAAGCCAGCTTGAGCAGATGAATAGAAGAAATTTCGTAAATTGAAAATGGCCCACTATTACGACTGATAATGTACATACATTATCATATGTAAATATTGTAATATAAATATGCCTATTTAAGTTATTTGAGTTTGATTTTAACTGATGGATTACAGGTTCTTTTGTAAAAATTGTTTATCATCAATTTTTATGTCCACTATGGGTGTACGGATGAAGAATTCTGAAAATGAATAGCTCCAAACGTTTATTTTTAGTAAGTAATCATGTTAGAAATAAAATATTAAGCACAAAAAACCATAAAGAAAAATTGTACTTCTGTAATGTCAGTGAGGTGGATGGATTTAAACGATCAATTTTGGAACCAGTGAGAACATTTGTTTTGAAAACTTGCCGCAAGAGATGAAAATGGACCTCATACACGCGAACTAAATTTACGTATAGTGTTTTTTCAACACCCTTCTGTTTTGACTACCGGCCACAAGAGATGCGCTAATGTGCACTAATAAATTTAACATGTAATGTGCACGCTCTAAGCATAATCTCTCCGATGTGTCCCGATATACGCTGGAAGTACAGATGTTTAAGAATTGCTAAATAGGGAGACCGAGGCAGTAGTTGATTAAAGATACGTCAGTGATACGGGTTTTTTATTATATTTCCTTTATAAGTTTTAGAAGTAAACTAACATGATTGCTACAACCCTTAATGAATGTCCTATAGGGGAGAAAAATGAAATCTGCTGAAATTAAATAGCAACAAAATTATATATAAATAGTTTCTTTAATTGCCATTTTCCCAGTAGTTTATCAATCGAAGAAATCAGTCGAAAATTCAAAAATTAATCTGTAAAATATCATGCTTGGGCTGTGATTAACAATAATTCATGAAAAACTATTATTTGAAACAAGCAAGATGGAAGTGGATTATTTTAACTTACCGTAATTGTGTCCAACTAATCAAAAACTAAATTTTTACATTTTCTAATTATAAAAAAATCATAAAATGGATTCCCTTACAGCAGGCAGCTAAAAACAATATGACAACAAATGCTCTAACATTCAAACAAAGATATTATGTCTAGTGCCACGTGTAAAACTCATTTCCGCCTGAAATGGCGCAATATTTTAAAAAGTTGATCAACTACTGGAGGAGTATCAACTACTGGCGTGGTCAACCTACATCGCGTAGATCTGTTGCACGGTGCGTCAAATGTCCCGATATTTTTTAGTGCAGAACCTCTTGTGAAATTTCATTAGTATGATATTAATCCTTACTCTGTGTTGGATTTTTAACACTAGAACGAACAGTATCTTTCAATTTGACTGCGATTGGTCATCGCTTTCCACCGCTGCCATCGAAGTAATCAAGGTCGGAGGACACGAGTGTGACGTCATCAGTAATCTACCGGCTTCTAACTAGTGTTGGAATTCACACCGGGAATTTTTGAATAGCAATTTTATTTTATTTTATTTTATTTTGGAATATACATCATCCTATAAAACAATAATAACTACTATTTAAACTTACTGGTGATAATTTGGAATCCCCCAATAAAAAATCAGCCATGTGCGGCAACACTGTGACATTCAGCATCTGGCTGAATTTTCATTTAGGAATTCAGAATTCTCACCATTAAGTTTAAATAGTTATTATTGCTTTATAATATGATAGATATTCTACAAATAAAATAAAAAAAAATTCTATTCAAAATTGTCCGCTGTGAATTCCAACACGAGGCTAACGAGAAAGACAGGCTACCGCGGTGGGTCCGATTCTTCTTTTTTTACAGGCCTCTAGAGTCACGTGATGCTCTTTTCGCACACCTTCATTGGTGAATTCTACCATCACATGACTCCAGCGGTCTGTAAAAAAAGAAGAATCGGATCCACCGCGGTAGCCTGTCTTTTTCGTTAGCCTCGCTTCCAACACTAATGAGAAGTCGGTCGATTAGTGATGACGTCACACTCGTGTCCTTGAGGCTAACGAAAAATGCAGGCTACCGCGGTGCATTCCACGTGTCTTTTTTCACAGACCACTGGAGCCACGTGATACTCGAATGCACCAATGCAGGTGTACGAAAAGATTATACGTCACTCTAGCGGTCTGTAAAAAAAGACTTTTGGGATGCACCGCGGTCTTTTTTGTTAGCCACGCGTGTCCTCTGGCCTTGAGTATTTTGATGGAAGCGTTTCTAACCGAAAGTAGTTACCGTTTACCCTTACTGGGCATCTGTATTGACAGAAAAGTGGATTCTGTTTATCACAAGATTACTATATCTGTTTATCGCAAGGTCGCATTTTTCGGACAATATCTTGATTCTCTGTCAGAGTGCCCTATATCTTACAGAGTTGCTGTTATAAAAACATTAACTAATAGGGCTGTAAAATTCTGTAGTTGTAGTTTTGTATTCAAGATGAAGAAAAAAACGTATCTTTAAGGATATGAAAAATAATAATTATCCATTACACTAGTGTAGAAAGATTTTCTCTTAGTTTTCTATTTTAACTGCACCACTCTCCCCTTTTCAACGTGAAGTTCCAAAGGGTTACATATCCATACACTATTATAGAAATATTTTGGAAAGGATTTCCCACTTCCTTAAAACTGTCAGTATTAATACTGATTTTATACCTCAAAATTCACCACATGATTTCTTCAATGGTTTTAACACGTTCGCTGCCAAAGCTGAGATGGTGCATCTGTTCATACACGCCAAGATCATATCTGCAATTTAGTACTTTTAAATTACTTTCTGTTTTATTACTTAAGTGCTATATATATAACGAATTACTTTTAGCAACAAATAAATGCACACGAGTATGCTCGTTGTTGGCATATGAAACATTGCAGGTATTTTCTATGGCAGTGATCATAATAGGTGATTTAGATAAGAAGATCAATAACGAGTTATCTCAAGGAAACCCAATTTGCCAACTACGAGTATTCTCGTCGATGGCAGCGAACGTGTTAAATACAAGTATACAAAATCACAAGAAAAAAGTGTTGTTTACAGCATACCCTGCCGTATTTGTAATTCTGTATACAGATTTTCCGCAAAAGAATGTCCCAGTTTCAGTGGTATATTGTAAAAGCTTAACCCTTAAATGCCGTGTGTTGCTTTTCGGCAACATACCCAATTTAGGCTCTAAAATACTATTAGAATAATATTGAAGCTATAATGCCTAATGTTGCCAATAAAATACATTCTGAAAATATTATTAAATCGATTTTCAACATGTAGATGGCAACACTTGTGCTGTTTAAGAATAAAGATAGATTTATTTTTTCAATTGTTGCTACTTGTTCTTTTTGTTTTGTTTGGAAGCTTGCGAAATACCCTATTTTGCTATGCAATGAGCAAGTGAAGTTTATTTCTTATTATAGTTTCTAAAATTCTTGTGTGTTTAATATTATAGAATTTTATCAAGTAAAATTATTTTTTCAATTAAAGATCAGTATTGCCGATTAGTAACAAACTGTTTTTTAGCCGTAAACCATACTTAAAACAACATAGGATTTATTTAAGTATTTTTCCCATGATTTATTTTAAAAATGAAAGCCGAAAAACATTATTACAGTGATTTTTGAAAAATCCGGCATTTAAAATTTAATTAAAATTATTTACAACAAACCATACTTCAAATAAAAGGTAAACTAGCCTAGATTTCCTTACAAATGCTCAATAGGTGCACCTTTAGATATACGGCACGCATCCAACCTAAAGTCCCATTCTTCCCACACTTCGGTTAACAAGCCCGAAGTCATGGAAGCAATAGCCTCTTCCATTCTGTCACTCAACTCTAGCAAATCATTAGGTAGCGGCGGAAAGTAGACAAGATCTTTTATAAAGCCGCAAAGAAAAATAATTGCATGACTGTAACGGCTTTTTAATCTTAGCCCAGTAATAACGCTTTATTACGGTTAGGAGTCGCCATTTTGCGTATGCTTCACTGCAAGCGAGTCGATAATAAAGCTGTACTCGCGCATGCACTTATCTAAAAGTGTTTGAGTTATGCTTTATTTGTGACCCTGAACTAAGACTCTACAACGCTTACAGCTCTATTAAAAATGCTATTAAAAATACTATTAAAATTTATAGCTAGGACATTCTTTTATCGGTACCCTGTATATAGGCAAAACAGGCCGCATTTTAGATATAAGATTAAAAGAGCATAAGCATGCCATTACGGCAGACATTTTAAACTCAAAAAGTTTTGTCCACGCCTTGAAATCTATCATATTCCGGACTTTGGGAACGATAATGTAATTAAATCATTGTGCAACAGTTACGCAAGCCGCGTGTTCCATGAGGGGTGGCATACGAAATTAACCAATGGCATCGAAATATTCAAGGCCAGAGGACAAGTGTTGTGACGTCATCACTAATCGACCGACTTCAAAATAGTGTTGGAATTCACACAGGAAAGTTTTGAATAGCAATTTTTTTTTTATTTTATTCGTGGAACATATGGCATCTTATAAAACAATAATAACAATTTAAATTTACTGGTGAGAATTCGGAATCCCTAAATAAAAATTCAGCCAGATGCGTAATGTCACAGTGTTGCCGCACCTGCCTGAATTTTTATTGGGGGATTCTAAATTCTCACCAGTAACTTTTAATAGCTATTATTGTTTCATAAGATGATAGATATTCCGCAAACAAAATAAAAGAAAATTGCTATTCAAAATTTTCCGATGTGAATTCCAACGCTAGTGAGAAGTCGGTCGATTACTGATGACGTCACAACTGGTGTCCTCTGACCTTGAGTATTTCGATGGGAGAGAATTGGCAGACTTACCTCTGAACGAGGCAAGACCCATTCAATCTCAGTTTACAGTTTTGATTTGAACTATTTGAGTTTGATTTTAACTGATGGATTACAGGTTCGTTCGTAAAATTTTTTTATCATAAATATCCATGTACATTATCTGTCTACAGATGAAGAATTATGAAACTGAATAGCTTGAAACGTCTATTTTTAGTACATTTTTATTTGTACTTGAAATGAATTTAAGTGTCTGAAATATTTTGTTTTTATGTATAAGCACAGTAAGTATCAGACGAAGCCTGTTTGTGTATCTTAAAATAATATTATTTTCTTACTTTTGCATGTATACATTCAAGGATGTACATCCAAAAAATAATTCGAGCAGCTGAAACTTATTTGGGAATTGATGTGATCTTAAAAACTGATATTTCAGTTTGTGAAAACTTTGTTTAAACAGTGTGAAAACAGTTTGAAACACAAATTTGTGAAAACAGTTTATGAAACTCAAACATTTGTCTGCTTTTGCAATTTACAGTCGTAGAAAGAAAGTAAACACTCTCACCAACTCTGCAACAAATGATTGTAGTGGAAAGTGACCGGTACCAACTGATTGGAAATAAAGTCTACTTTTAAATGATGTGTATAAAATATGCTTAGGAAGCCATCTACATATCAAAACGAACCCAAACTTTGTTTTTTTCAATAAGCAATATCGAAATTTGACACTATAAATACATTCTACACCCTTCAATTATCCTAAATACACTGGTCATCAAAATTAAAGAATAATGCGAAAAAATATGCTCAATAAGTTAAAGTTCCAACCAATGCCCAATGCTGCAATTATTTATATTAATTAAATACAATTGAACACAAAATCGCACTTCCGAGCATACATGACTGTATGCAAATTGAAATTCGGTACTCGATTGTTGAAATGCTACAAAATGATTAAATCACTTCTATTAATGCATTATTTCTTGCAAATATGACATAAATAAAATTATAAATCACTTAATCTATTTCGACTATTTCCAAGCACAAATGTTTCAATACAATGAGTAAAACACTTTTTTCAAATTATGCTTTTCTGCACATCATAGACAGCCCTTTAAAATATATTGTCGAAATTGGGTGTTACCACTGAAAAAATAAAGTTTGGTCTGGTTTTGATTCGTAGATGGCACCCTAAGCAAATTTTATATACATCATTTAAAAGGGGACTTTATTTTCAATCGTTTGGTACCAGAAATTTTATTCTAGAGTAATTTGTTTCAAAGTTAGTATGGAGGTGTTTACTTTTTTCCCCACTACTGCACATTTAGCATTTCTCAGCCCTAATTAGGAAAATAATAATATCTAATACTTAACATCCCCACGTCGTACAAATGCAGCAAGCACATTTAATTGCCCAATTAATCTCAAAACCAAGTTCTAAATAAGAAACACTGTTTTAATTGCCCTATTTCAACTGCATTACGAGTAATGCAAATTGTTAATGCATTTCAAAAGATGCTGATATTTTCTTTTTGGAAATTAAAATTTCATTTGCATGTTCAATAACTACACGTAATTATCGAAGTTACGAGTTTGGTTGAATTAAAAAAGGAGGTGGGTAAATGAAGTTCATTTTTATTCCCCCCCCCCTCCTCTCCTTCTCGATACATTCAAATGTTTTCCCACTTTTCCTGTTTTGACTGTTTTAATGTAATTTTAGATTTGTACTTACGGCTTCTCTGATTCAATTTTGTTAAACCCTTTATATACCAAATTATGAATCAAGAAATTGCTCCAACTCAATAATTATCTCCCTTGATGTCTGAAGATATATTACAAAAATTATATTATAATAATATGAAATTTAGGTAAGGATTTTCATTAAAACTGTTTTATAAATTGGCAGTTGTAGTTCTTTTTGTAAAATATTTGCAAGAATAATTAGATTAATTTACAAAAAATGCTGGTGAGGAAGTCTAACGATTCTTAAAAAAAAAAACAACGTAACTAACATTATTGTGATCCTATATATATAAGTGGAAAGGTTTTTGTAGTTGTAAATTTTTCAGATAAAAATTTTTAATAAACTATAACTAAAATAGTACTACTAATAAGCTAAACTAATAACTAAACTAATAAACTAAAATAGAAAAACTGTTCTATCAGGGCTGCCACAGGCGACTATTTTTTTTAATTCTAATTGCCACCACTTTCCTAAAACAGAAATCCTTAACACAAACGTTGACAAAATTTGCCAGAGAAATTTACTTCAAAATTGATATTAGAAAAATTCTGGTGCAAACAGAATATAAAAACAGTCGCCTGTCGTAGCCCTGTACTATGAATGGAGTTAGGAATAAATGGGAGGAAACATATAGTGCACTATCTACCAATTGCAAGTGAAGTAACTGAGGAAATTGTCACAAGATGGCGGCTGTTGTTTTTTACATTGGATCAACAGATTCTGATTGCCGCCAGGTGAAACGACCCACCAATAAATTTGAGTAGAAAATTTCGTCTTATTTAGGAGCCTTATTCGTGGAAATGTTTTCTCGCAAATATGCTAAAAATTTCTATTTATTTTTATGGTGCCAGTTTGTCCAGGTATTATATGTTTTTCACTGACACTGACAGGAGGTTGTCTTGGTAGTCTCAATATGGCATAAATGCAGGCCTGACCCCGCCAATTAAACTTCCACCAGTAAAAATAAATATATTTTCCTTCCATTATTTATGACTGAAATTTTGAAATAATAAAGCGTTTAAACAAGCAAAAAATGTCTATTTAAATGGGGTGATCAATCAACGTACAAACAAGTACCGTAATTTCGCGCGCATCCGCCGCATCTTGGATAAATCAATTTCCTACCAGAATTAATTTTAAATAAAATGTGATTTACTTCTGCTTAGCAGTTATTTGACTTCTTTTTTTTTCAATTAAATTTCCGGTTTGAAAAAGACTTATCCAAGCTGCGGGGCATATGCTATTTACACGCTATTTAGAAATTACCATTCCTCTCGTAGAAAAGTTTACAACTCTGTGAGAGTGTCTTGGAGTGGGAAACAAGTACACACAGCGTGGCCGAGGGTATCTCAAAGATTTTGAATATAATTAAGGTCGAGCTAAAAAGCCGGCCATTTATACGAGTAATCCCCTCACTCTCCAGATAGTCTTCGTCGGGGACAGCTGTATGGGGACGTGCATTATCATCCATTAAAACAAAATCAGGGCCAACTACTGCAGCATACAATGCCACAGTGAGTTCTGGGATATTATTTCGATACCAGGTAGCTCTCATCGAACCCAATCTGAATATGTGCAGATCGTTGCGATATTAAAACGAAAGTCCTCCCCACACCAAGATACTTCCACTTCGGATTGGATCATGTTAGATTATATTCTGGGGCCGATTGTGTGTGCGTACGTCTCTCCCGAGACCTTCCATGCTTGCAATCTGGTTGCGTTGCAAACATAGACTCATCCGCTAATATAAAGCCACCCTAATCAGACACACTCTAATTTATATGTTGCCGACACCACACTAATCGTGCCCTTCTGGATATGATAAATAGAAAAACACAAACGCGGGGTACCCCGGTGTACGCCGCGTTCATTCATGTGTAGCCTTCGGCTCACAGTAATGGCAGATGTCGTTTTTCCAAGGCGATCTACAACCATAGATATCACATGTATGGAGGCCGCTCTTCGATTTCGTTTGGCTACAACAGCAATATATCGAACGTCCACGGGGGTTGTAACCCCTGGACGAGCGGTCAATGGTCTTTGGACAATTTGTTGGCTAGTTAGGAATTGTTTTCATGATCTTGAAATTACGGAATGATGGACGCCGAAGAAAAGAATATATGATTGAATGTCCCGCTTCAACGTTTTCAACGGCACGCCAACGCTCATAATCTTCCGTTCATTTTCTGAAAGGTAACAATGGCGTTGCCAGGTGGTTAAATGCAGATCTGAAACAGGCGACTATTTTTTAATTCTAATGGTGCAACTTTATCAAAACAAAAATCCTTAACATACACTTTGACATCATTTGCAAAAGAAATATACTTCCAGATTTATATTATAAAAATACTGGTGCGAACAGAACATAAAAATAGTCGCCTGAGGCAGTCCTATAAATATGCTATGGAAGATCAGCAACACAAACAATGGAACAACACAAACAAAAAGAAGGAAAAAAGTTTAGCAAATGAAGAGCTTAAACTCACGCGTTAATATTCAAAGACTTCACGCGGAAATGCCAGTTCAATTTTTCTGGTTTCAGAATTTTTTTCCAGCAATAAATCTCCAGCTCGGAAATAGGACGGGCACGAGAAATAACGAACGACACCTCAGCCCGTGATATTAACGGGAGTGAGAATTAAGGGGTTAAGGGATCTCAAGACTCTTAAAGCTTCAAATTTTCTAAATTTAAATTTTTTTTAGATGTTAAACTCCTATCTTTTCTGAACATTTTCATATAATTGTTTCTTTGAAATTCTCATTAGAACAGAAATTATGGCTTTTAAAATTACACCAGGTCAATACCTGAAGCGGCGTTTCAGAAACTGCGAACTCATTTTTTTCAAAATGCCGTTTTTGGGCATAACACGCACGATATCTCAAAAACGTCTAAATATTTGTTCATGAACTTTTCAAAACGTATGTTTCACTTTAGTCTGCATAAACTGAACCTAAAATTTCCTTTTAATTGTTCAAAAAAAAAATTTTTTTAGGTGATTATACTGTTGGAATTTTCAAAATTTTGCTTTATCTAAATAAAATTTTGTATTAAAAATATAAAAATACTTTAATTTCAAATTTGTTTAGGTTCAGGGTAATTATTATAATCTGAAGTGTAAGTAGGCACCAAAAATTTCTTTCTAGTTGCAAAATTTATTTTGTAATCCTGCGCGCAAGCTGTTATATCAATATTCTGCTCGTCAAATGCCTGACAGTTTGAAGCTAATTCTGCATCTTTCAATTTTTTTAAATACATGAAATGAAAGAACATACTTATATTTTTCATCCCAGTAAAAATTGCGTTTTAAAATCTAATACATTTTAAGATATAAAATGTTGAAAATGGTCTCTTTTTTTCATTTTTTTTCAAATTTTAATAGTCCATAGATCATTTAAACAGTCATCAGGCAAAAATCAATCTGACAAATAGATTTGTAAATAAAATCCCTGCATTATATTAAAACAGTAAAAAAAATCTTAGAAAAAAAAATGAAAAAACCTTTTCAATCTATATTCGTGATTAAGGAGATGTAAAAATGAACCTTTGCTAACCACGTCCTTCCTCTTATGCAAATTATTAACACGCGTCCAAAGAAATATGCTACTATGTTCTTTCATTTTTTAAACTAAAATTTCAGTTCCGAGTTAAACAACTACGCGTAGTTGTTGAAATTATTAGTTTGGTTAAATTAACCCCTTAATTCTCGCTCCTATGATATTCACGTCTTTTATTCAGATTGTTTGATCCCATCTGTTTTAGAAAACAGTGTAACTGGCTTTATTATGGTATCATTTTACTTGTCATTAAATGAGAAGAATACTTCTTTTTTAAAAAGTGGTGCCAATAAGCAATTTCAGTTTTTAAACCATAATTTAATGCGCCGTTAAGGGGTTAAAAAATTCACTAATGTGCATTATTAATGCTACACTGTAAAAAATTATGTAATGTTGCTCCATAGAATTGGTGGCAGCCTTTCTGCCTCCATTTTGTGGAGTAATTTAACCGATGTAACTGGTACTACGTTACACTAATGTGTAATATTACACCAGTTATATCAGTTTATATTGCACCATTTTATAAGTTAAATTACTCCATAATTTTTTACAGTGTATAGCTGCCAATGTTTACACTTTTTTTTTATTTACCACTATTTAGGAACAGAAAAAAAGTCTTATTTTTTCGTCGAAAATTTATTATTAAAAAAGGCAATTAAAAAATTGTAGCAGAAAAAAAAGTAGTAATTATTAAAATAATCAAAATAGTTTACTAAATAATTCTCAATATTTTCACTTAATCATTATTAAAGTAATCAAAATATTCAGGTAAGCAAATTTATAATTTGATTAGTGAAATATTTTAATCACCTTACCATCATTAATTTATTACTTCAGAAATTAAGTGCACTTTCTGAAAAGACAAATTGAAACATTAATTTAAAACATATATTAGTAGGAAATGGAAATGTATTCAACATTTGCTTTTTCGAAATGAAATAAAAGTTTGCATCAATGAATTTATTTAATTCCCTCAAACACAATCTCAAAATTTCAAGAATTACGTGCAGTTAATGAAGACACAAATGAAGTTTTCATTAAGAAACACAACAATTACAACTTCTTCTCCAAATGTAACTTTCAAATTTGTAATTTGCATTTTAATTTGCATTAGGGAAATTCTTTAATTCACATCAAACGTAAACCTCATAATTTTAGCAATAGTGCCTTAACACCTTCTAAATGATTGTATTTTACACATCTTTTAATCGTTTGGTACTAGTGTTTAGAAATTACAATTTTGGAAATATTAAGGGCACTCAAAGCTTGAAAACTGTCAAAAAATCGATTTTTTTTTCTTAGTATCTATTTTGATTATTTAATTAATTCTGAACACAGTGCAAAGAAACGCATAAAAATATTTGCACTTTTAACGGAGTTATAAGCATTTATGTAACAATCACTTTCAAAGCCGCATCCATTTAATCTTCCCAGCTTTAAGTCGCGTTTTCTCAAAACTTGATTTTTGACGACTATCCGTAAGATTAAAAAAAACTATTTGATGGAATGGCTTTATTTATTTTTTTTTTTTTTGCATTCATACAACATCATTATTTTAGAATGAATTAATATATTTTAGATAGTTTAATATTTTGAGCACTTTTAATGAAAAAAAAATTGTATTTTTTAGGATTTTTTAAAATTTCAAATTTGAGAGTTTTCCCATTTGAGTGGGGTTTTTTTTTAGAAAGTTTCCCTTTGAGTGATAGTTATATCTTTAATTCATTCTATAGAGTAAAGTTTCCTGATCATTTTAAAGCAAAAATTAGGTTCTTATGTCAATTCAACATTAAGATAAATTACGGATGGTGATATAACACTTTATTTTTTTTTCGAAAATCGTGTTACATACATTTTGCTATATTTTTTATTGTATTACATTGAACTACTTCATTTTATAATTTTACAAGACTATAAAACATACCTTACAAATATCAGAAAGTTTAAATTAGTTACATTGATACTTCTGTTTGTATATGGACTCGAAGCGAGAGAACTGTTTACATATTTTTCGGTATCGATCAAGCTCTGAGCCCTCTTAACCCTTAAATGCGCGATTTTTTATTTTGTTTCGAAAAAAATATATATGATTCTCTGAAAGGTTTATTATACAGGAAAAATAAGGAAAAAAAATCAGAGATACATTCTTCATATAATACGTCAATCTTTTCTTCTGTTGCACATCTGCAATATAAGTAAAAACTACAGTCGTGTGGTTGTTTTACGCTAAAATAATGCAAATTAGTAAATATTTTAATTTAATAAGTATGTCTCCAAATACCTTATTTTATATAATTATTTATTTTATAAGACTTAACCTTTAACCCTTTAATTCCCATGATAGAATACGTTCTAGAAATGAGGTATTTCAGAGAATCTGACTTTACACCAGAAAGTTTCAATGGTTAATTTTGCTTTATCTGAAGACGGAATGTCTGTTATTAATTAACCCCTTCGGGACGAACGTCTTTTACAGAATTTTTAAACTTTTGTTACCGGTTTTTGCATGGAACTATTAATAAAGAGGAACTGACATATCCTTAGAGTAGTGAAGCTTCAACTGTAACCGTTGTCGCAGGAGTTGTTTACCGCCAGTGGAAACTTCCACCAGTTGATTTATATAGAAAATTTCAACTTATCTAAACGCTATATTATTGCGAAATTTCAGTCATAAATAGTCATAGAAACATGTTTTCATATTTACTGGTAGGAGTTCATTTTGACGGTAGTTAGGCCCTGCGTTTCCGCCATATTGTGACAACCAGGGAAACAAATTGACAGTTTTACGAGGCATACTGACACCAGTAAAAACAAATAGAAATTTTTAGGACATTTTTGAGAAACATTTCCATGAATAAGACACTTAATTAAGACGAAATTTTCTATTCAATTTTACTGGTGGGATGCTTGCCCTGGCGGTAATCATAAATTGAAGATCCGATTTAAAAAAAAGCAGCCGCCATCTTGTGACAACCTCCTCAGTTACTTCACTCACAACTGGTAGACTGTGCACTACATGTCTCCTCCTCTTTATTCATAACTCCATTGGTTTTTGAAAACAGAAATTTTTGGCTAATTGAATCGGGAAAATGCTCGGATTAACACGTTCACGCAGGCGCGGTGTGTCACACTCTACTGTCTCAGGTCTGCAAAGCCTCCGGCTTTTTGGATACCAGTATTTTAATACAGAAAATGTTGTTTTATTTAATTAGAACAATTGGGCGAATTAAATGAACAACATTTTCTCTAAAATAATAGCGGTGTGAAAAAAACCCGGTGACTTGACAACTCTGAGACAGTCGAGTGTGACCCACCGCGCCGGCGTGAACGTGTTAAATAAGGCAAAATTTACAATAAAAATTTACTGGTGAGAATAGTCACGAATTCTGAGCACCGTACTTGGCACGTATACGGATCGCTCGTCCTCAAGGGGTTAAAGTATATATTGCTATTTTAATTTTCTGGTGTGGATTAGGTATATACGAATAAAAAATCTATTAAGTTAAAAAAAACTGTTGTTTGCATATCACCCGCATGAAAAGTGACACATCTCGCAAAAATTCGTTTTGCGTTTTATTCCACTAAAAGGTCTGTCACAGATTTGTCTTGTTACACAAACAGTTTCATAAGTGTAGTTATACGGAAAATCCCTTTTTTGCGCTATATGTCCATTTGTGACCACAGAAATGGGGTGGATTGTGTGGAGAGGTAACAGTACACAATCGTTAAAACCTCATCCTACATCTTCATTCTTAAGGGTTTTATACTTTTATGTACGTTTTTATTAATGCATGCAGAGCTGAGTGCTCAAATTTCATCTTATAGTAAAATTATGCAAATTTTCCTTGCCTCTCTTGTGAAATTTACTTTTGTCGAGATGTGTCACTTTTCTTGAGGGTGAGCGATATGCAAAGCTGCGCACTAAAGGGGTTAAATCCCCCATTATTAGATAAGGCGAAATCTCCATGGAAATACAGGTGGATACATAGATTTCTTGCACGCTAAGCCGACGCCACGGGAGCGTCAAATTTAAATACCATTTTATACTACATGTATTCTTCTCCTGCTTTTCTTCAGCTTAAATAAGGCAATGAGTACTTTTAGAAAATACTGGATTTAAAATTCAAGGGACGATACAAACGCTCAAAAAAATTAGCGTACGATAGCCGACATTTTTGTGTCGGTGCTAGTGTTTCCATCTGTCCCGCGCAAATTAGGGTTTTAACCCTCCGACTGTCTTGGGAAAGGGCAAAATTGTAATGTTGTTTTCTCTGATTTTTCTTTTAAATGCTAAAAAAAAAAATTATTCTTTGAACATTTTATAAAAAAAACTTAATAACGAATATGAGTGCAATCCTTGAAAGTATTAATCATTGTTCAATGTATTAAAAATACATTAAATCAATAGAATTATATTACTTTAAATATTACTTGTATTGCTGTGAAACCTGGAGCTTAATGAACGTATTAACACGGGCTTGTTAGTGAGGGGGTTAAATGCTGTGGACACCGCTAATGTCTTGCAGTTTATTGCACCACATTTAATTGCAGATAATTCTGCGATTAGATAAGGCAACGGAAATTAGTTTAAATTACTGGTGTCCAGAGCATTTGGAGCCTCCGATTTACTCGGTACATCTTATAACGCTAGTCAGGGCGTTGGCCAATTATTTACAGGGTGGTCTTCTAGTCATAATTAGCGTAATTTTGAGAATTTTTTATGCGGTTTGTTTAATCCCTTAATTCTCCCTCCCGTCAATATCACGGGCTGACTTGTAGTTCGTTACTTCTCGTGCCCGTCCTATTTCCGGGCTGGAGATTTATTGCTGGAAAAAACTTCTGAAACTAGAAAAATTTAACTGGCATTTCCGTGTGAAGTCTTAGAATATTAGCTTTTGGGTTTGGTTTTTCTCGCTGATTGTGGTGTTGGACTTTGTATTGCATGCTTCGAAATGTACCACACTCAGCAAAAAATATTAATAATCAAAATTTAATGTATATTATATTATTCCAAATATTATTTGTAAAAATTTGTTTGATGATGATAAATTAAGATCTAAGATGTGAAAAATAAAGGTCTTATTCGCATTAATGTGTAGGGTGTAAAACAAACATTAAAACACAGAATTCTCGCATGATGGCTTTTCCACAAAAAGGAATTTGTTCTATAATATCTGGGTTTTTTTTCGCCTTTAAAAAAAAAAAAAAAAAAAAAAAAAAAAAAAAAAACTAATTGCATATTTTATGTAGAAACATTATAATTATACAATTTCTGTAATAAAAAAATATGTACTTTTTTTATGGTTTTTCTAAATATTAAGCGACCGTTAAGGGGTTAAACCCCTTGAAGGGCGGTGGTATTTTTATGAAACTAATTACTTTTAATTCACAAAACCATAATGGCACCAGAATTGTGGTCAAAGAATTCGGTTTGTTACATATGCGAAATATAGCTTTTTCTTATTTACAAATAAATTTGTTTTCAAATTCCGGTGTTATTCATTAATTTCAACACTTTACCAATGGAACTGCTTTGCCCCTGAAAGTGTTAAAATGCCCGGAAAAGGTTGAGTTTTTATATATATATGTTTCTCGAGAAATCGATTTTTAAAAAAATATTTAAAGATTTATGCTCCTTTAAGAACACATCCTACTAACTCTGCAACAAAGTATAGTAGGAAAAAGTTACTGTTACTAAACGATTGAAAATAAAGTTTACGATGATGTATATAAAATTTGCTTAAGAGCCATCTACAAATCAAAACCAACCCGAACCCTTTTTTTTCAATCACAGCACCCAAGTTTGACAGTATACTTTAAATCTCCGGTTCAAACCATGCCTATATATATGAAATTTCAAATTATTTGGTTGATATGTTTTTGAATTATAAACATTTAAAATTTAAATCTTCTAACGTTAAAATAAATTTTCATATTTCTATTAATATCTACTTAAATTATAATTATATTATGCTAATTTTTTGTATTGTTATAATACTAAAGACCTAAACACAAATACATTCAATTTGCAATTTTTATAATTATGTGACATAAATTATGAAATTAATATTCGAAAAAATTATGAAGTGAAACTTACAATTTTTTTGATTGATTTATATATATTATGTCCAGCTTTATGCTAATCCAAAATTTAAACATTTTCTTCCAAATAGTTTTCAAAATATACTTAAAAAACTTCAATGTTCAGAAAAGCATAATTTGAAAAAAATATATATTTACTAATTACCCGACTGCCAAGAAGGGTTATGTGTTTCACGCGTATCTGGGTATGCGGATTTCTTTATACCCTCGAAACATCCCAACGGCTGGATGGATTTTAATGAATGAGGTCTCTATCGATTCGTCTTAACCGTCCGATGGTTATAGGCTAGGTTTTGTTTTTATAAATTCAAAATTGCAGCAGTAAAATACAAAATGGTGGTTGAGACGAAAAACCATTTTTACGCACCCTATTGTGTGGCATACCATTGGATAGGTCTTTCAAAAAGAAGAGGATGTTTGATATAATATTTTACAGTCAGAAGCTCCGTTTAAATACTACACAACCTGGAAGTTGTGTAGGTAGGATCTCTAGCTTTACTGCAACTCTAATCTTCATAGAAATCTATAGGCCTCATCAAAACAGTGTTTATACATAAGAACTAACGATCAAAAACAACTTAAAAGTCATCAATACAAGTGAATAAAAAAAATATAGGCAAGTAATATAAAAAATAGTTTCATATTAATGAGAAATAATTAATTAGTTCTCGCAGTCGGGTTTTTTGATTTTTGAAATTTAATTGTTATTTGTTTCATTTAAACATTTGGGCTGGCAATAGTCGAAACATATTAAGCGGGTGAAAGGATCCTATTCGCAAGAAATAATACATTAATAGAAGTGTATAATAATACAACATAGTAATTCTGTAGCATTTCAACAATCGAGTACCAAACTTCAATTTGGATACAGTCCCAAAAATATGCTAATTTGAAAATACGTGATTTCTCTGAAACTAACAGCACGAATTTCATGAAAATTTATTTTTAGGCTAATTGAAAGGTGGAGGATTAATTTGTGGTGTCAAAATTGGGTATTGCTTTTGAAAGAATCAAATTTGAGTTTGTTTTGATGTGTAGATGTCTCCCAGAGCAAATTTTATATACATCATTTAAAAGTACATATTATTTCCAATCGTTTGGTACCAGTAACTTTCTTCTACGATAATTTGTTGCAGAGTTAGAATGGGGGTGTTTAATTTTTTTCCACGATTGTACAGTGTACATGTAATAAAATAAAAAGTTATCCCCTTGAAGTCATATCATTTTCTTCCGGCGAGATTTATATTTTATTTCATGATGCAGTCTCTTATATTTAAAAAATCGACAGACCAGAATAGATGACTGTATTAACCCTAACTGGCGTAGTGGTTCCATGTCGGGACCACCTAATTTTAAGTCCAAACTTACAAATGGCACCAGAAATATTTTAAATAAAATTTTGCTTTTACAATGAATATTTAAAGTAACGAATTTCTACAAATGTCGTTTGTAAGTTCCGGTGTCCTGTTTCATCATTTTACGAACAGATATTTTCTGTGCCGGAAATTGTTAAGGGGTGCCGGGGTCAAAATTCTCCAAAAATACATTTTTTTAATTTATAAAAAAAATACTTTTTTATTATATAATACTACAAAGTTAAATAAATTAAATAAAAGAAACTGATGTATTTCTACAATGATACACCACCAGATATAACAATTTTTGTGTTGTACTAACACTTCTGCCCTGTCCGTAACTAAAACTTTAAGTCAATTTATCTCAAAATGGGTTTTGCCGTAAGTTGTTATGTTTAACTTCTTAATTCTCGCTCTCGTGATATTCACGGGCCGTGTCTTTAATTCAGATTGTTTGATTCCCACCAGTCTTAAGAATTATAGTAGACGCTCGATTTTATGAACCTCTATTTTACGAATTCTTCGTTTTTACGAACTGGCATACTTGTCCCGACAAGCATCACAATGAACTAATGCTATTGCCATTTACGAATTTCGATTTTACGAACACATTATATGAGTCCGCTCGAGTTGGTTGTGTTTATGACGGCCAATTATCAATACCAGGGATATATGCCCTAAGGGGGAGAGTATCCTCCGTGGGAGTCTTTCTAAAGGAACCTAACCCTTATTTACGCAAGGAAATCCAAGGTCCGAAGAAAACCACGGAAAACTCCGAACTATTCGGCCCACGGGCACGATTGGGTTCGAACCCAGCACCTTCCGTCTACCAGCTTCGAGAGCAGAATATCTCGGCCACTGGTGGAGCTGAGTCGGCTCGATAATCAACTGTCTACTTTACTGTTATTCGCTTTATTATGCCATCATTTTACCTGTCATTAAATAAGATGAATATTTATTTTTCAAAAAGTGGTGCCAATAAGTAATTTCAATTTTTAAATCGTAATTTAATGCGACCATTAAGGGGTTAAAATAATATTTGATATCTAAACTTTCTTGGAAGTTATATGAGAGACATTTTATACAGAGTTTTTCTGTTATGTTTTTAATACATTGCCTTCAAGATTTTTAATTCCATGTGAAAAGTGTTTAAAAATGATCTTCAAAGTAAAAAATAGCTTTCAAATAGCCTCTTTTTTTAACTTTTAAAGTTACCATAAATTTTATAAGTAATTTTTTTTATAAATCCTGAAGATAAAATTACAAGAAACGTTTTCGTCACGCATCAGTCAAACAAATAATCAAATCTGGCAAGTGGTTCATGAATTATATAAAAAAGTAAGTAACTTTAAAAATTTTAATTTTTTTTTAATAAAATGTATCAGTTTTCAAAAAAAAATTTTTTTGAAAAATAATCTTTATGAAAAAAATTCATTGCAGGAAATAAAATCATTAAAATATGCCTAAAAAGGAAGAAAATAAAATTTTTATCCCCTGGACATAGAAACTCCGTAAGTAATATACATAGAAATAAAACTTCACGTAAAAATGCATGATTAAATTTAAAAACGTTACTAATATTTTATAGATTTCATGTAAAATGTTTGCAGTGATTTTCAAAGCAGATTACAAAAAAAAAAAAAAAAAAAAAAAAAAAAGAATTGGCTTCAGAATTATAATTATAATTTTACGCTTTGAATTTTCAACGAATCTCTTCGCTTGGATAAAAATATAAATATTTTCATTCTACATTCATTCCTCCGTTTCATCTGCTGCAAATACTGCTGCTGTTTGTTTTACAGAAAAATTCATTGTTAGCACGACCATATTTTACATTCTTGCGGTGAAAGTAATTTTGTAAGCAAAATATTTTTCTTCCTCAAATAAACATTCATGTACATGTTACATTTATAAAGATTCGAAATTTTGCTTTTCTTTGATTAAAAAAATAAATAAATAATGAATAAAACCACCCAAAAATTTCTTAAAACATATTTTTAACACATTCTAGGAGAAAATATTTCTCTAGTTCTGCATTCTTGAAAAGCATTTAGGAACTCAATTTGTCCGACTCTTTGCCTGGCATGTGCTCTTACTAGCTTAAATATATTGGGATGGACATATATATTTTTTATTTTAATGAGGAATGTTATGTTAATGAAGATTCATATAATCACTATGGAATGCCGTTATTAAGAGGGTAGAATACCTTTGTACACGTCGACAAAGTAAACAAGTTGGAAATTGCTCGTCAAACGTGGCAAATGAGGTGCGTTCGTACTATAACTAGTTTTATAATTATTTTTTGCACCCCATATTGTACTGAATGTGTATTTATTTGCAATTCATAAGTGCATAGTCTGTAACATCATTAAAATGCACTTGCAATAATTTTTTCCCATTCCCCTTAATGTAACGGAAAACTTTTGACTGTCCCTGTAACTAAGCTATACATCCGATTTTCATGAAATTTGAAATGGCTCGACAAAATTTTGCAGCAATTATATATTTAAAATTTCAGCCCATTCGGAAAGCTGTAACATGATTAAAATGCACTTGCAATAATTTTTCCCATTGGCTTTAATGTAAAGAAAAACTTTTGACTGTCCCTGTAATTAAACTATACATCCGATTTTCATAAAATTTGAAATGGCTCGACAAAATGTCGCAATAATTATATGTTTAAAATTTGAGACCATTCGGAAAGCTTTAACATCATTAAAATGCACGTGCAATAATTTTTCCCATTGGCCGTAATGTAAAGAAAAACTTTTGACTGTCCCTGTAATTTAACTATACATCCGATTTTCATAAAATTTGAAATGGCTCGACAAAATTTTACAACAATCATATATTTAAAATTTCAGACCATTCGGTTGGGTAGTTTTTGCTCTATTATATGCGGACGGACGGACGGACAGACGGACAGACAGACGGGATGAACGACGACTATAGGTGCTACGTATTTATATAATTACGAACGCACCTAAAAATATCATTATGTTCCAAGCTTCAAAACTTGTGTAATATGTCAAAAATAAAAATCACACTTCATTTAAATATAAAGCTCATATTTAAATTTATACTTAAATATCTATATCTATCTATCTATATTATAAAGGACAAACATATCTGTGCGTAACGCATACGTCATTTTGCGAATGGCAACACTTTGAAATTTGAAATGAAATTTTGGTTTTACAATTTTCTCTACTGCAAATTTTTAAACTTCTAAACATCGCACATTTTAAATTTTTACACCGTCGTATAAGGAAAAAAACGCTCTTTTAAATGCAATTTGTTTGAAAGCTGTATCTCAATTAATTTTTGAGATATTAATTTTTTTGCAGTTTTTAATACCATTTTTCTTATCGTGGCAACAAAAGTACCTCATTTCTATTGAAAGTCATTGAAAGTAAACGGAAAATAGTTGAAAATAGGAGATACTGTATCTTTCTGTTGCCATTTCTCATAAAACCTGAAAAAATAGTTGAATATAAAACATGGGCTATGTCAAGAATATTGTAAGTTATTCCGTGATAATGACGTCATATGCACACTTTTCTATAGACGAAGTTTAAGACTGGGTTGTAAAAGTAGATTGCTTTAGCGGATGCAAATGACGTCATTTTATTGTAAAAGTAGATTGCTTTAGCGGATGCAAATGACGTCATTTTATAAAAAAGCGTGTATTTTAATTCTTAAACCTGAATTATGTTTTGTAGAAGTGCGTCATTTTCACAGCCCAGCTGCTTTGAAACTCTTCACAGGTGAAAATGCTTCACTTTTGAAAATAATGTAACCGAAAGCACACACTGATAAACGCAATGTTTTAAAAAATGGTAGAGTGTCTTTATAAAAGAGAGGTGACATGCAAATAATAGCGATTTATATTACAGAAACTGATGATTCTCGACTGGATGGATTGGCTTCGCCGAGTTAGACAAGCAAACAAATAATTCGTGGTTTAAAATAATATCGTGTTCCTGGAGTTTTTGTCAAAATATCTCTTGAATAATAAAATTTTAATGCTATTCTTTAGGACATTCTACTATAATTTTATCAAAATAACATAATTTGCTTAATTTAATTTTTCCTAATTTTATATAATCTATATATTTAAAACACAAGTGTGTTTTTTAGTCATCTGCCCTGATCTTTCTGCTGAACCAATTTTACTAATATATATATTTTTTTAACTGAAAGCTCTTCCTTTGTAGATGTGGTCGCACTATCTTTTTTTTTTTTAAATATCCCCACTTTTATATTTTAATTTTAAAAGCATTTTATAAAATTTCTTCAAAATGATGAAAATTAGATAGCTTTCATTGCTTCAGACAAGAGAGAAATAATGAGGTATTTTAAACTTTATTCATGCTATTTTCTGATAAAAATTCAAAATTGTTTATAAAAATTGTTGTATAGGGTTTAGTAGCGCAAAATCCCATTAGGAGCAGTATATTATATTAGGGGAATAATAACGGAAAATGACATACTGCTTTTGAAAACACGCATTTTTCCTCATAAATTTTCTATAGTGATTTTCCTTCTGCATGTGTACTAATACTAAGTTTCAGACACTAGGCGAAATGCTTATTTAAGTGAAAATGAAGTCATAGTCAAAAGAAAATGATCATTGTTTTAGATAAAACTAAGCCTTTTAACACAAATGCGTCTAAAAACCATAAATTACGGAAATTTTTACACTCCAAAATTGAGATTAGAATCTCAAATACAGAGTGCGTCTGTTCACATAAAAGATGTTGCTGGCAATCTTGACTTCAAGTTTTGAGTTAAAATGATTTTTAAATGATCAAACAAACTACAATTTTTTTTTTTTAATGATGAATATGGATATGAGAAATGCGTATACAAATTTTGAGAAGGTGAAAATTGCTGTTTTCATTCCGGAAATCCAAGCCTCCATTGATAACCGCATCCTAATAACTGATCTTTACTATATTTTATTGATTATGTATATATATTATAAAGAAAAAACGTGTCTGTGCGTAACGCTGACGTCATTTTGCGAATGGCAATACTTCACGATCAAATTTTGGTCTTGAAATTTTCGCTACTGCATTTTTTCTATCTTCTGACCATCATACATTTTCAATTTTTGTCGCATAGGGAAATAAATGTACTTTCAAATGCAATTTGTTTAAAAACTGTATTCATTGACTGATGTATTATATTTTCTAAAATAATTTTTAAGCATGATTTTTTTTTAAGTTTATCTTATCACGTGCCGGTTTCAATACATAAAATAATAAACATTTTGCACATAAAGCAACAAACATTTTTCAGCATTTGTTTCTGACTATGTTTGCATAATGAAATTAATACTTCCTTTGTAAGCAAATAAAAGAATAACATTAAAAACCCACCAAACTAACATATTTGTGAAAGGCAAATTAACGAAATTAATACCTCTTTTATAAATAAATAAAAGAATAATATTGAAAAAGCACAAATCTAACATATTTGTAATCGTACAATTTAAATTTTTAGATCACCAAATAGGATTTTTTTTTTAATGGAATTTGTTTGCAAAGTTCATCTCAGTTTACTGATTGTCTATGATTTTAAAAACAATTTTAAAGCATGAAATATTTTTTAATCTATCTATATCGCGCGGAGCTCGATTACGAAAGATTAATCCATTTGCCCTTAAAACAAAATAAAGAGTTCATCATTTTCTTACGGCTAATTACCATTAAAAAACTTCCCTATGAATAAATAAATAATATAACACAAATTTACCAGACATGTATGAGCTCTGAAATTATGAGAATATAAAAGGATGCCATAAGTAGTAAAATCTTGGCAAATAACTCTTAGCATGCGGCTAATAAGAAAATATCGCTTTTGATAAATTTCAAAAATGTATTTGATTGTGTAATTCGTATTTTCCATATGAAAAATGCTTTTTTAATGTAAGTGGTCAATCTAAAAAATTTATTGCATATAAAAAAATTGTTAGTTTTCAATTAAAAAAAAAAATGTTTTCACCTATATTCTTTAACCCGGGAAGCCCGGGTACGATCCCCTAGTATATATAAAAGCCGTTCTCTGTATGTATGTCCTTTATACAAATCTTCAATTTTAGACCGAATTGCACGAAACTTACTGTATATACGTTTTAGAAGGTGGAAAAGATCACTGTCTACTTTAAAAAATCATCAGGCCAATATTTATCCCTTTTTTCTACGACCTTTCATAATTTAACATTATAGAAATATCTCTTTTTAGATATTCAAATTCGAGTTTCTTTCCTGTTGCCACACGTCTAAAAAACTGCTCAATAATTAAAAAAAAATTTGATAACTCGAGTACTTTGTTTTATGTCAATAGAAATTCGGATTGTCTCAGTATATTTTTACTGTTTTTGAAATTGACGTCATTCAAAGAAGAAAATGCACATTTTTCATATATTTATGTAAAAACTTTAACTAAGCATGTTTTAAAATGACCTTAGTAGTACTTTAGTTGAATGTTGAAAAATCTATTTTAATGAAGTCGTTTCAATATCAAGAAATCAATTAAGGAAAAAGATAATAATAAAAAATCGTTTACTAGATATGACGTCAATTTCGTCAATATAATTTCAAACTGGTTCTAAAAACTGGATGCTAAAATTTATTTCCTATTTCTTTGTAATGCTGTATCTTTAATTATATCATTTAGATAAAGGTTTTAATACCTGAAATGGAGTGATAACATTGTACGATTTATATCGAATACGGTTATATAAAATACGATTTTTCTACGATTTATATTAAATAGAAATTATAGCTACTATTTTTTAGAGTAAGCTTTTTTCTTTTTTAAACAAAATTTCATGACTGACAGACTTTTTCTGTTAGACGTTGAAATAATGGGACGTATGATGTTTAGAGATCAAATTGCAGTAAAAGCGTAATTTATGGTACGGTTAGGTTGTTGCCACCAACAATATGGTGCTAGGCGTTACTCATAGATATGCCTTTTCTTCATAATATTGCATTCATAGCAAACGGATATATCTTTCTTAATTGGGTTACAAGTATATTAAAAAATATCTCCGTGATTGAAAATTAATTTAAAATGGATAAACAATCCGTAAAATGAGATAAGCTTTTCAAACAAATATTACTGAAAGTACTTTTTGTATTCTATTAGATGTTGGAATAATCAAATGTGCGATGTTTAAAGGTCAAATTGCAGTAAAAGTTAAATTTTTGGTTGGTTTAGGTTGTTGCCACCAACAATATGATGCTAGAGTTACTCATAGTTCATTAATGTCTTTACTTTATAATATTGCATTAAGAGTAAACAGGTATATCTTTCGTGATTGGGCTGCACTGCGAGAGTGTTCTGATTAAATTAAATATCATTTTCTCTAACAAAATACTGGTGTGAAAAAACGCGGAAAACTTACTCCTGGCTGCATGCAAATTAAAAAATATCCATGATTGAAAATTACTTTAAAATCCATTCACATGAAAAAATTGAGATAGAATTTTCAGATAAATTTCATTTGACAGAATCTTTTTCTATCCGACAGTGTGAAAAACGAAATTGTATGATGATCATAAGTTGAAAAAAATTTCAGTAAAAGTAAAATTTATGGGTTAGGTCATTGCCATCATCAGTATAATGTCACAATTGGCATTGTGTTTGTAGTTTTTTTTTTTGTATATTCTGAAGATGACTCAATGAAAGACATGTAAATTTTTAATATTTTTAATGTTTTTCTTTTATTGAAATGACGCTTTTTAAGCAAATAATTGTACTTTAATGTATGTTATGACATTTGGTTGGAATATATACTATTATGGTATAGTTAATAGTAGACGCAATTAAGACTATTTTACTTATGTTTCTTATTCGTCTTTTTAACGATTCGTGGACGGGAATGCTCCAATCTCAGTTATTGTCATTGCTGTATTATTTCATTTTAATGTATTTTACCCGGGAGGACCCTTATTATTGACACGAGCGAAGCCGGGTAGATCTGCTAGTCTATCTATATTATAAAGGACAAACATATCTGTGCGTAACGCATACGTCATTCTGCGAATGGCAACATTTTGAAATTTGAAATGAAATTTCGCTTTTGCAATTTTCGGTACTGCAAATTTTTAAACTTCAAAACATCCCACATTTTAAATGTTTACACCGTCGTATGCAGAAAAAAATGCACTTTCAAATGCAATTTGTTTGAAAGCTGTATCTCTATTTATTATTGAGATATTAATTTTTTTATGGTTTTTAATACCAATTTTTCGAATCGTGGCAACTGAAGTACTTCATTTCTATTAAAAGTGGATTAGTTATCTTTATTGATTATATTCCTACTGATGCCATTTTCTCATTACAATTAAAAATATATTTTTAGAAATTTGAACAGAATGACGTTACGCTTTAAAAAAGACACAATTTCCCTGATGATGCTGTTATATTTCACAATTTTTCATTTCGC
The DNA here is from genome assembly GCA_963932465.1 of Maratus speciosus. Lineage (NCBI taxonomy): Eukaryota > Metazoa > Arthropoda > Arachnida > Araneae > Salticidae > Maratus > Maratus speciosus. The sequence continues at coordinate 369,822,699 of OZ010799.1, read as the reverse complement.
TGATATTGAGTTTGAGTCAATAGGCAAAGTATTTCAGCGACTGAAAATGACGTCATATTTAAAAGTAAACGATAATTTTATTTGATAAAACGAGATATTTCCCTTGAAGACGTCTAAAAGTTATAAATTTCTGGAATTTTTACGCGCAGGTACAGAGATTATACTAAGACCTCAAATCACGAGTGGGAATTTTAACATGAGAAGTTGTAATAGTTGACAAACGTGACTTCAAGCTTGAAAATATATTTATTAATAACCTATTGCGCATTCAAATGTTTTTAAATGGTTAATATGGATGTGAAAAGTGGAAAACGACTTGATTTGGTTTAGATGTAAAGGTAGAAAAATTCTATGATTATGTCAAGGTGAAATCATTTTTGCGGATTTTTCATTCCGTAATACCAAGCATCAATTAATAACTTAATCAAAATTAAAAATCTTGATTATATTTTGCTGATGACGTATATGAATTAAGTTTAATTTTTCAATAATTTTAACAGTTGAAGTTTATGAAAAAAGTATTTTGTTACTCTTAGGTTAAAATATGTCTTTGGAGAGTTAAATTAACAAGTGTAAGAAGTATTTTTTATTATAATTATTGTTGTTGATGCATTATAAATTTGATGCAACAGTTCCTTTGTAAATATTTTCTTTCGTCGAAATTCGGCGGGTTCCACCTCGTATATATAAAAGTCGTTCTCTGCATCTATGTCCTTTATACAAACCTTTAATTTTTGACCGATTTGCACGAAACTCGATGTACATACGTTTTAGAACGTGGAAAAGATCACTGTCTGCTTTAAAAAATTATCAGACCACTATTTATCCCTTTTTTCTACCACTTCCATAATTTAACATTATAGAACTATCCCTTTTTAAATCTTTTTTAATTCAAAAGTTTCTTTTCTGTTGCCAAACCCTAAAAAATGACACAATAATGTAAAAAAATAAGGATAACGCGTGTATTTTGTTTCTATTTGCCAATAAAAATTCAGATTTTCTTGCTATATTTTTGCGTGTTTGATATTGACGTCATTCTAAACAGAAAATTTACATTTTTTTGTTTATAAAATAAAAACTTTAACTATAAGAGCGGGAAAATAACGTAGTACCTCAATTTGAATGTTTTTTTTTTAAATTAAAACATCTATTTTAATACAAACAGTCAAATTTCATTGAAACAATTTAAGAAAAAGAAAAAAAAAGGCTAGATATGACGTCACATTCTATCAAATCTTTTCAACGCTTAATCAAACTCATTGTAAACATATGGCTCCTATATTTTGCTTACTACTTCGATTGTATACTACAGCCATATCTTATAGCTATATACGTTATCGCTAAGTGTTGTATTGGTTTAGATTATGTGCTAACATTTTCTGTGATTTATAGCAAAAAGAGAGCGGTTATTTACATTTTCAAAAAAAATCTTGACAGATGTCTTGATTTAAAATTTATGGAAAATGACATCATTTCATCTAATCATTGTAGATTTAATTTCAATAAAATTTCAAATTTTCCAAATAAATTTTTAATAACTACTACCTCATTTTCATGTATTTTTTTGCATTTTCCCCCGTATTGTGAAAATATTGTATACTTCTGTTACGCGCGCCAAAGAAAACATGTATTTTAATTTTAAAAGTTAAGGGGACAAGGGACCTTAAAATCTTTAAAAATATTTTTTTTTATTTTTTGTAAATTTCACCTAATTATAATTCAAGGGTACATTATATGCATTATAACATGCATTTATCACAAAATATATATATATATATATATATATGAAAAAAATGGAATTTTACGCGTTGTCTTAGAAATCTTCGAAATGCCCCCCTGCGTTCCCCATATCAATGAAAATCCCCAATATTTTTTATATAAGTTTGGTTTATATATATAAATGAAATAGAGCATCGAATTTTATATATTTGAATTTAAAGTTTTTTAAAAAAATTTAAAATTTTGAAATTTTTTCGAAAAAATTTCAAAATTTTTCAATGTTTTTTTAAATTTTTAAATTCAATTATATACAATTCGATGCTCTATTTTATTTATATATATAAACCAAACTTATATAAAAAATATTGGGGGATTTTCATTGATACGGAATGCGCAGGGGGCATTTCGAAGATTTCTAAGACAACGCGTAAAATTCCTTTTCTTCATAAAAATATTTTTTTTTGTGATAAATGCATGCCATAATGCATATAATGTACCCTTGAATATTATTTAAGATAAAATTTACAAAAAAAAAAAAAAATTTAATTTTTAATTTTTTTTTTTTTTACCTTTAAAATCAAATATATAAAATTCGATGCTATACTTTATTTATATATATAAATCAAACTTTTATAAAAAATATTGGGGATTTTCATTGATATGGAACGCGCAGGGGCCATTTCGAAGATTTCTAAGACAACGCGTAAAATTCCATTTTTTTCTCAAAAATATTTTTTTTTTTTGTGATAAATGCATGCCATAATGCATATAATGTACCCTTGAATAATATTTAAAACAAAATTTCCAAAAAATAAAAAAAATGAAAAATTTGGAAATTTGGAAATTTTTTCGAAAAAATTTCCAAATTTTTCAATTTTTTTTTAACCTTTAAATTCAAATATATAAAATTCTCAACTTTAAAAATATCCATGCTTAAAATATACTTTAAAATCCATTTAAATCAGAAAACTGAGGTACAATTTTCAAACAAATTTCATTTGAGAGAACTGTTTTCTATTCGACATTGTAAAAAATGAAATTGTGTGATGTTTAAAAGTTAGAAAAATTGCAGTAAAGGCACATTTTATGGGTTACAATTTATGGGCACTGACATAGTGTTTTTACTTTATAATGTAGATAATACCATACAAACGAGAATTTCACTAAGTGCTGCGCGATTTGGAGGAATTTCTTTTTTTCGTATTGTCAGGAAAATCACATATTTTCCTCTTATACCCGCCAAGGAAAACGGGCATTCTGTTATTAAAGCTCAGGGATTTTACTATGGTTGCAAGACAATAACGCCATGTTTTTTGATTGTCTTTATAACGATTTGTGGATGGGAATGCACAAATTTCAGTTATTGTGATTGCCGTATTATTTCGTTTTGATTTATTTTACCTGGAAGGCTTCTTATAATTGACACGGGCGAAGCCGTGTAGTTCTGCTAGTGTATATATATATACTTGTAAATTCATAAATAAACATTGAAATGATCAGTTTTAAAATATATGATGATAAGAGAAAAAGATCTTTCGCGCATGATAAAATCTGAAAATATGCATATAAAGAGGGAATTTTTTTGAAAATAAATACATAATAGTATTACCTTTATACTAAAACCAGAATATTTGTAAAAAATATTGGCTAAATTATAAAGTTCTAAAAAAATTAAAAATGTTCACTTTTTGAAAAATATCTTGAAAGAACAAAAACAGAAAAAAAAATCTTATCTTTTTCTGGTTTTAAGTCTGGTTTTTCTGATTTAAAATGAATATGTGGTAAAAATTTCTTTTCATTGCCATGCATAGCTTTTTAGTAACACTGCGCGCAGTATCAAAATTCATCGTTTTCAATAAACGCACCGCAAAGTTTAATTTCCCTATGTAATCTCAATATGTAGTCTTAATAAAACTTGCCACAATAAGTAAACTAATGGGAATATTTTAATGTGGTTTTTTGCATATTGTTCAGAAATGATTACGGAATCAAAACATGTATTAAAAAAAACTTGAAAATTTGGAAGGTTTAAATGTATCCTACCCCCTTAAAAATAAGGTGTGTAGAATTTATATATCGTTTACACAGACACACAAATGAATTCTGTTACCTTATGGTCTTCGGGGAAAATGCATGAATACAAAATTTATTACGATTATATTTATTAAATTTAGTAATACGGAAATAATATGACTCCATCTTAAATAGGATGTAATCACCATGGCACTATAGAATCATTACTTATCATGGGATATCATTGAATTAATGATGTATGATAGGATTTAATAGATCAAAGAGAACTCTTATTAATATCTTCTTATATTTTGATTAGATTTTAATAAAATTTGATATGAAACGACAAAACTCTGCAACGATTATGTGTGTTATATTACAAACCATCGGGCTGGGTAGTTTTTGCACTGTTGCATCTGGACAGACGGTGAGACTAGACGACGACTATAGGCGCTACGCATTTATATAATTACGAACGCACCTAATAGCTATAGGAATATTTATAGATTTCATGTAAAATATTTGCAATGATTTTCAAAGCAGATTACAAAAGAAGAATTGGCTTCAGATTTACCATTTTACGCTTTGAATTTTCAACGAATGTCTTCGCTTGGCTAAAAATATAAATATTTCCATGCATACATTCATTGTTAAGTTTCATCTGCTTCAAATATAATTCTTGTTTTATAGAAAAATACATTGTTAGCACAACCATGTTTTACATCGTTGCGGTGAAAGTAATTTTCGAAGCAAAATATGTTATCTCTGCAAACAAACATTCATGTATATTTTAAACATATATTTCTGTTTTTCTGAATTCCTGAAAAGCATTTAAGAACTTTATTTATCCGCCTGTCTGTCTGTCCGTCTGACAGGACTCTTGCTTAAATATACTCGGATTGAAATATATTTTTTTTTTATGTTAATCATAGACCGGGACGCGGCAGCACAGACAATCACACCATCGAGTTCACGGCTGAAATTCCAGAATTAGTTAACACTCGATTCGCATATTAATACGCAATCGGTCTGTCAAAGTCATATCTTTTTGGAAAAGACCTGAAAACAAGATTTTAGCGGTTGGCTGGTAGGTTTACCATTGTGTTTTCCTGCTGCCAGTCCTCCATGTTTTCATACCTTTGGTTGCAGGAAAACACAATGGTAAACCTACGGTTCAAATGCTAAATTCGGGTTTTCATGTGTTTTCCACTAAGATATGACTTTGACAGACCGATTGCGTTTTAATATGTAAATCGAGTTTTAACTAATTCTGGAATTTCAGCCGTGAACTCGATGGGGTGATTGTCTGTGATGTCTAATGCACGTGAAGAAAAATTTTTGATTATTTTCAAATACATTTGTTCGTAAATTACGGTATGAATTGATTATTTGAGCATTTTTGGAGCAGAAAACCGTTAATACACAATCCTAGGTTTTAATTATATACAGGCTGATTCTAAAACGATTGGACAAAATTTAAGAGGTTGTAGTGCACACTAATATATATATATATATATATATATATATAGGGTAGATGTGCCAGTAATGGACACCCTTAAGGAATTTCTTTAAAAATTGTTTTTTAATTAATAGTTATAATTATTATATTCCAGTTTTTTCAATATTATGTTAATCTATCAACAATATTTAACCATTCTCTTGGTCTCATTTCCCAATATGAATTAAAATTTAATTATAAGGAACAGAAATATGTCAAAACACCTAAAATGCCAGTAGTGGACACCCTTCGTTCCAGTAATGCACACCCTCTGTTCCAGTAATGGACACCCCCGTAAAAAATAATAAATAATTGTTTTTATGGCTGTATTTAGAACCAGGATTTAATGAAAGCTTACTAATGAAACAAAAGAGTTATTTTCAAATAAATTTAACAATTAGGATACTAGTAATTAATAAAAAAATTGTATAATCATTCACCGTTTGCATCAATTATTGTAATTATCAGTAGATCGATATTTTAGTTAATTTAGATGGATAGTTTAAAATATTAAATATCAAGCAATTACAGCTATCAAATTATTGAGACAGTAAAGGATTTAAAAGGTAATAATGATAATTAAAAAAAGTCTGAGTATTAGTGTGTAGTTTCGTCTCACTACTTTTAACAATTAAACTTTCAAAGGCTACTTGATATATTATTTTACTTGTAATAATTAATATTACAAATTTGAAAGAAATGATACTGTGAGTTGGATATTTCAAATACTAATTAAAATAGTTCAAAATAAAACTGTAGGACTGATGTTTGACGCTACTGATCTGCAGATTTACTAGTTTCATGATTACTATAACTTTCATTAATATTACAATACACTCTTTTTGGTCAAAGGTAAATAGGAAAACATTTAAGGCAGAAAATAGATTTTTAACAACTTCTGTAACGTAATTATTTTTATTGAAATGAAGAGGGATAAATCCCTATGACCCCCTCTTTAACTGTGCCCTTAAACAATATTTTTGACTTTCTGATTGGTTTGATTGCCAGATTATAAAATATGCAAGGCAAATTATTATTAATTATTATTATATTAATTATTAATATTATTATTTATATAATAATGTTATAATTATTATTAATTATTAATATATATTAATTCATTGTTACATTCATTACAAAAAAAAAAAAAAAAAAAAAACTAATAAAATGTTGAAATTTTATTAACCATATTAAAATAATCTGAAAGCAGCTATAAAAGTTTTGGTGTTATTACATTTTGGTAAGTGTAATTTAGGTTTTCAATTAAGTCAACATATTTTATGCACTATAAACATTACTGAAATCGTATTTGTAGAAATGTCGACATGGGGTGTCCATTACTGGAAAATGACTATTTAAGCATCCCAGTAATGAACACCCCTCTTAAAACCTTAAAAATAAATGAAATTTTATAAATGGCTATTAGTATATGAAATTCAAAGTTTTCTAATACTACCAAAATAAAAAGCTGCAAATTTTGCAAGAAAATAAAGAATATATAAATGTATTAAATGAAGCCAGCTCTTAGCATGCTCATTAAGATTTTCACTGAAAAACAGTGGAATTTCGAAACATTATTTTCTGCTTCCTGATTGGTTTGATTAAAAGTGTCAACAATAATGCAAAATTATAAAATATGCAAAGGGGAGTTACGAAATGAATAATAAAAGAAAATTTTTATTGTTTATTTTTTTATAAATCAAAAACATTGAGGGGTGTCCATTACTGGAAGGGTATCCATTACTGGCACATCTACCCTATATGATTTTTTTTTCTTTTTTTACTGAAACCAGGATGTCATCCAAATTTTCATTTACAAATACAGTGTATATAACACTGCAATAAAAACAAAACTATTGCTCATATCTTTAAATAAAAACAGCTATTTCAAAATCATTTTCAACAAACTTATTTTGCTCTGTGGGAAATGCAATGATATCATGTAAAGCGATGGACGCGTACAGAATTTCGGTAAGTGAAACCCATGAACATAAAATAGAGGTAGTGATGGGCAGAATGAATGATTTTACTGTCGAAATAATCATTCAGGCATGCGCAACAACGTTTTTTTCCAACCTTCGTATTTTATTCAATTCCTACTATTAGTTCACACTCTCTCTATATATATCTTGTTCAAATTTTCAATCGTTAATAAAATACTTATTATTCATCCAATCAAGCTCAAATAATTTTTTTAAAACTTGTAGTCGATGACACTTGATGTTAATACATTTCTTTCAAATATTAATTCATTAATTAAACTTAATTAATTAATTTTAGTTTTATATGAAAGACAAAATGGCGGCCATTGTTTATTGAACTGTATTTAATGCATCTCCATACCTATAAGGGGGGTTACCATAGGAGAGGACCCTGTTCTGTCTCCAAATACCGCCAAGTTTGTCGTCACCTTGGCGATATATCGCCAAATTTGGCGACCAAAATGAGTCGCGAAAAGTGACGCCAACTTGGCGATATCTCTAATATTTCGCCAAATTCCCATAGACTTCTTTTGTAAACCAATAGGGGTTACTTGCTTATAGAAAATCTACAAATTGAGATATTTTAATGCAAAATAAACTAATATTAGCTTAAAAGATTATGTTAATTTTTTCTTGGATGACCTAAGTAGGAATTGGCCTTTTTTTTTACTTGTTTTTAATAAAATACCAACAGAAATTTAGTTTAAAAAAAGAAACTAAATCACAGTTGCCAAAAATCGTAATTTTCTTTAATCAACTATCGGCAGGAATTTTGAAGGTGAAAAGAATTTACCGTAGAACCCTGATCCGAAATTCCGGTTAATCCTAACCGATTTTAAATTCGGAAATTATACTTGAAAAGATTAAAAAAAAAAAAAAGAATAAAAAAAACTACTAAATAATGTAAAAGAGAACATATGTACACGAACATAAAAGGAAAACGAAACACCCACTCCTAGAAGCCATCTTTAAAAAATCTCAAATATCTATTTGTTTGCCAGTCATTATAAAATTATTTTCTGAAATGCAAAAAGTATTTAATTCAGATGATAAAAATTTATTTTATCCTTTCAACAGCTTGATTTCACAAATTATCTACAGAAATGTTTTTCCTTCAACCCTCGTCGACGTGGTGATTGAGCTATTTATAGATTCCAGATTTTGAACCTTTTGTAATGGGTTGTTGCGTAGTTCCCCAATCTGAAGTTCCATTGGATTATTATACACACTGGGAGGGATTAAACAGGAACTCTTATTTTTCCCCAAAAGTTGTGCCAGATTATCCAGCATGCTGGACCTGCGATGCCAGATTACATAATGTTTAGTATACTACTGAGTACTTACAACTTACATTTTTTATAGCACTCATCTTTTTATTTTTATCAGAATTTCGGGTAATCTGAATTTTTTGTAATTCGAATTGGCAACGTTCCCGATTAGTTCGAATTAGGTTTCGAATTAGGTTAGGACCTAATTAGGTTTCTCAAATTTTTCTAATTAAAGTACAAAAATTTTATTTCTCTAAAAAATTTCTGGTAGAAATTGAATTAAATAAAACAAAGATTGGCAGCTATTATGCTTGTCCGCATCCCCGGTTGATATATTCGAATAGTAAAATGATTCGTTTTTCGCATCACTAGAATAGAAAAGGACTTCTAACGAAATAGGATTTAGAAGGAGAAAATTATGCCTTGAAAAATGTGTGAAATAGGTGGCGCTATATGTAGCACGGTTATACTCGGTTCGCCTGCTTCAATATGGCCATACTTGCCAACTTTCCCTTAAACTTCCGTAAAATGTGAGTTAAATAGACCCAGGTTAAACAAGTTTCGAACCAGAAATTTACTAAAGAAATTTATTCAAACAGATTTCATAATGCTGAACAGTGGAGCAGCGTTGAGGGGTTAACAGTGCTAAATCAGGGTTGCCAGTTTGGCCTCCATTTTTATTCAAAAACTCAAAAGTTCACACCAGAAATAAAGAATTGTATTTTATGCTTTATTTAACAAGAGACTTTTAGCAATCACATAAAGTAAAAGTTCTCCTTTCAAAATTTCCTGTATGAAATTGAAATTTCGAAAAAAAATTGGAGACCAAACTAGCAACCCTGCACTAAATGTCTGGTTAATTTGCCATTTGCCCAACAGATTTTAGAACTTTTTATGTCTTTACACTTTAAGGAGAATTTTCATATTTTGCCACTACAATTTCCGTATTTCTACGCAGTTTTCTCTGTTGCAGTACAAAAAATTAAAATAAATCCTAAAGATTCAGAGAGAATGAAAAATGAGCATTATCTGTCAAGTATACTCAGAAATCCATGTTGGAAATACACATTCAGTACACCACTTTCATGAGGAAAAAATCTGTAAAAATACAGAAATTCTTCTGGCATTCAGTATTATTTTCTTACAGTATGGAGCATCTAGTAATGCGCTGTTTAAATATATGTTGTAGCCACTTGTACCATTTCTTTAGCGCCCGACCTGTGGCTGATTGTTCTGCTCTCAAAGCTGGTATACGGGAGGTGCTGGATTTGAACCCAATCGCGCCCGTCGGCTTAACGATTCGGAGGGCCTACCAGTGTCCGAGAGGTTCTACTCTCAAAGCTGGTAGACGGGAGGTGCTGGATTTGAAACCATTCGCGCCCGTCGGCCTAATCGGTCGGAGTTTTCCGTGGTTTTCTTCGAACATTGGATTTCTTTGCTTAAATACAGGCTAGGTTCACTTAGAAAGCCCCCTTCGGGCCCAACCCGCTCTTGTAGATAATTGGCCGTCATAAACAACACCAACATCAACCATTCGAAGTTTTCCGTGGGCTTCTCTGAACATTCGGTAACCTTGCGTAAATACGGGTTAGGTTCCGTTAGACAGACCTTCACGGAGGGTACTCCTTTTCGGTCTTATATCCCTCGTCTAGATAATCAGCCGTCATAAACACCACCACCATTTTCGGAGCTATCGTTACATTTCACACAAAGAAAGATTGGCTTATTTAAAATGTCGATAAAATGTTTCATAATTATTAAAATTGTGAACAAAAATCCAAGTCCGCATTCGAGTAAAACACCGTGTATCTTGATCTTTGGATCTTGAATGGAATCTTGACCAACTTTTGAAATGGATCTTGACCAACAGGATGGACCTTGGATCTACGACAACCATTTATTGAAGTATGCAAAGATAAGTTTGTTTCTCCTTTCGAAGCACGAGCTAGAAAAATTCATCTGAGGTCGCCCAAAACCAATACTGAAAGTTTGCAATAGAATACTGTTAATGACATTTTGAAAATGCTTCAAGATACTTTCCTCATTTAGAAATTTCTTCTTACAGAGAAATAACTATTATCCCATATACCCTACACATTAAGAAGTTGATTTTCATATACAGGAAAATATGTATAGTATAGCAAATTTGTTATTTAGAACCAGTCATGGCAGAAATCTACAAAAGTCACATTATTCTTTTAAAGGATTTCAGGATTCTTAAAATCGGAAAAAGCGAAAAAAAAAATACCATCTTGAACATTTAATCTCTTAAAATGTATGTGATTTTAATGCCCAGTTTTTATTGGGAGGAAAAATATAAGTATGTTCTTTCATTTCATGTATTTAAAAAATTACAAGATGCAGAATTAGTATTTATAGGGGGCTCCAAACTGTAAGATATTTGTAGAGCAGAAAATTGGTATCACAGCTTACGCGCAGGATTACAAAATAAATTTTGCAACTAGAATGAAATTTTTTCATGCGTAATTATACTTCATCAGGGTTCGTACGAGTCTTTGAACTTTCCGACAAAGAAATTATTCGGTACCAGTATTTCGTTATGGAAAACTCTCTCCTTAAATAAGCCGGAATTTCGTCCTTTTAAAATAGTTTTATTTTTCTGAAAAAAAAAATACTGATGTTTGGCCTTGAAATTAACGGTACCCATTCAAACCCTGTTCAGATTGTAATGATTACCCTGAACCTAAGTAAGTTTCTATTAAAAGCATTTTTATATTTTTATACAAAGTTATATTTAGCGAATACAAGATTTAGAAATTTTCAACAGTATGATCACCCCTAAAAATATTTTTTTAAACAATAAAAACGAAAGTTTAGATTCAGTTTATAGAGACTAACATGAAACATATGTTTTGAACATTTCATGAAAAAAATATTCAGGATGTTTTGAGATATCCTGCGCGTTATGCCCAAAAACGTCATTTGGAGAAAAATGACTTCAAAGTTTCCGAAACGCCGCTTCTGCTGTTAAGGGGGTATAATTTTAATAGCCATAATTTCTGTTCGAATGAGAATTTCAAGGAAACAGTTATAACAAAATGTTCAGAACAAATGAGAGTTCAACATTTAAAAGAAATAAAATTTCGACAATTTTGAAGCTTTAAGAGTCCTGAGACCCCTTAAAATATCATTGTACAGCTGTGGCAGAAAGACATTACTTCTGATTTTAGGCCATTCTGAAAAAGAACTCTGGATAGAAATAGTGGATAGACAAGGGATATATCACGGCTTTTTTTCGTTACCATCACTGACCGAGCAAAGACTTCAGAATGAAATGTATCCTCTCTACACCTAAGGTACACAAATGTGGACCTTTAATTTTTTCTTTATAAAAACTAAACTGTTTGATTTTTTTTTTTTTTTTTTTCATTTTAACTTTATTTTTTAGCAGAATATTTTTTTGCTTTAGAACAAAACCAATAAATGGCAACACTGATATTTATTTTCCGATAAGATAAATGTTACTTTCAACTATGTTTGTAAAATGCCTTCAAGACAATACGACCAAGAGTTGTTCTAAACTTTCATATCAAAAGCAAAATTTTATTAAATTATTCTTGGTGTCGTTTGTAAATTTGGAATTAAGATTAGGTGGTGCCGCAGTGGGACCAGTGCGTCGGAAAAGGTTAAGGGGTATAATAATTTTAGATCCGTATTTGCGAAAATAAATTATTGTTCCTCTAATGTATCAATTTATGAAAAAGGGCCGCTTCTGTGATATATGGTGTCATTTTATTTCCGTAAAAGTATTTGTATTGTTACTTCATTGTCTGTATTGTCTTACTGTATTGTCTTCGTTACTAAAAGCTTTCGGATATCATTATTTTTTATCTGTAATCTTCGTTTTATTAATTGGCGGATATTTTTCGATTATTTAAGTCAAATATTTTAGTACGTAAAAAGTGGTGTTTCCTCCCTGTTTTTAATTTATGGTGTAAAAAATATGAAACAGTTGAGGGGTTAAAGTTTGTCCCTATTATTTTTATTAGCTTTTATAGCGAAAATGCATAAATTAATAAAACCTTTTCTTGTTAGATTTCAGACTCAGCTAAGTTTCCACTTCATTAAGACAAATATATTGCTAGATGTGAAGGAATTATAACCTATTTAACGCTGTTCTAGTTTCCACATTTGCAACTTTTTGACAAATTCACGAATAGGTTGATTTTTGATGGCCGATTATCTACTCCAGGGATATAAGCCCTACGGGGAGCGTCCTCCGTGGAGGTCTTTCTAAGGAAACCTAACCCGTATTTACGCAAAGTTTCCCAAGGTTCGAAGAAAACCACGAAAACTCCGAACGGTTAGACCGACGGGCGTGAACTCAGCACTTCCCGTCTACCAGCTTCGAGAGCAGAACCTCCCAGCCACCGACACGACAAATTCACGAAGTCCTTTTTATGCTTAAATATGTGAAGTTTGCAGTCTATTGGTAAAAGGATTCGCATAATAACAAATAAGCTTTCAGCAAATGTTTTAGAAGTCGACCTTATAACCCCATCAAACCGGCTGTGAAACAGGTGTTCCACATGGAATGTATGTATTCAAATCTTCAGCAAAAGAACATTTTAGTCGTAATTCATACATCATCTAATTCTGGAATTCTTGCTTTAAACGGGGAGAAAAATACCATACAAAATTACTGGTATTAAAAATTTAAATGTCTTTAAAACACGCCCGTCCAGAAAGGGTTATACCAACGCTATTATACAGGGTCTCCGGTATTATTGGGACAAACTTTAAGGAGAGGTAGGGGACATCACAAGGATTCAGATTTACATGGCAACCCATGGTCGGAAACGCTTTCCTGGCGCAGTAGTGACGACACAAAACACAAGAAAGAAAGCACGCGAACAGGGAAAAAAACGTGTGTATTATTCTTAGTGCTACAAAAATGCCGGGACAATGCTGGAAAATGCTAAGTAATATGTTGCTTGCACTGTGCAGCTGCTGAGAAAGTTCGGGACACTCTCGGTATTTTCGAGAACATTAGATCTTCCATGAGCCAGAGATGCGCTTCCATGCATCACGACCCGGGGCGCCGCCATCGAAATACTCAAGGCAGAGGATACGAGTTGTTACGTCATCACTAATGGACCGACATCTCACTAGTGTTGGAATTCACACCGGAAAATTTTGAATAGCATTTTTATTTTATTTTATTTCTGAACTATCTATCATCTTATAAAACACTAATAACTATTTAAACGAATTTATTCGAATTCGGAATCCCTAAATAAAAACTCAGCCAGATGCGGATTTCCATAGAGTTGCCGCATCTGGCTGATTTTTTAATGGGAGATTCCAAATTCTCACCAGTAAGTCTAAATAGTTATTATAGTTATTATTGACAATGCTATTGCTGAAGTGTTGAAATTAATGAAAGACACCAGAATTTTGGTTTTAAAAAAATCAGTTTATTATGCGTTTGAAATATAGCTTTTTCTTATTTAAAAATAAATTTGTTTTCAAATTCCGGTGTCAATCATTAATTTAAACACTTTAGCAATGGAATTGCTTTGCCCCTGAAAGGGTTATGCCGTTTTACAAATGCAACTCTAGCCTTCCAATTCTTAGTAGATAACAAACGTGTTATTGCTGGTCTTCTACCCTGTAAACCATAGAGGTTTAGGCGTCGTTCGACTGATGAAACGTGTATGTCTATGCCGTAATTTTCTTTCAATTCATTTTTTATTATCACAGCGGACTTACGACAATCACTTGTAGATATCATTTTTATAATATAGTCAACATTGCAAGTTTTTTTTTTCGGATGGCCACTTTGAGGCTTATTTTCGATGTATTTCTGTTTATTAAAAACTTTATTCCATGTAATAACAAGTTGCCGAGACACATTAAAAGAACGAGCTAGTTCTGCTTGCAGTCTACCTTTGTTTAGAGTATTTACAGCGGCTTTTTTAGAATCACTTCAATATTTTTTACTTTTCGGCATTCCTGATCCTTAAAAATAATCACAATAAGTCACTATAAACACTAATCGAAGCTATAGCGCCACTGACACCTTCAATAATTAAATGCAAACTAATTGTCAAAATACTTTTGAGCTAAGGAGGAGTCATATTTCTTCGGTGGTGCCGAATGTAAACAAACAAGTTGAAACTTGATACATTTAAATAACTGCAGTCATAGTGTTCTCAATTATAGGGAATATATTTTCTTTTACATTTTTATATTAAACTAGTAAATCTGCAGATCAAGAGCCTCAACGTCATCTCTGCAACTTATTGTTTTTAGCAAATTTTGCTTAATATTAATCTTTCTACAAAAACAAAATTTAAACTTTTAAATTACACAAACATTTATAGAAGGAGAAAAAAATATTTCGATGGTTTCAGACATTAGAAGCGTTAAATTAAACACGTTGTTATGTAATGATATTCTGAAATTCTCACGAGCTACTTATTCTAGTAATTTTTATATAATAAAGCAAATTTCTTCAGGGGGGTGCCCCCCCTGAAACCCCCGTTGTGTAATTTATGTTGCATTTGTAAATTTCTATTGATTGAGTTAATGATTATCCTATATCTTAGATTCATTTTTACACTGCGATTTATAAGGATAAGCAACAATTTGGTCAAGCATTTTACGTTATCCTAATATCCATACAGCAGTATTTACTTGCCTGCTAACCACAAACATCTGTATCTAATGGATAAAGAACTTTTGGAAATGTAAACTGAGACATCTAATTTAGAAATCTAATAATAATTTTGATCACCATTCTGCAATATTTATATCTAAGATCTAATCTAAATATCTAAAAAATTTTCGATAGCATTAACTTACTAAAATCGCCCTAAAGTAGGGGGAGTTCTAAACCTAACGGTTAATAATTCATCATCGTGTCCACTTCCAATTGACTAAATAGATAAACGTGATATGGCGCCGTTAAGTATTTTTTGTGATAGCCTTTTAATAGTATCCACATTTAATTTAAAATCGTGATGTTACAAACACCGTTGAAATTTGATGCACACTTGTGTTCAGGTCAAATTACGAAAGGTTAACTAACCTTTTATTTCCCTTAGCCGGGCATTTTGTTTCATTTTTCGTAATAGGGATTATTTTAATAATTTATTTTACACTCTACAAGCTGTTACACGGGACGTTGTTCACGTAGCATTAAAATAGAGATAAATGCATTAAATAAAACATTTCACTCACCACCAGACATGGCAAGTCTCAGGCTTTTTGCACAACACTATTACCTTACAGAAAATGTTGTTCTTTTAAATCGCGCAAATGTTTCAATTAAATAAAGTAACATTTTTTGTATTAAAATACTGGTATCCAGAACGCCGGAGGCTTGGCAGCCCTGCTCCTCTTAATAGAAACATATATAGTTGTCTGAGCGAAGCGAAGGCTAATACTCAGCGAAATATTACTGTCCGTACACTTTACTACTACGATGGATATTAACGCCATGTCCTACTAAAAAAAAAGCCTAATAAAAACCTTTCGTCAAGCATAATTCAAAAAATATTTGTCGGATTTCGTTTCTGATTGCACCAGAAGGTACCTATGAGGGTCGCCTACTGAATGCACCTACTATGAAAAATAAGTTCCAAACCGTTTAAAAATTATATAGAAAAAACTCTTAAAAAAGCACAATTTATCTGCATACGTCACAGAAATTTGGTGTGCGTCACTTTCACCGGTTGATGTTTTCGTAGACAACTGGTTTGAACACATGGAGCAAATAAAAAAAAATACGCACGCAGCAATATTGAATAGATCAGTTTCAACCACGTGATCACAGACCTTGCAACAAACCGTGGCAACCAGTTCTGGTGGGCAAACAAATAATAATACAGTATTCCGTACCACGGTGATCGTTTTTAGCCTGTTGTATAAAATCTGGCATGTTGTATGACATACAATTGTGGATGATTAAAACAAAAGACATGAGTGTTTATTGATCCGGAGGTTATCTTTCTCTGGATGTCTGTCTGTCTATCATACAGCATGCAATTTTCTTGTAAAGGATGATATTATTATGCAGTAAAACCTCCATAACGGACACACCCGAATAGTGGACACTCTATTTAGCGGGCATTTTTCGATTACCAACCCTTAAATAACTGTACATTTTTTACTCTCAGTAGCGAACACCTCCAAATAAAGGACAAATTCTGCCCTCCCGAGGAGTTCTCTATTCAGAAGTTTCACTGGTAAAACCTCCATAGCGGACGCACCCGATTAGCGGATACCTCTATTTAGCGGACATTTTTTCGATTACCAACTCTTAAATAACTGTACATGTTTTACTCTCAGTAGCGGTCACCTCTAAATAGAGGACAAATTCTGCATTGTCGGGGTGTCCGCTATTCAGAGGTTTTACTGTATATAATATTGATAATTAATTTACAGGGCCGCACAAAAGAATAATAATATATGAAACGAATATAAACTAAATTCGGGATTGGTAGATCGCTGATGGTAATGTAATTTTAGGATGTTGTTACAGTCATCCGCAGCATGTTTTTAGAGTTTCGTCCATCTAACGAAACCCTACCTGTCTCACTCCTTTGTCTGTCTGTTTGTCCGTCTGTCACAGAGCCCGTTCTCAGAAACTATATATATCGGAGACTTGAAAATTGGCATACTTATAGCTGAACACCACACATCAAACGGCAAATAATAAAATTTTGAAAAAGTCTAATATTTAACCCTCTGGGCTCTAAATTGTGTATTTTATGCAATTTTTCTAACTCAGCCCCTAATTTAATTAAGTTGGAGACATGAAATTTTGTATACTTATAGCTGAACATTTCACATCAAACGACAAATAATAAAATTTTGAAAAAGGCTTAATATTTAACCTTTTGGGCTCTAACTTGTGTATTTAAAGCAATTTTTCTAACTCAGCCCCTAATTAAGTTGGAGACATGAAAGTTTGCATATTTATAGCTGAACACTTGCGATAACACGATAAATCATAAAATTTTGAAAAAGTCATATTTAACCCTCCGGTCTCTAACTTCTGTATTTTAAGCAATTTTTCTAACTCATCCCCTAACTAAGTTTCAGAATTGAATGTTTGCATACTTATAGCTGAACACCTCACATCAAACGACAAATAACAAAATTTTTAAAAAGCCTAATATTTAACCCTTTGGGCTCTAACTTATGTATTTTAAACAATTTTTCTAACTCAGCCCCTAATTAAGTTGGAGACATGAAATTTCGCATACTTATAGCTGAAATCCTCACATCAAACGACAAATAATAAAATTTTGAAAAATGTCTATTGATATTTAACCCCCTGGGCTCTAACTTGTGTATTTTAAGCAATTTTTCTAACTCAGCCCCTAATTAAGTTGGAGACATGAAAGTTAGCATACTTATAGCTGAACATTTCACATCAAACGACAAATAATAAAATTTTGAAAAAGGCTTAATATTTAACCCTTTGGGCTCTAACTTGTGTATTTAAAGCAATTTTTCTAACTCAGCCCCTAATTAAGTTGGAGACATGAAAGTTTGCATATTTATAGCTGAACACTTGCAATAACACGATAAATCATAAAATTTTGAAAAAGTCATATTTAACCCTCCGGTCTCTAACTTCTGTATTTTAAGCAATTTTTCTAATTCAGCCCCTAATTAAGTTGGAGACATGACATTTTGCATACTTATAGCTGAACACCTCACATCAAACGACAAATAATAAAATTTTTAAAAAATCTAATATTTAACCCTCTGGGCTCTAACTTATGTATTTTAAACAATTTTTCTAACTCAGCCCCTAATTAAGTTGGAGACATGAAATTTCGCATACTTATAGCTGAAATCCTCACATCAAACGACAAATAATAAAATTTTGAAAAATGTCTGATATTTAACCCTCTGGGCTCTAACTTACGTATTTTAAGCAATTTTTCTAACTCATCCCCTAACTAAGTTTCAGAATTGAATGTTTGCATACTTATAGCTGAACACCTCACATCAAACGACAAATAATAATATTTTGAAAAAGGTCTAATATTTAACCCCCTGGGCTCTAACTTGTGTATTTTAAGCAATTTTTCTAACTCAGCCCCTAATTAAGTTGGAGACATGAAAGTTTGCATACTTATAGCTGAACACTTGCGATAGCACGATAAATCATAAAATTTTGAAAAAGTGATATTTAACCCTCCGGTCTCTAACTTCTGTATTTTAAGCAATTTTTCTAACTCAGCCCCTAATTAAGTTGGAGACATGACATTTTGCATACTTATAGCTGAACACCTCACATCTAACGACAAGTAATAAAATTTTGAAAAAGTCTATTACTTAATCCTCTGGGCTCTAACTTGTGTATTTTAAGCAATTTTTCTAACTCGGCCCCTAATTAAGTTGGAGACATGACATTTTGCATACTTATAGCTGAACACCTCACATCAAACGACAAATAATAAAATTTTGAAAAAGTCTATTATTTAACCCTCTGGGCTCTAACTTGTGTATTTTAAGCAATTTTTCTAACTCAGCCCCTAATTAAGTTGGAGACATGAAATTTTGCATACTTATAGCTGAACACCTCTCATCAAACAGCAAATAATAAAATTTTGAAAAGTCTAATATTTACCCTCTGGGCTCTGACTTGTGTATTTAAAGCTATTTTTCTAACTCAGCCCCTAATTATGTTGAAACATAAAAATTTGCATACTTATAGCTGAACACCTCACATCAAACGACAAATAATAAAATTTTGAAAAATCTAATATTTAACCTCTAATATTTTGTCTCGCGCAATTTTTAAATTTAAACTGTTTTGCAATACTATTTTTTGTTCATTTTGCATAATAAGTGTAATGTGACGTAATTTGTTCTATTTCAGATTTCTAACGCATGTTAATGAATTTATTTTACAATATCCTTTCTCTTTTAAAATTCACATGTAAATATAGTTTTTATGGCGTAATTTCCAATAAGTGCCTGATTTTTATACCTAATTATTTAATTGTAATTTGAAGGTTTTTTTCTGTTTATAATAGTAACGTGTAAATAATTTTTTTATTTGAATCAAACATTATTGTTTGCGCTGTTTATACAGTTGGCAACAGTTTAAATTAATACCATTTTCTAAAATATGTAAAACATATCTGTCAAAATGCTGAATATTTAAATTTAAAATAGAAATAAAACCTCAAAAAATGAGTCAAATAAAAAAAAATTAATGAAATCTGCAGACCGGGATCTTCTATTGAATAAAATGATCTAAAAATGATTAAATTCCCATATATAGCTTTTGCTCTTATAATTTTTTTTTAATGGGACGATTCTGTTCAACTTTAGCATTAAATATCTCTTAAAATAATTCTTCGATTTGAAAACTGTATGCATTTGTGTGTTGATCAAACATTTCGCTATAATACCACCGATTTTCATATATTTGTATGCAATAGTTTTCTTAATATTAACGAAAAAAGACCTCCGGTCACAAAAAATTCAAAACCGGCGGCGGCGGTGGTGACAGCGTTAGTTACTTTTCATAGAATAGAGAGATATATAAAAATGAAAACTTGTCTATCTGTCTATTTGTAATTCTATAAAAAATCCACAATTTGGAAGCCAAAATTGTGAAGAGATACGTACATGTGCATTAAAACATGGCCGAGACAACTAAAGTAATCCGGAATCGAAATAACTTATAGTTAATTTTTAATTAATAAAAAACCACCAATTTAACAGCAATTTCTTATCAAATTTAAACATTTTTCGTTATAGCAGTTGTCAACAATTAAAAAACACAATAAAATTATTACTACAACAATTAATTTTCTACTGCAAGATTTCCACGTGAAAAATGAAAATGAAATAATAGTTTGCCGCATGTAAAAAAAGGTGAATATTACGTCATAACTTTTCTATTGCAAGATATTCACGTGAAATATGAAAATGAAATAAATGGTTTGACAAATTTAAATGAAAGTGAATATAACTTCATAACTTTTCTATTTCAAGGTTTCCACGTGAAAGAGGAAAATATTACGTCATATTGGAAATATAAAGGACGTGGTGGATATAGTATAACGTCATATGAGTGTGAAAAATGTATTGAAGCATAATAAAAACCCGATTAGGGAAATATTGGCGTATTTTAACATTATTGCTCCAATTATAAATTGAAATAAGTTCATTTATAGCTGTATTCTTTTGCATCTGTTATATACATTTATACATTTTTATACAGCGTTTTCATATGATTCATTCAACAACATTTCGACTGCTTTTTTTAATGTTTGTTTTGTGTTGTATGTTAAATTTTGAAATGGATTTTTCAGAACAAACATCCTTCAAATTCTGGGCAACGCCGGCACTTGATTGGATTAGAAACTTTAAATTTGGTGCTGTAGTTACTTTTAAGATGTAAATACTCGTAATGAACGCTCTCTAAAAGGTTCAATTTGACGGATAAACGTAAAAATTTCTAGAAAGGTTCTAAACTATGATTTATTTGGAATACTGAAATTGTTGGGATACTGTTGGGGTTAGAAACTAGAACTTTGACATGGTAGTAATTAATAAGATGTAAATGCTCGCTGTAGAACGAATTCTAAAATATAGAAAGACTAAACAAAGCGGAAAAAGATCTAAAGATGATCTAAGTAACGAAGAACATGGAACTGTTAGGAATATAAACATGAAAATTGACATGGCTGTATTTATCATGACGTAAATTCTCGCAATAGAACAATTTCTAAAAATGTCGCTATAAAAAACAGTGCAGAAAGAAAAAACTTTCAAAAAATTTCTATTTCTCTTTTACTGCTGAGCCCAAAATCTTGAAATTTTGCTTCGGGTTAGTTTTAAAATATACAATTGTCTCTATGAATGGTTTCTAAAAAATTTAAAATTTAAAAAGATGAAATTAACGGAAAGCGATCTCAATTACCATTAATTTGGAATTATTAGGTACAGCAACTTTAAATATTTCATAATGCTGCATTTCCTCCGCAAAACATGCGATTTAAATGCAACATAACTGATAGATACCCACCTAGCATTAAATAAATTGTGTAAATATTGAATAAAGATCTGTATGAAACAGTGAGTAGGTTGCCCGAAAGTACTTGTTAAAGTGTTACTTCTCTAGGCTTTTATCTCTCTCGCCAAGGCCACTAACAGAGGGAAGTGCCGTTTTAAATGTGATATGAATTTTTTATCCGATTCATTTTTCTAGACATTTTATCATAAGGTCATATTCTCAATTATCATTAGTAGATTTTTTTATATATTAACTTATTCTGGTGAAATTTTGTAATCGGGTTCTTATTGGCGTATGTTAACGTGCATGATTTGCTGAATAAATATGTATGGATTTGTAAATTACTTCAAATGACACTTTGACAGCTCAAAAGCTATGCAGACGATATATTCAGATCTTGTGTCATACTTTATGTTGTAATCATTGCCGATTTCTTTTATTTAATACATGCTAAATACAGCTCAACTTGTGCAGAATATGTTTGAAAACAAAACAATACAGCGTATGTAGTGGCCAGCATACACTCATCATTTAAATCCGATCGAGCATATCTAAAACACACTCTAACGAAGCATTGCATGCCCCTTTTGATGTATTCGGTACTTTGATACTATATTAGATTTTGAGAAGAGAATTCCTTAAATGTTATCGACAACCTCATTGCATCCGTGGAAAACAGATATTGTACAATATTAACTATTCCGGGGGAGCACACACCATATAAAGTATAGTCCATTCTTTTTAAACATCATATATTTGTCATTTAAAGTTACTCAAATTGGTGCGAAGCGTCTGATTATGCTCTTGACATCATTTTACACAGTTAAAATTCCGATATAAGTAAATTAGTGTTTCATTTTCTATTTTACTTTTAATATATTGCGTACTTTCAATTTTATATCCATGCATGGCTGTCTTGAATGGTTTGATTTCCCATTTTTTTAAACAGTGTATACGAATTTATATATAAGATTTTGTAATTCTACAATTCGTTTATTTTCATCATTTCAATTTTTCGCAGTATATGGACAATTAAAGATAACATCTCATTTTCTTTGCTTCCACATGTTATTATTAAATCTATGTTCTCAGTAATATCGCTCAGACTAATCCCTCTGAGGGAAGTCCTAGTTAACCAACACTTTATCACATTTTATAGGAAACAATACGGAATTTCTTATTTGTATGGCCTTACATACCTCAGTCATAAAAATGTAAAATTTTGTGCCAATTAATATACGCAATTGCGAAAATGAAATCGCAACCAATGAGAAAAGGAAGGCCAAGTAAAATCGTGTAAATCGAGGAATCTTTCTTCGTAGTGTGGGAAAATACCACTACAAAAATTAATTTAGGTGGTATTTGGTGTGAAATGTTTATATGTATTCATTCCTGTCCTATTTATCTTTTTTATTATTTGTAATTTGCTGCATTTTCCCTTTTCACGTGAAAATCTTACAAATTAAAATGAACTCTTTGGGAGAAATTGTTATTCCCTTTTTTTTTTTTTTTTTTTTTGGCAACAATAAAGTTTATAAAGTTTAATAGAATAATGTCAGTTTAAGCCTTTTTACAACCATGCTACGTAAATGTTTGAATGCTTTTTAAAGGCTTCGCATGAAAAGTTTGTAAATGTTTTGTAAAGGATTGAAAAAGGTTGCTAGTTGACGCTATCTGAGGGAGTTTGTAAGTGTTTCATGATAAGCATGTGAAAAGGAAGAAACGAAAGGGTAGTTAGAGGAGTTACAATCAAAGATTGATGAAAGGCTTTTATTACAAGCGTGTATAAAAAAAATGAAAATGAGGTTTTTATAAATCATAAAATCTTATTTGATAGAAAAATGAGATAAATAAACTTAGAATTTTTCTGAGCTGAGCATAGTTTTTTGTTGTTGTTGTTTGTTTGTTCCTGTGGAAAATTAAATTTTAGTCAAATATTATCTATACATTGAAAAAAACTGGTTTTTATTAATCCACATGTTTATCAAATTGCTTATTTTAATTAATATGTTCATTTTTTACCTTGAAAGAAATTCTTACATCCCTGTCCTTTACTATGTATGTATAAAATATATGTTTAATTTTTATCAATTCGCTACATTATTAGATCCTATTTTAATAATAAAAAAAGCTTAATAATGTTAAGAGGATACTTCACTCGCACAGAAACACCTGATTGCTAATGTTAATCCGCTGAAAGATTTTTTTTTTAATATCTCGCTTGCTTTTTTTTTTTTTTGCATTGCATACCTGCAGTTTTGATACAAAGGCCATTTTTCGACTTTGTTTTACAAGGTTTTTTTGCTTATTAGGATATATTCAGAACTGCTTTCAAAAGCGAAAATACTCTAGTGAAAAAAAAAAAAAAACATTGCAAACAAAACTGAAAACTTAAAAAAAAAAAAGGTGTTTGTACAGATTGACAAGTAACAAATAATAAAATTTACAATATTGAAATGCAAACGAGATATTTAGAAAAATTCTCCCATAGGATTAACATTAGCATGCAAGTGTCTACGCATGAGGGATGTGTAATCCCATTAAAAAAAATTTCTTAAGGAAAAACACTTTCATTTGAATAAAAACCATTCCAAGTAAAATTTTAATTAATTATCAGCAGTGAAATTATTGAAGATTAAATACGTGAAATTTTTTACATTGCTAACTCGGCGCAAATCAACAGTGCATTGGAGCACTATTTCAAAGATCTGAGTTCAACATTTTTCACTCTGTTTATTTACGCTTAGTTAGCAACTTGAAAAATTTCACGTATTTAATATTAAAAAATCATTCTTATACACATAGGCATAGAGTCTCGAAAATTATTGGTAACTTAAAATTAAAAAAAGCAAAGGGATTTTTTTTGTCATTTATCCTTTAACAAAAGAAAAAAGAGAAATTCAATAAAATAAAAAAACAAAGCTTTTTTATATTAGAGGGTAAGAAAAATATTTAAAATGTTACAGGGACTTGAGAACATACAACTCTATGTCTATGCTTATACATAGTAAATTTAATTATACTTTCAGTTACTTACCTTTTGAATTCAGTTCACTATTCAGGATCAGATAATTTTTTATTGTATACATATATAATGAAATCTTGTGTTTACCTACAATAAATAGCACATCAAATATGTGGAATTCCAATATAGTGTACATTTAATGACTGTAGAAGATTGTATATTTTTTATATTACTACTTCATTAATTTTTTAATTCTTTCATTTATTAAACTTATTTCTTAGAATTTTCAATTATTATTTAGAGAATATTGTCAGATTTATAAAATAAATCCTCCATAGGATTCTGATTGATGACCACAGGAATATATTTAGTCTTTTATCTGAAAATAGTTTAATGATGCAACATACAAAAGAATTTTTTTACAAATTCATTGATCTTTCCAGCATTTTTACATAAAAAGAGTAATTTCTTGCTTGTTTAACAATGTAAATTACATATTACAATAAGACAAATTTTAAAAATCATCTGCCTTCCTCCCTTCTCCAATGTTTTTCTTTTACCAGAGAAATATTATCCTATGTACAACAGAGCAAATACTAAACTAACATTATTTTTTTTTAGTTTTTTAAAGTATAATTTAACTCACTTAAATTGTTCTTTTTCTGATTGTAATTATTTTTAATAACTTAAGACTGAAGCAATGAAAAATATTTCTCAGTATCAAGGAAATAGTCTCGAAAACAAATGAAACATCATTCAGTTTATAAAATTCTATTTATTTACATATAAAGAATTAATATAGTAATTTATTTACATATAAAGAATTGATATAATTAACAGGTACTTCATTAAATTTTTTTTCTCGATTCATTCTTTTCTCTCTAGAAAAAAATAAAAAATAAAATTATAAACACACAAATTACATACGTATAGTAAAAGTAAATAAAGTACAGTGTGACCTTGAAAATCCAGCATCAAAGTCATCTCGCCGCTTTTTTTTTTTTTTTTACACTTCCACCTTATAGGAGAAAGAATAATAATAAATCGTTAAACAATTAAAAATTTCGAGATTGAAAGCAATGGATTGGCTGACTGTGAGATCGCAGATGCTATGCTAAATTGAATCCCTTCTGAGTACAGAAGAAAAGGTATCAGTGGAAAAATGCTTAAATTTGACTGGAAAACTAACATCTGCTTTAGATAAATAAGACTATATTTTCAATATTCTACATTTGTGTAAAATTAAAACTTGTTAAAAAGCTGTTCAAATAATTGAAGCAAATAAAATTGACATCGATGTTTAGGAAATTACACGAGAAGAAATGATATATACTAGATTTTTTTTTTGTAACATAGAAAATATGAATAGAAACTTTTAATTTTAATATTTTTTAAAATATTTAATTTTCTATTTTTCTCACATAACTATTACTTGGGTATGAATTAAATTACGAATAACGGCACCATTAAGACTATTAAAAGTATTTTTGAAGTCAGAAATTCGGCATCGTCATGGTCCTGACAATGCCGGATTTTCGAGGTTATACTGTACACAATAGAGAGTAGAGAGTGACACAGACAGAATCTTCATCTGGGATTGTTACTCATAAAATGAACGTTTTGATTTTGTGATACAAAAAAAAAAAAAAAAATCCCTACATAATGAAAAGCACAAATAACCATAATAAATCTAGCCTTTATGTGTTTAAAGGTTTCATAAAAGAGCATTTTCTTATATCTTCAGATGATGGGGAAAAAAAAAAAAAAAGATTATATTCTATCAGCAGAGGGAGTACTGAAGAGTGTATAGTGTACACTAAAGAGTAAACACTATAGCTACAAACAGGATGGTTCAGTGATATATATAAATGGATACATATCCGATATTTATTTTCAAAATATCATGAAGTTTGATATTTATTTTCAAAATATTGTGTATATTTTCAGTCGAGCAAGAGAAAATGGATTTTTCGACTTTGTCGTTCTGTAGATAAAGAACTTTTGCTCTGGCAATATGACAATTTCAGCCCCCCCCCCCCCCCCCCCCAAAAAAAAAAAACCCCAGTAAAGTACCAATTATATGTCTTTCAGGAAACCTTTCTAAAATGATGCATAACTGAGAAAGGTGTATAATCGAAATTTTAGTCGGCTAAGGTGCAAAATCTTTGACTGTAGAAATACAATGCTGCAATCGCACAAATTGAATTTTGATACCATTTTTGATTGTTTTAAATACATTATATATTGAAAAAAAGTTAGCCCTTTGCACTCGAGGACTCCGGAGCGGAGCCAATTAAAATTTGTCTTCAAACTTGAGGGCTCCACTACGGAGGCAATAAAAATAATTTTGTGATATCTGTCTAGAAAAGCCAAGATTACATATTGGCAATTGCTTCAAGAGGTATCACACTTTACGATTACAAAATTTAATAATTTTTAGTTTTTTTTTTTTATATATCATAAATTTGTATTCGTATTCATAAAGAATTAAAAAAATAATAAGATATAACTAAAATCACTTTGAGTTGCTGGTAATACAAATGAAAAAAACCTTTGAGTGCAAAGGGTTAAAAAAATAATTAAATAATTTCTAAAATTGAAAAATAAAAGTTAGAATTATCAAACCTTTCATATCAGTGTCATACCTTGTTAATTAAACTAATTTTTAATCATCGTTTGACAAGCCGATTTACTTTAAAGACTTAAGCAAAGCATTATTTCAAGAATCAGAAGTAAATTTGCTTCATATACTTTTTATGCTTTCTGTATATTAGTAAAATATAGTAGTATAGGCTTGTTTATGCGTAGATGTAATAGTTTTTCTATTTATTGAACATCATACTGTATATTATTCATAATTTAAACTAGACTAAAAGTAGAACTTTTGTTTATACAAGAAGTTTAACATAAAAGAAGGTAGAGGGAGGAATGGGACATGTTTAATTCTTTCTTTTTAATAAGATGAATGTAAACTGCTAATATGCAAATATTTTTAGAAGGTAATATATTAATTATAACATTATAAATATATTCATTTACTTCAAAACATAAATAAATTGAACTGATGATTTTTTTAATGCTATCTCTGATTGACAATCCTGAATTTTCCTTCCAGTGATGAAGTTACTGAAATTTGATATTGTAGCACAGACAACCTACAATCTTTGTTAGACTGTATATATAGCCAACAATAGACTATTTGCCCCTTATCATACATTGTTTTATAGCTGTCCCATACCTCCCTGTTAGTGGGAAGGTATGGGACACATTTTGAAATTTATAATTTCTTTATAAAATTGTTTCTGCAAATTATGTTTCTATATTGTTCAAGGACATTAGAGAGTGTTTCATTTTGTATTCTATATATCAAAATTTTGTTTATGTGTCAAATAAAGTTGATTTTCTTATTTTTGTAAAAAGCATCACATTCCTCCCCACTCTCCCTCAAGGTCAAGTAAATAATAATTAATGTATAATTAAATATGCATAATAAAGATGAGATACATTTTCCAGGAATTATTCAATGGAACTTTCCTCATAAAGGTATCATATTAATTCACATCAAAGTCGTAAAGTAAGGAAGTTTTATTTCAGGTTTAGCCAGTCTTAATAATAATAAAAGCTTGATTAATACATAAATATATTTGATAAAAAGATTGTGATTACCAATTATCAGCAATATCTTGATTTTTTTCAGAAATAAATTTATACTTTCTTCACGAAAAAACAATGAGTTCAGTCATATATCGAGAATTATATACAGTAGACTCCCTCAAATCCGCACAGCTTGGGACCAGTGGTTGTGCGGAATTTAGAATTTTGCACATTTCTGATCATTACTTTGTTTACATTTTTTAAACAGTAATTTGAATGTAATAATGCATTCAAAATTATACATAATGCTTGCAATATGGTAAAATATTAAAATAATTAAGTAAAGTAATAAACTACAATGATAAAAAGTAAGATAATTTTGAAAATGATTAAAATATTGAAAGTAAAGGTCAAGTAAATGATCAATAACGTATAATTAAATATGCATAATAAAGGTAAGATACATTTTCCTTGAATTATTCAATGAAATTTTACTCATAAAGGTAACCTATTGATTCAAATCAAAATCATAAAGTAAAAAAGTTTTAATTAAAATCTTAAAGTAAAAAGTTTTCAAAAAAATGGGTTGCTCATGGAGGGAGTTCAAATGGGATGGTCTCTGAATGGAGGTAAAATTAGTATTGAGCCTATGGGAATAAATTTCGTTCCATGAAAAAATGATCGGTCAAGGAGGTGGTCGCACAGGGAGGTTTCACTATATATATGTGTGTGTGTGTAAATATATGTATATATTTAACACTGGCGTACAGTTACAGAAAAATACAAACTTTCATAGGAAAAAGAAAACATTATTCGTACCACTGAGCATGAACTCACAAAAACAAATTTTGTTAAAATATATAATAACCAACCTGTTAAATTAGAACAACTGTCTGTTCCTCTTCTTGCTGGGCAATTTTAGATTTTGTACCCTCTGTTAGGACTTTGTTCCAACATCATCTGTAATTTTCTCAACATGCTAGCAACCATGACTTCAGCATCTTTACCAGATGATGTCATTAGTTCTTGAAACTAAAAAATAAAACATAAAATAATAACAATGAAGAAAAAACTTTTAAACCCTTCATGACAAGCCTCCCTTGTACCACTATTTTCAAATAGTGACTTTTTCCTTATTTAATAAATTTATATTAAATAAGGTAAAAATGGTACTTTTTAGTTAGCCGGTCGCCAGTGTTATGTATACAAGTATATATACATATATATGTATGTATATCTAACACTGGCGCCCGGCTAACCGAAAAGTACCGTAAAAATTACCATTCCGATATAGTAATAGTTACAAGGACTGTGTACACACTTTATATCACACATATGTTGTCACGAAGGGCTTAACATTACAATACATTTTGTAATGTATTTTTGTACCAATTTATATTTATTATTTATTATCAACTACACCGGTAGCAGAAAGGTAGAGATGAGAGTCGCAGATTTTCTTTTTTCGTTTGCAGGTTATTTTTCTATTGAACCCTTATTTCGCTTTATATTATGTTTGGCTCTTTCTTACTTAATACAAAAACTTAAGATTATTATTAGTAAAATTAATAAAATGCATAATAACATTTTTAAAAAAAGGTGATCGTTTGATTAACACTTCGATTGTAAAACTTGCAACCTGTCAAACCTGTTTTACCTGCAGATTATTTTCTGCCTCTGAAGTATCTGTTGCAAACACTTGGAGGATTTTCTGCTATTGGGTCAACTACTAAAAGTACACTTATCAAAAGTATGTACTAACTTTATTTGGTGAAATTGGTTGTCGGGATAATCAGGTAGTACCAAAAGAAGTAGTAGTATGAATTTCCTGCCCTGTCAGTTTTCACACTGATCACACTGCCAGTACAGATAAAATTATGGGGGGAAGGGTAAGGTAATTTCATATTTATTAATTAAACAACAATAATAATAAACCAAGTTTTAATTTGTATGAATTTACAAAACATTTAATTTTTAAATAATTCTTATTTTGATTTCATTTTTTCCAATTTACTATTAATAACTAAAAGTATTGATGGGCAATTTTAAAATTAACAAGCTAACTGATAAGCATTTAAGGCTCATGATTTTATAGGCTGTGCTTAATATAACGGTATCACTTCAGGGAGGTGGAGTTTAGCACTTGATATCTTAAGATATCTCTAGGGTGAGGGAGAAGATTCATACTAAGTTATTATTAAAATCATTAAATGATTATATATACAATTATTTCATTCTGAAATGTGGAATACCTCAACGTTTGGCTTTCCTATTTTTTTTTATATATATTTGCATATAATCCGCTGTTGGAGAAACCAGATAGTACGTTTGAAGTGATACTTGTGCTTATTAGTAAAATAAAGAGGAAGAATGTTGTCTATCTGTTTTGTTGATAAGAGCGGCAAGAAACAATATATCTGTTGAATACATTATGTAACAAAGAGCTATTTTTAAATACTTTTAAAAAATTTTATTGATATAAACTTATTTTATATTTAATATAGTGATATTTTACATACTCTTTCTTCTTTATTAGAAAATTTTATAAATAACAGATATATAACAATATGTTTACATATAACTGAAAATATGTAAAAATAAAATGAAAGGAAAAAAAAAAGTCCTTCCGGCCAGAGCCGGGAGGAAGAGGTAGCTTTCATAATCCTTATTTAAAAAAAAGCCAACTTATATCATGCAAACACACGAAGCTCAATTTAGTGGAAACCGAATATAGGAGATTCAATACTAATTTTTATCAATATAATGAATGAGAATTTCGCGAAATTAGTCAGCTTTATCCAAGCTGCTTTTCTTTAAAGTAACTTATATTTGGCTGCCAAATTCGGCAATTTCTTAAAGTGCCTGTCATTTTAAGACAACATGGTGGATGAGGCTAAGCAGTGAACTTGGTCGAGACCTTAGTAATTGCTGTGCACATGCTCACTCACATCGGAATCGGTTTAATATATAGGAGTGCTGTCGCATGCAAAAAATCAGATTTTTCAAAATGTCACCCACAATAGAAATTGAAACTGCTATATCTGAGCCATTTTTTAAGGTAAAGACAAACAAAAAATGCTCCTGAATCCTTATATCAAGATCAAATACTTAAGAAAGAAACCTTTTTCAATTTCTAATTTTTTTGCACCTCACTTTAAATATATATATATTTTTTAATTTAATGGCCGCCATTTTGAAACAAGATGGCTGATGAATCTGACCAGCGAACTTGGTCGAGGTGTTGATGTATACTATCCACATGCCTTCTTACATCGAAATAGGCGAATACGTGTGTTATCGCGTGACAAATACAAGATCGTTTCAAAATGTTAGCCATGCTAGAAATTCAAAGTGCTATAAATCAACCATTTTTTAAGATATCAACAAAAGAACAAATTTTCAGAAACAAAAACTGCTCCGGAATCTTTGTATCAAGGCCAAACACATAAAAAAAATCTTTTTCATTTTCCAATTTTTTAATACCTCATTTTGAATTTTAAATTTAATTTTTTTTAAATGGCAAACCTTTCGAAACAAGACGGCGAATGAAGCTGGCCAACGAACTCGGTCGAGACATTGGTATGTACTATGTACAGACCAAGTTACATCCAAATAGGTTCATAAATACGCCTGTTATCGCGTGACAAAAATCAGGTCGTTTTAAAATGTCAGCCACAAAAGAAATTCAAAATGCTATTACTCAGCCATTTTTTTTAGATATAGACGAAAGAAAAACTGTTCCGGAATCTTTGTATTAAGGTCAAACACATACAAAAAAAATCTTTTTCATTTTCCAATTTTTTTGGTATCTCATTTAAATTTTTTTATTTTTTCAATGGCCGCCATTTTGAAACGAGATGGCGATGAAGCTGGCCAACGAACTCGGTCGAGATATTTGTATGTACTATGTACACACCAAGCTACCTCCAAGTCGGTTCATAAATACGCCTGTTATTACGTGAGAAAAATCAGGACTTTTCAAAATGTCAACCACGCTAGAAATTCAAAATGCTATAACTCAGCCATTTCTTAAGATATAGACGAAACAAAAACTGCTCCCGAATCTTTTTATCAAGGTCAAACACATAAGAAGAAAATATTTTTTCAATTTTCAATTTTTGGTACCACATTTCAAATTGAAATTTTTCTTAAAAATTTAAATGGCCGCCATTTTTAAACGAGATGGCGGGTGATGCTGGCCAACGAACCCGGTCGAGACATTGGTATGTACTATGTATAAACGAAGTTACATCCAAATCGGTTCATAAATATGCCTTTTATCGCGTGACAAAATTCAGGACGTTTCAAAATGTCAGCCATGCTAGAAATTCAAAATGCTATAACTCAGCCATTTTTTAAGATATAGACGAAACAAAAACTGCTCCGAAATCTTTGTATAAAGGTCAAATACATAAGAAAAAAATATGTTTCCATTTTCAATTTTTTGGTACCACATTTCAAATTTTAAATTTTTAAAAAAATTTTAAATGGCCGCCATTTTGAAACAAAATGGCGGATGAAGCTGGCCAACGAACTCGGTCGAGAGATTGGTATGTACTATGTACACACCGAATTACATCCAAATCGGTTCATAAATACGCCTTTTATCGCGTGACAAAATTCAGGACGTTTCAAAATGTCAGCCACGCTAGAAATTCAAAATGCTATAACTCAGCCATTTTTTAAGATATAGACGAAACAAAAACTGCTCCGGAATCTTTGTATAAAGGTCAAATACATAAGAAAAAAATATTTTTCCATTTTTAATTTTTTGGTACCACATTTCAAGTTTTAAATTTTTTTTAAATTTTTAAATGGCCGCCATTTTGAAACAAAACGGCGGATGAAGCTGGCCAACGAACTCGGTCGAGACATTGGTATGTACTATGTACAAACCGAATTACATCGAAATCGGTTCATAATTACGGGAGTTACAGTGTGACATAGGTCAGATATATATATAGATATAGATATAGATATATATATATAAAGTCCTTCCGGCCAGTGCCGGGAGGAAGAGGTAGCTTTCATAATCCTTATTTAAAAAAAGCCAACTTATATCATGCAAACACACGAAGCTCAATTTAGTGGAAACCGAATATAGGAGATTCAATACTAATTTTTATCAATATAATGAATGAGAATTTCGCGAAATTAGTCAGCTTTATCCAAGCTGCTTTTCTTTAAAGTAACTTATATTTGGCTGCCAAATTCTGAAATTTCTTAAAGTGCCTGTCATTTTAAGACAACATGGTGGATGAGGCTAAGCAGTGAACTTGGTCGAGACCTTAGTAATTGCTGTGCACATGCTCACTCACATCGGAATCGGTTAATATATAGGAGTGCTGTCGCATGCAAAAAATCAGATTTTTCAAAATGTCACCTACAATAGAAATTGAAACTGCTATATCTGAGCCATTTTTTAAGGTAAAGACAAACAAAAAATGCTCCTGAATCCTTATATCAAGATCAAATACTTAAGAAAGAAACCTTTTTCAATTTCTAATTTTTTTGCACCTCACTTTAAATATATATATATTTTTTTAATTTAATGGCCGCCATTTTGAAACAAGATGGCTGATGAATCTGGCCAGCGAACTTGGTCGAGGTGTTGATGTATACTATCTACATGCCTTCTTACATCGAAATAGGCGAATACGTGTGTTATCGCGTGACAAATACAAGATCGTTTCAAAATGTTAGCCATGCTAGAAATTCAAAGTGCTATAAATCAACCATTTTTTAAGATATCAACAAAAGAACAAATTTTCAGAAACAAAAACTGCTCCGCAATCTTTGTATCAAGGCCAAACACATAAAAAAAATCTTTTTCATTTTCCAATTTTTTAATACCTCATTTTGAATTTTAAATTTAATTTTTTTTAAATGGCAACCCTTTTGAAACATGATGGCGAATGAATCTGGCCAACGAACTCGGTCGAGACATTGGTATGTACTATGTACAGACCAAGTTACATCCAAATAGGTTCATAAATACGCCTGTTATCGCGTGACAAAAATCAGGTCGTTTTAAAATGTCAGCCACAAGAGAAATTCAAAATGCTATTACTCAGCCATTTTTTTTTAGATATAGACGAAAGAAAAACTGTTCCGGAATCTTTGTATTAAGGTCAAACACATACAAAAAAAAATCTTTTTCATTTTTCCAATTTTTTGGTATTTCATTTAATTTTTTTTTTTATTTTTTTAAATGGCCGCCATTTGGAAACAAGATGGCGGATGAAGCTGGCCAACGAACTCGGTCGAGATATTTGTATGTACTATGTACACACCAAGGTACATCCAAGTCGGTTCATAAATACGCCTGTTATTACGTGAGAAAAATCAGGACGTTTGAAAATTTCAGCCACGCTAGAAATTCAAAATGCTATAGCTCAACCCTTTCTTAAGATATAGACGAAACAAAAACTGCTCCCGAATCTTTTTATCAAGGTCAAACACATAAGAAGAAAATATTTTTTCAATTTTCAATTTTTGGTACCACATTTCAAATTAAAATTTTTCTTAAAAATTTAAATGGCCGCCATTTTTAAACAAGATGGCGGGTGATGCTGGCCAACGAACCCGGTCGAGACATTGGTATGTACTATATATAAACGAAGTTACATCCAAATCGGTTCATAAATACGCCTTTTATCGCGTGACAAAATTCAGGACGTTTCAAAATATCAGCCACGCTAGAAATTCAAAATGCTATAACTCAGCCATTTTTTAAGATATAGACGAAACAAAAACTGCTCCGAAATCTTTGTATAAAGGTCAAATACATAAGAAAAAAATATTTTTCCATTTTCAATTTTTTGGTACCACATTTCAAATTTTAAATTTTTTAAAAAATTTTAAATGGCCGCCATTTTGAAACAAAATGGCGGATGTAGCTGGCCAACGAACTCGGTCGAGAGATTGGTATGTACTATGTACACACCGAATTGCATCCAAATCGGTTCATAAATACGCCTTTTATCGCGTGACAAAATTCAGGACGTTTCAAAATGTCAGCCACGCTAGAAATTCAAAATGCTATAACTCAGCCATTTTTTAAGATATAGACGAAACAAAAACTGCTCCGGAATCTTTGTATAAAGGTCGAATACATAAGAAAAAATATTTTTCCATTTTTAATTTTTTGGTACCACATTTCAAGTTTTAAATTTTTTTAAAAATTTTAAATGGCCGCCATTTTGAAACAAAACGGCGGATGAAGCTGGCCAACGAACTCGGTCGAGACATTGGTATGTACTATGTACACACCGAATTACATCGAAATCCGTTCATAATTACGGGAGTTACAGTGTGACATAGGTCAGATATATATATATATATATATATATATATCAATTTTGAACGGAGGGTGGTTTCGGGGTCTGGGGGTCATGATCGATGAAAATATACCAAAATATTTTGAAATCGCTTTCCTCCGAACGGCTGCAATAGGTAGCTTTTTTGTAAAGAAAGCTACCTAATATATATCAATTTTGAACGGAGGGTGGTTTCGGGGTCTGGGGGTCATGATCGATGAAAATATACCAAAATTTTTTGAAATCGCTTTCCTCCGAACGGCTGCAATAGGTAGCTTTTTTGTAAAGAAAGCTACCTAAAAGAACTTTGAGACACTGATAACAATATGATTAGTGATGGAAGGGTGGGACATAATCCAGGAATGATAATGTAAGATATTGTAAAGGCCGGAAAGATTACAAAATTACTATAAAGTTGGTAACGTTATATATGTACAGCCTCTTAATATTAAAAGCTTTGCCGATTCTCAATCAGCTGGCAAAATGACATACGAAAATTAATTTCTACTGTAAATATATGTTTATTTTTAATAAATAATTTTTTTATTCTTCACTACACATAGCAAATTTATTTTTTGAGATGTATACATGCACATGATTTAGTGGGGGTTTTTTGCAGAAAAACTTTTAAATAATTACTTGTGTTTGAAGACAGTTTTTAAATTTTACATATAGCAGCTACTATAAATATAGGAATAGCGAAAAGGGTATTTGTGCAATAAGGATAAGATATTCTCAAATAAATTTAATGAAGGACATTAAAATTATACAATTATTAGCACAGATGTCATATTCGCATATAATTGAAAAAAAAAAAAGATTTCTGTTTGGATGTTATTTTAAAATTACAACAGAAAATCATCTGTAAATATATATATAGACGCTAAAAGGGATAACAAACAATATACCTACATTTTGATAAATACATTTAAATGAAATGATTTACGTGTTTTATACGCTATGCACAGCATATATATTTTCAAATGAATGTAATTTGTTGAAGGTCAAAGTCTGTTTTGATTTGTAAATCAGTCCACAGCAAGGGGGTGGTGGTGATTTTAAAACTTTAAGTATACATTCCTTATTTTTTGAAGACTTTAAGAAAAAAAGATAAAATTTATTTTTACAAGTTTAAAATAATTAAACATAAAAACAAAATTGTGTTTAAGACTTAAGTGTTTTTAATTATAAAAACACTAGTTAGCCTCGATCATAATTAAAAATGTTTTATTATAATAAAATATGTTCCTAAACACTTACTCCTACAAAAAACTCCTTACACTTTCTCGATTTCGTATTTTATGGTTCATTTACATTACCATTACGTCAATCCTATGTGTTAAAAGTATATATAACGGAACTGCAGTTATGTTATCAAAATACATTTGAAAATTCGCGATGGTTACGAAACGTGAAACGATACGTTATAACATGTTTTAAGTAAATCATGTTTATAGAAGTTAGTTTAATTTAAAGATGTAGCATGCTGTATAACATAATTAAACAAAATAGCGTTGAATCAAATATCATCTTTTCCTCATGGGTAACTTACACAGAAATCTTAAATATAAGACAGTACAGAAGAAAAAAAGACTACAGTAAGAACGATTTAAACAATAATGATATATACTAAAAAGTAAAAGTAATGGCAAACTTACCGCATTTTCTGTAAATGTTAGAAACTTGACAAAACGAAAGCTTTCAAAACAGACGCCATTGGGAGACGCTACGCCTACGCTGGCCGTGAAAAGAAATAAGTTGCGCATGCGCAAAAATCGTACGGATCATAATGATTTCCGAACATGGGTTGGCTACACGATTATCACGAAAACCTTTGCAGGATAGTTAGAAAGTAAAGCAAAAACGACCCTTTTCGGAAACCTTACATGCTATCTGGGTTCTGTATGAAAATAACGAACTTTTTCCTTTATAATCAAAATAGTTGAATACATAAATAAAGATATTATTCTATATAGTATATAAATACTATTTTCATTTCTGCGTTTAAATCAATCTATATGCAAATATCTATACAAAGGCATTCATTAATTCATTCCTTTTAACTTTGATTTGACTTTAAAAACCATACATACTTTCACATTTATGATATTTTTAGATGAGATATAGTTGCTACGCAACGGTTAAAAGAAAAAAAAATGAAATATAAGTAAATTCATAAAATAAAATGTTTTATATTATTCGAACACATGTATAAAATTCCATCATAAGTTATACACCTAATTTAAAAGCTCTGACAAATGTTTTGACAAAATTGCAAACTAATAGGAATAATTTACTACTCTTATTTAAAAATTTCAGCATCAAAAATTTACCATTTAAATCCATTTTTTATATGAGCCATTTCTTTCAACAAATGAAAATTTGAAAATCGTCTGACTTGCCATTGAAAAGCATTACAGAGCAAAATAAAATGTTCTATATTTCCCGAACGAATGAACCAAATTTAACCAAAAACCATACAGCTAAGTCCGAGTACCTCATCAACATGCCACATTAATTTCAAGCCGATCGGATGCTTTTTGCGGCAGTTATCGCGGAACAGACGGACAGACAGACAGACAGACAGACAAACGGAAATCAAAACTTTTCGTGTCTCCACAGTAAGCCTTCACTGACGTTTCGGCAATAAAATAAGAGAGAATATAAGGTTGTCAAAATACTTTTGAGCGCTACTGTATATATATATATCGATTATTGATGATGTCACAACTCGTGTCCTCTGGGTCTTGAGTGTTTTGATGGCAGCGCCCGGGGTCATAATTTTGAACACCAACTTTGATAACGATAGTTGTCTCTTTAATGTTCTTTTTCTTAGTTTTTTGCTGTACTAAGTATAATAAACATGTTTTGTCCTCTTATTCGTGTCCTGTCTTTCTTGTGTTTTGTGTCGTCAATACCGCGCCAGGAAAGCGTTTCCGACCATGGGTTGCTATGCAAATCTGAATCCTTGTCATTTCCCCTACCTCCCCGGAAAGTTTATCCCAATAATCCTGGGACACCCTGTATATTAACCCTTTGTGCTCAAGAGCTGACTCTCACGTGATAATTGCCAGATGTCTCGCCTGAATCGGGGCTCGAAACGTTCTGGACATCAGTATTGTATCGGAATCGGAACTTTGTACATTTTTTTTTAAATATAATTCTAGCCTTTCAGGAAATGAGCGAAAAATTGATTACAAAATTATACATTTACATATATGAATGAAATTAAATAAAGTACTGTAAATATAGATGAATATTGGAAGGAATATACTGGATGAGCCGAAAGTTCGTTACAACTTTAAAAACCCATATAAAGGGAAGAAATTGTGATAAAGGAATGCGGTTTCCAAGAAAGTGCTCACAAGGTAGCCGGATATTTTTTAGCTGCAAAAAAAAAAAAAAAAAAGTTACTAAAAAAATCACATGTAGAGGGCGCTGACGACCCAAAACACAATGAACAGGAGAACAGTTGTATCGTAGAATGTTCTGGAGGCCATGTTGAACATTTGCTGTTGGAAGAACAATGAATGGAGAGTATTGTTGTCCTGTTCATTGTGTTTCGGGTCGTGAGCGCCCTCTAAATGTGATTTTTTACCTTTTTTTCTGCTAAAAAAATCCTACTACTTTGTGAGCTCATTCTTGCCAACCGCACTCTTTTATCGTAATTTCTTCCTTTTTTATGAGTTTTTAAAGTTGTAACGAATTTTTGGCTTCACCCAATATTTCTAAAGAACATTGTGGGTAAAAAAGTATGAATAATTTTTCTAATGTTACAAAATTTGATGCGTTGCAGGTAATAGTTTTGAAGTCTATTGAAGTACTGCAAAAAAGAAAATATCCTTCAGAGGCATAAATTTATGCATAGCATATTCAACGAACTTATCCGCTAAGCTAAAAATATACCTCATTTAAATACTCATTTCTCATTCATTTATTTTAATTCATTTCTGATTCTCAAGCATTCATTTTTCAACTCAGTTACTATAAATTCCCTTTTTTGATTTGCAGAAAGATTCTTTGTTAGTAAAATCTTTTTTGCATTTTCGAGGCAAAAATAATTTAATCTAAAGATTGGCCTTAACAAGTTTTTGAGACAGAAACTAAATTCCTATTTTCGACCGAAAATGAAAACGATAATGTCCCAAAAAAAATTTAAGTAATTAATACATACATAAATATATATATTTATTCATTAATTATACGTGTGGTCCAAGTTAGCTGTCTATGCCTCTGACCAAAACTTTTTTATTTTCACATCAGTGAAGTTCATGGCAGTAAACAGTGTTTCATTTGAGCTGATACAGCTTAAATCAAGGAGTAATGCTGAAAATTTCCCAAAGAAAAAGCGAGATTTTTGGAATACAGATACTTTCGGTCGAGTTTCGGTGCAACCGAATTTTCAGCTGCATTCTCGCCGAAAACGAATTTTCGGCAAAACTCAAATTTTGGAACGAAAACGAAATCACATTTTCAGCCGATCTCTAATTTTAACCGAATATTTCAAAAACATGATTTCGTGACTTGAAAGTGCGTTGATATATTGAGAATTAAAAAGAAAAATTTTTGAGTATGTTTCATTTACATTCCTCTGAACCCTCTCGCACGTAATCTTTGTATCAAAATAGCTTCAAAAATTGTGTATTTAAGAATTTTTATTCTTTTGTCACCGGTTTTTCAAAACAAAAATTTTTGTATAATTTAATCGGGAAAATGCTCCGATTAAGTAAGGCAAAATTTACACTAAAAAAATAACTTGTGGGAATAATCAAGGTGGATTAATTAGACGGAAAAATGCATCCTCGAGGAAATCTCGGGTTCCGCAGCAAGAGGGTTAATGAAAATTCACTAATGAAGGCAATTAATTTGCTGGTTACATTTCTCCAGATGGAGTCTTCAGCATAAAAAATAGTTGGATAAGTTATTCGAAATGAAAATATGTGCAAAACCCACACAAAAAATTAAATCGGACACCAGTGTAACAGTTTTTTTAAATGTAATTCTTTTATGAAATAGTTTAGTTCAGTATACGCTTCAATTCTAGATGCTTTATTTTTTTTGTTATGATTCTACTTGAAATATTGGTAAGACATATTTGGTTATTAAGATTGTTATGTTTTAATAATTTTAATTTTAGGCTGCAATATATTTTTAATATAATACATTTTAAAAAATCAAATTAAAGAAATTTATTTTTCTAGCGTTAAAAAAGTATTTATTTTTTAATGATAGCGTGAAAAGTAATTTTTATTTTAGAATCAGATAATTAAACATGTTTCGCAATTCATACGGCTTCTAATTAACAAGCACCCTGTGTAATCATATGTATATATATGCACTGTTAAATTTCTAATTAAAAAGAATGGCGTGAAACGAAATGTCCAGGAAACGTGAATCCGAAATAATCACTTTATATACATGAATTTTCTACGACTTGATAGATTTTTTTTTCACAAAGTATAAAGCCGAGTTCAAGGGATTGTTTTTTATCTGCGTGTTTCTGTTGCAATCCTGTATTTTATCCCTATTTGAGTGCTACAAAATATGCAGTTTTTCTATCTTATAGTATATTGTGGATATCCTTTAAAAAAAATAATGTCTACTAAACTCGACACGCAAGAAGCGAAACAAACCCGAAATCGAAACAATTATACTCAAACAAACCAGTAACAAAAAATGTTACTAGCAACTCGATCTGATCGAAAACACGAGTTTGGATAGGTTCTGATAAAGTCCGGCTACTCGACCTGGGGTAAAAATGTAATCCACATCATTCATTTTAAATCTCATTGTTGTCAATATCCCTCAGTTTCGCAGTAAACGATGATATATTGGGTCATTGGAAAAGTCGTTTTCGTTTGGGAAAATCAATTCGTACTAGAGAATTCTGCCCTTTAATTATTAGAGGTTAGATATATGAATTAATGTTCAGTTATTAAATGATAGAATTATACGGTACGATTAATTTTCCCAAACGGAAACGACTTTCTGAACAACCCAATATTTAGATTTGTGCAGCATCCCTGAAAAAAAAACTGTGGGTAGCCTGGGGTAATTTTCAGACAGAGGAATCTGGGATGATTAAACCATTAACCGCCAAAACTATAAGGTAGAAGTTTTCAAATTTATAACTGAACGGCATTTGCCACCACAAACTTTAAAAGATAATATTCGTTTTATATGGTCTTAAAATTTTACGTCTTTAAGTAAGGCCGATTTTTTAATTGAAAAATAGCGGTGGGTATGTAAATAACTTACATATGTGTCTCTATTTTGACCGTTGCGTCAACGCAACTCCAGCGGGTAATGGGTTAACAGACAGCAGTAATACTTGCACACTAATCAGAATCTGGCCAAAACAGTTTTATTTTTAGTTAAATCAACTATTTTTCTGTTTCAAATAGTATTTATTTAATAATTAGTAGCTTAACCTGTCTTGTATACAATTGGTTTCCCAAGAGCTATGAAAAA
Organism: Maratus speciosus; assembly: GCA_963932465.1. Lineage (NCBI taxonomy): Eukaryota > Metazoa > Arthropoda > Arachnida > Araneae > Salticidae > Maratus > Maratus speciosus. The sequence goes on along the minus strand of OZ010799.1, from coordinate 369,780,852 downwards.
AATTACTGTTTAACTTTTTGCTTAGATGATTTGTAAATTTCAATTTCTCTGTTCTAGCGACATTAGCACAAATGCTACTTCGATTTTGGATACTAGGGTATGTTATCTTTCAGGAAACAATGAAGTAGTATTATTTGGATGTCGATCTGTGAAAAAATTGAATTTAAAAAAAGCATAGCTTTTTAGATACACCGGAGTAATTATTAGCCAACCTTCGGGGTCATTTCCAGACGCTAATATGTGTTACAAAATGTGTTTTGAGTGATCCTGCATAGCAAATTAATTGATTGAGAGTGACTTAAAAAGAGCTGTATATTAAAATATAATTTCCAAAGGCCCTCTGGTAAGTTAAAATGAAAATACCGGGTGGTGTTTAAGCTAAAATAGAAGATTTATGATGAAAGACAGAGATTTATAAAAAAGTGGGAGATTTATGAAGAAGTGCAAGATGCCACTTCAGAATCAAATATATATATTGGATATTATGACCAAACATTCTATCTAAGAAAGGTAAAAATGTTGTTCCACATAAATGATTATGAGAAAAATATGTTGGAAATTGAAATGAAATTTTCAAACTGGTTTAGGGATGATTGATCTTGGTAGACAAAGAAAAATCAAGATGAATTTGTCGACCTTTTTTTGAACCTATTTAGACTTAGCCTGTTGATCATTTGGATGTTGTTAAAACTATTGAAGATGTGAAAGAATTGTACAATAATGTTAAAAAATTTTACAATGTATCTTTGCTGTCAAAGAAAACTATAATGGTTAGGCCTGTCGAAATTAGTACTGTGTAAAATTTTATTATAGTGTGAAAAAGCAGGTTAGGCTACTAATTTTTTTTTATTTTTTTTTTTTTTAAGAAATTGATGTCCGGTTTATGTTCTTATTTAATGCTGATTTTTATTCGCCCATCAAATCTGTTTAAAAAGTCTGAAATTCTTTACTGATTTATAAAAATTTATAGAAAACAGATATAGGTACGGTAAATATAATATATTTGTGTGAAAAAGTACCATATAACATATTTTTATTCTCAAACATATAACTGGATTTCAGGTGTACAGTTACAATTGCGTTTTCATGCTTTTTTTCTGTATTCAGTATGGTCTAATAAATACCCCATGTTATGTCGTAACATTTTACAGTGTCTCTTAATTACTGTAGTTGGTGTTCAAATCAGACAGTTAAATAACCCTACAAATAGATGTCTGACAATTACCCCTTGGGTGCCTAGAAAGTATAACAAACCACCGGGTAATTTTCAAACAGGATTTTATTAATTTTATTTTTTGTTTTTAATGTTAATTATCTGAAAATTCTACAGAATAATCACCAGGTATCTGATGGTTTTACCAAGAGAAGGTAACAAAAAATATTCCTCGATTCCCGAGTAATTGCAAAAGTTTTCTTTTTGTCCGAAAATTACCCCGGGTTACCCTACACTATGCAGCGACTAACTATGTTAAACATGGTTTAAATACCTGATCTCTCAGCTGATTTATTCCAAAATCTATACATTTATAGCGCCAGTGGTGTATAACACATTAGATAAATAAGAGCTTAGTCGAATGTACTGTTTAGAAGTTATACTGTTGTGGATTTGAAGAGTAATAATGAATAAAAGAAAAACATGAAATACGAAGGACAAAACTGTAAGCACTATGTGGGCTGCAAACAGTGTTATAAAATCTGGTGGGGTTTTTTAACCCCTTAACGGTCGCGTTACCCCTTGAGCTTTGGTGGTTGAATTTCTTCCCAGTTAAATTTAATTCCCAAATGTCACAACTGCACCAGAATATTCGATCTGTGATTCAATTATGTGAAAAGCGTTTAATGCATTTTTTTTGTGTGTGTGGTTATTTTAAACATAATCTTTTGTTTTCAAAATACTGGTGCCAATGTAACATTTGGGAATTTTGTAGAAATTCACCCATCAGAGCTCAAATGGTTAAATTACGGTTTAAAAATTCAAATTGCTCATTGGCACCACTTTTTTGAAAAAAAAATCTTCTTATTTAATGACATACGAACTATTACTTTAATTAAGCCAATTACACTATTTTATAAAACTGGTGGGAATCAAACAATCTGAATAAAAGACACAGCCCGTGAATATTACGGGAGCGAGAACTAAGAGGTTAAGACCAATGTCGGCATTGTGAATGGATAATACTTAAGCAAAAAAGCAGCAAAAAAGACGCCCGTCTGACATTGGTCTAATTCAGAAATTTTGAGTATACATTAGAAAATTTTTAATACTAATTTTCCTTTACTCTATTCATGAATTATTTATCATTTTTTTGTGAAAGGTAACTATTCAAGCATTCTGGGGAAAATTTAGAATTTCTTAACGATACTTTTCTAAATGACGCATAAATGCGTCAGCGGCTTTTAAAGTGTTAAAAAAGTTTCTAAAATTACTTTTAGTTATTTTTCGTAAAACATTATTTCACTACTAAAATAATAAGATGGCATTGCAAACTGGATCCTTAACTGTGCTCACGTCTGTTAATGAGTTTCGGGTGAATTCATTGTTTGGCATAAGCAGCTTATAACTGCTTTTATGAAGTGAAATTAATGGAGAAAATTGCTTTTTGTTTCCTGTCAAACTGATTTTTAATGCTATTCTACAAAGATGTAGCACCGACTTTTACTTAAAGGATAAAACAATCTTTGCAACCGAACTTTCTGAGCTAATTAACAATGAGCGGAAATAATCTTCTTTTTACAAATAATTTATCTGCACTAAAAGTTAAATTCAGATTTATGACCTAGCATGAACGTATAGTTAATAAAATTACAGAGTGTTGCAAAAAAGGCGCTTGTGGGAATTTTAACAATCCATACGGTGTTAACCACTTGAAGGACGGTGGGATAAATTTTACCCACCTACGATTAATGAAGAATTGCACTAGAAAAATTTTATTAAATTTTACTTTTTTAACTTTGGCGGGAAAAGTCGTAAAATTGCTTTCCCTTATTATTATATCTTTTTGCAGATTCCGGTGTGAATTCGACATTACAGAAATACTATTGCTTGCCCATCAAAGGGCTAAGACAAGCGCAAGAGTTTTTTTAAAATAGCCAAGTGCAACACTGAAGTATTTTGTGATAGCGGCTTAGTCGGCGTATTTAACAGTGTTCTGAATAATATCGAGAAAATGAGCAAACATAAACACATTCACCTTTAGCTCTTTCAGGGGCAAGTATATGTGTCTCTGTAATGTTGAATTGACAGCAAAATTTTCGAAAAATTTTGTTTGAAAATAATTAAAAGAATTTTTCAATATTTTTTCACCAAAGTCATAAAGTAAAATTGAGTTCAAATTTCCTGGTATATAAGTCTTGATTAAAATTAGGTGGGATATAATATATCCTTTGGACACTTTTCCCTGGACATTTTTCACGCAGTTGTAAAAATTAGCGTTCCACAGAAACCTAATTTCGGCTGAAAACGAAAACAAAACTTTCTTAAAACTAAACTTACACTAATTAATATATACATGCATATATGTATAATTATTAATTATCAGATACGTATAAAGAAACATATTTGCAAAATCCCTTGTTTGGAAATTTTATTTCCATGTGGTCTTTCTGTCCCTCTGACTAAAACTTCTAACTTTAGTATAAAATAAGTTGAACTCGTTAATTAACACAGAACTCTTTCTTCATTATACGCATTTCATCTAATTAAAATATAGTTTGAAGTACACATACCTCGTTTTATCTTATATAACTACTTTTGTAAATGATCATCAGCTGTTTAACATTGTACTTTTATTCTACACCTTCCTCAGGACGCCTTCAAAACACTCCTGCGTTAAACAAACTAAAAATTTTCTATCACTATTCAGTATGCAGATTTTAATGAGCTCGTGGAAAGCGTTTTCAAAATTTAGTCATACATGTATAGAGTCATTAAAATCAACGGAGTTCATAAGAATAAATAAACAGGCTCTCATTTAAGCCTATACAGTTGAAATCGATCAAATATGTTGAAAACTCCCAAAGGCAAAAACGAGATTTTAGGAATACATATAGTTTCGACTGGATACTGAACAGCATTTTCGCCGAAAACGAAGGTTCGCTGAAGCTATGATTTTGAACCGAACATTAAAACGAAACCGAATATTCGGTCGTACTCTAGTAGAAATTACAACTCATGATTTCTTTACCGATCAGTATGATTGTTTTAAAATAATTAAGTGAAATAAAGAGATATCAAATAAATTTTCTGGTTCCAAACATGTTTAACCTGGATCAAAATAAACTATATTTTACGGATGAATAGTTGGAGGTTGGTATGTATATAATAGGGAGTGATAGACCGATTTCGACTATGGTGGAAAAAATATTTAAAAAGGTAAAATCGTGATTACGAAACTTTCTATTCAACATATAGAATGTGAGAAATGTCTTTCCCTTATTATAAAACGTTAGCACGAGATAACAATTGAAGACATTAAAGTAAATTCCTTATTATATTGCATAGACCTGTTTTTGTTTTTATTTTTTATCATTATCATCGAATAAACCCCAACCAGTCGATAAATGTAAGCAATGAATTAGTGATTTTTTTTTTTTAGAAAGGTAGTTAGGCTACTTATTTTTATCCAAATTACTTGATTGTTACCACACTTTTAAAATAAAAATATTCATCTTACTTAATTGAAGATTCCTGACAAATAAAGTAAAGCGATTATTACAATCGGGGTTGCCAGCATGGTCAATTTTAATTAAGAAATTCCATTTTCATACCGGAAATTCCGAAAGAAGAATTTTCCCTTTAACTTTATCAGGGGCAAATTACTTCCACTGTTAATGTGTTGAAATGATTGAATGACATCACCAATTGCGAGCAAATTTATTTGAAAATAAGTGAAAGCTTTTGTTCACAAACATTATTAACCCTTTCAGAGGCGGTGGAATATTTATGAAACCACGCAATTTTATTTCTCAAACGCCACACTGGCACCATAATTTTGGTAAAATCTTTGTCATTTACTAATGTGATGTGAATTAAAGCCGTTTTCGTATTTCCATATAAATTTGTCGGTAAATTCCGGTAACATTCATTTATTTCGACACTTTAGAATTGAAAATGCTTTGCTCCTGAAAGGGTTAAAACATGATTGCATTAAAAATTCTGGTGCGATTGTGACATTTAGAATTTAAAATTAATTGATAGAAATAATATCGCAACGCCCTTCAAAGTATTAAATAGCCACAAAAAGTCTGTAATTAAATAAAGCAAAAATTACTATTCGAAATTACTGATGTGAAATTCGGAATTTTTCAATAAAAAAGGAGGTCAATCCTGATTACAATTTCAAAAAATTGGTAGTAATCAAGCAATCTGAATTTTAAAAAGGTATCCAAACTGGCAACACTGTTGGGGAGAACGTAAGGCTGCAGATGACAAGACTACAAAGCAATGGTATAAAAGGCTTATCCTCTTCGCTATCTGGGTCCACATATGTGTACCTCTTATCTTTTCATCGTTAAAACTAAACTATTTGATTTTTTTTTTTTACATTTTGACTTTACTTCTCAACGGCTGAATGTTTTTTGCTTTAAAAGCAAACCAATAAATGGCAAATTCTGTGCTGAATTCCTCATAAAAAATATGTTATTTTCATCTGAGTTTGCAAAACGCCTTCAATACACTGTGCATAGATGCCATCATCTATTATTTATTCCGGAGACTGTTTCAAGACGAACATATTTCTAACCGGAAATTTTATTTAGCCAAAAATTTCAAAATGAAATCTAAAGTGTAGCTTATAAAAGAAAGGCTGATTCCCATATATACACTTTCCGGTTCAAAATATGTTTGTCTTGGATCAGACACCGGAATAATTAAGAGATGTTGGCATCTATGCACTGCGGCCAAGAAAGTGAGACATTTTCATAAGTGTTTAACTTAAAAACTTTACAATAAAAAAATTTTTGAGGATTTTTATATCATTCACTTGTTTAAAACCCTTCAATTTGTGATTGTGTGGCTTTAGGTTAGTGATAATTAAATTGATATTTTAAGATATTTGGGATTTTAGATCCATATTTGTGAATGTAAATTACTAGTCCTTTAAAGGATCAATTTCGGAAAATTTCTTTTATCTGGCATGTATGATGTCATTTTGTTTGTGAAATAATAATGAATAAGTATTTGTAGCATTATTTCAGAACTGCCTCAGGCGACTATTTTTTAATTCTATCTCGCACCACTTTTTTAAAAGAAAACATTTTCACATACATTTTGACAACTTCTGCAAGAGAAATATGCTACAAAGTTTATTTTCTTAAAATAGTGGTGCGAATAACATATAAAAATAGTCGCCTGTGGCATTCCTGTTATTTTAGCTTCAGGTCTAGAAGAGATTAACCCTTTATCTACTGACGGTACTTATAAGTACCACTCACTTTAAAGTTTCCTCCCATAGTGAATATTAATAATATTCTAATGGTACTTTGTAAAAACACTCTTTTAACTCCACTTTATCCGGATGCATGGCAGCAGTAGTTCTAGGTTTGTTATTTTAGCGAGGAAGGAGGGTATCTTTGACACGGACGATGTATTTTGTGCCGACATTTTGTACAGATTGCCACGCCCGTCTTTTTACTGCTGCAAACACAGAAAAGTATATAAGATAAGTGTTAGATTTTTTTACTTTCTTCTATCTTTACAAGAAGGCAGTATTGGATTCGTGAAAAATTTCGACTTCCGGTTTTCGACGGATTTATACGTTTTAGGATGCCCAGAACACGATTTGAGGGTTTTTAGAAAATGTCTGTCTGTGAGTCACTCTGTCACTCTGTCACTCTGTGAGTCTGTATGTGACAAAAATTTTGTGGGCGCTCTATCTCAAGAACTAATGCACGGAATTTCACAAAACTTTATATTTAGTTAGACCTTGACATAAACTGGACCTAATTAGGTTTTAGTGAAAATCTTCCAACAGGTGGCGCTGCTATGCGGCATTTTTTACGATTTCTGCAATAGGTATATCTCTAGAACTATTGCACGGATTTTCATAAAACTTCAGATTCAATTAGTTCAGGATATAGTTTGGTGCTGATTACTTTTTTGTGAAAATCGCCCAACAGGCGGCGCTGCTATGCTGCATTATTCATGATTATCGCAATAGCTCTAACTAAAGAACAATTGCATGAATTTTTATCAAACTTCAGATTCCGTTAGTCCCTGATATAAATTAGTGCTATTTAATTTTTGGTGTAAATCGCCAAACAGGTGGCGCTGCTGTGCTGCATTTTTCACGGTTTCCGCACGAGCTGCATCTCAAGAACTATTGCACGGATTTTCGTCAAACTGCAGATTTAGTTAGTTCTTAACATGAACTCACGTATAAATTAGTACTGTTTAATTTTTGGTGTAAATCGCTCAACAGGTGGCGCTGCTATGCTGTATTTTTGCGATTTCCGCAATAGCTTTATCTCAAGAACTAATGCTTGGATTTTGAACAAACTTCAGATTCAGGTATACCTTGATATCATTTAGTGCTGTTTATTTTTGGTATAAATCGCTCAACAGGTGGCGCTGTTATGCTACATTTTTCAGAATTTCCGCTATAGCTCTATCTCAAGAACTAATGCACGAATTGTCATCCAACTTCAAATTCAGATATACTTTGGTATGAATTTACTAAATCGTTGTTATTTCTTGTACTATTTAAATGATTTAATTGATCATTTATAGAGAAGAAAGTTTTGTGATGGCCACAACATACTAGTTTTTTATGTGTTCATTATGATCTTAGAATACAGTTTGACTAGCTATTTTAGGTAAACGGTGTATGTATTTGATTTAACGATAGAATTACTCGGTGGTACTTATCAGTACTGTTAGTACACTGGGTGTTGGCGGAAAGCTTCTTGTTTACTTTTCGTCTGTGTAGTTATCCATCGTTTTCATCTGCTTTAAAATGTAATTATTAAAATGTAGTGTAGTAATGATTTTCCTGGTGTTTCTTTTCTGTTTCATTGTTATTACTTTCTTCTATCTTTACAAGAAGAAAGTATTGGATTCGTAAAAATTTTCGACTTCCAGTTTTCGACGGATTTACACGTTTTAGAGGTCAGAGATTCCGAAAAACAGGTTTTTACAAAATGTCTGTATGTGAGTCTGTGACTCTGTCTGTCTGTCTGTATGTGATACAAATTTTGTGGGCAATCTATCTCAAGAACTAATGCACAGAATTTCATAAAAAATTATATTCAGTTAGTCCCAAATATAAATTGATGCTGATTCGTTTTTGGTGCAAATCGCCCTGCAGGTGGCGCTGCTATGCAGCATTATTCATGATTTCCACAATAGCTATATCTCAAGAAGTAACGCACGGATTTTCAGAAAACTTCAAATTCAGTTACTCCTTGATATAATTTGGTGCTGATAACTTTTTGTTATAAATCGCCCAATAGGTGGCGCTGCTATACTGCATTTTGCAGGATTTACACGATTTCCGCAATAGCTCTATCTCAAGAACTAATGCACTGATTTTCATCAAACTTGAAATTCAGTTAGTCCTTGATATGATCTGTGAGTTTGTCTGTCTTTCTGTCTGTCTGTATGTGACGCAAATTTTGTGGGCGCTCTATCTCAAGAACTAATGCACGGAATTTAATAAAACTTTATATTCAAGTAGTCCCTAATATAAATTGGTGCTGATTAGTTTTTGGTGTAAATCGACCAACAGGTGGCGCTGCTATGCTGCATATTTTGGGATTTCTGCAATAGCTCTATCTCAAGAAATAATGAACGGATTTTCATCAAACGTCAGATTCAGTTATTCCTTGACATGAATTGGTGCTGGTTACGTTTTGGTGTAAATCGCAAAACAGATGGCGCTGCTATGTCGCATTTTGCAGCATTTACACGATTTTGGTAATAGCTCCATCTCAAGAAATAATGCACGGATTTTCATCAGACTTCAGATTCAGTTAGTCCTTGACATGAGTTGACGTTTTGTACCTTTTGGTGTAAATCGCTCAACAGGTGGCACTGCTATGCTGCATTTTTTTTATTTCTGCAATAGCTCTATCCCAAGAACTAATACTTGGATTTTCAACAAGCTACAGATTCCAGTATACCTTGATATGAATGAATGCTGTTTATGTTTTCGTGCAAATCGCTCAACAGGTGGCGCTGCCATTCTGCATTTTTCAGAATTTCTCCTATAGCTCTTTCTCAATAACTAATGCACGAATTTTCATCAAACTTCAAATTCAGATATTCTTTGTTATGAATTTGTACTAAATTGATGTAATTTCTTGTACTATTTTAATGATTTCATTGACGTGATTTACATAGAAGAAAGTTTCGTGATGGCCACAACATACTAGTTTTTTTATAGGAAATCGTAAAGTTGTGGCACCGGCTCGTTTTTGCTATGCTAGAAATGGCATATATAAATTTATATATTGTGTATGTGGAGATGCAAGAGAACATGTTGTGTCTGAAATATAGACGTCGCATAACTAAAGGACTGCTAACAAGATCGAAATCTAAAAAAAATAGTTTTTTTTAACCCTTTCAGGGGCAAAACATTTCCAATTCAAAAGTGTTTAAATAAGTGATTGGCACCGGGATTTGCGAAACGATTTATTTGTAAATAAGAAAAAGCCTATATTTCATATACTTGTTCAATCGAAAATATTTTCTGTTGCCAGTTGAAATACCTTGTGGGTTTTCTGTTTCGATATTTTAGTCATAGTGTACTGACGGTACTTTAAAGTACCACTTTAATTAATTACCTCTAAGTAATTAAATTTGTCACGAGTGAGTATTTTTTTTTATGTTTATCCTTTAATTTTCATTGTAGTAACTGAAAAAAAAAATATTACATGAAAGAATTTGCAGTAGATCATGATGCAGTAGATAAAGGGTTAAAGAAACTGGTAGCGCTGGTGACCTTCTGGGAAGTGTGATGCCTGTGCTGAGTGACTAGGCTTCACCCAGCTACAAAAGAGAGCACGTTGAAATTCACTGCCGTAATTGGTCTTATTATAAATTCGATTAGTGTATTTACTACTTTAAAAAATAAAACGTGCGTCTTAGTCAAATAATATTTGCGAAATATTTTTTTGTAATTAGAGAAATGCTTTATGCTCATTCTTATATTTAATATGAAGGCATTTTGTGCATTTTATACTTAATTCATTATATTAGTAAAGTATCGAAAACTTTGAATAAAAAAAAGATAAATATCAAAATACAAAATGGCGCCAGAGAAAAAAAAATAATACTAAAGCAAATATCGAACATTCTTCTGAAATCGATATCTTTAAGCGCCCTAGTACATAAGTGCTTACTCTGCGTTTGGAATTACGGAATATTTAATGAATGTTCCGTTTTATGTCTTTGATATGAAAGTCGAACTCGTAATAAATATTTTCTGTTTGACTTGTTTCCATGAGATTGTTTTATATGAAATTTATCTGATTAAGTTTGTCAGAATAATGGCTGTCGTTTTTGAAACAAATTCAATATAAGCACGATAAAACTTTCGCGCTCTTTGTTTACTTATTTCTTTAATTAAAAACATACATCAGACTTTTTTGCTTGATAACAATTATATCCGCTTACAAGCTTTCGTCAAGCTGAGGACACGATATACACAGAAATAGATATCACTGAAGATCTGAAGTCTGGAATTCCACAAAAATTGTGCAATAGAATCACACGGAATCGAACCCAGCAACGCAACCTCGACAGACGAGAGCCTTCCCACCCGCAGGGCATTCGTGCTATTTTTCGTGTATGGAATTATAATAATAATAAACTTGTAATGTGTGTTTTAAAACGTGAAAAATCCTCGTGTTTTCGTGTGTCAATACATCATAAATAATACTGATTACATACAAAAACAAACCATATAATTAAAGCACACATAAATTAACGTCCGAATTTATTTATTAGGTACATATGTATTAAGACAGACTTGAACACAATAAATACAATAACCCAGCAGAAGTGAAAAATATATATGTACCTTTAATAATTAAATAAATAAATTTCGAATTTGATTTATGTGTGCTTTAATATATATTGTAGATCAATGTAATATTAAATTATTCATCGTATTTCCCGTCATCGTATGCCGTGCAGTTGCCGCCTATGATGTTCCTCAACATTTTTTAATAGTGAGTAATGGGCGGACTATGATATCGGCCACGGTAGCTTAGTGGTAAAGCAACAGCACGGCACGCTGTGGACCCTGGTTCGAATCCTGGCTCCGGTTAATATTTCACTCCTGTTGGGTTATTGTATTAATTGTGTTCAAGTCTGTCTTAATAATATGTACCTTTAATAATGAAACCATACAATATTATTAATTATTTAAAAATAATAATATAATCAAAACTTTTGAAAGCATTTCTGAATTGATATGCAGAGTGGACTCTCGTTAATACGTCCCCGCTTAAGACGTATCTCCGTTTAAGGAAGATAATTCCTTTTTTTATCATTTCCTATTTGCAATTAATGTTAAAGATATCGCTTAAGGGGACCTTCTACATTAGGAGACCAAAAAAAGCACTTTTTATGATTTTTTGTAAGAAAACTGCACGATGGATCTTTTTGAAATTTTAACAGTTTATTGTACATATCTTAAGGTATACACAAGAATTTTTTTATTACATTTTGTTGCTTCTACTCTAAGTTATAAACAAGTATGTTCAACTGCTTTGGAAAATTTCGTCTGGACGGTGGGCATGATAGCGCTTTATAGAATTATCTAAAACACAAAAATAATTTTTTTTTCGTAAACTTCGTGAGTATAGCTTTTAGTTAAATTAAAAGAACCCATAAATTTATTTAAAAAAAACTAGGTAATGGCTGATTAAACCAAAAAAAATTTTTTTGTTAAAAGAATTCGTTTTTATTTGCTAATGACTTTTTTTTTATATAATTTTAGTAAAAACTTTAATTCATATCGAAGGCAATTAAATAAGCTTTATTTAAAAAAAAAAATCAAGATGATCCATGTGATCTCAGAGTAGTTCTTTTTTTTTTTATCTTGCCCACCGTGTGAAAAAATATGGTTGAACATATTTGTTTATAACTGAGAGTAGAAGCAACAAAATCTAATAAAAAAAAATTTTGTGTATACCTTAAGATATGTGCAGCTCATATTCAAAATATTAGAATAATTACTTTTTGTTCACAAACTGGAAATATCGTTTGGTAATTTAACATCTTTTAATGCAAATATGCAAACGATATTTTTATTAAGAACATATTGTTGATTAAGCTTATTTATTATCTTTAAATTAATATCATTTCTGAAAAGATTAATTGAAAAAGAAATTATTTTGAAAAGTCAAAATATTAGAATATTTATTCATTTCGTTCAAAATATTAGAATATTTCGCATTAATTCTCCTTTAATTATCACTAATTCATAACTGGTGACATCATTGATTAAATTCAGACGATTTTATTTAAAATCGGTGTTCTTTTTACAGTTTGTTTCCTTTTTCGTCTTAAAATGGGTCGTGTGGGTGATATTCCTGAATCTATTAAACTTCGTATGGTTGATTTGTATCGGCACGGTAAAAATCAATGTTATATGAGGAATTATTTACATTGTTCGCAATCAAGCGTTAGTAAAATAGTAACACAATATTCAAAAACTGGAAAATTTCAGAATAATCGCCGAAACGGCGGCCGAAAACCAAACGCAGATACGAGAGCTGACAGGAAACTGAAGCGTATAGTTAAGAAAAACCGTTTTAAAAGTGTACAATTGTTGCACCAAAAATGGAAAGAAGAAGGAGTTGAAGTTTCTACATCGAGAACATTAAGACGTCTCCATAAATTTAAGTTTGACTCTCGTATACCGAAAACAAAATCTCTCATGACTGCAAAACAAAAACGTATAAGATTCAATTGGTGTAAATCAAGACGTTTATGGAGCGAAGAAGATTGGAAAAACATATTATTTAGTGATGAAAGTATGTTTTGTATCTATACAACATAATTTCATCACTAACTAATATGTTTTTCCAATCTTCTTCGCTCCATAAACGTCTCGATTTCCACGAATTCAATCTTATACGCTTTTGTTTTGCAGTCATGAGAGGTTTTGTTTTCGGTACACGAGATTCAAACTTAAATTTATGGAGAAGTCTTAATGTTCTCGATGTAGAAACTTCAACTCCTTCTTCTTTCCATTTTCGGTCCAAGAATCGTACACTTTTAAAACGGTTTTTCTTAGCTATACGCTTCAGTTTCCTGTCATCTCTAGCAGATGTTTTTAGTTTTCGGCCGCCATTTCGGCGATTATTTTGAAATTTTCCATTTTTAAATATTGTGTTAGTATTTTATTAACACTTGATTGCGAACAGTGTAAAAAATTCGCTATATAACATTGATTTTTACCGTTCCAACACAAATCAGCCATCCTAAGTTTAATAGATTCAGAAATATCACTCACACGACCCATTTTAAGACGAAAAAGCAAACAAACTGCAAAGAGAATATTGATTTTAAATAAAATCGTCTTAATTTAATCCATGATGCCACCAGTTATGAATTGGTGATAATTAAAGGAGAATTAATGGGAAATAGTCTAATATTTTGAACCACTTGAATAAATATTCTAATATTTTGACTTTTCAAAATAATTTTTTTCGATTAATCTTTTCAAAAATTATATTAATTTTAAGATAATAAATAAGATTAATCAACAATAAGTTCTTAATAAAAATATCGTTTGCATATTTGCATAAAAAAAAACTTTAAATTTGCCAAACGATATTTTCAGTTTGTAAAAAAAAGTAATTATTCTAATATTTTGAATATGAGCTTTACAATAAACTGTTAAAATTTCAAAAAGATCCAGCATGTAGTTTTCTTACAAAAAAATCATAAAAAAGCGCTTTTTTTTTTGTCTGCTAAAGTAGAAGGTCCCCTTAAAGCCTTCTACTCATCGTATAATACTAATGGAATATTTATTCCCAAACTGACAGTGCAGAATCGAGACTGCTTTTGCACATTATTTGTTCAAAATCAACTTTCGTATAATTTTGGTTATTGAGAGAGCAAGAAATTGCCAGTGACAATAATTAAGAGAAAGAAAACCCTCAAAAACCAAAAACACGAGAGTGTAACGTTGTAGTGCCAATTTCCAATCGGTTATTCTGTAACGTAATGTTCAGCCCATTAAAACAGATGGTTAACATCTCATAATTTATTTACTTTTACTACGCGTACAGTCGTGGAAAAAAAGTAAACATCCCCTACTAACTCTGCAGCTAATTAAAATACAAGAACGTTACTATTACCAGTCGATTGTAAATAAAGTCAACATTTAAATGATGGATATAAAATTTGCTTAAGGGGCCATCTAAAATCAAAACCAGACCAAACTTTTTTTTCTAAAATCGCAACATCCAATTTTTACAATGTATTTTAAATCTTCGGCTTAAACTATGCCTAAAAACGACATTCCTAGTCATTTGAAGGATAACTTTTTTGAATTATAAACATTCAAAATTTAGAGCTTCTAATGCACTTAAATTACTTAATAAAAGAGCTTAAATTACATTTTCATATTTTTATTAATATCTCCTGAAATTATAAATCTAATGTTACAGTTTTGTGTGTGGTTATAATACTGAAAAACCTACACATAAACACATTGAATTTCTAATGTTGAATATTTTATAATATGAAGTATAAATTATGAAATTAATATTCGAAAAAAAAAATATGAATTGCAACCTACATTTTTTTGACAGATTTATATTTATTATGTCCTGCTTTAGGCGAATGCTCAATTTAAAATTTTTATTCCAAGTAGTTTTCGAATTATGATTAAAACACGTCAAAATGATGGATTAAGATGTGCTCAAAAGCATAATCTGAAAAAAATATATATATTTTACTCATTATTTTGAAACATTTGGGTTGACAATAGTTGAAACATATTAAGCGAGTGAAATGTACTATGGCAAAAAAAATACATTAATAGAAGTGACATAGTCATTCTGCAGCATTTCAACAATCGAGTACAGAATCTCAGTTTGGATACAGGCCCTTAAATATCCCCATTTTAAAATAATTAATTTCTCTGAAACTAATCATACTAATTTCATGAAAATTTGGATTTAGGCGAATGGAAGGACGTAGAATTTATTCGTGGTGTCAAACATGGGTATTGCTATTGAAAAAACAAAATTTGGGTTCGTTTTGATATGTAGATGCCCCCCTAAGCAAATTTTATATACATCATTTAAAAGAAGACTTTATTTCCAATTGTTTGGTACCAGTAACCGTAACTTTCTTCTACAATAATTTTTTGTAGAGTTAGTAGGGGTGTTTACTTTTTTGTTATTCGTGACCCTTTGTACTCCAAAGTTGTCAGTTTGGCCTCCAAATTTAATCCGAAATTTAAATTTCACACCTGAAATTTCGAAAGAAGAATTTTCACTTTATACGACTACTAAATATCACTCATTAAATAAAGTATAAAATACTATTATTTATTATTGGTGTAAACTCGAAATTTCTGATTAAAAATGGAGACCAAACTGGCAACACTGTTGCACTCGCGAGGTGACTGTCACTCACCACTAGTGTTAACAAGTGTCCAGCGTAAATCACGGCTCCAATTGCTCCGAACACCAGTAGTTTAAATTAATTTTCTTCTTTTTTAGGTCCATAGGTTCCTTTTTTACTCGACCGCCAAGAAGGGTTATGTGTTTCACACGTATCTGGGTATGTGGATTTCTTTATACCCTCCAAACATCCCAACGGCCTGATGGATTTTAATGAATGAGGTCTCTATCGATTCGTCTTAACCGTCCGATGGTTATAGGTTACGTTTTGTTTTTATAAATTCAAAATGGCGGCCATAAAATACAAAATGGCGGTAGAGACGAAACATTTTTTTACGCACCATGTTAAGTGGCCTATCATTGGATAGGTCTTTCAAAATGAAGATGATGTTTCATTGACTATTTTACAGTCAGAAGCTCCGTTTAAATATTACACAACCTGGAAGTTGTGTAGGTAGGATCCGTAGCTTTACTGCAACTTTAACCTTCATAGACATCTATAGGCCTCATCAAAACAGTGTTTATAGATAGGAACGAACAATGAAACACAACTGAAAACTCTTCAATACAAGTAAATAAAAAAAGAATGTAAGTAATATAAAAAATAGTTTCACATTGATGAGAAATAATTAGTTCACTTTTTACGCAATCGGGTTTTTTGATTTTTTAAATTTAATTTTTACTTGTCCTAAATTAACTTTCTTTAATGACAGAATTGTGTGCGATTAAAGATGGCGAAATGAAATGTAACAAGTTAATGGTGTCCAGGGCATTTGGGGCCTTGATTTACGTGGGACGCTTGGCAACACTAGTGTTGAGTAAGAGTCACCTCTGGAGTGCAAAGGGTTCATGTGCATGAAAATATGCATATTTAAACATTTGAAGCGTATTTTTCATTTCTAATGCATGAAATACCCTACAGCGACATTAAAAATATCTCTGTACATAATACATCTTTAAAAAAAATAAATAAATAATAACCGGTTTTAACTGTACAGGAATATGCTTCAAAAATTCTAAATTACCACATAAGGGGGCTGGCCATTCAGCTTCCGATTTCCCGTCACTAATGTAAAGTCTATGGTCATTTCATGCATTCGGATATTTAAAATATCTTCTCGAGAAATTAATATTTTTAACTTCTATTTTTTGTATACACTTCCTAAAAGATATCTCTTTTTTCCTTAGTTCTCAAAATATTTCTAAAGTATAGACCCAATTTTACGCCCACTTTTAACGTATAAAATATTAAATTCAGCATAGATTTTAGAAATATTTTGAAAACTAAGATAAAAACAGACAATCTTTAAGATAAGTACACAGAAAAAAAGACATTAAAAATATGAATTTCGCGAGAAGATATTTTAAACATACAAATGCATCAAAAGTCCATAGACTTAACATCACGGAGGAGAATTCCGAAGCTGGGTGATCAACCCCCTTAAGCTTGTATTCAATATATATTTAAAACTAAAGCATTCATAATCTGTTTGCCATATTTATAATGAAATAACAGCTGAACGTCACAAGTATCTATTTTTTTTTTAATAAATACATTTAAAAACATGAAATACTTTAGGAAAGCAATAAATATTAAAGCAATAGTCAAACACTCTACGAAAAACGATATTTTTAAATGTCCAAGTATATACAGTAGAACTCCAATTATCCGAATCAATTGGGACCGGACCCCATTCGGATAATCAAAAATTCGGATAATTGGATTTTTTTTTCTAAAAAAGTGTCTATTTTAATGAATTACTGTATATATGTTGAAAATTGGAGAAAAAAATATTTTTACAAAAAAGAGCTTTTAATTAATTAAATGAAAAGGCAACACTTTTACATGTTAAGCGTACTTACAAGTGCTGTACATTAGTACAGTATGTACGTACCGTACTGTAAATGAAAGTCTTTGCTTGCTGAAAATCTCGATCAAAGTAAGCTCTCTGACAGTCTTCATCCGTTTTCGGGCAGCTAAGTCGCGCATCCGCTTAACAAGGAGTAGTTGCATGTGGTCACATTCGGGCTGACGCTCCATCCACTTCAACGCAGTTTCAAGACCGCCAAAAGCTTCACACTCTGATGGTCCCGTGTCTGCTTCAACTTCGACATTAAGGTCATCTTCTTCTTCGACACTTTATTCTCTCACACTTTCAATAAGTTCATCATCATTAAGAATTTGAAATCCAGGGTCTGACGAATCACACACCATCCACTCTCCTATATCTTCAGCTCTAACTTCTGAACAACCAGGAATTTTAAAAGGAATGTTTCTGAATTCCTCAAGTGGTACGTCATCTTCATCTTCTCCTGTCTCTCCCCTTTCCTTTTCTTGATCTTCTTTTCCTTTTTCTCCTTTTCCCTTACTTTTTCAGTCGACATGCCTTTCAACTCGTCTTAATGTGACTGCCTTAAACAAGCTCCAAGCTTCCGCCACCATGTAATCGCAATCTTTCAAATTTATTTTTTTTTGTGGTTAGTCAACACACCGTCGTCTTTGTCCTCTACCAAAAGTTTCTCTAAAAGTTGCCTTCTGTAATGGCATTTCATGGTCTCGATAACAGACTGGTCCATTGGTTGTAATAAGCTTTTGATGTTTGGCGGTAAAAAAGACTTATCATCCCAAAAATGTTCGTGCTGCGCCTACACTAGCTTCGCGGAGGGAAGGACAATAGCGCGCGTAGACAAAGTCATTATTTTGCGAATCGCAGTAAGTTTCCGTCTTAATTTTTTTCTGAAATTATGAAAGCGATTCAGATAGTCGGAGTTCGGATAATTGGAGTTCTACTGTACGTTCTTACATTGAGTATAGGAATTTTGAATATTTAATGAATAGTCCTTCCTATCATATCTTGAATAGGAAAAGTTAAACTCGCTTTAAATATCCTGCGTTTCATTTCTTCTCTCTAGGCTGAATGTTATTAACGCCATGTATTCAAATTTATCATAATAATACTTCCTACTTGAGGTACATATTATATATTTACAGATTTGGTGCGATTTAATTACATTACAGGATTATAATATATCTGTCTACTAACTGTATTATAAACGACAGACGCGTCTGACGTCATTTTGACGGTGCAGCAGCAGGCGATTAAATTTAACTTTTATTGTTATTTTTTAAACTCCTAAATGCCGTACGTATGTTTTTTCTTTTGAATGCCAACATTTTAATAACACATACTGGACAATTGCACCATAAAACCTGTTAACCCCTTTTTCCGCAAACGTACCTTTTCAATATAAAATCTTTGCATTTCAGTCATTCATTAACCCCTTAACACTAAAACCACCATAGCGGAGATTTTGCCCGGTACCAAATAAAAATACTTCTATTCAAACTAGAAATTTCTTTCTAAAATAAGTTAAATATGTACCACGGACAATTAAGTTAAATAAATAAGTTAGATAGTTTTTTAATACAAATTCTGGTGTAAAATATTTGTATAACACTTGAGCAAAATTTCCGGCAGTTCTAGTGTTAATTCTCGAATTAAATTACGGTTTAAAAATTCAAATTGCTTATTGGCACCACTTTTATGAAAAAGAAATATTCACCTTATTTAATGACAGGTAAAACGACACTAAAATATAGCCAATTTCACTATTTTATAAAACTGGTGGGAATCAAACAATCTGAGTAAAAGACACAGCCCGCGATTATGACGGGAGCGAGAATTAAGGGGTTAAAAGAACATTTATGATTTGCTCAGATGACCAATTAAATGAAGAAATCGAGTTTATAGAGAAAATAGCATTTGATCATGGTTTTCCAACAAAATATATAGATAAGATAATTCAGAAATACAACGCTCCCCCTCCTTCAGGTGAACGACCAGATAATAATCACCTTATGGTCTACAGAAAATTTCGCTACATTCCCTCTGTATTCGAAAAGGTAAAAAAGATCATACAGAAATATAATATAAAGTTGGTCGATATTCCACCTCCTTACCTCATTGATATCGTCAGTAATAAGATCGATAGGATACCAATAGATCAAAAATCTGGTATACATGAAATCCCTATCACTATCTAATAATGTTGAAAAAGTCTACATCGGCAAGACAAAACGTAAATTATCAGTAAGGATTATAGAGCATCGCAAAGACATTAAACATCGTAAACGGAACTCTTTCTAGGTTCTACTTAGCTAATGAAGTCTTCCATATTAACTTTGACGAAGCAAAAAATTATAGTTCCGTGCAATAACTCCTTCGAAAGTAAAATTAAAGAATCAGTTGAAATCATTGCACGTGAAGATAAACCTTGCAAAGATAACACAGCCCTGCGAAATTGAAGTTCTTGAAAAATACAAGAAAAGTTGTTGCTGATTTTTATGTTATTTGGTGGGCTGATTTCGAAAATGACCTCCATTTCCCCCCCTATCACATCAGATTTTTTTGTAACATCGATATCGATATTTTTGCTAAAATCCTATTTGAAAAGGAATTCTCTCGGACAAATTCCCAGCAAATCTGGCAACAGTGATTTTATCCATGTAAATCTATGTAAAAAAAATCGAGTCTCGTTAAGGCAAATTGATTTTTTAGTAATCGATTATTTTGTTATAGGTTTAAACGGTTTAAAATAACTGGGTCTATCGGAAAGTTGTGTCGTGTTGGAAAAATCAATTCGTACCGGAAAATTCTATCATTTAATTATTAGATATTGATTCCGATATCTAACGTCTAATAATTACCTGGCAGAATTTACCGGTACGAATTGATTTTTCCAACATTACACGAATTTCCAACCGACCGAATATTTTTCAAGAAAATGTGACGTGATAGACTTTTTTCCTTATTTGTTTTTTTTTAATTAACACCAAAAAATAGATAAAGTTCAGCCATCAATACCCTTGTATTTTTTTCATCGCAGGCCTGTGTAATTTATCCTATAATATCCCAAAAATCTGGCATAATATCATAAAGTCATAATTCTACATCTAATTACAATATTTCAGCAGCTTAAACTTGTATTATGTTGCCAAAACTTGAATGGAAACTCAGTTGAACGTGGTTTTGTCCCTCATGTGTAGATGGCGGCACTCGTGTTTTCTTAAATCGACCTTTTTGATTCATTTAATCTCAGTTCATTAACAGTTATTTATTTTCACTAGATGGCGACACTACATTTTTGTATTCAAATCATTGGTCAAGTTTCGACTAATTATCTTGCACAGGAAGCTTTCGTCTCTCAACTTTGAGCCTTTTTACCATCCTATTTCCCTGAAGACGGCTGTAGAAACAGCTCGAAACGTAGAAGTTAACTTTTAGCTTATTAAAGTTCGTGTTTTGTGTACCATTAAGCAAGATTGTGTCTTTATTTACCAACATTTTAGTTTGGAAATTTTCACATTATCTAATCTCAGATTTTTGAGCAATTAGATAATTTAAAATTACAAAGTCGCAAAAACTGGTGTAGGGCAATTAAAAGAAGTGTAAAGGAGGCTCGTCGTTAATGGGTTAAGGGTGTCAAAACTAATAACAAAAATTTAGAACAAAAAAAAATCAAAAATATTCACGAATAATTTTGCATATATTCAACACGGTGATACAAAGGATTAAATTACCGTATTATTTTAAAGTTTTGCATAACACCGATAATACACATAAAATAGAAGAAAAAATTCGATATATGGACATTCACCCAAGTTTTCCTGTCAAAACTTTAACACTAGAAAAGCAAGAAATTTTACTCATGTTTTATAAAAAAAAATATTTCACACCAGAAGTTTTATTTAAAACTGTTTGACTCATTTATTAAGGCTACACCGTACCCTAAAAATGACAAAAATATCAAATATTTTTTTATTGAATTTTTCAGTGATCCACACGCTTCTGAATCATGACTCCAAATTGTACATGTGAAATCCAAATAGCTTTAAAGATATTTGAACTTTCCTCAGTTTTTTCGGAATGTTCTACTGTTTGCTAATTCCTAAGGCTTTTTTTCTGTTTCAGATAAGAGTCTTGAAATTTTTTGCACACACTTACATGTATATGTACTACAATAATTAGTACGGATTTGGGTCTGAGAGTTATAGTTATATTTTTTTAAATGTCAAACTTAATATTTCCAAATTTTTCGTGTTTTTTTCCGGTTTCGGATACAAAAATAAATAACATTTTAAATAAAAGCTACATTTTTAATTCCATACTAACTTTTGTTCCCAATAATCCAATGAATATAAGTCACTTAAAATAACTAAAAAATATTAAAAATTAAAAATGTTATAAAAGGTTTTAAAAACTTCAAAATTTTCAAAAATTTTTTAATTAAAAAAAACGGTGATTGTTAAAATGATTTTTTTTTTATTTACCAGAATCAGTTTAATTTTATAATCTCAAACGAAGTTGTTAATTATTTTTAATGTAACCAAAATGTCTTACATGTAACCAAAATGTAACCAAATTCAATGTAACCAAAATGTAATGTCTCCAAAAATTTTTTTTGAAAAAGGGTACTGTGTAGACTTAAACTTTTATTTGCACGTTTTAAACCTATCTCATAAAGAAAAATCTGTTTCGAATCGCAATATATTCATATCGTAGGAGTCAAAATGACCCCTAACGGCAATTCTAGTATTAACTCGTTATGTGTTGCACCCAGTAAGTGTAGGCAACTTGTTTTCAATTCAGATTGTTTGATTGTCACCTTTTTTGAAGTTGAAATATTCACCTTATTTAGTGGCAGATAAAATGATACCAGAATAAAGATAATTCTACTATTTTTAAAAACTGGTGGGAATCAAACAATCCGAATTTTTTTTTTTAAAAAGTAGCCTGCACAGCCCGTGAAAATTATGGGTTAATTAAGGAGTTAAAATTAAGAAGTTAAAGGCTACCGTTTATAACTATTTGTTAATGCTATATCTTAACCCTCTCGCTGCGCAACCCGAGAGTTTCACGGGCAACGTAAAAGTAGCAAAATTTGCGCAACCCGAGATTTCATCGAGCATGCATTTTTCCATCTAATTAACTCTCCTTGATCTTTTTCACCAGTTATTTTTTTATTGTAAATTTTGCCTTATCTAATCGTAGCATCTTCCCGATTAAATCACACGAGAATTTTTGTTTTGAAAAACTGGTGACAAAAGTATAAAAATTCTTAAAAGACGCTCGTCGCGAAGGAATTAAATACGCAATTTTTGAAGCTATTTTGATAAAACAATTACGCAGCGAGAGGGTTACCCCTTTCAGGGGCGGTGGTATGTTTATGAAACCACTTAATTTTAATTATCAAATGCTACAATGGCACCAGAATTGTGGTAATATATTTCCCATTAATAAGTATGTGAAATAAAGCCTTTTTTTTCATATTTACAAATAATTTTTTTTTGGCAAATTCCGGTGCCAATAATTTATTTCAACACTTTAGCATTGAATATGCTTTGCCCCCGAAAGGGTTAAAACAGAGATGTAAAAAATCTAGGCGCCAGCGGACAGTCTCTCACCACTAAATTTTATTCGTTATTTTTCGACTAATATTTCGTCTAAATTTTTTGTAAGAATGCTAATAAAATTTAAGCGAGGAAAACTAATAAGATTAGCTAACTAAACTACTAAAACTATAGCTGAAGGAGACAACATAGATGAAAGGAAATTTCATTTATAAAGTAACTAATTTCTTTTCAAGTTTATTTAAGTTTTTATTATTATTATTATTTAATTCCTACTATTAGTTCACACTCTCCCTATATATATATATTGTTCAAATATTTAATCCTTCATAAAATACTTATTATTCATCCAATCAAGTTCCAATAATTTTTTTTTAAACTTGTAGTGGATGGCACTTGATGTTAATACAGTTTTTTTTTAAATATTAATTCATTAATTAAAATTTAATTAATTAATTTTAGTTTTATATGAGAGACAAAATGACGGCCATTGGTTATTGAACAGCATTTAATGCATCAGGGCGATTACCATAAGGAGGATCCTGTTCTGTCGCCAAGTTTATCGCCAAATTTGGCGACCAAAATGAGTCGCCAAAAGTGACGCTAACTTGGTGATATATCTAATATTTCGCCCAAATTCCCATAGACTTCCATTGTAAACCGATAGGGTTTACTTGCTTATAGAATATCAACAACTTGAGATATTTTAATGCAACAAAAACTAATATTAACTTAAGGGGTTACATTAAATTTTTCTTTGATGACCTAAGTAGGAATTGACTTATTTTTTTTTATATTGTTATTGTTATTATTGCAAAAGTCATGTTTCACTTCAATCCATTTAACAATGGATTAAATGAAAAAAAAACCTTATTCAGAAAAAAGGTTAATATTCAAAAGTAAAACACAAATCAAAATCAATACCAATAAAAATTAATTCTTATTAATTAAATTTTAAAATGACATAAAGATTTTTTTTTGTTTTCCCTATTTATTAAACAGCCCGTATATTTAATATGAAAACATTCATAATTTTTAGCCATTTTTATCATGAAATAGCTATTAACCCTCTCGCTGCGCAACCCGAGAGTTTCTCGGGCAACGTATAAGTAGCAAAATTTGCGCAACACGAGATTTCATCGGGCATGCATTTTTTCCGTCTAATTAACCCTCCTTGATCATTCCCACCAGTTATTTTTTTTTATTCTAAATTTTGGCTTATCTAATCGGAGAAATTTCCCTATTGAATCAGACGAAAATTTTTGTTTTGAAAAACCGGTGGCAAAAGAATAAAAATTCTTAAAAGACGCTCGTCGCGAAGGAGTTAAATAGGCAATTTTTGAAGCTATTTTGATAAAACAGCTATACAGCGAGAGGGTTAAATGCTAAAAATGTTGTAAAATAATTTCAGTAATAAATTAAATTGGAGAAAAAAATCCATTAATACAAGTATCGAGCGTTCCTCTGAAATCGATATCATTCAACGCCTTACTACATGCATGCTTACGCTGGGTTTTGAAATTACAGAATATTTCATGAATGTTTCGTTTTATGTCTTTGATACGAAAAGCTGAACTAGTATTAAATATCCTCTGTTTGACTTGTTTTCATGAGATTGTTTGATGGAAACGGTATTGAGTTTATTCAAATAATGCCACACGTTTTATACGCAGATCAAACATTAATCTTTTTAAAATTCAAATAAATTTTCTTTTCAAGTACTGTAGAACAGAAATAATACGTATAAAATAAAGAAATATTTTGAAATATGGAAATTTCCTTACATTACACTATTTACATCGTATACGATGTAAATAATAATATATTATTATTATATTTATTCCTTTACGTAGTGTTTTAAAACAGAATATTTCTAAGTTTGTGAATCTGTTGTCATTTAAAAATAACGTGCACAGTGAAACAAATGTTAAAAGGAAATTTTATTTATAAACTTGCGGACTTCGCCCGCTTCGCTGTCTGATTTCTCTAAAATAACCTTACATCAAACGAAATATATCTAGCAAAGATGAAATGTGTTTACCTATTTTTTTAGTATGTTTGTTATCTTGAATTTCACGCTTTTACCTAAAACAGCTGCTGAGATATGGGCAAATGCTCTAAAAGTTTCAGCACCCCCTTTTAACTTAACCCTTTAAGGGTGAATTTCTAAAAACGCTGAAACAAATGTTTAATTATTTTTTTCAGTAGATTTATTTTCTGGAATTCCACGCTCTTAGCTCAAACAGCAGGTCAGATATGGTAAATGATCTAAAATTTTCGACCCCCCCTTTTAAACCCATTTTTGGAGGAAATTTCTAAAATCGTTAAAATACGTGCTTAATTATTTATTTTGTAGATTTTTTTTCTGGAATTTCGCGCTCCTAACTAAAACGGCTGCTGAGATATGGCCACATGCTCTAAAATTTTTGACCTTTTAACCCCTTGAGGGGAGAGGGATTTTCAAAAATCCGTCTTAGTGATCTTTTCCCCCCAATTTGCACGCTTCTAGGTTCAGTAGTTTGGGCTGGGCCTTTCATATATGGAGATAAAGATTAATAAAAAAGAAAAGTGCCCAGCTAAACTGATGGCATTGAGCTCACAGACTATTCACACTAATTGTATATTATACTCTTATTTTAAAGAATAATGCCACTCAGAAAATAAGTGAAGGGGAATTAGCCCCCGTTTCCCCCTTTATACTTAACCAGTAAACCTCCAAATATAATCAGGGAAGCTCCTTATCATAATAAACCGGTATACCAAATTTGAAGCAAATCGAATAATCTTGCAAAAAAAACAAAACATTTATCTAAATTAAGGGGGTGGACTAACCCTCCTTTATCCTTAACCAATTAATCGCCAAAACGAATCAGGAAAGCTCCTTAACATAATAAACCGGTATACCAACTTCGGAGCAAATCGAATCATTCTGCATGAAAAACCCATTTATCTAAATTAAGAGGGGCAGGCTAACCTCCCTTTTCCCCCTTTACCCTTAACCAATGAACCCCAAAACTAATCAGGGAAGCTCCTTAATATAATAAACCGTTATACCAACTTCGGAGCAAATCGAATCATTCTGCATGAAAAACCCATTTATCTAAATTAAGAGGGGCGGGCTAACCTCCCTTTTCCCCCTTTACCCTTAACCAATGAACTCCAAAACTAATCAGGGAAGTTCCTTAACATAATAAACCGGTATACAAAATTCGGAGCAAATCGAATCATTCTGCATGAAAAACACATTTATCTGAATTAAGGGGGGTGGACTAACCCTGTTTTCCCCCCTATATCCTTAACCAATGAACCCCCAAAACTAATCAGGGAAGTTCCTTAACATAATAATTCGAAGCAAATCGAATCATTCTGCATGAAAAACACATTTATCTGAATTAAGAGGGTGGACTAACCCCGTTTTCCCTCCTTTATCCTTAACCAGTGAACCCCCAAAACTAATCAGGGAAGTTCCTTAACATAATAAACCGGTATACCAAATTCGGAGCAAATCGAATCATTCTGCATGAAAAACCCATTTATCTGAATTAAGGGGGTGTGGACTAACCCCGTTTTTCCCCCTTTATCCTTAACCAATGAACTCCAAAAACTAATCAGGGAAGTTCCTTAACATAATAAACCGGTATATCAAATTCGGAGCAAATCGAATGATTCTGCATGAAAAACCCATTTATCTGAATTAAGGGGGTGGACTAACCCCCTTTTCCCCCTTTATCCTTAACCAATGAACCCCCAAAACTAATCAGGGAAGTTCCTTAACATAATAAACCGGTATACCAAATTCGGAGCAAATTGAATGATTCTGCATGAAAAACCCATTTATCTGATTTAAGGGGGGTGGACTAACCCCGTTTTTCCCCCTTTACCCTCAACCAATGAACCCCCAAAACTAATCAGGGAAGTTCCTTAACATAATAAACCGCTATACCAAATTCGGTGCAAATCGAATCATTCTGCATGAAAAACACATTTATCTGAATTAAGGGGGGTGGACTAACCCCGTTTTTCCCCCTTTATCCTTAACCAATGAACTCCCAAAACTAATCAGGGAAGTTCCTTAACATAATAAACCGGTATATCAAATTTGGAGCAAATCGAATTATTCTGCATGAAAAACCCATTTATCTGAATTAAGGGGGTGGGGTGTGGACTAACCCCGTTTTTCCCCCTTTATCCTTAACCAATGAACTCCAAAAACTAATCAGGGAAGCGCCTTATCACAGTGAACCTAAGAAAAAATTTTGAAGCAAATCGGATGTTTCTATCAAGAGTTATCGCGTTACGTACATACGTACGTACGTACATACATACATACATACATACAGAACGGGCGGGCACATTAGCTCTCAGGCTTTGATAGCCTGTGAGCTAAAAACTATCTCAAACGAATTTTCTCCAATAGGCCGTAATGTAATGGTATTCTTTTGAGTGTCCCTGTAAAATCCCACTTTCACCCACCGCGACGAAACTACCTTACTAACAGCAGGAGACCAAGGGCTATCTAACCACTACAACCGCGTGTGGATGACAGTACGTGTTCATGGAGAAAAGTCTGTCTTTACCCACACACAATAGACTTATATATATATATTAGGGGGCTATGCCCCCTGCAAGCTACACTCGGCAATCCCCGTTCAGACACCGCAGAATCTAAAAACATGCTAATCTAATGGGTTTTAAAAATGTTAGAGAAGATTGAATTATACTGAAAAAGCTGTGCAGATCTCCCTGTAAACGGGTTTCCATTCAATTCCCTTTTATTGCAAAAATTTAAGGGCGAATCAGTTGCTGTTAAGACATCCAATGGTTGTTTTCGTTTTTGATTAAAGAGGATCAGTTAAACATTTGAAAAGAAGCTAAAATAAAATAAATTAAGTTTACAGAGTCTTTTTCTCCCGGTATTTAAAAAAAATCTCTATAACAATAGCCTAAGTCATGTGACTATCATCAAAAGTTCCAGGCGGGCCACTTCGCTTTTTATACTCTAGGTGCCATTTTGGTACTTTTATGTTAGCCAGGCACAGGTGATAAGTCGGCAAATATTATTCTATCGCCATCATTTCATCTATATTATAATAGTTCAAGTCATCAACTGCCATAAACAAATACGGTCTGATCCCTTCGCCGTTCATATGAAAGTTTGGCACAGATGTTATATTGCGCGATCATTGCAGATATCATTGGCGCGATTTTTTAACGACCGACGCCAATTTGGGGAACGCATGAACAGCATAAACAACAACATCCGGCTTACCATATCAAGCAAAATAACGATACCTTGACGCCAGTTAAGTGCCCGTTACGTATATGACATTGGCGTCAGAAAAAAATCGCGCCTGTATGGGACCGTAAATTTTTCATTTTTATTAAAAAATCAAATTTTTTTTTTCGAATAAAGCTACATAAAATTTGCCATGGTTGCAAAGAATTCTTGGTACTGTTACGCTAGCCGGATGCAAATCTCGCCAACAGCTTTTTTTCAACTCGCCAGTTAGCATTTTTTTTTTTTTTTCGAGTGGTAATATTTGGCCAGGCAGGTTTGGCGTGATTTTTATTTTTTTACGAAAATTTGGAGAAAACATCGTTTTCAAATACCAGTTACATATGCATTTTCGGTAATCCTTAGATATCCCGTCGACCAAAAATCTATCGCCCAACTATAAGATTAAATGCCAATAATGGTTGATCGTAAATGTTACATTCACTTGACTTTAAGCAAGTTACACGTGTTTACGTCATCAAGTGATTTTTATTTCGACGTTTCATTTGCATATTTATTAATATTATACTAATTTATTTGTTCTTTCGTTATTTAAAATAAAAATTATGTCAATTTGTATAATTTGGCTAAATTGATCGACGGAAAAACTGAGTAGTACCGTATTTTTTAATTATTTTTTATTATTTTCTAAAGGAAATATAAAAAAATTAATTAATAATCATGGAACAAAATCTATATATATAAAAGAAAGTCTGAATTTTGTATTAATCAACGCGCAGCCCAAACTACTGAACCTAAAGTCTTGAAATTTGGGGTTAAAATTCCTCTTATGACATAGAGTGCCGCTAAGAAAGGATATTTTAATATTCCACCCCTAAGGGGGGTAAAAAATCGAACGAACTTTTAAAAAATTCCTTAAAAATCTGATTTTATAGCTATTTTTCAACTAATAACATATTTTGGTGTATTTTTGTATGCTGAATCGAATGGTACTAACTAAATTCTTTTAAGCTCAATAGTTCGCGAGATATTTTATATATTTCTAATTTGGCGATGTCTTTGGCGCCAAAACCTCGAAATACCTAACATTATAAGTGATAATTCATCCATATTCATTCATCTTATACATTCGTTACTGTAGCAACGGAAGAAATTCAAATTAAATCTTTCTGTTAAATCTTTTGGTTAAAGGATTGAACCGGCTATATGAGTTTGAAAAAAATAACAAAATAAATAAATACAAATGCCTTGAAAAAAAGAAAAAATATGTATTGAATTTATTTAAAATATCATACAAGGAAGCGATCCACTTAGAAATTAACATTATAAAATGAAAATATTTAAAAAATGAAAGCAATGTTTGTACGACTTTAAAAATTTTGTGGTACTTACATCCGGGCCATGTCATATACAACTGCGCCAAGCATGGCAATTACATTAATTACAGCAACCCTTATTTTTTGTCCATTTGATAGTTTATTTAGTATAGTTTTAAATTAATTTTATTATTATAATTTTTATTTATTATAGTTTATAGTATGTAGTTTTATGTTATATATTTTATTTATTTATTTACTTAAAACAATTTGCCATTTTTAACAAGGTTATGTATTTAAGAATGTTAAATTACTTTTTTGAACGTAACTGGCAAACGATAAACAAGTTTGGAAATTGTCAACCATTTTTGGCGATCTATCTCATGGTCGAATAATGCGTAAGTATTACTTTTTTTAATGGAAGAAATTGGAATTGAAATAACACATCGCGATTTATCACTTGCTCCTGGATAAGAAGAAAAAATGGGTACTTTTATGTCAGCCGTATCCGTATGTAAATATCGCCATTAGCATTTTTAAAATTGCCAATAGCAGTAGTTACATTTCGCGTTTGTAAATTAAAAACAATTCTTTGTTTTAAGTTATGGCATTATTTCCTATTGTTTTACTTTTCATCATTTTCAATGACATTAGTGTAAAGCATGTATTATAAATGAAATGAGCGAAATGTTTTTCTTTTGAATGAAAATAATAAAATAAGAATAAGTTATGGAAACAACCTTTGTTGATTTATTACTTGCGCCCGGCTAACATAAAAGTATCACAAAAGCCATATATTCACCTTTCTTTGGGTAGTTGTTCATGGAATTTCTGGTTAATCTTCCGTAATCGGATACTTCTTCAATCGGTGTATTAATTACAATGTTGAAAGCATCGTTTATGTATGAAGCGAAAACTTCATGATGAATTCTATTACAGAAGATCGTATTATCATCATCCACTACATATTTAAAACGGAAATTTGCATTTTATTCCTATTCTTTATAATATTTTGATAGGATATGCCACTATTAGTTAGGTAATGCTTTTGGAACGGTTTTTATGCATACACACGGTGTTCTACGTTGCTTAGTTTTAGTTATAGAGCTATTGGAAAAGCTATACAGAAAGGTGAACGCAATTATGAAAGATACATCTACTGTAATTATATAAAATGCAAATTTGCTTTTCCTTCCACCCATTTATAATTTGAGTTTTGCTGGATGTAGTTTGATGGGACTTACACTGTTAGTTAGATTATTTTTTTGTGGATGGTTGGTACTCCTTGCATGCATGGTACTTCTCTGTAGCGAAGTTTTCTTCTGGCTTATTGTTTTTCTGAAGCACAAACTTGGCAACAAATCAGATTGCAGAAAATTAGATTACAAGAGAAAGTTCCAAAACTAGGTGAGCCCGAATGTGAAAGATTACCTTTTGTTTAAAGTTCTACTGAACGTATTTTGATTGGAGTTGCGCAGTTAGGTAATATTAGTGATTGTTGCAATATTTGAAATGGCATTCTACATTTTTAGTTATGGAACTATGAAGAAAGTTCTCAGTGGTGTGGTTGAAAAAAAAGTAGGATAAAATCTACAGGCAGAGGGTATATATTAGAGAGTATATATGTTATAGCTATGGAGTGCAGAGTTTCTAAAAAACTCCAGAAGGTCTACGTCGTATAGTCTATGCTACATTCCTAAAAATTCTACAATCACGTTAACTTGATTATGAAACATATATTTAACTATCAACTTCAAATGTAAAATAAAAAGGGCAATTTCGGTCCCACCGCTTATAACTTGATTTCTTTTCAATGAATTTTGAGAAGATTTGCATTGTTAGATAAATTTTCAAGAAAGTGTTTCATATATAACACATATTATTCTACGTTGCTCAGTTATAGAATTATGTGCGAAAGTTCTTTAATCAGTTAACCCTATTTTGAAATATTAGCCTTTTTAAAAGGTTCTACTGAGTTAATTAGCAGTGTTGTTAGATATTATTTCAGGAAAGATTTTAGTATATAACACATATTGTTCTACGTTGCTTTGCTATAGAATTGTAACTGAATGTTGTATTATCTGGTGAACCCGATTATGAAAAATTAGTCTTATTAGATAGTTTTACTGAACTGATTTTGATGAGATTTGCATTTTTTAATTTTCAGGGATGATTTTAATATGCTACATATTGTTATTCCGTTCTTTTTTATATTGAATTATAAATAATCAACTAAAAGATTTGCTTCATAACAGTCCAAATTTTGTCTGTGACATTAGAAGATATAAAACCGTAATGGCGTTCATATTGTTTTCAGCAACGCGGATGATCATTAGAGATAAATGTATTTATTGCTATAAAACACAAGATCAAATACACCGATATATTTCGTTTGATTAAAGTTTCGCTTGGAGAAACCGACCAGCGTAGCGGGCGAAGGCTTCTATTACTATATATGTAAAGCGTAAATTCCTATTTCGTTCCGATTGATTATAACTCAGATTCTACTGAACATGAATGCAGAACCTACACTATTAGATAGTAAATTTGGTTCATAAATAGTTTAATCTAAAAACCATCGTTCCAAGTTGCTTAGTAATAGTTACGAGAGTTCTAGAATTAGGTGAACTCGATTAGGAAAGATTTCAAGTTTTACTGAATGGATTTTAATGACAGTTGCACAGTTAGTTAGATGACATTTCATGGATTTTTTCAATATTTATCATATCTTTCAAAAGTTACGAAGTTATGCGGAAAAAGTTCTCTGTGGTATAGTAAAGAAAATTGGAGGATAATACGCTACACACAAA
Source organism: Maratus speciosus (assembly GCA_963932465.1). NCBI lineage: Eukaryota > Metazoa > Arthropoda > Arachnida > Araneae > Salticidae > Maratus > Maratus speciosus. Next base: position 369,748,491 of record OZ010799.1, on the reverse strand, counting down.
GGATGTATACTAGAATGTTATAGTTATGGAAGTTGTGCAGAGTTTCTTTAAAAATCCAGAAATGATGCGACGTATACCTACCCCTACATCCCTGAGATAATCAGGTTAACGTGATTATGATAGCTATATTTAACTATCTCAATGTACATAAAATGCAAAGAGAAATATCATTCCGGCCGCTTTTAAATTTACTTCTACTGAATTGATTTTGATGGGGCTTACATTGTTAGTTAGATAATTTACAGAAAAGATGTTAGTATAAAATATAATGTTCTACGTTGCTTAATTAAATAATTATGGGTAAAGATCTAAATCAGATGAACCCAATTTCGAAAGATTGGCTTTTTTTAAGGTTCCGCTGAATGAATTTTCACGGGATTTAAACTGTTAATTAGATTATTTTTATGAAATGTTTCGGTACATTTTCCAGTTTAAAAGATCCTGCTAAGTGGATTTCGGTGGAACTTGCTCGGTTAGTTACTTTTTCAGTGAATGTTTTAGTATAAAGCACATATCATTCGCTTGGTGTTGCTTGGTCGTCAGTTTGCTTGATTATAGAATTAAGACTGAATGTTTTAGAAGCAGGCGAACCAAATTATGAATGATTAGCCTTTTCAGTATGTCCAAGTAACAGATTCTGATGAGATTTGCATTGATAATTTTTCATGAACCCTTTTAGTATATTACATATTGTTCTATCGTTCTTTACCGAATCCTACACTAAATGATCAACGAAAGAAGTTGGCCCTTAAAAGCCTAAATTTTGTATGGCTCAAAAGATATAATAGCGTAATAACATTCATATTGTTTTCACCAATTAGATTGGGCATTCCAGGTAAATGTCCATATTGCTTTAAAATGCAATTATAAAGCAATTTAAAATGCAATTATATTATTATATTATAAATTCAAATTCACAAATATATTTCGTTTTATTCAAGGTTCTTTAGAAAAATTGACCAGCGTAGCGGGCGTTAGGCTGCTAGTAATTTATATAATTTATAAAAAGAAATAATAGTAAATAAACATTTATTAATACATAAACAACAATAGCCGGTTTACCATGTCAACCTTTTATGAAATATGAAAAATATATATATCTGTTTGATTAAAATTTGAGTTGCCATCATTAGAAAAATATGTATAAAATTAGAAAAAAAATTAATATTTCGAAAACTAATTCGAATTTAAAAATTCTAATACCAGTTTATGAGGATCTGCTGATCAATGCTGATTTTTGTTGTTAATTTCATCGCAAAGTATTCCATATTTTAGGAGAAATAGCTTAAAACATAATCAGTTGTTTAATCAGTCGATTCATACTTCCGTTTCATAAATTCGTTTCATTAGTATTTTATATATATAGGGTTGATATATATAAATTAATTACCCTTTTTTATGTTTGCTTAAATTGATTTATATTATATTATAAATAGTTTAACACTAAACATTTAAGGAATTTTATTCAAGTTTTATAAAAATATTTCTCACTAGGTTTTTTATTTAAAATCATTTAACCTGAAACTTAAGTAATTCTTGTGTGATTTATATTTTTTTTATTGTAAGAAAAATTTCTCGTTCGAATCGAGTTATTTACATTTGGCAACGGTCAAATGATTGATTGTTGGTATATTTAGTGCTAAATGAGCACCTTTTTAAGTGATCTCGTAATTATACAAATACGTAGCACCTATAGTCGTCGTCTGGTTCGCTTAGAACAGGAGAAAAAAATACCGAACCGAATCTTTTGAAATTTATTTATTTTTTATCGTTGCAAAATTTTTTCGCGTCATTTCAAATTTTTACGAAAATTGAATCCAAACTTAAAAAGATATTAATAATAGTTTTCTTCATTCTATTAAATCCTATCATATAATCTTCATCATAATTAACCCTTAAATGCCGAGTGTTGCCTTTCGGCAGCATACCCAATTTAGGCTTCTAGAATACTATTAGAATAATATTGGGGTATAATGTCTAATGTTGTAAATAAAATACATTCTGAAAATATTATTTAATAGATTTTCAACATGTAGATGACAATACTTGTGCTGTTTAAGAATAAAGATAGATTTATTTTTTCAATTGTTGCTAAATGTTATTTTGTTTTGTTTGGAATCTTGCGAAATACTCTATTTTGTTCTGCAGTGAGCAGATAAAATTTATTTCTTATCATAGTTCTTAATTTTTTTGGGTGTTTAATATTATAGAAATTTAAAGAGATTTTTTTCAATTAAACACCAGTGTTGCCGATTAGTAACAAACTGGTTCTTAGCCGTAAACCATACTTGAAACAAAATAGGATTTTTTTAAGTATTTTTCTCATTATTTATTTAAAAAATGAAAGCCGAAAAACATTTTTTAAATTATTTTTTTTAAAATCAGGCATTTAAGGATTATTTCAGTGATATCCTACGATAGGTAATGATTATAGGTTCTCGTGGTGATTAAGTCCTATTTAAGATGAAGTCCTATTATTTCCGTAAAACTGAATTTAATATACATAATTGCAATAAATTTTGCATTCATGCATTTTTGCATAAGTGTGCAACACAACTATTGCACCAAGATGTGAATATTTATAACAACGTTCGTACGGGTCCTTGAATTTCCAGACTAAGAAATTCTTCGGTACCAGTATTTTCTTACAGAAAATATATATCCTTAAATAAGGCAAAATTTCGCGCATTTAAACTAAATTTATTTTTCTATAAAAAATACTGATATTTGGCCATGAAAATAAAGGTACCCGTACGAACTCTGTTATATGTAGGGTTTGTACGCTTCAGGGACCTTTTACCAGAATATTAGTAAAGTAATATTTGCATTATTTAATGAAAAAGAAATCTATCTTTAGATATAGCAACCAGTATTTTACGAAATTTCTGGTAGTAAAATAAGTAAAATCCCCTGAATCCTTTATGCGTACGATACCTGTTATAGTACGAACGCACCCCATTTGCTACGTTTTACGTAAAATTCCCGACTTGTTGAATTCAGTTAGGTTTAATAAAAAGTAAATTAAATTTAGAAAAAGATTAATGTACACTCAGCATAAAAAAATACACCCCATTAACTCATTAAGGGCTAGCGATACCATATAGTCACAAACTCTCAAACCTTTTGCTGTTTCAATACCAGTAATTTAGAAGAGAAACTCTGCGATAAAATAAGGTTAATATTGCTTTTATGAAAAAGTTGTATGAAATGCAATTTCTGCATTTTAAGGAGAAAAATTAATTCCGTCTTTAATGGATTAACCCTTACCGGCGCGGAGTAATTCTGTTTATAAACTGATGAAATGAAATAATGGACTGATACCGCAATTTATAAACGAATTTATTAGAAAATACAAACTTCCTTATTTTCATATACATTATAATAGGAAAATTTTAGTTAAATATTCCTGGTGCAATTTGTCAGTTTTGGAATTAAAATTAGGTGTCCTTTTTTAAGGCCACAGCGCCGGAAAGGGTTAACCCTCTCGCTACGCAACCCGAGATTTCCTCGGGGATTCATTTTTTCCACTACCGACAATTTTTTAATTCAACTCGGTTTTAAATATAAAAAAATCCATATAGACTTTAATAACATGTGCAAGAGATATATACTCCAAAATTGATTTTCTTAAAATAGTGGTGCGAGAGTATAAAAATAGCCTCCAGTGACAGCCCTGATTTAGCCTGATTTAAATGCAATGTGCGCAATTTTGAAACATAATTTGGTAAAAAAAATATTACGCATCGAGAGGGTTAACTTTACTTCTCAAATTGTTGCAGAAGAAAACGGAAACAGTCATTCAATTAATAAATATGTCCTGTTTGAATTCATGTTAAGAAAAAAGCTTAGAGGGACGTCTTTTTAATAATATTGCACAAAGACCCAATAGAAGATGAAGAAACCTTCAGATACAAAATGGGAAGTTGTTTAGTCAAATACAGTAAAACCTCCCTAAAGCGACCACGTTCCGTTCCAATAAAAATGGGTCGCTCCGAGAGATGGTCTCTTAATGGAGGTCATGTTTAAATGTAGATTTTAATTGTTGAAAAAGGTAACAATTAAAGTTACTAACCTTTATTTTTCACATTGGGAAAAATATGAAAATTTAAGTATCAAAACAAAAGTTAATAACATAAGTTAATTACCGCAGAGTTTAAAAAATGAATACATTGACGTTTGCTTTGATTTTACGGTTTTATCTTTTATAATTTTCATTTGCAAGTTATTTCGAAGTCCAGTAAATAGAGGAGCTAGGGGATGTATGGGACAAGGGATGGATGGGACATTCTCAATATTTCAGGCAATAAACATTTATTTTAAATTGCTTCCTAACCCCATATACCTCTACCACAGTGTGCTTCACAACTAAAAGTAGGACCACATTGCTGTTTTCATTTTCCTTCAAAGTTGCATTTCCTGAAATCTCTGCTTAAAAGTAAGTTTTTTTTACATTTGAAGATGTGAAATATCTTATACAATATAAAAAATTAAGCTATGTTGTAGTTATTTATTTTAAGGTTCAATATCAATAATTAAAATGAATGAATAGTAACCATTGTGACAAAATAATTTTTGAGGTAAAATGGCTGAGAAGGGATATTATGCATCATGAAGATAATTGGGACATTTCAAATGGGGATGAATGGGACATTCTCACTCCTCCCTAGAGATGTTGAAAATTTTATTTATTAATTAAATAGTATTATATAGGATGATAAATCAATAATTTACGTCAATTAATAGTGTTAAATAGTATTATATGAGTTGTTATTGCTTAAAATTTCTGAGGGTTACTTATTGTATTGTAATAATTATTAATGGATTATCAAAAAATTGGTACTAAAACTTAATCAAAATAGATAAAATTGATAAAAATAGTATATGTGTATTGATCAAATGGGGGAAATTATATTGAATTTTGAAATGTTGTACAAATAAATCCCCACCCCTAACATATTAGGTCAATCGGAAAGTCGGGTCGTGTTGGGAAAATCAATTCGTACCGGAAAATTCAATCATTTAATTATTAGACATTGATTCCGATATCTAATGTCTAATAATTATCGGGCAGAATTTTCCGGTACGAATTGATTTTCCCAACACGACATGACTTTCCGATCGACACAATAATTTCCGTTCTGCATGTTTCTACGATACATTTTATTAATATTTATTAATAAGTTATGATTGAAAATTATTAGCTATGCTATATTTAAAAGACATTTTGCACTTTCATTTCAAATCTAAAATGCCTCATAAGTGGAAAAAAAGAACAGATTGATAGCCGAAGTCCGCATTAAAAGTTAAAACTGCAATAAAAGAAGTTATTGAAAAAAAAAACATATCGATTCGTGCTGTAAAATCATATATTACAAATATAATTTTCATATAAGGTTATAATTATAAATTTTAATTTGGTAAAATTGAATACAGGGAGGAAAATCTTTGTGTCCCATCCATCCCTATTAGTGTCCCATTCATCCCTGCTGTGGGGATGATTGGGACAGGGAGAAACGTTTTTTTGACTTCATAATATCTTTATGAATAAATCATAATCTAGAATAAATATTGTTCATATATGTTGGCAAATACCTAATGTATGAAATGTGATATATAATATTGATAGCAACTTAAATAAAAAAATATAAAAAAATATTTTTGTGAAAATGTGCCATTCATCCCCCACCTCCCCTAAATGCAATTTTTTTCTGGACGGGGACAATTAATGACGATTCCATTCGTTTATCCATCCCTTTGAGAGTTTCCTGACAGGATAGGGCAGGGTAGTTTTTGGCGGTCATTCTTAATTTTTCATCAGAGTTAAATTCATTGCCTAAAAAGGCACAAAGGGGTTTAAACATTTAAAAGTTACCGGAATAAAAAAAAATTCTAAACTTAGTTTAGAAGTTTGATTAATAATGCGCTCTCCGGAATTATTTTTCTAATAAAACTTTCTTCAAGCGATCAGGAAAACACAAAATTTGTTTAATTTTCTTCAAAGAAATGGGTCGCTCGTGGAGGGAGCTCAACTGGTATGGTCTCTGAATGGCGGTAAAATTAGTATTGAGCCTATGGGAATAAATTTCGTTCCATGAATAAATGGTCGTTCAGGGAGGTGGTCGCTTAATGAAGGTGGTCGCACAGGGAGATTTCACTGTAGTTTAGGAATTTTATGCATGTTTGTAATCTGGAATTTGCAATGATAAATAACTTTTTAATCGTTGCAAAACGAACTGCTATGACTTATTTGTCAAAGTGTCAACCTGTAATTTTCGATTCGCATATTTGAAGCTTTTGAAAATCTATTACTAATGATTGATCTTTTTTTCCTTATTCAGTATATTTAAGGTTGATCTCTAATCAGATACATTTGTAATTTTTATTTTATTTTGTTTGAAAATATTTTTTTTCGAATGTGATTTTAAGGGGACTTTCTACACAAGAGGACAAAAAAAAGCACTTTTTTAGGATTTTTTGTAAGAAAACTGCATGATGGATCTTTTTGAAGTTTTAATAGATTATTGTACATATGTTAAGGTATACACAGGGATTTTTTTATTAGATTTTGTTGCTTCTATCCTAAGTTATAAACCAATATGTTCAACTGCTTTGGAAAATTTCGTCTGGACGGTGGGCAGTTTTCTTACAAAAAATCCTAAAAAAGTGCTTTTTTTTTGTCCTCTTGTGTAGAAGGTCCCCTTAAAATCACCTTCGAAAAAAAAATATTTTCAAACAAAATAAAATAAAAATTACAAATGTGTCTGATTAGAGAGCAACCTTAAATATACTGCATAAGGAAAAAAAGATCAATCGTTTGACGGTGGGCCTTGTAGAATTATCTGAAACACAAAAATAATTTTTTTTCGTAAACTTCGTGGGCATAGGTTCTAGTTAAATTAAAGGAACCCATAAAATTATTTTAAAAAGTTATGTAATGGCTGATTTAAAAAAAAATTGTTAAAAAAAATCGCTCTTATTTGTTAATAATTTTTTTTGTTAATAATTTTAGTAAAAGCTTTAATCCATATCGAAGACAATTAAATAAGCTTTAATAAAAAAAAAATCAAGATGATCCATTGAGTAGTTTTTATTTTTAATCTTGTTCACCGTATCAAAAAATGTGGTTGAACATATTTGTTTATAACTTAGAGTAGAAACAACAAGATCTAAAAAAAAAATTCTTGTTTATACCTTAAGATATGTACAATAAACTGTTAAAATTTCAAAAAGACCCATCATGCAGTTTTCTTAGAAATAAATTCATAAAAAAGGCTTTTTTTTTTTTTTTTTTTTTTTTTTCTTTTTCCTTTGTCTCCTAATGTAGAAGGTCCCCTTAATTTTGAAATTGGAAATAGAAACTGACCTCATAGAAAAATCTGCAAACAAAAGCGAAAAAATGAAAAAGTTTCCGGTTAGAAATAGACATCAGATATCTAGAAATATCAGATAAAAATATTGAGATTAAAACAAAAAATTTGTAAAGAATTCTTTAAATGGTTTAACGAGTTGCTTGCGAGTGTCGTCGCGTGCTAATTAGGATTTAAAAATACCCAAACAGTGACCTCTCACTTGTACCCGATTTACGGTAGATCTTTTTCAGTGCCACTTTTTCTGAAAAGTAATATTCCACTTACAAATTCTGCAAGTAAATAAGTGGAAAATTACTATTCAAAATTAGTGCTAGCAGAAAATAATAACCGTACAACATGTATAAATTGAGAGGTCAAAGCGTAAGTTGTGAGTGACTTATAACTCGCACCCGCAAATTATAAAAAGGCAATTTTATTTATATGAAACACTGTTTTTAAGGGGACCAGGTAAGCGAAATTTGGAAAAAAAATCGATTTTTACTTTTTTTTTATATATTATTAAATAGTTTAAACTTTTATCTTTCCAACGACGTGTCACACATGTTTATTTATTAAAAAAAAAGGAAGTGCTGGAATTATTCATTTTTTCTAAGAGTACTTCACAGTTTAATAGCTATTTAAATCTTTAACTGACTTTTCTCAAAAACTTGGATTTTTCATGAAAGTGTTTCTTTTTTTCAACATCTATTAAACTTATTAACTCAGATTTTTTTAATACTTATATTATGTTTTATTGTATAGTTTGACACAGGAATTTAATGATTTGTTGAGAATTATTTATTTTAGGATGTGAAATCTTACTAAAAATGCTAATTTAAAAATGACTTTAATTAAATAATTAATAATTAATTTTCAGTTTCACTTAGAAATAAAATGGCCCGTTAAAATACGTAAAACATGTTATTGTAACTACTCTAAAAAATCCAGACTTCTGTCTTTCACCATTTCTGAGAAAAAGGTGTATAAAGTTGGTGAATTTAACATGGCGGAGATAGGGCATTCCCGGCCCCAGGGGTCTTGTACCTTTTAAACGCGTCGAAAATTAACGAAAAACTTCAAAGTTTGAATTAGTCTATATTCAAAGCCTTTTTATGTATAAACATGAAATTTTGGATATTAATTAAACAGATTGTGCTTTGTAATATGCTATCATTAGAAATTTATTAACCCTTTACAGAATTTGTGTATTGTTGAAATCAAAATAGCTCTTTTTCTTACCCAATAAGTCATTGTGCGCATGATATCTTGAGAAAGTATGTATGGATTGGCATAAAATTCGGTAAAGATACTAAACATATATGTGTGTTTAAAATGATCTTCTCTTAGGCTAAAATTACTTCATTAACTATATAAAAAAAATATTTTTGTCAAAAAAGAAATAAAAATTTTGTATTTTTAATGAATAAAAATAGTCATAACTAAAAATATTACCATTGCAAATACTTAAAAGTAGATCATTTTAAACACACATATTTGTTTATTATATTTATCAAATTTCATGACAATCCATACATACCTTCTCAAGATATCATGCGCTCAATGACTTATGGGGTAAAAAAGAGCTATTTTGATTTCAACAATATACAAATTCTGTAAAGGGATAATAAATTTCTGTTGGTAGTATATTACAAAGCACAATCTGTTTAATCAATATCCAAAATTTCATGTTTATACATAAAAAGGTTTTGAAGATAGACTAATTCAAACTTTGAAGTTTTTTGTTAATTTTCGACGCGTTTAAAAGGTACAAGACCCCAAGGGAACAAGGGAACCTTCAAACTCATTTTTATTTATTTATTTATTTATTTTGAATTGCAATATGAATGCTACATGAATTATAGCATATATTTATCACAAAAGAAATGAAAAATAAATTGGTTTTGGAGAAAAATACGGAATTTTCCTGAATATTTTAAACGTTATCGAGAACTTTCAAAATGTTCCACCCCACTCCATATCAATAAAAATCCCCAATATTTTACGTACCAGTTTGACAAATGCAGCAAAAAGATGCCGTCATTCAAGAAAATCGACACAACAAAAACGGCTATCTAATGATTCATAGATACTTAAATATTGTTTATAATAGCTCCATTATTTTAACAGAAATCATTCGTTTATATTTTTTTCAAAATAGCACGTATTTTAATTACATTTTCTTTCGGTTGTTACAAGAAAATGGCAACAAAAATATATAATTACTATTTTAGGACTATTTTTACTTTACTTTCTATAGAAATGGAGTACTTCCGTTGCCAATATTAACTAAATGGCTCTAAAAACTACAAAAAAAATTAATATTTCAAAAATAAATGGAGATACAGTTTTCAAACAAAATACACTTAAAAGAACTTTTTTTTCCCAATACGACGGTATCAAAATCGAAAATGTGCGATGCTTAGGAGTTAAAACATTGCTATCGAGTATTTAATCGTACTGCTTTGTTTTACGGCTGGCTTCTGTAAGTTAACATTATTTTTTGGAAGACAAAAAATAAGCTGGGAGAAAGAAATAGCATACCGTACCGAGGGCTAATAAGTTAAATAATTTTAAATAAAAATTCTGGGTAAAACACTTTTATAACACCTGAGTAAAATTTCCGGTGGTTCTAGTGTTAATACAATCGATAGTGCTATATTAAGATAAAAACTGTTCCTTTAATTTAAAAAAAATATGATTTAAAAATTTGAGCTCTAAACCATTTAAGTACAAAGCTAATGTAGCTGTATGAATGTCACTAGAGTGCCTTTATATGACAGTGGCTACATAAAAATTTGTTTGGTCATTATGATTTTGGTTAGAAACGAGTCTGAATAGAGACTGCCATTATTGATATGCCGATTTGATAGAGACTGCCATTATTACCAAGCTAACGTTTGCTGACTTGTCTCACTCGTCTAATCGAACTCGTCTAGCCCATTACCTCCAAGCTCTAGAAGGTAGTTTGTCATAGTTTGGAAAAACATTCAGTCTGATGATTCAAACCTATGTATATGTTAGTCTCCACCCTATTGTCACAACAGCAACAGTGGATTAATCATGAATTCTGTATGAAAACACTAAGCATGACTGTGAAATCGATAGCATTTAACATGTGTGTTTATACATACTTGTTGTATACTCTGAATTACGAAATATTTGAAGATGATAAAGGTAGTATGTGACAAAAAAATTGAGTTAATCATACAATTGCAGATAATTCAATGGTAATCTACCATCTGTAAAATTACTATTTAAAAAAAAAAACTAATACTCACAGATATTTTAATTGATAAAGAATTCATTTGACAATAAACTAAAATAGATATTTGGAGCTTTACAGCTCATTTTCTCAAAATAATGATCTGTGTCACCTACCACCTTTATCACATGAACTCTTCATTTAATAAATTATTGTCTTTTAAAAGTTATATTTCTAATAAAAAATTTCTTTTCGAATATTTTCACGTTCTTTTCGATTTTAAAAACATATATATTCGATTTAATAGGCTAGTATCTTCCATCTTATGTTTAGATAAAAAGCCTTTTATCGAAACGGTGATTTAAAGTACACTTTCTTATCAACAACGAATCATATACATTTTTTTTATTATTCTCAAAATATATAGTACACAAATTTAATTTTACCTTGCACTGTTAACTTAACATATTTACATCATTAGCGTATATATGCGTCCATTTTATGAATTTCTTTTTTGTTCAGAATTTTCATAATCCATAACGGGTATCCCAAAAGAAGAATTTATACTTTATGTAGCTGCGAAATGTATGCTATTAAATAAAGCCAAAATAACTATTCAGAATTTCTCGTGTGAATTTGGAATTTCGGAATAATAAACAAATTGCGTAACTGCACGCTAATGAAGAAAATGTGTTAATGTATAATATAATAAATATAAGGAGTTTTTTTATTATTATTATTTTTATTTTTCCAGTAGTAGTACATCAGTGCCAAACGTGCAAGATCAACCACATTCAGACCGCCTATGAAAATTACGGCGAACTGATATCTCTTTCTTGAACACATACAATGACTGGAAGTATATAGTGTGGAAAAGAACAAGCGAAACCGCATCCAAAAAATTACAATTTCACCAAAAGGCGTATGATCGATTCTAACGCTACAAATGAATAGACATCCAGTGCGTTTTCAGATATTGAAGGCGCAATTAAAAATACGGAAACTTATTTTTGTAAGATGAGTCTTGAAAATACAGAATTATAAAGATTTATGTTGCCATAAGTGATGCATTATTAATCAACGAAAATTTAGGCATCTATTAGGTCATTACGCATGTAATGTCCGATTTGAAAGCAGTTTTTTTATTTTCTAAATTCTGAGTTCACACCAGAAAATTTTGAATAGTAATTTTCTTTTCTTTTATTTGTGGAATTCCTATCAAATTAAAACATGAATACATAAAATAATTCTCAGTTTTTATAACTGAAATAGGTGCTAAAAAACAATTAAAAGGTTTTAAACATTAAAACCAATATTCAAATCTGAAAACTTCTCGAGCGCTTTCGTCCAAGCCCTGGTCATCATCAATGGGGTGAAAATGAGAGAAAGACCTGCAGAATGCATTTTTGGATTGGAGTGATCAATGTTGCTGTATGTGCTCATCCGACTTCCTCCCCCTCCCCCTCTTTTTCCAGTTTTGGAATCGCCCTGCGTTATTTAAACCGCTGTGCATTCTGCAGGTCTTCTTCTCATTTTTCACCCCATTGATGATCACCAGGGCTTGGTCGAAAGCGCTCGGGAAGTTTTAACATCTGAATATTGGTTTTAAGGTTTAAAACCTTTTAATTGTTTTTTAGCACCTATTTTAGTAATAAAAACTGGGAATCATTTTATGCATTCATGTTTTAATTTAAAGTAATAAGGTGAATTTGTCGTTCTCTTGCATATAGTTTCTATATACCTATCAAATTATAAACTAAAAATAACTATTAAAACTGTCATGTGGGAATTCGGAATATCTAAATTTAAAAAAGCCTCTTTTAAATCATTGACCCAATATTTTAAATTCGTTTCGCACTACATATATCTAGATCTCGACGCTGTAACTAACGCTTAGTGTTTACACTTTCAAGCAATAAATTCGGGTGCAACGCTCCTAAGAAAATGTATTTTTTTGGAAACATTTTATAGCAATACTGGTATACGCAATTTCCACACTATATACTTCTTATCACTGTAGTATAAATGGAGTTATGAATAAGGAGGAGGTGACATATAGTGTACAGTCTACGAGTTGCGAGTGAAGTAACTGAGGAGCTTGTCACAAGATGTCGGCTGATTTTTTTAAATCGTATCTTCAGTTTCTGATTATCACTGTGGCAAATATCCCACCACTAAAATTGAATAGAAAATTTACTCTTATTTAAGCGTTTTATTCATGGAATTTTTTTTCTCACAAATCTTTCCAAAATTTCTATTTGTTCTGACTGGTGTCAGTTTGCCTTCTAAAACTATCCTTTTGTTTCCCTGGTTGTCACAATATGGCGGAAACGCAGGGCGTGACTACCGCCAAAGTAAGCTGCCACCAGTAAAAATGAAAATCTGCTTCTACCATTATTTATGACTGAAATTTTGCAATTATAAGACGCTTAAATACGCAGAAAATTTCTATATAAATTTACTGATGGAAGTTCCCACCGGTGGTAAACAACACCTGCGATCGTGGTCACAGTTGAAGCTTCACTATTTTAGGGATATGTCAGTTCCTCTTTTTTCATAGTTTCATGGAAGAACGGTCTCTCCATAAACCAGTGTTGCCAGATTGAGGACATTTTTGTCCCCAGAATGTTGATTGTCGCCGCTTTTTTGGAAAAGAATTATTCGGCCTATTTAGATATAGTTTTAAAATTCTGAAAAATAAGGCAAATTATACTAATTTTAAAAAGTGGTGACAGTCAAATAATCTGAATTAAAAAAAGTCCCCAATCTAGCAGCACTGCCATTAGCCTCCTGTAAAATTTCAAAGGCTTTCGTTATGATTTCTTTAACCCTTTGAAGGGCGGTGAGATATAATATACCCCAGATAATTTTAATTCCGAAAAGCTACAATGACACCGGAATTCTGCTTTTATAATTATACGTGAGGAAAATCTTTTATTTGTTTTCAAATAAATTTCTCTTAAAATACCGGTGTGAATCAATGATTTCAACATTTAATTAACATAAGTACTGTGCCCCTGAAAGGGATAAGCGAAAACAATATTTTATATTGCGTATTGCAGGAATGGAGTTATTAATAAAGAGGGGGAGACATATAGTGTATTGTCTAGCAGTTGCGAATGAAGTAACTGAGGAGGTTGTCACAAGATGGCGGCTATTTTTTTTTAAATAGGATCAACAGTTCTGATGACCGCCGGTGAAAACTTCCACCAATATACTTGAATAGAAATTTTGCTTTATTTAAGCGCCTTATTCGTGAGAAGTTTCACTCATAAATATGGTAAAAAAAAATTCTATTTCTTTTTACTGGTGTCAGTTTGCCCGGGTATTATATTTTTTAGTAACACTGACTGGAGGTTGTCTTCGTTGTTACAATATGGTGGAACTACTACTGCAGAAGTAAACTTCCACCAGTAAAAATGAATATAATTTTTGCCATCATTTTTTATTGAAATTATCAGTTTATAAGGCGTTTAAATAAAGAAAAAATTTCTAATTAAATTTACTGGTGTAAGTTTGCCCTGGGTAATGAACACCTGAAAAAGCGGTTACAGTTGAAGCTTCATTATTTTAAGGATATGTCAGTTCCTTTTCCTTAATAGTTCCATGATTGCAGGTTTTATACGTTGTTCCCGTATATGTCTGAACCTGCACCGCCTCAACTCTCTGAATACTAGGTATATGCACTGAAAAAAGCGGATTTTTTTTCAGTGTGTATACGGTTCCTTGAATTTGTATGCCAGTAATTTCTAACATTTTTCGTCGATTAAATTTTCTGCGATTAAGTGGTCTCAGGACTCTTAAAACGTTAAAATTTTTCGAAATTTTACTTTTATAGATGTTAAACAACAATCTTTCCTGAATATTTTGATATAACTGTTTCCTTGAAATTCCCATTAGAACAGAAGTTATAGCTTTTAGAATTATACCCGCTCAAAAGCTGAAGCTGCGTTTCCGAAACTTTGAAGTCACTTTTCTCCAAATGACATTTTTGGGCATAACGCGCAGGATATCTCAAAAATTTCTGAATATTTTTTCATGAAATTTTCAAAACATATGTTTCACGGTAGTTAGTATAAACTGAACCTAAAATTTCCTTTTTATTGTTAAAAAAACCCCTATTTTTTATGTGATTATATTGTTGAAATTTTTTTAATTTTGCATCAGCTAAATACAACTTTGTATTAAAAATATAAAAAAGCTTTAAATACAAATTTATTTAGGTTCAGGGTTATTATTATAATCTGAAGTATAAGTGGACACCAAAAATTTTCATCCTAGTTGCAAAATTTATTTTGTAATCTTGCGCGTAATCTGTTATGCTGATTTTCTGCTCATCAAATGTCTGACAGTTTGGAGCCCCCGTGTAAATGCTAATTCTTCGTCTTGGAATTTTTTAATATTTCAAATGAGAGAACATACTTATACCTTTCTTCCCAATTAAAATTCTGTCTTAAAATCAAATGCATTTTAAGATAATAAATGTTGAAATAGTCTTTTTTTTTTTCAATTTTAAGAGTCGTGAGACCCCTTAAATAAGGTGGAAAATACTTTAATAAAATATTGGTATTATAATTTAAGACACCATACAAAGGTTTAAAAATATCCACTACGATTAGTAGCCTTTTGTTTGGTTGTTTATTATCAAAGGGCTACCGCTGACGCACTAAAGCAAGACGTAATAAATAAAACAAATACCATAAATTCATTACACATTCTCATAGCGGCCAAGCTTAACGCTGTTTTCCAGCCACATTTTTTTTTAATTTGCTTTAACACTTTCATCGCGAGGGACGAGATCACTCGTCTTCCAGGAATATTAGCTATCAATCAAGGAAAATCAATTCGCACCGGAAAACTCTGTCATTTAATTATTAGACATTGATTCCGATATCTAATGTCTAATAATTACCGGGCAGAATTTTCCGGTGCGAATTGATTTTCCCAAACGGACACGACATTTTATTATTTTTTTATGTTTGTAAGGACAAACAAATCATTAGAGTGAGAAATGATATCGATTATTATTTTTCAAAGTAAAATAAACACGTTTTAAATGAATTTGTGTTTTGTTTCAATTTTAGCGCTGCGAAGAGCGGCTCAGGCTCTTAGTGCAAAGGGTGGGACAAAGGCGTGCCATTGCCGCGATGAAAGTGTTTATTAATCCCTTAACCTACAATAACGGGCATAGCCCGCGTACGATGATCGAGCCAAATGTAAATTCTTCTTACCACTAAAATTTCACAGTAAATATAGTTTAATTTAATCATCGAAATTCCATGATTAAAGAAGGCGAAAATCTCTATTAAATTTTAGTGGTAGCTATGGATTTGCCAAACCGTGGAGCTATTAAAAGTAAATCGTAGGTTAAGGGGTTAATAATAAATTTTCACCGATTAAATAAGAAAACTTTTTTTGTACAAAAATAATGTAAGAAAAAAGCAACTATACATTTATATAAAATTACAACACAAAATTAAATTTATGTAGAATAATTTATCCGAATGTTGATCAACTCTCACATTTTGGAATAGTAATATGTGATGGAAAATACAGTAAAATGTTGTAAAACATGGAACTTAAGTAACATTTTAATTTGAAAATTTCATCGTGGAAGTTTTATATGTGTGTTAAAAATTATTTCTTTGAAACTTTTTCAGCTTGAGTTTTCATGAAAATATCACACATTCGAGTTTACCAGGAATGCATTTTCTACTCACAAAGCACAAATTGATGATATTGATCGTATATGATATTTGAAGACAATTTTGAACAGTATATAAATAAAATAAATTAATGTATATGTTACATTATTAGATCTAATTCCGCGATTTCCTTTTCTTATTCTAAATTACTGCTTTATATTCACTAAATCATTATCCTTAAATAATCTCTATCGTTAACTCTGTTAAATTCCCTTTAATTTAATAATGTCTCACTTGTCTAAATCTCTTAAATATTACGCTTTTAGTATTCTTAAATTAAATGTTCCATTTCCGCGCTTTTTTCTTTCGAGAATATTCTTTTAGCTTCCGTTTTACTTTCCCGCGCATTTCTGAGGTTATCCTTTTTCCCTTCAAATTCATCCTCTTGCTCTGTCCGCACTCTTTATATGACGAGAAATTCTTAATTATTCATTGGTTGAGAGCGCGATCTACGTCATATTTGTATCTTTACATTGGAGGAACAAAAAGTCGATACTCGCTGTGTTTCAGCAGAATTTGTCGTATTTCTACTTTGATAACTTCCCCTGGTCGCCGTCTGATATTTTCTATTATCTATAATTGCTTACTCATGATTAAATACTACGTAGCGATGACTTGATTTAAATTGAATTGGTGGAAACTGCACCGCCGAAAGCTCTTTAACCCCTTGGGGACGAGCGACACGTATACGTGCGGCATGAAGCGCTCAGAATAGCTGTTTTTCCTCACCAGTAAAATTTTACTCTAAAATTTGCCTTATTTAATCATCGCATATTCTCGATTCAAGAAGACACAAATTTCTGTTTTTAAAAAGCGGTGACAAAAGATTAAAAATTTCGTAAAAGGCTCCCGTCCCGAAGGGGTTAAATAAAACCCTGAGTTAAATTACGCATTGTCTCAATTATTCCGGAGAAACCTACACTGGATAAATGTGTTACCTGGCCTACCACTCGATGACTGCAACTACCTTCCAACTATGTTGATTTACTACGAAACATTCTATTTCAGCTTAATCTAATGTACGGCTTCCAGATTGATTATTCATCTACTATGACATCGAAGCTAACCACACTTTCGAAGGACCATATAACGTAATATCGTTATATATATATATATATATATATATATATATATTGTAAAGCTCGGAAATCCTGTGTGTTTTTATATTAGAAATGTAATAAGCTGTACTCGTATTAAAATTTGTTTGTTTGAATTCTTTCCGCGCAATGTTTTCGTAAACATATCATTTATTTGAGTTTTTCAAGATATTGCCTCTCATTTTACATTACAAAAACATTATTTTTGTTTTAAGCTTGTGGCATTTACCATTTTGGATTGGTCATAAGCTATGAGCGAAGAAATAAAAGAAAGAACCCCAAACACTTAACTAAGACGATTTTTCTTATCACAATTTTAAAATAAATTTTCTTTAATTTTATGAACAATTAAAACGTAATATTTCCTAATTTATAAGTTTGTTTTCTGTAGGAGTTCTTTACAGACTGAACTTTCATCAATTCAACTTGAAAGTGAAAAGAAGTAAGTGAAATCAAAATTTTACATTATTTAATTAAAATCTGGATTTTAATCTGGATTTTAATTTCACACCAGAGTGCTTTATATCCTGACATACATTTTATGATTTTATTCTTTCAATTGATTTATTGTTTTCCACACACACACATAAACATGCAATTATATTTTATGAATAGCAGGTAAATGCTTAAAGTCATGAAAATGCAGTGTAGAGACATCTGTTGTTGTTTTTTATATTGTTTTTTTTGTGTGTGGAGGGGGGAGGGGTTGTATTCTATTTGCTACAGTATTTGCATAAACTCTCAATTATATTACTCGTTAATCATGATGAAAAGAAATTAATGATAACGTGAATTAATCTGAATATTTTATGTATAACAAGACTTCAACTTTTAAAAGAAGTATTTATTTTGCATATAAGAAGCTTGGAGTCATTAGACAGAAACACGGGACTCTTCGTTTTTATTATACACTAGACAGCGTTCGCCCGTCTATACAGCCACTTCGCCTCGCGTTACCCTCACCCCAAGTACATTTTAACGCAAACAGAAGATAAATAAATAAAATGCTTCATATTAATTATCGAAAATAGCTAATAAAACTAACAAAAAGCATTAGTCCAGGCAATAGGGAACTTTGCCTAGCAAAATTAATGGTAAATCTGGAAATTGGCTTACTTTATGTTTTTGGGTCGCTGAATCCGAATTTGTAACTTCCCACCAAAATTTCCCCAGGCAAACCCCCCAAATTTTAATAAAAAGTCCCCTCAAAAAAGGTTTTTATTAAAAATATCAATTTTTTATTGTTTTAGGGAAAAAGTATCTAGAAATTCAGAAAGTAGACAAAATTTGCTACAAATTAGATATATGACATTATTACTTAGGATGAACGGGAAGGGGGAATCTGCCTCGGAATATGCGCGCGGTGCTGCGTGGACTAAACTGCGCAATTTCACTTAACCACTCACACGTTTACATTCGCCCTCCCATCTCTCCTCCGAACTTTCCTTATAAGGTTTACTTTAAGTTTTTATGGTCGCTGAATCCGAATTTTAAACTTGCCCACCAAATCCGATCCCCCCCCCCCCGAAATAGTTGTTATTAACTTAAATTTCTTATTGTTTTAGGGGAAAAGTATTACGAAATTCAGAAACTAGACAAAATTTGCAAAAAATAGGATATATGACATTATGACGTAGGATAAACGGGGGGCTGTCTCGGAACATTCCCCGCGCGTTTTTATCAAAAACCAAATTTTTTCAAAAAATCAATTTTTTGGGGGGTTGCCGGGTGAAATTTTGGTGGGAAGTTACAAATTCGGATTCAGCGACACAAAAAAACATAAAGTGAGTAGAAATCCAAAACTAGTATTAATTTTTCCAGGTAAAATTCCCTATTGCCTGGACTTCATAACTTAGTGCGCGTAGAGGCGCAGTGCATGTTCAGAGGCAGCCCTACACCTCCCGTTCATCCTACGTCATAATGTCATATATCCTATTTCTTGCAAATTTTATCTAATTTCCGAATTTCATAATACTTTTCCCCTAAAATAATCAGAAATTTAAGTTAAAAACAACTATTTGGGGGGGGGGGGGTCGGGGAGGAATTTTGGGGGATGTTAAAAATTCGGATTCAGCGACCCAAAAAACTTAAATTAAACCTTATAGAGAAAGTTCGGAGGGGAGACGGGAGGGCGAATGTAAACGTGTGAGTGGTTAAGTGGAATTGCGTGGAAGTGGTTCACGCGTTAAGTGGAAGTGGTTCATGCAGCACCGCGCGCATGTTCTGCGGCAGATCCCCCTTTCCCTTCATCCTAAGTCATAATGTCATCTATCTAATTTGTTGCAAATTTTGTCTACTTTCTGAATTTCTAGATATTTTTCCCCTAAAACAATAAAAAAATTGATTTTTTTAATAAAAACCTTTTTTTTTGGGGGGGGGGGGGCATTTTTCCAAAATTTGGGCTGGTTGCCGGGGGAAATTTCGGTGGGAAGTTAAAAATTCGGATTGAGCGACCCAAAAAACATATAGTAAGGCTCTTTCCAGAACTACCATGAATTTTGCTAGGTAGAGCCCCTACACGGTCTGTATTGCCTGGACTACATGTAAATACAGATTTTATGACATGAGTAAAACAAACTTCATTCATAATCTCCAAGAAAAATTTTCGGAGAGGAGACCCTAAATTTTCTCTACTAAATAAAATAACAAAAAGATGTGGTGTACTACCTGCAGGCTAAAATAAAGTAATTCAAAATGTAGTTATGTAGAAATTGCATTGGCACCTTAACACTAGAAAGACCGAGAATTTTACTCAAATTTTAGAAAAATATTTCACACCAGAATTTTTATTTTAAATTATTAACTTATCCATTTAACTAGTTTTTTTCTTTGAATCATTTAAACTAGTTTTGTAAAAAAAAATTCTGGCTCGAACCGAGATAAATTCATTTGGTAGCAGTCAAAATGACTGCTTGCGGGCTTTGTAGTGTTAATTCTTGGGCCCGTGAGTTTTACGAGCAGTGTAGGGTACTTTTGTTTGTTCAGATTGCTTGATTCCCATCAGTTTATTAACACTAGAACGCCCGGGAGGAGTCTATCTGACTCCGTCTATATCATTATATGTGAACTGGAACCAGAAATTCTTTCATAAAATAAGTTAAATTTAAACACGCAGGTTTACGTTAAATATATCAGTCAAATAATTTTAAATAAAAATTCTGGTGTCAATTATTTTTATGAAACTTGAGTAAAATTTCCGGGCATTCTAGTGTTAAAACAGTGTAATTGGCTTTATTCTCGCATCATTTTATCTGCCATTAAATAAAACGAATATTATTACTTCAAAAAAGTGGTGGCATGCTTCTTTTTTTCTGACTCCTAATGAATTCTGATGTTCTAATCAAAAGCACTCTGGTGTTACAAAAATTTAAAATAAAAGAATATTTTATATTTAGTTCATGTTTTTAATCATTTATTATTATTCTGAATTTATTTTTTTTTATTTAATTTAGCATTTATATAATTATATTTAATTTATTTTATTCGTTTTTTATACAAATTTAAAAATTTCAATAACGGTTTTGAATAAGTAATTTTCGAATTTCTATTTCTTATAATAAATAGGTTGAGATGATGCTTGACATACTATCGAACTATATAAACATATACATAACATACATACTATATAGACTATATAAAAACTAACTATATAAACATATACATAACATACAATTATAAATCCTTTTACGTGAAAAACAAATCGGTTCAACAGCTGCAATATTGAATATTTTTACCTATTCACTTTATAAAAGAATTTTTTTTTGAAGTGAAATTACAATTCCAAAACTTTTATTTGTTTTTGATGAAGTTTCAAAATTTCTGTTTATAAACTGATATGAAAGGAGAAAATCAATGAATACAAATAATGAAAATGGAATGCAAGTAGTATAAGGCTGCTTGAGTGAGTGTTCTCTATTTATTCTAAAAAATAACTTTAGTGAGTTTTCTCCATTTTTCCCAAAAAATAATTCATGAATTGAAATGTACAGTCGTAGAAAAAAAAGTAAACACCCCACACTAACTCCTCAACAAATTATCGTAGAAGAAAGTTACTGGTACCGAGCGATTGGAAATAAAGTCTACGTTTAAAGGATATAAATAAAATTTGCTTTGGAGGCCCTCTACATATTAAAACGAAACCAAACTTCAGCGGCAATACCCAATTTTAACAAGGTATTTCAAATCTTCGGTTCAAACTATGCCTAGACACCAAATTTCAAGCCATTTGAATGATAAGTTTTTGAATTTTAGACATTCAAAATTTAGTGCTTCTAATGTTAAAATACCTTTCATATTTTTATTTATATCTCCTAAATTATACTCCTAATGTGCTATTTGTTTTGTGTAGCAATAATACTAACATTGTTAATACTACCCTATACAAACATGAATACGTTGAATTAGCAATTTTTATAATTTTATGATAAGAATTATGAATTATTAAATTAATATTCGAAAAACTTGTGAATCGCAACCTACAATTTTTTTGATAGATTTAGATTTATGAAGTCCTGCTTTATGGAAATCCAAAATTTCGCCTTTTTCCTCCAAGTAGTTTTCAAATTATGCTTTTAAAAAAAACGGCAAAATGATGGTTTAAGGGACCGTCTATGATAGAAGTAACTAGATATTTTGAAATTGCTCCTGTAAATCTTCTAATCTAGCATTCTTCAATGACTGCTTAAGTGACGCTTAAGAGGCCTTGATCAAGAAGGAGGGTATCTCGGTCAACAATCCAGTACCGAACTTCATTTTTGATACAGCCCCTAAAATACACTCGTTTTAAAATAGTTAATTTCTTGGCAACTTATCGTGCGAATTGCATAAAAATTTGTTTTTAGGCTAATTGAAGGGTGTAGAGTTCCTTTATACTGTCAGAATTGCGTAGTGCTATTGAAAAAAAACAACAAAGTTATGGTTCGTTTTAATATGTAGATGGCTCCCTAAGCAAATTTTATATACATCATTTAAAAGTAGACTTTATTACCAAACGTGTGGTACGAGTAACTTTCTTCTACGATAATTTTTTGCAGAGTTAGTAAGGAGTGTTTACTTTTTTTTCCACGACTGTACTTCTCAGTTTATTATATTCGTTAACCTTCATTAGCAGTTTCTGTTGCTAAATTGTTGAAACAAATGACTGCCACCAGAATCTACAAAAAAATTGATTTGAAAAACTAAAAAGAAACTTTCTTTGCCTCATTCTGCATGATAAGAGCAATATATATATATTTTTTTTAGTTCTCGGGCGATTCCCGCAATTGCGAATTAAATTTAAATGTGAAGTATAATCCCACCGCCTCACAGTGGAACGTTTTGGTGATCTAAGTGGACAAAATCCATTTTTTCGATTATCTCGTAATTTGACAAAACCGCATGTACTGGTAGCTGAATGTCTGTATTTTCGAGATCCGGACTAGTTTTGG
The DNA here is from genome assembly GCA_963932465.1 of Maratus speciosus. Lineage (NCBI taxonomy): Eukaryota > Metazoa > Arthropoda > Arachnida > Araneae > Salticidae > Maratus > Maratus speciosus. Next base: position 369,725,712 of record OZ010799.1, on the reverse strand, counting down.
CGAAAAAATCAGAGGTGTCGATTAATTGTGACCGTAATGTATCCATTTGTGCAGTTGGTTTGAGGGAGTTTCAAAAGTTGCACTAGCTTCCTCTAAGTTTTAAAGTAAGTCGTGACTATTCTGTTTTATTTGAAAGCACGAGTTTGCGAATATAAAGTCACAGCTTTTTCAAGTTCAGATTTAACCCAATTTTATTTTAAAATAAGCGATATTAAACCCTCTTTACCGCTTTTTTCAAAGGTTGAAATTCTGGATGATCCTTCACATTGTTTACAAATTTCATCTTGATTTTTAACAAATTATCGAGCATTATTGAGCATTATTCAGCAATAAGCATGTTTTTTAAATCAAAGTGCCATCCCTAAAGTATTGAAAAATTAAACTAACTCTTGCAGATAACTGCAGATCAGTAAGTTTTTAGCACCATATTAACTTCCTGCATGTATGTTTAGTTCAAATCTTGCAAGTCAAATTTAAATCAATTTTGATTATCCTATTGAGCGAAAACAATGAATACATTTGTAATTTGAATGGCAATACAATATTATTATGATTTAAAGAATGTAGAAGTTTGTTAAGGATACTGTTTCTACAGGGATTCACAAAAAATCAGATTAAAACTTGCAAGTTAATTTTAAACGAATTTCAATAATCTGATTCGGCTGAAACTTTGTTCGGGATATGTAGTTCTGATGACAGTGCAATATTATTATAATTTATGGAACGTAGCAGCTACGCTTTTTTTACAGGGCCACATAAAAAGTAGTTGAAATCTTGCAAGACAATTTGAAGCCATCTTCAGTTATCTAATTGAGCTAAAACTTTGCCTACGTGTTTTTTTTTTTTTTTTTTTTTTTTTTTTTTTTTTTTTTTTGCAATTCTATTAAATTACAATTTGACGAACGTATAAATTATGCATATTTTACATGGCCAAACAAAAGATCGCGGAAAGATTGTTGATAAAACAGAAATTTTGACAAATTATTTAATTAAATTTGAACAAAATTACTAAAGGTTATTGATATACACAATAGCATTTTCTAAATTGAAAACAAAGTGCATAGCAGTTATATTTCTTTTACAGGGACACATAAAAAATTTGAATATATTACCGTCTATATGTAGAAATGTTATTTCTCAAATTGAATAAAATTTATATAGATTATTTATTCACACAACAGCATTTTTTCAACCGAAAATAATTTAGGTAAAATTTATATGTTTTACAGGGTAACACAAAACATGAAATCTTTTTTAAATATGATTTTATTAAAAAAAATTTTTTTCAAGATGACTACACAAATTTCTAGAGCAAATCTGAGTAAACAAAAATTAAATAAATGAATGTTAAATTACATGTGTGAAATAAATGGTTTTTACTTAATAGTAAAATAAGTACGTTTAACACATTATTTATAATTCATTATATTTTTATTTTGAAACATTATTGTTAAATAAACAAGAAGACATCCTTGAGTTTTCCCGGAGAAAGAGACCGGTCAGGACGTAGGAGGGAAAGGCCAAATGCCTAAACAAAATCGACCCACGAAACGATACGATTTATCCTCGGGCTCATCATTGACTCTACTCTTGTAGGCAGTGATGTTGATATGAACCTGGATATCAACTATGGGACTAAACCAGTCCCGAATGATGCAACTTGCATCTTTTGTGATGGTCAGTTCTGTGAAGACACTCGCAGAGACTTGTGGGTTAAATGTGCTGTGTGCCAAATGTAGGCATACTTAGATTGTGCCGGGCTGAAAGAGCCAGTTATGTTTTCGATTTTCTGAAAATATTTTTTTTCTGTAACAAATAATTTTTTTAACATTTTGTATTGTTTTATCCGCTTTTAAAACATTTTAAAGTAGTTTTGTGACCTTTTTTTGGAAAGTCCATATTTTTATCCCATTTTTTCTAGTGCTTTTTTCAAAACTTTTTGTAAATCTTCGTTTTTGAATTGAAACAATTGATATTAATCATTGTTTTGCATCCTCTCATTTAGTAAACTTGTTATAGTTGTTGATGAAGGTCAAAAATCTAAATAATTTTAAGATGAGAGTAACTTTAAATCAAAAATAAAAGAGAGTGCCCATATTTACACCTTTTCCTCTACTATAAATAGTTTTTACAAATATAAAAGCTGATAATTCTGCAAAGATGCATCAGAGTTGAAAAATTCATTTTGCATCAGATAAATTTGAACATCTTGTTTCATAATTCTCTAAATAAAAAAAAATCGATTTCTTTGTTGAATTTCGTGATTTTGAAAATTCACTGTCCCCTTAAAGCATGCAACAAAGGGTTAAGCGCCATTTTTTACAACCAGTCAAATGTATTCTCAACGAAATGTTCCAGGTAGTTAAGGCAGAAGGAAAAATGATTCTACTATTCGAATGAATAATTCGGGCATTCGCAAAAGCATAACTACCAAGATTTGTTTTTTAAAATTCAATTTCTACCAATTAAATTTCTATTCAATTCTTTTTATCTTTAAAATTTCTGAAGGTAACTGATCGAAAAAGGTTTCGACGGCTGGCAACTATGCTTTGCTTCTTTTCTTTTTGCAAAATTTCAGGTGGCAATTGATTAAAAATATGTACAACTATGTTATTATCTATGTTTTTCCGCATACCAAAGCGATATAAGTAAGCGTCCTATCTTACATGGGAGAGGTAACCGCAAGATTAAAGGCGAGGTCACATCAATCAAGGTCGCACGCCACGTAGCGGACGGGGTTAAACTACAGGAAGATGCCTAACTGTTTTCTTACTTCACACCACTAAAATTGTAAAGTGTTTTTCATCTTGATTAATAGCTGAAATGTTTCTGACAAGGCGAAAAAAACTTCGTGGTGTCAAGTGTATCTGAACGCCCCTCTCGCTACGCCATTATTTTCCAATAAATGTGGTAAACAAAAGGATGTGACGTCACTCTAAAAGCCCGCGTATGCGGATTATCACCCCGCCCACAAGATGGCGCAACTGTGTTAATTTACGCCAGATTCCAGTATTAAGTTTGTACGCTTACTTATATCGCTTTGCCGCATACCCGAATGATTTACTCGAATAGTAAAATCATTCATTCTGCCCATTACTAGTTCCACGTGCGAAACTTTTATCGAATTAACATGTATCTTTAGCGAAGGTGAATACAATTAGACTACATGCTAACGTTGATAATGAGATACTAACTTTCATTACGTAAGATAACAATTTACTTTTTGTTTTACTTCACTTAATAGAATTAACATTACCTTTTATACTATACCCTTTTATTTTTCCCGCCCATGTATAAAGCTTAATATTTCTTTATTTATAAGTTTGTTTTCCTGCAGGAGTCCTAAACAAAGTAGTGAAGCAAGGGCTCAAAATGAAAATGCAAAAAAGTAAGTAAAATCTACATTTCACATTATTCAAATTAAAATCTAGTTTTTTATCTAGATTTTAATTACTCACCAGAGTGCTTTATATCTGAGATGCAGTTTATGTTTTTACCCTTACCATTATTTTTATTTTTATCACATACATACATAAAAAATTATTTTATATTACAGTAGAGCGCCGATTATCCGAACTCAAATTAACCGAACTTCCAATTATCCGAACAGCCAATTTCTCTCAAAAAATATTTTTTAACCGAACTTCCAATTATTTGAACAGCTTATTTCTCTCAAAAAAATTTTTAAACGAACTTCCAATTATCCAAACACCCTATTAGTCCTGGATATCAGATTTTAAATGATAATGAGATTGTGCATGATATTCAAGACGAAAAAGAAATTGAAAACGAATGTTCTGAAAATTATCTAGGTCCATCACATAACGAAGCCTTTGAATGTTTGGAAACAGCAATGAGATGGCTCGAACGGCAGAAGAATGCTGATCCTATCCAACTAACGTATTTAAGAAATATTCTAGATATGGTAGCATGGATAAGAATATTTTCTTTGAAGTAAGCAACAATCGAAAGCTTTTTGCTTAAATTATAATCTCCGGAGTTCAGAAAATGATAATAAAAAGTAAAAAAAAATGTAAAAGACAAAAATCAATTTTTTAACATGCCAGCATTAACTAGTGCTGTCAGTCTAAAGCATGAAGAATTTAGTATAGTCAGGTACATCCGTTATATTGTCTGACCATTTATCCGAACTTTTGCTTATCCGAACTAGGATCGGTCCCGACTAGCTCGGATAATTGGCGCTCTACTGTATATTACATTATTAGCAGATAAATGCTCATGGCCGTGAAACTGCAACACACGACTCGTCACTTTTTTATTTCTTTTTATAGTATTTTCTACACACAAATTATAATATTTACATAAACGCTGTGCTATATTACACATTAATCATGAAGGAAAGTAAGTAACGATAACGTGAATTACCCAGTGTGATGATGAAATTAACATATCATCACATATCATTATTTTTCCACCTTTTACTATTAAATTCCCCTTTTTACAATTCTAAATTTAATCGATACTTCTTTTTCTTTTCAGAAAGTATATCTATTTTGCTTCTCTTTTGCGCTTAGTAAATTACAGGCACTTTATGTCCCAGGCTTATTCAAAACCGCCAATAAAATAAATCAAAAACAAAGCTACTTTCTCATCTTAAAAGTATTACTATGCTGGCATACTTTCTTCTGTTAATGAATAGATAAAAAAAAAGATAGTCTTTGACCATATGCTCTTGTTGCAGCAGTAACTTAAACACCCATTGTAATTTTCCATTTGATAGTCAATACCGTCTTTTCGGCCTCAGAGATATCCTGTTAAGGGTGTATTCCAATCCAAGCTGCTTATTTTCCGATTTATTTTTAAATTCATTTTTGATCTCAAACGCATCAAAATGTCAAATTCTCTTATTTAGAAACTACATAAGGTGCCGTGCTTCTCGAGTTTTTGATAAATGCAGAAAATATTGCAAAAAATGCTGTCAAAGTTGGCGTTTTGAACCGAATATTCCAAAGCGGGAGATCTGGGGATGAAAAAAATGGTCATAGTGAGAAAATAGGTGTTTAAAAATCAAATTCTAATTAATTGAGCGAAAAATTAAATCACACGGCCTCTTATACACCTCTTCAAAAATCACCTCAGCAAGTTTCATGTTTTTCCTTTTAAAAATGAGTCTGAAAATGTCTCAGAAAATTTCGAGCTGTTGAGGGTGGAAAAATATTTTTTCGAATACACCCTTAATATTAAAATCGGCGCCTGGCATCTGCATTCCTTCTTCTAAATATAAATTTCCCATTACCCAGCCTTGTCATATCATACTGTTCGTTAAAATTTCAGTTACTTACGCTAACGAATCGTTGGGCTGATTTTGAATTCAAAATGCCCGTTAAGTGACGTATTCTTTGGGGTTATAATTGTGCAAAGTTCAAAGATTTGAGGCCCGATACACTTACAATCAAGGTTGGGCGGCATTCTATCTCTGGCCGCACTACTGTAAAGATGTAGCAGCATTTTTATCTCCTGTATTCCGGGGTCACACCGCGAGAATATTATATTGCTCGCTTGTGTTTAATAAAATGCCACATACATCTTGGATATTTTAACGAAATCTCTCGTAGTGCCTGAGTTTTTGCATCCACGCAAAGTACCTTAAACTGATACGGCTAATTTGATTCAGGTGACATGACTATTTAAAATTTAAATCAATTTATCGTTAAAAGGATAAATGAAATCAACAGTATACCCAGTATATTTTATATATATAAAGACTTCAACTTGGGTTGATATCAATTGCGTTATATTGAAATAACTTGTGAAACTTTAGTCATCAAATAAAGATATACAACTCTTCATTTTAACACTTTCCAACATAACTGAAAAGCGTTTGTGACTTCGGTCGGTCTATCTGTCGTCTGTCTGTTGTCTGTCTTCTGTCAACTATCTATATGCTGTCTGCCATCGGTACGTGATCTACCTATCGAAAATATGTTCAATTAGTATATAACTCAAATTGTTAACCACTTAACTGTCGCATTTTTTGACGCCAAAAACTAAAAACAGGGAGACAACACCACTTTTTAAGTACAAAAATATTTGCCTTAACACGCTAAACGCGACACTAATTTTACTTTAATTTTCGTTTAAGCGACAGCATACACAGAAATTGTGAAAATACGCAAACTGTTTTTTTTTTTCGAGTACAATGAAAAAAAAAACAGTAAAGCCGTTATTTTTTTCAATTTTTTTTTATGTTTCTGGGTATTTACCAACAATTACACACATGCATTTTTGTAAAACTGAATTTTTGCATACAGAAATATATTTTTGTAATACTTGTGAAGGAAAACCTTTTTTACGTTTGAAATGTTTTAATAAAATACATTAAAAAAGTGAAAAATGTTTTTTAAATTATATAATATATTATTTTTATAATTTTATACCGCCGGTCCCTAGGGAACAGCGTCGTCTAAACGAAAGATCAATGCCGTCCCTAGGGACCGGCGTCGCCTAAATGGAAAGATCATTGGCGGTCCCCAGGGACCGGCGCGGCGTCGCGTTTAACGTGTTAAATAATCGAGAAAAGTCTACCATTTAATGAACCGAAGATTTCAGGTAAAATTTAGTGATGTGGAAAAGCTTTTAGTAACGAAGCAAGCTAACTTTTCTTGTCCGAACTCGATTCGGGCAAAACAGTTAAGTTGTTAAAGTTTATGTCATGTGCGCTATTGAAAATGGAGTATGTGTAATTCATAGTTCGTTTACACTCGACGTTTTTACGCATGCTTTTAGGGACACTCAAACGAATCCCATTACATTATGACACATGACGAAAATTTTTTACGGTTTACTTTGTGTTAAATTGTTTCAAACATAATGAAATTGATATCCATTTCTGAGGTGCACTGAAACATACTTCTGTAAAATATGATATTCAGAGGAATGTTTCAGTGCACCTCCGAACTTTTGGTGTGAGTATCCAAACTTTAGACAAGAATCCAAACTTTAACACAAAATAAACCGCAAACAATTTTCGTCATTTATCATAATGTAATGGGATTATTTTGAGTGTCCTTAAAAACATGCGTACAAACGCCGAGTGTACGTCGAGGTTGGAAACCGCTCTCCGTACAATCGTTGAGCCTCTGAGCCATTTCCATTTGCAGTTCCATAGATAAAATGCATATCTTGCAACAGCCTTTTCCCTATTAGTGAAGGACAACATCTTCTATACATTCCTACCGCGATTGACAGTTGCACGCTCGGATCAGCGGCTTTTATGTATTAATCAAGACGGGATTTTACATACGCGTTCTTCTTCTTCTATTAGTGTCGTTCTTCTCCCGGTAACTCGCAACAGGAATGGATCTTTGCATGGACTAAGTTTCCAAATGCGCCAGCACTTTTGCCTTTTTTTCCGACCATGCGTTCTTTCATGAAAGTTATTTGTTTGGACGTGTACTACCACCTCTTAAAGCTTTGCCCATCTGTTATGAAACACCCTGTATGTATTGTCTTCGGCAACGTCAAACTTACAAATGTTTTATATTAAAAAAAAAATTGTTTTACACATTGATATTTTTCAGCTTAAAATTTAACACATATTTTTGATGCACTTTGAAGCTTTCGTTTTTTGTCTGCTAATGAATTATTACATTAAAATCAAAAGCACTCTGGTGTTATCAAAAATTTAAACAGAAAGAAGATTTTATTTATTTATTTATTAGTTTATGTTATAATTATCAAAGTTCAGTTCGGTTTAAGTTTGTTTAGCTAGCTTATTTATTTAATTCTATTTATTTATATTTAATCAATTGTTCATTTAGTGATATTTATTTATTTCCTTTAAAGGTTTTGAATAAGTAATTTCCAGTTCAAATTATATTTACTAAAAAGGTTATAAGGATATTAGTTAAATTTTGAAAAGGGATTAAAATATACAAATATACATCATACGGTATAAATCTTTTTATGTGAAAACAAATGTATTCAAGAGCTACAATCCTTTTTTATCCATTCTCTCTCTGCAAGAAATTAAAATAGAAGATGAATTACAATACCAAAATTTTTATTTGTTTTTTAATTCTGGGTCCATGCTTTTTGTCGTGGTTGTTGTTGTTGTTAAGTTTAGCTATTGAACATTTTTTAAGAGGATAAGGGACACTCAAATTCATTTTTTATTATTTTTTAAATTTTAATTTAAATACTATACAAGGCATATATCATATCCATTATGACATATATTTATCACACATGAAATGAAAAAAGAATTTTTTGTGGAGAAAAATCAGGAATTTTCTTGAATATTTCAACACTAGAACGCCCGGAAGGAGCCGATCCGACTCCGACCATATGATTAAATTTCAACTGGAGCCAGAAATTCTTTCATAAAATAAGTTAAATTTAAACCACTCAGGTTTACGCTAAATAAATCAATCAAATAATTTTAAATAAAAATTCTGGTATCGAATATTTTTATGAAACTTGAGTAAAATTTCCGGGCGTTCTAGTGTTAACACTTTCATCGCGGCAATGGCGCGCCTTTATCCCACCCTTTGCGCTAAGAGCCTGAGCCGCTCCTCACAGAACTAAAATTGAAACAAAACACAAATTCATTTAAAGCTAGTTTATTTTACTTTGAAAAATAATAATCAATAACATTTTCACTCTAATGATTTGTTTTCCCTTACAAACATAAATAAAAAAATAATAAAATGTCGTGTCCGTTTGGGAAAATCAATTTGCACCGGAAAATTCTGCCCGGTAACTATTAGACATTAGATATCGGAATAAATGTCTAATAATTAAATGACAGAATTTTCCACTACGAATTGATTTTCTTTGATTGATAGCTAATATTCCTGGAAGACGAGTTATCTCGTCCCGCGCAATGTAAGTGTTAGGCGTTATGAAAAACTTTTCAAAATACCCCATGCGCGTTTCATATCAATTAGAATCCCCAATATTTTTCATGCAAGGGTGTTCTACAAGTAAAACTGTACATCGAGTTTGGTATATTTCAGTGTAAAGGTAAGAAAAAAAGATATTTTCTACATTTTAGGAAATTTTCAGCATTTTTTAATCATATTTCTGCAATTAACTACATTTCACTTTCCCAGTTATATTCAGTTTTAAAAAACAATGCACAGTTTTATGACATATATAATGACAAACAGCTATTAAAAATATTACGGATTTTAATTGATATGGAATGCGCATGCGACATTTTGAAAAGCACTTCATAACGCTTAAAATATTCAAGAAAATTCATTACTTTTCTCCCCTATTTTTTTCTTTAATTTCATGTGTGACGAAAATATGCCACAATGCATATAGTGTGGCCTTGAATAATATTTAAAGTGAAATTAAAAAAAATAATAATAAATGAATTTGAAGGACCCTTGTCTCCTTAATTTTCAAATTGTAAGCTGAACGAGTGAAAGCAATGAATAAAAAAAAAAATAGAAATTGAATGCATGTTGAGTGTGTGATTTCAGTTGACTTAAAAAAAAAAAACGTGGATTGGTATGCAGTTTTTCGTTGATTATATTCGTTAATTCACGAATATTTCCCGTTTTCATTTCAACATCTTTCCTCAAAACACGGACACTCCACTGTTCTAGTGTGAAAATTAAGTGAACAACCCCAAAGTTAGCCTTCAATTTTGTCAAATCACAAGTGTCTTCCTGCATATGTTTTTCCAGCACTTTTTTGTTTCAAAAGCAGAATTTTTGTGTATGTCTTTTTTGTCTTAAATCACAGAAACCTCCCAAATTTAAACTCAAAATTTCTTAAATCTTACGTTGAAAAGACGAAAATATCTTCAAATAACAGAAAGGACTTCTTGAAATCATGAGGTTGATCCAGTAACTATGCGGTAAGTACTTTGTAAGTTTTTTCACGGAAAATGTTTCTAGAGTGTTCTCGAATAAATATAGGCAAGCTCGGCAATGAAAAATTATAGTCAATAAAATTTTATTGTCAGTATTAGTTCATTAATAAGTATAAAATTTAATAATAGAAGCATTTCCAACGTCTTAAGATAAAAAATCGAAAGAATTTCTCTAATAAATCGGTCTTTTACAAAAAAAATTATCTTTTTAAAATGTAAAATATGTAATACAAATTTAATTGATTTGAAGTATGGTTTAATCGATATTGTAGGTTAAAAAGATATACACCACTCTCACGCAAATAGAACAAATAGAGCTACATATAAAAAGAATTTTAGAATAAGCTTACAATGTTTAGGATGTTTTAATTAATTTTAATTAATTATATGTAAAAAACAGATTTTGCCTTTCCATAAAGATATAGTATAAAACAACAGTGAAGGTCTTAAATACTTCTCTTGCCCATCTCAAATTTTTACAAATATTAATTAATGATTGTGTTTTGGACCTAACATAAAATATTGAAGGGGAAGCACATGCAGCTGATTACGGCTGGTTTAAACGCAAATTTCCAATGGCATCAATGGCTAAGCATGTGTCACCTGCCTGTAAAATGCAGGCACTCTTTGCAGCGAAGCTCTCTGTATATGACTGTAATTGGATATCGTTCGTTAGCGCATTGTGGTATTTTCTTGCCTGTGTGTTATTGCACATCCACCAATAAAAGAGAATGTACACTCTTAGAGAATCAGCTTTTTGCTGTTCGTCTTGTTTTAAGTTCTGTGCAGTTATCGTTGACCTGTATAATATTCTTGTTATAGTGTAATTAGTTTAATTGATAAACTATATAACTATTTATTTCCCCCCTACATTGAACGAACGAATGGCTACACTTTCTTTTCTTCACTCACTCTGAAATGCCGCATGTAACCTCAATATGCATTTTGACTGCTCTATCTTGAAACAATATATTTAATATGAGTGTGATGTGTTTTAATTCCATAAGTTTGTTTTCCTATAGGGAAGCGCAACGCAAAGCGCGACGTAAAGCGCGAGCTCCTCCAACAATTCTTCAACTAAAGTAAGTAAAACTGCCCTTTAAGATTTAGACAAAGATTACAATCTAGATCCTTATCTTTATTTTAAGTACGCACAAGAATGCTACCAGTTTGCTTGATGATTTTTTTCGTAACTATACTTAATTCTTCCATTTCTGTTTTTTTATTCAACACGCATTCACAGGCATTACTTTTTTGCAATTATTTTTCATTTCTCCATTTATTTTCTATTTTTCCACAAGCACCCACAAGGATATTCTTTAGATAATTAGTTTTACTTCATCTATTTACAGTGTTGCCGCATCTTGTGGATTTTTTATTTAGGAATAACAAATTCACACCAGAATAGTTCCAATAACAATTTTTTTTGTAACAATTTAACATTTGTGGAAAATCTTTTAAAGCAAAATTAACTATTGAAATTTACAGATGAGAATTCGGAATAACTAAATAAAAAATCAGCCAAGTTCGACAACACTGTCTCATAGCTGCTAGCATGTACGGATTTTTGTTACCACTAAAATTTAACAGAAATTTTTGTATTGTTTCATCGTTAGAAAAAGTTAGATTTCGGCGATTGTTTTTGATAAAATTTTCTATTAAATTTTAGCGGTGAGAAAAATCCGTACAAGTTGGCAGCTATGCTGTCTATCCATTTTCTATTTCAACGCGCTCGCCACAAGCTTTATTCTTCTATGATTCTTTTTTATTGATCCATTCATTTTTTTTCTGCACGCCCGGGCAAAAATAGCTTTCTCGCATATATACATACATATATATATATATATATATACATTTTCTTTCTTTAATCTTCCATTAACTTTCTATTTATTCACAAGTACCCAACGGTATAACTTTTTTTTTCAATTACTTTTAATTTAATCATTCATTTCTATTTTTTCACATGCACCCACAAGCATATTGTTTAGATACGTAATTATTTTTAGTTCCCTTGTCCATTTTCTATTTCAACGCACGCACAAGAAACTTTATTTTTCATACATATTTTTTTATTATTATAATTGACCGTTCATTATTTTCGTCATGCACGGTAAAAGTCACATTTTTAAGTATATATATATGCATATACAGTAAACTCTGTCTAAGGCGGAATCGATCGGGACCTAGAACATTTTCCGTGGTAGACAATATTCTGCCTTAAAGAAATTTTACTCTATGTCTATGGACTCACAGGGACTTGAAAATCTTTCCGAGTTAGACAGATTTCCGTGTTATACAGAGTCCGTCTTACAGAGAGTTTACTGTGTTTTTTTATTATCCCATACACTTTCTAATTATTCACTCTTACCCAAAAGAATGACTTTCTTTTTAATTATTTTTAATTTCTCCGTTCATTTTCTATTTTTTCACAAGCACCCAAAAGCATATTGTTTAGAGGATTACTATAGTTCCTCTATTCCATTTTCACGCACCCACAAGCCTTACTTTTTGGTAATTATTTTTCCTTCACCCATTCACCTTTTCCTACCCGTACGCATAAAATTATTTTCTCACATATATTGTTTTTATTCTTCCATTCACTTTTTATTTTATTCAGACGCATCACATTTTTTTTTTTCATAAATTATTTCAATTCTGCCTTCCTGGCGGAAGAATAGGAATGTCGAACATCAGAATATGCCATATGGAATAAAATGATTTTATGATTATTTAATGGTTTTAATAATAACTTTGTAGTTACATAAAATAGATAACACAGGCTTTGAAAAAAAATTAACAGGTTGTTTTAATGTAAAGAAAAAGTTACCAAAAAGAGAAAATTTTGATTGGACCAAAAATAACGGTATCAAAAGACGACTCCCTCCCGCTAGAAACATCTTACGATATCAAATACTCCTCCTCTCTCTACTAAAGTGATAATGTTACATACGTACAGCCTCTAATTATCTTTCATTGACCCCCCATTCATTTTTTCTACGCGAAAATACATATATTACTTTCTTACATATACTTTTTTTTCAATTCTTCCATTCACTTTCTATTTATTCATAGGTACCCACAAGCATTACTTTATCCAAATTTCTCCATTCATTTTCTATTTTTCCACAAGCACCCCCAAGCCTATAGTTTAGATATTTTTTTATTCTCTTTGCCCATTTTCTGTTTCAACGCACGTACCCCAAGCTTTACTTTATGGCACTTATTTTTGATTCATATACAGGGTGTCCATAATTAGACGACCCTACTTTAAAGTTGTCTACAGACAAAACTATTGTTCATAAAGTTGTGTAATTTTGTGAAGGACATAATAAAGGTATGGGAATTTGTTTAAGCAAAGAAAACAGACAAAAACAATAGTTCAAAATTTCGCCACCAGAGGGCGATTTTTAATAAATTACGCATTTAGCGTTACGATAGTATAGAAATTTTATTTATTAACTTAAACTTATTCTAAAGACAGCATTTCCCGACATGTTCCTAGCAGTTCCCAGAACTTAGTGAACTGTCGTCAACTGTGGCAAGTGGCATGCTAGCTTACGATTCCAAATAGTATCTGACGATACCAAATAGTATCTGAAAATGATGACCGCCAGTTGGAACAATTTTTGTCATAACAAAATTTGTTAAACTATCGTATGTAAATGTGTAATTCGTTAAAAAACGGCCTCCTAATATTTTTTTTTCACTCAAACAAATTCCCATACCTTTACTATGTCTCCACAAAATTTCACAACATTCTGAACAATAATTTCGTCTGTAGACAACTTTAATAGGGTCGATTAATTATGGACGCTCTGTAAATGAAATTTCAAAGCTACCGTAATGCTAAATGTGTAATTTATTAAAAATCACCCTCTGGTGGCGAAAATTTGAACTATTGTTTTTGTTTGTTTTCTTTGCTTAAACAAATTCCTATCCCTTTATTACGCCTTTCCCAAAATTTCACAACTTTATGAATAATAGTTTTGTCTGTAGACAACTTTAAAGTAGGGTCGTCTAATTATGGACACCCTGTATTTAGTTTTTCACGCGTTTTTAGTTCTTCCATTCACTTTCTCTTTCCAGTCGTATGCAAAAGTATTATTATTTTCCGTATATATTATGTCTAGCGGAAAATTCTGTCGTCTAACACGTCAAGGTTAGTGTCGCCGGTGACTGACACTGAACTTTTCGTTTAGAAAGCGTCATTCACTCATGACTGACGGTCTAAAATATAATATAAAACTAAATATACCGGGTGTCCCAAAAAGGACTGACGGATTTTAAAATTCAATAACTTGTAAACGGTGACAGATATTTAAAAAATTCTTGCAGGAGGGTTATGCATAAGGTCAAAAGTTTTTTTACAGTGATTTTCAATTTTAGTTCGAATTACAAACAATAGATGGCGCTGCGATCCATAGACGCTCAATTCAGGCTCGATTTTTGGTACTTCGTGGCCCGGATAATACATTTCCATCTCCTTTTTCCGCATGGAACAAGATAAAGGACCAAAAATCGAGCCTGTATTTAGCGACTATTGCTTACAGCGCCATCTATTTTTTGTAAATCGAACTAAAATTGAAAATCACTGTAATAAAACTTTTGACCTTATGCATAACCCTCCTGCAAGAATTTTTTAAATATCTGTCACCGTTTGCAAGTTATTGAATTTTAAAATCAGTCAGTCCTTTTTGGGACACCCGGTATATATATTGTTTTAAATAATTATAGAAAATGTATTTAAAATTTACTTACCTTTTATTTATTAAAGGATTATACTTTCTTAAAAATTACTTAACACTAGAACCGCCGGAAATTTTACTCAAGTGTTATAAAAATATTTTATACCAGAATTTTTATTAAAAACTATCTAACTTATTTTACTTAACTTATTTCTCCGTGGTACATATTTAATTTATTTTAGAAAGAAATGTCTGGCTCGAATCGAAGTATTTTTATTTGGTACCGGTCAAAATAACCGCTACTGCGGTTCTAGTGTTAATACATTGCAAATTTTTCAGCTTCAGTGACAGTCACCGCGACACTCAACGTGTCAATGTTCTTTCACACCTACTTGTTTTTAAATTCTCATTTCTTCATTGACACCACTTTTTTAAAATGGTAAAATTCCCATAGTTTTCACATTTCGGTGAAAACAATGGGAATTTTACCATTTCAAAAAAGTGGTACCAATGAAGAAATATAAATTTTAAAATAAAAAGGTAGGCGCGAAAGAATATTATGCGACATAATTTTCCGGTAGACTTAATAATTTTAATTCCGCCTATGATTTTCTCCTTTTTTGACCAGCATTCATCGCTTTGCCAGCATTATTTTTCTCGTAGTTATTTAAACTTCATCCACTCATTTTTTTTTTCTCCTTGCACGAACAAGAATACCATTTTCCCTTTTCCTGTAAGCACTCGCAAGCATTATTAAGTTTTTTTTTTCGAAACTATGATTGAAATTCATTTTTCATGCTTGCCTGAGACATTAGAAAAACGATAACAATGATTATTTTCTTTAAATATGCTTCCAATCAGAGAAATTGGGAAGATTAGAGACCTTGTATTTTTCATGATTGACTGAGACATTACAAAAAACTGTTAAAGCTATTTTCAAATTTAAATGAATTTGCAGTTGTAGAAATTGACATTTTTAGCACTTTGAGGTATGAGCTATTTCAACCGTATATCTCCTTCTAAACTGAGGGTATTTGGTACTTTTCATAATTTTCTAAAAAATACTTGGAAAATATGTATTTTAATATATTTTTTATTGAAAACTTTAAACTGTTTTTATTCATAATCAAGGAACAATTTAAATGTACTAAAATTAATATTTAATGAGAAATTTTCGAGAAAAGCATGTTTTATATTTAAAGAAAAAGTTCCGGATATGAAAAATCATGTTTTAACATAAAATTTTACATGGACTTGAATAAAAACTTACCATTATGTTGTACAAGCATCGGAAAATAGGTTTTATTTCTATATAAACATTATTTAGTAAAATTTGCTTTGTGGGGTACATTTTAAAACACTAAGAGCAACACCACAAGGTTCAAAATAAGTTCTAATTTAGCTCTGATTGTACATATTTTTATATACTTACTTCTGTTTAGTGCTGGAATCTATGTATTTTTTTCAAAACAAATCATTTGTAGATAATATCTAAAAAGACCGCGAACGTATATAATAGGTACTTTTATAGCTCAGAGAGTTAAAAGTTGACCCCCAGAGACTCTCGGGCTTTGCTCGCTTCAGCGAAAACGTCAACCCGAGTGACACTCGGCCTTAGATCTCAAAGTGTTAAATAACTTGAATTTTTCATAAACTGACATTATAAAAACTGTAGAAGATGTTATCTTCTTTAAACGACCTTGCAAGAGAAATTGGAAAGGTTAACGACCTTGCATTTTCCTTGTTTGCATGACAAGTTACAAAAATTGTAACAACAACGATTATCTTCTTTAACCCTCTCGCTGCGCAACCCGAGAGTTTCTCGGGATGCATTTTTTCCGTCTAATTAACCCTCCTTGATCATTCACACCAGTAACTTTTTATTGTAAATTTTACCTTATCTAATCGGAGCATTTTCCCGATTAAACCAGGCGAAAATTTTTGTTTTGAAAAACCGACGAAAGAATAAAAATTCTTAAAAGACCCTCGTCGCGAAGGAATTAAATACGCAATTTTTGAAGCTATTTTGATAAAACAATTACGCAGCGAGAGGGTTAAATGACCTTGCAGTTAGAGAAATGGGAAAGGTTAGAGAGACCTTGATTTTTTTCATCGTTGCTAAGGGCTTTTAAAAACTGTACCAACGATTTTCTTCTTTAAGCATCTTTGCAGTTAGAGAAATTGGGAAGGTTGGAGACCTTGTGTCTTTTATGGTTAATATAGATAAGATAAAATATGTGTGCAATATCGAAAAGCTTCTTCAAACGACTTTGCAGCTAAAGCAATTGGTTAGGTTAGAGACCTTGTATTTTTCATGCCAATGAATAATGACCAATGACAAACAGGAGTTTGTCAGTGTCAGGTGTTTACTCCAGGGTTGGTGGCTCATGAAAATATTCCATCGTGTTTTGGGGTTGCAGCCTTCCCAAATGGTAAAAGTGAGAAGTGCTAAGCTGAATTTCGCCCAGGTAGGGCATGTCAATGGTGATGGTTCGAACACAGACTTAGACACTTTTTCACTCTGTTGGTTTTACTCCTCTTAGCAAAGTTGAATAAGAATTTAGATTTTTTATATGATAAAGCAACACATTCGAAGCATTTTTACAAATGGAACTGTTAAATTAGCTGTTTAAGAATTAGCTACTGGAAAGGAGACTTTGTATATTATACGTTTCAAGCTGTTAACTGAATGACTTTCTTTTTTCCCCTTTTTGCGATTTGATTTTTAAAAAATTTAAATAAAAACAAACTTTTAAACACGAAAGTGTATTGTGTTTTGATTTTAAAAATTTCAAGAATTATCTATATATTTTATAAAATATTAAATATATAAACTGAAAAACATACAAATTTGAAGAAAATTTTCATACAAATTTGCCAAGTCTCCAGATTTTTCCATACCGTATTCTCTTGGAGAAAATGTTGCTCTTTTAAATGGTAGAATTATCCGATTAAGTAAAACAACGTTATCTGTAGTAAAATACTAGTATCCAAAAAACTGCAAACTTTGCATCTCTGATCTCATAGTAAGTATATTGTAAAAAAGTTGAAATAAATATATTATTTTTATTTTTGTACATGTTTGTTTTATTTTCTTTTTTAATCTTATATATTTATTTCTTTGAATTTATTGATTACAAAAATATTTCATAAGAATATATGTGTGACTCATTTAATTTGATTTTAAAATAAATTGACACATTTAATTTAAACATTAACGCACACAAATTTGAAGTAATCGCAAATTCTAATATAGAACATTGGATAGTTCTTTAATAGATTAAAAATATATATCTTCAACTACTTAAACAATGAATATCTTTAATTACTTTCAATTATAGAGAAAGTATTTAAAATCAGCGTAATTACTACTTATGAGCTCAAAGCAGTACAAATACGTTTTACTTTCGAATTCACTAATGAATATTTGAATTTTGAGTTGAAAAATAAAAATTATTTATAATCAATACGAATGTTTGCGTGTTTATCTTTCGTATTAATTAGTGAATATCTGTAATTTCTGAAAAAAAATTAAAAGTTTTAAGAATTTTAAAGTTTGAATAAAATAAATAAATACAAATATTAAGTACCTTAATTTCCGACCTGTAAGCCGCGCTAAAATAAGCCGTTTTCAAAATAGAATTTTTTTTAAATAAATGTATCCAATAAGTACCAAGTAAAAGTAAGTTACTTATTATTAACCCTTTGAGGGACAAGTAATTGCGTTACTCTTATGGCAAATTCACACCAGAATCTTTCACAAATTTTATTGCAAAATAAGTAAAAGCAAATTTACGTCTTTTTTTTCCACCAAAGTTAAAACAGTAAAATTTCATAAAATTTTTCTGGTGAAATTCTTCATTAATCGTATATTGTTGGTAGGATATAATATATCCCACCGCCTATTCTGTATGCCCACCACCCCTCAAAGCGTTAAATAAAGTTTCTCATCGGAAACAGGCTTATTGCAGTCGCGTACTATACGCTGGAAATTAAATTATACAAATGTAATCGAAATTTTCTAAACGGCTCCCTGAATACTATGCTAACGCGCTGGCATAAAATTGCGGCTATTGTAGGGGGATATTTTTCCGTGTGTGATCGGTCTCATGAAATTTAATACCAGTAATTTTAAAAAGTATCCTCCGCCTTATTCAATCTAAGGAAAAAGAGAAAGAACTAAAAAATAATACTGATATTTAAATTCAAGAAACCGTACAATCGCAGATAAATATACGCCATGGAATAAAATCGAATAAAATAAAGAGGAACTGACATATCCTTAACCCCTTCGGGATTAGCGGCTTTTACACAAATTTTATTCGGTTGGCACCACTTTTTTAAATAAAGTTACCTTTACTTAAACAATCTCGAAAAATGCTCTAATTAAATAAAGTAAATATTACTTTTCTTTTTTGCTGGTGCCGCAAACAAATTCTGTATGCTCATTTTAGAGTGCATATATCTTCGGTACCATGTCAAACTATCCAATGTGAAAACAGTGGGCTATTTTATTAAAATTCTAATTTCTTCATTGGCACCGCTTTTTTGAAATAGTAAAATTCGCCTTATTTAATCTTATTTAATGACATATTAATTAAGGCGAAAACAAGGAGAATTTTACCACTTCAGAAAAGTGGCGCACACCATGAAATCTGAATATTAAAAAAAATATCCCACTGTTTTCACATTGGATATAGTTTGACACGGTCCCGAATGGGTTAAAATAGTGAGCCTTCATCTGTAACCGCTTTCGCAGGGGTTGATTACCGCCAGTGAAATCTTGCGCCAGTAAATTTATATAGAAAATTTCTTCTTATTTACACGCATTATAAATGCAAGATTTCAGTCATCAAAAATAGATGAAACAGATTTTTATTTTTACTGGTAGGAGATTACTTTGACGGAAGTCAGGCCCTGCGTTTTCGCCATATTGTGACAACCAGTGAAACAAACTGATTGTTTTCCAAGGCAATCTGACACCAGAAAAAGTAAATAGAAAATTTTTGCCATATTTGTGAGAAAATATTTCCATGAATAAGATGCTTAAATCAGATGAAATTTTCTATTCAATTTTACTTGTGTGAAGTTTTCCCCCGGCGGTAATCAGAAGTTGTAGATCCGATTTAAAAAAGAAAAAGTAGTCGCCATCTTGTGACAACCAGTGATGTAGTAGTAAAAAAACCAAGGGTATCCGCTAAAGTCATGAACGCCATGCCTAGGGTATACGCTATAGCTTTATTTAAGAATCAGAGCGTATACGGTGTTTCTTAAAAAAATCCAGAAGGTATACGGCGTATACCTTCCACTACACCCCTGGTGACAATCTTCTGAGTTCCTTCAGTGGCAACTGGTACACAGTTCACTATGTGTCTCCTGCTCTTTATTCATAACGCCATTATATCCGCCCACGACTAATTTTTACTCTCAGCGCGTAGAGCTAGTATTTAGGAGGCTGTGTCTTCTAGCACCAGCCTTAACACTGTATATGCCGCAAACAGTGTTACCAAGTTTGGCGGGTTTTTTATTCAGAAATTGCCCTGTTCACACCAGAAACTTTTTAATACAAAATTTTGATTTATTTTATTCACGAAAGATGCTTCGCTAAACTTTTATTTTTATTAACTTTTTTCGAATCCTATTTTATTTATTTTGATATACCTAATTTATATAAGAAAAAAAAATGTATAGCTCTGGGGTCTTCTCCTCCTTCCTCACGATCCCTGGCTTACTTTATACCACCCCAATGCTCAGGAATTCGAAGGGAATTCCACTTTTGCTTAACATCGAAGCATTCAGACAAATCGACTCATCAAGATCGACTGAGATAAACAGAAGCATAACGCCTCCTGTAGGAACTCAATACCACTGGATTGGTACAGTCGTGGAAAGAAAAAAGTAAACATCCCCTACTAACTCCTCAACAAATTATCGTATAAGAAAGCTACTGGTACCGAACGATTGGAAATAAAGTCTACTTTTAAATTATGTATATAAAATTTGCTTAGGGGGCCATCTACATATTAAAACGAACCATACATTTGTTTCTTTCAATAGGAGTACACAATTCTGACAGCATAAATGAACTCTACATCCTTCAATTAGCCTAAAAATATTTTTTATGAAATTCATACCATAAGTTCCAGAGAAATTAATTATTTTAAAACAAGTGTATTTTAAGGGCTGTATCCAAATTGAAATTCGGTGCTAGATTGTTAACCGAGAGAGCCACCTTCTTGGTCAAGGCACCTTAAGCGCCACTCAAGCAATCAATGAAGACTGTTAGATTACAGGATAGGATAAGAAATTTCAAAATATCTAGTCACTTCTATCGTAGACGGCCCCTTAAACCATCATTTTGCAGTTTTTTAAGCATAATTTGAAAACTACTTGAAAGAAAAACGTGAAATTTTGGATTTCTATAAAGCAGGACTTAATAAATCTAAATCCATCAAAAAAATCGTAGGTTGCAATTCATAATTTTTTTCTAATATTAATTTCATAATTCATAAATCATATCTTAAAATTATAAAAATCGCAAATTCAGAGTATTTATGTTTGGGTGTATTAGTATTATTGCTACACAAATAATTAGCACATTAGGAGCATAATTTCAGGAGATATAAATAAAAATATGAAAATGTAATTTAACATTAGAAGCACTAAATTTTAAATTTTTATAATTCAAAAACTTATCATTCAAATGACTTGAAATTTGGTGTCTAGGCATAGTTTGAACCGAAGATTTGAAATATATCGTTAAATATAAGTATTTCTATTGAAAAAAAATGAAGTTTGGATTCGTTTTAATATGTCGATGGCCCTCTAAGCAAATTTTATATACATCATTTAAAAGTAGACTTTATTTCCAATCGTTCGGTATTAGTAACTTTCGTGTACGATAATTTGTTGAGCAGTTAGTGCTGTGTTTACTTTTTTCCCCACGACTGTACATTGGTACATAATAACAAAAAATAACTTTTCAAATTTTCTGGGGGGGAATTCAGAATATCTTAACGCTGCTTTTATAAATGACGCATAAATGCGTCAGTGGACTGTATAGTGTTGATACCTACAATACGAAAAAAAAAGTACATCGTAAATCAAAGCGCCAGTATTCAGAGAGCATTAATTTGTCAGAGTGATGACATACTAGCAATAAATTTTCATTGGTTAAGAGGATTTTGGACAAAACTTCTGCCGTTACTGTTAAATGGACAAAACTTTTTATCAGAACACGTACAATGTTCATCACAATAAAGGCATCCCACCAGCTATTAAAAAAAAAAGTCACATAATAACGCTGTTTACGCCAAAGTACTCATTTTGTCTACTCTTTAACATTTTAACTATTTACTTGAAGAAACTTATACTTATTCATTTTTGAATGAATTTTGCAATATCCCGCAAAAACGTTTACACTTTTCTTTCTTTCATTAATTTTGTTATCCCACATTTACCCTGAATATATATCTTCACTACTCCCTCTTGAAAAACGTATTATATCTGAATTAAAATGTGTTTGAATGTCATATGTCAAAATTTATTTTTCTATAGGAGTATTACGCGATACAAAGTCACAAATACTTCAAAAATTCATCATAATTCGCAACCTTTCAGCAAATGTAAACTGAAGTAAGTAAACCTGCTGTTTAAGATTATTATTAAGATTAAAGTCTAGATCCTTCTCTAGACTTTAAGTACGCACCACATTGCCTCCGTTTGCCTGATAGACATTTTTAAAAACTCTAATTCTTCTATCTTCTCTTTATTTTTTCCACGAGCATTAATTTTTCATAGTTTTCTTTTATCTATTCTAATTCATATTTTCTTAACGCACATAGAAGTATTATTTTTCATAATTAAATATGATAATTCATTAATTTTCAGTTTTCTTACTTCGCACCCAGAAACATTACTTCTTTCACAAATAATTTTAATTCTTTCATTTCATTTTCTATTTTTAAAAACATTCACAAGTATTATTCTTTAATTATTTTTTTTATTCTTCTATTCTTTTTCTATAATTCCACAAGCACTCCAAAATATTAACTTTTTCGTAGTTATTTTTAATTCTTTCATTCATTTTCGACTTTTCTACACGCACCTACAAGCATTACTTTTTGCAAAAATATTTTTCATTATTTCATTAAATTTCTACTTTTCTACAGGAACTCAGAAACATCATTTTTTTCGAAATCATTTTTTAATTCTTACATTCATTTTTTATATTCTTACAAGCACCCACAAGCATTAGTTTTTGTAGCTATTTTGAATCCTTTCATTAATTTTCCATTTTACCATATGCGTCCGCAAGCATTTTTTTCTCGTAAGTATGATTGAAAATTATTATTTTTTTTTTTTTGGTTTCCTGAAACATACAAATATTACAATCATGAATGTTTTCTTTAAACGTTACATATATAGAGAAATAGAATGTTCAAGATCTAGTATTCTTTATGCCGATAGAGAATATATGACCTAAGAGAAACAGGAGATAGTATATTATTTTGAATTCTTCCATCCATTTTCTGTTTTATTATATGCCCAACAAGCATTGTTTTTCCGCGATAGAAACTTAATTTTTATGATTAACTGAAACATACAAATATTGTAGCCACAAAGTTATTCTAAATGATACATTTATAGAAATAGAGAAAGTTCAAGATCTTGCATTCTCCATGCCAATGAAGACGTGAGAGAAATAAGAGATTTCACTTTTTAGAAATAGGAGGTATTATTATTTTAAATTCTAATTCTTGAATTCGTTTTCTATTTTACCAGATGTAACCACAAGCATCGTTTTTCTCGCAACTGTTTTTCAAACTTATTTTTAATGATTACCTGAAACATACAAATGTTGGAACCATGAAGATTTTCTTTAATCATTTGTATTCTGTTGTCGAAAGTGGCGCTTGTCGTTATCGCTACTTTAGAATTAAGCTTTTTCAGTCACTAATTCAAAAAATGATCTTCATCGTACATTTCTATAATATTTGTAATAGGAATATACAAGAAAAATTTTAGTACAGAAATACTGGTAGAAAAATGGTGATCACTATCAAAGCAATAATTTTCAGTGGAAAGCTTTAAATATCTAAAGAGTGGAAAGGGCTAAACGATAGTTTTATAGAAATAGAGGATATTCAATATTTAGTATTCTTCATGTCAAAGGTCAAAGAGAATGTTTGACTTGATAGAAACAGGAGATAATATTATTTAAAATTTTTCTATTCATTTTCCGTTTTATTAGATGTCTCCACAAGCATTTCTTTTCTTGAAACTATGATTGAAACCTAATTTTTATGATTAACTGAAACGTACAAATATTATTACCTTGAAGATTCTTTAAATGATACATTTATTAAAATAGAGAACGTCCAAGATCTAGTACTCCTTATGCCAATCGAGAATATTCGACATAAGAAAAATAGGAGATAATATTATTTTGAATTCGTTTTCTATTTAACCAGATGAACCAACAAGGCATTATTTTTCTTGCAATTATTGTTAAAACTTATTTTCATTGGTCATCTGAAACATACAAATATTGGAACCACGAAGATATTCTTCAAACAAACATTTATAGAAAACAAGTTCTAGTATTTCTATAGCCAATGGAGAATATCTGACAGGAGAAAAATAGGATATAATATTATTTTTTTCATTCATTTTCTATTTTACTAGATGCAATCACAAGCAGTACTTTTCTCGCAGTTATTATTGGAATTTTATGTTTAACTGAAATATATAAATATTGGAACCACGAATATTTTTTTACGCGATACATTTATAGAAATAGGAATGTTCAAGATCTAGAGTTTCTAATACCAAAGGAGAATATTTGGTCTGAGAAAAATTATTATTTTGGATTTTCCCATTCATTTTATATTTTATCAGATGCGTCCACAAGCGTTACTTTTCTCACTACTATAGTTGAAACTTATTTTTTATGATTGATTGAAACATACATATATTGGGACCAGGAACATTTTCTATACACTTTACACTCAGTTGTCGACAGTGTTGCCAGTGTGCTACATTTTTTAAATTCAGATTTCTTGATTGGCACCACTTTCTTGAAATGGTGAAATTCGCTTTATTTATTGACATATTAATTATTGCGAAAACGAGGGGAATTTTACCATTTCAAAAAGTTGTGCCAATCAAGAAATCTCAATTTACCTTTTACCCGCTAACGTTCCACAAGTGGAACATAAACTATGTGATGCTGTATCTTTTTAAGTATTTGTTTAATCTGTTTGAAATTTTTAATGTATCTTTTTAAAGATGTGTTTTAATGGATTAAAAATTATTTTTGTATAATTTTATGTAGTTTTCATTTTGGAGATTTTGGAAATGTAACAAAGAATGTAAATGTAGTAGGCTGTGCTTTTTCACTCTATCTATAAATTTATAATTCAAATGTGAGTGCTGTAAGGATTATTATTGTATTGCTTAGTGTTGTTTATTACATAAGTTTTATGCATAAATGACTATTTTATCTTATTTTGTTTTTCTTTTATAATCGTTTGAATGCTAATGTTCCACATGTGGAACGTTGGCGGTTCAGAGTACAAAACTATCTCATTGTTACTTTTTGTAGGATGTTGATCATTTTTACTGGGCTCCCTTGGGCGATTATTTTTTTTTTATTATTTTCGTACCAGTATTATTAAAGAATAAATTTTATCATATATGTCTCCTGCAGCTGTTGCCAACATGTCTGTGAAATATTTTTGAATCAATAAACGCCAATAAAATCTACAAAAGAATTGCAAAAACAAGAAAGAGGAGATTTCGTTTATCATAGTGATGGCAAAGTTGTTTGTGTACGATGGATTGACAACAGTGTCGTTACTGTTATGCCACATTGGGAAGGAGCATTGCTAACTCAAAGTGTAATATGATAATCTCGAAAATTGAAGCGATAAGTTTCAATCAAATAACGTCGATTAATTAGATTGTATAATTAGAATATGGGTAGTGTAGAATTTTTTGATTATTTTCTTGGAACATATCGTCGAGTACTTCGATGATAAAAATGGGGATGAAATCTGTTTGCAAATGAGCTAAATATGGCTGTTGTTGCTCGCCATGCAGTAGGCTCAAAAGAAACACTAAGCCATTTGGAGTTTCGTCGTGAAATTGCAACTGTTGCCTTAAAACTTGGATTTGATGTTTGAGAAAGGGAATAGAAAGTTCTACTGCTCCAGTAAGAAAGGGCATTATCACCTTATTCAGTAGCTATTTCTTTTCGTCTACTACTCAAAAGAGATTCTCAAATCGCCGGAAAATCATGAAGAAATTGTGTGAATATTATGGAAAGCGTATGCATGAAAAATGTTTTCAGGCATGTCAGAAACATTTTGCTGTTGGTAACTAGTTAACCTGTTCCTAAAATAGAAAACAGTTTTTACTTTACCTTGTTTGTTTTGTTATGTGTGCAGCGCTGGTATGTTTTCGAAAAAAAATCGTCAAAATGTACAAGTGTTATTCGTACCGCCAACGTTCCACAAGTGGAACATACCTGGAACTCCACTTCTATTTTACATAACATCCCAAAATTCGGCAAGCAACCTTAGAATTAATCTAAATCGTCTCAAAAAATTTTTCAAATTGATTTGAGAAGCATTTCATCGTGCGGAAAATGTAGCCCATTGGCAACACTGGTTGTCGAATGTGACTGAACAACGTTTGCCGCTACCCATACTTCAGAATTGAGATTTGGCCTGCAGAAATTAAAAATAATAATAATCTTCCTGGAAATTAAAAAAAATAATCTTCCAATCGCAGCATTTGTAATAGATATCTACCACTAAGAGTTTAGTATAGGAATAGTGGTAGCAAAATAGTGATCGCTATATCGAAGCAATAATTTTCAGTGGAAAGATGCTGTAAGCAGATATAATCCGTTAAATATTCAAAAGTTTCAAAACCTGCAACTTTTGAATTAGTCCTGTCTAAAAACAGCATCGCTTTTGAATAAAACAAAATATATCAGGTAGTAGTTGAACATATGTACAAAAACATGGAAGCGAAAAATAAGTGGGGTCTCATGCTATTTTCAGAAAAAAATGACAAACGTTACAAAAAGGCAGTGTCAATATCAGGCTTTCTCCCTATCAGGAAATGATTTATCCCGTTTCTCTTTCCCTTTCCTATGTTTTTCCCCTATGAGGAAATGGAACATCCCTTTTCTGCGTCTCCTTCTAGGGGAAAAGCCTGATTATTGAACCGCCTTTTTGTAACTATTGTCATTTTTTTTCTTTTGAAAATAGCATGAGACCCCACTTATTTTTCATTTCCATGTTTTTGTACGTATGTACAACTACTGCCTGATATATTCTGTTTTACTCAACTGTGATGCTGTTTTGAGATGAGACTATTTCAAAAGTTGCAGATTTTGAAACTTTTGAATATTTAACAGATTATATCTGCTAACAGCATCGATATCCCGGTAAAGTTCTATATTACTTAGCTTGTCCTAATAGTAAACTTTCATGTTCTATAAGACAGATTTTGGGGCACTATTGTTTAACTAAGATAATAAGTGCAGAAAACGGACAAAAACGTCATTTTGATTGCATTTTGTGGCTACATAACAATGAAAATTAACAATGCCCCATAGAACCAAGTAAATTTTACTAAGCATGTATTGCTATACTGACAGTTTATTACAAAAGAATTTTGGAATGTTGTTGCTTTCCAGAGATATAGCGATCCAAACATACTGGCACAGAAAATTTTTTCAGAGCTTCAAAACTGCACATTATTCATTAAATATGATCTACTTAAAAAAAAATACAACTATCGCACTTTGTTTGATTTTCAAAATAATGGTTCTTAATACAAAAAAAAAAATCGCAAAAAGTATCAAATGAAAGTTCAAGATTCTACACATGTCAAATCATGTGGAAAGCATAAAAATAAATTTGTGCTTTGTAGGTGCTTGAGCCAGAATATGTTCATGATATAATGTTCTTGATGCCAGCCTAGAATATTTGACCTAAGAGAAATAGGAGATAATATAAAAAAAAATGTTAGCAAAAAAACATCAAATGGAAATTCAAGATTTTTCCCTTGTGAAATCAGATAAGTATCTTCATCGAAGATGTTATAGAAAAGCAGAGTCATCATGAAAAGTCCGATTCAGTGAGATATTATCAAAAATGATAAAATAAATTTGTGCTTTTAAGCACTTCTATTGTATTTTATGAAGAATTATATGGTTATATGTTGTAAAAAAATTACAGTGATTTTTTTTTTAGTTTCAAGATTTGTTTAAAATAAAAGATAAGGGTAAAAACAAAGTTTGAAACACTGATAACGCACCATATTTTTATACAGAAATTTAAAGTATTGTTATATATATTTGATAAATTACATAAACTGCAAATGTCCTATGTTGAAAACATCGACCCTGTAGGAATGCCTCCTCGTAAGTATAATGCACCAACAAAAACAGAGGTAAAAAGATTTCTTTTTATTTTAATTTATATATATATTTATTTTGTTTGTTTGTATTTATTGATTATAAACACATGGCGGAAAAATTGATATGTGCATCATGCATTTAATTTAATACCTAAGTCAAATCGACAAGTTTCAATTTAAAAATCAATAACTCGCAAAAACTTAACGTAATTTCAAGTTCTAAAGTAAATTAATGAATATATATTATTAAACATAAAATGTATATTTATTCATCAACCATTCTTGTTTATATGAATGTTAACATGATTTTCTTTCGAATTAACTTTTAAATATTTAATGTTTGTATAGGTATAGTAATATATATAAAGTATTCTAGTAAAATCGAAATCTCCAAGCAACACACTCTAGGCTGTGATCACACCAACACTACAGATTATCAGCTCTTTTTCGAGAAATGGTTACAACTGACTATAGAGGTTTTGGAAAATAAATCACAAAGAAATAATTCATGGCTGGGATGGCGGAACTTTGGCAATTGCGCCTGATGTAGCATTTATGACAATATCTCTAGCATGCGAAAAAATTTAATTGCATAATCATTATATAGATAAAATTCATTTTCTTTTTTGTTATGACAAATGAACAAAATTAACACACGTACACATAACAAATCACGAGAAAGTTCTTTAATATAAATTAACGCATAAGAAATTTTATTTTGGTCTGTGCTGCTATGCTTCGATATTTAAATATTGGTGTTTTTATATCAATCAAAATTTTATTTAATCGAATAAATTTCATTCATTACAATAAAATGACATATGGAATTATGTTTGTCATAACTATTATTAAAAATAACAAACTATAAACCAAGTAAGGTCATTCTACATCGAAGGTACAACTGCTAAATTTTTTTAACTAAATAATTAATACATTCTTACGCAACTAAGGTATTCTAAATTTCATTCTGTATTAATATTAAGTACTAATATTAGGTAATATTTTATTGTAGTACTATTACTAAATTAAAAAAAATATTAAGCACTTTTGCTATTTTACTTTAAGTATTAATATTAAGTACTATTCTAATAAAAATGATAATCTATGAACCAAGTGTAAGTAATTCTATATTGAACGTACAACAAAAATCTCAGTAATAAATAGTTAATACTTTTTACGCAAATTCAATTATTACAATCTAGATGTTGTATTAATATTAAGTTAAAAAGTCCTTAAATATGAATTTGTTCACTTAAACTAATTAAAATTTCCGAATCAAAGTTTCATAAAATTAACGGCTGATATTTTATTCAGAAAAATCAGATTTTGATTTTTCCCTCTTATTTAGTTAATGCATCAAAAGGATTGATTCTATTAAATTGCGTTTAATATATGTTATAATGCTATTAATTTTTTATGGATTTTTAGTGCGCGTACATGAAAAAGGTTTCGCCATCTCAGTGTTGTCAGCCCTCTACTCTTTTTTTATTCAGATTTTTGCGTGATTGACACCGCTTTTTTAAAGTATTAATATTCGTTTTATTTAATGGCAGATTAAATAAGGTGAATTATACTATATTAAAAAGTGATAGAAATCATGCAATTTCAATTTTATTTTTTATAGCGGATTGGCAACACTGCTCTATCCCTGATTTATGGCTTTTACTTTTTCGTACATTTGTATCTAAATGGTTGGTTGGTTGTGTTCATGACGGCCAATTATCAACACGAGGGATATAGGCCCCGCAAGAGTCTAAATGGACCTTAATACTTACAGTACAAAAAAAGAAAGAATATCATATCATAAGTCAGAACCTCAGCTCTCAAAACAGAGTTAATTTAGGCAGTAATAATTGATTAATTGAGAGAAATTTAGTCACAAATAGTGGCAAGTTTGCCATTATTACCAAGTTAATGTTTAATCATCTGTATTACTCTCGCAATATAACTTGTTAGTAAACAGTGTCATTCTAAATTCATGGTACAAATTTTAAGGATTGGTACAGGACACTGTAACAATCATTTATTGTATAGGAAGGTATGGGCGCAAGTGACGGGTTGAGGTGCAAACACCGGGGAGGGCAATTTGGCCCTTTTGTATATTTGAAAATTTCTCATGCATACCAGAAAATTCCTATATTCCTTCCTTTCTTTATTTAAGACAGACATTTAATGAATAAATAACGAAAAAATTCTTCTTTGACAATTTCCGTTATGAAATCGAAATTTTAAAATTAAAAAAAAAACTTAAAACTGGCAGATCTGTTAAAACAGGAAATACATGAAAAGAAATAGAAATGGAGTTTATTTTACCAGTAAAAAAAGCAAAACTGCCAAATCTTTTAAATACAGGAAATACATGAAAAATTGTAGAAATGGTGTTTTTTTAATTCAAAAATTTCGATTTCGTACCGGAAATTTTCAAAGAAGAATTTTTTTATGTAATCATAAAATCTCTGTCTTAAATAAAGAAAAAAATAGTATAAGAATTTTCTGGTGTGAAAGAGAAATTTTGAAATATAAAAGGACCAAATTGGGCACCTATTGTTTGTACCTCAATTCGGCACTTGCTCCCATGCATTCCTATACAATAAATGATTGTTACAGCATCCTGTACCAACCCTTAAAGTTTGTACCATGAATTTAGAATCACCCTGTATAAGCGAACTGCAAAGCATGTCCAAGTTCTGTAACTTAGCTTGCCATAGTTTGGACAATAACTGCCAATCTGAGTATGCTCTTTGTCGCTGCCATCGAAATACTCAAGGCCAGAGGACACGAGTTGTGACGTCATCACTAATCGACCGACTTATCACTAGAGTTGGAATTAACACAGGAAAATTTTGAATAGCAATTTTCTTTTATTTTATTTCTGGAATATTTATATTCTTATAAAACAATAATAACTTTTTTTAAATTTACTGGTAAGAATTCGGAATCCCTAAATAAAAATTCAGCCAGATGCGAAATGCAGCAGTATTGCCGCATCTGGCTGATTTTTTATTGGGCGATTCCAAATTTTCACCAGTAAGTTTAAATAGTTATTACTGTTTTATAAGATGATAGATATTCCACAAATAAGAAAAATAAAATTGCTACTGAAAATTTTGCCGTGTGAATTCCAACACTAGTGAGAAGTCGGTCGATTAGTGATGACGTCACAACCAACTCGTGTCCTCTGGCCTTGAGTATTTCGATGGCAGCGTCTTTGTATGCCAGCACTTTCATGTGTAAAGGCAGCTTAACAGTTCTAAAACAACCCAGGATAAAACTGCTAACATTAAAGTTCATTATTTTAAAATTTTCAGTCATTTATATTTTAATTAATTCTCTTTACGAACGATACACATATTTATTTTTATACAAATTTTGCATTTGCAACAGGAACGGCTATTTTTTTTTTTTTCATTTCATTAAGTTTGTCAGGCCGAACCTACTCTAAATACACATTTTCACTTCATTTTGTAAAAAACTTGTTAAAATTACTTAAAATGCATTCACTCCATGTGTAAAAGTTTATTTTCCTGTAGGAATCCGCGATACAGCGTGCGAAATGGTTCACCGTATCATCGTAAATGTAAACTACAGTGTAAACGGAAGTAAGTAAAGTTACCATTAAGATTGCAATCTTGATCTTTGTCTAAATTTTCACTACGCACCAGACTTATTTCTTCTATCTGATAAACTTTCTTCGAACATACTTTTATTTCTTCTATCTGATAAACTTTCTTAGTACCTACTTTTAATTCTTCTATCTGATAAACTTTCTTCGTACCTATTTTTATTTCTTCTCTCTGATAAACTTTCTTTGTACCTACTTTTATTTCTTCTATCTGATAAACTTTCTTCGTACCTGCTTTTATTTCTTCAATCTGATAAAATTTCTTCGTACCTACTTTTATTTCTTCCATCTGATAAACTTTCTTCGTACCTACTTTTAATTCTTCTTTTCTACATGCACACACATGCATAACTTTTATCGTGATTGTTTTTAATTCTTCCATTCGAATATCCTTTTACAAGCACCCAAAACATTTTACTTTTTGCGTAATTATTTTAAATCCTTTTATTCATATGCTAATTTTAATTGCTAAAAGGTTAAATCAAAAGTATAAAAACAGTAAAAATGGGTTTATTCAACTGTTTTACATGTTTAGACTCTACCGCATGTTATTTTCAAAACAAATAAGTAAAAATATTCTAAAATTGCACGGTCTGTGAAACGCCGTTATTCAGTTTTTCACATACTGTTTCATATTTTGCATGTTATTTTTTTTTTTTTTTTAATTTTACATACTTGGATGTATATTTTTAGTTTCGTAACCAATAAGTTACTCGAGCCATAATTTCGGTAAATTACATTATGGTGCATCGTTACATATTGAATTTTTGCGTGTTACAATCTCTATGGTTTTTCTTAAAATGGATGGATAGCATAGACTGGAGTAGGAAATTATCTTACTTTCACTGAAATTTATTTTGATCGTTTTTTCTTAATATAATCTTGCTAGGCAGATTGTAGTACGTAAAAATTCTATATGTTACAATTCGGCATCATTTAACTTACAGAAATTATGGTTCGAGTTACGCAATGGCTGACAAAAATAAACATCCAAGTAAAATACAAAAAAAGAACATGCATAATATGAAAGAGTACGTGAAAAAGTGAAAGATGGCGTTTCATAGACCGTCCAATTTTAGAATATTTTTGTTTATTTGTTTTGAAAATGACTCGGGTAGAATCGAAACACGTAGTCGTACAAACAGTCGAATAAAAATATTTTTACTGCTTTTAAAGTTTTAATTTACACTTTTTAGGAATTAAATTTAGTATATTATTATAAACTTTTATACAACTTTTATACATTTTTCCCATGCACTCTTAGAAAGCACTTTTTAGATTTTTTTAGAGCTCTCAGGCTATCAAAGCCTGAGAACTAATGTGCCCGCCGGTTCTGTATGTATGTATGTATTTATGACGTATGTACGTAACGCGACAACTCTTGATAGAAACATCCGATTTGATTCAATTTTTTTTTCTAAGTTCATTCTGATAAGGCGCTTCCTTGATTAGTTTTTGGGGTTCATTGGTTAAGTCCCCCTTAATTTAGATAAATGGGTTTTTAGTGCAGAATTATTCGATATGCGCCAAATTTGGTATACCGGTTTATTATGTTAAGAAGCTGCCTTGATTAGATTTGGAGGTTCATTAGTTAAATATAAAGGGATAAAGGGGGAGGGGATAGATCCCCCCCCCTTAATTTAGATAAATGGGTTTTTCATGCAGAGTTACTCGATTTGCACCAAATTTTGTGTATCGGTTTATTATGTTAAGGAGCTGACTTGATTACATTTGGAGGTTTATTTGTTATGTATAAAGGGGGGTACAGGGGTTAGTCCCCTCTCTTTAATTTAGATAAATGGATTTTTATGCAGAATTATCCAATTTACTTTATTTTTTTTTTCTATGTTCATTCTGATTAGGAGCTTTCCTGGTTAGATTTAGAAGTTCATTAGTTAAGTATAAGGGGGGGGGAGGGGGTTAGACCCCTCTTAATTTAGCGAAATGGTTTTTCATGCAGAATTATAAGATTTGCTTCAAATTTGGTATACCGGTTAATTATATTAAGGAGCTTCCCTGATTAGATTTGGAGGTTCATTGGTTAAGTATAAAGAGGGGAAACGTTGGCTAATCACCGTTTATTTATTTTTTGAGGGTCATTATTATTTGAAATAAAAGTATAAGAGTATATACAATTAGTGTAAATAGCCTGTGAGCTCAATGCCATCAGTTTAACTGGGCACTTTTCTTTTTATTTCAATTCATCCATTCATTTTCTATTTTTCTTCAAGCATTCCCAAATCTGACATTTTACGAGATAGTTTTTAACTCTCCATTCATTTTTTCAGTTTTCCATACGCACCTATAAGCATTACATTTTCGTAGTTAGTTTTAATTCTTCTTTTATATTTTCTATATTTTGTGCACCACCAACAAGCATTTGTTCATTCTTAATTATTTGTAACTAGGTACTTTTCAGCCACTCTGTCCGATGATTGGTAAAGTCACTTTCATTATTACATGAATGGTCACATAATACTTTATTTTAGTAAAGAGGTATTATTGTAATGTTCGAGTTTGTTTAAATATCTATATGACAAAGCTGTTTCCACAACTTTCGTGGAAAGTTTGTAATGATCCACGTAGTAAGAATGGTATAAACAATGGCCTAGAAATGGTTGCAATAATGGTCCAACAATAATGACAACAATCTTCCAACTGTAATTACAACAAAAGCTGCAACAATGATCCAGCATCGGCCCAACATTTGTCATAACTATGGGTACAACAGCAGCCGAAAAATGGTTCCAAGGATGGTTCAATAATTGTCCAACATCGGCCCAACATTTGTCACAACAGTGGTTGAAAAATGATTCCAAGTATGGTCCAACAACTTCTACAACAATGGTTTAAGCAATGGTTTCAAATATAATTACAATGTTACAACATTACCTACAAAAATGGTTGCAATCATGGTATAACAATGGGGTGCTAGGATTCCAGGCAGTGGATTACCATGATTATAATATTGTTCCAGTCTTTTTCATTATTTTTCTACATGCAACCAAAAGCAATATTTTTTCGCATTTATTTTTAATTCTTCTATTCATTTATTTTTTCTACAAAGTAACCCACAAGTATTACCGTTTTTCATAATATTTTTAAATTCTTCCAATATTTTTCAATTTTTCTATGCTCACTCACAATATTAATTTTTCTTAACTGTGAGTATACAAAAAATCATAATTTCTAAACCATTTCTAAAACATTAGGAAAGTTGGAACTACGAGAATATTCTCTAAAACTTGCAGTTGGAGAAATTGGACTAGTTCAAATTCTTGTAATCTCAATTAATATAATCAGGGCTGCCACTGTCGACTATTTTTATATTCTATTCACAACTTTATTTTTAAAAAATAAATTTTCTAGTATATTTTTCTTGCTGAACAGGTGCTCAACAGGTGAGTAGCATTGAGGAGTTTCCTAGCTGAAATCAGCTTAACAAACAGACTATATATGAAATGTCTTATGTATACATGAGCCGTTGGGTTAAGAAAAGAGTACATGAAACTACTTAACCCCTTAATTCTCGCTCCCGTGATATTCACGGGCTGTGTGTTTTATTCAGATTGTTTGATTCTCACTAGTTTTATAAAATAGTGTAACTGGCTTTATTATGGCATCATTTTACCTGTCATTAAATAAGGTGAATATTTCTTTTTCAAAAAAGTGGTGCCAATGACCAATTTTAATTTTTAACCAGTAATTTAATGCGACCGTTAAGGGGTTAAAGGAAGAAATAAGAAATTTAAAAGAAAAATTTAAAATAAAAATAACGGATATATTAAAGTTAAATATTGAGTTTTAACTTAATTCAAGTAAGTTAGTTGATAGTGATCCTAATATTTGGTACAGCTGTAGTTATAAAAACTACTATATACACTGACCGAAAAAAAAATCCCAACACCAAGAAAGACACGTGTTAGATAAATGAAATTTGGTATGCGTGCTTATACATGTGAAAGATGACATCGATTCAAATTTCGCGCCTCGCGCATAAGTGTGGCGTTAGTAGCGCCACTCGGAACTTCCAAATCAGGTTTGCTTTAAATGCGTGCTGTAAAGTTCGTGAGCGTTATTTATCTTCGAAATTTGACGCATTGAGTTGATGTTAGACAAGAATGCCTTTAAGAAGACGAAGAAACCATTATCAACAGCTCACCGAGTTGGAATGAGGTCGTATAATAGGGCTACGAGAAGGTGGATTTTCTTTCCGGGATATTGCAGAAAGACTTGGCCGGAATGTATCCATTGTGCATGATTGTTGGGAGCAGTGGTCAAGGAATAGTACTGCCTCAAGAAGACCGGGTTCCGGGCGGCCACGTGGCACTACTAAAAGGGAAGATCGCCACATTCGGCGTACGCCTGTGGCGCATAGTACTGCGTCTGCAGCAGAAATTCGAGCTGCAGTTGGTATGACAGTGACACAACGAACTATTAGAAATCAGTTACTTCAAGGACAGATTTTTCGCCGTTTTCAGATTTTTTAAATGCCCTTTGCATGCATCTTAATTTTTGATCAAAATTCATGAAATTGATAAGGAAGGATCCTGGTAATGTTTCTAAAGTACTGTGTATGCATTTAAAATTCGACTTCATTAAAATATTTTAATTTAATTTTTAACTTATTACACGGCAAATTTTTGAGGAAAATCGATATAGAAATCAGAAAAAAACCATCTAAAAATTAACTATTCAAGGAATTAAAAAATCGATGCATAGATTTGTCTAGAGTTTTAAGTGATTAAAATGCAAAATCGAGGAAATATCTTAAAAATTAAGACGCATGGAGAATTTAGAGTTCCGTTTTCAAAACATTTTAAATTTTGTAAAAAATCTTAAAATTATAACAAGATTCAAAATCTCTTTTAACTGTTTAGTGCGCAGCTTTGCATATGTGCAAACAACAGAGTTTTGAATTTAATAGATTTTTTTATTCGTATATACCTAATTCACACCAGAAAATTAAAATAGCAATATTTGCTTTAATTAATAACAGACATTCCGTATTTAAATAAACGGAAATTAGCCATTGACACTTTCTGGAGTAAAGTCAGATTCTATGAACTACGTCATTTCTAGAACGTATTCTATCATGGGAATTAAAGGGTTGAAGGTTAAGTTTATATAAAATAAATATTTATATAAAATAAGGTATTTGGAGACATATTTATTAAAATATTTACTAATTTGCAATATTTTAGCGTAAAACAGCCACACGACAGTAGTTTTTACTTTTATTGCAGATGTGCAACAGAAGAAAAGATTGACGTATTATATGAAAAATGCACTCTGAATTTTTTCATTATTTTTCCTGTGTAATGAATCTTTGAGAGAATCATATATAATTTTTTCGAAACGAAATAAAAAATCGCGCATTTAAGGGTTAAATTGTTCTATATAGTTATGGTGATATGTATATTTCCACAAAATTTCATGTTTCTAAGATGAAAAAAAAATAATAACGTCCACCATCCCTTTCTGTAAAAACATAAAAAGAAATTAAGTAATCATATAAAGTTAAATGTTTAACATTAGCACAGAGTATATGTACTTTTTCAAGAAGGGGAATTTTTAAAGTTCCATACCTTATGCTGGAAAATGAATAAAAATTATCAAATTATCAACTTTTACAAGCACAAACATCGAGAATGCTAAAGTTACTAAAATTTCAAAATTATCAAAAGTATAAACACTTTTACATGAAAATAAACTTCTTCAATCATATACAGCTACACTAGAAATCGTTTAAAATTTGCAAAATTATAAAGTTTAGAACGTACTAACATTCAGAAACTAATTAAAAGATCTAAATTAAACAAAAAATACATACTTTTACATTAAAATTAATTCCTCCGGTAAGATTTAGTTGGGCCAGAAAATGATTATTAGCAAATTACAAAATTTTAAAATGAGTAGCATTTAGAAAGCAATTAAAAGACCTGAATTAAAATTGAGTATAAAGTTGAAAATTGCAAAATTATCAATACGGAACTTCTTACTTAATTGTTGAAACATTATTATCTCTTAAAATTGTTATCGTTTAACCCTTTCAGGTGCATAGTTAGTGTTTCCAGGTGTCCCGCGTAAATCAGTGCTCCAAATGCTCTGCTCACCACTAATTTCTTACAGTTTATTTCGACTTTTTAAATCGTAGATTATGCTACGGATAAGGCGAAGAAAATTACTTTAAAATAGTGGTTTCCAGAGCAGCTGACGCCCTGATTTACACAGAACACCTGGGAACACTAGGTATAGTACTTCTATTGATAAATTGTTGAAATGATTGAATAACACCATCACTTACGAACAAATTTATTTAAAAACATGTAAAAGCTTTTTTTTGCTTACATCATAAAACTAAAAAAAAAATTCCAAAATTCTGGTGTCATTGTGCATTTTGGAATTAAAATTAAGTTATGTAAATATGATCCACAATCCTTCAAGGGGTTTTCTCTAAAAGTGGAAGCATATTATACAAAATAGTTAAACGGTAGTTACACAAGGTGTTTCAAAAACATTGTCCTCGGTTTTTGTTCTTTTTATATTGATCATAGACTTGCATTATAAATTACAAAGTTACGCCAAAAAAAGTACGGAAATTTTATGAAATCGATTAAAATTTTCCTGAAACTAAATTTGAAGCAAAAAAAAAAAAAAAAAAAAAAAAAAAAAAAATTAATTTTTATCCAATACCTGCACAAAAAATTCCCAAAAAGTAAAATCTGCCCCAAGCGAAATTTGACATTCCATAACACTTTTAGCATTAGTGCGAAATCCTGCAATTTCAACGGCTATCGGTGAACCGATAGCCAATGAAATTGAACCGAACTTCTTTCCCTGATAGGATAAGTATAAGAGTAAACATTTTGTAAAGCCGGCATAAGGCATTTTAGTAAAAAGAGTGTATGAATGATCTAGGCCCAGTGGCTAAGACTAGGGCAGGTTAAAGTTTTGCATTTGTAATTTTAAAATTGCGTGTTCTGCCCTCGGTGGCGTTTTCCTTTTTTAGAGTTTTATTTTGATTTTTATTAAGTCAGTTAGTAAAAATCAGTCAATCTTTATTACCAGTTTCTTTGTATTTTTTTTTTTTTTTTTTTGTCAATTAGATTTTTAAAAATAAATTTAAATAATTAAATTAAAAAAATCATTTAATCTATTTTTTAATAATTAAAGTAAACATTTATTAAAGTGCAATAATAAATCTCCTAGGCTTACATTAAAAGTATTTTCATGTTAGAACTTTATAAAGTTCTGATAATTTTAAATTTATCTGTTACTATAGTAACAGAGGACCCGTGTTCGATTTCCGGCTTGGATAAATTTTCATTCTGTTGCTATACGCCTTTTAAGCAACTAAAGTTTGAAATATTATTGAATGCAAAGGGTGGGAAATTTTCTACACAAAAATTTCCACGATATATATATAGATTTATACTTATTTTTAGTTATGCTGCTAGAACTTTAATATTGATTGCATCTGAGTAAACAATAAAAAAGTTATAAGCAACTTATTATAGCAATCTCATTATTTAATCATAATTTAACTAAGTTAATGTTGTTTTAGAGTTGTTGATAATTATTTTACTAGAAAATTAAATCAAATTTAACAATAAATTGTATGTTATGTTATTAACGCTATAATAATTGATTTTGTGTTAAGTATGAGAAATACATACGCTTTTTTCAATGCATCAAGTTATTATTATCAAGAAATGTAATTGATGAAATGAGTAACAGCACTGTTACTCGTAAAATATATTTTTTCCTTTCAGGGAAAGAAGTTCGGTTCACCGATAGGCAATAAAATTACCGGATTTTGCACCAATCCTAACAGTCTTATGGAAAGTCAAATTTCGCGTACACCATACACTAATACGGTCATGTACAAAATTTCAGCATTTTATCATAAAATGTCTCAGAGATATGAAAATACGTAAATACTAACTTAACCCTTTAGTGCGCAGCTTTGCATATATGCAAACAACAGTGTTTTGAATTTAATAGATTATTTTAATTCTTATATACCTAACTCACACCAGAAAATTAAAATAGCAATATTTGCTTTAATTAATAACAGACATTCCGTATTTAAATTAAGCGAAATTAACCATTGAAACTTTCTGGTCTGAAGTCTCCGATTCTCTGAACTACGAAATTTCTAGAATGTATTCTATCACAGGAATTAAAAGGTCAAAGTTTTATAAAATAAATAATTATATAAAATAAGGTATTTGGTGACATACTTATTAAAATATTTACTAATTTGCAATATTTTAGCGTAAAACAGCTACACGAGAGCAATTTTTACTTGTATTGCAGATGTGCAACAGAAGAAAAGATTGGCGTATTATATGAAAAATATATCTCTGATTTTTTTTCATTATTTTTTTTTTCCTGTGTAATAAACCTTTCAGAGAATCATATGTAATTTTTTCGAAACAAAATAAAAATTCGCGCATTTAAGGGTTAAACCACTTTTCCATGCCTGGTTACGAGTTCGCATAGAGCAAAAAATCGTGTAGGATGGCCCGTTTCAGAGGTCGTGCACAAATTTGGAAAGAAAACAATGATTTCGTAAATAAATAATAATAGTGCAATTAATTGGTATCTATTTTGTGCAGAAATAATAGCTTACGCAAAGATTACAAAGCTTGTTCTAAATGTTTTCCATTCATGCCAATACAAGATGCATTCGTCTGATAACACTTCAATGCACTCGGTCAAGTTCTTGTTCGATTATGTGATGACAACCATCTATAATGTAAATACAGTGAAACCTCCATAAAGTGACCACGTTCCATTCCAAAAGAAATTCGTCGCTCCGAGAGGTGGTCTCTTAATGGAGGTCATGTTTAAATCTAGATTTTAATTGTCGAAAAAGGTAACAATTAAAGTTATTAAAATTTATTTTTCACATTAGGAAAAAATATGAAAATTTAGGTATCATAACAAAAGTTAATTACATAAGTTAATTACTGCAGAGGTTAAAAAATGAATACATTGACGTTTGCTTTGATTTTACACTTTTATGTTTTATAACTTTTATTTCCAAGTCCTTTCGAAGTTCAGTAAATAAATGCATTTTTTTTAACGGGAACACATAATGACGATTTCATTAATTTATCTACTTCTTTGAGGATTTCCTGACTGAGTAGGGCAGGCTAGTTTATTGACTGTCATTCTTAATGTGTCAACAGAGTTAAATGCATTGCCTAAAAAGGCACAAAGAGGTTTAAACACTTAAAAGTTACCGGAATAAAAAAAATTCTAAACTTAGTTTAGAAGTTTGATGAATAATGCGCTCTCCGGAATTATTTTTCTAATAAAACCGTCTTCAAGCGACCAGGAAAAAACGAAATTTGTTTCGTTTTCTTCAAAGAACTTGGTCGATCATGGATGAAGTTCAACTGGGATGGTCTTTAAATAGAGGTAAAATTAGTATTGAACCTATGGTAATGAATTTCTTTCCATGAAAAAATTTTGGTTTTGAAATTTTGGTTGAATTGAAATTTATGGTCATTGAGGGAGGTGACCGATTAATGGAGGTGGTCGCACTGGTAGGTTTCACTATATTTACAATTTAATTGATGATTAACCCCGCACCAACTTTATTTAAACGTATCTCTGCGACTTTTTATTATAAAACGCTGAAATTTTGTAGATGATCTTATTAGTGTAAGGGGCACATTTTGCTCAATCGGAAATATTTTGTACGGGAGCCGTATAAAATTTGAATTTTGTATTTCTTCAAATTTAATCCCTTTAAAATTTTAATCGATTTATAAAATTCAGTACTTTTTTAAACGTAACTTAGTAATTTTTAATATATGTCTATTATCAATATTTAAGGAATAAAAATGGTAATTATTGTTTTTGAGACGCCCTGTATAATTATATTATGTAAATATTATTAAAATTAAGTGGTTATACAACTTAATTTTAATTCCTAATTTCCAAATGGTTAGTAGAATTTTTAACCCCTTGAGGACGAGCGGCACGTATACGTGCCGCATGAAGCGCTCAGAATCCTTGTTTTTCCTCGCCAGTAAAATTTTACTGTAAAATTTGCCTTATTTAATCAGCGCATTTTCTCGATTCAAGAAGACACAAATTTCTGTTTTTAAAAAACGGTGACAAAAATTAAAAATTTCGTAAAAGGCTCCCGTCCCGAAGGGGTTAAATAAAACTTTGCTTTTATAATGTACATGAAAAATAATAATAACAATTCATTCAGTTGCAAATCAATTTGTTCGTAAATTCTGGTGGCATTAACTTATGTCAATATTTTAATGGCAGAATTACTTTGACACTGAAAAAGTTTATTCTAGTGAAGAAATGTGTTACTGTCTCTTATTGCATATATTTCTCAAAACTGTTTTGGTTTGAGGATGTGGATTTTACTAGGTAATCTATCAAATCGCGAAGCTAAAATACAAAGAAAAATATTTTTCTGGAAGGTATGCGGCTTAGTTTTAAATATTTAATTATTATATTTAACAATTTAAATAATAAATGCAATCCTTGATAATTATCTTGATGAGCATAATAAGACATTTCAATCAATCTTTCGGTAATGCACAAAAGCATACGCTCAAAACTTCGTGTTCATTTTAATCAAATACAATCAGAAATTTTGAAAAAAATATTGTTAAGTGCAACATAAAAAAGTTTTACCCTTTGACCCCTGGTGGTTGAATTTCTTCCCACTTAATTTTAATGCCGAAATGTCACAAGGGCACCGGAATTTTCGATCAAATTTATTTGAAAATAGATTAATGCATTTTTTCGTGTATAGTGTAGACCGATTTTTTTGTTTACAAAATACTGGTGCCAATGTGGCATTTGGTAATTTTGAAGAAATTCACCCACCAGAGATTAAAGGGTTAAACAAGGAACAATGCAGGACCTGAATTGGTTTCCTGTCTGACCGCTACCATCGAAATACTCAAGGCCAGAGGAGACGAGTATGACATCATCGCTAATCGACCTCCTTCTCACTAGTGTTGGAATTCACACAGGAAATTTTTGAATAGCAATTTTCATTTATTTTATTTGTGGAATATACAGCCTCTTATAAAACAATAATAACTTTTTAAACTCACTGGTGAGAATTTGGAATCCTCCAATGAAAAATCAGCCATATGCGGCAACATTGTGGCATTCCGCATCCGGCTGAATTTTTATTTAGGGATTCCTAGAAATTCCGAATTCTCACCAGTAAGTTTAAATAGTTATTATTGTTTATAAGATGATAGTTATTCCACAAATAAAATCGCTATTCAAAATTTTCCGGTGTGAATTCCAACACTAGTGAGAAGTCGGTCTATTAGTGATGACGTCACACTCGTGTACTTTGGCCTTGAGTATTTCAATGGCAGCGATCTGACTCGTAAGTGACTTGCAGAGATATAAGGAAGCCACTGAAAAATTAAATTAACTATAGTATAAAACTAAATGAAAATGAAAATCTTAAAAATGTCTAAATTCAAGAAAATAAAAACTCATCAGGTGAAGTTTACTGTACAAATACAGTATAACCTCGATTATCCGAAGTAATTGGGACCGATACTCTTTCGGAAAATCGAAATTTTCGGATATTCGAGAATGCTTCAATTTTAAGATTAAGCAATATGTGTGCAATATTTCTTATAATGGTAACAAGTGCTTGATAAAAATAAAGCAATAGCAAAATAAAAAAAAGAATAAATTATCTGAATTTTAATTTTGAAATTAAGTACCTTTTTCATATATGGCAAGAATTTGAAAAAATGTTTTGTTTGTCGCAGTTTCGATTGCCTTTGCTTTGAAGCTCTATCACGGAGTTTTTAAATATTATTAGTTCACCAGTATCGCAGACTTTCTGCTGCTCCACCAGCTATGTCAAACCTTTTACAAAATATTCAGAATTGCTAATTTGTTCGTTTTCTTTGTTCCACTCCGCAGCTTACGGGAGCTAAGTGAAATTTAAAGGAATTCTGAAAAAGGGGAATCGAAATTATTTATATGTACCCTTAGTTCGGAAAGGACCCCACACAAAGAAGGGCAACAGGGAATACGATAGTTAAAAAAAGCTTTAAAAATGGATTTTGCACACAAGAAATGTGATAGTAAAAAAAAAAAAGGGCTTAAAAATGGATTTCGGTTAACCGAGAGTTTCTGATAAAAGAGGTTCTACTGTATATATATATATATATATATAAGAAAATATTGTATTCGTTGCCAGTCTAGAAGAAACAAACTGCAGTTGAAGACTCGACTTGAAAGAGGATTTGGCCGATGCTCCTGTGGAGAGCTCCACAAATCGCCGGAAAATGACTGATATTATTGAAAACTGGAGAGTATTCTAATAACTTGACTGGTAGCAAAACAGGCGGGGGGCGAGGGGAGAATACAAAACAAATAAAACAAATAAAAACTGGAGTATGGAAAAATAGGCTACTGGAAATTGAAAAAATTATAAGGAGGAAGCCTAGGGATAGTAAATAAATTTAGATAAAAATTTAAAAAAAAATGGCCGAAATATCTAAAAGTAAATTGTGCAGTAATTTATAAAAATAAAGTAAAAAGCTGAAAAAAAGGGTGAAAAGTTGCAGCT
This sequence comes from Maratus speciosus, assembly GCA_963932465.1. NCBI lineage: Eukaryota > Metazoa > Arthropoda > Arachnida > Araneae > Salticidae > Maratus > Maratus speciosus. Next base: position 369,681,523 of record OZ010799.1, on the reverse strand, counting down.
GAAATGTGCCTAATTTTTTTTAATTATGCAGCAGGAACTCGACCCACTGCATGGAATCTAGAATTCCCGCTGCTAATGCATTGCTACAGTGCCGGGAGCAGCCATTCGGTATATGCAGCAGCCGTGTGCAGCTGAAGTTAAGTAGCTCTTAACTTATTTATGTCCTTTTTTTTCAAAATTTCTGGTTTTAGTTCATTAAAAAAATCAGATGAGTGGCATTTATGATTTTTACGCATATACGAATGATTCACTTGAATAACAAAATAACTCACAATTCCCATCACTAATTTAATTTATTTACATTACGCATATATGCGTACATTTCACGTTTTTTCTTTATTATTCAGAAATTTTGGAATCATACCGGAAATTCAGAAAGTAGAATTTTTATTTGATGTAGTCCTGAAACGTCTGTTATTAAATAAATCTTAAATTACTATTCAGAATCTTTGGAATGAATACGGAATTTCTGAATAAAAAAGAAACTACTGAAATGCACGCATATATACGCTAATGAGTCAAATGGGTTAGTAATTGAATGTTAATAAGATTTTCCAAGAAAATTTAGTATTACCTGCATTAATATTTAACCCCTTCAGAGACAAGTAATTGTGTTTGAATAATACTGAACTCACACGAGAATTTTCGAAAATTTTTAAATGAAAAGTAGCAAATGCAATTTTGTTGCTTTTTTCCAAAACTATAAAGTAAAATTTTGTTCAAAATTTACGGTACAGATCTTGATTACATTTAAGCAGTATGAAAAATTTTCCTCAGCCTTCAAGGTACATATCCCCTACAGATCTGCAACTTCCTCCAGTTTTTCTGTAGTATTACTTCCAATTAAAAACATTTTCTTTTTAGGTGCGTTCGTAATTATATAAATACGTAGCACCTATAGTCGTCGTTCAGTCCGTCTGTCCGTCTGTCCGTCCGCATATAACAGAGCAAAAACTACCCAACCGAATGATCTGAAATTTTAAATATATGATTGTTACAGAATTTTGTCGAGCCATTTCAAATTTTATGAAAATCGGATGTATAGTTTAATTACAGGGACAGTCAAAAGTTTTTCTTTACATTACGGCCAATGGGGAAAATTATTGCAAGTTCATTTTAATGATGTTACAGCCTTCCGAATGGTCTGGAATTTTAAATATATCATTGTTGCAGAATTTTGTCGAGCTATTTAAAATTTTATGAAAATCGGATGTATAGTTTAATTACAGGGACAGTCAAAAATTTTTCTTTACATTACAGCCAATGGGGAAAATTATTGCAAGTTCATTTTAATGATGTTACAGCCTTCCGAATGGTCTGAAATTTTAAATATATCATTGTTGCAGAATTTTGTCGAGCTATTTAAAATTTTATGAAAATCGGATGTATAGTTTAATTACAGGGACAATCAAAAGTTTTTCTTTACATTACGGGCAGTAGGAAAAATGCTTGCAAGTGCGTTTTAATGATGTTACAGCCTTCCGAGAGGTCTGAAATTTTAAATATATGATTGTTGCAAAAGTTTGTCGAGCCATTTCAAATTTTATGAAAATCGGATGTATAGCTTAATTACAGGGATAGTCAAAATTTTTCAGTTTCATTATAGGGAATGGGAAAAAATTATTACAGTGTATTTTAATGATGTTACAGACTATGCACTTACGAAGTGCAAAAAACTATACATTCAGTACAATATGGGGTGCAAAAAATAATTATAAAACTAGCTATAGTACGAACGCACCACATTTGCCACGTTTCACGAGCAATTTCCAACTTGTTTAATTTATTGACAGAAAATTGCGATTAAATTATACGAAAATTAGTATTTTGAAATCTTGGTTCTCGAAATTCGTTTGAAGCTTTATGCTATCCAAAAAAAAAAAAGTGTATTACTCAAAAATATATCTCAAATAAATAAATAATTTCCGAAAATTTAGTGTTTGTTACATAATACCAGTAGGGGTACACAAGCTACTTGAATTTTTTCGCATTTGAATAGTATTTTCGTGTAATTCGTATTATTTTTGCATTATTAAAGACTAATATTACTATGGTCTTTTGGTGAATTACTATATGTTCAGGGGTCATACTCGCCCTGAAATTTCAAGACCAAGAAATTCTTCGGTACCAGTATTTTCTCATAGAAAATGTCTTCTTAAATAAGGAGAAATTTCAGGCGTTTAACTCCTTGAAGGGCAGTGGTGCCGCTGTGGCATCACATAATCTTAATCCGCAATTGCCACATTGGCACCCGAATTTTTTAATGAAATTTTCACTTTTATTAAGTACGCGAAAATATATTTTTACTTGTTTACAAATAAACTGTCCTGTTAATACTGGTGTCATTCAATTATTTCAACATTTTACGAATACAAGTACCTTGCCCCTGAAAGGGTTAACCTAGATTTATTTTTCTGTAAAAAAATACTAATATTTGTCCTGAAAAATTCCATGAAGCGTACGACACCTGTATGTTACTTACATGTAATAACATACATTTTAGTGTTTTAAAAGATATATTAAACTAAACCCTCTGTGCGATCCAGGGTTGCAACTTTGGCCTTCGTTTTTATTCAGAAATTTGGTGTTCATAGCAGAAATAAAAGAATAGTACTTTATACTTTATTTAACCTTTTAGCAGGTGGTGCACAAGAAAAAGGACACCTAATTTTAATTCCAAAGTTGACCAACGGCACCAAGAACATTTAATTAAAATTTTCCTTTTACAATGTACGAGAGATTAAGCAAGTTTTTGTTTTCTAATAAATTCGTTTTTTCATTCCGGTTTCAGTGAATCATTTTATCCTTTTACAAACAGATTTATTCAACGCCGGAAAGGGTTAATAGTAGACACTGCGTGATTACATAAAAGAGAAATTCTTCTTTCGAAATTTCAGGTATGAATTGGATATTTCGAATTAAAATTGGAGCCGAAACTGGCAACACTGGGGGTATCTGCGATCACACTTACCCACCTGTTTTTTTTAAAAATTCCAATGTTTCATACCAGAAAATATGCTTTGTAAATTATTGATATAATTTCTTCCGGGTTTTTTTCATTGCATTTTTTTTCTTATGCCGTAAATGTATTTTAAATATGGAGTAAGTAAATTTCGACGCATGGTTAGTATTTAAGTACTAAATATAAAGATTAATATTCCAGGGTTAATTCAGAGAATCCGAATTCATACCAGAAAATCTAATAGCAACTTTCGCTTTATTTAATAACGAAATGTCTGCCATTAATTAAATTAAAAGTTTCTATTTTAAATTTCTGGTGTAAATACGGAATACGGAACATCTGAATTAAAAAATCCAGTAAATCGTGACCGCTGATGCTAGGAACTATGCTACCATGGACAATAGAAGGTTAAAGGGTTAAGACTTGTTTATTGTTTATACCGTAATTTTCAGATTGTAAGCCGCGGCTAAGATAAATCTGTCTCAAACTAGAAATTTCATTTAATAAATAAAGTCGAAGGAATGCTAAAGTAAAAATAAGTTTCATTTTATTAAATAAAATTTCAGGCTGGAAACAAAGTTATTTGAGCCGCGGCTTACAGACCGGAAATTAGGATAATTTTCTGCCACGAATTAGTAACAGAACACCACAATTTTCTAAAATTCTGAATTATAAAGAAGCGTTAATGGATTAAATCAGTCTTAACCCGTTGAGGGGCGGTGGGATAGCCCACCTAATTTTAACCCATTACCTGCCGAAGCTGTAAAATAGAATTCTTAAACTTTTTTTACGTTTGCCACCACAAATACTAAAAGGTAATCTTCGTCTTATTTAATGTTCAAACTTTCGGTAATTAATGAAGGCAAATTTTTAAATAAAAAAATAGTGGTATCCAGATAGTTAATTTAAATTTATTTTTAACGGTGCGAAAACGCAACATCAGCAGGTAATGGGTTAAACAAGATTTGCAACAGAAACATTTAATACTAGGTTGAGCAAAAAATTCTGGGAAATTTGTGAAAAATCCGTTGTTATGCGCAAATTAACAACAAAAACAACAAGGACTATTCTTCAAAGTAGAGACCATCATAGTCCACGACTTTCTGACACATTCTGGATTTGCTGGAAGTACCATGGCGGCTCCTTGGAATCGAAAAACTCTTGACATGCTTCTTCAACTTTATTCGTTCAGAATCGTTAGACCTTTTCTCCAATAATGCCGGATCAACACACGCAAATCATACTGTTCAATAGGCATTTTGGAGCCGAAATTCCTGAACTCCTATAGATATACCACTGGTACTCCTGTATACGATAGAAATTCTCGTAGCTATTAGATTAAAAATGTCCGAGAACTTTTTGCTCAACCTAATATTTTTTTTCTTTTTAACATTGCTGAAAAAAAAAGTTTAAAAAATAATTTTCCGTATTTTGAAACAGATTTTTTTTTTTTTATTCCGGTGCGAGTTCAACATTACAGAAACGCAATTACTTCACCCTGAAAGGGTTAAAGACGAAGAATTATTTCTCAAGGCTAATGTCAAGCATGCTTGTGAAATCAATGTCCTTCAACAAACACGCTAAAACGTGCTTACTGCAAGATTTAAAATACGGAATATTTCATACACGTACTGTTTTAAAGTTTGTTATGAAAAGCCAAACCCGTGTTCGAAATGTTTTATTTTAGTTGCTTTCCTTTCTGCATTTTGATAGAATGTATTCGAAATTATTGGAATAATTCTTCCATGTTAAAGTAAAAATTAAATATTTTAATTTGCAATACTAATTTTAAATATTTCAATTTACAAATACAAACTTTAAAAAAATATATATATATTAGAATCTGAAATTGATTAATTTCAATTATTTTCATTTCTTAATTTTGATAAAAGACTCAACTACACGACATTATTAGAATAATACTGAATGTTAATTTAAAAATAAAATATTTTAACTAAACACAAATCTTACGTTTTTCACATAATTTTATAAAACGTTTTATAATCTAAAATTTATTCATTTTGTCTCTTTCACTTCAGAATTTTTATAAGAGATTCATAAACTCGAGATTATTGGAATATTTTTCCATGTTAATGTAAAGATTAAATATTTTAACTTACAGTACAAATTTTAAATATCTTAATTTACAAACGTAAATTTAAAAATTTTCACAGAATTTAAAAATATCTTTAAATCTAAAATTGATCCATTTTAATTTACTTCATTTCTGAATTTTTTTAGAAGAATCATAGACTCGAGATTATTAGAACAATTCTTACTTGTTAATGTAAAAATTACATATTTTAACTTACAATACTAATTTTAAATATTTTCATTTATAAATACAAATTTTTAAATTTTCACAGAATTTAAAACTATTTTTGAATCTAAAATTAATTCATTTTAGTCTATTTCATTTCTGAATTTTCATAGAATACCTATATACTCGAAATTATCAGAATAATTCTTCCATGTTAAAATAGAAATGAAATATTTTAACTTACAATACAAATTTTAAGTATTTTAATTTACAAATACAAATTTTAAACTTTTCGCAGAATTTTAATTTTTTTTGGAATATAAAATTGATTTCTTTTTCAGCACGTTATCCACACTCTTAAAATAATTTAGACTTTGCATTATCAGGACATGTTAATTATTTCTCTATTTTAAGTATGAATTCCTCTTAATAATGTTTTGTCACATTTCACAAGAATAAAGTTCATATAGCACAGGTTAACACCAATAAATTCTTCTAACAAGGGAACCACTTTTGGTGTTGCTCGCACCTAGCATTGAGACCTGGTGCCCTGTGTTACGAAGTTTGAGAATCGATAAAATTTTTCTGTTAAAATAATATTTCTTGGTTTTACAGCAGCATAACTTCCTGAAAATGCAATTTTCGAGACCACTTATCGGACTATTAACATTGAATTTTTTTTAAGAAAAGCATTTAAAAATACAAATTTGTTAATAATAAGTATAAAATATTGAAAAAAGTTTAAAAATTCCTTCAAGAACCCACGAATTTGACTTTAAAAAAATTGCAACATTATATTCATAATTTTTGGCGGGAAAAAGTTGCCGGTTTTTTTCTTCAAAAGTAGAACTTTCCAGCAACCCTAGCCAAATGTCATAGCTTTTGTCTTACGTGAGGAGTGTGTTTTTGGACTTCAGTAGAAATTGTAATGTCACAATAATTTTTCTTGTGTAAAAATATTAATTTACTTTATGATTACTTTTACCAAAGGACTATTTAATACAGCAACATTTCATTTTAAACATTCGAAACTTCATTCCATTCGATTTCAAATGAAAATATTTTGTTATTTCGTATTTCAGTCAAAAATTGTTTTCAATGATCTTGAAAGCTTTTATAGAAATATATTTGCTATTTATATATTTATCGTCTGCATTGAAAAAAAAAAGAAAAAAACATAATTCATGTTTCTTATCTTATGCAATCAATTATCAAACAAATCGCAATCTGATATAATTCTAAAATGTTCTGTACTTACTCCCAGAATAAAGTGGGTGGAAAAATTGTAGCTCCATATTTAGCGACTTAACTCACTTTTGGCGTGAAATAAACAAATAAAAATGTATTAATAAAAAATTAAAAGTATAAAATAACACATAAAATATGATTTTAACAAATAAATTTTATCAGTTCTCTAACTTTTATGTGTAGGGCTACAAAATGCACCAGGTCTCGATGCTAGGTGCGAGCAACACCAAAAGTGGTTCCCTTGTAAGTTATAAATAAAATTTAGCTTTTCCATAATAATTACTAAACTCTTTTTCATAGTATATTGAGGTCTTTCAAGACAATAATAACAAAAGTTAATTTTTTCAATAGAATGAGAACAATAATGAAGTAGATTTATGCTTTCTATAATCGTGTATGGATTTCTTTCAACATATCATAAAGAAATTTCTGATTAAAACTTATAGGATATTTAAAAATATTAAATTTTAAAAGAGGGAGAAACTTTTATAAGATACAGCAAAATCACTCTTGTTAGAATCTTTAATATACGATGTTCTAATTCCGTGTAAGATTTTTAAATACTTCATACCTACACATACTTGAATAATAATTCGTGATCTTTATTTATAATTTATTTTCACTTTAAAATAAACGTGTCCTCAATTATAACGATGTAACTATATCCGTATAACTTCTGAAAATTTTTAAAAATTAAGAAGTTTAACTCAACATTAATAAAAGCTTTACTAGAATTAACCAATTTTATACCTGCATAAAAATGTTAAGTTACTACGTAAAATTTTTAACAAGTAAATATCTTTTTGGATCCTTACAGTGATGTAATGTTAAAAAGGAACTAATTCATGTTTATTATTATATTATATATTATAAGGAAAATAATGTAACTACTTTTTTACTATTTTATTTATTTTATAAATATTTTACTGCTTAGAAGAAAACTATTGATTTAAATTACTTTTACTTTAGTTTATTGTTCTTCATGAGATAATTCAAATTTATCAGGAGAATTATAAAGACATAATTTGGAAATATGTATTATCATAGAATCATGACCTGTATGATGGTTAAAGCGATCTATCTCATAATTTACATCGGATAACTTGCTACTAATTTTATAATTATCATTACAAGTAGCCGTTAATTCCCTAGCATATTTAAATTCTTCAGATAGAAATAAATATTTAAATTCTTCATAAATAGCATAAATAATGTACATCAAATTTTGGTTCTACGTAATTTTGATCATATAATCTTTTATTTTTAAAAGTATAATCAATAGCACGCATTTTTGGAGATTTAAGAGTTTCACTTACAGGAGGATAACAGTTTTGCTTAATCCCTTAATTCTCGCTCCCGTCATATTCACGGTCCGTGATTTTTATTCAGATTAATCAGATTTGTTTGATTCCCATCAGTTTTATGGAATAGTGTAATTGGCTTTATTATGGTATCATTCCACCTGTTATTAAATAAGGTGAACATTTCTTTTTCAAAAACGTGGTGCCAATAAGCAATTTGAATTTTTAAACCGTAATTTAATGCGACCGTTAAGGGGTTAAGGGAAGATACATCGTTGGTACCATGTCAAATTATCCAATGTGAAAACAGTGGGCTGCTTTTTTTAAATCCAGATTTCTTGTTTGGTACCACTTTTTTGAAATAAGAAAATTTGCCTTATTTAACCTTATTTAATGACATATTAATTAAGGCAAAAACAAGGGGAACTTCACCATTTCAGAAAAGTGGTGCCAATCAAGAAATCTGAATTTTAAAAATGTAGCCCACTGTTTTCACATTGGATAGTTTGACTTGGTACCGACGACATAGGGTAATTGACCAAAAAGTATTTGGAGCAGCAGTGAAATTTATTACTGAATGGGAAGCATTGTACTCGTGAATTATTTGTTCTAATAATTTAGTCCAAGGAATTTTTGAAGAGATAGAATTAATTTTTCATTTTAACCTAATAACTATCGATTGGTTTGGTCGCTCATATTTTCCATTCGTTTGAGGATGGTGGCAAGAGGTCAAAAACTGTTTAATTTTATAATTACGATGGAATTTCCTAACTCTAGAAGAAGTAAAGTCTGTATTCCTATCATTAAGAGGCTGAATTCCTATCAATTTCTGAGGGGTTTATATACTAAACAGTTGCTTTAAATAATTTAAATATGTGTCACCTGTAACAGTTTTTTGATGGACAAGCCCAATCATATCTAGTAGCGTGATCTATTATCAAATGTAATTACATTCGTAGCAAAAAAAAAGTAGACACCCCCTACTAACTCTGCAACAAATTATTGTAGCAGAAAGTTTCTGGTACCAAACAATTGGAGATAAAGTCTACTTTTAAGTTATGCATATAAAGTTTTCTTAGGGGGCCATCTACATATTAAAACGAACCTAAGCTTTGTTTTTTTTTCAATAGCAATACCCAAATTTGACACCATAAATAAATGTTACGCCCTTTAGTTACCATAAATCCATTAAATTCGTTAAATTCGTATGATTAGTTTCTGATAAATTAATTATTTTAAAATGAGTCTATTTTAGGGGTTGTATCCAAATTGAATTTCGGTACTCGATTGTTAAAATGCTACAGAATGACTATGACACTTCTGTTAATGTATTATTTCTTGCCAATAGGAACATTCAGTCGCTTGATATGTTTCGAGTATTGCCAACACAAATGTTTCAATAAAATGAGTAAAATATATATTTTTTTTTCAAAATACACTTTTCTGGACATTATAGATGGTCCCTTAAACCATCATTTTGACATTTTTACTCATAATTCGAAAACTACGTGAGAGAAAAATTTGAAATTGAGACTTCTCATAAAACAGGACATAATAAAAAAAAATATATCAAAAACATTGTAGATTGCACTTCATATTTTTCGGAATATTAATTTCATAATTTATAACTCATAAAAATTTTTAAATTACAAAATTCATTGTATTTTTGTTTGCGTTTTTTAGTATTATAACCAAACAAAAAATTGTCGCATTAGGATTATAATTTCCGGTGACATTAATAAAAATATGAAAATGTAATTTAAACATTAGAAGATCTAAATTTTTAAAGTTTCTAATTCAAAAACGTATCATCCAAATGTCTTGACATTTCGTTCCCATGGACAATTTGAATCGAAGATCTCAAATGTATTGTCATTATTGGATGTTGCCATTGAAAAAAATCAAAGTTTAGTTTAGTCTGGTTTTGATATGTAAATTGCCTTCTAAGCAAATATTTTATACATCATTTAAAAGTAGGTTTTATTTCCAATCGTCTGTTACCAGTAACTTTCTTGTATTATAATTAGCTGCAGAGTTAGTAAGGGGTGTGATAGAGATGTTTCTCGTTGCGGGGGTTGTTCATCTTTTATAAAAGAACTTCGGATATAAAATAAGTAGATGGAAATATCTTTTGAATTATTTTAAATGAAATTTAAGATTTTCCGTAGTGGAGTACGAAGGCGCGAACAACACAATAAACTCAGATCCAGAAGATTCAAACTAATACTTGTAGCGTAATAAGGAAACTTTTAATGAAAATTCGAAGAGACACATAAGTGCTTTGGGAGTGACCCCGCTGACACACACAATCAAAACTTAATCTTTACATTCTGAGAAGCAGGCAAAGAGTGATAAGTTTCACATTTTCATTCGTAAAGTTTTGGCGATATATAGATATTGGGTAAGACACAGATCTTGCCAAGGGGTGGCCGTTACATTGGAATACATGGGGTAGTTTAAATTTAGATGAAAAGCCTAATAGGCGATAATTAGCCAAGCGTTAGTCCGTGAGAAAGTAAGAAATAATCCGAAAACTGTCAATAGCATTAGAATGAGTGCGGTAAACTGAAAGGCGACTTAAGTTTAAAAGTACATCTGGATATTATTATCTAACCGCTGGTTTAACCAAAGTTTTGACTATCTCTTAGTAAAGGATCGAATTAAAAATCTGACAGGGAGAAATTTTATAGGCAGATGCAACGTTAAAAGAATGACTCTTTCGAAATGAAATGGCTATGAATAATATTCTTTTTTTTTATTATTTACATAGATAAAAGAGCAGAGAGAGAGTTTTCTGGGAACGTTAAAGTAATGTGAAAAGGAAAGTAGATTAATTCAAAACTTAGATATACAAAAAGAAATAGAAAAGGGATTTTTATATTGATGGTTAATATTAAATTTTAACTGTCAAGGGATCATATTAATTACATTTAAAGAATAATATATGTGATATCAAACGATATCACAAGGGGTGTTTACTTTTTTTCCATGACTGTAGTTCTTAGTAAAATTATAGTAATTAAATCCACTTACAGTATCAATAAAAGACATTCAAAGGTAGATGTGTGACTGGCATAGCTTGTAACAAACTAAATTCGTTTCTCTTCATTTATTTACTTCACAAACATCCCTACATATTGAGTCATAGCCTGAGTTATATTAGGTCAATAACAATTAGAGGAAATAACATTTAACATTTTTTGTGCTGAAAATCGATGCTGTAGAGGAGGTTTTTTTATGAGTGAGCAAGATATATATGCTAAATAACATATGCTAATATATGCTGAACCGACCATGTTAAACAGGTAATAAGATCTACTGATCGTAGTGAAGCTTATCGATCTCTAAGATATTAGCATCTTTATATTAGGATTTCATAGATTATATAACATAATTCTAGGTATGAAGTCAAGAAATATATATCGATTACTTTTTAGGGTTCCGTACAAAAAAGTGAAAATGGAAACATTATAACATCACTCCTGTGTCTGTCTGTCTCAGCTATTTTACTCGTAAACTATGGAACGTGCAAAGTTCAAATTGGGGGAAGTAATAAAGACTATTGACCCACATATTTACCGATTATTAAATATTCACAAATATATTTAGGAAAAATGTAGAGAGGCTAAATAAGTTACTTGAAAAAATAACTCTTTTATTTGTATATCTCGTGAAAGCTTTCGTAACGCTGAACTCAAAAATACACTTTAATTTTAGGTATTATATTTTTAGAGATATCGTCGAAAACGAAGTGCAAAAATGTGTGCCCCCCCCCCCCCAATCTATTTTCGAATCTACTGAAACTAAAATTATAAAAAAAATAGAGGTAGTAGACGTTAATTTAAACCTTGCAGGAAAACTATAGCGATTACCCTAGGTAACATAGTTTTTGAGAAAAGCACATTTTCCCGTTACACACAAATTTCGATTTCAACAAAGGTGCAGAGGAGCGCTGGAGGTACCTATCGTAACAAAATTATAAAAGCATTGTTGACAATGATTTTTAAAAAACTCGTCTGTAATTAGCCGAGATATCAACCCTTAAAGACACGGACGGTTGCGATATACATAATGACAGGGGGGGGCGCACTCTGTGTACCATCGGCTTTTAAAGCCTAGATAACAACTTTTAATGATATATTTGTGCAATGCAGTGCCCAATAGCAGTATTAAAGCAATAAATGTCAAATTGTTAAAAACAGACTAATCTAATTAGAATTAATCACATAAGTACAATGGGATTCGCGACTAGTTTGCATTGAGTGGATCTCTCAATACGCCTCCCGTGTCTTTAAAAGTTAATTAAAAACCTATCTGGAAAAACGCGGCGCGGCGGCGTTGCAACATGGCGACCTTCTTTCGAAGTGCGCTTAGCACAATGCTAAGTTTAAAGTTTTTGAACACGGGTTTTGTTTTAGCTACACTGTAAAGAGAACAGATTATTACTACACTGAATTTACTTTTATTTGATGCCAAATGAATTTTAAATAGGCGCTAATTTCATTCTCAGTACTCAATTATGTTAATCATAAACAGATTAGGATAAGATTAAAAAAAGACATACAGAATAGCAATATTTGATATTATTTAGGCTTCATATCTCTTTGAACTTTTATGGTCAATATATTCATATTTTTCTAGTATATACAGCTATACCCAACCCTACGTTGTATAGTTTTTTACAAAAACTTATTATCCTTTTAGCAACGAATATTTTAATAATACAGTTAATAATTCATATATTTGCTGTACGGAACCCTCTGAGTGCGAGTAATACTCGCACTTGACCGTTTATTTAAAAATAATAACAACGTTGTATAACTGCATAGTAAAAGACATTATATTATAAGCAAGAACAGCTCATAACAGCTGAAGTAACCATGTTAGGCAGAATCATAGCTTTATGTATAAAATGACATCTATTCAATACTCATAATAATGAATAATGATGAAATCTATAGTAATCAATATATGAAATGAATACGGTATTAAATTCCCCTACATATATACATATATATCTCGAAATAAAAATATTGTCATTATTTTATGTCTGAGAATGAGAGATATTATATAGTGTTCTTTAATAAAATTATAAGATGAATATTATTATTCTTATCTACATTATGCTTTAGTCGAATATATATATTATATTTATGAAATTACTGAAATTATTCAAGTCAGACATTGTATCCTGTTATGTATAGCTTTTACAACATAAAATGTTATGTTGTAAAAGCTATACATAACATATCCTAACAATTGCCAAGAATGACTGTAAAATCAATATCGCTCAACACTCAATTCATATGCTTTATTTTCGGTTACGAACTAGAGAGTAATTAATGTTCCTTTTATGTCCTTAATGTGAAGAGCTAAAATCGAATCAAAAGATATTTGTTTGAATTTCCGTTCATGGTGGTAGCGGCATTCGGATAAAAATGTTATTCAATTCAGTTTATCAAAATAATGTCTCCCTTTTTAAGCATACGTTAAACATTAACTATAACATTAAAATGTTTATGTTATTTTAATATATTTTGGGATGATAATAAGAAAATGTACCGCTTATTATCTAAAAATATAATATTAACCATCTTAATGCAAAGCTACTATTAGAGACTATTTTAAAAACTAAATTTTCTAGTATGTTTCTCCTGCACGTGTTTTCAAAGTGTTGTATATGTGAATGGTTTTTGTTTTGAAAAAGTAGTGAGAGATAAAATTAAAAATTAGTAGCCGCTTTCAGCCCTGTAATGTATACAGGGTGTATCTTAAATGCTTCAACAAACTTAGGGAGATGATAGTACTCATCAAGACGAACAAAAAATGCAATGGAACATGGAGTCGCAAATGACGTTTAAAGGGTAAAAATCTATAAATAAATAGTAAAAAGTAATAAAAATATCGAAATCTCGCATGCTGCTTTTCCGCAGAACTGGCTAGTAGCACGAAGCTGGTTTCCCTTTCACTTTGTGCATATCCGGCTAGAAATAGATAACAAAATCTTGGAAGAAAGCCAAAAAAATCTGTGAGCAGGAGAAATCCAGGAAACTCCCAAAGTCTTCGAGCGTGTCCGCCAGCCGTTCCTCCGTAAATGCACTCTGTGTAATAATGTCCGAGGTCGACACTTTGAACAATTGTTGTAAAATATTTGTTTTCTCTGGACATCACGAGCGGTGCTGTACCTATTCTGTGCAATAAATAATTTTCTGGAGTGTTTCTTTCTTGTCTCAGTTTGTTCATTTCCAGACGCATTTTCTCGATTTTCATACTTTAAACGTCCTTTGCGACCCCATGTTCCATTGCATTTTTTGTTCATCTTGGTGAGTACTGTCATCCCTCTAAGTTTGTTGAAACATTTCAGATACACCCTGTATATTCATTACCGAATTCGACCGTCAAATTTAGATGGACAGTAGGCATCTGGATGAACAAAAATTGCAATGGAACATAGAGTCGCAAGTCACCTATTTAATCAAAGATACAGCGTGTTCTACCCAAACTCAACTTCGGTTAATGGTAATAGTTTTCAGTTAACTGAAGTATATTATAATAAGACTTTTAGTAGACACTTTTGTTGTAAATGTGATAACATAAAAAGGTAGAAGTTTTCATTATATACGCCAGCAGTATGCACTTGACTCTTCACATTTTGAACTGCGATTACTAGTTCATGCGGTATCATCGATTGTGCCAGCACCCTGTTTTTCCAGAACTTTTATCGATGTTATCACATTTAACACCATACGAGGTGCATATCATTAGATTTTCATTGCAATATTTTTATTTTTGTTTCTTTTAATTATTACCAGAGTTCATTTTGTGACTCTATGTTCTATAGTAATTTTTCATCCTCTTCATGCCTATTATCAACCACCTGAATTTGTCGATCGAATTCGGCAACTCCCTGTACACATATACATATATGAGGCGTTCAGAAGGCAATCCGACTAACTCCGTATTAAGTGGCGTTTTTTTAAGCAAAGGAACATTGCAAAATTTTCTACATATTTATACAGTGATAAAAAAGTTACCCTTGATTCAAAGAAAAGCAATGCGTTCAGTCAAAATATCCCGGGAGAAAATATTATATAGATACAATGTTTTTTATAGTTACAATAACTTTAACTGTATATCGTCCTGAGACCTGGCATCCATTTAAATGGATGTTTTGCTTCCTCCTTCTATTGCGTTGAATTTCATTGTAGCAATCTAAAACCAGTTGGTTTTGGTAATGTATGAATCAAAAATCAACATTCAGCTTTTGAATTTTGGCAACGGTAGCTACTTTGTTTACAAAATGGCGTAATAAAGGAGTCAAGTTGGAATTCTACGTTCTGCTGGTAATTTTCGTTTTTCTGTTATTTTAATTTGTTTAAACTATTTTTATTTTGCAATTTTAAATCAGATATTAATACTTGCCTTATGTTCTTTATAATAAAATATATATTTTTCCCCATACTTCTCGCATTTTTTTAATTACTTTAAAGCGAATTATGGCCTGAACATCCATTTAGATGGATGTGCTGTAAAACAAAATTAAAAAAATCAAAATTTATTAATTAACGTCCTTTTTTATGCCTATTTGTTGAAAAAAACTCATATTTAAAAAAAAATGCATTACATTTTGCTTGGATCTCAGGAGGTTATACTGAAAATTTTCATTCGATGGAGTTAATCAATTTGTGCACCGAACGGCTCATATATATATACATATATGTGTGTGAGTGTAGGTTCTTCAATAAATATATTAACACAAATGTATCAAAATTTATAAAGAAGATATATATAAATTTCAAATATTTAAACTGTAAATAAAAATTTGGGAAATCAGATTTCATAGTTTTTTCAATTTTCATTTCTCGATATTTCCCATTCCCAATTACTTCAGTTAAAAATTATTTTCATTTTATTGTATTAACCCTTTCCGGGCCAAGGGCTATTCGCAAAATATTGAAATTGAGTGAATGATGCCAGAATTTACAAACAAATTGATTTCAAAATAAGCAAAAGCTTTTGTTCACAAACTTAATAAAAGGAAATTTTACATTCTAATATTCTGGTTCCGGTGTAGCATTTAGGGATTAAAACTAGGTGGTCCAAAAATGAACCACTGCCATTGAAAGAGTTAATCTAGGTCTATACATCTGATTCTATTTTAGGTTAGCTATATCATAATAGGAGTGTGTTTCAGATTTCATTTGGAAAGTTAAAAAGAAATTCCAGCATGTCGATTTGTTAAGCTGTTTTCCATTGAAAATTCTATGAACTCTTCTGTATCTGTCCATAATAGCAAAGGTAGCAGCGTTATTATATTTGTCTACCTTTGCTAGTGCTATCTATAGTATAAAGATCAAACGTGTCCTTAGCAACGCTAGCGTCATTTTGACGGTGGCAACAGCAGACGATTATATTAAACTTTTATTAACTTTTATTGCATTTTAGGTAGCTTTCATTGCAAAAAGCTACCTATTGCAGCCGTTCGGAGGAAAGCGATTTCAAAACACTTTGGTATATTTTCATCGATCATGACCCCCAGACCCCGAAACCGCCCTCCGTTCAAAATTGACATATATATATATATATATATATATATATATATATATATATATATATATATGAATATATATCCATATATATATATATATATATATATATATATATATATCTGACCTATGTCACACTGTAAGTCTCGTATTTATGAACCGATTTGGATGTAATTCGGTGTGTACATAGTACATACCAATGTCTCGACTGAGTTCGTAAGCCAGCTTCATCCGCCATTTAAAAATTTAAAAAAATTTAAAATTTGAAATGTGGTACTAAGAAATTGAAAATGGAAAATTTTTTTTCTTATGTATTTGACCTTTATGCAAAGATTCCGGAGCAGTTTTTGTTTCGTCTATATCTTAAAAAATGGGTGAGTTATAGCATTTTGAATTTCTAGCGTGGCTGACATTTTGAAACGTCCTGAACTTTGTCACGCGATAAAAGGCGTATTTATGAACCGATTTGGATGTAACTTCGTTTATACATAGTACATACCATTGTCTCGACCGAGTTCGTTGGTCAGCTTCATCCGCCATCTTGTTTAAAAATGGCGGACATTTAAATTCTTAAGAGAAATTTAAATTTGAAATGTGGTACCTAAAAATTGAAAATTGAAAAAACATTTTTTTCTGATGTGTTTGACCTTGATAAAAAGATTCGGGAGCAGTTTTTGTTTCGTCTATATCTTAAAAAATGGCTGACTTATAGCACTTTGAATTTCTTGCGTGGCTGACATTTTCAAACGTCCTGATTTTTGTCACGTGATAACGGGCGTCTTTATGAACCGATTTGGATGTACCTTGGTGTGTACATAGTACATACAAATATCTCGACCGAGTTCGTTGTCCAGCTTCATCCGCCATCTTGTTTCAAAATGGCGGCCATTTAAAAAATTTAAAATTTAAAATGAGATACCAAAAAATTGGAAAATGTAAAAGATTTTTTTCGTATGTGTTTGACCTTAATACAAAGATTCCGGGACAGTTTTTGTTTTGTCTATATCTAAAAAAATAGCTGAGTTATAGCATTTTGAATTTCTATTGTGGCTGACATTTTAAAACGACCTGAATTTTGTCACGCGATAACAGGCGTATTTATGAACCGATTTGGATGTTACTTGGTCTGTACAATGTACATACCAATGTCTCGACTGAGTTCGTTGGCCAGCTTCCTTCGCCATCTTGTTTCAAAAGGGTTGCCATTTAAAAAAAAAAATTATAATGAGGTATTAAAAAATTGGAAAATGAAATTTTTTTTTATGTATTTGGCCTTGATACAAAGATTCCGGAGCAGTTTTTGTTTCTGAAAATTTGTTCTTTTGTTTATATATTAAAAAATGATTGAATTATCGCACTTTGAATTTCTAGCATGGCTAACATTTTGAAAAGATCTTGTATTTGTCACGCGATAACACACGTATTCGCCTATTTCGATGTAAGAAGGCATGTGGATAGTATACATCAATATCTCGACCAAGTTCGCTGGCCAGCTTCATCAGCCATCTTGTTTCAAAATGGCGGCCATTAAATTAAAAAAAATTATGTTTAAAGTGAGTTGCAAAAAAATTAGAAATTGAAAAAGGTTTCTTTCTTAAGTATTTGACCTTGATATAAGGATTCAGGAGCATTTTTTGTTTGTCTTTATCTTAAAAAATGGCTCGGATATATGGCTTCAATATCTAATGTGGGTGACATTTTGAAAAATCTGATTTTTTGCTTGCGACAGCACTCGTATATATCAATCGATTCCGATATGAGTGAGCATGTGCACAGCAATTACTAAGGTCTCGACCAAGTTCACTGGTTAGCCTCATCCACCATGTTGTCTTAAAATGGCAGGCACTTTAAGAAATTGCCGAATTTGGCAGCCAAATATAAGTTACTTTAAATAAAAGCAGCTTGGATAAAGCTGACTAATTTCGCGAAATTCTCATTCATAATGATCTTGTATTGATAAAAATTAGTATTGAATCTCCTATATTCAGTTTCCACTAAATTGAGATTCGTGTGTTTGAATAATATAAGTTGGCTTTTTTAAAATAAGGAATATGAAATCTACCTCTTCCTCCCGGCACTGGCCGGAAGGACTTTTTTTTATATCTAAATAGCACACATTTTCAATTTTTACATCGTCGAATAGAGAAAAAATGTACTTTCAAATGCAATTTGTTTGAAATTGTATCGCAGTTTGTTTGAAAGCTATATCACAATTTACGCAATATTTATTGTTTTTAAAATAATTTTCAAACATGAATTTTCTAAAATATCTCTCTATCGCATGCAGACGATTACGAAAGATGAATCCCTTTGCACTTAAATTATTATAAAAAGTCTTCATTTGTTTCCAGATAATATTCCGTAAAGAAATTTAGGCATTCGCCATTAAATAAAATAAAATAAAAGAAAAGAAAAAAGAAAAAAGCAATTTAACAAATTACAACGACCATTTGGAAAATGATTTTTTCAAAGACTAAAATTTAAGGCATAAAAAATCGCACGGAGTTGATCATACATTACGTACCCCATGGATTACAATTTTCGGTACTGTAAATTTTTAAACTTCTACGGAGCTGGTCATACATTACGTACGCCATGGATGAGACATTTATATTCGTGGACCAATTTTAAATGAAATTTCATTTTTAAACTTCTAAACATCCCACAATATTACTTTTTATATCGTCGTACAGAGAAAAAATGCATTTTTAATTGCAATTTGTTTGAAAGCTGTATCTCAATTTGTTTCTCAGTTATTAATTTTTTTTTTTAGTTTTTATTACTTTTTTGTCAGAATGGCAACAGAAGTATCCATCTCTGTTGGAAGTAAAGGGAAAATACAGATTACTGCATAGACCCATCAGAAAACGAATAAAATGCGGGATTTAACCAATAAAACGCTTCAGATATGTTTTTGATTTCTTACTCTGTCCGAGGACAATAACCCTTTTTCCAAATGGTTAATAAATAGACACAAATTTAAGACATGCAATCGAATTTCGTGCTTAACTCATCACCCGCTGGTGTTGCGTTCACGCAACTGTAAAAATAAATGCGCATGCCCAAATTAACTGTGTAACTACCACTATTTTTAAATTTTAAAAAATGCCTTATTTAATAATAGAAACTTTGATATTAAATAAAGCGAGTATTGTCTTTTAAAATTTGTGGTGACAAATTTTTTTCCGCAAAAAAGTTTAAGATCGATATACTTTAGTTTTGGCTGTTAATGGGTTAGTTAATCCAGTAAAATTAACTGAATTAAAGAGGCTGAATGTAAATAGCAATTGATCCACTGTTACCTCCTGAGGAGAGACGAATATGAAAATATCTCTTTTTACCCTTAACCCATTAAGTACCACCACGTTTTACAGGAATTTTGTTCAATTCACACCATTTTTTGTAAACATTTACTTTTACTTTATGAATCACTGAAATGTGTTAATTAAATAATGCAAATTTTATTTTTCTCTTTTACTGGTAGCAAAAAAATTTTAAAAATCACAAATATAATGTTGCGAAAATGCAACGTCAGTCTTTAATGGGTTAACGGTCGCATTAAATTGCGGTTTAAAATTCAAATTGCTTAGTGGCACCACTTATTTGAAAAAGAAATATCCATCTTATTTAATAACAGGTAAAATGATACCATAATAATGCCAATTATACTAATTTATAAAACTGGTGGGAAACAATCTGAGAAAAAGACACAATTCCAAGTTTAAACATTATACAAGTTCTTTATTGTACGGAACTCTTTGTGCGCGATTGAAACTCGCACTTGACTGATTATTTTTCTCTCCAGCCACAAACATGTGTTTGATGCGTTTGGTGAACCACAAAACACTACGTTTGTATAATAATGTGAAAAAAATATATAATTTAAACACTAAGATAACAAAAACAATACAGCAAAAAGAGATCAACAAGCATTAATATAATCTATATTAGTTATATAAAATGTATTAAATGTAACAATATAATAATACAAAATTGCCAAGTTATACAGATAAAAATAACGGTTTCATTTAATGAACCAGATTTTTCTCAATACAAAACTTTTTTTTATGTTAAAATAAATATCAGATTTTATTTACATGGCTGATTGATTAAGATTAAATAAAAATGAATAAATAAATGAAAAGAAAATCTCCAAATATATTTAATATAAATTAAATACTTCTGTAATACTGATATTGCATTTATTTTTTTCCAATGTAAATCTAATATCATATCTGTTAAATATTCCAACTTGACTACAGCTTTTTCGTAACTAGGACTTCCCTCAGAGGGATTAGTCTGAGCGATATTACTGAGAACATAGATTTAATAATAACATGAGGAAGCAAAGAAAATGAGATGTTATCTTTAATTGTCCATATACTGCGAAATATTGAAATGATGAAAATAAACGAATTGTAGAATTACAAAATCTTATATATAAATTCGTATACACTGTTTAAAAAAATGGGAAATCAAACCATTCAAGACAGCCATGCATGGATATAAAATTGAAAGTACGCAATATATTAAAAGTAAAATAGAAAATGAAACACTAATTTACTTATATCAGAATTTTAACTGTATAAAATAATGTCAAGAGCATAATCAGACGCTCCGCACCAATTTGAGTAACTTTAAATGACAAATATATGATGTTTAAAAAGAATGGACTATACTTTATATGGTGTGTGCTCTCCTGGAATAGTTAATATTGTACAATATCTGTTTTTCACGGATGCAATGAGGTTGTCGATAACATTTAAGGAAGTCTCTTCTCAAAATCTGATATAGTATCAAAGTACCGAATACATCAAAAGTGGCATGCAATGCTTCGTTAGAGTGTGTTTTAGATATGCTCGATCGGATTTAAATGATGAGTGTATGCTGGCCACTATATACGCTGTATTGTTTTGTTTTCAAACATATTCTGCACAAGTTGAGCTGTATTTAGCATGTATTAAATAAAAGAAATCGGCAATGATTACAACATAAAGTATGACACAAGATCTGAATATATCGTCTGCATAACTTTTGAGCTGTCAAAGTGTCATTTGAAGTAATTTACAAATCCATACATATTTATTCAGCAAATCATGCAAGCTAACATACGCCAATATGAACACGATTACAAAATTTCACCAGAATAAGTTAATATATAAAAAATCTACTAATGATAATTGAGAATATGAACCTATGATAAAATGCCTAGAAAAATGAATCAGATACAAAATTCATATCACATTTAAAACGGCACTTCCCTCTGTTAGTGGCCTTGGCGAGAGAGAGAAAAGCCTAGAGAAGGAACACTTTAACAAGTACTTTCGGGCAACCTACTCACTGTTTCATACAGGTCTTTATTCAATATTTACACAATTTATTTAATGCTAGGTGGGTATCTATCAGTTTTGTTGCATTTAAATCGCATGTTTTGCGGAGGAAATGCAGCATTATGAAATATTTAAAGTTGCTGTACCTAATAATTCCAAATTAATGGTAATTGAGATCGCCTTCCGTTAATTTCATCTTTTTAAATTTTAAATTTTTTAGAAACCATTCATAGAGACAATTGTATATTTTAAAACTAACCCGAAGCAAAATTTCAAGATTTTGGGCTCAGCAGTAACAGAGAAATAGAAAATTTTTGAAAGTTTTTTGTTTCTGCACTGTTTTATCTAGCGACATTTTTAGAAATTGTACTATTGCGAGAATTTACGTCATGATAAATACAGCCATGTCAATTTTCATGTTTATATTCCTAACAATTCCATGTACTTCGTTACTTAGATCATCTTTAGATCTTTTTCCGCTTTGTTTAGTCTTTCTATTTTTTAGAATTCGTTCTACAACGAGCATTTACATCTTATTAATTACTACCATGCCAAAGTTCTAGTTTGTAACCCCAACAGTATCCCAAAAATTTCAGTATTCCAAATAAATCATAGTTTAGAACCTTTCTAGAAATTTTTACGTTTATCCGTCAAATTGAACCTTTTAGAGAGCGTTCATTACGAGTATTTACATCTTAAAAGTAACTACCGCACCAAATTTAAAGTTTCTAACCCAATCAATATCGCAGAAATCACAATTTTAGAGCTTTTTTGCTCCTGCAGCGATGTAAGTTCTTGCACTGACATAAAATAGTCTTTTTTACGGAGCAGAGATGGCCACCAACATTTTTTTAAGTTGGCTATGTAGTTTCAGAGATAACACCTCACAAACGTACAAGCATTAATAATGATATATACTTTATAATACTATAACGCTTTATAATATTAGCATTAGATGTACAGATACAAAAGCCATTTATCTGTTACAAACTAAAGTGCCGGCGTTGCCCAGAATTTGAAGGATGTTTGTTCTGAAAAATCAATTTCAAAATTTAACATACAACACAAAACAAACATTAAAAAAAGCAGTCGAAATGTTGTTGAATGAATCATATGAAAACGCTATATAAAAATGTATAAATGCATATAACAGACGCAAAAGAATACAGCTATAAATGAACTTATTTCAATTTATAATTGGAGCAATAATGTTAAAATACGTCAATATTTCCCTAATCGGGTTTTTATCATGCTTCAATACATTTTTCACACTCATATGACTTATACTATATCCACCATGCCCTTTATATTTCCAAAATATGACGTAATATTTCCCTCTTTCACGTGGAAACCTTGAAATAGAAAAGTTATGAAGTTATATTCACTTTCATTTAAATTCGTCAAACCATTTATTTCATTTTCATATTTCACGTGAACATCTTGCAGTAGAAAAGTTATGACGTAATATTCACCTTTTTTTTTAAAAAAATTCAGCAAACTATTTATTTCATTTCCATTTTTCACGTGGAAATCTTGCAGTAGAAAATTAATTGTTGTAGTAATAATTTTATTGCGTTTTTTAATTGTTAGCAACTGCTATAACGAAAAATGTTTAAATTTGATAAGAAATTGCTGGTAAATTGGTGGTTTTTTCTTAATTAAAAATTAACTATAAATTATTTCGATTCCGGATTACTTTAGTTGTCTCGGCCATGTTTTAATACACATGTACGTATCTCTTCACAATTTTGGCTTCCAAATTGTGGATTTTTTATGGAATTACAAACAGACAGATAGACAAGTTTTCATTTTTATATATCTCTCTATTCTATAAAAAGTAACTAACGCTGTCACCGCCGCCGCCGGTTTTGAATTTTTTGTGACCGGAGGTCTTTCTTCGTTAATATTAAGAAAACTATTGCATACAAATATATGAAAATCGGTGGTATTATAGCGAAATGGTTGATCAACACACTAATGCATACAGTTTTCAAATCGAAGAATTATTTTAAGAGATATTTAATGCTAAAGTTGGACAAAATCGTTCCATTAAAAAAAATTATAAGAGCAAAAGCTATACATGGGAATTTAATCATTTTTAGATCATTTTATTCAATAGAAGATCCCGGTCTGCAGATTTCATTAATTTTTTTAATCTGACTCATTTTGTGAGGTTTTATTTCTATTTTAAATTCAAATATTCAGCATTTTGACAGATATTTTTTATATATTTTAGAAAATGGTATTAATTTAAACTGTTGCCAACTGTATAAACAGCGCAAACAATAATGTTTGCTTCAAATAAAAAAAATTATTTACACGTTACTATTATAAACAGAAAAAAACCTTCAAATTAGAATTAAATAATTAGGTATAAAAAGCAGGCACTTATTGAAAATTACGCCATAAAAACTATATTTACATGTGAATTTTAAAAGAGAAAGGATATTGTAAAATAAATTCATTAACATGCGTTAGAAATCTGAAATAGAACAAATTACGTCACATTACACTTATTATGCAAAATGAACAAAAATTAGTATTGCAAAGCACTTTAAATTTAAAAATTGCGCGAGACAAAATATTAGAGGTTAAATATTAGATTTTTTTTCAAAATTTTATTATTTGTCGTTTGATGTGAGGTGTTCAGCTATAAGTATGCAAAATTTCATGTCTCCAACTTAATTAGGGGCTGAGTTAGAAAAATTGCTTAAAATACACAAGTTAGAGCCCAGAGGGTTAAATAATAGACTTTTTCAAAATTTTATTATTTGTCGTTTGATGTGAGGTGTTCAGCTATAAGTATGCAAAATGTCATGTCTCCAACTTATTTAGGGGCTGAGTTAGAAAAATTGCTTAAAATACAGAAGTTAGAGACCGGAGGGTTAAATAATAGACTTTTTCAAAATTTTATTATTTGTCGTTTGATGTGAGGTGTTCAGCTATAAGTATGCAAAATGTCATGTCTCCAACTTAATTAGGGGCTGAGTTAGAAAAATTGCTTAAAATACACAAGTTAGAGCCCAGAGGGTTAAATATTAGACCTTTTTCAAAATTTTATTATTTGTCGTTTGATGTGAGGTGTTCAGCTATAAGTATGCAAAATGTCATGTCTCCAACTTAATTAGGGGCTGAGTTAGAAAAATTGCTTAAAATACGCAAGTTAGAGCCCAGAGGGTTAAATATTAGACCTATTTCAAAATTTTATTATTTGTCGTTTGATGTGAGGTGTTCAGCTATAAGTATGCAAAATTTCATGTCTCCAACTTAATTAGGGGCTGAGTTAGAAAAATTGTTTAAAATACATAAGTTAGAGCCCAGAGGGTTAAATATTAGACTTTTTCAAAATTTTATTATTTTCCGTTCAGCTATAAGTATGCAAATTTTCAAGTCTCCAACTTAGTTAGGGGATGAGTTAGAAAAATTGCTTAAAATACATAAGTTAGAGCCCAGAGGGTTAAATATCAGACATTTTTCAAAATTTTATTATTTTTCGTTTGATGTAAGGATTTCAGCTATAAGTATGCGAAATTTCATGTCTCCAAATTAATTAGGGGCTGAGTTAGAAAAATTGTTTAAAATACATAAGTTAGAGCCCAGAGGGTTAAATATTAGACTTTTTCAAAATTTTATTATTTTCCGTTCAGCTATAAGTATGCAAATTTTCAAGTCTCCGACATATATAGTTTCTGAGAACGGGCTCTGTGACAGACGGACAAACAGACAGACAAAGGAGTGAGACAGGTAGGGTTTCGTTAGATGAACGAAACTCTAAAAACATGCTGCGGATGATTGTAACAACATCCTAAAATTACATTACCATCAGCGATCTACCAATCCCGAATTTAGTTTATATTCGTTTCATATATTCTTATTCTTTTGTGCGGCCCTGTAAAATAATTATCACTATTATATACAGTAAAACCTCTGAATAGCGGGCACCCCGAGAATGCAGAATTTGTCCTCTATTTAGAGGTGACCGCTACTGAGAGTAAAACATGTACAGTTATTTAAGAGTTGGTAATCGAAAAAATGTCCGCTAAATAGAGGTTTCCGCTAATCGGGTGTGTCCGCTATGGAGGTTTTACCAGTAAAACTTCTGAATAGCGAACACCTCGGGAGGGCAGAATTTGTCCTCTATTTGGAGGTGTCCGCTACTGAGAGTAAAAAATGTACAGTTATTTAAGGGTTGGTAATCGAAAAAATGCCCGCTAAATAGAGGTGTCCACTAATCGGGTGTATCCGTTATGGAGGTTTTACTGCATAATAATATCATCCTTTACAAGAAAATTGCATGCTGTATGATAGACAGACAGACATCCAGAGAAAGATAACCTCCCGGATCAATAAACACTCATGTCTTTTGTTTTAATCATCCACAAATGTATGTCATACAACATGCCAGATTTTATACAACAGGCTAAAAACGGTCACCGTGGTACGGAATACTGTATTATTATTTGTTTGCCCACCAAAACTGGTTGCCACGGGTTGTTGCAAGGTTTGTGATCACGTGGTTGAAACTGATCTATTCAATATTACTGCGTGCGCATTTTTTTTTATTTGCCCCATGTGTTCAAACCAGTTGTCTACGAAAACGTCAACCGGTGAAAGTGACGCACACCAAATTTCTGTGACGTATGCAGATAAATTGTGCTTTTTTAAGAGTTTTTTCTATATAATTTTTAAACGGTTTGGAACTTATTTTTCATAGTAGGTGCATTCAGTAGGCGACCGTCATAGGTACCTTCTGGTGCAATCAGAAATGAAATCTGACAAATATTTTTTGAGTTATGCTTGACGAAAGGTTTTATTAGGCTTTTTTTTTAGTAGGACATGGCGTTAAAATCCATCGTAGTAGTAAAGTGTCCGGACAGTAATATTTCGCTGAGTATTAGCCTTCGCTTCGCTCAGACAATAAAAATATTCATTTTACTGAATGAAATTTACTATTGAATAAGATGGAAATTACTTTTCATAAATAGATGGCAACTATAAAATCGGAAGGATTGAAAGTTATGCAATATTTAACCAGTATTTATATTTTATTGGAAGTGCTACTGATGAAAATACTATTTGTAAAAATGAAAGACAAATATTAAGATATTCCCACCATAATAAATATATAAAACAATGTATTGCCAAAAAAACGAAGCAGTGATATAATGAGTAATAGTTGGTAAACATTCTAAATCAAGACTTGCAGAAGTTTGATCTTCTGTAGTATTACAAAATGGTTAGTTTTTCGGTTCAAAATTCTTTCCAAGATGTCAGTTCTCGAAACTCGGATATTTATTAACCCTTTAACGCCCATGGTATCATTAGTGTTCCCGATTTATTGGATTTTTTTATTCACATATTCCGTATTACCACCAGAAATTTATAAGAGAAATTTTCACTCCATTTAATAACGAACATTTCGTTATTAAATAAACCGAAATTTACTATTTAGCTTTTCTGGTATGAATTCCTATTCTCTGAGTCACTCAATTTCTGGAACGCATTCCACCCTGCGCATTAAAGGGTTAAAGGTAAATGTGTTTACTTTTTAATATTTTATGAGAGATATCTACGCTCACTGTGGCTTCTATCTATCTTATTGAATGTCTTTATGTCTGTAAATCCCTCTACGGATGAAAATGTGCATATACACCGCCCCCTGCGGATATTACAGGGTGACACATAAATACTGTGATGCAAATAAAAGTCCATAACTTTTAACTGAAGGAACAAAACAACCCATTTTATTCACGAATCGAAAGAGAAGAAAATTTTGTACAAGGAACAATCAAAATCATCCGCAATGGCTTCCTCCCGCGGCGATGCAGGAGTATAGGCGCTTCTGGAAATTATTCAAGATGGCCGCGTTAGACTATTTCCGGCGGGATTTTGGCCCAGGCTATTTCCAGAACGCGTTTCAGGGAATCCAGGGAGTTCTGCTTAATTGCGCAGGTTTTTGCTCCAAAATCTCCTAAACACCGAAGTTTAGTTAGGGGGGGGGGGGGAGGGTTTTTTGAAGGAATGCAAGATTAACCTTTGCACACCATGTTTTCCTGCAAAACAGTGAATTAATATCACCGGAAATAGCAACTACACAACAAAAAAGCACAAGGAACATGAATAAAACAATAGTATAGCTCAAAAACACTAAATATGTTAAACTAAATTGAAATTCTCATCACGTCACAATATTTACGCGTCACTCTGTATTCAGTGTTTGTATGGTCCTTTTAATTTGAATACAGAAATATTTTAAAGTTATTTTCGCATATTTTTTCTAAGATTAAGTAAGTCAAAGAAAACTTTTGAAAAATACTGCTGTCTAAATTCAGGGCGTCGCCATTTTTGTGTCAGTGCGCAAGCCTAGTATTCAGGGGGCGGTGGCATATACCAGAAATGCGTTTGTTGATACGTCAGATTAGGAAATGCCGTTATTATTTTCCATTTATCAGAGTGGCTGTCCAAAGAGAGACAGTCCAGAAGAGTGACTTCCCAAGCATGTTAGATTAAGTTAGCTGTTTATTCACCATTAACAAATTCTAAATAGCAAATGACTTTGCGCGTAGTAGTTGAAATATTAAAAGTGGTATTTGTGTGCTTACTAACGTGAGATAAAAATTACTGATAATGATAGTTTAAATATTTCTAATTCTATCACATTGGTGTGGAATAACATTGTTTTATCGACATAAAATGAGCAATAAAAAAATGTAATTAAAAAAGGAAATGTTTTATCCATTTATCTGAAGCCACCACCTGCGGATTACAGATGAAATGTGGTCTATTTGTGAACTTCATTCACTGTCTGTCCTACAGTGAAAAAAAATCTGAATAGTTTCGGTAGTTTCTCACAGATTACTTTCTACAAAATGTATTTATTTTTTGTATGGATACATTCCGATAAAAATCCAAAATCCTTAAGGGTTCAGGTATCTTTAAAACGGACAAATTACATGTAAAAGTAGTATTGTCAGCTATCCCGCGTAAATCGGGACTAGAAATACGCTGGACACCAGTATTAGGTAGATTTCATAAGAAATACTACTTATTGCAGTCGATACCATGATGCGACTTTTAAAAAATTCCTTCATAACTTTTCATTATATGACCCCAGGAACCCAAACCACCCCCACCTAAAAAGTTAATATATACCGGGTGTCTCAAAAATGACTGATGAATTTTAAAATTCAATAACTTGCAAACGGTGACAGATATTTAAAAAATTCTTGCAGGAGTGTTAAGTAATATGTCAGGAGTTTTTATGCTGTGATTCTCCGTTTTAGTTACAAATAGCATCGATAGATTGCGCTGCAAGCAATAACCGCTAAATCTAGGCTCGATTTTTCGACCTCTCTTTTCTTCCATGCGAAAAAAGGAGATTAAAATGTATTGAATGCATCCCAAAGTACCAAAAATCGGGTTTGGACTGAGCGCCTATTGCTCTCAGCGTCATCTATTGTTTGTAATCCGAACTAAAATCAAGAATTCCAGTACAAAAACTCCTGACATCATAATACATATATATATATACATTGTATGTATGTACTAAATTTTGTCCTCACGATAAAAGTCGCAATTATGCACGGGTCGTCTTCAAACTCTTCAAACACATTGAGATGGCTAATATCTCGGCAGTGATTGCAAATGAGAAAAATCGGCCCAGGGCAGTAGAAATGGGAGAGGGTTAAAAAATTTTAATACAGTCTTAACATGATTCTGATAAAACCAGCTCTTACAGAAAAATAACAAGAAAATTTAAACTTTTTTTTTTTTTTATTTTAGCAATCGCCCATAATTAAAAAACAGAATAAAATTCTTCACAACATTTACTTTTCTATTGCAAGATTTCCTCGGGAAAAATGAAAATGAAATAAATAGTTTAACGAATTTTTAAAAAAGTTAATATTACGTCATAACTTTTCCATAACAGGATTTACACATGAAAAATGAAAATGAAATAAAAATGTTCACGAATTAAAAAAAAAAAAAAAAAAAAAGGAATATTACGTCCTATTGGAAATATAACGCACGTCAGCAGGTGAATGTGTAACGTCATGTGAGTTTGAAAAAACGTATTGAAACATGATAAAAACCCGACTATGGAAACATTGACATATTTTAACATTTTGAGGTTCTAATTTTGTATACTGCCTTAACATGATTCTGATGAAACCAGCTCTAACAGAAAAAGGAAATTAAAAACTCGCCAAAAATGGCCAGATAAAATTGCTAAACTGTCTTTATCTCTAATCTTGATTTAGTTTTTGTTGGTGAAATTAGTACTTAACTTCGAAATCTACCTCCGCCTGTAGGCCGAGCTAGCTGGCAGGAATTTTTTTTAAGTAATTTTCTTCGCCTTATCTAATGGCAGAATTATCTGCTATCAACAATGGCGAAATAAACTGTAAGAAATTAATGGTGTCTAGAGCCTTTGGAGCCCCGATTTACGCGAGATACCTGGCTAAACTAAGCACAAACCATCCTAACATGGATTGCAATATCTCCACATCTCATTAACTTTTGTATACGAAATTTTAAGCACACCTTAAAAGAGATGCATTCTAACAGTTACTGTTCTGAAAAAGAGTTTAGATTCATATAAAGTTTGTTTAAGGGGGTCCGGGACACATTTTAAAATAATTTTTATTTATTGAGTTAAAATTCTGAATTTTTTTGTGATGGTTAACCTTATCATTTGTAAACAAAATCACATGACAAAACTTCTCATAATTTTTTTTAAAAAAATTAATTTAAAATGTATTAAAATTGTAGTAATTTAAAATCGTTATAACTCGGAATATTATTTATAGAATTTCAATTTTTTTCATTTAAATAAATAAAAATATATAAATTTGAATTTTGATTCAACATTTTTAAAAATATTAATTTGTAAAAAAAAATAAAAATATTTAACGGAAAAATTTAAAAAAAAAGTGGTGCAACTTTTTAAAAAAAAAAATCATATTTTCAAAAGTAAATATTTTTTTCAAATATACTGAATCAAAATTAAATTAAAACAATTGAAAAAGATATGTTTCAAGTTTGAACCGTTTATATTTAACGGTTCTCGAGTAATAAGAATTTAAATACGAGATATGGTGATAAAACCTATCATAAAGAAATACGCGTTTTCGCAAAGTCGTTTCCATGACAGCCATTGCTTGAAAGCTAGATTTTGAAAACAAATCAAAACAAAAAAATATAATATTTTTTGTTCTAATTCAGATAGAAACATGATTTAAATGTCATTTTAAGCAGGAAAAAAAAACAGAGAAATTTTTAATGAAATAAAACGTTTTTGCAAAATTTGAAAGTTTTTGTGTCCCGGACCCCCTTAAAGGGACACAGAACCTTTAAATTTTCAAAAAGTCAGTTTTCGGTTTTTGCTTTATTCTGAATGTTTTAAAATTTCTCAACAATATGCAAAAATCCGCATTAAAAAATCTTTATTATTTCTGGAATAACCATTTATAGACGGTGAGTATAATGGAAGGTCCGCAGATATTGAAACTTTAAAAAGCGTTTTCGTAGATTAGTAATTTGGAGTTCGCACGCACTGTTACTTTTAGACTATGTAAGCTACATCTTAAATAAAATTAACCAAATATGAGTTTCTTTATAGTCTATAGGCTAAAACCAAAAAAATTCACATATTTTGGTTATTTATATTTTTGCATTTGAAAAACTTTTTGAGCTTTTTTTTTTTTTGTTCTAAAATTAAATTTTAAACAAAACCTTTAGCGCATATTTTGGATTTACGTTAGAAGTAGGTATGTTAAGATTCTATTGTGTTTAAAAAATGTTTTCTATTTGCATAATTTAGAGTTTTATCATGCGCGCAGCACTTAATCACGCGTTAGTGAGATGAATTTTTAAATTTAAAATTTAAATATTATTTGTGTGCATATAGCATTTATTTTTCTGGTTAATGTAGTTAAGGATATATACAGGGTGGTTATAATTAAACTTCCCCTATAAACGTCATCCTACAGCGCAAACGGGTGAATGAAATGCAACGAAATTTGGTATATAGACTATACACGAGATGTGCTCACGGAATTTCGGGGGGGGGGGGGGGATTTAGTTCCAAAATCTCATTCTGTAACCAATTTTTTTTTTTCGAAATTCCGTGAGCGCATCTCGTGTAAAGTCTATATATCAAATATCGTTGCATTTCATTCACCCGTTTGCGCTGTAGGATGCCGTTTATAGGGAAAGTTTAATTATAAACACCCTGTATTTTAAGCTGGAAGGGGGAAAAAAGATTGCATATTGTTTGCGTTTAGGTACTTTGTAAAGGGCGATGTTTTTGATTGTCCCGACAAACTCAATGGTCCTGTGCCCCCTTAATTTATTTTAAAATTTAATGCTTTTTTCGATGTGTAAATTTACCTTATATACATTGCGCGGGGTGTTTCTCATAATTGAATTGTCACACTGAGCCAATTTTTTTATTGGGTAGGAATATAATATGTACCTCGAGTACCCCTCAGTTCCCCCGCTGAACACCCGCAAAGTAAGGTTTGTGTATAACTGAAAAATGCGATTTTCTCAATTGCTATATGACCTAGGATAATCTCCATTGTTTTCCTGCAAGGTTTAAATAACCTCCTACTTCTCCTATTTATTTTTATAATTTTAGTTTTAGTAGATTCGTACGTAAGGGGGGGGCATATTTTTTTAGTACATTTTCGGCAATATCTCTCAAAATGCAATACCTAAAATAAAAATAAGTATATTTTTGAGTTTGGCATTACGCGAGCTTTCGAACGATATCTTACACAATAGGCAAAACAAATTTCTTTCAAATAACTTAGCCTTTAAATGCGCGATTTTTTATTTTGTTTCGAAAAAATTATACATGGTGATTCTCTGAAAGGTTTATTACACAGAAAAAAGAATGAAAAAAATCAGAGATACATTTTTCATATAATGCGTCAATCTTTTCTTCTGTTGCACATCTGCAATACAAGTAAAAACTCCTGTCGTGTGGATATTTTACTCTAAAATATTGCAAATTAGTATATATCTTAATAAGTATGCCTCCAAATACCTAATTTTATATAATTATTTATTTTTTTAAATTTTAACCTTTAACCCTGAATTGCATGAATTATTCTTTTAGAATTGTGTTTTTATTTTTATATTAAGGATTAGACACCAGAAATCTTAAGATAGATTTTTAACTTTATTTAGTAGCATATTTTGTAAGTTTTAGAAGATTAGTATTTCTATATAAATATAGTGGTTGTACGAACTTAATTTATGTATTAAAAATTAAATAAAAAGGTGATGGAAATTTACATCACTATGCAATTAAGAGTTAACCTTTTAATTCCCATGATAGAATACGTTCTAAAAATTAAGTAGTGTACAGAATCTGACTTTACACCAGAATGTTTCAATAGTTCATTTTGCTTTATTTCAATAATGAATGTCTGTTATTAAATAAAGCAAATATTGCTATTTTAATTTTCTGGTGTAAATTAGGTATATACGAATAAAAAAATCTATTAAATTCAAAACAATGTTGTTTGCATATATGCAAAGCTGCGCACTAAAGGGTTAATTAGTCTCCTTAAATTTTTCCTGAAAATATTTGTGAATGGTTAGTAATGCATAATTATGTGGGTTATTACATCTCTTATATGAGTTATAGTGGCAGAGTTATATGCTTTTGTAACTCTGCCAAATTTAAACTGTTCCACAGATTTCGAGAAAAAGGGCCGTAACAGATAGACAGACGAGTGATCTTATAATGGTTACGTTATTAGATGTATTCGTAATTATATGAATACGTAGCACCTACAGTCTTGATCTGTTACTTCCGTCTATCTGTCCATCTGTCCGCCTATAACAGCGCAAAAACGATCGAACCGAATGGTTTGAAATTTAATATATGGAATCATTGCAGAATTATGTAGAGTCATTTCAAATTTTATGAAAATAGAATCCAAAATAAAAAAGATATTAATAAAAGTTTTCTTCATTCTATAAATCCTATCATACATCATTAATTCAATGATATCCCATGATAAGTCATAATTCTTGGTTACCATGGTGATGACGTCCTATTGAAGAGTCAGTCCTGTTATTTCCATATGACTGAATTTAATGCAGTGAAACCTCCTTGAACGGTCACCTCTAAACAACGAAAACCTCCAAACACCGGCCATATGTTGATGGAACCAAACACTTTCCATAGCATTAACATTAGAAAGAACCTCTAAATAAGGAATTCTGAACAACGGCCACTCAAAAGTCACGAGAAAAAAATTTTACAGCTCCTGGTACAATTTGATATTTATTTGCAAACCGAAATGTGAAGCAGATCAAGCAAAATTGACTTGATATGTGAACAAACATAAAATGAAGACATTAATAATAATGGGGAAATTTTATATAATATTCTTAGAACGGCAGGCATAACTAACCTAAAGGCCAGCTTGTTTGTATCTCTGGTAAAAAAAATTGGCAGTTAGTGCCACATTTGATTCCATACAGCAAATGATGGAAGATAGAGAAGAAGAGGAAATAGATAATAGAATCACCCAAAATTCCAGTATTAACACATATACCGAAGATTTGAAGAACTTCCTTGAAATCCAAAATTTCTCATTAAATCATAATGATGAGTTGTATAGCAAATCAAGTCATTTTTTTTTTCTTTGGAGAAAGATATTTGCAGGAAAAAAAACAAAGCAACTGCAAATCACTGATTTTCTTATTATATTAAAACAATGATGATTAATTAAAATGAATGTGTGTATTTCTATTTAAATTTATATAATTTTGATTTTTTTTTTATGAAACCACTGAATAA
Source organism: Maratus speciosus (assembly GCA_963932465.1). Lineage (NCBI taxonomy): Eukaryota > Metazoa > Arthropoda > Arachnida > Araneae > Salticidae > Maratus > Maratus speciosus. Next base: position 369,647,053 of record OZ010799.1, on the reverse strand, counting down.
CACCCACTTCTGAAGAGCGGTCACTTTTCACCGGTCCCACGGGTAATCGTTATTCAGAGGATGCACTGTAATGTAGAATCGTAATAAATTTTGTATTCATGGATTTTTGAATAAGAGTGCAACAACTATTGCATCAAGATCTGTATATTTATAAAACTAGTTATAGCACAAACGCAATTCATTTGCTACGTTTGGCGCACGGTTGCGGGCTAGTTACTTTTTAAGTACGGAATCCTAAAAAGGAGGCCAAACTGCCAACATTGTTATGAAATCGATATCATTCAATCACGGTTCTATAATATTCTTACTCTAACTTTGGAAATAAAGATTGTTTAATGACACAAAGGTTTCTCTCAAAACTTTAATGTCAAAAGTTGAAATTGCCTTAAAAGATTTTCGCTTGAATATTTTTATGATGATATTTGTATGAAAAAAATCACATGTTTGAGTTAGAGTAATTTCTCTCGTTTTATGTGCAATTTAAACATTAACCATGTTAAAATTTTCATGCTATTTTCAAGAATTGTGAAATAGTAATAATATATTCATATTAAGAAAGGTATTTTTAATGGGGAAAATTCGACGATACTTTTATGTCAAGAAACTTAAAGAACTCTTATCAATTTTCGCTCTTTAGCGTAAAGTTTTAAACACAATCATGTAGTCTAGTAAACTTCCTTTTTTCCCAGTCAAATAAGTATATTTTGAACCAGAAATTTGAATATATGTGCGTGTTTTCATTTTATTATAATTTATTTTTTATTTTATTTTTTTCTTATATTTTCATGGGTTTTTTTTTTTTTCAATTTGCTTCCTTATTCCCCTTCTACGCTGTGTTCTTTCGTTTTGATTATATTTTTCTGTGATTGGCTGTTGACGTGTGCTTTCCTATTGGCTGTTGATTTTTACTTTCCTATTGGCTGTTTCTTCAGCTTTTTTTCCTTTCCCTTATCTCTTATTTCAGTCTTGCTGCTACTTTCATAGTAGAAGAACGTCTTCTTTGCGCCAGACGAAGAAAGGTCTTTTGAAAGGCCTAGCGCATTTAAAAGTTTTTGATTTTGTTCTAAGAAGATCTTTTAGTTCTTCCAGAAATTTTGCTTAACCCTTTGTATCACAACGTTGCATATCTGCAACATACTCAAAAATCAATGTTAATCAATGTTAATTTCCAAAATCAATATTTTAAATATTTCTCAGGAAAAATACGAATTGCAAAGATTTGTTAAATGGGTGATCCTACAGCTTTTCAGAAAGATCTACTCTATATGTCTGTGTACGACTTTTTATTCAACCTTATTTCTGACCCTTTTTTTAATTGAGCCTTAATTAATTTACTTATTTATAAAATACTACTAAAACGGTCGTTTAAATATGCCAAGTGATGTATTGGTATTAATTTGAAATGGATTTGGAATCTGTTAACTAACAAATATTATGTAAAAATGCATAGAAATTGTTATTTAGAACGTTTTAAAAACGTTTTACGCTCATTCGCTCATTTCAAGCTTTTAAATGTCGATATTCTTTTAGAAACCATTCTTAGGGAGTATTTGTATCTTAAAAATAATCCTTATGCCAAATTTTCAGTTTCTAGTCCCTTCGGTATCACAAAAATCATAAGTGTAGAATTTTTTTTTTCTCCTGTACCATTTTAAATTTCAAAATTTTTTTTAACTGTTCTGTGCATGTATTTGCGTCTTTAAACTAACAACCATGTCAAAATTCAAGTTTCTTTCGTTTTCTCGGCGATGCATTTTTCCGTCTAATTAATTCGCCTTGATTATTCCCACCAGCAATTATTTTTTATTTTATCTTATTTAATCGGAGCTTTTTCCCGATTAAATTAGACAAAAATTTTTGTTTGCAAAAACCGGTGACAAAAGAAGCTATTTTAATTATTTTGAAGCTATTTTAATAAAACAACTACGCAGCGAGAGGGTTAAAAGTAGGAACCATGTCAAGTTCCAAGATTCTGTTCTTAAGAATTCCATAGAAATCATAATTTAGAACACTTATTCGCATTGATTACTTATTTAGAAAGCTCACTTTTCCTTTATAATCCTTTAACACCTTGAGGGGTGATAAAATCCCACCTAATTTAAACAAGATTCTCACCAGAAAATTTTAACTAAATTTTATATTTTTAACTTTGGAGGAAAATCATTGAAAATTGCATTTCCTTATTTAAAAATAAAAATTTTCAGTTATTCCGGTGAAAATTCAACATTTAGAGACATTTTTGCTTGCTCCTCAAGGGGTTAAGACTAAAATCTTTTTAGTAGAAATAAAAAGTTTTGGTGATTTCTCCTAATATAATCATATTTGATAGAAAAAAATATCCGATGTCAGGCTGTATAAAGCGTGGAACTATTAAGAAAGAGGAACTAACATATCCTAAAATAGCGAAGCATTAACAGTAACCGCTCTCGCAGGGGTTCATTATCACCTCGGAAAACTTCCATCAATAAATATAAGTAGAAAATTTCTCTTTATTGAAATGCCTCGCTAGTGGAAAGTTTCAATCAAATGAAATGGCAAAAACCGATTACATTTTTACTGGTGGAAGTTTACTTTGGAGGTAGTAGTTCTGCCATATGGTGACAACCAAGGCTACCTACTGTCTGTGTCAGGGAAAAAATTATAATACTTGGGCAAACTGACACCAGTAAAAAGAAATAGAGCTGTTCTACCATATTTGTGAGAGAAATTTCCCACCAAAAGTGTTTTTGACGAAGTTTGCTATTCAAATTTCAATGGAACTAATTACAAACTGTTAATCCGATTAAAAAAAAAAAAATCTTGTGACAACCTCCTCAGTTACTTCACTCGCAACTGATAGACAATACACTATATGTCTCCTCCTATTTACTTATAACTCCATTATGTAGAGAGATAATCCAGACAATTCTGTGGGTGCAGTCCCGACTTTAAATCACAGAAAAAGAGGAAAATGTTTTCTCTTTTTCTCTCTCTTTTTTTCTTAGCATCACCTACACAATTCTGTAGGTCAGGTCTTTAAGTCTCTAACCTTTAACCCTCTAATTGTCAAAAAACGTTCTAGAAATTCCGCAATTCAGAGAATCTGAATGCATACCAGAAAATTTCAATAATAAATTTTGCTTTACTTACCGACAAGCTTTAACTGTAACCTATTTCGTAATGGTTCATTACCGCCGGAGCAAACTTCCACCAGTAAATTTGAACAGAAATTCTGTCCTTATTAAACGCCTTATTCATGCAAAATTTCAGTCATAATTATGGAAAAACAGATATTTATTTTCACTGGTGAAAATGCGGAATGCCAAAGTGTTGCCGCATCTGGCTGATATTTTATTGGGGGATTCCAAATTCATACCAATAAGTTTAAATAGTTATTATTGTTTTATAAGATGATAGATATTCCACAAATAAAATAAAGGAAAACTGCTATTTAAAATTTTCCGGTGTGAATTCCAACACTAGTGAGAAGTCAGTCGATTAGCGATGACGTCACACTCGTGTCCTCTGCCCTTGAGTGTTTCAATGGGAGGGGTACAGTTCGGTTCAAATTAGAAATTTCTCTGTAAAGTAACTTTAAAATATACAAATTTTTAAAAATATTACATTGATAAATTTAACAGTTATAAATAAAAATTTGGGTGTGATATATTTTTATAAAATTTGAGTAACATTTCCTGCTTTTCTATTGTTAACATAATTTAAATTTGTAAAAAAAAAAAAAAAAAAAAAAAAAAATGTCCTACATGGCGATTGATCAACAAGTAAAAAACTTATCATATCTTTCAGCACATACCGCTACACATGCTTTCTGTGAGTTACGGAATGCAACATGTTAACACATTGTATGCGGGACACGTGCTAGTGCGTTTTTGTCGGTTGGGGCACCGTCCCCTGAACACTAGGCCTGAGCGCTGACACAAAAATGGCGGCTGCCGATGGCGGATATTTTTAACGTGTGTATGGTCCCTTAATTATTCGTACCAATAATTTTTTTAAGTTTTCTCTGCTTCATTTTTCTGAGATTAAACAAGTCAAATAAATCTTATATAAAATGCTGGTGTCAAAATTTAAGGGACCTTACATACGTTTAAACAAATCCGCCTTCGGAAGCCGCCATTTTTGTGTCAGCGCTCAGGCCTAGTGTTCAGGGGACGGTGGTTGGGGACAGAAATTATTACTGGTACCGGAAAATTTTGTACGGACGAAAAAAGAAGGTGTAATCCAGGCATGCTTGCTTCTTATTGGTTGTGAGCAGGTTTTAATTTACAGTGGCATTTGTGAACGTAAATTTAGTGCTCATTTTCGAAAATTTTCCCGCATACAATGTGTTAAATGAATTATCTCTATTGTATCTCTGATCTGAAAGGCTGTTAAAAATTCTTTGAGTTCGTTTCACGATCTCTTTTGTATCTCTGATCTGAAAGGCTGAAATTCTGTTAAAAATCCTTTGCGTTCGTTTCACAGTGAAATTTAGAGTGAAAAGTCGTATATTCGAGTTTATTTGAATCATTTCATCTTTTTCGAGCTGATTAGATATTCTCCATTTCTAAAGTTTTGTGTTCTTTTTGTTTTAATATATTTCTTTTATGGAAATATTATCCAAAAGAAAATTTTGAATATCAGTTGACATGGGTTCGTACGGGGCAGGTTATTTCCAGACAAGAAAAATCTTCGTTATCAGTATTTTCTTATAGAAAATCTCTCTTAAAATAAGGCGAAATTTCGCGCGTTTGAACTAAATGTTTTTTTTTTTCTATTAAAAGAAATACTGATATTTCACCTGGAAAATTCCCAGCTTCGTAGGAGCTAGTGTTGCCAGGTGTCCCGGATAAATCTGGGTTCCAAATGCTCTTGACGCCACTATTTTCTTACAGCTTATTTCACTATCTTTAATCACAGATAATTTTGACATTAGATAAGGCGAAGAAAATTACTCTAAAATATCGGTGTCCAGATCATTTGCAGTCGCGATTTACGCGGGACATCTGACAACACTAGTTAGAACCCTGAGTTAAATAGCTGGGTATATTTCATTTAAATAATTGTAAATTGCCCGTCAAACGTGGCAAATGAAGTGCCTTCGTTTTTCAACTAGTTTTATAACTATTTTTTTGCACCACATATTTTACTAAAATTTTAGTGCACTTCATAAGTGCCTATCAATTTCATTCTGTTCTAAAGGCTGTAACATCATTAAGATGCACTTGAAATAATTTTTATCTATTGGCCGTAATGTACCGGAAAACTTTTGACTGTCCCTGTCCTTAAACTAGACCTAATTTTCATAAAATTTAAAATAACTCGACAAAATTTTGCAACGATTATATATTTAATAGTTCAGACCATTCGGTTGGGTAGATTTTGCTCTATTATACGCGGGCGGACAGACGGACCGAACGACGACTATAAGTGCTAAGTAATTATACAGGGTGATTAAAAAAAGATGGGAAAATTTTTAAGAGGTGATAGTACACACCCAAACAAACATTTTGTATCAAAGAATTCATGGTCCAAAACTAAACGTAAAAAAGTTAGAGGGCGCCAAAAGTTATGTTCTTATACGAGGCAAAAACACACAATGAACGATTAAGTTAAGTTACGAAAACAAATTTAATGGCATTTGGTTACAATAAGTGCTCAAAACATTGACCGGCAGCTGTTATGCACGCAATACAACGGCGAAGAACAGATTGGCGAATTTTCTGAAACACACCAGGCATATCGCGAACTTCCCCTACAGAAGCCGAAAGCTTGGCGACAAGTTCTTCTGCGGATTCAATGGGAGTCTCATACACAAGAGCCTTTAGCTGTCCCCACAAAAAAAAAAAAAAATCGAGACATAAAAGATCTGGCGAGCGCGGTGGTGCCTGGTGTGTTTCAGAAAATTCGCCAATCTGTTCTTCGCCGTTGTACTGCGTGCGTAACAGCTGCCGGTCAATATTTTGAGCACTTATTGTAATCAAATGCCATTAAATTTGTTTTCGAAACTTAACTTAATCGTTCATTGTGTGTTTTTGCCTCGTATAAGAACATAACTTTTGGCGCCCTCTAACTTTTTTACGTTTAGTTTTCGACCATGCATTCTTTGATACAAAATGTTTGTATGGGTGTGTACTGTCACCTCTTAAAATTTTTGCCATCTTTTTTTAATCACCCTGTATAATTCCGGACGCACCGAAAAGGATTTACTGTGCATACAGTAAAATAAAGTATTCATTTAATATTTTTGTAATAAATAAAACTAAATTAAACAAACAAACTGGTAAATAAGAATTTTTCTGTTTAGTTCTTTGTTCTTATGCTTCAGACTCAACTTATTTAGGATTCGGATGTAAAAAAAGAAAAATTAAGTGTCTCTTGTCGACTTCCGAATACGTTCCGAAAAATTATATATATATATATATATATATATATATATATATATATACTGTTTGGACATTTTTATATTAAACTACATGCTTCTAACAGTTCAACAAAGATATATCTTTAACCATTTTCCTATGTACTAAAAAAAATTTAAATCTGCAAAAATGTATTTATATTTTTCCTTTGGTTATAGAAAATGTGTAATTCTTTATATTTTCTTGTCACGAATCGACTGTTGAACATCTAAAGTTTATAAAATAACTGATAAGTTACCACAAAAGAATTAAATCTCGGTTGAGAAATAATAAATAATGCAGCATGCTTGTGAAATCGATACATTTCAATATACACCGCTATACATTCGTTTTGTAAGTTACGGAATGCAAAATATTTAATGAATGATCTCTTTTGTATCTCTGATGTGAAAAGTTGAAATTCTGTTAAAAATTCTTTGAGTGCGTTTCACGGTGGAATTTTGATTGAAAAGTCAATGTTTGAGTTTATTAAAATAATTCCTTTCATATTTTTCGAGCTGATTAGATATTCCGCATTTCGAAAGTTTTGTGCTCTTTCTATTTTATTTATTTATTTATTTTTTTAATATTGTGAAAAAGAAAAGTTTGAATAGCACTTAGATAGGATAGATTCAATTTCTAAAAGACTTCATGTGCATAAAATAAAATAAAGTATTTTTTACAACAGTTTTGTAATAAATGAAACTAAATCAAACAACAGCTTTTCTATGCTTTTGATGGTGGAATTTTGATTGAAAAGTCATATGTTCGAGTTTATTAGAATAATGCCTTTCATCTTTTTTGAGCTGATTAGATATTTTCCATTTTTAAAGTTTTATGTTTTTTTTGTTTTAATATATTTTTTTTGAAAATATTATGTAAAAGAGAAGTTTGAATATGAGTTGACAGGGTTCGGGAATTTCCAAAGGAAGAAATTCTTTCGTACCAGTATTTTGTTATACAAAATCTTTCCTTAAAGAAAGCAACATTTCGAGCGTTTTACCTTGATTTATTTTTCTATTTAAAAAAAAAAAACGGATATTGTGCCTGGAAAACTCTCTAAAACGAAGGAACACAATTTCTACCAGCGTCAAATGACACCTTTTCAAAGTTTGATTTATGTTTATTTTGCTAGTTATTTTTGAATGTAATGAGCATTAAAAAGTCTCCAATAAATTAAAAATGATTTGTAATTGTTTCAATCTAAAAATTACTAATAAAAAACGATAAATTTTAATCTTTTAAAAGCGGTTATTAACCCTTTTAGGGGCAAAACATTTTCATAGCTGGAATGTTGAAAGAAATGATTGACACCGGATTTTACTAACAAATTTATTTGGAATAAAGAAAAAGGCTGTATTTCACATATATATTAAATGGAAAATATTTTACCCAAATTCTGGTGCCATTGTGGCTTTTAGGAATTAAAATTAAGTAGTTTCATAAACATACAACCGCCCCTGAAAGGTTTATACAACAACTGTAGAAATAGTGTGAATTTTAAATACAGCTCATGCGCATAAAGTAAATTTTTTTTAAGGGCGCACAGGACATTTGAGTTCATCAAAACGCTCAACAACATTGCCTTTTTTAAAGTACCAAAACATAAATAATATGGAATTAAGATTTTTGTTTTCCATTTCTGCCTAAAGCATAGTTTCCTTATCTGTACACTGTAAAAAAAACGGAGATTCTACTGGCAATCTAGACGCCAGTACTATTTCCGTATTTTTACGGAAAATTTTCCCCATAAATTACAGAAAATTTCCCGTTTTCACAGAAAATTTTCCGTTTTTCTGATTAAAAACGGGAAATTTTCTGTAATTTATGGGGGAAAATTTCCGTAAAAATACGGAAATAGTACTGGTGTCTAGATTGCCAGTAGAATCTCCGTTTTTTAGTCCTTTTTTTTACAGTGTATTATCCAGAAAAATAAATGTTGTATATACAAAATTAATATTTAACTTTCAAATTTAAAAATTCATCTCACTAACGAATGAATTAACAGGGTTGCCACGCTTCAGCGAATTTCCAGACCATTAAATTCTTCTGCACCAGTACTTTCTTAAAGGGAATCTCTCTTTAAATAAGGCGAAATTTCTTGCGGCTAATCTAGATATATTTTTCTATTAAAAAAAAATACTGATATTTTGACTGGAAAATTCCTTGAAGCGTGGCAACCCTGATTAAAATCTATAAGTGTTGCGCGGATGATAAAACTCTAAATTGTGCATATAGAAAAGAATTCTTGAACAAAATAGAATCACAATACACCTAGTTGTAAATTAAAACCAAAATATACATAAAAAGATTTTTTTTTAAACTTTAATTTTAAAATAATATAAAAATAAATTTCAAAATTTCAAAAAAAAAATTCATGTTTTTCAAGTGCAAAAAAATAAGCAACCAAAATGTGTGAATTTTTTTTCATTTTAGCATGTAGACTATAAAGAAACGCATATTTGGCTAGTTTTTAAAAGTTGTGGCTTACATGATTTGAAAGTAACAGTGCGCGCAAACTCCAAATTTACTAATCTGAAAAAACGCGTTTTAAAGTTTCAATATGTATGGACCTTCAATTTTATTCACCGTCTATAAAAAATTATAACTCAAGAAATAATGCAGATTTTATAAGGGAGTTTTTTGCATATTGTTCAGAAATTTTAAAAAATTCAGAATAAAACAAAAACCGAAAACTGATTTTTGATAGTTTAAAGGTACTGTGTCCCGTTAAATGTTTTTGTAATAAAATTAAATTAAACAAACAAAATTGTAAATGGGAAATTTCTGTTTAGTTCTTTGTTCTTATATTTCATATTCAACTTATTTACGATTCCTATATAAAAAAATTTTGAAGTGTCTCTACTCGACTTTCAAAATAATATATATGGGGCATCTCACAATCTTTTGACTTTTATGTCTCTGAATAATATTTTTTATTTTAGTTCATATTCTTGTGTTTTTTTTTTTATTTCATATACTGGGGAACATCCCATTGCATGATTACATAACAATATTAACGAGATAAATAAGCTGGGGTGCATAATATGTTCAATCCGACGATCTAGGATAGGGGGAAAATTTAACCGCCTGTGGAAATTTTGCAGAAACATATACAATTGATTTCGATTTTAACAACGAATTCCATAATTCTCTGAGATAGAAAAATTTCACTACAAATAAAAAGATCCGTATGGCGACCTTCAGAAAATCAATTTCAATAATATCAATAATATGTACCGTATATCAGGGGTGATTCTGTTCCGAATTTCCGAAAATGTAAGGCATTCGGTTCCGAAAATTAAAAAAAAAAAAAAACGATTATCAATCTGAAAATTCGGACATAAAAATAACGCAAATTTTGTAAAAAAAAAAAAAAAAAAAAAAACCCGCGAATTTCGTCACAAGAACTACAAATAAGAACCACAAATTTCGTCAAAAGATCGGGAAAAAACACAATTTCGTCAAAAGATCGCGAGAAACTGCAAATGTCGTCAACAGATCGTTGAAGAATTGCCAAATTTTGTCAAAAGATCTCGGAACAACCGCGAATTTCGTCAAAAGTGGGCGAAATAACCGCAAATTTCGTCAAAAGGAAGGCGAAATAACCGCAAAACACGACAAAAGATCGCGAAAAAACAGCAAATTTCTTCAAAAGATCGCGAATTCTGTCAAAGGGCCGCGAAACAAACATAGTGCTGGGGGTTGATTCCCCCCCCCCCCCTTCCCCAACTCTGCCTTTCTGAAAATTTGGTGTGAATTTCAAAAAAAACTTTTCACTCAGAATCGCCCCTGCCATATATACTCGTGCATAAGTTGAGTAATGTTTAAAAAAAAAAAAAAATTCTATACCTACGATAATACAGTGTACCGTAACATACCGTTAAATTTTGGGGGGATTTTGGGAGTAGAAACATTTTCTACATCCCTGTAAATAAGTTTTTGAAGATGTTGGGGGTCCAAATACCAGAAAAACTATACCGTCCCGTGTCCCTGCTGATTTTTCAGTTTGGAGTTGTCTGTATAAAATTGTTTCAATAAAAGTAATTCGATGCAATTTTTTTTACGAAACTGGGACTATTGTTTTATATAAATATGTAGCAAAAAAATTAACCTGCACACACTTTGACGGTTGATATTATTTTTTGAACTCTGTCCCTGGGTTTTAGATTCCTTCTGACTGCCCTCTTGCTAAACTTATACAGAAAATCACTTCAGATGCAGCCACAGAATTTTTTTCAATCTTTTTCTCATGCAGAAGTATGCTAGAGAAAGAATGTCTAAAATTCTTTGACAGGAAATTTACTGCAGAATTTAAATCAGCATTAAAATATCAACTTCAAGCATTGTGGCTTTATGGGTAGTTTTACATCTCCAAGGTTTATTCCTGCACTTTTCGAGGTAAATTATTATTATTATTATTATTATTATTATTATTATTATTATTATTTAATCCAATGTAAATAACTGTTTCTACAAATCAATGAACATTGTGGCTATCACTTAGTCTTAACATGATTTGCCTAAAAATAGTGGTAATTTTCCTTACCGTCCCATCCTTACCACCCCTTTTTTTTCCATTACCGTCCCCTTTCCTATACCGCCCCCACCCCCCTTTTTTTTCCTTCCATTCCTTCTTTAACAACCCTTTAAGACAATGTTATGCCAAAATTTTGTACTAAAATTGTTATTATTTCTTATTTGAATGTCGTGTGGTACTATGCAAATTCCTTATAAGTAAAAATTTAGAAGAAAATAGAAAGTTACAGTGGTAAAATGGTAAGGAAAATTAAACTCGTAAGTTTAACTTAAACCTCAGTTAAATAAAAAAAAAAATTCGCTGCTGACCATTTTTTCTTTATTTTGAATAATTAACGCATTCGTCTATCAGATTAAAATGTTATTTTATCAAGTTTAATTTCACCAGATTTTTATTCCCGAAAGTCAAAAGATTGTGAGAATGCCCCATATATATATATATATTATATAAGTTTATATATATATATATATATATACGGACTGTACATTTTTATAATATACTCAATGCTTCTAGCTGCTTACCAAAAAATAATATTTAACCATTTTCATCATACTAAAAACAATTTAAAATGTGCAAGAATAATACTTATACTTTTGATTTGGTTATATTAAATGTATAATTATTTATATTTTCTCGTCACGAATCAACTATTGAACATACAAAGTTTATAAAATTTCTAATAAATTTCCACAAAAGAACGAAATCTTTGTTGAGAAATAGTAAAAAATGCAACGTACTTGTGAAACTTTTCGTAACGTACTGTGAACTCTTTCAGCATACACCAGTACGCATGCTTTCGTTAAGTTACGGAATGCAAAATATTTAATGAATGATCCCTTTTGTATCTCAGATGTGAAAAGCCAAAGTTCTGTTAAAAATTCTTTGAATTCTTTTCACGGTGGAATTTAGAGTGAAAAGTCATATATTCCAATTCATTAGAATAATTCCTTTCATCTTTTACGGGCTGATTAGATATTCGGCAATTCTAACGTTTTATGCCCTTTCTGTTTTAATTAATTTTTTATAAAAATATTACGAAAAAGAAAAGTTTGAATATCAGTTAGATAGTATTGATTCAATTTATGAAAGACTTCGTGTGCATAAATTAAAAATAAGGTAAATTTTTACAATATGTTTTAATAAATAAAAATTAAATCGAACAAACAAAAATGAAAATTAGAAATATCTGTTTACTAAACAGAAAATTCCAATCTTAGTTCTTTGTTCTTATACTTCAGACTCACTTTTTTTTAAATTCCTGAACACAGAAATTTGGAATGACTCTCCACTCGACCTTTCAATAACGTGTCTAAAAAATCATGTATAATTATATATATAATTATCTATAAATTATATATAATATTATATACAAAAAGGGTGATGCAAAAAAAAAAAAAAAAAAAACCGATTACAAAATGACATGGCAAATCAGGCATACAACAAGAATAAAAAATCACATAGGAACATGTTGCAAACCGCTTATTGAGTCACAAATACAGTGTGATAACTTTCAGAAAACTGAATTATATTATAATAAAACATTTAACAGACATTCACACCTTTGTTGTAAATATGATAACACCAAGCAAAAGTGGTAGAAGATTTCATTATACGCGCCAGCAGTATGCACCGACGTCCCACATTTTGGGCTGTGATTATCGATTCATACGGTATCATCGATAGCTTGAGCAACGTGTTTTCCAGATCTTTTCGTGATGTTATCACATTTCACCCAAAACAAGGTACATATCGTTTTATTTTCATTACAATGTTTTTTATTTTTCTAGAAATTATGACGGTCAACCCGAGTTCAGTTAGAATGAAACACCCTGTATTTGTGACTCAATAAGTGGTTTGTGACCCTATGCTCCTATGTGATTTTTTATCCTTGTTGTATACCTGATTTGACATGTCATTTTGCCAACGTTTTATTTAATCACCCTGTACACATTATGCTTAAGGGTCTCAGGAGTCTTACTTTTTACCTGGCGGTGCAATTTAGCAACATGTCACATTTAATTTTTTTTTTCTCAGTCTCTATAAAATATAAATGCATAAAATTTTTAGTATAGACAAGTTAATATATCTTCTATTTAAAATATTTTTTTTTTTTTAATATTCTATATTGAAATTTTATTTTAATTTTTTTATGTTTAAATTTATTTAAAATTGTTTTTTGATTTGCATGCACTGCGCGCAACATTTTTCACAAACTAATAAATCAATTTACACGAAACTTGGTCAATAGCTTCATTTTAATGTAAAGAATAACTTATACTTCAAATTTAATATAATAATTGCATTAATTATTTAAAATTGACAATTTTTCAAGAAAAGAATGATTTTTCAGAAATTTATAATTTAAATTTAAATTTCAAATAAAATAAATAAATTGCTTACAAATGAAGTATACGTTCATGATACATTAGGTTTACATCATTATAAATATTTTTGGGAGCTCTTGAACCAATAGTTTTGAAACAGTCTTGCGCGCAGTGCATACAAGTCAAAAAACAATTTTAATTTTTTTTTTTATCAAAATTATAAAAAAATAAAATAAAATTTCAAAGTAGAATATTAAAGAAATTATTTTAAGTAGAAGAGATATTAAGTTGTTTATAATAAAAATTTTATGCATTTATGTTTTATAGAGTCTGAGAAAAAAATTAAATGCGACATGTTGCTAAATTGCACCGCCAGGTAAAAAGTAAGACTCCTGAGACCCCTTAAAAAGTATTTGACAAAGCCAGAATTGTGCACCATAATTAAACTGAACATAAACGACAAAACATCAAAGAAATATTAACAGATACAACTTGAATAAAAAAACCAAAACTAAAAAGCCGACGCCTGATCGGCAGTGGGTCTTTTATAAAAGCACAGCAATGTTTCAGACTAAATACTGTATGCATAGCTGCCAACACCTTACGCATTTTTGTACCACAAAAATCTTATTGTAAATTTTACCTTTTTAACCCCTTGAAGGGCAGTGGGATACAATATATCCCACCTAATTTAATTGCAAAATGCCACATTGACACCAGAATTCAGGACTGAAAAGTTTAATTTTATTAAATAAGTGAAAAGAAGTTTATACCTATTTTGAAATAAATTTGTTTTTAAATTCTGGTGTGATTCAATCATTTCAACATTTTACGAATAAAATTTCTTTGCCCCTGAAAGGGTTAAATCAGCAAAATCTGCAGATTAACCCCTTAACCTACAATGACGGGCATAGCCAGCGTACGATGATCGAGCCAAATGTAAATTCTTCTTTCCACTAAAATTTCACAGTAAATATAGTTTAATTTAATCATTGAAATTCCATGATTAAACAAGGCGAAAATTTCTATTAAATTTTAGTGGTAGCTATGGATTTGCCAAACCGTAGGTTAAGGGGTTAAATAAGGCAAAAATTTCTGCTAAATTTTAGTGGTACAAAAAAGCGGAAGAGTTGGCAGCTATGTATATGCAACAAATTGTTACAGTGGTGGCGGTGGGTTTCGGCTAGAATATCGTAATGCATAAATCAAATACACAAAATCATTCGAAAGCATATCACAAGCATTTCCCCCATCGAATCCGACGCCACAAGAAACAGCATATCTCTCAATCTGAAGGCACACCTCATTTAAAGCAGATACATAATAAACATTAAAACAACAAAAAAATTTACCCAAACCCGAGCAACACAGCCACGAAAAATAACCAACATCCAATGCCTTATTATCCATCCAAGTTCATTGCGTGTATGTTTGCACGGAATGAACTTTCGAATGTTTTTGTGTATTTCATTTATGGGTTATAACACTCTGGCCGAAACCCACTGCCACCACTGCAACAATTTGTTGCGTATAGTATTTAGTCTGAAACATTGCTGTGATTTTATAAAATACCCACTGCCGATGGAGCCGCAGCTTATTGGTTTTGTTTTTCTTGTTCAAGTTGTATCTGTTAACATTTTTTTTTATGTTCCGTAGTTTATATTCGGTTTAATTACGGTGCGAAATTCTGATCCTGCCAAATACTTTTTAAACATGATGTGCTATATATAATTTATGTGGTTATTTGCAGCTGTAGCTCTTATCGCATTAATGTTATTTTTTATTTTAATCTTTATTTTGCTTATGTATATACCGGGTGTCCCATAAATGATGATTTTAAAATTCAATAACTTGCAAACGGTCACAGATATTAAATAATTCTTGCAGGAGTGTTATGTAAGATGTCGGGAGTTTTTATGCTGCGATTCTCAGTTTTAGTTACAAATAGGATCGATAGATGGCGCTATAAGCAATAACCGCTAAATCTAGGCACGATATTTCAGCCTCTCTCTTCTTCCATGCAAAAAAAGGAGATTAAACTGCTTTGAATGGATCCCGAAGTACCAAAAATCGAGTCTGGACTGAGCACCTATTGCTCTCAGCGCCATCTATTGTTTGAAATTCGAATTAAAATCAAGAATCACTGTAAACAAACTCCCGACATCATACATAACACTCCTGCAAGAATTTTTGTAATATCTGTCACCGTTTGCAAGTTATAGAATTTAAAAATCCATCAGTCATTTTTGGGACACTCGGTATATGCACACAACGAGACAGACGCCAGAAACTTCTCTGATCTTCAATCTTCTCAACTAGTGTTGCCAGGTGTACCGTGTAAATCGGGGCTCCACATGCTTTGGAAACCAGTAGTTTGAAGAATTTTCTTCTTCTTATCTAATGGCAGAATTATTTCGAAAGATCGCGAAGTAAACTGTAAGAAACTAGTGGTGTCAAGAACATTTAGAGTATGAATTACGCGGGACACCAGGCAACGCTACCTCTCAACTCATGTTACAGCGGCTATATTCACTGTATTGAGTACACTGTATTAACCCATTAAAAACTGACGTTGCGTTTTCGCAACATTACATTTGTGATTTTTTAAAAAAAATTTACGATACCAGTAAAAGAGAAAAGTAAAATTTGCCTTTTGAAATTAACACATTTCAGTGATTCTTAAAGTAAAAATAAGTGTTTGACAAAAAGTGGTATGAACTCAAAAAAATTCCTGTAAAACATGCTATTCCTTAACCTAGGGGTGCACAACCTGTGGCCCGCGGGTCACCAAGAATACCACTATTTTTATGCAGAATAATTTTCCTAATTAATTTACAGGAACTTTGCTATTAAATAATTCAAACGTTACTTTTACATTTTTTGTGGTGGCAAACAATTTTCTGGCAAAACCCCTTGATGAGTTATTTTATTGATGATATATTTTATCCCATCTACGATTAATGAAGATTTGCACCAGAAAAATGTTATTAAATTTTACTTTTCTAACTTTGGTGGGAAAAAGTCGTAAAATTTCTTTTCCTTATTTTGCAATAAATCTTTTTGCAGATTCCGGTGTGAATTTGACATTACAGAAACACAATTACTTGCCCCTTAAGGGATTAATGGGTTAAAATTGAAACTTGAGCCTTCCTCCCTCAGACATATTTCTAGCAACGGTACTGATTAAAGTCCCATGTCCTTTTTTTCAACGAAGTATACATTTTATGGCAAAAATTTTAGAGGCACAATTTATGCAAACTATTTCTGATGCAATTTACGTATGGGAAAGTTGAAAAAGCTGTTTCGGTGGGCAAATTATGTTCAGTCTCTAAAGCACAGCCTTTAATTTTATAAACAAACAATGCCATGCACATACCTCGATTAACGAAAGGGCAAACTGCCATAAGTACATTATTCGGTTATTTTGTGCCCTTTTTTTAAAGAAAAATTCTGAATTTTACTATTTCGCGACCAGCGTTCTTTACGAATTTTAAAATAATTTAATCACTAGTGTTTTACAGGAGAAATTTTTGTCTATAATAATCGCAATAATGCTTTGATTAAATAAGGCAAAATTTTACTGGCGGGAATAATCAAAGAATCCGAGAGGTTTAGGTGTCACGTATGCATAATGCACATCGCGAAGAAATTGGCGCTTTCAGTGGCAAGTAATTGTGTTTTAACCCGGGAATGCTCGCGCATATCCATGATATGTACGAATTATATTTTGCCCTCAATAAATTCAAATAAAAATTCTCATGTTATTTAATCGTTGACATTGCTCACAAATTCTGCTATAACATAATTCGAGGATTACTTTTCGAAAAATAGTGGGGAGAAAGGTAATAATCTTGTGAACTCTGGATATGTCATACCCTGCGCGTGTAATCCCGGGTTAACTGTAATGCAGAATCTGTACTGGAATTTACAAAGGATTTTGTTTAAAAACAAATTGAAACGATTTTACAATTCTATTTTTATTTTACCAAAATTATAAAAGCAAAATTTCATTAAATGTTTCTGGTGTAAACCTTGATTTTAACGCCGCTTAATGGGTTAAAAAGAGGTAAAATTTTCTATACTGGAATGCTTGTTGATATTTCTGCATGCGATATTTGAGCCACGCTTGTGTGTATAAATATTTATTTCCATTTTTATGAAAAATCATTTTTTTTTTACATTTCTTTTACAGTTTTTTAATTATCAAAGTTAGAGGTTTGAAATTCCCATCCTTGTATAGCAAGTTTTTTTTTTCTTTTAAACTAGCTAAAATTATAAATGCAACTATAACATTACAAAAGATATACAGAATATATGTAGTTTCTTATGAAATTTTCTTAGTAATTTTCTAGATATTTTAGTAATTTTAATAAGCATTTTAATAAAATTTATTAAATATTTTAATAAATTTAATAAATATTTTAATAAATTTAATAAATATTTTAATAAAATGTTATTTTTCTTGTTGTTAAAGAAAAAACGAAAACGATTCTTCTTATAATTAAACTTTTTTTTTTAAACTTTCATATATAATTTGGGTAAATTATATGCTGCTTTAGAAAAGTGTTCTTAATTCATCACCTATAGTCATACATATTTGAAAAAAATGGTAAGTAAAATTAAACACTCTTACTAAATAAAATTACGTATACAGCAAGTATGCTTGTGTTATATACAAACTTAAATGTATCTACTTGAAATGAGAAAAAAAACTAACTTCACATCTGTTGATAAACGAATTACTTGAGTATAAACATTATGCTAAATCTGCTTCGTTCACACTGTCAAGATGACAAACGTGCTCTTGAGGTTTTAAGGGCAATATCGATTATTTATTTTCTGTAATGTATATTTAGATTAAGTTTAAATAGTTTCATATTTAAAAGTCTGTTTTCGTATGATTTATATAATATGGATCTTGAGCAAAAAACAGAGTTGTTGAGAAACTGTATATACATCTTTTTTGTTTATATGAGAATACTGTTATAGTGTAATTTTTATTTTTGCCTGATTTATTAAGTAAGTGTAAAACTAAAAAATAATGTTTGTTTTTTTAAGGGGTCTCGGGACTCTTAAAATTGGAAAAAATGAAAAAAAAAAAAAAAAAAAAAAAAAAGACCATATTCAACATTTAATATCCTAAAATGTATTTCATTTTAAGACACAATTTTAATTGGGAATGAAAGGTATAAGCATGTTCTTTCATTTCAAATATTTAAAAAATTACAATATGCAGAATTAGCAGTTACAGGGAGCTTCAAACTGTCAGATATTTGACGAGCAGTAAATCGGCATAATTATTACGTGCACGATTACAAAATAAATTTTGCAACTAGAATGAAAATTTTGGTGCTTACTTATACTTCAGATTGTAATAATTACCCTGAACCTAAATAAATTTGTATTTAAAGCATTTTTATATTTTTAATACAAAGTTGTATTTAGTTAATGCAAAATTTAGAAATTTTCAACTATATAATCAACTAAAAAAATATTTTTTTGAACAATAAAAAGGAAAATTTAGGTTCAGTTTACACAGACTAACATGAAACATATGTTTTGAAAATTTCATGAAAAAATATTTAGAAGTTTTCGAGATATCGTGCGCGTTATGCCCAAAAATTTTGGAAAAAAATGAAAAATCATTTGGAAAAAAATGACTTCAAAGTTTCGAAAATGGCTCTACATCTATCGAGAGGGTATAATTCTAAAAGCCATAACTTCTGTTCTAATGGGAATTGCAAGGAAAAAATTGTATCAAAATGTTCAGAAAAGATAGAAGTTTAACATGTAAAAAAATTAAAATTTCGAAAATTTTAAAGCTTCAAGAGTCCTGAGACCCCTTAAAACGTTCATGCCGGTGTGTATCACCGGTGGGTCACGCTTGACTGCCCCATCGGGCGGCGTGCATCACCAGTGGGTCACGCTTTACTGCGGCATCGAGCGGCGTGCATCACTTGTGGGTCACACTCCACTGTTAAATAGAAGGCGTGCACTACAGGTGGGTCACACTCAACTATGCCATAGACGGCGTGCACTATAGGTGGATCGCACTTAAATATTCGAAAATTTAGTAGTAAAAACAGATCAATATTTTAAACCTGATACATTCACGATGGGAAACGAGAATTCACGTTTTCATTCAAAAGATATCATTGACTAAGGGCGTGGCTTCTACCTTGCAGAAAATGGATTTATATCATGTTGTCCATATTTCTTTAGATTTCAAGACGTTTTATATTAAATTCGTAGATATGCAATCAATAAAATCATGTCTCTAAGTAATTTGCTTACTCCTTACGAACTTTTAGATATTCACAATCAACTCTGCTTGTTATATTTGAGTTCAGTTTAATAAATATGTGAGGGGCGTGTCATTACATACAGTGTCTAAATAAGCGAAAGTACCGCGCCGCCAGATGAAGCAAAACATGAATTTTAGCGTCGCCTCACAGCGAAAAACATGAATATAGGTGCCGGCTTGAACGTGAACACCGGCGTGAACGGCGTGAACGGCGTACACTGTTTTATAAGCATTTATTCAATGATCTTGAAAATCATGACTAATTGCATGAATGCAATTTATGCACTTTTTTTTTAAAGTTCGTTACAATAGATTAATTTTACGTTGGCACTGAATCCGATTATGTAAAATTCACAGCTGTTTTCTCCTCTTTGTAGAAATTGCGAGCTAGTAAATTTATTTTTAAAAAAAACTTTTTCTCTGTTTCTTTTTAAGATTGAGTAACACGATTTTCTTTTAAGGGGGGGTCCGGGACACATTTTAAAATAATTTTTATTTACTGAGTTAAAATTTTGAATTTTTTTATGATGGTTAACAATATCATTTGTAAACAAAATCACTTGATAAAACTTCTCATAATTTTTTTTAATTAAAATTTAAAATTTGTTTAAAAAGTGGGGTAATTTAAAATCGTTATAACTCGAAATATTATTTGTAGAATTTCAATTTTTTATCATTTAAATAAACAGAAATACATAAGTTTTAATTTAGATTCAGATTTTTTTTAAATATTAATTTTTTTAAAAAGGAAAAATATTTAAACAAAACATTTTGAAAAATATGATGTAACTTTTTAAAAAAAATCATATTTTCAAAAGTAAATATTATTTTTAAAATTTGCTGAAACAAAATTAAAGTAAACTAATTAAAAAAGACATGTTCCAAGTTTGAACCATATATCTTTAACGGTTCTTGAGTTATTACAATTTAAATACGAGAAATGGTGAAAAACCCCATCATGAAGAAAAACGCATTTTCACAAGAAGTCGTTTGCATGAAAACCATTGATTGAAAGCTAGATTTTGAAAACAAACAAAAACGAAAAAATTAATATGTTTTGTTCTAATAAGGATAGAAACATGATTCAAGCGTCATTTTAAGAAGAAAAAAGCGGATATTTTTTTTATTGTAATAAAAATTTTTTAGAAAATTTTAAGATTTTTGTGTCTCGGACCCCCTTAAGCATTCATTATTTAAACTGTCTTTTGGGGATTTTTAAATCTATTTTTCAAAGTGCAATCATAATTTAACTACTATGAGACGATTAATTGAGTAAAGCGTATTTGATAAAAATATATATTAGACTCTTTATTTTTTATTTATAATTTCTACTGTATAGTCTTTAAAATATTGCGTTGTTGCAGCTCCAGATCGAGAACAAAATGCATTCGAGAATTTAAAGAATTCATGTAAAATGCTTTAGAACATAAAATTTTCATGAATTCATAATTCAGTACATAAAGGGTTAAAAAGTTAATTTCTATTTTCTAAATAAAAATTAAAAAAAAATATTACATTTTTACTAACTCTGCTCGTCTATTGTTTGAGTTCATAAGTAACTTTTAAAAAGTATACTTCTTTCATACTTTTCTCTCATTCAGAATTCAAGTGCACCGTGAAAGAATTACTATAAATTTAGATTCGCCAAAAGTTAAAAATGTTCAAAACAGTGGTCTACAATAGAAAATGAAAATCGAATCAAATTTTTGTGTCATATTAATAAAGTGTCATGAAAAATCTTTGCCACATTTTAAAATTCATTTGGTAAAATTGGTGTACGAGAGTGCGGGTTAAGTAAAAAATGCTTCTAATAAACGAAAGTTTTTCGAGAAAACTAAACAAATTATTGAAATAAAATTGGAAGTATTGCACACAGATGGCGCTTTATCTTCAAGGTAAAAGCGCAAAAAACTCAAAATAAGCAGTTACAGACCATTTAACCCTTTCCAGCCCGGAGTAATTCTATTTGTAAACTGATGAAATAATGGACTGACACCAGAATTTATAAAGAAATTTATTAGCAAATACGAACTTGCTTATTTTCGCGTACATTATAAAAGGAAAATTTTAATTAAATATTCTTGGTGTCGATTGTCAATTTTACGCCCGGAAGGAGTGGATTCGACTCCGACCGCATGATTAAATGTCCATTGGAGCCAGATATTTTTCATAAAATAAGTTAACCCTTAAATATCGGGTGTTGCTTTTCGGCAACATACCCAATTTACGCTCTAAATTCTATTAGAATAATTTTGAAGCTATAATGACTAATGTTGCCAATAAAATACATTCTGAAAATATTATTAAATCGACTTTCAGCATGTAGATGGCAACACTTATGATGTTTAAGAATAAAGATAGATTTATTTTTTTCAATTGTTGCTACATGTTCTTTTTGTTTTGTTTGGAAGCTTGCGAAATACCCTATTTTGTTCTGCCTTGAGCAAGTAAAATTTACTCCTTATCATAGTTCCTAAAATTCTTGTGTGTTTAATATTATAGAATTTTATGGAGGAAAATTATTTTTTCCATTAAAGACCAGTATTGCAGATTAGTAACAAGCAGTTTTTTAGCCATAAACCATACTTAAAACAAAATATGATTTTTTAAAGTATTTTTTCCCATGATTTATTTAAAAAATGAAAGCCGAAAAACATTATTAAAATGATTTTTATAAAATCAGGCATTTAAGGGTTAAATTAAAAGGACGCATAGTTACGTTTAATAAATCAGTTAAATAATTCTGAATAAAAATTCTGGGGTGAAATATTTTTATGAAACTTGAGTAAAATTTCCGGGCGTTCTAGTGTTAATATTTACAGTTTATACTACTATATTTAATGCAAGCAATTAAATTAAGTAAATACAGAGTGTGATTCAAGCTAGAAAGAAAACACACACTGAAATAGGGTAACAGATTCTAAAAAATATATATGCAGGGCTCCTACCCAGTCCATTTTTTGAATATCATTTTTATATCAAGAAACTCTTCTTTATAAATTTCGTAGAAATTTAGTGGGAAGAGCGTTTTTCTTGCAATTGTTACAGAAACCTACCACGAACTTCTTTCTAAAAAATTACTGGTTTTCAAAAAACAGATCAGTAGACAGACCCTGTATATGGTCTGTAACTGCTTGCTTTAAGTTTCTTATGCTTAGCAGCTTTGAAGTTCATCATCAATGGGCAAATTTTGGAACTAGTTTTTTTTTTTTTTTTAGATTTCTTAAAAAAATCTTTTTATTGTAAGGGGAATTTTTGATCAAACCACATTTTCGTATGATAATACTTTTGGCTAACTCCTGTGTATTTAAACAGTAATTTAACTTTATTTAATTTTTAGCGACTTCAAAAAAAGGAAGAGTTTCTCAATTCAACGCGTATATAATTTTTTATGAAGGTTCACCGATTATTCCGAAACTACGCGACCGATTCAAGTGGTTTATTTATTTATTTATTTTGAAAGAGGATACTCTCGAATTGTTCGCATTTAAATTTCATCAAAATTCGTCCAATATTTTTTTAGAAATTCAGCAAAAACAAAAAATTATAAATGAACATCTTTAAAGTATTTCATTTTCGACGATTTTCGTCAAGTGCGGTAGCGCAATGTGTTTGATGAGAAAGTCGCTTCCCGGGTATTTTCCTCTCTCTTTAAACGGTTTTGTTTCTAAGATTGTCGATTAATGCAGCGTGGACCAACAATTCCTTACATTTTTTTTTTATTATTATTAACCATTTGAAAAAATGGTTATTGTTCTCGTCAGGATGGGAAATCAATAGCATATCTGAAGGTTTTTATTGGTTTAATCCGCATTTTATTCGTTTTCTGATTGGTCTATACAGTAATCTGTATTTCCCTTTATTTTCAACAGAGATGGATAACTTCTATTGCCACTATGACAAAAAAGTAATAAAAACTACAAAAAAAAATAAAAATAATAATAACTCAGAAACAAATTGAGATACAGCTTTCAAACAAATTGCATTTAAAAGTACATTTTTTTCTCTATACGGCGTTGTAAAAAGTAATATTGTGGGATGTTTAGAAGTTTAAGAATGAAATTTCATTTAAAATGGGTTCCAGATTTCCAAGAAATCAGACAATGGAAAAGCCTTTTCCCGAACAGCCAATGAAATGCTTGGATAATACATAAGTTTCAGGTGGATAATATGTACGAGTCGCAGACGATTTTTGTCGCTTGGAATTTTTACGTTTAATAACAGTGTTAATGTTTAATTCAGGGCGTACGTAATGTAGGATCAACTCCGTGCGATTTTTAATGTCTTAAATTTTAGTCTTCGAAAAAATCATTTTCCAAATGGTCGTTGTAATTTGATAAATTGCTTTTTTAATATCAAATCAATTAATTTGCGTACAAGAGTGCGTTTGACAAAACTGTCAATTTAGTAAATACTTTCTAACTGTCCATGTAATTGGGTTAGATTTGGAAGAAGCCACGCAATTAATTTCAGCTACATTGCTTGTCAACACAGTCAGTTTCGAATCGCTCACTGCCCTGATGGAAAGATTGTAACAGACTCAACGTAAAATGGAAACGGCAATATTTAAATTAAATAACCTGCTGTTAGGATGAATTTCATGACCTTCAATAACCCCAAAGACAGTAGTGCATGGTTACCGATAATTTCCGTAAAATTGTTTCAGTGTGACCTAGGGCAAATATAGGATTTTCAACCGGAAAAATTGTTTAATAAATAAATTTATATAAGAAACACAATTAATAAATGATTTTTTTTTCTCTGCTCCGAAGCGTGTTTGTTTACCACAGGAGATATCGGTACGTTGTCAAGTACGTTATTGCCATAGCTACCAACATCTTACGCTTTTCTGTACCACAAAAATTTTATAGTAAATTTTACCTTTTTAAATCACCGTAAAGTGCCGATTAAATAAGGCAAAAGCGGAAGATTTGGCAGCTATGGTTATTGCCATACTCGCCAACTTACCGATAATTTCCGTAAAACATACTGAACAGTACCAATATCTCCTGTAGTAAATAAACATTTTTCGAAGCAGAAAAAGTATTCATTAAAGTGTGTATTCTTTAGTTGTGTTCATTATATAAATTTATTTATTACACATTTTTCGGATGAAAAAAATCGCCTTTTTGGCAAAGGTCACGCTGAGAAATTTTTTCGGATATTATTGGTAATTTGGCAGCTATGTAATTAGTCTAAATGTTATGTGTAATATCGTTATTAACCTACGTTTAACCCATTAACCGCCAAAACTATAAAGAAGAAATATTCAAATTTCTTGTTAAAAGACGTTTGCTACCACATTTTTACCACAGAAAGGTATTTTTCGCTTTATTAAAATATCGAAATTTCAGTCAATATAATAACCCTTTCGAGGGCGGTGTCCTTAAAAAAGGACACCTAATTTTAATTCCAAAGCGATAGCGTACAAACTTATTACTGGATTCGGGCGTAAATTAACGCAGCTTGGGATCTTGTGAAAGGGTGATAATCCACATACGACAGCTTTTAGTGTGACGTCACATATGACAGGATATCTACCATCTGCGAATATTTTCTAAATATTCAGTCACTCACGGAACTGAATTTTGTTTGCCGCATTTATTGCGAAACAATGGCGTAAAGTGAAGAGCGTCCAGATGCACTTGACACCACAAAGTTTTCTTCGCCTTGTCCGGGACGTTTCAGCTATTAATCAAGGTGAAAAAACTTTACAATTTTAGTGGTGTGAAGTAGGAAAACAGTTAGGCATCTTCCTGTAGTTTAACCCCGTCCGCTACTTGTCGTGCGACCTTGATTGATGTGACCTCGCCTTTAATCTTGCGGTTACCTCTCCCATTTAAGATAGAAGGCTTACTCATATCGCTTTGCTGACAAACGGCACCAAGAGTATTTTATTAAAATTTTATTTTTATAATGTACGTGAAAATAAGCAAGTTCGTTTTTTTCTAATAACTTCGTTTATAAATTCTGGTGTCAGTCCATTATTTCATCAGTTTATAAACAGAAATACTCCGCGATGGAAAGTGATAAAGCAATTTTTTTAATTATAAAATAGTGGTGGCAAAGTAATTAATTTAAGCATGAGTAATTATTTTGACCGTTGCGTGAATGCAACACCAGCGGGTAATGGTTAAAAAAAGAGGAGGTTCTTAACCCTTAACCGTAAACGTGAAAATCCCGTGCACAAACAGAACACTTAATAATTTACCAAACAGTGAACTTAAACATTTAATCTTTAATAGTAATGCATTAACAAGACAATTTTTTTAATATAACAGCATAAAAATATGTTTGGAATGCCGGAGAGAGAAAATATTAAGGGCAGATATGTAGACGCAAACATCTCACAGATGTACTTTACCAGTTAAGGGTTAATTGAAGTCGGTGTTCTTTTTTTGTGGTTAAAAGTTTATATTATCTTCTTTTCTTTTAGCCGTTCTCGGAAAAGCCAGTCTCCAAGCAACAAATCTCGTCATTCCCATAAAGACGAAGAGTCTCAGAAATCTTCTCATCATTCCTCTGGCGATAGTCATAAGAGGAAACGTGAGAAAAGGAAGAGGAGAAGAGACGTCGAAGAAGGGGGTGGTAACGCAATTGATGAAGAGGAAGGAGAAAGAAACAAGATAACTTGCATCGTGGTATTCATCAGTACGACAATCATAGTCATTGCAGTAATGCTGGTGGTACTGACTCTATATTTCACACCACATTTTGAAGACGACGTAAGAGGTAAATTGAAAACAATGAAATGCAGTCTCGATCCATTTTACCTATCCCCTTGAGGGGCGGTGGGATATATTATATTCCACCTAATTTTAAGTAAGATTTGCACCAGAAACTTTTAATTAACTCTTACTTTTATAACTTTGGTGAAAAAGAGCCAAAAAAAATTCCTTTTCTTTATTTTGAAATAAAAAATTTTCCAAATTTCCGGTAGTAATCAATATTACAGAAACACGATTGCTTGCCCCTCAAAGGGTTAAACATCCATTTAGTATGTGTCTTAGTTATGTATTTCACTAACTGACACTACATACATTATAAATCAGTATAACTTAAGGGAGCACGAGGTAGCGTTCCCAAATGTGCCTCGTAAATCGGGGCTCCAAATGCTCTGGACACTAGTATTTTAAACCTTTCGAGAGCGGTGTCCTTAAAAAAGGACACCTAATTATAATTTGAAAACTGACAAACGGCACCAAGAATATTTAACTAAAATTTTCCTTTCATAATGTACGTGAAAAAAAGCAAGTTTGTATTTGGTAATAAATTCATTTATATATTCTGGTGTCAATACGTTATTCCAACAGTTTATAAACAGAATTGGTCCGCGCAGGAAAGAGTTAAAGGATTTTCTTAGCCTGATGTAATAGCAGAATTATCTGTGATTAAAGATGGTGAAATAAACGGTAAGAAATTAGCAGGTTATGTCCATGAGTACCTGTAGTGTAAGTCACAAGCTACGGTTTAGGCTACCAGTATTTTACAATGGAAAAATGTGACTTATTTCATGGGAGATATCTCATTAATTAAATAAGGCCAAGCAAACTTTTCGAAAATATCAAGCATACCAGTTATCAGCTATGTGACTTACACTACAAAAACCCATGGAACTAGCCAGCAGTGTTCAGAGCATTTCGAACTCCGACTTACGCTCGACACACGGCAACGCTAGCACGAAACCTTTAAACTTTCAAAAAATTAATTTTCGGTTTTTCTTTTATACTTATTTTTTTTTTTACATTTCTAAACAATAGGCAAAGAATGCATTAAAAAATATGTATTGTTTCCTGACTTATTTATAGGCGGATATTGTAATTGAAGGTAAGTGGATATTTAAATTTTAAAATTAGTAAATTTTGAGTTTGCGCGTAGTGATACTTTCAAACTACATAAGATACAGTTTTTAAATTTTTCTGCATGTGCCTTTTCTTCATACTCTACATGCCAAAACGAAAATAATTGACATATTTTAGTCCTTCAATTTTTTTCGCTTGGAAAAATATAATTTATTTTTTTTATTTTTGAAAGTTTTCCTTCTATATATAAAAAATGTAATGCTTTGGAAATGGACCAATGAAAATCTGCGTAGAGACCGCGAAACGCATCTCATTGGTCAGAGCTTTCTGACGCTATAAGGAGGGTTACAAAGGGCAGGAGCCGGCTCTGTCGCCAACGTCGCCAAGTTTGTCGCCAACCTGGCGATATGTCGCCAAATTTGGCGACCAAAATTATTCGCCAAAAGTGACGCCAACTTGGCGCTATTTCCAGTATTTCGCCAAATTTCCATAGACTCCAATTGAAATCCAAAAGTTTACTTGTTTTCAGAAAATCAACAAATTGAGATATTTCAATGCAATAAAAACTAATATTAGCTTATGAATATACCATAATTGAACTATTTACATTATTTGTAAGCACAAACACTAACTATTTACAATATTCTTAATACTATATATGTAATTTTCGGCATATTTAATAATTCTTATAATTATGAAAATCTGTAAGCTGACTATATGCTTGGAGATAAAGAAATAAAATTGTCAGAAGTTGAGGAGGAGGCCGTTTCTACCAAGTGGAATCTAAAAATTCAATGCATAGAAAATAAGGATCGCGAAGCGATCCAGAATTGAAATTAAACACGAAACAATTATGGCTGGGGTTGGCTAGAAAATAGAGATTGCTTCGCGATACCAAACGGAATCGCGAAGCGATTACGCGGTGGTTGGTGAGCGTAGCGAGCAGGGTGGTGGAGCCCCCCTAGTTGTGTTCAAATTAAATTTTAAGAATACTTTTTTGTGTGTATTTAGGTTTTAATTTAGAGGTAAGTGAGTAAAGATTGTATTTTGCTCAAAACTTGCTTTGTATATGTATGATTTACAGATTTACCATGCGCGCAGTACTTAAGGATTTTGATTCACTTATTATTGATATGAATTTTTAAATACAACATTTATTTTTCTGTGTAATATGCTTAAGAATATATACTTTATTTACAGAGGAAAAAAATCTTAATTGCATATTATTTAAGTTGTGGTACTTAAAAAATGGTGATATATTTTATCGTCTCAACAAACTCGAAGGTTTAGTTCTCCCTTCCGTGAAAAGGCACAAATTCACGGTTCAGGAAGTAGCACTGAAGACAATCTTCTGCATTAGACCGGGAGAATATCACCTAATCGAGTTCACGGATGAAATTCTAGGATTAGTTAAATCTTGATTCGAATAGTAAAACGTAATCGGTCTGCCACGTCATATCTTGGTGGAAAACACCTAGACACCCGATTTTACTGGTTAACTCGTAGATTTACCATTGTGTTTTCCTGCTTCCAGTCCGTCATCTTTTCATACCTTTGGGTACAGGGAAACACAATGGTAAACCTACGACTCAGCTGCTAAAATCGGGTTTTCAGGTGTTTTCCACCAAGATTATGACTTGACAGACCGATTGCATTTTAATATGGGAATCAAGTTTTAGCTAATTCTGGAATTTCAGCCTCCAACTCGAT
Source organism: Maratus speciosus (assembly GCA_963932465.1). Taxonomy (NCBI): domain Eukaryota; kingdom Metazoa; phylum Arthropoda; class Arachnida; order Araneae; family Salticidae; genus Maratus; species Maratus speciosus. The sequence continues at coordinate 369,617,993 of OZ010799.1, read as the reverse complement.
GAGGTGGTTGTCTCATTGTTCGTACGACTCATTGACCAGAAAGTTTTTCGACACCAGTATTATCTTATAGAAAATCTCTTCTCAAAAGAAGGCGAAATTTTTCGCGTTTAACCTGGATTTCTTTTTCTGTAAAAATGTACTGGTAGTCTTCCTGATGAAATAACGGTATCCGTACGAACCATGTGTCTGTGTTGCCGGCTCCTGGTCTATTACTTAATGCCAAAATGCCATCAGGATTTTAGAATTAAATTTTGCATTTGTTTGTTGTACATAAAGAAAAGTTTTTACTCATTTTCAAATATAATTGTTCATAAATCCTGGTGTCATTCAATCTTCTTAATATTTTAGCAATCGATGTTCTTTGACCGTCAACGGGGTAATGAGAAATGCCATTAAATAAAGCTACATTAAATTCAACTAAAGAAGACTACTATTAAAAAATAGAGGTAGATATTTTGAGTAAAAAATTTCTCCAAAATATCAACATTGATGTCAGACACAGCACCTCGTTGCCGCAGTATGCAGTGACAGACAAAGCAACTCCCCTGATTAGGGAATAACACTATTTTTGAATAGTAGCCGTCGCCTTACTTAGGAGCAAATATTCTGCCATAAATACAGAGAAAATTATGTACTCGGAAATATTGACGCACGTACTTATTGGATCATCTAGAAAGGTCTGCAGTTTTTTTAAATTTTTTTAATCCATTAATGCCACATTCCCACTGGAATTTTAGAATAACACTTTTTCTTTTATAATGAACGTGAAGACAAGAAGTTTTTATTTATTTTAAAGTAAATTTGTTCGTAATTACCGGTGTCTCAGAATTTCAACAATATCTCAACAGGAGCATACAGTGTTGTTTGTCAGTGGGCTACTTTTTTTAAATTCAGATTTCTCGATTGGCACCACTTTTTAAAATGATAAAACTCAACTTATTTAATGACATATTAGTTACGATCACCTTCATGATCGCTTAATATTTGGAAAAACCATCGAAAAAGTACCTATTTTTTTAGTACAGATATTGAATAATTATAAGGGTTCTATATAAAATATGCAATTAGTTTTTTTTTTTTTTTTTTTTTTTTTTTTTTTTTTTTTTTTTTTTAAGGCGAAAAAAAAGATGTTATAGATCAAATTCACAATTGTGGAAAAGCCATCATGCGAGTATTCTGTGTTTTAATGTTTGCTTTACACCATGCAAATTAATGCTAATATGATCTTTACTTTTGACATCTTAGATTATCATCATCAACCAAATTTTTACAAATAATATTTAAAATAATACAATGTACATGAAATTTTAATTATTAATAATTTTTTTGAGCGTGACATACTCGTATTGCGAAACATGCAATACAAAATCCAGCACCAAAATCAGCGCCAAAAACCAAAAGCAATCACTGATATTCAAAGACTTCTGACGGAAATGCCAGTTAAATTTTTCTGGTTTCATAAGTCTTTTCCAGCTATAAATCTCCAGCCCGAAAATAGGACGGGCACCAGAAATAACGAACGACACCTCAGCCCGTGATATTGACGGGAGCGAGAATTAGGGGTTAAGGTGATAACTAGGGGAATTTTCCAATTTCAAAAAAGTGATGCCGATAAAGAAATGAGAATTTAAAAAAAGTTGACCACTGGCAACACTGGGAGTATACCGCAGAACTTTCCGTATGATTCAATACATTTAAAAGCTGCCCCTTTTGCGACTGCTTTTTTAATAATTTTACTTAAAACTATTTCTAAACAATAATAATCTATCTCGAAGGTTAGTAGAAATTTACAGCCAAGATTATTGTTTTCAAACGGTAATTGACAAAATAATAAAAAATAGTCGCCAGTAGAAGCCTTGTATATTTTTATATGACACCAAAATTAACGGTTCAATTCTGTATCTTCTTTCAGGTTACCTTTGCTGTAACAGCACAGATGACTACTACAGAAGTATGCCAAAACAGCAGTGACACTGACACATTTTTATAATGTAATTACTGACATTTGCAGTCCATATGCAAAGAGCTTACAGCAGAAATTTTCTTTTTATAAAAGGAAGAAATTATATTAAGTATGTGGACATGTTTTGATGGTAGAACATAGTGCACAGATGGATTGTAGAATCATCAAAATTAGAAACGATAATGGGTGTTTGTAGATGAAAGTATAAATTATAAGGTCATAGAGGATGTACAATTTTTCTCATCTGCAAAGCTGAGTACAAAGGAAGCGTGGACACTTCATTAAAACGAATGGTCGCAAAGGCAAGCAAAATGGTAAAACCATACGATTGCAGCATGAGAAATACATTGAAAAGCATTTTTGTTTTTCAATACTAGTAATTCTAAGTCGTAAATTTAGTAGTAATTTATGTTGTTGTTGGCGGAACCATATTTCCCACACGAGTAAGCTGGGCTACGTAACTCCGAAAATCTAGCAAGAAATACTGAATTCACACCTGAAATTAGGAATAGTATTTTTGTTTTCTTTAATGACAGATATATCTTAATTATGTAAAGTGAAAGTTATTCTTTTTGAATTTCGGCGTTAGATTCGGAATTTCGCTATAGAAATGTAGGCCAACCCTGGCCAGCGTTGTCAGCTTGGTCTACACTTTTATTCAGAAATTCCGAATAATAATTTTTGTTTTACCTAATAACAAACATTTCGTACTTACACAAAGTAAAAATTCTTCCTTCGGAATTTCCGGTATGAATTTAATGTTTCTGCAAAAAAAAAAAAAAAAAAAAAAAAAAAAAATGTCGCCAAACTGGCAACCGTGGTCTCAGTATGGGAATGTCAACGCTTTCTAAGTTCTCAGCTTTGCGTCATAAAAGATGTATACTTTTCCCTATCTTTCTTTTGCTGTTTGTTCTATGTTCAGTTAGTATACAGTGATGCCTCGTCTAAAGAATGTTTCAGTAAACGAAGATTTTATTTTCTGTTTTTTTCTGACACAGATGACAAATGTGGATTCAGCTAAAGAAGGTGAATGCGCAACAACATGTGCATGTGTAACAACATGAACATGTGCAACAGCATGTGCACGTGCTAACATAACGCAGTCACTTTTTCATTTAAAAGGGAAATCATACTAGATTTTGGCCAACGAATGTGATTCCAGAAGGTATTATCTTGGTTAGTCGAGGTATCACTGTATTAGATTTGATGTCATACCTATATGATATATCATAACCAAGATCAAAACAGGCAGCTGATCTCTGAGTTTTATGAACATTCGATGTTGTTATTTATGTGTGTAAATGTTAACAACTTTTGAATTATTGTTTGTATATTTTATTCAGAAATACATAATTCTGTTAATACTTCAATTTGTCTAATGTTTGTTTAATATATACTACGTAAATAATTAAATTAAGTGTACTAAAATGAAGTGAAACTGGTTAATGTTATTTAGAGCAAATAAAGAGTAACTTATAAATTACGGTTAAATTATAGTCTTTTGGGTTACTCAATAATAGCTTTATAGGATCATTCTCCAAAAAGTGTACGATTCCAGCCACAAAGCCTTTTTCAGTATTTGACATGCACATTTTTGAATTAATTTATGTTTTCTATTGAAAGTGAAAGTGAAAGTGAAAGTGAAAGAAGGCTAAATGTGCTGTGCGCATACATTTGTTATAATTACTTTATATTTTTTATTTCTTAGTACACAGTATGTGAGATGTCACGTCCGTGTCATGTCACACACCCAATATTACTAAGAAAAATGATTTATTACTTATTTAAGTGAAAATAAAATAGTTAAATAATTATTATTCTAGCTACTACTATCTCAAGAGCAAGATAACTTAGCATAGTTAATTACTTTCTGTGTATTTTTGTTTGTTTTCTGAGTACGAAAAGAGTGTCACACAATAAATTCTCACCTCCATGAACCAAACATTAAGTTGTATTTTCACGTTAAAAATGGCAAAATTATCATCAGATATTGTTTCCCATGATGCTAAAGTTAGCCAGTACGTTTGATGTTGTTAAATTATAAGTCAGAAATTTGTTTTTATACTCAGGTATTAGAATTTGTGATAAAAAAGCAAGATGGTTATTGAAGATTCTCACCTCCTTGAACTGTAATTCAAAAAGGACTAAATCAACACTAAGATATTTGCTTATATATTGCTTATGTAATTTTATCAACAGATGTCCATTTAAAGAACAAAAAAAAAATTCTCAAAAAATAAATATGTAGGTTAATATTTAGAGCATGTTCCTCATCTTCCTGATTATCACCTCCGTGAATTTCTTAATTTTGAAAATGTATATTTAGGAGAAAAATGCTTAACAAGAATTTACATTCACTGTAAATCAAAAAAGATTGTTTTAAAAATTTTAAAAAGAAGAATTGAATAACATATAAAAGTTGGGTGATGAAAAGAGACTCCAGATAGGAGATGAATCTTTTGTGTTTTTGCGTTTTTTTATATTCATTCCAAATGAATTCTTTATGCATTCTCATATAGAATTGCTCCTTAGCTATATATCTGATAGAGTAAATGTTTTTTATGCTTTGTTGCGCTCTACACAAACATTAACTGTAGCATAAAGTTCACCTCCGTGAATGATGTTAACCCTTTATCGGGCAATGGTAATATACTTACCACTTAATTTTTATTGAACACTGGTCGATTCGCACCGTAAGTTTTAGTAAAATATGTTGTTTTTATTATTCCGCTGATTAAAATGCTACATTTTATTTTCAAATAAATCTGTATGTAGATTCTGGTGGCAGTGAATCTTTTCAACATTTTAGCCACAGATAAAGGATTAATAAAAAAAATTGTGTTTCTGAAAAAAAAAAAAAATATATATATATATATATATATAATGTAGCTGGACCATTGCTGATTTTTACTTACAGTAAGTGATAAGTTTCTAAAAAATGATAACATTTGTCTTAAAAAACATTTTTTTTTTTTTTTTTTTTACGGAAAAAATTGTATTGAAAATGTACACTTTTGGGAGAATGACCCTATATTTATTTAGTTGAAATTATAATCAAATTTTAATGAGTAATACAATAATGGAATTTACTAGTCAAATTGTTAGAAACATTGTTGTTAATGTTTAGACAAAAATTTATAATGCAATTATATCTAAATAGGTTCAAATGTTCGTTTAATAAAAATTGTTTAAATAATCAGAAACAGATAGCAGGAACAGTGTGATATCACTTAATAATTTTAGAAAAGCGTACGTGTTACTAATGTAATACATTTCATTAACAGACAATTAGGTTGCCTTAATATTACTTACATATTAGAAATTATAATGTTTATTGAGAAATAAATTAGTACAAATGTAATAAGCTACTGCAACTATTTCGTAGACAGACCAAGCTTTCTCAATCTTTTATGCTTGTGTACCATTAAATCTAAATTTATATTTTCACTGTACCACCGCTATGAAAAGCAAATCAAACATTTAAATTTGTATCATTATATATCTAAATTAATATATTACTTTCTTTTATCGGCATTCAAATGAAGAGTAACAACTACAATGAGTAATTACAACGCAATAACATGCCCATTTATCAAATTATCATGCAAAGTTATTTTAAAATTTTTTAAATAGTATAGTAACCGGAAAATATGTACAAAAATAATTGTAAAGTAATATATCAGTTTTAAGGTTAATTACTGTAAATTTTATAATATATACTATTCTATTATACATTTGAGAGGGAAATCAAAACACTTTTAATGCAATGTTTTGTGCATCTGCTAGTGTATAAAGGCATTCTTTAAGCCCTTAACCGTTTCATTTTTTTTTGACACAATAAACTAAAAATAGGGAGAATGCTATTTTTCCCATACTAAAATATTTGACTTGCATAATCGATAAACATCTTCCAATTAATAAATCAAAAGTTATAGTTAAAAGTTAGTGGTGTTCAAAAGTTTTTAGTAACGACGTAGGCAAACACATTTTGTGCGATCGGTGCTCGTCAAAAACTGTTAAGGGATTAATTATGAGTAGACACATGCATCAAATCTGAAGTAAACAAATTAAAGTTTCACAGTAGTTTTTTGTGTAGACTTCGCATAACAGTACTTTAAGGCTCAAGTACCAGAACTAGTACGCGAACGATAGTTTGGAAAACACTGACTTATGCCTTCAGTATAGTTCCATAACAAATAATTTGCGAATGTTAATATCATAAAAGTTGCATAAATAATTAAAGATTGCTATAACTATGCTACTGCTGCATATCTTATCTGAAACATAATTATACATAACACTATTAAAAAAACATTTCATTGATTGACAGTACAATTTGCGTCTTTTTGCAGATTTTTTTTCTTTCAGGTAAAATGGTTTCGTATCAGAAATTTGCGCATATGAATATAACCCTCAAATGCATTATTTTTTATTTTATTTCAAAAACATTGTACATTTTGTATATAATTCTAAGGAAGGTTTATTACACAGGAAAAATAATGAAAAAAATCAGAGATGTATTTTCGTATAATACCTTAACATTTTTCTTATGTTGCTTATTTGCAATACAAGCAAAAACTACTGTCATGACATAATATTTAAAAATTAGTAATTATTTTAATAAGCATGAATCTAAATACTTTATTTTATGTAGGTGAATTTTTATTCTGTAATAATTTTAAGTACGAATTAAACTATGCAAAACATAAGCGAATTCTGAATAACTTGATATTCTTTGTTACTACCCGCCAAATTGGTCAGCCGTACTGCCGTCTATTGGAGGAAATGTGCAATGATCCTTCTGAAAACATAATGTAGCAAATATGGGACACAAATTAGTTAATAGAAACTCCACCAGATGTAATAAAAATACAATGTTTTTAACATGTTGCAGATATGCTAAACGATGCATTTGATGGTTAAGAATGTTTTCGACAGATAATAGTACTAAAAGTCTAAATTTCGCGCTCGTTTCGAAAAAATGGCTGGCATACAATTTGTTGAGGGTTATTAAAATTAACAATAAATAGCGCTTATTTATTGTTATTTATCTGTGCAGTAAAGTGCAGAAAAGTTATTAGAGTTTCTTTATCATCCTTTCGTATGAAACAAAAAAAGCGATATATCCAAATAAGCGACTTATCGAGGCGCAATACAACAGGGGCTACAGGATTTCTCTTTAATTTTTACAATTTTCAAGGAATACATTTTTTTCGGTTTTTTAAAATGAAATTAGAAATAAAAATTAAATTTAAAAAAATCAAAAAACCCGACTGCGTAACTAATTATTTATTTCTCATCAATGCGAAACTATTTTTTATATTACTTACCTATTTTTTTCATTTACTTGATGACTTTTAAGTTGTGTTTAATTTTTAGTTCCTATCTATAAACACTGTTTTGATGAGACCCATAGATGCTATGAAGGTTAAAGTTACAATAAAGCTAGAGATCCTACTTACACAACTTCCAAGTTGTGTCATATTTAAACGGAGCTTCTGACTGTAAAATAGTCAATCAGACATCGTCTTCATTTTGAAAGACCTATCCAATGATATGCCACTCAATAGGGTGCGTAATTTTTTTTTCGTCTCTACCTCCATTTTGTAATTTACGGCCACCATTTTGAATTTATAAAATCAAAACCTAGCATATAACCATCGGACGGTTAAGACGAATCAATAACCTCATTCATTAAATACCATCCAGCCGTTGGGATGTTTCGAGGGTATAAAGAAATTCACCTACCCAGATACGCGTGAAACACATAACCCTTCTTAGCAGTCGGATAAAAAATGCTCAAACTATACTGTTCCACATAAAAAGCGAATTCTAATTTATTTACAATGTTATTTTAAAGACATCAGATAAAAATACTTTATATACAGTGAAACTTCCATTTAACGAAATCTCATCGTTACTCGTAAACACTTCGTTATGAAGAAAATTCGTTAAACAAAAATCAACTCAAATTCAGCAAATTTGTATAATAAAATACACATGCATAAAATGAAAAATACACATAAAATGGAACTATTGAAAAATTGTATTTTACTTCGGAAGGTAACTTTTTTTATGCAATATAGGGCAATTTCATCGTAACTGACGTAACATTTTATCATCGAATTTTGTTTTCAAATCTATGTAGAAAATTTACTAATAAAGCTAGAACAAATTTTTACGATTTAAAATATTTCTTACTAAGGTGTTAATACCATAATACCTGCAGATTATTTCAATCTCTTTTTGAGTCCCAAAAATTGCAATTCAAAATTCTGTAACTGACGTAACATAAAATATACAAAAAAAATTTCTGCCATCATTGAAGTGTAAAAATTATCAACACTATCCCATTAAAAAAAGTGATTTAATGTTCTGAACAACACTAAGTAATGCCAAATTATAACAGTAACTTGTTTAATTAATTTCTGAATAATAAAAAAGAAAAAAATGGCATTTACACGTGTAACTGACGTAACATTATGACTTTACAAAGACAATAATGGTACTTAACTTAGTTTGTAAACAGTAATTTACAATGCCTTTTAACTAGAATTTTTCTATAGAATATAAAAATATCAAGTTTTCCAACCAAACTTAAATTAAACATATTATAAATTTGATTGCCCCACAAAAAATGATGATTTTCTGTGGAATTGCCCTATAGTAAAAATTTAATCAGACTAATGTCTAAAAAAGCAAATAATAAAGAGAGGTAAACAAAAACTGGAGCGCAGCATACTTTTTTTCTTTTTTCTCAGTATCGCAAATCCTTAACTTTAAAGAATTCTGTAATATTATTTTGCACAGGTTTCTTATAAAAAATATACTGTTCATAAAAATGTTTGCTCTTTGTAAGTATCCGAACAATTTATCTGTAACATTTTCGCGAAACCAGAATAACCTTTTTATTACATCGATGGCTTTTAGAATTTCCTCTTTTGAATGGAAAAGATTAAATAAATAAATAATTTCATCTTAATACAATCCGCTGAAATAAATTGATACATACAACACAACAGCAACCTCTCCGTTTGAATGTTGTACACTCACGAAAGTGGAATAAACTTTTCGTTATATATAATATATTTTTCGTAATATGGAGATTAATTTACATGTAAATGTTTTTCAAAGTCAAGGTTCAGCAGAAACTTTCTTTATCCTCTTGAAGGGCAGTGATGTCGTCACGGCATCACATAATTTTAATCCCAAATTACCACATTGGCACCGGAATTTTAGGATGAAAAATTTATTTTTATTAAGTACGCGAAAATTTACTTTCACTTGTTTTCAAGTAAAATCTCTTGTTAATCTGGTGTCATTAAATTGTTTGAACCTTTTACGAAAACAAGTACCTTGCTCCTGAAAGGGTTAAGTAGAAAACTTCGTTAACTAGGGGCTTTGTTAAAGGGAAGTTCGTCTGTATATATTATCAAAATTATCATTTTAAGTTTTAAAAAATGCAGCATTAAAAGTACATTGGGATTCTAGAAAATATGCGTGAAAAGCTCAGAAAATCAATACCATGTGTAAAGCAATTTATTTTTTATACCATATTCAAACTACTTGTCATCTTGAAACGGCATTATATATGGGGCATTCTCACAATCTTTTGACTTTTGGGGGGAAAAATCTTGCAAAATTAAACTTGCTAAAATAACATTTTAATCTGATAGACGAATGACTTAATGATTCAAAATAAAGAAAAAATGATCAGCAGCGAAAACATTTTTCTTTAACTAAGGTTTAAGTTAAACTTGCGAGTTTAATTTTCCTTACCATTTTACCACTAAAATTTTATATTTTCTTCTAAATTTTTACTTATAATGAATTTGCATAGTATCCACAGAACATTCAAATAAGAAATAATAACAATGTAGTATTTTTAGTACAAAATTTTAGTATAACATTGTCTTAAAGGGGTGTTAAAGAAGGGACGGTAATGTAAAAAAAGGGGATGGTATAGGGAAAAAGGGACGAAATGGGAAAAAAAGGGACGGTAAGGATGAAACAGCAAGGAAAATTACCACGTATTTTAGACAGCTCATCTTAAGACTAAGTGGTAGCCAAAATGTTCATTGATTTTTAGAAATAGTTAATTACATTGGATTAAATTTAAAAAAAAATAATTTACCTCTAAAAGTGCAGGCATAAACCTTGGGGACGGTGAAACTACCAATAAAGCCACGATGCTTGAAATTGATATTTAAATGCTGATTTTAATTCTACAGTAAATTTCCTGCCAAAGAATTTTAGACATTATTTCTCTAGCATACTTCTGCATGAGAGAAAACTTGAAAACAATTCTGTGGCTGCATCTGAAGTGATTTTCTGTATAATTTTAGAAGAAGGATGGTAAAAAATCTAAAACCTAGGGACAGAGTTTAAAAAATAATAACAACCCTAAAAATGTGTGCAGGCTAATTTTTAACTACTTATTTATATAAACAATAGTTCCAGTTTCAGAAAAAAATTAAATCGAATTATTTTTATTGAAACAATTTTATCTAGACAGCTCCAAACTTAAAAATCAGCATCAGGGACACGGGACAGTATGGGAGTTTTCCAGGTGTTTGGACACCCAGCATCGTCCAAAACTTATTTATCTCGTTAATATTGTTGTGCAATCATGCAATGGTATGTTCCCAAGTATATGAAAAAAAAAACACAAAAAAGTGTATTAAAATAAAAATTATTATTCAGGGACATGAAAGTCAAAAGATTGCGAGAATGCCCCATATATGTCTGAAGGTCATTAACAAAATATTCGTTTGTTATAATTACAGTCGATAACTTGAAAGTATGAAAAATATTTTTTTCAAGTATGTACGACAAATATTTTTGTGCAAGATAGAAAATCTTCATTCTTAAAAAAAAAAAATATCACAGCTAAGCATTTTACAGCTTTATAAAGAAAAAGAATAAATATTTAACTTCAAATCGAATGGAAAATAGTGAATTTTTATTGTTTCGGACACAATATGATTTCGATGATGAATTTCCGCTAGTAAGTATCTTTCTGAACACCCACACACTAAAAATCGATTAATCGATGAAGGTAATCGATGAGAAAATTCATTATTATAACCATTAAAATCAATCTTGCGAAACATATAAATTAGTGTTATTCTGAAAAAAGATACATAATTTTGTCGTTACCACCATTGCTAATTAAGCGTGTTTTTATTATTACTATTACTATTTTTTTTTTTTTTTAATTCCAAATGTCTAACAGAATTTTCAAATTTGGTAGATAGTATTGTTTTATTTTTCTTCTTGGATTAATCTTAGATCTGTTTTCGGAGTAATCTTTGCTTTATTAAATGACGGATATGCCGTGATTACATAAACCAGGGAAGCCACAGGCAACTATTTTTCTATTCTATTCTCACCACTATTTTTAAAAAATAAATTTTATAGTATATTTCTCATGCAAATTTTGTCAAACTTTAAGTCAAATGTTTTTGTTTTGAGAAAGCGGTACGAGGTAGAATTAAAAAAAATAGTCGCTTGTGGCAGCCCTGATAAATGTAAGTTATAAACAGTGTTGCCAAATTGGAGACTTTTTTTCGCCAGATTATTGATTGTCACCGCTTTTTTAAAATAGAAATATTCGATCTATTTAAAATAGATTGAAAATTCTGAAAAATAAGGTGAACTATACTATTTTAAAAAAGCGGTGACAGTCAAATAATCTAAATTAAAAAAAGTCCCCAATCTAGCAACACTGGTTATAAACACTAATTCAGGTCGCTGACGCATTTATAAAACTATCTTTAATGAATTATAAATTCTCCCTAGAAAGTTTGAATAGTTAATTTTGGTTATTACAATAATTGATATTTTGTAAAGAAAAATTAGTATTAATAGATTTCTGGTATGAACTTGAAATTCATGAATAAAAAAACCGTGTTAGTTGCTTCTCAAAAAAATAATGCTCAACTGTCGGTGTCGAATAAGTCAAGGTTGAAAGTTTGGCTTTTTTTTCATTAATAAATTCCAAACAGTAATTTTTGATTTCTTTTATAAGAGACATTTCGTGATCACGTAAAGTAAAAAATCCACTTTCGAAATTTTCATTATGAACGCCGAATTAATGAATTTAAAAAAAAAAGAGAGATCAAACTGCATTGCAATCAACTTCATGCCTGGTCGAAAAGTGAGATTTTTCGCCAACAGATGGAGTTATTGGAATAAAGTTTAGATGAAATTGTAAATGGTAAAATGGTAACATTGGTCGTTATTTATTGAAATTATCTGTAAAATGTTAGTGGTTGATGAAATATGGGTAATTTAATTATGCTTTACCATTTAACGCTGACCGTTGACGAATTTTTCGTATTTTAAAAGATGTAACTTTTTTTTCGATTTCACCAGAAATTTTGAAAAATAATCTTTACCTAATTTAATCATAAGGGATCAATGGAACAATGTATTAGATTTCTGGATTCCCTAGTTGCCATGTAACTTAGCATCCGATATAAAGGTATAAGCGTTTTACAATGCAATGGGAGCCATAGAAGAATGTTTAGACGCGGCTGGTGGCCACAAAAATAGAAAGTTTAAGAATAAGTTTTAAAAAAAAGTAAAAGTAAAAAAGTAACAAGGATAAGTTATGTTAATTCAACAATATGTAAAAAAAGAAAAAAAAATGTCAATTAGATCCAATCAAACCTGAATCAGTCCATAAAAGGGGGAAAAGCTACCGAAGGGATGCCCCAGCATAAAAAAAGACTCTTTACAGAGGCTATAGTTTATAGTTTAACAAAATATTCAAGTACTCAAAAAAAAAGAGGAAAACAGAGGAAAAGTTTAAAAATTTTAACTATTTACAAACTGAAAATTTTATATTTAAACATGAAAAAGTAACAAAAAGAGGTAAAATAAAATAAAAATGAGGAGAGTTCAAACTAACTGTACAGTTAAAAACATTATACAAAGGGTATTTTAAGAAAAAGAGGACGCCGACCGCATAGTCTGGTAAGTCTGAGATAAATATAACAAACAGTTAAAAAAAATAAGGAAAGTATGAATACAGTATAAAAGAGTATAAGATTAAAATAATCTAAGCTTAAAGCGCGTTCTATCTATCTATTCTACACATATATATAGCATATAATATATAATATATTTAATAATAGCAATCATCTTTTAAATAAGACCAAGAATATTTTTAAAATATAGTGGTAAGTAAAATGTATTTTAAAAATCTGATTTCATATTAAATTGTCCAACAACGAAGTTTTAAAAACACGGACTTGGTAATCATTAAACGAGCACAAGTGCAGGGCTCGCAGCGTTCTTAAAATTTTCGTACTTTGCTACCACTAAATTAAAACGATAATCTTAGTCGTATAATTCTATTATAGATGTCAAAAGGATATACCACGACGAATTCTTAATTAAAATACTGGTAGCAAAGTGCGAAAATTTTAGGAACGGTGCGAGCCCTGCAAGTGACATTTTCTATAGTTATGAAGTAAGTGTAGTAACGAAAATTAGATTACTCATAGAATAATCAAGTTTTAAATGTTAGTGTAAACCACAAAAAAAAGTAGCTAAACGAGCTCTAAATGATTCAATTTTCTTCAGCTGCTGCTCATAATACCGCTATTTCAGGAAAGTAATCTTCGCCCTTTTCAAATTGAAGAAATTTTGATATTAAATAAGGAAATAGTAGTTCCACGAGCGACACAGAGGGCAAGGCCAGATTGTACTTTCAGACACAATATTTTGAAATTTGCATTGTCTTTTATTTCATTTCTACAGATAAAAAAACAATTTTTTAACGTTAGAAGTACCTCCAATAAAATATAAATTGAACAAATGATTGGCAGGTTTAAAACGTTTGAAAACTAATGGTTAATAGATACAGTTTCACCAGAATTACTGCAATTTCTTATAGACGACAAAGTAATACTACGCATCAGCACAATTTGATAATACAGAATCACAGATTATTAAGAAATTTCTAGTTTTAAATAACACTTGTCAGTGTATTTTATATTTAAAATATTCAATCATTTAATGCATTTCCTTTACAACTTACGTCACGTGTTAACTTTATATTAATGTTTGTTTCTACATATATTTGTTGTCGTGCTGTTTGTTCTCAAGATTATCGTAATTTGTCACATAATCAAATTTGTACAATAACAGTTTATTTTAAAATAAGTGTAATACTGCTTCTTTTACGCAGATTGTTTCACTTTAAGTTTGTGATTGCTGTTATATTGTGATTGATGTATAAAATAAAATCTCTTGAATTTTTGTAACTAGTCAGTTTATTTGAAATTTGAAATCCACCGTAGTGGAGATTGCTTTGAGACCTATAGCAACAATGGCTGTCACCTCGAAAATTCAGTTTATTATGAGCTCCTATGAATAACAGTAAATAATATGATAAGACGAAACGCAATTTTTCCACCTTGATTCCACATAAAATATATAATGTGAACATTAAAATTCCACAATCTTACTTAAAAGGTGACTAATGTAATGAAAAATATGTTACAAGTTTAAAATATACATTTTATTTAATCCTGTATAAAAGCAATCAAGTTTGTAACGAATCCCTATGGTACAATATCCCCAATTTGCCGTTCAATATCCTGAAAATAAATCCTGAAAACCTGAGCAAAGTGACGTAAAAAAAAAAAAAAAAAAAAAAAAAAAATTAAAGTACAGAAGTTAAATATTTTCTTCTACCCATGGAAAGTGACGTATGAGAAACAAAGTGATGCCATAAAATAAATGGGACTGCAATTAATAATAATAATATATATTTCCTCTAATTAAATTCAATCCATGAAACTGCTACTGCTACTTTTACTTTCAACTCTAGTAATTATTGGCTCTCATTTTCAAAACAGAGTGACGTATTTGTATAAATAAAGTTATTGATATTCTCTGATAATGTACCTGGAAGGTTTGAAAGTACTACGAAGTTTTTAAATAAAATGTATATTTTAAACTTGTAACATCTTTTTCATTACATTAGTCACCTTTTAAGTAAGATTGTAGAATTTTAATGTTCACATTATATATTTTATGAGCCTCCTTTGAATAACAATAAATAAAAAGACTATACGCGGGATTCTGTAAGGCATAATTTTCTATTAAAAACAGAGTGTATGCTGAATAAATAGGTGCAGTCGTGGGAAAAAGTAAACACCCCCTTCCCCCACTATTAAGGTGGTCCAGGACAAAATTTCAAAATAATTTTTATTTATTGAGTTAAAATTTTGAATTTTTTGTGATGGTTAACCATCTTATTTGTAAACAAAATCACATGATAAAACTTCTCACATTTTTTTTAATTTAAATTTAAAATTCATTAAAAAAGTGGGGTAATTTAAAATCGTTATAACTCGAAATATTATTTGTAGAATTTCAATTTTTTGTCATTTAAATAAATAGCAATATATAAAGTTTAATTTAAATTTAGCGTTTTTAAAAAGATTAATTTTTAAAAAGATGAAAAAACATTTAAAGTAAAAAAAAAAAAAAAAAAAAAAAAAAAAAAAAAAAAAAACTAGTGTAACTTAAAAAATAAATCATATTTTCAAAAGTAAATATTTTTTTCTAATTTTCTGAATCAAAATTAAAGTAAAACAATTAAAAAGACATGTTCCAAGTCTGAGCCATTTATCTTTACCGGTTTTTGAGTTATAACGATTTAAATACGAGAAATGGTGAAAAAACGCATCATGAAGAAAAACGCATTTTCACAAGAAATCGTTTTCATGACAATCGTTGCTTGAAAGCTAGATTTTGAAAACAAACCAATACAAAAAATTTCATATTTCCTATTCTAATTGAGATAGAAACATGATTTAAACGTCATTTTAAGCAAAAAAACACAGAGAAATTTTTAATGTAATAAAAGTTTTTTTTTAGAAAATTTCGAGATTTTTGTGTCTCGGACCTCCTTAACTCTGCAACAAATTATTATAATAGAAGAAAGTTAGTGGTATCGAACGGTAGGAAATAAAGTGTACTTTTAAATGATTTATATAAAATTGGCTTAGGGGGTCATGTACGTATCAAAACGAACCGAAACTTTTTTTTTTCAATAGCAGTATGCTAGTTTGACACCATAAATAATTTCTAAACCCTTCCATTAGCCAAAATACAAATTTTCATTAAATTATTTCTTTTAAAAAGAGCCTATTTTAGGGGTTCTATCTAAATTGAAGTTCGGTACTCGCTTGTTAAAATGCTACAGAACGACTATGTCACTTCTATTAATGTATAAATTTTGTTGCTAATATGACCATTTCACTCGCTTAATATGTTTCGACTATTGCCAGCCCAAATGCTGCAATAAAAGGAGTAAAATATATATTTTTTTTATATTATGCTTTTCTACATATCATAGACATATCATTTTCTCCATATCTTAAACCATCATTTTGACGTTTTTAATCATAATTCGAAAACTACTTGGAAGAAAAATTTTAAATTGAGAATTCGCATAAAACAGGACATAATAAATATAAATCTATCAAAAAAATTCGCAAAAAAGTCGCAATTCATATTTTTTCGAATATTAATTTCATAATTCATATTATTAATTTTTTAAATTACAAATTCAATGTATTTATGTTTGGTTTTTTTAGTATTATAACCACACAATAAATTATCGCTTTAGGATTATAATTTCACGAGATATTAATCAAAAAATTAAAATGCAATTTAATATTAAAAGCTCAAAATTTTGAATGTTTATAATTCAAAAACTTACCATCCAAATGACTTGAAATTTCGTTTCTAGGCACAGTTTGAACCGAAGATTTAAAATATATTATTTAAATTGGGTGTTACCATTGAAAAAAATAGCCTTTAGTCTGTTTTTGTTTTGTAGTTGGCCCTCTAAGCAAATGTTATCTACACCATTTAAAAATAGAGTTTATTTCCAATCGCTTGATATCAGTAACTTTCTTCTATTATAATCCGTTGCAGAGTTAGTAGGCACTGACTACTATTTTTTCTACGCTTGTACAGTCGTGGAAAAAAAAAAGTAAACACACCCTACTAACTCTTCAACAAATTATCGTAGACGAAAGTTACTGGTACTGAACGATTGGAAATAAAGTCTACTTTTAAATGATGTATATAAAATTTGCTTGGGGCGCCATTTACATATTAAAACGAACCCAAACTTCATTTTTTTCAATAGCAATACCCAATTTTAACGAGATATTTCAAATCTTCGGTTCAAACTATGCCTAGACACCAAATTTCAAGTCATTTCAATGATAAGTTTTTGAATTATACACATTCAAGATTTAGGGCTTCTAATGTTAAATTACATTTTCATATTTTTATTTATATCTCCCGAAATTATACTCCTAATGTGCTATTTTTTTGTGTAGCAATAATACTAATATACCCAAAAATGAATATGTTGAATTAGCAATTTTTATAATTTTATTATATGCATTATGAATTATGAAATTAATATTCGAAAAAATTATGAATTGCAACCTACAATTTTTTCTGATGGATTTAGATTTATTAAGTCCTGCTTTATGGAAATCCAAAATTTCACATTTTTCTTCCAAGTAGTTTTCAAATTATGCTTAAAAAAACGGCAAAATGATGGTTTAAGAGGCCGTCTATGATAGAAGTGATTAGATATTTTGAAATTGCTCCTGTAAATCCTGTAATCTAGCAGCCTTCAATGACTGCTTAAGTGACGCTTAATCCGTTCGGGACCATGGATGCATATATGCACTCTTAAAACTTGCTTAAAACGCTTGAGTTTGATACCAGTAAAAAATAAAAGTAAAAATAAATTTATTTAATTAGAACATTTTAGTTACTTATAGAGTTAAGTCAAATAATTAACAAAGAGTGGTGCCAAACGAATAAAATTTGTGTAAACGATGCCGGTCCTGAACGGGTTAAGAGGCCTTGACCAAGAAGGAGGCTCTCTCGGTCAACAATCCAGTTCCGAACTTCAATTTGGATACAGCCCCTAAAATACACTCATTTTAAAATAATTAATTTCTTGAAAACGTATCGTGCGAATTGCATAAAAATTTGTTTTTAGGCTAATTGAAGGGTGTAGAGTTCATTTATACTGACAGAATTGTGTATTGCTATAGAAAAAAAAAAAGTTATGGTCCGTTTTAACATGTAGATGGCCCCCTAAGCAAATTTTATATACATCATTTAAAAGTAGACTTTATTTTCAATCTCTCGGTACCAGTAACTTTCTTCTACGATAATTTGTTGAGGAGTTAGTAGGGGGTGTTTACTTTTTTTTCCGCGGCTGTACATTTATATCTTTCAATACCTGTATAAGAGAGTAGCGATATAGTCAGAGGTAGTGAGACATACTCCGCACGAGCTCGGGCTCGATTTTTATTACAGTATTCGAGGTCGGGATCAAATTAAAAATTTTATTCATTCATAAATTGATAAAAAGAAAACAACACATTTCTGTTTTATTAAGCTTTAAAAATAATTTTGAAAGAGAACTGATTTGTTATTGGTGTAATATAAGGATAGATATTTTATGTGATTCCGAAGCCTTTGCACAGTCAATGTTAGTAACACAAAGAAGCCGTGGGATATCCCTTGCCTATCCTCGCTTTCTGTTTGAAGTCTTTTTCCAGAATGACTGTAAAACAGAACTCATTTTTTTCTGCCATAGTTGTAAAGTGATTATTTCAAAATACAGTAGAACCTCTTTTATCCGAAACTCTTTTAACCGAAAGTCTCGGTTTTCCGAAATCCATGTTTAAAGCTTGCTTTCTTTCTCTCTCTCTCTTTTTTGCCACCAAATTCCTTGTGTGGAAAACCCTTTTTTAAAGCTATTTTTTTTTTGCTATCACATTGGTCAAAGCGAAGAAGAGGACAAAGAAACGGCCGGAGAAAACAAACAAATTAGCAATTCTGAAGCTTTTGAATGTTTCAAATTATTTTGACATGGCTGGAGCAACAGAAAGGTTGTAATACTGGTGAACTAACAGTATTCAAAAAACTTCGTGATAGAGCTTCAAAGCAAAAACAATTGAAACTGCGACGAACAAAATTTTTTTTCAAACCCTTGTGAAATATGTAAAAGGTACTTAATTTCAAAATTAAGATTCAGTAATTTATTCTTGTTTCTATTTTGCTATTGCTTTATTTTTATTAAGCACTTGTTATCATAATAAGAAATAGCGCATATTTGTCCTTAATCTTAAAATGGAAGCATTCTCGATTTTCCGAAAGATGGTCGGTCCCAATTACTTCGGATAACCGAGGTTCTACTGTAAAAAGGATTGTGATTTTTGCAGATTTCTTCCAGTGATGAGTATAATTAACCAATTTGCTCTTTCAAGCCTTCCATGGACAAGTAATTATGTTTCTGCAATATTGAATTCATACCGGAATTTTCGAAAATTTTTATTTCAAAATAAAGAAAAGCAATTTTATAACTTTTTCCTACCAAAGTCGTAAAAGTAAAATTTAATTAACATTTTCTGGTGCAGATCTTGATTAAAATTAGATGGGACATAATATATTCCACCGCCCCACAGACCAAGTCGCCGGTACCGTCAAACTGTCCAATATAGCAGTGTTGCCAGTGAACAACTTTTTTTTAATTCAGATTTTTTTATTAGTATCATTTTTTTGAAATTGTAAAATTCGCCTTATTTAATGAATTAAGGCAAAAACAAGGGGAATTTTGCCACTTCAGAAAAGTGGTACCAATCAAGAAATCTGATTTTTTTATTTTTTATTTATTTTATTTTTTTTTTTTTTTTAAGTAGCCCACTGGCAACACTGTTTTCATATTGGATAGTTTGATACATGGAACTATTAATTAAGAGGAACTGACATATTCCTAAAATAGTGAAGCTTCAACTGTAACCGCTTTCGCAGGGGTTGATAAGCGGCGGTGAAATCTTCCACCAGTAAATTTACTCAGAAATTTTCTCTTTATTTAAACGCATTATGAATGCAAATTTTCAGTCATAAATAATAGCTGAAACGGATTTTTATTTTTACTGGTGGGAGATTACTTTGGCGGAAGTCAGGCCCTGCGTTTTCGCCATATTGTGACAAACAGTGAAATCAACTGACTGTTTTACAAGGCAAACTGACACCAATAAAAGTAAATAGAAAATTGCACCATATTTGGGAGAAAATATTTCCGTGAATAAGACGCTTAAATAAGATGAGATTTTCTATTCAATTTTACCGGTGGGAAGTTTGACACGGCGGTAATCAGAAACTGTAGATCCGATTTTTAAAAAAAGCAGCCGCCATCTTGTGACAACCTCCTCAGTTACTTCACTCGCAACTGGTAGTGCTCGCAACTATGTGTCTCCTCCGATTTATTCATAACTCCATTATTTGACATGGTACCGACGAAATATTTGACCAAAAATCCTGTCCAAAAATGCAAAAATTAAAATTCGCTTAACAATTGTAAAACTCATATTAATTGTTGAGAAGTTCTATGACGTAAACACGACAAATTAGCCTGATTTAGTGTCTGATTTTGAGGGGGGGAAAAAAGATGATGAAAACTGAAAATTATTTTGGTCGAAACAATGATCAATTAAAACAGTATGGATGAACCTTTTTATAATGTTTTCGCCACAATTGAAAAATTCATGTCACTGTCTACATTTAAGGGGGAAAAAAATAAAGCGATTTATCAATAATATTTAAAAATCTATATTTAACATTTCAGCGGCGGGTGACTTTTTCAGTGGGTTATTTTTTTTAAATTGAGATTGTTTGATTCCCACCACTTTTTATGTGCGTTCGTAATTATATAAATAGGTAGTACCTATAGTCCTCGTTCAGTCCGTCCGTCTGTCTGTCTGTCCGTCCATCTATAACAAAGCAAAAACTACCCACCCGAATGGTCTGAAATTTTAAATATATAATTGTCGTAAAAATTTGTCGAGTCATTTCAAATTTCATGAAATCGGATGTATAGTTTAATTACAGGGTCAAAAGTTTTCTGTTGCATTACGGCCAATGTGAAAAAATTATTGCAAGTGCATTTTAATAATGTTACAGCCTTCCGAATGGTTTGAAATTTTAAATATATAATTGCTGCAACATTTTGTCGAGTCATTTCAAATTTTATGAAAATCGGATCTATAGTTTAATTACAGGGACAGTCAAAACTTTTCCTTTACATTACGGCCAATGGGAAAAAATATCGTAAGTGCATTTTAATGATGTTACAGCCTTCCGAATGGTCTGAAATTTAAAATATATAATTGTTGCAACATTATGTCGACTCATTTCAAATTTTATAAAATTGGATGTATAGTTCAATTACAGGGTCAAAAGTTTTCTGTTGCATTACGGCCAATGTGAAAAAAATATTGCAAGTGTATTTTAATGATGTTACAGCCTTCCGAATGGTTTGAAATTTTAAATATATAATTGTTGCAACATTTTGTCGAGTCATTTAAAATTTTATGAAAATCGGATCTATAGTTTAATTACAGGGACAGTCAAAATTTTTCCTTTACATTACGGCCAATGGGAAAAAATATCGCAAGTGCATTTTAATGATGTTACAGCCTTCCGAATGGTCTGAAATTTTAAATATATAATTCTTGCAACACTTTGTCGGCTCATTTCAAATTTTATGAAAATCAGATGTATAGTTTAATTACAGGGACAGTCAAATTTTTTCTTTTACATTAAGGCCAATGGGAAAAAAACATTTCAAGTGCATTTTATTGATTTTACAGCCTTTCGAAGAGAATGAAATTGATATGCACTTATGAAGAGAACTAAAATATACATTCAGTGGAATATGCGGCGCAAAAAATTCTTATAAAACTAGTTATAGTACGAACGCCCTCATTTGCCACGTTTGACGGGCAATTTCCATCTTGTTTTAAGTAGAAATAGTCACTTTATTTAATTACAGATTAAATGATGCGAGAATAAGTCGAATTATATGCTTTTAAAAAAGTGGTGGGAATCAAGCAATCAGATTTTTTAAAAAGTAGCCCACTGGAATGCGAAAATAGCGTTTTCCGCGACTGGATTGTTGATGAGTGGGGAAAAAAATATTCCTTGGTATCACCGCGTTGCACATCTGCAACATACTCAAAATTCAATGTTACTCATACAGTGAGCTCTAAAAAACACTTTAATTTATTGTTGATATCTTCCAACACAGAGGTTTATGTAAATTGTTCATAGAATTATCAGGAGACGACGATACTGAATAAATTTTTAATGCTAATGTTTTGTTTATAATTGCAGCAGTTTCACATCGTCATTGCTAAAATAAACTTCGTAAATTTTGTCAGATATAAAAGGCTGTAGACGTCAATAATAGTTTTTTTTTTAATAAAGTCAAGGACGTATACTTTACAATTTTGTATTATAAAATTGACAATATTTATCAGACGTATGTAATTTTCGTTTTTTTTTTTTTTTTTATTCTGACTCATTTGCGGAAGCCAGTTTCATAGGTTCCCAGCCACGTTCCGAGTTTAAGAGACTCTAGCGGAAGCAAGATGCGAAATAATATGTTAAATTTAAAAAATCAAAAAACCCGACTGCGTAAAAAGCGAACTGATTAATTATTTCTCATCAATGCGAAACTATTTTTGATATTACTTACCTATTTTCTTTTAACCATTTGGAAAAATGGTTATTGTCCTCGTCAGGGTAGGAAATCAAAAGCATATTTGAAGCGTTTTATTGGTTTAATCCGCATTTTATTCGTTTACTGATTGGTCTATACACTAACCTTTACTTTCAACAGAGATGGATACTTCTGTTGCCACTATGACAAAAAAGTAATAAAAATTACAGAAAAAATTAATAACTCTGAAACAAATTGAGATACAGCTTTCAAACAAATTGCATTTAAAAGTACATTTTTTTCTCTATACGACGGTGTAAAAAGTAATACTGTGGGATGTTTAGAAGTTTAAGAATGAAATTTCATTTAAAATTGGTCGTCAGATTTCTACGATGAAAAAGCCTTTTCCCGAAAAGCCAATGAAATGCTTGGATAATACGTAAGTTTCAGGAAATCTGACGAGTCGCTGGCGAATTTTGTCGCTTGCATTTTTTACGTGTAATAACACTATTAATGTTTAATTCATGGCGTACGTAATGTATGATAAACTCCGTGCGATTTTTATGTCTTAAATTTTAGTCTTTGAAAAAATCATTTTCCAAATGGTCGTTGTAATTTGTTAAATTACTTTTCTTTCTTTCTTTCTTTCTTTTTTCTTTCTTTTTTCTTTTTTTTATTTACTTGTATTGATGACTTTTAAGTTGTATTTAATTGATAGTTCCTATCTATAAACACTGTTTTGATGAGGCCTATATAGATGTCTATGATGATTAGCGGTACAATAAAGCTAGAGATCCTTCCTATACAACTTCCGTGTGGTGTAATATTTAAACGGAGCATCTGACTGTAAAATAGTCAATGAAACATCATCTTCATTTTGAAAGACCTGTCCAATGATCCACTTAATAGGGTGAGTAAAAAAATATTTCGTCTCTACCGCCATATTGTATTTTACGGCCACCATTTTGAATTTATAAAAACAAAACCTAGCCTATAACCATCGGACGGTTAAGACGAATCGATAGAGACCTCATTCATTAAAATCCATCAAGCCGTTCGGATGTTTCGAGGGTATAAAGAAATCCCCATACCCAGATACGCGTGAAACACATAACCCTTCTTCGCAGTCGGGTAAAAAGTACCTTTTAGCCAATATTTTTTTTATATTTTGTTCTAAATTTTTTAGCCCCTGGTATGCTATTTCTTTCTCCCAACTAATAAAGTATCGTCTCCAAAATATAACGTTCCGTTGTATAAGCCAGCCGTAAAGCAAAGCAGATGTATGATTATACTGTTAAATACTCTACTGTAATTTTTTTAACTTCTAAGCATCGCACATTTTCAATTTTTATACCGTCGTATTAGGGGGGAAAAATACGTTTTAATGCGATTTATCTGATAATTGGATCTCAATTCATTTTTGATATATATATATATATATATGGGGGGGGGGGGTTAGCGCCATTTGTTTAATTTTGGCAACTCAAGTACCCCATTTCTGTAGAAAATAAAGAAAAATAGTTGAGAAAATAGTACTTGTATCATTTTGTTACCGTTTCGCATAACTACTGAAAAAAAAGTAATTCAAATACGTGCGATTCTAAAAATATATAAATGAATGATTTCTAATAAAACAGGGAGGTATTATAAATTAAATTTAATTTTAAGTATCAATATTAATATTACAAACAAATGAAAGCATGTGAATCATGAGATAGCCGATTTTTTTTGTCGAGTTTCTTGAATGACGACATCTCTTTTTTTGGATTTGTGTCTTCAGCGATAGTCACGTCCTATGCATATTTTACTGTAGATGTTGTTTAAGACTGGATCGTCAATGAGGAATTCTTCAGAGGATGCGAATGACGTCATTTTATATAAAATAAAAGCGTGTAATTTAAGTCTTCAAACTGAAATATGTTTTGTATTATCTATACTTATATACATATATATTTTTTTAAATCGGGGGCAACACTAAATTCAGAAAAAAGCACAAAATTCCTGTTTACTAGTTCTAATTTACTTTAATTACTTTTCCTTGTATAAAATGATGTATTCTAATATCTGAGTAAATATTTTTCTAAACGAAGTTTCTTAATCACAGAGTGTTAATTAAATAGAAGTAGAAGATAAAAAATAGAATAAAAAACAAATTTAATTTAACAGTAGCTTTGATTTGACGATGATTTTCAAGGTGCCCTTTGGTGAAAGTTTAATTCGGCGGAAGTCAGGCTTTTCCTTTCGGCCATATTGTGACAACATAGACAACTCCGGTAAATGTAAGTGAAAATTATTATAATAACTGAGCAAACTGCCATCAATAAAAACAATTAGAAATTTTAACCAAATTTGTAAGAGAAATTATTCATGAAAAAGACGCTAAAATAAGGCTAAATTTTCTATTCAAAATTTACTGATGGAAGTTTACTTCGGCCGTTATCAGAAACTGTTTATGCGATTTTTAAAAAAGCATTAACCGCCATCTTGTGACAACCTCCTCAGTTACTTCACTCGCAAGTGGTAGGTGATACACTATTTTTTTTTTTTCATAAATCCATTGGCGGAACCGTTCTCAATTCACTTCACTCTAATGACCCAAATTTTCAGATAATCTGCCCAGATGACAGTATAAAAAATGCACTTTAACCCTTTATGTGCTGACGGTACTTATAAGTACCATTGAAATAACGTGTTATAAAATTCATGCAATACATAGATTAGTAGCAATACCGTTTAGAATGAATTATAGATGCATTACTTTATCTTGTTCCAAAAGCATTATTGGTTACATAAAACACAAATATATTTTTTAAAAGGGTGATTTCTTTTCTTTTGCCTTTGCATCTTTTCAGCTTTCTTGGCGTTTGGAGGGGGGGGGAGGGGGATTTTTCAATTCGGAAATATTTCTATATTTTTACTGTAAGAACATTATATTTGTACATTTCTTAATTCTACAAAATACTAAGAAAATAATTAAAATAAAAGATTTGAGTAGGGTTATAAATATTGCACAAAATACTATAAATTCAAATTTAATTAATCCTTCTGAATCCTTGAATCCTTCTAAGATCCTTCTAAGATTTATTAAATGAGTATGTAAATCGTATAATGTAGTTTCAAAAATTCACGAAAAATGCTTTAGAAGATAAAATTTTCATGAATTCATAATTCAGTACATAAAGGGTTAAAGCTCATATTAGCTTCTAACCATTCAAAGTTTTGTATGAAACAGAACCATTTCGACTAAACACTTTATACTCCATAATTGTAATTTTTCGTTGTGTATCAAAATCACCAAAGAGATGTAATACCGCAGAAAAAGAAATTTTTTTGTTCCCTTGTGTTGTTGACTGGACGTATTTCAACATCAAGATTGGACGTAAATATAGTTATTATTTCACCTACAAACTAGTTAGTTATGTCAATCCCAAAACTTTTTTTGATCTCATACATCTCAATATTTCGAAAAGTAGTTACAGATGTTAATACTTCAATATTATTAGTTCAATACTATACCAACGTTGAATTTGATCTTAAATATCTGCTTCAGTCAAATAATCGGAGTAAAAAGGAGTTCATCTTGATTATGATATTTAATAAAATCTCTATTTTTAGTTATTTTGTTCTACGCCAGCTGTTTGCGAATAGCTGGCTTAGCAGGATGCGAAGTTCTTCGCCGCTTCACGAGCCGCCGATGTAAGAACTAAGAAAAATCAAGAAAATTACGCAAAAATTGCTATTACAGACCCCGTTACAACGTAATATTTTCAAATTCAAGGAGGAATTGCTTGCTATAGCCAAAATCATATAAGTGAAATTTGGTTAAATTCTATACATAACTTCATACACTTTTCGACACACGGACAGACAGACATTTTGTATAAACATGTTTTTCGATTTCTCCGAACCCTAAAACTTGTAAAACCGTGGAAAACCAGAAGTCGAAAAAATTTTTCGATTACAATACAGTAGTACCCCAACTTACGTCACCCGCATTTACGTCGTCTGGCCAGGAAAAAAAAATACCTTAATTAAAGACGCACTTTATTGAAGAATTTTGGATCTATGAAGGGAAACCTTCCCGTGACAGTCAAGTAACAACTACAAATAAAAAAAGTCACTAGAACAAGAAAAAATTAAATTTAACCCATTTTCGGCCAATGGTGCGTAGACGCACCATTTCAATAAATATTTTTTTATTAATACTGTGAAGAATATTTTTCACTAATTTTATTTTTCTGCTACTAGGGGGCTCGGCCCCCTACGAGCTACGCTCGCCAACCCCCGTCCAGACACCGCAGACTCTAAATGCACGCTAATTTGATCGGCTTTAAAAAGATTTCGAAAGATTGAATTATAATTCAAAAAACAGTCGCGATCTCCCTATAAACGAATTTCTATTCATTTCTCTTTGATTGGGGAATTTTAACGCCAAATCCGCTGCGGTACTACTTGATTATCCTGTCGACCTATTTCGCCAAATTATATAAATCGCCAAACCACTCGCCAAATTGTACAAATTGATATAATTTTTATTTTAAATTACGAAAGAACAAATAAATTCGTACAACATTAATAAAAACACAAATAAAACGTCGAAATAAAAATAACTTGATGACGTATACACGTGTAACAACAATTCAAAATAAGCTAATATAAAAGGAATTAAGTAAAGAGAGTCTTTGTCTCCTGGTATTTTTTAACAAAGCGAAAAGAAAGTTGCTTTAAATGAGACATTTTAAATTAATTCTCAAAATATCAAATAAATGTCTAGCGCAATTTCTAAATTTAAACTTTTTTGCAAGATTATTTTGTGTTCATTTTATGTAATAACTATAATGTGACGTAAATATGACGTAATTTCTCCTAAGACTTCTAACGCATGTTAATGAATTTATTATTTTACAATATCCTTTCTCTTTTAAAATTCACGTGTATACTTTTTATGACGTAATTTTTAATAAGTTCCTGCTTTTTATACGTAATTATTTAATTCTAATTTGAAAGTTTTTTTCCTGTTTATAATAGTCACGTGTAAGTAAATTTTTAATTTGAAGCAAACATTATTGCTTGCGCTTTTTATACAGTTGGCAAC
Source organism: Maratus speciosus (assembly GCA_963932465.1). Taxonomy (NCBI): domain Eukaryota; kingdom Metazoa; phylum Arthropoda; class Arachnida; order Araneae; family Salticidae; genus Maratus; species Maratus speciosus. The sequence goes on along the minus strand of OZ010799.1, from coordinate 369,590,363 downwards.
AGTTTAAATTAGTACAATTTTCTGAAATCTGTAAAAAATATCTCTAGAAATGCTGAAAATTTGAATTTAAAATAGAAATAAAACATGAAAAAATGAATCAAAATAAAAAAAATAATGCAATCTGCACTCCGGCAAATTCTAACGCATAAAATGATCTAAAAATGATTACACTGCCATGTATAGTTTTTGCTGCTATAAAACTTTTTTAGTGGAACGATTTTGTCCAACTTTAGCATTAAATAACTCTTAAAATAATTCTTCGATTTGAAAACTGTCTACATCAGCGTGTTTATCAAACATTTCTGTATAAAACCTCCGATTTTCATATTTTTGTATGCATTATTTTTGTTAATATTAACGAAGAAAGACCTCCGGTCACAAAAAATTCAAAACCGGCGGCGGCGGCGGCGGCGGCGGCGGCGGCGGCGGCGGCGGCGGTGACATCGGTAGTTAATTTTTTTTAGAATAGAGAGATTGTTAAGGATTTTGGAGACATCTATAAAATATCAGTAATTTAATTGGAGTAAACACTTTCTGTTGAGAAATTTTCAAAATATGCTAGTTTTTAAAAATTGAAACGGTTATCGACAAATTCGACTGTTTGAAAACGTATAATTACGAGGGTCACTCTGAAATTTTTGAGATACAACTAGTTTTTAAAGTTATACTTACAAAATTTTAGGTGTGTTCAAAGTAGTCTCCTCCAGCATCAATGCACTTTTGTAGACGAATTTTCCACAGATTAAATGCCTCAAGCCATTCATTTCTTGGAATAGATGAAAAAAAATGCGTTTATAACCACATCAATCTCTTCTTCTGAATGAAAACGACGTACACGTAAGTTCTTTTTTAGATTAAAGAATAACCAAAAGTCACACATAGCTAGATCAGGTGAGTACGGCGGATGTTCTATCGCTTTAATTCGTTTTTGTTTAAGAAACTCAACTGTTAATCCGGCTGTATGTGAAGATGCATTGTCATGGTGAAGCATTAGTCCCCTAATATTCACTTCTTGTAGAATTTCTGGAAGACATTTAGTGGTATACCAGTTTGCTGTTATTGTCTTCTGTCCTTCCAACTTGATGGCTTTGACCAATCCCGTACTTCTGAAGAAAACGGCATACATCACTTTTTTCAGTGCGCGTTGTCTTTTCACCATTGTCGGCGTGGGATCATCTTCAAAGACCCATACTTTGCTTTCTTGACGTGTTGGAACGTCAAAAAACGGTATGTACGTTTCATCATCCGTTACAATTTTAGAAATGATGCGGTGGCCACCATCATTTAGCAATTTAAGAGTTCCTTTACTGATTCTGACACGCTCCTCGTTTTGGTGCTCAGTTAGATCATGGGGAACTCAACGGCAAACTACTTTTTGCATATGCAATTCTTCATGAATAATTTTGTGTATGGCTGCGGATCCAATGTTAAGTTCCTTCTGTATCATTTGGCAGGTACAGCGATTATCATCCATTAACATTTTTCGTATGGCAGACACATTATCCGGGATTACTGCCGACGGCGGTCTTCCTGTGTGTTCTTCATCCTGATGAAAATTTCGACCTCTGCTAAATTCTTTAAACCATCTGAATACAGTTGCACGAGCTGGAGATTCATCACCAAATGCTAATTTCAACCGTTGAACGCATTCTTCTTGATTTAATCCTGCTTTAAAATCGTAGAAAATCATAGCGCGAAAATGTTCTCGCATCAACTGCATTTTCTCTTCTGTTTAAAATTTATTCTAGGCTAAACAAATTGAAGTAAGTCTGTGAAAAATCGTCTGCTGTGTTAAAATACTTTGTATTTTAAAATTAAACCGTTATTTTTATTTTGTAAATTCTCGTCTGCGCGTATCTCAATAATTTCAGAGTAACCCTCGTATTCCACTTGAGATTAATCGTATGTTTTTATAATGGATTAAAGTTGCAAGTTCTGTAAATAAAATAATAATAAAACAATTGCCATAAAAATTTAAAAAAAAAAATATTAATTTTAAATTTAATGGTGCGTTAGCGCACCATTGACCGAATGCATGAAAATGCCAAATGCATTTTATTTCTCAAATAAAATACTATTTTTCATGCACAAAACTTTTTTTTGTCTTAATGAATGTAATTTAAGCATATTTCAATAAAAATAATACCACATTTTATAAAATTTATATGCTTGGCCTAAATTGGGTTAAAAAATCAAAAAACTCGACTGCGTAAATAACGAACTAATTCATTATTTCTCATCCATGTAAAACTATTTTTTATATTATTTACCTATTTTTTTATTTACTTGTATTGATGACTTTTAAGTTGTGTTTAATTGTTAGTTCCTAAGTATAAACACTGTTTTGATAAGGCCTATAGATGTCTATGAAGGTTAGAGTTGCAGTAAAGCTAGAGATCCTACCTACACAACTTCCAGGTTGTGTAATATTTAAACGGAACATCTGACTGTAAAATAGTCAATGAAACATCGTCTTCATTTTGAAAGACCTGTAAAATGATATGCCACTCAATATGGTGCGTAAAAAAAAAGAAAAAATCGACTCTTTCGCCCTTTTGTATTTTACGGCCGCCATTTTGAATTTATAAATGCAAAACCTAGTCTATAACCATCGGGCGCTTAAGACGAATCGATAGAGACCTCATTGATTAAAATCCAACCAGCCGTTGGGATGTTCCGAGGGTATAAAGAAATCCACATACCTAGATACGCGTGAAACACATAACCTTTCTTAGCAATCGGGTAAAAAGCTTAGAAAACTCATTCTTCTGTACAAAAAAAAACAAAAAAAAAAAAAAAAACGAGGTTCTAAGATAAGAAAAGAAATAACTATCGATTCAAACTTCATCGCAACATTTTTTTACAACCTCAAGCTAGAACAATAAATTGTAATTTAACAACTTATTGATTTATTGCAAATTCTTGTATTTCAAACACATTTTTTTTTTTTTGCTAATGTTAAACATATGCAACATAATCCCTAAATATAATATAATATGTTCACTAGATTTTGGAGAATTTTTATTACCTATCCTTTTTTGCTTATCTAAATGTACCTCGACTTACGTCGCTAGTCTTGGAACGAATTCCTGACGTAAGTCGAGGTATTTCTGTACTTTCTTCTATTATAGACAGAAGAAAGTAAAAAAATTATGGTTACGTAAACTCTAATATCTCTCTATTCTTAAAAAAAGTAACTACCGCTGTCACCGCCGCCGCCGCCGCCGGTTTTGAATTTTTTGTGACCGGAGGTCTTTCTTCGTTAATATTAAGCAAAATATTGCATACAAAAATATGAAAATCGGTGGAATTATAGAGAAATGTTTGATAAACACGCTGATGCAGACAGTTTTCAAATGGAAGAAATATTTAAAGATATATTTAATGCTAAAGTTGGACAAAATCGTTCCATTAAAAAAGTTTTATAGGAGCAAAAACTGTAAATCGGAATTTAATCATTTTTAGATCATTTTATGCGTCAGAATTTCCCGGTGTGCAGACTGCACTCAGTTTATTAATTTGACTCATTTTTTGAGGTTTTTTTTCTATTTTAAATTCAAATTTTCAGCATTTCGAGAGATATTTTTTTACACATTTTAGAAAATGGTATTCATCTAAACTGTTGCCAACTGTATAAACAGCGCAAATAATAATATTTGCTTCAAATTAAAAATTTATTTTACACGTGACTATTATAAACAAGAAAATATAAAAAGCAGGAACTCATTGAAAATTATCATAAAAACCATATTACACATGAATTTTAAAAGTGAAAGAATGTTGTAAAATAATAAATTCATTAACATGCGTTAGAAGTCTTAAATAGGAGAAATTACGTCACATTTACGTCACATTACACATAAGATGATATTTTCAACTATTTTTATTAGGGTAGCGCAAATAATATTTCATTTCTAACAAAATTATTTCACGTGAATAGTAAAAAAAGAAAGAAAAGTTTAGTGAAAATTACGTCAGATTAAAAACGATACATTTAAAGTTTCATTTAAAAAAAACTTTCTTTTCGCTTTGCTAAAAAATACCGGGACGCAAAGATTCTGTTTATTTAATTCATTTTATATTAGCTTATTTTGAAATGTCAATTGATTTTATTTAATCAAAGACGGAAACGGCCATTGTATCCTGTAACAGCCGCTGATTTGGCTTTAAAATTCCTCAATCAAAGAGACATGAATAGAAACCCGTTTATAGGGAGATCGTCACTGTTTTTAAACTTATAATTCAATCTTCGAAATATTTTTTAAGCCGATCAAATTAGCGTGCTTTTAGAGTCTGCGGTGTCTGAACGGGGGTTGACGAGCGTAGCTCGTAGGGAGCAGCGCCCCCTAGTCTTTCAAAAGAAAATTTTTAACTTTTTAAATAAAAATTTAGTCAATTTTTGTAAAAATTATTATTTTTTTTTAATATTTGCAAATGAAGACACTCTGAATATAAAGATATATCCTGTAATATGTTATTGGTAAATAATTAAGTCATTCAAGAGCTATAGTACGTACTGTTTTAAACAAGAATGAAAAATAATGCATCAGCTATAGGTTACGAAACGCTTTCTAAGATTAACAGAATACAGGGTCATCGAAAAACAATGCCTAGATTTTAAAAAATCATAACATCGAAACCTTTAACGTTAAATGAGTAATTCTTTCACTACACGATAACTGGTGAACGCAAGTTTGGTTTTAGTCCACCAGAATTCGTTTGCGTGTCTGTGTTATGCGCGGATTAGTTGGGCAGTCGTCAAGGTCAGCCGACGCGCTAGACTGCAGCTGCTCAGTACGATATTGACCGTGCAACAAAAAGCACAGTGCGTGATTTGGTATGCGGGTTATTTCATGACAAATTTATTGGACCTTTCTTTTTCGAAGAAAAAACCATGTACTGAGCAGCTACAGCCTGGCGCGTCGGCTAACCTTGACGACTGCGCAACTAATCCACGCATAACACAGACACGCAAATGAATTCTGGTGAACTAAAACCAAACTTGGGTCCACCAGTTATCGTGTAGGGAAAGAATTACTCATTTAACATAAAATGTTTCGATGTTATAATATTTTTAAATCTAGGTATTATTTTTCGATGACCCTGTATTATCAAGAAATTCAATTTTTACATACAATGAAATGAGACTTCTAAATAAGCAATTCGAAAAACCCTTAACGTAATAAAGATGCGTTTTCGGTTATTGTGTACACATTCGGTAACGTGTGTGAATTCTTTCATGCGGGTCCGTATATGATCTATAGAATTTATACGCATCACGCAATACATTAAAAATTAGATAAACTTAAAAAGACATGCCACAGCTGAAAGTTGCTTTTATTAGCCCCCCGATATGCTACTTCTTTCGAGCGACAATTAAAGTGTCGTCTCTAAAAAATAACGTTCCATTATATAAGCCCGCAGCCGAAAAAACAAAGCAGATGTATCATTGTACGGTTAAATACTGATAATCTCTACTGTATTTTTTTTTTACTTCTAAGCATCGCACATTTTCAATTTTTATACCGTGGTATATGGAAAAAATGTGTACTTTTGCAATTTGTTTGAAGATTGCATCTCAATTTATTTTTGAGAAATTTATTTATTTGTTTATTTATTTATTTATTTATTTTGTAGTTTTTAACGTCTTTTTTATGTTGGCAACTGAAGTACTCCATTTCTGTAGAAAGTAGAGGAAAAATAGTACATTATTATATCTTTTTGCTGCCATTTTCTCATAACAACTGGAGAAAAATGCATTTAAAATACGTACTATTTTGAAAAAATATAAATGAATAATATCTCATAAAACATGGAGCTATTATAAACTATATTTAATTTTAAGTATCTATATTAATGTTACAAACAAATAAAGGTATATGAATAAGGAGATAGCCATTTTTTTTTTTTTTTTTTTTTTTTTGGTCGAATTTCTTGAATGACGACATTGCTTCTGCGACATTCTGCGATAGTGAAGTCATATGCATACTATTCTGTAGATGTTATTTAAAGACTGAATCATAAAAATGGGGCATTCTTCAGCGGATGCGAATGACGTCATTTTATATAAAATAAATAAAATAAAAGCGTGTGTTTTAAGTCTTAAAAGTAAAACATGTTTTGTACTATCTATATTTATACAACTATATTTTTTTTTCATCGAGCTGACACTAAATTCTGAAAAAGCATAATTCCTGTTTTCTAGTTATAACTTTTGTTTTGACACAAAATATTTTTAGTGTGGTTTGGATTAAAACATTATACATTAACTAGACATTATTAACCCTTCGGGAAGAGTGCGATTTGGCAAAATCTAAATTTTAATGGCAGTAATTTCTTACCGTATTTTTCATTTTATTTAATCCCCGAATTTTACGATTAGACAAAGTAAAGACTACGACTAAAATATTTTTGTAGAAAAAAAAAAAAAAAAACATCCTTACCCTATATGGAACGTCTACCTGATACCCCTACCAAAAGGATTAATGTGAATGAATAAAATACTTTACGATTTTTTGCTCTATTTAAATTTGGGCTGTCCTCTTGAAATCCTTAATCGTTTTCATATAGAACATCTGAAACATTTTTAATTATAGCTAGCGTTAATTTGGAAATACTTTATGGAATTATTTTTTAATGCTCAATTTTTTTTTTTAATACAATTCCTTTAAAAAAAAATTAATCGTATGATATCATTCCTTAAATATGTTAAATATGATAGGACAAAATGTTTAAAATTAAGTACACTAATTATTTTTCATTACTTTCAACAGATGGCAGCACCAAACAGTAAGAAATTTAATGCTTATAGTTTTAAAAACTCCATGAATTTCATCCATTCAAAACATACATTATTAGTTTTAGATTATTTCCCAGTTCCACTCGCACCAAAAAGCTGGACATGGAAAAAAGCATGACGCGTCATCTAAATCGGGACATAAAAGTACATTAAATAGTATGAAAATGAAATCTTTTTATAACGGAATCCTGTTTCGAGCATAAAAAATTCATTGTCATTGGCTGGGCGCGACGTTCATTGTCATTCATAAAGGAATGCCACCTGCTAAGACGGAAACCTATCTAAATCAGAACATTTTTCTGATCAGTAGTAATTCTGTCTGAGGAGGTTTTACTTTATTAAATAAACACGGTAACATTATACGAAAAATTCTGAGAAAACGGAATTATTAAGGGCAAAAACGAAACCCGTTTCAGAAAGATTTCAGACAGAACGATTATAATTGTGTGTTTTTCTCCTCCGTAAAGACCATAAACACAAGGGTGGATTTTAGAGGTCGAGAGGGTCCCCAAATCTTCTTTTGAGTTTTAAAAAAAAAAAGCGACTCTTTGATCAAAGCATTTTCTTATCGTCCTTTTTTTAATTTTTCGATATTAGTAAATTAATATCTAATAATTTCACATGGTATTCAATAGATGGCAGCACCAAACAAGGCAAATTAATGCTTAAATTTTCGAAAGCTCATTAAATTTCATTCATTCAAAACATACATCAATAGCAGTAGCGGCAACTTTTGAAAAATATTGAGTGTGCTGAAAAATCTTTGAATAAAATAACATTTTTTTTTTCTTTACCCTCGTAGAGACTGGGGAGGAACGAATGACTAAAGATGATAATTGGAAGATAAATTACGGGTTTTCTAAGCAAAATACAAAATTATTACAATTTAATAAATAATTTTATTAAATTATATTCTTCAGAATTCCTCATAATAAATGTGTTAATATTTATTATAAATAACATAAAAATTGCTAACTATTGACAATGCAAAAAACTAAATGTCAGAGAAAACATACATTTTAGTCATCTAAGTGCTTTGTCAATTGAAAACATTAAAACAGGTGCCAAAATATGAAAGGAAATTTGTTTTTGAGAAAAATTAATGTTTTTTTTTTTTTTTTTTTTTTTTTTTTTTTTTCAAACAAAACTATTTGAGGATATCAATAAAACCAGATTCCATTTCAGCGATAAAACAAAGAAAGAAAGAAATTGATAATGGGTGGGGGGTGAGATTAAATTATTGGGTGGGTTCGCATCCCAGGGGCCCATATAATAAGTTGGCGCAAATGATGAGTAGGGCTACTTATTCCGCTCTTACAAAAAAATTGGCGTCATCTTAAGGGGGCTGGTCACTCAGCTTCGGAATTCTCCTCCGTAATGTTAAGTCCAATGGACTTTTGATGCATTCGTATATTTAAAATATCTTCTCGGGAAATTCATATTTTTAACATCTTTTTTCTGTGTACTCTTCTTAAAGTATGTCTCTTTTTTTCTTAGTTCGCAAAATATTTCTAAAACTTATGCTGAATTTAACATTTTATGTGTTAAAAGCGGGCGAACTGTGAGTAAGATTTTAACACTTCCTATTAAATTAAGTCTATACTTTAGAAATATTTTGAGAACTACGAAAAAAATAGACATCTTTTAGGAAGTGCACACAAATAATAGAAGTTAAAAATATGAATTTCCCGAGGAGATATTTTAAATATACGAATGCAGCCAATGCCCATAGACTTTACATTAGTGAGGGGAAATCGGAAGGTGGGTGACCAGCCCCCTTAAATCGTGACATTAAAGTACATTAAATCCTATGAAAATGAAGCCTTTTCATAACAGAATCCTGCCTAGAGCGTAAAACATTCATTGTTCTGAAAAAAAGAAATGACATCTGCTAATACTGATACCTATCTAAAACGTAACCTTTTCTAGTCAATTTCAAATTCCATCTGAGAAGGTTTTACTGTATTAAATAAGCACAATACAGTAGAACCCCGTAAATCCGAACTAATTAGGACCGGTGCCTGTTCGGATTACGAAAAATTCGGATTATCGGAAAATCCGATACAAATAGAAAAGAAAAAGATGCGGGCTAAAAAAAAAATGTAAGTCATAAGTACTCAGTGATACATAAAACGTACTCTAATCCGGCACGACTTTTGGAAAAAATAGAATTCCTTGTTTAATCACTCCTGATGTTTATAATGATCCAATGGAACTTCAGAATGAGGAATTACCTAAACACCCATTACAAACGGTTCAAAATCGCTTTATATAAAATAGCTCTGTCACCACGTCGACGAGGGGGGGGGGGGGGGGGTGAAGAAAAAATTATTTCCGTAGATAAGCTACGAAATCAAACTGTTGAAAGGAAAAATAAATTTTTATCATCTGAATTATATCCTTTTTGCATTTTAGAAAATAATTTTATAGTGATTGGCAAACAAACTGACATTCGAGATTTTTTTTAAGCTGGCTTTCACGAGTAGGAATAGAGTGCACATTTTAATTTTATAGTCGTGTGCCTATGTTGTACTTTTACAATATTGAGTATTTTTTTTTAAATTCTATTTAAGCTGTTTAAAGGATAAAAAACATGCTTTACTGCCATTTTTTTGTTAGGGTTTCGTTCATCTGGCGAAATCCTATTCGTCTCGCTCCTCTGTCTGTCTGTTTGTCCGTCACAGTGCCTATTCTCAGAAACTGTTTATCTTGGAGACTTGAAATTTTGCATACTTATAGCTGAACACCTCACATCAAAAGACAAATCATAAAATTTTGAAGAAGTCTTATATTTAACCCTCTGGGCTCTAACTTGTGTATTTGAAGCTTTTTTTTTTCTAACTGAGCCCCTAATTAATTTGAAGACTTTAAATTTTGCAAAATTATAGCTAAACACTTGCGATCAAACGACAAATCATAAAATTTCGAAAAAGTCTTATATTTACCCCTCCGGTCTCTAACTTGTGTATTTTAAGCAATTTTTCTAACTCAGCCCCTAATTAAGTTGGAGACATGAACTTTTGCATACTTATAGCAGAACACTTTCAATCACACGAAAAATCATAAAATTTAAAAAAAGTATTATATTATTTACACCTCTGGGCTCTAACTTGTGTATTTTAAGCAATTTTTCTAACTCAGCCCCTGATTAAGTTGGAGACTTGAAATTTTGCATACCTATAGCAGAACACTTGCTATCACACGAAAAACCATAAAATTTTCGAAAAGTCTTATATTAATTACCCTCCGGGTCCGGGCTCAAACTTGTGTATTTTAAACAATTTTTTATCCTACCCCCTTTTTACCCGGGGATACTTTCCTAACTTTTGCCGACACCTCTTTGACCGCTCTTTTATATTATGCACCACAGACTTGCATATTTTAGTTCCACTTTTTACTGCCATTGGGCGCCTACCTATCTAGGGTGCTACGGGCCCGACTCCCTCGACTAATATATCTACGGATAGGTTGTAAAACGGAGTTTCGTTGGGCTAGAGGTTTGTTTAGAATAGAGTACGCCCCCTGGTTGCGAAATGTGGAACTAAAGGATTTTGCAAAATAATAAAGTGATTTGAAAGGAATATTAAACGAAACCCTCTGTGCGATCTGTGATCACACTTACCCACTTGTTTAATTTTAACTTCTAAATATTTTCCCCGACATTTATACAGTATCCATAATCTATTCAAGTATAATTTTAGAAAATAAAATCGGTTCGGATTAACCGGAACTTCGGATTAGCGGGGTTCGGATTAGCGGAATGTACTGTAACATTATACGGTAAAATCTGATAAAACGGGATTTGTAAGGGTAAATGAAATTTCGTTTTGGAAAGTTTTCCAACTGAGCAATTAGAATTGTATGCTTTCCCCTCCATCGGAACCATAAATATCTTATGCTTAACCCTTAAATGCCGGGTGTTGCTTTTCAGCAACATACACAATTTAGGCTCTAAAATACTATTAGAATAATATTGAAGCTATAATGCCTAATGCTGCCAATAAAATACATTCTGAAAATATTATTAAATAGATTTTCAACATGTAGATGACAACACTTGTGCTGTTTAAGAATAAAGTTTTTATTTTATTTAATTTATAAAATTAAATTTTATTTTATAAAAATTTATTTTTTCAATTGTGGCTACTTGTTCTTTTTGTTTTGTTTGGAAGCTTGCGAAATAGCCTATTTTGTTCTGCAGTGAGCAAGTAAAATTTATTTCTTATTATAGTTCCTAAAATTGTTGTGTGTTTAATGTTATAGAATTTTATCAAGGAAAATTATTTTTTCAATTAAAGACCAGTATTGCCGATTAGTAACAAAATGTTTTTAGCCGTAAACCATACTTAAAACAAAATATGATTTTTTAAAGTATTTTCCCCATGATTTATTTAAAAAATGAAAGCCGAAAAACATTATTACAGTGATTTTTGAAAAATCAGGCATTTAAGGGTTAAGATAGGATTCCGTTGTACACATGTTCCGCTTTCACAGCTTTTACTGAATAAAGCGCAGTAAAACGTGCAAAAGCAAAATCACTAGGGACAGGATAAAATCCGTTTTAGAATTCTCCAAAGAATGTAGGTTTTCCTTGTGGGAGAATATCTCTATTCTAAAAAAAAAAGTAACTACCGCCGCCGCCGCCGCCGCCGCCGCCGCCGGTTTTGATTTTTTTGTGACCGGAGGTCTTTCTTCGTTAATATTGAGAAACATAATGCACACAAAAATATGAAAAACAGTGGTTTTATACAGAAATGTTTGATAAACACGCTGATGTAGACAGTTTTCAAATCGAAGAATTATTTTAAGAGATATTTAATGCTAAAATTGGACAAAATCGTTCCACTAAAAAAGTTTTATAGTAGCAAAAACTATACATGGCAGTGCAATCATTTTTAGACCATTTTATGCGTTAGAATTTGCCGGAGTGCAGATTGCATTAATTTTTTTATTTTGACTCATTCTTTCAGGTTTTATTTCTATTTTAAATTCAAATTTTCAGCATTTCTAGAGATAGTTTTTACAGATTTCAGAAAATTGTACTAGTTTAAACTGTTGCCAACTGTATAAAAAGCGCAAGCAATAATGTTTGCTTCAAATTAAAAATTTATTTACACGTGACTATTATAAACAGGAAAAAAACTTTCAAATTAGAATTAAATAATTATTTATAAAAAGCAGGAACTTATTGAAAATTATGTCATAAAAAGTATACACGTGAATTTTAAAAGAGAAAGGATATTGTAAAATAATAAATTCATTAACATGCGTTAGAAGTCTTAGGAGAAACTACGTCATATTTACGTCACATTATAGTTATTACATAAAATGAACACAAAATAATATTGCAAAAAAGTTTAAATTTAGAAATTGCGCTAGACATTTATTTAATATTTTGAGAGGATATTTTCAACTATTTTTGTTAGGAAAGCGCAAATAATATTTCATTGCTAACAAAAGTACTTTCACGCGATTATTTAAAAGAGAAAGAATAGCTTGATAAAAATTACGTCAGATTAAACACGATTAATTTAAAATGTCTCATTTAAAAAAACTTACTTTTCGCTTTGTTAAAAAATACCAGGACACAAAGACTCTGTTTACTTAATTCTTTTTATATTAGCTTATTTTGAAATGTTGTTACACGTGTCTACGTCATCAAGCTATTTTTATTTCGACGTTTTATTAGTATTTTTATTAATGTTGTACGAATTTATTTGTTCTTTCGTTATTTAAAATAAAAATTATGTCAATTTGTATAATTTGGCGATTTATATAATTTGGTGAGTGGTTTGGCGATTTATATAATTTGGCGAAATTGGTCGACGGGATAATCAAGTAGTACCGCAGCGGATTTGGCGTTAAAATTACCAAATCAAAGAGAAATGAATAGAAATTCGTTTATAGGGAGATCGCCACTGTTTTTTAAATTATAATTCAATCTTTCGAAATCTTTTTAAAGACGATCAAATTAGCGTGCATTTAGAGACTGCGGTGTCTGGACGGGGGTTGGCGAGCGTAGCTCGTAGGGGGCCGAGCCCCCTAGTCATAAAAAAAAAATAATAATAATAATAAAATTTAAAAAAAAATGCGTTTCTGTGACAGGCGTTATGAGACAGGTTCTGTTTTCACAAGTTTTACAGCACTAAATTCAAGTCGATCCAGATTAACAAATAGCATGGTACTTATCGAAATTTAAGGTATCCTCAAATCGCTGTTTTTGCGAAAATTTTCGATTTCTTTTTTATTATTTTAAATTAAAGTTTAAAATATTTAGGATTCCAAAAATGCTTTACTTTTGGTTCAGCGATAATAAGAAGCAAAGTTATAGTCCAAAATATAAACCGGAAATGAACTTTCTGAAACCGGAAGTAAGCGTTTAAAGAATCACAGAAAGGTAAAGAATGCATTTTAATGCACAAATATATAACACGTAACATATACAAAAATATATAAAGTCCTACAAATACACTGTAAAAAAAAATTGCATGGTTACTAAGAATTTTGTAGGAAACTGGGATGCCTAGAACTTTTTATGTAATCACAACATAAGATAATCATGTAAAATTACAGAAGTTTCTTCAGTAACTGTTACTAAATATTGCTTAGTAAACGTACTAGTGATTTTTTAGGGAGTTTCCCCAAAAAACTCTTGTAAATTTACTAAATATTGTTTAGTGAGGTTACTAATGCTTGTTTAGGGAGTTTACTAAATAAGTTTTAGTAAATTTATCGGTGAATATGTTGTAAACGTACTATCCATTTTTAGGGCGTTTTCTAAAAATTTTTTTGTAAATTTACTAAATATTGTTCTGTAAATTTCTAACGGTTTTTCAAGGGAGTTTCTCTAATTAGTTTTTGTAAATTTACTAAATGTTTCTTAGTAAACTTACTAGCGATTTTTTAGGGAGTTTACTAAAGAATGTGTGGTAATTTTTTCAAAGATAGTTTAGTAAACGTACTAAGGATTTTTTAGAGAGTTTTCCAAAGAATTCCTTGTAAGTTTACTAAATATTGTTCAGTAAACTTACTAACGATTTTTTAGGGAGTTTACTAAAGAATTTTTCGTAAATTTACTTAGGATTATTTAGTCAAGGTACTAACGACTTTTTTCGGTAGTTTCCTAAAGAATACTTTGTGAATTTTCTAATGATTTTTTAGTACACTTACAGAGGAATTTTTAGTACATTGACTATGAAATTTTTTTGTAAATTTGCGAAGGATTTCATAGTACGTTTACTATGAATTTTTTTAGTATTGCACCCAAAACTTTACATATACTTTAGCAAAAAATGTTTGGTAACTTTATTAAAGTAATGTCAGAAAAATTACCAATGATTTTTTAGTGTTGTATCTAAAACAGTTTTTGTATTCTCGCCAGAAAGTTTTTTGTAACCGTGCAAGAGATTTGCAGTAAAGTCAAAATTCTTCGATCAAAATAAGTAATATGGCCTGACGTGGTTTTCAGTATTACCACAGCAATTGCCAGAAATAATTGTATGTTATGCATTAAAAAACTGACTGAAGCTTCACTGTAGATATTCAAATAGGTACAAAATCATTTCCATACTAAATTAGCATTATAACAACAGCAGTAAATAAGCAGATAAGCAAAATCAGATCTTACGGTTATTAGTTAAATTAAAAAAGCGAATAGAAACAATAATGAATGTAAAGTATCATTACTAAGTTCATAAAGTATGCCTAATTTTTTTTTTTAAATGTTATCGATACACTGTTAAAAATAAAGTGTGATGTTTCACCAAGAAAATGGTGAAAAGTCGCTGAAATTTAGCTGTAATCAAGATATTGGCGATAAGTTTTACCAGTTTATTGGTGCTTTCTCAAATACCATTATATTAGTGAAATGTTAAACAATGATTCAGGTTTTTTATAAATCCAATTTTCTGGTGAAAGGTTGAACCATAAATCAGGATTTTTTTTTAATCCAATTTTCTGATAAAAGGTTTAACCATAAATCAAGTTTTTCTTTTTAAATCCAATTTTCTGGTAACAGTTTGAACCATAATTTAGTTTTTTTTAACCAATTTTTCTGTGATAAGGTTGAACCACGAAACAGGATTGTTTTTAAATCCAATTTTCTGGTGAAAGGTTAAATCATAATTCAAGGTTTTCTCTATTCCAATTTTTTGCTAAAAGTTTGAATCACGATTCAGGATTTTCTCTCATCTTTATGTGGAATGGATACACCGGGTTGTAGCTTTCTTTATTCCCCTCACTTTGGTTTTCAATTTATCATTTTATGGTGTAATAAACCAAATTTCAGATTATGCGAGATTATCTTGCAGTAGGAAAGCTTACTTTTTTTTTGTTTTCATTAAACCGAAAATTATTTAAGTTTTAATTATTGATTCTATTGTCTTTGAAATATATTTAAAAAACAAATGCAAACCAATTTGATCTAATTTCACAAAATAATTGCATTATTTTCACCACAAATATTACCATTCTGGAGGTGCCTGATATCTACCCCTTGTATATCTGCCCCCATACGTCATTTTGACGTCACAGTCGAAAGGGACACATATCCAGTGCTACACCATTTCACTTTATTCGAGAATTGTATATCCGACCCCCGTATATATGCCCCCATATCAGAAGGGGGCACATATCCAATACAGAGCATTTTATTTTTCTCAAGAGCTGTATATCCACCCCCTGTATATATGCCCCCATACGTCATTTTGACGTCACAGCTGAAGCGGACACATATCCAGTCCTACAGAATTTTCCTTTCGTCGAAGGGTGTATATCCGACCCCTGTATATATGCCCCCATACGTCATTTTGACGTCATAGCAAAGGGGACACATATCAAGGGGGCAGATATCCAATGCTAGGACTTTTACTTTTGGCGAGAGAGTTGGACAACCGACCCCTGTATATATGCCCCCATACGTCATTTTAACGTCACAGTAGAAAGGGACACATATCAAGGGGGCAGATATCCAATGCTAGGACTTTTACTTTTGGCGAGCGGGTTGTATATCCGACCCCTGTATATATGCCCCCATACGTCATTTTGATGTCACAGTCGAGAGGACACATATACATTGTTAGAACATTTTTACGCTCGTCGAGAGTTGGATATTCTGCATATATGTCCCCTTCTACGTATAGATTTTATTGTTGCCGCGAAGGCCTTATTTATCTCGAAACCTGTGAAAGACATTTAAAATGTAACTCAAGAATTATGTAATTATATACGAGGACGTGAGTTTCATAACTCACCTTATCCAAACTTTAAAATATCGAGTGTTCTTTATGAATCTATTCTATAGGTGAACCTGCATAAAAAAAATACTATAATCTGAAAAAAAAACCCTAGTTTTAACGTGTATGTCTTCCATTGTAAAATATTGGTTTACAATGAAAACCAACGGGTTTTATGCGATTTCCCAAAATTAGATTATCTGGACAGGGCGAGGTTTGAAACTCACGTCTTCATATATACATAAAAAAAATATATATTGAAAATTTATAAAGTTAAAAAAAATTAATCATTTTGCTTCCATTTTAAAATGTTATAGAGAGTTATGGTTCGAATAAATGTTATAGTCAGAAACTACAATATAGTTTCTAACATTGTTTCTTACTACGATATAGTAAGAAACTATGTTAGAAACTATATATAGTTAGAAAGAAATATTATTGCTGGTTTTCCACCTGAGGTTCATTCCTGCAGATAGCACATGTGATCAAAATGATAAAGATAAATCATGCCGGTTGTATAGATTATTAAACACTCCCCAACTACTTTTATAATTTACATTTATCCAACTTCAGTTTTTCGAAATACTCTGTACTTTCATGCAATGCTTAACCCCACACAACACAGATTCGTCCAATTTTCGCCTAAAGTACGTAATTTAGATGAATGGACGTGTCCAATTGAAGTCTAAAAGTCCTCCGGACTTCAACTAAATTTCGTCAAATTACGTCCAAATGTCACCCCCCTTTACGTAAGAAGTACGTCTTTTGGGCCATGAAATGAGCGTAAAATGAACATAAAATGAACAAAATTCGGATGAGCCAAAATTTGTCCATATTACGTCCAAACAATACCTCCATCCGGACGAAATACACACGAATTTTGGCTGTAATATAGGCGTCCAAAATTTGTCCATATTACATCCGAAAACACAACCCACATTTGGACGAAATATAGACCCCTTTTAGTTTAATCTGAATGTGTTTATTGATCCAAAATACGTAGTTTGGACCAAAATGAGACGAATCTGTTATCTCCCCTAGGCAAGGATGACGTTATATTAAAAAACTGAAATAACAAAAGTTTTTAATATAAATAATTTTGATAGAAATTTACTTAGAATTTTTTCCTCCAAAATCATATTAAATACTTAAATATTTTAAATTAATTCCTTACCAGGACTCATTCATATAAATCAGTAAAAGCATATATATTTTATACATATTGCTAATAAACTTTTTTTTTATGATACTTTTAATTTTCTAAGATCTTTAAAGAAAATATATTAATTCCTAAATTATATGCTATAGCATGATTTGAAAAACAGAGGCTATACCAGACTTTAATCCGCTACATTCGGCCCAAACACAATTACGTTCTTTCACGAAAAAAGAAGAAAATTTTTAGTAATACAGTTTTTAATTCATAATACAATGAAATGCTACTTCAGAATGCTTAAACATAAGCCGATCACTTTCATTTAGAGAAAAAATGCACAGGTGATGTTAATGAATTCGGTCCCTGTTCAAGGTGCTTGTTTTGTTTGGGCCGAATGAAAGCATTTAAATTTGAACAAAAACCGGTTTCATATAGTAAACAGTTTTTATGGCATATATATATGCCATAAAAATAGTTCACTAACTTCAGAACATTTATTTTAGTAAAAGGAAATGACACATTTTAATGTTTACAATCTTATTTCATTATCAGAAACTTTCTATTGATAATAAGGAAATGAAAAATGTAAGATACCTACTGGCTTTTATGTTTTGTGCATTTCTAGATTCTAGAAATCTATGCATTTCTGCTATTTTTACTTTTCACATTTTTATTTAATATACTATTTCTCCTGGAAAAAAAAATATATATATATATCTTGGTTTTCATTTATATTATCATTGGTGATGATAATGCTTCTAAAAAGGTCCTATATTTGCATAGCTGTCAACTGCTACAATTTTTAGCTAGCACTAATTTTTAATGGAAATGTTAGCTTTACTTAATAACATATATCTGTAATTAAATCAGATGAAGATTTTAAAATCAAATTAGTGATGGCTAGAACTTGTAGAATTTTGCCGTTGTATTTAGAAATTTTATTATATTATTCATTAGCATACAATACCGTCAACTGCAAAGATAAGAGTACTAGTACAAAATTTAGTATATCACCAAAACTTATTCATTTAAATACTGATTTTTATTTAGGTTATCACCAAACTAAGTCTTAAAAAATTAATCTGTGCTCTTAATTAAATATCATATATTCAATTAAATATGGAATAATCATTTATAAATGAATTTACATTTTGTACAATTAAATATGTAAATTATCAAATGTATTTCAGATTAACCTGATTATTTGTAGTATATTATAAAATAACAAAAACAATACATTCAGTGTATTTAAGTAATGTTTTGAAATCAAAGTTTATTTAAACTTTGCTTAAGCATTAAAAATGAAATTTATCAAATATTTTCATGCATAAAATATGGTTAAAAATTATGTACAAACTTTTAGTTTAAAATTATTCAAAATCTTTAGTGAACAGAGTACATATATTATCATTGTTATAAAGGAATATACAATAAAGATGCAAGAAATACTTTCAAAAATGAAGTTTTATTTATTTATTTTCCAATCTGGCTCTTGTTGACAACAATATTTTCTTTTTACAATTCATATATAAAATATATTTTTCATTGAAAGGCAAAAAGGATGCTATATTTCATTACTATTAAGTAGGCAGGATGATCCTGAGGAAACTGTTTGGGGAAAACTCTGTTCTACATTAATGCTTCTCAGACTTATTTTCATTATATTTAACAGACAGCAGCTTCAAAGCCTATAAATAAAAAGAATAATAATTCATTAAAATGAAAAGATGGATTGTATTTAATAGCACATATCAATAATTCATAACGTTAGATGCAAATTAAAAATAATTTAATTTTAGTTTTAATTTTTGCTTACAGGTAGCATCATCAGACATCTTGTATTATTTCATAATAAAATGAAGTTTTTTCATCCAGCTTTGAATGATATTAAAAAAAAAATTTATGTATTTTTAAAAATTACTAGCCAGTGTTTAATTTAATTTATTTATCAAATTTTTATTATTTTTTTTTAAACAAACAACTACTGATGCAATGTTTACAAAATACATAAAAGTCAAGTACTTTATAATGTTCAACTGTGTCCTTTATTTTGAGTATTTAAAGATCTATATTTATATAAAGTAAGGATAAAAAAAGAAAAATCAAATAAAATTTGGTGCTTTCTCGTTATAGCAGCCTCCTCAATTACAATTATGTCAAGGTAGCAGTTTCAAACTTGCTAAAGATCATCACCAAGCTTATATATACATCATACAAACATCATGCACAATATGTATAAGCCAAATGCTCATATATGAACCATATAAGTAAATATTTATATCATATATCAGTCATATATATCTTTAAACAAAAACATAATTTGCAGAACAAAAAAAAAAAAAATTTACACATTGTTTATGCTCGAGAAGGGATAGATACAGTAGATTCGCTCAAATCCGCGCAGCTTGAGACCAGAGGTTGTGCAGATTTCAGAATTTTGTGGATTTCTGGTTTGTTAACATTTTTTAGATAATAATTTGAATGTAATAATGCAATCAAATGTATAATGGATGTTTGAATTAAAGCAAAATATTAAAATAATTAAGTAAAGTAATAAACTAAAATTATAAAAAGTAATATAATTAAAAAAATGATTAAATTATTAAAGGTAAAGGTCAAATAAATAATTAATAATGTATAATTAAATATGCAATAAAAAATGAGATACATTTTCCTTGAATCATTCAATGACACTTTCCTCATAAAAGTAACCCTATTAATTCACATCAAAATCAAAAAGTAAGGAAGTTTTATTTCAGGTTTGCCAGTGTTAATAACTATAAAAAAAATTAATACATATATATATTTGGTTAAAAGGCTGACTAGCAGTGATATCAGCAATATCCTTCTTTTTTTTTTTTTTTTTCAGTAATAAATTTTTATTTCCTTCATGAAAAACAACGAGTTTAGTCTCATCATATTATCGAGAATTACATATTAAAATACATACGAAATTATATAAAACTAAAAAATCCTGTTACTTTGCCTCTACAGCTTAACTGAAATTTTCATTGTTTACATCTGCGATGATGTGCGGATTTTAGGCGGTTGCAGATTTGAGGGAGTCCTGTATTATAATTTTTCTTCAGCTGCTTCTACAGTTAATGTTAAAGTCTTGCAAAAAATATGTTTAAACCAGATGAATTTTAAAAAATAAAATTCGAACAATAGGATACTTAAACTACCCTAAAAACTTAAATTACAAAGATACATGGAAAATGCAAACCTTTAAAAAAGTCTCAGCTTTATTTCCATTTCATTCGAATGGAATGTAAGTTTTTAGATTAGTTTAAGTATCATATTGTTCGAATTTTATTTTTATTTCTTTAAGTTCAATTGGTTTAAACATATTTGTGGCAAAACTTTAACATTTACTGTAGAAGCAGTAGAAGAAAAATTCTAATATCTATTCCTTCTTGAGACTATACAATGCATGAAATAAAGGGTTTTTTTTTTTCTCTGCAAATTATGATTTTTTTAATATATCAAGTTTTATAACTACTGCAATTCAGAGTAACTTATTACAAAATCAATAGAGGATGTTATAATTAGGGTTTGATATATAGGGTATTGCATCACAATCTGTGATGTAACTAAAATCCATAATAAAAACAAAAAATTCAAATTTACTTAAATTTAGTTATCCAATTTTCCACTGGTAGTGGTCTCTATGAATGCAAAAGTAAATTGTGTTGCATGTTTGCTGGTTATTTATGCTACTATGAACGGCAATTCTGCAGCATTGAAACATTTCACCTCTGAACTGGGAAGGTCGGTGAGTGAATCAATTTCTTTTCACCAGTCTCCGACAGAGGAGTTAATTATTGGTAATATTAAAGAAAGTTGAAATCTTTTTGAACTGCTTAAAAAACAAAACAAAAAAAAAACATAATAAATTTATCTTGTAATCAACACCATTACATTTTAAGTTGTCCTATCAGAGCCTAACACCATTTGTCAGTTTACAGGTGCATAAATGTCAGTTATTGAATACTTGCATTACTAATAATTTAAAACATGAAAAGAGAGACACATCTGTAGTATGATATTGATATCATATATAAATAAAGTTTAATTAATTTGTTTTTATAATAAATATTAAAGTATTTTTAAAGCATAATTTTTCTTACATTTTTTTTTTTTTTTCGTTGCAAGTAAAGTGTGAAACACTGGCTCATTTTGTGTCAGTTATTGGTTTTTCAAAATGGGGTTATGTCAGTTACTGAAGTTATTCACCATATTTATGAAAAACATTTATTTTTAATAATACAATATATAATTTTTCAAAATTTTGTCAACAGTAATTTTTAAATGTATTTCTACCATCCATTCAAAAAAAAAAAAAAAAAGGTAGAATGGATTTAAAATTTTGTAATAGTGATTTGAAGAATAATTTTTAATGTGTCAGTTACTGGGGGTTTCACCCTAAATCAAGTAATAAAGAAATTTAAACAGATTATTAATAGAACATAAATTTGTTTTTAATTCTTTTTTCCATTTTAAAATTTTAAACTATGTATGTATATATAATCAAAAGTTATTTTCTTTGTTGGAAAAGAAACTTGGTATTAGGCTGCCGAATATTCAGTATTCGGTTATTTGGCCACATCACTATTTGTCCCATCCCTAATTACAAGTAATTTTGATTCATTACTGTTTATTGATTATTTTTTTTATAAGGCAGGGGGGGGGGGGGTGTCGTTGGCACATTACAGTTACATAAAATATATTTTTGGAAGCCTTTGGCATGCGAATGTGAAAAGGTTTGCCATCCCTGAACTTTTATAATTGCATTACATTTAACTATTCACTCTCACAATTTTAAACAATCATTTTTAATATCAACATTTTTATTAGTTTGTGGGCTAAACCTTAAAATTCAGGCAAGCTACACCTGCTGAAATCCCAACCCCCAGGCATGTAAAATTGTTTTATGTTTTTAAATTTATGTATCCAAGGACTAAATAAAATATTGGCATTAAAATATTATATAAAAATGGAAATTCTTGCTTTTTTTTTTTTTTTTTTTTTTTTTAATACTAACTTCCAATATATTTCAATTTAACCTTAAAAAATATACTGTTTATTCTCCAAACAGAAATTTTTATGAGTTATAAATATATGTTTTCTGAAACTGAGATTATACACTGTGCTGTAAGCGGATAATGCTGCCCGCCACAAAATTGAATAATTTTAATTTAAATAGTTCTTTCTTTAAGTATCTCAATCAAAAAATTTAAACATAATATCACATTAGAATTTATAGTAGATAGATAGACACATTCACACACAGATGGTGTTATATAGTAACAGAATATAAGAAAAGAGATTAGGGATATAAAAAAAAATATTTAAACTGAGTTGTAAATAATAAATAAAATAAAACAAAAGATTTTTTTTCACTCATCATTACAGTTGAAGTACAAAGGTTTAATAAGAAACAATAACACAAACCAAAACATTTTATTTCAATTTCTAATCGTTGTTTCTAATATTTACTATGTGGAAAAAAAAGTTGCTACTGGCAAAGAAAAAACAAATTCTGTTAACATAATTTGCACCTGGCTAACATAAAAGTACCACATTATTCATTTTTTAAAACAAAAGATTTTTTTTCACTCATCATTACAGTTGAAGTACAAAGGTTTAATAAGAAACAATAACACAAACCAAAACATTTTATTTCAATTTCTAATCGTTGTTTCTAATATTTACTATGTGGAAAAAAAAGTTGCTACTGGCAAAGAAAAAACAAATTCTGTTAACATAATTTGCACCTGGCTAACATAAAAGTACCACATTATTCATTTTTTATGCAAGCTGACAATTGTAAAATCAAATACCCACAGACATACAAATTGAAAATTTATTTAATAACAGCATTTATGGACTTTAACTGAAAATTTACCTTATTCAAAGTTAAATCCTGCTTGAAAAGAGTTGAGTCCTGCTGAGTCACCTTTTATTCAATCAATAATGATATGTATCCACAAAACAGTTGTTTTTCCAAAGACAAGAAGCTTGTATCTACTGGGTGAAAAAGAAGGGGAAAAAATGAGTGGATCCAGTATAATCTTATTTTAAAGCAATTTTAAAATGCATGAATTTTGCAAATATTGTGATTACTTTAACTCATACACACACACATAAAAAAATAACAACATTAGATTAATTTGTTTTCTTCTGTGATCGAGAATCAAGCATAGATCAATTGTCTTGTTCCCAAAAGAAATTAGCACCTGATAAATGTGCTTTCCACAACAAATGTTTTATGTGCATTGTACTATAAAAGAACATAACTACTCAGTAATGTAAAGATAGTGTTGACTCCAGGCCAATTTGGCAGGAGTCGGCAGCCCTTTATGCACCTAGTGGCTCATTTTAATTATTTTATATCTATTGATTATAAGAAATATTAATTTAATTATTTGGTTTCAAGGAAGTAACGTGAAATATATCAGATGCATGAAAAAAAATCAAGATACTTATCCATCGATTTATCGCATTAAAAAAAAAAAAAAAAAACCCTTGAGAGTTTTGCCAGTAAGTCAAAGGGAAAAATTCAGAAATTCACCAACTGTTCATGTAAAAGAAAATCATGAAATTTGTGGATTAGTCGCAAGAAAGATCTGCAAACTTCTGCAAAAATTAAAAAAAAAACCTGCGAATTTCACCAATCGGTCATAAGGAAATAAAAAAACCCACAAAATTTGTCAACTGGTGAAATAACAGGTGAAAATTTCATTTACACTTGGTTTGAATGTGAAAAATATCAAAATTACCTTGCACGGTGATATTTTGAAAATAAATATCAATATACAAACTATCAAACATCTTGATATTTTGAAAATAAATGTAAAGAATTTGAAAATATCGAAAATATCAAAAATCTTGATATTTTAAAAAATCGGATATATATCAAGATATATATCATGATATATATCAACGAACCCTGAATGTTTCATAACATAAAATTACATTATTACACCATTACATTATTCATTATTACAAGAATGAATCACCAATCAACCAGGATTTATCGCGACATTATAAAGCATAATATGACATTAAAATAACATTAAGATGTTTTTAACTATAACATTTTGTGACACATATGGCCCAGTTATAATAGTCAAATGTGATAATATCAGGGCCGAAACTAGGCTTTTTTTGCCTAGGTTCGCCTAGAGCAAACATGGATTTTGGCGCTCCTCCCCCACCCCTCCTCCTCATGCACAATAAAAATTATCGACCGCAGGTAACCTATGCAAAAAAAAAAAAAAAAATCATTTAATAATAATTAAAATGCTAGCAAGATGTATCTAAACAATACTCCCATAGGATTAACATTAGCTTGAGCATTTAGAGCCTACACTAGTCACACGTAGAAGTTTGGAATGCTAATGTTAAACCTCTGGGAGCGTTCTTTTTAAAATTTCTCACTTGCATATGAATAGTTTTAAATGATTTTTTGCCTTGCTTAGAATAGCTGAGGATTCAATTTTAACCGGGCTAGTGTTTACTTTTTCAATTTTGGTTGTAGATTTTTTTTATATATACATATATAAAGTTACTTTCACAAATTTGAAAACAATGCTTCCATAGGTTTAACATCAGCTTGCAAGTTTCTTTGTATTTCATATATATGTATATATATACCATCAAAGCAGAATATGCTTATAAATGTAATGTACATCGCAAAACATTTCAAATCCTCATTTTCAAGAAAATTCACCATTCAGTCTTAGAAAAAATTGTGAAATTTGCACTCAATGGCTGAAAAAAAAAAAAAAAAAAAAAAAAAAAAAAAAAATATATCGCCAAATTCTTCATTTAAAAAGATTGTGAAATGACAACTGGTCATATGAAAAACTCGTGCAATTCGTCAGTTTATCATGGAGAACAAATCATGAAATTCTTCAGCCTGTTGTGGGAAAACACAAAATTCAACAAACAGTTGCGGGAAAAAAATCCACGATTTTCGCCAATCAGTTACAGATAAAAACCTGGAAATTTGTCAGTGCACCAAGGAAGAGAACTGCGAAAAAAACCCCACGATTTTCTCTAATCGATCTCAAGAAAAATCCTCAAAATTTGCCTATGATACAAGAAAAAAAAATCATGAAATTTGCAAATCTGTCGCGGTTTAAAAAATTGCGAAATTCGTCAGTAGATCGTCGGAAGAAACTGGGAAATTCATAGATCAGTAGCGGAAAAAATTCATGATTTTCTCTAAGTGGTCTCAAGGAAAAGCCACAAAAATTTGCCTATTGGTTCAAGAAAAATATTGCGAAATTTAAAAATTGGTCACAGGTATAAATAAAATAAAATAAAATAAAATAAAAATCGTCAGCGGATTGTCAGGAAAAATAGAAAATTCATTGATCAGTCGTGCGACCCCCCCCCCCCCCCTTCGAGATTTGGCCGATGAGTCGCATAAAAGCGACGAAGTTTTCCAATCGACTGAAAGAAAATATTGCGGGATTCACTGATCTGTCGTGGGTAGAATGCAAAATTAGTCAATCAGTTGCACAAAAAAAAAAAAAAAAAAAAAAAAAAAAAAAAAAAAAAACGAGATTTTTACCAATCGTTCGCAAGAAAATGCGGAAAAAATTGCTAATCTGTAGAAAGAAACTATTGTGAAATTCATCAGTGTCTCGTCAGAAAAGCTGCAAAATTCGTTGATCAGTAGCAGAGAAAATGTATGATTTTCTAAAATTGGTTGCAAGAAGCTGCTGCAAAATTTGCTTATCGGTACAAGGAAAATTTTTCAAAATTCCCCAATCTGTCGCGAAAACGGCCTGTGAAAATCATCAAAAATTGTAAATTCATCGACCAGTCATGGAAAAATCCACAATTTTTGCCAATCGGTCGCAAAAAACCCGACAAAGTTTGCTAATAAGTAGAAAGTAAATATCGCAAAAATTGGCAGCTAAAAAATTGCAAAATCCTTTAGTTGATCTTTTAAACAAATCGATAATTCGTTGATTCAATCAGTCGCAAGAAAAAAAGAAAATATAATGAAATTCGAATCAGTCACGTGTAAAAAAAAAAAAAAATTGTCAGAAAAATCACAAAATTCTTTGATCAGTCATGAAAAAAAACAATGATTGTTTCCAATCTGTAGCAAGAAAAAGTTGAAACATTTGCCAATCAGTTAGTGGTAAAAAACATGAAATTCATGGATCAGTCATGTGAAAAAAAATACGATTTTTACCAAACGGTCAAAGAAAAATATCGCAAAATTCAACCACCAGTTGCAGTTAAAAATCTCAAAATTTGTCAGTGAATTGTAGAAAATATCTCGAAATTCTTCAACCAGTTGTGGGAAAAAAAGTCGCAAAATTTGATGATTGGGTCCGAGAAAAAAACGTCAAATTCGCCAGTTGACAGAGGGAAAATTCTGAAATATTGCGAAAATCAATTGATTATCGGAAAAAACAGTGAAATTCATCATTTGACCGCAGTAAAATCACAAAATTTGCCAATAGTTTCTTTTGGTTGAGTATGTCAGCGTTTTACAAAATGTATTTTGCATTCCTATAAAAGATGCCATTGAACTTCTTCATGTATTAAGAAAAAATCCCTGCAACTTTCTTTTTTTAAATTCAAACAGAACATTTTTGTTCAGACGAAGTTTGTAGCAGAACATTGCAAAGTATTCTGCTTTGGGGATATATACATTTCAGGGATCTGTCCAGGGCTTTTTTCTTTCTCTCAGTGTCCTGTTTTTGTGAAATTGTGAACAGTTTTTTTTACATTTGTGAAAAATCTAGTCCTAATTTTGTGAATTAAAAATGATCATTATATTCAGGTTCTTTTTTATATGTTTTTAAGAAGATATAGGCATGTAAAATACATATATTTTCTTTATATATGTAAAAGTGACAGGCCAGATTTCACTTTTAAATGATTAAATTTGTGAAAGTTTTAGTTTTCAGCTAAAAAATTTTGTAAAAGGCCTATTTTTAAGACAAGGAATTTTGTGAAGGGTCCTTTTTTAAGTTGAAAAGTTTTGTGAAGGGTCCTGTTTTGATTTGAAAAATTTTGTGAAGGGTCCTGTTTTGAAATAAAAATTTTGTGAAAGGTCCTTTAAAGGACCCAGTTTCTTCCTAAACAGGTCCCTGCATTTTTGTATGAAACGACAAACAAAATCTTCATTTGGTGCCCCCCACCACCCCTTCGCCTTTCGTTCTGGCACCCGGAGCACATACCAGGGTTGCCGGCTTTTAGCCAGGCCAAAAAAAGTCGGCCGGCTTTTTTTTTTTGGTTTTAGCCACTTAAAAAAAGCCGGCTTTAATTAAAAAAAGCCGGCTTTTATTTTTCAAAAAGGTGGTCTATAGATATTCATATAAAATTTGGATTAATTTATTTTTAATAAATTTATAAATATTTTCTACTAAAAAAATATAAATTTCTATTAAATTTTGTCAAATAAATAAGTCCTTATAACTGCTAGAATGCAACTGTGAAGGCATTATGTCAGAAAAAAAATTTATAAATATTCAGAAGAATATATTAAATTAGACTCCAAAGTATTGGTTTGGAATTCTTTATCATAGTTCTACACATACCACACAGTTTACAGATTATATGAAAGAATAAGAAAATATCACACATCAAAATAGAAATATTCTTACATACTGATATTTACTTTTAAAATTGATTAAAACTAAATAGCACATATGTATTTAATAACTGAAATTATCTTATATAATACTTGAGAACAAACACTCAGTAATAAGCAATTGATATTCTAACTTATAAAAATGATATAGTAAAAAGTTTTTCTGCTACTAAGCTGTTATATAACTTATTCCAGATATGTCCATACGGACAGATTAAAATCGTAGAATGAACAATATTGAAAGAGAAATTAGGAAGAATGTAACATTTGAGGAAATTTTAGTACATGTAAGTGTGCATAAAATAAAGAGAACAATTAAAAAAATGGAACAGTGTTAAGGTCAGTGTAAACCAGAGAAAACAATTGGTAAGGCATTTTATTCCAATATTAATGTCTTCATTATATTGAAAAATTGGGTTATATTGATTTCTACCTCAATTATATGCCTTTAAAACTAATTAAAAAACACATAAAAATGTGTCATTTATAATTAAAATGCTTCACTGTATAAAAGCCAATTTTGGCCAAAAAAAGCCGGTTAAAACCAATAAAAGCCACCGGCGTGGCTTTTTTTAATTTTAGCCGGCTTTTTTGCAACCCTGGCACATACCCCCTCTGCTTCTCTGTACTCCCCTAGTTTCAGCCCTATATAATATAAATATGATATAAAATGTATAAATGGCATCCAAGAAGTAAATAATATGCATATAATGATACATATAAGGCACATATATACGAGCATTAGTAGTACTGTTTCTTTTAGGCCATCATTTAACGGCACAGCACCCTGCTTATTCTAAAATTGGCAAAATGCATCCTGTCCTTTTTAAAAATTGTGAAATGAACCTTCAGTTTTATCTAGAACATACTAGTAAAAATTCCTCATTCATTTTTCATGCACACAATAATATAACAATTCATGTTGTTCAGCAAAATAATTCAGACTTTCTTTTAAAATTATTAGTATTAAGTAAATAAGTTCACATTACAATATGATAATGAATGAATAACATTTGAGTAATGATCTTTCATTAGAACACTAGAAAATTTAAAATATAAAAAGTTTGGTGTCTTAGTAAGAACTCGATATTACATAAATTTAAATCAGTCAAAAAAAGAAGTTGCTATCAAATGGGAAGTTTTTAGAAAATGCGTACTTGCAACACATAATATATTAATTGTCAAAGAATTTTTTTTTAAATATGCCCCTAAATCAATGTAAAATTCGTTTCAACCCAATAAATGTTTTTTTTTAGTTTTATAAAACTGCATTATGACCGATAAAAATCATGTAAACAAAGCATTCTTATTTACGTAATCAAACGCTGATCTCTCCAAAAAGTCCAGACTAAAGTCAAAACTATTGATAAATCAAATAAATAACAAAACACAAAATCGTGACAGAAATGTTTTATGTAAAGTATGCACACAAACACAATAAATCTAGAAAACAAAGTCAATTTACTTACCTGCATTCACACTCATTTTCACTATTTCCGCATGGCTTTGATTTCCGCGATGAGATAAACAAATCTTCCACACGTTGATTGATTGATGCGGAGCGTAACTCCACAAAGTGATATTCTGGTAAAAATAAACAATGCATTAAATTCTTTACTTGTTGAAAGCTGTATAAAAAATGAATAAAACAAACAAAAATAAATAATACAAGTTTCGGTCAATGAGGCCTAAGTCTGTATATGCCGCCATTTTAAGATGGCGGTTGATAGGTTAAGTTTTTGTCCAGATTATGTCCGTACATGACGAGGTCAGGTTTTTGTCCCGAAATTAACGAAAATTAGATTAGTACTGTTTCCATCCAGTTTAAGTTATTAAAACAGAAAATTGGACAAACAGGTGAAGGTTTAGTTTGGGAGTTGACGAAAATTGGATTAGTTGCGTTTTCATCCAATTTATGTTCTTAAACTGGTGTCCATATTTTGTAGTTATTTCGTAGTTACGTCTATGTCAAACATTCAACAAATTCTGAACGTATTTTAGCTGGCTGTATACGTCCAAATTACATATATAGACGTATTTCGGAAATAGTAGATGAAAACTGAATATAATCTGGACGTATTTGTCCGAGAAAAACACCATCAAAATGCACTTCAAATAAATTTCTGCTATAGACTCTAATGTATCCCAATTCTTTTGTTTGCCCCCTATAACAACTATAATTGTTAGATACACCCTCTTTTCTCTGAGAAACATTCTGCAGTATAGCTGAACACTGCTCTCGCATAAAAGGAAGGTACTTTCTGACACATTTCTGAATTCATTTATGTTCAGAAAACCATGAAATTACCCTGTGTTCTTATTCAGAAACTGTGTAACCGGAAGACTTTTCCTTTTTTTGTTAAAAGCAAAAGACCTTTCTTAAAAATTCTCTCAATGCCGGCTTTTAAACCAAATTACCGACGCGGAAGCACGAGAAAGGGTAAAGACTTTTCATCACTAGACAAAAATCGCTTATAGCTCGATAAGTAATTTATTTGTCAAAAAATAGTAAACTCATTTCGATTCCAAATTGCTTCAATAGCTAGTCTTTCCAGTTTTGCCTCTGCGTTTATAAATGAGCCAGATAATGTGTCAGAAAGTTTCTCGTTTTTGAGAAAGCCATTTTGATAAGCAGTTATAGTTTTTTTGCGTTCTCTTTTCTACCCTTTTGTTTCTTTGTGGAACATGCCATTTGAAATTAAATTTACGCGGATTTTTTTTTTTTTAATTTAATCACTTAAGGCGACAAGGAACATACAACTCATTTTTTTATTTTACTTTTTTTTTCACTTTAAATACTAATCAAGGGCACACTATATGCATTATGGTATATATTTATCACACAAAAAATACTAAATACTTTTTTTTTTTTTTTTTTTTTTTTTTTTTTTTTTTGAGAAAAATAAGGAATTTTCCGGGATGTTTTAAGTGTTAGAAGAACTTTTCGAAATACAACATGAGCATTCCAGATCAATTCAAAAACCCCAATATTTTTATTGAAGTTTGCTTTATATATACAAATAAAATGCTGCCTCGAATTTTATATATTTGAATATAAAAGTAAGAAAAAAAAACTTTCTAAATTTTATGAAATTCTCAGAATTTTCGCTCATATTGCTGCAGTTAACTACCTTTAATTTTTTATCTGTATTTAGTTTTAAAAATTCTAGCATAATAGCAAACAGCTATAGAACATTTCAAAGCATTCAGAGAAAAAAATTTGTGCTTAGAACATTCAAGAAAAAATGGATAGCAACGAAATTTACTGAAAAAAAGACTAATTTTAAGATTTGATGATTTTAATTTTAAGCGCAAACATTAAAATATAAAAGTTTATTTCTACGCTGACGATGAAATGAACACTTCCGATCATCGTCTGAATTTGGTCGAAAACATTTTGGAATTCTAATTTGATTTTTAAGGTATTTTAAATAATTTTATATTATATGCATACACATAAAAACAATTTTATTACTTTTTATTTATATAACTAAAAATATTTAACTGCCGTACTTTAAATTTTAATACGCCACTTTCTCAAGTTTTCAAGATTTATTTTCAGGACATTGAACCATAAACTGGGGATGTTGTACGATAGGGCGTCGTTACATGCTTGATTGTTCTTACACAGGATTTCTATAGATTCTCTTATAGTGCATGCGTAATAACTGGATGTTGGGAATATGATTTTTGCATGATCAAAATCTATTGCGATATTCTGATTGAAACTTAAACGATTGACGGAATGACACAAAAGAAAAATCAAAGACAGAATAAAAGAACATAAAGCAGAGATAAAATTTTGTCGTCAACCCACAACTCACTCTCGTTTAAGTTTCTATCAGAATATCGCAATAGTTTTTGATCATGCAAAAATCATTTTCCCAACATCCAATTATTACGCATCCACTATAAGAGAATCCATAGAAAACCTGTGTAAAAACAATCAAGTATATAACGACGCCCTATCGTACAATATCCCCAGCTTATGCTTCAATATCATGAAAATAAATACTGAAAACTGGAGCAAAGTTACGTATTAAAATTTAAAGTACGGCAGTTAAATATTTTCTTCTACCCATGAAAAGTGACGTATGAGAACAGAGTGATGTCATTAAATAAATGGAACTGTAATTATTAATAATAATATATATTTCCTTTGCTGCTGCTACTTCTACTTTCAACTCTGGTAATTATTGGTTATCTCATCTTCAAAACAAAGTGACGTATTTGTATAAATAAACAACATTTAGTTATTAAGATATTCTCTGGTGATGAGCTTGGAAAGCTTGAAAGTACTAAGAAGTTTTAAATAAAATGTATATTTTAAACTTGTAAAAACTTTTTCATCACTTTAGTCGCCTTTTAAGTAAGACTGTGGGCTTTTTTAAGTTCACATTATATATTTTATCCATCATCAATTTATAACATTTATAACTAGAAATTAAAAATAGTTTTTTTTTTTTTTTACTTTATTTTATAAGCATAAAATGTTCATCTTGAAAATTGCGCCTATTCTTTTAATGTATTGCATGTTTTTCCCAAAAATTTCCGTATTAATTTGACATCGAATTCGATTATCAAAAATGTACAGATTTTTTACACTTGGTAGAAAGCGCAAACAAACGAATTTTTTTCAAAAAGACATATTGTTTTTGTCACTTTTTTAAGATAAGGCAACTAGAAAGAAAAAAATAAACATTATTTAATTTCTTATTTTAGAATTTAAAATTTTATTTCTCAACGCATAATCGTAAATTAATCAAAATTAAATTACTATTTCATAAGAATTTATTTTTTTATACATAAAACTTTTCATCATTTTTATTTCTATTTTTTTTTTTTTTAATTTTAATTCGGTAATAAAAACTGTTTTCGGAAACAAAAAGTGGAGAAATTATATTTCTAAATTAGATGACGCATGTTTTCATTTCCATAAGTCTTTATCCATCAAATTAAGGTGTTTGCGGTTTAGATGTAAGTAAATTATGTTATTTGGATATTAGAATAGGTGTCGATTTCAGAGATTTTTAAGGAGTAAGTGGCTTCTTAAAGCGACAGTGGACGTTCAAAATCGCAATAAAACATTAAAAAAATCATTTTTTGTTATTTCGAAAAAATGTTCCGGCAATCTTCTACTTTCAAATAAAAAAAAAATTATT
Source organism: Maratus speciosus (assembly GCA_963932465.1). NCBI lineage: Eukaryota > Metazoa > Arthropoda > Arachnida > Araneae > Salticidae > Maratus > Maratus speciosus. Next base: position 369,557,386 of record OZ010799.1, on the reverse strand, counting down.
CAAATCTGATAATTTTTTTGCAGAGATACAGCTGTTTTTCTAACATAAACAATCGTTAATCTGCACTTAAAACATTAAATCCAGTTTTCTCAAAATGAGAATTTTCGCCGACTAAATAAGTTTAAAATGCTCCATTCGTCTTAATTTTATATATATTTTTATAATACTTGTTAATATTGCTGTTGATATACTTTATTACAAAACTTGCTATTAATATGTGTAAAAAAAAAAAGGTAATATTTTATCATTGAATTTTATCCGAAATGAACAATATTATATGTTTATAATTATTTTCTGCCAAATTACTTAGTATAATTTTAAAATGTATACCAATTTTTGATGTAATATTATAAAACTATCACAAAAAAAATACAAGTTTCTGAAACAAAATTTAATGCGCATGGAGCATTTTTAATTTGTATCACTAATTAGCATATTATTAATTAATTACTCATTTCCATATTAATATTTTTTAATGAAATTAAGAAATTTTCATAATTATTGCACAAATTATATGTGTATTAAATTTCAAAACGATTGAGCAAAAACTGTAGAAAATGTTTTTGAACGTCCTCTGTCGCCTTAATCTGAAAATTCCAGTTGCTAAACTGCGAAAGAAACGCATAAAAGTAATAACGTTTATGTGTGAAAAAAAATTCAGGAATACAAAATGAAAAATAATTTATTTAATATATACACATGTACAACAAAATACATACAAATTACGTCAAAATTGTGTACTGCAATCACATAATTCTTTTAACGTGGATATAAATTAAGTGTAACATTAATATTGAACTATGTAGGGTCAGAAGATTAATCTGAGCAGGATACATGTTACAAAAAATATGTATAAAGTAAGCAATCATGGTAGTGGGGAATATTAGAAAAGCAGTATTTCTTTTTTTCCATTTGTCACACAAGAGTACATATAAAAAATTGTGAATGTGTGATATTTTGATAAATTTTGCATTATAAGAAACAAAATACAGTTTAAACCTTTTTTTTTTTTCAAGAACACACAAGAAAAATTATTAAAAGAAAAAAAAATCTTATCACCGTCTAATTATAGAGGTGATTCTATTCCCAATTTTTCGAAAATTTAAGGCTTTCGGTTCTCAAAACTCTGACATTAAAAATGTAACGCAACAATATCGCCAATTTCGACAAACGGTCGCCAAAAACTCAATTTCTTCAATCGTTCGCAGAAAAAATCGTCAATTTGGTCAAAGGATCGGGGAAAAATATTAATGTAGCAAAAATATTGCAAGTAAATGCAAATTTCGTCAAGGAATCGCGAAAAAAATGCAAATTTCACCAATTTCGCCTAGGGATCAGGGAAAGGAACGCGGATTTTGTCAAAAAATCCCGAAAGAAGAAACTAATTTCATCAAAGCATCGCGAAAAAAAAAAACTAATTTCGTTAAAGGATCGCAAAAAATCCCTCAAATTTCGTCAAAGGATCGCGAAAAAAACGCGAATTACATCAAAACATCGCAAAAAACCTGAATTTCTTCACAAGAAGAAAAAAAAAGCGAATTTCGACAAAGTATCGCGAAAAAACTCGAATTTTGTGAAAGGGTCGCAGAAATATACGAATTTCATCAAAAGGTCATGAAAAAATGCATAATTAGCGCATGAAGGGGGTTTTCCCTCTTTGCTGTAACCTTTTTAGAAAATCTGCTGCGGATATCAGATTTTTGCTTCTCTAATTGCATATATATGCAATTTAATTGTTGGTATATTCTTATAAAATATATAGCATCATTTATAATGAAATAAAAACTTTATCTGCTTACCAAAATGTAGATTTATAAAATTGTATGCTCATAAAAAATATATTATTGTATGTCTTGTTATATACTTTAAAATATCAATTCAAAATAGAGAGTAAGGAACTCAAGAACTAATAGAAAATGGAAAACTGATAACTAGAACTTGAACTATTAATTATGAAGGTTTGATTTTAAAAAACATACATATAGAAGTTTATCGAGGATCTTATACACTTATAATCAGAGTAAAAATATTTTTATAATTTCTTTCAATATGTGCGTGTGAATTGTTGAAACAATAAAAATGTATTCTCAATAAAATTAATATTTCGTATTTCATTTTTTAAAAAATTATATCCATAAAGAGTACACACAAAAATATTGGATTCATAAATGTTTTAAGGAAATTGAGTGAAATTCAATGCGCGCAATATAGACAGTTTCTTTAAACTTATTCAAATTTCAAATTACACTGAAAAATTCCTAAATTTAAAAGAACATGCAAATAAAGAAAATGGATTTTTTTCCCATTTCTTGTTTTTAAAATTTACAATTATTTTTTTTTAATTTAATTTAATACAAATTAAAAATAATTGGATACATAGATGAAAGTATTTGTTACACTAATCAGCATTCTATTCAACTACCTCAAATCAGTATCATATTCATAGTGAGAACTTTCTCACACACTCAAGAAGTCAAATTTAATCTTAGATACACGAACTTGGCAAGCACTCTTATTAAAAAAATGGGAAATTGAGTAGAGATTTCTATATTTCGATAAATGCAAAGAATATTTTTGTTTTAAACTAGGGGGCTCTGCCCCCTACGAGCTACGCTCGTCAACCCCCGTTCAGACACCGCAGACTCTAACAGCACGATAATTTAATCGGCTTTAAAAAGATTTCGGAAGATTGAATTATAATTTGAATCTGAGAATTATAATCTGACGTAATTTTCACCAAACTTTTCTTTTTCTTTTTAATATTTACATAAAAATACTTTTGTTAGAAATGAAATATTATGATCATCTTAAAATATCAAATAAATGTCTCGAGCAATTTTTAAATTTAAACTGTTTTGCAATATTTTTTTTTGTTCATTTTATATAATAAGTGTAATGTGACGTAAATGTGATGTAAATTCTCATATTTAAGACTTCTAACGCATGTTTATGAATTTATTATTTTACAATATTCTGTCTCTTTTAAAATGCACGTGTAATTATAATTTTTATGACGTAATTTTCAATGAATTCCTGCTTTTTATATTTTCTGTTTATAATAGTCACGTGTAAAATAAATTTTTAATTTGAAGTAAACATTATTGTTTACGCTGTTTATACAACTGGCAACAGTTTAAATTAATAACATTTTCTAAACTTTGTAAACAATATCTCTCGAAATGCTGAAAATTTGAATTTAAAATTGAAATAAAACCTCAAAAAATGAGTCAAATAAGAAAAATAAATACAATCTGCACACCGGGAACTTATAACGTATAAAATGATCTAAAAATGATTAAATTCTCATGTATAGTTTTTGCTCCAATAAAACTTTTATAATGGAACGATTTTGTCCAACTTTAGCATTAAATATCTCTTAAAATAATTCTTCGATTTGAAAACTGTCTACATCAGCGTGTTTATCAAACCTTTCTCTATAATACCACCGATTTTCATATTTTTGTATGCAACAGTTTTTTTAATATTAACGATGAAAGGTCATGCTTAAGCATTCAAATTGGATGTGGATCTACCCGGAATATCGACGCAGATTTTCATTGGTCCATTTCCAAATCAAAACTTTTTTTTATATATAGAAGGATACGAAAAGATGATATTTTGAAACAAATTTCCAGAAGCTCTTACAGAGAAAAGTAAAATGAAAAATAAATCACATAAGATGCAATGAGAAATGTTAATGTCCCCACGTTACTGTGAGAAATTAATCTCATAAGATGTAATTCATTTATCGAAAACTGAAAACGTTATTTGATTCCAAATTTTTTACAGCTGATGTCTGCTATTTATTTTTCTTTCTTTCTTTTTTATTTATTTATTTATTTATTTATTTAAAAATTAGTTCACGAATGTTTCTCGTTATCGAGTGGGAAATTTTCCTCCTTTTTTAAAACAAGCTTAAGCATATAACCTACTTTTGAACACTTTTGTACAGTGCTGGCCTCCATTTTAAAAAGTTCAAGAATTTTTTTTTTTTATTAAAGATAAACAAAGGTATTTAGATCACGTTATAGGTGCGGACCCTATAAGAGCAGGCGTCAAATACATTGCATTTGCCACATTTCTCATAGTGGCTGCCCACACATTTTTGTATCACAGAATATGTAAAAATATTCGCATAAAATGATGCATTTAAAGAAAAAAATGCGAAATACCTTTTAAAAAACTTTTTTCAGTTAGTATTTAAAATTATTAAAGCTTTTAGAAATTCTAGACTTCAGAGACACTATGAAAAAATGAATTAGCACATTAACTTTCAAATTTTTATGCCTATGGAAAATTTATCATAAAATCATCATTGTATCATCTCTGGAAACACGTAATCTGGTGCAAATAAATATTATACACATATTCAAAATAAAAATTAAATAAAATATACATTTCTGTCGATTTTCTAAGCCCTTTTTTTTTCAGTTTTTATGTTGCTGTTATAAATAATAATAAAAAAATATTTATAAAAGAATGGAAATTTTCAGTCGAAAAAAAATAAATAAAATAATAATTTTCAAAATTCATAGATGCAATTATTTAAGAAAATGACTTAACATTAGTGACAATATAGTAAATTACTGAAAAGCAAATATAATGAATAACAAAGATAGAGCACAATAATAGAACATAACAGAATGTTTGTTTGTAAGGTCTACATTTGAGTCCTGCGCAAGTAGGATTGTACCAGAACAGAACCAAAACTTCTGTTTCAAGTCAACTTGAAATCTGACACACTTCAACCCGAATCGAATCGATCGCGAACCAGGAATGAAAGAAGAATTAATTCATATTTTAATACAATTATAGAAAAGTAGTCAATAGTTATGTCATCAACTGTATCTTTTTATGTATTAAAATGAACACATATAATTAATTTTCAAACATATAGTTTTTAATTGAAAATATTTTTGAAAAACTGGTTCAGTCTGAACAAAACTCGAAAAAATCAAAACTCAATATGATCATGAATCATTGAAAGTTAACCTGGTCCACAACGAAAAGAAAAAGCATCAAATAGAAACACAAGTATGGTCGGATTAAAATCTGGTTACCCGAAAATAAGATATGTGCGTTTAAATTATATTTAAAATTACCTCCCTCTTTCGTACATTTTCGGACTCATTTTGAAGCATACATGAATGACATTCGCAGTACTCTTAAGAATTGAATAACGTTTTTCATTTTTCATAAATAGGATACGTTTGGAATTGCAGTTAATCACACCTTGATGATGACTTTTCCAAGACGATCACTTCACGAAAGTTGGCTTTAACTGTCAAATTTGGTAGCATTTTCTGAATACTTTTTAATCATAAATTGTTGTTGATAAGGACATTTTTTGTGTGTTTGCGATTTATAACATGCAGTTATAAGCAGTACAGTATAATGCAGTACACTAAGGTTTTTAAAATAAAATAAAGCTGATTTTTAGCAAAAAGTTACATAAACATTAAAAGAAAAATTCTGTAAAATTTTGAAATGTTATTAAAAAAAAAAAAAAAAAAAAAAAAAAAAAAAAAAAAAAAAAAAAAAAAACATGATAGCGCAAGCTGCAACAAAGCCTGTAACGTACCAACCATTAAAATAAATTAAAAGAAATGGAAAAACAGCAAGAGTAAACATATTATTAGTGTTTTTTGCCTAAAGAAAAAAAAAATATGCAATTTGAATTTCCATATAACAAGTTTTATATAATAAAACATGATATGTATTATTATGTAAAATAATTATATACATTTTATTATTTATACACATTCATATACATTTATGTAAAATATAATAAAACGTGCGTAAATGAAATATATGTAAACGGATACCTGGTGGTAATGGAACTTTTATGATTTCTGGTAAATGATGCACTTTCACAGATATAAATCTGTCTAATACAGAATACGTTTCGATTTTTTGTTTCCGTCTTAGCAGGTTTCATTAGATTCTTCTAAACTACTTCAAGTAAATTTCACATATACTACTGGAATTAAACTTTACATTTTCTTTAAATTGCGAGCGGGTTGCAGACCCGTCAGTGCCCCCCCCCCTTCCCTTGCTTAATACCTGCACTTTCTTTTCCAATGGTTCTGTGGTCATCAAGCAAAGCAAGGAGAATCTCAACAAAAGAAAGAAGTGGAGACACGTCAACGACGGCCTGTGAAGTTCTATGTCATCTAGAATTCCGCAGAAGTCAACAAACATGAAAGAGAGCGCCTGACCATATCAAACTTTACGACGAAAAGAAACGCAGTCTATTCGATGCCTTACTTAAAAGTCGGATTCATGCATTTGTAACTTTCCGTAACTAAGCAACAAAGTAAAGGGCCGTTTTCAAAACTACTGAAGTAAAGCTGGCCCGTTATTATTACAGCAAAGTATCAGATAAGGCGGATAAATTTCAAAAATTAAAAGAGCTCAAGATTAACTATATTTGTTAAGAGAAAAGCAAGGAAAAGAAAAACGGAAATTTCATAAAAAGGGGCAATGTAGGTGGAATAAAAAAAAAAAAATAAGAGAAATTTTGTATCAAGCATAGATTTTGGTATCTAGCAGTAGAAAATTAGAAGATTTTTAATCATAGTTATTTCAAAATAAGCACCACCAAAGAAAAAATGAAATTTAAAGTTATTTAAAAAGAGTAAGAAAAGAGTAGAAAAGAATAGAAAGAAGATTTCTGAAAAAGGTTTAATAATAATAATAATAAAAATAATAATAATAAAAGAGAGAGGGAAATCATGTACCAAGCATCATTGTAAAAAAAATTATATAACGTTACTCCATAAAATTAGTGGCAACATGCTACCTCCAATTTTATGGAGTAATTTAACTTATATAATAGTGTAATTTGACCTGATATAATTGGCGTAATATTACACATCAGTGCAGAGGTTTTATGGGGGTTCCCCCCCAACATATGTGAACTTCGGAAATTTGAGCTTAGAGTTGGGAAATTATAGATTTTTAAAATTATAGATTGGAAATTATTATTACTTATTGGAAGTTATAGATTTTTTTTTAACTAAAAAAAAAAAAAAATATATATATATATATATATATATATATATATAGATTTTTTATTGTTTTGTTGACTACCTTTCTGAGTTCTGTAATAGCAAAATAGTTAAACTTTCAAAAGAAATACAAAAAGCAGCCAGACTCAATTTCTCATTATGTTTCTCTGTGCTACGAAAATATCATACTTCTACCAGACCTGAATTTCTCTACTGTTATCCATCAACAGTGTCTCCAATACATTTCTTCCAAAACTTTGTTCCTTTCTCAAAAATCTAAAAGTATGAGGCTATTTTCATATGAAGTACGATTATGACTCTTACACAATTGAAGACAAAAACTTTCATTAAAAGAACCAATAATTATAATTTTTTTGTTTTTAGTTTCAGCATTTTTCTTTGGAAAGAATTTTTTTTTTCTTTTTCTTTCTTTCTTTCTTTTTTTTTTTTTTTTTTTTTTTTTGTATAAGTATTATTATTATTAAACACACATTGAACATATCATTTTAGTTGGAAAATAGAGCAATTTGTTTCACATTGTGAAATTTTTGAATTATAAGTTGGAAAATTTTTGAACTTTCCCCTTCACCCCCCCCCCTCCCCGAAAATAAATTTGTAGCTACGCCCCTGTGTAACGCAACATCAGTTATATCGGTACCCAATAAAATGCAGGCAGAATAATTGAAAAAAAAAATTATGGCGTAACGTTACCAGAAAATTGTCACGAAACTTCACAGTGAAGCGAAAAAATTAATAACTAATGAAACAATTTAGAAAATTCATAACATATTAAAAATCTAATTTTAGCAATTTCCGTCCAAAGTTGGAAATATAGTCGATTTATTTTTATGCTGGCTATGATTTACAGATTTGTATATCGTTGAACACTTCTAAAACACAAAGTTGTGTTTAATATAACTCAGATGTGTTCAAATAAACATTTCCTACTGCTCCACTAGATGCAGATACAATTTTTGTAAGCCAGACAACTAATTTTCTATTATTTATTGATATATTTTAATATTGCTTTGAGTCGACAATATATATTACAGGTATTTTAAAATTCATTTCAGTTAGTTCAAATTCATAAAACATGTGAAAAATCATCTTCAGAATTTTCTGTCATTAAACGGAAATGTACTCGTATTCCCTTATACTGTCTGCATATTATCTACAGATTTTTATGGACACCCCGGATTAAGCTAAAATTTAAATAATCCAAGTAAAAAATGTTTAACACAACTAAAAACAAACTTCTAGCAATTACTAATCATAGACAGCAATGTATCTTGTTCTTTGCGTAAACCTGTACAGTAATTTATATATATTCTACAAACATCATACAGTATACTAAATATATGCATAACAAACTGAAAAACCTTTATTGAACAATTTACACCCTTAACAATAACGCTTACAAATTGTTTTATCTAGCTCTATTTTATGCAGATGTAGAGCTATACACATCTCGTATTATGCAAAAATTCTGTGAAAAAAGCATAATAGAACGGAAAAAGTATTTTTACTAATTAGTGCTCATAGCCAGTACTGTAACTTTATTATTTTGCGTGTCCCCGTAAATGACTAATACATGTTATGCATCCAATAATGTACAGAAATCATCTTGTACCGAACTTCAGTAATTTATCAATTTAATTACGTTTAATATCTAGTAACCGCAGAAAAATGACCATCGTACGATTTTTCCCACACGCTGCAATGTGACTGAATTCTTTTGTGTGTCCCTGTAACTAAAATATAAATTTCATAAGGGGGAGCGTTGATTTAGAGGGCTATTTATTTAATATTACAAAAAGCAACAAAATAAAAATAAAATAAAGAGTTGAAAAAATATATAACTTCTTGAGATGATAGGCGGGGAAATGGAGGAAAGGCTTTTTTTTTCCTTCTTCTTCTGGCGGGGAAAGAGTTTGATTAAATAAATACTTATTTATCATTACTATATGCTTAAAAATAGGACAGGAAAATAATTAAATAATAATAAGCTTTAACTTTTTTTAAACTTTTGCATACTTGGAATAGGGGGGGGGGGATGGAAGAAAGTAAAAATTTAGATAGTCGGTTATTTTTTCGTTTCAATAAAGAAACAAACAAAAGAGTTTTACAGACATAAATTATAAATTTAATGATTTTAATCTTTGGGTAGTGTATGAGAGGGAAGAAAAGGGGAGGAAAGCAAGATTTCGGAAAGGGGGGGGGGGATTTAGACAATAAAAAAAATAGAAAGAAAAAGCGTGATATTTAAATTGTTTTAAAGAAAACTGAATTTCAGTAAGATTATATCGATCATGTGTTAGGCGCAAATGAATAATTTCCTTACTATTTAAGTAGCATTAAATGTAATTAAATAAATAATTATTATAGAGGTTAAATGGAAAATACAGTCTATTCTGTTATTCAAAAGACATATAAAAGTTACTTGTAACTTCAGAAGATCTTTAAAAAGCCGAATGTTATGAAACTGTGCTTAAAAATGTTTCCTAAATTTTAATTTGAGAAAATTTTAACACACCAGAATTAAAAAGCATTAAGTGCCACTTTAGTCCAAACACTTGGTAGTAATTATGCATGCCTGAAGAAGGATTTATTCCATCAAAACGCGTTGCTTGTTTCATAGTTCAGCATGTATTTATATAGATTAATAGTTTATTTGTCAAGAAACGTGAAACACTAGCATTCGTCTATTATTTTACTATGTTTATTCAAACTCACTGAACAGTCCTCACATATAATAATATATCACATGTATCACACAATAATTCTTCATATAAACACGAAATATACCAATGAAAAAGATTATGGGTAATATGAGTCAAAATTATTTTTTATTATCGTATTCAATAATTAACTATTTATAATAACTATTTTGTTTTCTTTTAGAAGGATGATTATTATATCGAGATACATAAATTAATCAAAACAAAATAAAGCAATTAAACTTTAAGTAGAATATAATTATTACGGTATTATTGAAATTTTAAGTGTGCTCGAGCAGTGGCGACCGAATTTGTAAAGCCCTGGTCTCGACGGAAGGAAAACAAACAATTATACTTGCTAAGACAAAAACTTTTAATAAACATATTTTTTTTTCCTTGGTCCCTTTCGCTTTCGTTTTCACAGGTTTAAATAAATTGAAATGTTATTATACTTTTGTAAAAATTAACTCACTTACCTTTTCGCACACTCTTCTCGGAAAATTTCGCTGTTCGGTGTAAGCTCCGTTTTACATCTATGAAGAATATCCTCACGAAGATTGATTTTTTTTTTTTTATAAAGTAAATCTGGTTTGCATGTGTGTGCGGATTTTTCTTCAATTTTTTTCTCATCCTCTGGATTCAACAAGACTGCTCTTCCCCGACATTTAATATCTTTGCATGCTAGTTTCCATCTACCGGCACTGGGCTTGTCTTTAATTCTATAAAAAAATCCATCACCATTGGAAAATAATCATCCATTTTTAGCGCCAGGCACTTCGAAAACTGTTGTTTCCGTTTTAAAATTAGAATTATAAGAAGCTTTAGTAACTATAAAATCTGAACTTGAACAAAAAGTCACTCCTTCCTTTAAAGGCTGACAAATGTAAGTGTGTTCTTGATAAGTGCTTGCAAAAAAGAAATACACGAATACGACTTCCAGATTTGGCTGACTAATTATTTTAGGAGGTGTCACGTACAGTGAAAAGAAACTCCCCATAGCTAGAAGGCGTAAAGAAATCATATAGAAAAGAGACACTCGTGTGAACTTTAAAAAATCCTAAACCCATAGCACATCGATCACTCTCAATTCATGAAAACATCGTTAAGTGAATTAATTGTCGAAATAAGTAATTGGAAATAAGACTAATGCCACGTTAGAACTAACGAATCGGTCCTTTTTGCCTCCCATATTGAGAACATGTGTTACGACATGCACTTAACGAAAGATAATTGTTTCTGGAGACATAAGCCAATTGAGCTATGTTGCTAATTTTCTTGAAATTAATAATAATAAAAAAAAGTTAAAACTGATGTTAAGAGGCTACTTCAGTCAAGTGAAAAGACTCGTTCGCTAATGCTAATCCTATGGAAGAAATTTATAACGATATCTCCGTTACATTTCAATATTTTTAAATGATTTTTTTTTTTTTTTTTTTTTTTTTTTTTTTTTTTTTTTTTTTTTTTGCATTGGATAGCTGAGATTGATCTGTACAAAGGCCGTTTTTTAATTATTCGATTTTGTTTACAGATATTTTTAACGAGGACGCTTTCATTTTCGGAACCGGTTTCGAAACTGAAAGCATGCTCATAAAAAAAATCTGTAATAAAAATCGAACAAGTAAAAAGCGGCCTGCATACAGATCGATCTCAGCTATCCAATACAAAAAAAAAAAAAAAATCATTTAAAAATATTGAAATGTAACCGAGATATCGTTATAAATTTCTTCCATAGGATTAGAATTAGCGAACGGGTCTTTTCATTTGACTATGGTTCTCAAATGACCTGCTCGCGAAATTTTCTGACACAGTTCCTGGCTCATTTATAACCAGTTTACTTTAATTTGTTGCTTAGTTACGAGAAGTTTAAAAAGTATGCACCCTCACCCCCTTTTCAGAAAAGGTGATTAACGCGGGTGGTCTATTGGTATATGTCATTAGCATACCTGTTTGTGGTTTCCGGAATCTGTCTTCCCTTCTTGGTGAATACATCCCCCCCCCCTTTCCCCCGAATGAAATCCGAAGAAATCATATGCTGTTTGAAAAATAATAAATATCATTTCAAAGTGTCAAAGCGTACTTGATGGATATTCAAATTGTATTTTTTCATGAGGAATATGTTATTGATTTGAGTTAGTGGAATAGAAAGCTTCAATAGTGTAGTCAAAACGAATACTTTCATAAAAATACCGAATTATGTTTAATCTTTATTAAATAATAAATAATAATACTAATAACTGTAAATCCTAAATACTTGAAATGAGTGTAATAAAAAATTCAAAATTTAAAAATTTAAGAATTTAGTTTAAATCCGAGTAAGTTTAACTGTGTACAGCATTGAATTTCATCAAAATTTACTTAAAGCATTTTCAGGTTTAATATTTTTATGTGAATTTTTCATGCATATCTATTTAAAAAGTGAAATATCAAAAGAGAAATAACAATATTAATTTTAATGTAATACTTTTTTATTGTTTGAACAATTCGTACACACATATGGAAAGATATGAGCTAAAATAGGTTTGCAGTGAATATAAATTTATAAACTCTTTGTTAAATTTCAAAATGTATATTAATCAAAATAAAAACTTTATATAAGATATTTAAATTGTAATTATTTGTTTTAAATTTTAAATTAGTGGTTAAGTTCTTAAAACTTTGTTTCAAACTAAATTTTTAAAGTATATAAAAAACATTAAAAAATATTCATTTTTACAAAAAACATTATTATATCTTTATAAATTATACATTATAATTCACAAGAATATACAAGAACAACTAAACTGTGGTTTATATACAATTAGAGAATATTTTCACTTGAACGATAGAAAAACGCAATATTTCATCAAATGTGCCCTTTAAAATTTAGGGCTTAGAATAATGCTTACATCGCATAACAAAATAAGAAAAATAATATAAAATAAATAATACAGAGTTTTACGAATACTAATTTCAGGCACATTTCCTTTGAAAGAGACAAAAAAGTTCAAAATTTCGATTGTAAATTTCTATTACCATGCTTTTTTTATATGATAACCTCGGGAAATACACACTAACGTTTATAATTAAGTTATCTCAATAAATATAGGTGAATTTTACAAAATGTTTCAAATAAAACTAAATAAAATGTAAGCAAAATGTTAGTTTCGTGAATCCTCGTTTTTAGTAAAATAAAATAATTAGTAAAATAGGTTTGTGAATTTTATTCATAGAACTACATATAATTGTGTTCGGGCTATTCAAAAATTCATAAATTATTACTTAATTTTTGCAAAATCTCTTTTAACGAATAATTTTACTGAATTAATTTATTTTATCGAAACACAAACACAAGAGAAGTAATAGCCTGGCACAAGGTGCCGAAAATGGTAGACACATTATTTTTAATCATAGGCGGCGTTAGTTAGAGCTACCAATTCAAGACCTTTAGTAGAAAACTTAATAAATGGTTTAAAAAGTCGTCAAATAAAAATATAAATAAATAAATAAATAAATAAATAAAATTTATATATACGTGATTTGATAATTTCATTTACATACATTGAAATAAATCTTACTACGTTTTTCTGAAACAAACAAACAAATTTAACATTATATTATTATGAAAGTGTACAATATATGATTTAATAACGATTAACAGTACTCATTCAAAGTATAGCCGCTCGTATATCATGTTGTCTCTTTTATTTCAAACTTTTTTTCATTACTTTAGTATTATTTATTCCATAACGAATGAAAGTATCTGAAAATGCCCATTTAAATTCATCATAAAAAAGTAATGCAATTTATTAAAAGTATATTTAAATATACACTTAAACATACAATTTTAGATACACGTGTTTTAATTTCTTTAAGGTTGTTAAACTTAATTCTAGATTTTTCTCAAAAATATATATTAATTAAGACAGATAACACGGAGGATAAATTATCAAAGAAACTGAGAAGCAATAAAGAATATGACATGCTCTTTTGCTTATAGTATCTTAATTTTTTTAACAAATGAAAAGTATGATTTTCTGGCTTTGTTTGTCTATATCCAATTGATAATATCCTTACAACTACTTTCTTTGTGCTAAAATTTATTTTGTACTAAAATAATTTAAAATGAAATTTTCTGTTTCATCCATTTTTTGATATAGCAAATTAGATTGGATAGCAAGTTAGATTAGACTAGCTGAATGATAAGGAATTGCCCACAAATTGTCAATTTTAATTAATTTTTTTATCTCATTTTTTATTGATGCTTTAGTTCTTCTTGGATAACCACCAGAAACAGCCTATATCATGATCAAAAGGGTAACCGGAAAAAAAAGTGACCGGAAAAAACGTGACAGGAAAAAACGGGACAAAATAAACAACAGCGGAAAAAAACGTGACAAGGAAAATACGTGACCGGAAAAAAGGGAACAAGAAAAAAACGGGACACTGAAAAAACGGGACCGTTTGGTGCTGCTTGTACTTTGTCCGGTATGGAACCGTTATAAATAATACAAATATTTAAATCAATGTCTACAAATGTGAATTTTGAAAAATGGAGTGGAATATTTGCATACTAGAATGCTTGTTTACACCTCTACTTGATTTTTGACAATCGCGAACGGGAATACGAATATTTTCCGTCGATGTTTAAGAATGCAAATATTGAGAAAAGTCCCGCATATTCGCATATGAAAATCATATTTACATCACTACTTGATTTTTGTTATATGTAAATTAGGAAACAGGATATTTTAGTCCCGCCGTTTTGGTCCTGATGCCATTTCGATTCCTAGCCATTTCGGTCCCTTGCAGTTGTTGTTGGAAGCAGCTATATTGTTAATAACAAAATCTCAAAAATTAAACTGTTTTTATTGACGTATTTATTACTAACAATTCAAAATTATTTCAATTATTAATTGTTTATATAATTAATTTATCAATTACTTGTTTAAAAAATATTACATGAGCTATATAATAATTACAGGGTAATGCAAATATAATTTTTTTTTAATTTTCGTTTACTATAATGTCATTAGATTATATAAAAATGATAATGATTCTGAGGATAAATATGTTGTTTATTTATTTATTATTTAGTTTATAATATTTTCTTGCTATTTAAATATAATTAATTAATAATATCTAGTTTTTTTTAATTGCAAACTATAACTGTGCTAAAAAAATAAAATTCTAATTCTACATCTGGACAATAACATCGTTAAAAAATATTTTTACATTTTTGTACAATATTACATTATTATTATTATTAATTAATAATAATACCATCAGTCAACAAAACAATTACTTAGACTTAAATTTTTGACTGATTTTTCATTTTTTTGGGAGGGGGGGGGGATAATAAATAAAAAATTTTGAATAAAAACTTTAATTGATGAATAATTGCTATTAATTAATTATTAAAATAGTTATTAAAATTTTAATATAAAAATTAAATTAATGTTTTATTAAATATATTTTTTAATTCAATTTATTCTTAATTTATTAAATTATTAACGTTAATATAAATTACAAATTTCTACTTTAAAATAAACTCAATACAAATTATATATTCAGTTTATCATTATATCTAATATTATCTATAAGCTGAACTTTATCCTTTATCTGCTTTTTTATTTTATATTTAAAGTTACTGAGATTTAAAACTATTAATATAATTAATAATAAAACTAAGATAAAAAAATTATTAAACTGACTTTCTGGGAAAGATGGGGGGAAAAGGTAATTAAAATAATAAAAGACAAATGCAAAAAAGCTTAGTTTTGTCAGTTAAAAAATTATTTATTAAGGTATAACATTATCACATAAAATTAAAATTAATCGTTTTATTAAAAGAAATAGGTCTAATTTTAATAAAATTTGCTCACAAAACTGTTCTTCAAGGGTGGGAAGACTTAAAAAAAGTTGCAAACAACAATTATAAAAAGAAAGAGCAGAGGGAAGGGGGGGGGGGGGGAGAAGGAGATCTATTTTTTTTTTTTAACAAAATATTTATTTCAGCACGCCCTAGTAAGCAAATCTCTGTTGATTTCCCAATGCATAATGTTAAAGTAACTTATGAAAACAAATTTATAAGATGCAACATTGTATTGAAAATATCAGACATTTGTTACTTTGTTAGTTTTTAGTAATTGTTTATGAATAAGTTCAATATTTATAAATTCCGTGTCATGTTTTTTCGGGTCACTTTTTTTCCTTGTCACGTTTTTTCCTTGTCACCTTTTTCCGCTCTTGTTTTTTCTGTCACTTTTTTTCCTGTCACGTTTTTTCCGTTCACTTTTTTTCCTAGATTCGGTCAAAAGAAGTATCAAAATCGAAGCATTTTTTTCCAAATCTACTCGTTGATAGTCACTAAATACTAACTTTTTTTCTAAAAGTCAGTTAATAAAAAATCACAATTTGAGGAAAATCCCTTATCATTCAGCTGCTTTTAGAGAACAACTAAAAATTAGCTCACTCTAACGCCGATATCTTTCTGAATTTTTACGATATTTGACTGGATATTTATAATAAATTGTTCCATAGAGTTGATTATTAAATTATGTAACACCTCAAAAAAAGAAGCACAATTAAATAAACAACCCGAATATAAAACTCTGGAAAATAAATCAACGTAAAATAAAGCACCCGAAAGATAAAGCCGTATATTAGAAGGACTTCAACTCTTGGTTACAATTGCCAAGGTTTAATCAAACTAAAACTGCTACAAAAGCATAAAATGGAAAATGAGCTGAAGTTTTTCCTTCGGGACGGGCCGATGGCAGTCCGAAATCTCCAATAGGGATTATTCTCTTCCCCAAAATGATTGAGTTGCAACCAGGGCTGCGGAGTCGGACCAATTTTTGAGAAAAAGAGTTGGAGTCGGAATCGTTAAAAAACAAGCCGACTCCGACACTAGATTTTTTTGTTAGACATCTTAAAAATGAAACAAGTGGGTAAGTGTGATCACAGATCATACAGAGGGTTTCGTTTAATATTCCTTTCAAAACACTTTATCCTTTTGAAAAATCTGTTAGTTCCACATTTCAGAACCAGGGGGCGCACTTGATTCTAAACAAACTTCTATCCGAACGAAAATACGTTTTACATACTATCCGCAGATATATTAGTCGAGGGGATTGGGCCGATAGCACCCGAGATAAGAAGGCGCCCTGGCGGTAAAAAGTGGGACTAAAATATGTAAGGCTATAGTGCATAATATGAAAGAATGGTCAAAGGGGTGTCGGCAAAAGTTGGAAAAATACTCCCCGGGTAAAAAGGGCGGAGGTTAGAAAAATTGCTCAAAATACCCAAGTCCCGGAGGAGTAAATAACATAAGACTTTTTGAAAATTTTATGATTTGCCATGTGGTCTGAGGCATTCAGCTATACGTATGCAAAAATTCATGTCTCCAACTTAATTAGGGTCTCTCTTAGAAAGAATTGCTTCAAATACATATGTGGTAGCTCAAAGGGTTAAACGTAAGACGTTTTCAAGATTTTATGATTTGTCACTTGGCCTCAGGTGTTCTGCTATAAGTATGCAAAATTTAAAATCTCCAATTTAATTAGGGGCTTAGTTAGAAAGAATTGCTTAAAATACACGAGCTGGAGTTGAAAGGGTTAAACATGAAACTTTTTCAAAATTTATTATTTGACATGTAATTTGGTATGTTGAGTTATAAGTATGGAGAATTTCACGCCTCCAAACTAATTAGGAGCTCACTTAGAAAGAATTGTTTAAAATACACATGCGGGACCCCAAAGGGTTAAACGTACGACATTTTCAAAATTTTATGATTTGTCGTATGATGTGAGGTGTTCAGCTATAAGTACCCAAAATTTCATGTCTCCAACGTGTATGGTTTCTGAGAACGGGCTCTGTGACGGACAGACAAACAGACAGACGGACAGACAGATGAGCGAGACGCATAGGGTTTCGTCAGATGAACGAAACTCTAATGAAACTAATTATATGCAATTTGAAATCTATAAAAGGAATTGTTATTGTTATTTGTGGACTATATCAGGCTACTCAAGTTAAAGATGACCGATTTACTGCAGTGTACAAAGTAGATACAAGGGTAGGTAGGTATTGCCCATATACAGAGTAGATGAAAACTGTTTTAATTCATAACTGTAGTAGATATTTTACATTTCCTTCTATATATAAAAAAAAGTTTTGATTTGGAAATGGACCAATAAAAATCTGCGTAGATATTCCGGGTAGATCGGCATCCAATTTGAATGCTTAAGCATGGCTTTTCATCGTTAATATTAAAAAAACTGTTGCATATAAAAATATGAAAATCGGCGGTATTATAGAGAAATGTTTGATAAACACGCTGATGCAGACAGTTTTCAAATCGAAGAATTATTTTAAGATATTTAATGCTAAAGTGGTACAAAATCGTTCTATTAAAAAAAGTTTTATTTGAGCAAAAGCTATACATGAGAATTTAATCATTTTTAAATCATTTTATACGTTATAAGTTCCCGGTGTGCATATTGCATTTATTTTTCTTATTAGACCCATTTTTTGAGGTTTTATTTCTATTTTAAATTCAAATTTTCAGCATTTCGAGAGATATTTTTTACAAAATTTAGAAAATGTTATTAATTTAAACTGTTGCCAATTGTATAAAAAGCGCAAACAATAATGTTTACTTCAAATTAAAAATTTATTTACACGTGACTATTACAAACAGAAAAAAAAACTTTAAAATTAGAATTAAATGATTACATGTTAATAGCAGGAAAATTACGTCATAAGAACCATATTTACACTTGAATTTGAGAAACAAAATCTTAAAATAAAAAAATCATTATTATGCATTAAAACTTGTAAATGGAGGAAATTACATCATATTTAAAATGCCCCAAAAATATGGCAAAACAGTTTAAATTGAAAAATATATTTGCGTGAGATATTTTGAGATAATCTTTTCAACTATTATCGCGAATTCGAAGACAGCGCAAATAATATTTCCTTCTAACAACAAAAGTATTTTAACGTGAATATTAATAAGAGAAATAAAACTTTGGTGTAAATTACGTCAGATTTGAAACGATACATTTAAAATGAATTATTTAAAAGAACTATCTTATAGCGCAGTTAAAAAATACCGGGAGACAATGACACTGTTTACTTAATTCATTTTACATTAGCTTATTTTCCAATGTTTAACTAATATTTTTAATTAAATACGAAAACAGCCATTGAATCTCTTAACAGCAGCAGATTTGGTCTTAAAAGTCCCAATCCAAGGAAAACGAATGGAAACCTGTTTACAGAGATATCGCTTCTGTTTTTTTTTTTCTTTTTAATTCAATATTTTTAAAGCCGATCAAATTAGCGTGCTTTTTGGATTTTGGTGTGCCTGAACGGGGGTTGGCGAGCGTAGCTCGTAGGGGGCAGAGCCCCCTAGTAGTATATAAATAAGTACTTCCCTCATATTTTTGGGGTTTGCGGATAGAACCAGAGGTACAAAGGTCTGGAAGGACGCAAAGCCCGGAAAATGAAGGGAATGCTTCAAACAAGCCGTGTAAGTAGAAACAAGACAATTTATGTTAATTGACCATTAATGACTGTTAAAATGTTATTTTAATGACTATTGAAGAGAATTGGAATCGAACAGTGTTTTCCATTTTTTTAAAATAAATTAATAAAATATAAGAGATTCTTGTCACGAGACTGCAGGTTTTAATCCTTTCCCGTGCTATCGCTTCTGAAAATTTGATTAAAAACTTTAATTTTGACAGTATTTTCTCAAAGATATGTTGCCTTTATCAAAAAATGGATAACGTAATAACGTAAAGTTTCTGAATAAGAACACCGGCACCAATCTTATGCGTTTCCGAAAAGAAATGAATTCAGAAATGTATCAGAAAGTAGCTCTTTTGGTATTTGAGAAAAGCTTTATTAAATGACAAAGAAATATTTTTAGAAATCTGCTTTTTGTTATACAGATTCAAAAGTTATCATGTTTTTAACCCACCATTTTTCCATTTATTCTGAACTACATTATTTTTTTAATGAATCCTTATTTAAATGTTGAAACATCTAATACTCTATAAGTAATCATTAATGTTGCTATTTTGTATTCTCTGTCTTGCGAATACATACTAATTTTAAAATATACTGTAAAATTATCTCATAAATATGCATGCAGTATGCATTCAGATTATTTATGTTTAGAAAAACCTAGATTTTTTTGTAGAAATTGAGTCATTTAATTGATTTTTCCACGCCCCCGGCCGGGCCTGATTTCACTGATTTTGTACGGGCCGGGTCATGAACTGTGAAAATATAAATGAACCGGGCCAGGCCCGGAAATTGCGACCCGTCAAGGCCTCTAAAAAAGATAATCAATGCCGAAATAGTGAGATTTGAGCTTTATTTTTCTTATATTCAAACATTATTTAAATCAACAGGCAACATTAGTACCCCAGCCCGAGTACTAGTGCAGTCATCCCGGAGTCGGAATTGGAATCGGAGTCGGAGTCGATAAAATATCCCGGAGTCGGAGTCGTCCATTTTTCGCACCGACTCCACAGCTCTGGTTGCAACACCACGTGTATACACATTCATATACATTTTTAAATCATTCCCCAATGATTATAAAAAACATGAAAAAAAAAAAGAAAAAAAGCTTCCACTTTTTAATTATAAATTGTATGAGGTTTTTTTAAAATTAAATGCATAATAGATTTTTTATTTTTAAATTAATAGAGTGCTTGTCTGAAAATTATAAAAATTTAAATTAAAAATTAAATTTTTCAATATTTTGTCTTTTTCACTTAGTTGAACAATTTTAGAGGTAAATAGAAATAAATGTTAATACTAAGTATAGCAGCCTGTTGCAATAGACCAACAAAAATATTACAAATCCATCTAATTTTATAAGTTATGGTACATATATTTTTTTCGAATATTAATTACGGAATACATAAAATATTTTTAAAAATATGATAAAAAATATTATACTATGTAACATTTGAAAAAATTAAGAGAAAAAGATTATTAGAAGCTTCAAATATCCGAATCCAAAATTGCAGCTCATTCCATTAAGTGGTTTTCGAGTTAAAATTAAAAGAAACTACAGGAATTGCAGTTTTGTTTACAACTATAACAAGTAAGAAAAATCATGCGTTAAGCATAGATTATGAAACACTTTCCAACACTTCCTGAATGCTTTAACAAAACTTCGTTATTTAGGGAAATAAGGTATATAAGAGAACTAAGTAAACATTTTAGAAAACGCATAAAACATTTGAAAAACTGATTTCAGCAGTTACCATCCATATCAAATATGTATTCCAATTCTTTTGAACAGCTCTGTATTTGATCTGCAGGTTGATATATATGCTATATAATGGGGAAATTTAGTTTAGCAAGAAAACGAATAACAGGTTGAAATTTCTCTTTCAGCAATTTATACTAATAGATGGAAACATACTTGTATACTTTTTTACAACCCTGTAGTTTACCTAGTACCTTTATTACACGCCACTATTTAGCTAAAGTTTAATTCAATGTAAAACACTCTTAAAACTACTGGAATCACATATCCAGAAATTATCATTTAAAGACGGTCATGTATCCATTTCTTTGCGTGACCCTGTACATAATTTTATCTATGTTCTACAAACATTTCTTAGTAAACAAATTTCAGTTCAGCGTAAAAATGCATAACCCATTTAAAAACCACCTTTAAGCAATTTACAATCATACCCAGTAACCATTACGAAATCTTTTGTGTAGCCCTGTATATGAATTTCAGCATTTATATGCACCATATACAATGCATAAATATAGTGAAGCATTAAAGCACATAACATAATTAAAAATGCATTTCCAGCAATCATTGCTACCGTACAGTACTTCGGATACAATATCGTATCTGAAATCTTTTTTGCGTCCCTGTAAGTGCTATGCACTTCTTATTATACATGAAATAAGTTGTAGTAAACCTCAGCGACGTATATCAATTTCATTACACATGAAATAATTTAACAGAATTAAAATATGCCGGAAAAAATTCCCTCCACCCGTATATCATTATGTAACGGAGATATTTTGTGTGGCCCTGTAAATTATTATTATAATTATTCTTTGCACCGCATATTCTGAGGAATGCATATTTTAGTGCATTTGATAAATGCATATCAATTTTAATATGTTTGAAAGCATGTAACATCATTGAAAATCATTTTAAACGATTTTTCCCATAGGCCGTAATGTAACGGAAAACTTTTGACTGTCTCTGTAACTGAACTAAACAGGCTACAAACTTCACTTGAAATAGGGTTCGTGCTATGGTAGAGGTCACTAACATACAAACATTTCAGAACGATCCGAGTATATTTACGGGAGTTAGAGCGCGTACAGACGGACAGACGGCCAGACAAACCGAATGCATAAACACTTTTCAACTTTGTTGGAAAGTGTTAAAAATGAATTTAACATTGACTTTGTGTTTGGTATTCTAGGGCAGTTTTTTAATTAATACAAATATAATGTCAATTTTGGGTGTTCATATTAAAAATTTCATTTTTGTATACGTGTGTTATTATTATTATTATTATTATTATTACTCTTGTATTATGTGTAATTTAAAATTTTGATACAGCCTTCCAAATATGCTCATTTTAAAATAAATACTTTCCCTGAAACTATAGTGCGAATTTCATGAAAATTCGCTATTAGACTAATTAAGTGGTGTAGAATTTATTTATGGTTTCAAAATTGTGACTTGCTTAAAAAAACAAAACAAAAAACAAACAAAGATTGAGTTTGTTTTCATATACATACATATAGCCCCCTAAGCAAAATTTATATACATTATTTAACAGTAGACTTTATTTCCGATAGTTTGGCACCAACAACTTTCTGCTATGATAATTTATAGCTTAATTTGTGGGGGGTGTTGAATTTTTTTTTTTTTTTTTTTTTTTTTTTTCACGACTGTACATTTATTATAAAGATTAATCCAGAATTTGAAAAAAATAACAAAGTAATTTCAATTTTTTTATATATATAAAATTCTTTGCATTTTGCACTTTTTCTCTTAATGGAATTAGTTCTAAATTTTCTTTTATTACATAAAAAATAACATAAGTTAACTTGACAAAGATAATCAAGTTTTATTTCCCCTATAAAATCTTTGTCTTTTTAGTAATTTTTCTTCTTAACTTTTCTTTTTCTGATTAAAATATAACTTATTTACCGATATATATTTTTATATGAAAACCTTAAAAAACTTCTGATACGCCTAACTTTTACTTTTAAATGATTTGACATTAAATTAAAATAAACTTTATAAATAACAATAATACGAAGAATAATATTGTTTAAAAAATGTCAAAATCATAATTTAAGTGAAATAAATAATCTTAAGTTTTTTTTTTTTTTTTTTTTGGATTTGTTTAGGCATATCTTCTGAAAATGTGGTGATCCCCTGAATTTAGTGTTTTTTATGAAAATTTTTTATTTTAAGAAAATATTACAAAGTTTGTAGCCCTTTTTTGAAAAAAAAATTTTTTTTTTCTAACTTTTCTTCTCTTTGAGTTTTATGTCTCTGAATTATTTATATATATATATGAATTACCGGCGCTAGATTACAGACAATTTATCTTGTAACTCTCTATGTCTCTTTTTACCTCTTTTTTGAATCTCCATGTTGTCCAGATTATATTATTTTTTTCTATGCGCAATAAAAACCGAGCGATAGTTAAAAGACATCAAAGATTAATTGTTGGCAACCTTGGTTTTCGCTATAATCTTTGCTAAGCCTTTACTGATCAATAACCAATAGATCAATAATTGTTCCATCAAACCAGTGTGAGGAAATGGAAAATTAATGATGTATACCGAAAAGAAAGCGATAATCAAAACCGTACTTTCCGGATTCTCCGAAAACTCATCAATCAAGTACTCAATCAAGCACTTCAGTTAGGAAAGAACCTGAGCCCGAAAATCATTTAGAGTAGGAAATGTAAAGGGTGATATAGGAGTCGCATAGTGCCAATGTTCAGTTCTGAATTTCAGCAAGATAAAAAAAATTCTAAATAAATACTATTGGCTATGTTCTCGCTATAAAACCTGCAACGCAAGAATTATATTAAAACTGAACCAAAGTTCGTTTGTAATTCTAAGCACAAAAACAGATAATCTTAATGGGTACAATATTTTCAACAATAATTTTTAAATAGAAATTTTACTAAATTATGTACAAATTAAAATACAATCTTAAGTTGTAGATATAATATCTAAATTCCTAAAGATTGCATGCAAAAATATTAACTAATCTAAAATACATCTTTTGTGCACAATTAACAAAAAAAAAAAAAAAATGGTTTTTATCTTTCTGAGAAAAATATCTTTAAAAGTGTCTTTTAAATCATTGTTTGCAGTAAAATGGTGGACGCATTATTTTAGTCATAACTTACGTAAAACTAGAAATATTTTTATGCAAAATGTTTTAAAATGCAACAAACTACTATAATGTTCTTTCATATATAATTTTTTGAAAAATCAATATTTTGGTGATTAAACAGCTCTAGTCTCTTAAAATTTCAAGATAATAAGATTTTGTTGCTAACTAAAAAATGATTAATTTTCTTTTATAATCTGAAATATTTAAATTACATATACATATATATCAATCTTTTTGAAATATGAATCTACTCATTTTAAGGTAATATGATCTCTACAATATACAACTCTTTTTTTAAATAGTCTAGTGAATTTTCACGGGAAACAATATATATATATATATATATATAATATATATGGTTATAAGCTGTTGATTTTAATCCATGTACAGAAGAGGAAACTCCAATCAACCGAACTTCCAACTATCCGAACAGCCTATTTCTCTCAAAAATTTTTTTAACCGAACTTACAGTCATCCGAACAGCCTATTTCTCCCCAAAAAAAATTGTAACCGAACTCCTACTTATCCATTGGCTTGAAATAAAATTTTAAATGAAGAAAAAGCTGATAGTGGATCAGGAAATGAGGAATGTAAAACAATAAAGGAGATGGGAAGAAGGTATGAAGAAAATGAAATTAACGAGTGGTTAGATAGTGAAGTAGTACATAACTCTGGATATCAGATTTTAAATGATGATGAGATTGTGGATGAGATTCATGATGAAAAAGAAATTGTAGATAATGAAAACGAATGCTCTGGAAATAACCAAGGTCCATCACATAATGAAGCATTTGAATATTTGGAAACAGCTATGAAATGGCTCGAACGGCAGAAGAACGTTGATCGTATTCAACTAACGTATTTAAGAAGAATTAGAAATAGGGCAGCATTGAAAAGAATTTCTTCGTTTAAGTAAGCAACAATCAAAAGCTTTATTGCTTAAATTATAATCTCTGGAGTTGAGAAAATGATATGGAAAGAAAAAAAAATTTAATGGTAAACATATAAAAAAAAATAAATAAATAAATAAACGTGCCAGCACTAACTTGTGCTGCCAGACTTAAGCTTAGATAAGGTATGAAGGTTTTAGTAAAGTCAGAAACATTCCTTAAATTATCTGTCCATTTATCCGAACTTTTGCTTATCCGAACCAGGGTCGGTCCCAACTTGTTCGGATAATCGGCGCTCTACTGTATTCAGTTTTAGATTTTATTTTATGCAAACCGTTGCATACAAAACTTTAAAAGGCAAATTAATTAAAATAATTTAAAAAAACTTTAACTTATATGTTCCATTTTTTTAAAAACATGTCCTTCTGAAAAATTTGTTGATGCACATTTTCATTAATTACGTCAAAATTTAATGTCTAAACTCATCAATCAGTACAATACTTATGTAAACAATATGCTTTCTGTGAATCTTAATGTGCTAAAGTTCTGTCCATTATGGACATTTTGAGACGAAAATTTTGCTAAATAAATAAGATTTCTACACATTTGCTTGTAGTAGCTCCTAAGGTGTCTTTAACCTCTTAATTCTCGCTCCCGTGATATTCACGGGCTGTGTCTTTTATTCAGTTTGTTTAATCCCCACCAGTTTTATAAAACAGTGTAATTGGCTTTATTATGGTATCATTTCACCTGCTATTAAATAAGGTGAATATTTCTTTTTCAAAAAAAGAAAAAAAAAAAAGGGTGCCAATATGCAATTTGAATTTTTAAACTGTAATTTAATGCGACAGTTAAGGGGTTAATCTGACGACCGTGAGCCGACGCATTACCACTAATTCAATATCTAAAAATTGTCTTATCTAATAGCAGAAGCTTTGCAATTAAATAAGGCGATAAAGAGTTCATAAATATTACCTTTTGAAATTTGTGGGGGAAACCGACTATATATACACAAATTAAATAAATTCATGAAAATAAAAAACACAGATATTTCGGGATGCTTTGAAAGATAAAAGTATTCATTATGTAAAATATTTGAAAGATATTTTTTTGTATTTAACTCAGAGTGCAACATTCAAAGACAAAATATTATAAATAATAAAATATATATAAACTCGTATTAAAATATTATTAAATTTAATAAATTTTTAATTTATAAAATACTTATATTTTTATAATACTTTCATACTAGATTAATTTTTTTTAATCTGAAAAAAAAAACAAACCCTCAAATAGAAAAAAAAAGTATTTTTTCATACTGGAAAAGCAACCAGTACAACTAAAAAAATTAAAATAAACTCCAAATTTGATTTTAATACTTTTAATAAGAATGTCAACGATTTTAATCAGACAATTAACAATTAATGATTAAATCGTGTTTAAAAATTAAAGATTTTTAAAACGGTATAAAAAAAGCAATAAAGTGAACCCAATTTGTAAAGTTTCTGTGGATATTTTGCCTTAATGAATAACCGAAAAATGCTTTAAATACATGTTTTAGCTTAAATGATTACGTTTATAAAAAATTAAATATGATAAGTTTGTAAAAAGCAAGTTCTTATCTGGCGTAAAAATCATTCAATTTAAAAAAGATATTTAAATCTAATGCTGCTATTTTGTGGATTTCAAATATAACTTCAGATATAAAATTGGTCATTCTCATATTTACTTTGTGTGCATAATTTAATGGTTTCCACCCATTTTCATAATTTGTTTTGATTAGCAAGCATATACCTGCATGTAAGTTTTCATTTATGGTGTTAACAGTAATTTTTATAAGTTGAAATGCAAAAACTCTTGCCATGATATTTGTTTGATTTGTTATTTGTGTTAACTGATGAAATTACTTATGTGAAGTTTTTATTATTTCTGTAATTATATTAATTATAATTTTATTAATCAAAACGTAAAATGTGTAATGCTCTAACTAGAGAAATTATTGTTTAATAACTATTAATTTAAATAGTATTAACAATTTTATATTAAATTAAGTTATTAATAATTTTAATAAATATAAATGTCTGCAGTATTTAATATAGGTTTACATAATTATTACAAAATTTTAACATACATAATGGTATTACTAACTGATAAAATAACTAATTTGCTGATTTAATCTTTTAGTACTAATAATAGTTTTATTAATTAAAGCATAAAAACATAGATTGTGACACATGTTTAGGAAAAAAACCTGAAAACTGTATAACCTCCTGAATGAAATTTTAAGATGCATTACGCAATCTAATTTTTTTTTTTTTCTTTTGGAATTGTAATCAAGATTTTTTTCTTTACTTGCGTGCTGATACTCAGATCTCAAATTCTTTGACTTTGAAACCCATACCATTAACCAAAATTTATCCCTAGAAGGTCTTGGCTGCATTACAATAGTTTGTTCACAATAGAATGTTTCCAGCTCACATAAATAAACAATATAAGAATCACATTTTTTTTATTTAAATAATAATAATAATAATACATTATTATTATTATTCAGAAGCATAGCTAACACAATAACGTTTCCGAAAAAAAAATTATATTGCTTGCAATTTTTATTTGACAACAACAAATATCTGTATCTCACAAATAATACATTTGAATTTCGTGATAATTGGATTAATCATATAAATAATAGATTACCGAAGGGGAAAAGAAGGGATGTAACAGTGAGCTGCTACAAGAAAATCGAAAATGGTTTGCCTATATTTTAATATTTTATATTTCTGTTTAAAATCTTTAGATGAAAAGTGTTATAATAAACAGTAATGCTGTAAAAAAAAAAAATAATAATAATTGTAAGCAAATTTATAGACGTTAGAAAAAAACTTGCCCACAAATTTATTTTCTAATAGAGTAAAGCCTGTCTGTAACGGAATCTCACTTTAAACGGGAAAAATCATGTTCTTGCCAAAAAATACCATGCAATTATACCACTTCAGACGTAAATAACCTGTGTAAAACGGAATTCTTTACTGAAAAATTAAGTTTTCGTCTTAGCAGATATTTCTTTATCATACTTGTGGTGGCATTCGAATTATTAACGGGGCCGGCTGTCTCTGTCTAGGGTCCTGTTTCGGCATAGTATGTCCTTGAAAGCTGAGTATGCAAAATAAGCGAGATATTATTTTTTATATTACACACTAAATCTCTCCTACATATTTCTTCAAGGCCGTATACTAATTCACAGCAACAACAAAATATGCACGTAAAAAAAAAGGGGGGGGGGGGGGAGACACATATACAGGAGTCGGATAATCAGCTGTCGACGAACCTAAAAATATTCTTATAGCATCGAATATGTGACCCCTCTGCTGTGACATCAACATGACGTTTGGGGGCATATATACAGGGGTCGGATATCCAACTCTCTCACCAAAAGTAAAAGCCTTGGCATTGGATATCTGACCCCTTGATATGTATCCCCTTTGCTCTGACGTCAAAATGACGTATTGGGGCAGATATACAGGGGTCGGATATCCAAATCTCTCTCCAAAAGTAAAAGTCCTAGCATTGGATATCTGCCCCCTTGATATGTGTCCCCTTCTGCTGTGACGTCAAAATTACGTATGGGGGCATATATACAGGGGTTGGATATACACCCTTCGACGAAAGGAAAATTCTCTAGGACTGGATATGTGTCCCCTTCAGCTGTGACGTCGTATGGGGGCATATATACAGGGGGTGGATATACAGCTATCGACGAAAATAAAATGCTCTGTATTGGATATGTGCCCCCATCTGCTATGGGGTCATATATACAGGGGTCGGATATACACCCTTCGACGACAGTGAAATTCTGCAGCACCGGATATGTGCCCCCTTCTATCTGTGACGTCAAAATGACGTATGGGGGCAGATATACAGGGGGTAGATATAAGCGTCCCCCCATTCTGTCCTTTTACATTTTGGAATATTTCTTCGCACTCAGTTACACTTATAGTCCATTTAGTGTTTGCTTATTCACAAAGAGAATATAAAAAAAATTTCTTTAGATTTAAATACATACCCTGTTTTTATTATTGTTTTACTTTAAACAATGGCTGAATAAATTTCTTCAACCAATATTAATTTTTGCACGAGTTTGAAAAGGTTTTTTGCATAATGCACTTAGCTGCTACTTTCATGATCTGTTTTTTTTTTTCTTTAATTCTTGTGAATCTATAGATGCTGAAATTTTCATGTTATACAGTTTTCAAATTTTTACCTTCTTTTCACAAAACAAAAAATAAAATAGAAATATTTTTAAAATTTATATTGCAACACAGCTCAATTATGCAAAATTAATTGATTTTAATATAAAACAACAAAAAAAGTTTAGTATTTGTTTCTGTTTAACATTCAATAATGAATATAACACTTTTGAATAAATAAAGCACAAACTTAACGAATACATAATCAAAGTATATGCGTAAATACTGAAATAATCAGCATTAAAAAGGCAGCTATAAGTAGCAGAATCCATTTAACCTCTAATATCAGCTAATACAAAATATTACTTTAAACTTCAAAGCTTTTTTAAAATACACAATGTATTTCTATAGTATATTAAATACTTACTTTGAAAGGTTAATTTAATAGCAGCAGTGTCCCCACTAATTATTCTTACATATATAAGTATTTTTTCAGTATTCCTAAATGATAATCTATGACGACGATTTATTTATTTTTTAACAGTACTCGTAAAAAAGGAAAATATTCACCAGCAGCAGCCTTGCAATAGCTGAAAAAGAAATGGTTACAGACACTATTAAATAGCAACACATTTAAGTTGGTTTGCGGTATGCCGCTCCATTTATTGAAAATACAAATTATATAATCATTAAATTATATGTATAGTATGTCAGACTAATATTTACTGTAATATAATATCATTTTACATAGAGTTTTTCTGAGACAGTTTTAGGAGGGTGCTGCACCCTCTCTGACTATTCAGGTCATCAAATATAAAGAATTCTTGAAGCTTAGTATGTTCTGAATCAGGATTTCAAGTCAGGAATAGATCCAAGCTTCAGGTTAATTTATCCATTTATTTTAAATGAAAGAGTAAATATTTTAAGACATAAAATATTTCTTGTGCAGACATAACAATAATCAAATTTCACACAGGGGAATTAATCAAAAAATTAAACAGTATATCAATTCAAATCTCTTTTACAAGGAAATCTTCAGCATTTAAAAAATCAGTGTTCGAAGTCATTGGTGGTCCGCTGGTCCGAGAACAACAAAAATTCATTCGGACCACTAATTTGAAAATTTTAGTGGTCAGCAGGAACGGTAACTCTCCCCCACCCCTCTCTTACAGGGTCACAAGTAAACTTAAATTTTCCCGTCTCAGAGAAAACGGCAACCAAACACAAATCACAGAATTTTATTTATTTT
This sequence comes from Maratus speciosus, assembly GCA_963932465.1. NCBI lineage: Eukaryota > Metazoa > Arthropoda > Arachnida > Araneae > Salticidae > Maratus > Maratus speciosus. The sequence continues at coordinate 369,526,923 of OZ010799.1, read as the reverse complement.
AAAAAATAAATAAAACTGCATTGAACCTTAGTCAATTGAAATATTGGAATTAAAATATCTAAATTAATAATTTTATAGTTTTTCTTTATGTGCTGTTTATTTAATTTTTAGTTATAATTTTATATTTTACTAGGCTGAAAATTTTGGATTACTGCAAAGAAAGTTTGTAAGAAAAAGCTGCAAAATTCTCCATTTGTTAGGTAGAAGGAAAATATTGTGAAATTCTTAAATCAAATGTGGAAAAATATTGATTGCAAAAAGCGTCAGTTGGTTGAGGGAAAAAATCGTCAATCAATCGTGATTAACAAAAACTAATGCTTGCCATTTGGCTGCAATAGGGTGTTAACGATTTTAATCAACGATTAAATCATGATTTTAATCAACTGATTTTTTTTTTTTTTTTTAGAAAATTTGTGATTTTCATCAATGAATTTTTATGGTCTATTTCAATGGCCTGTAGGGGAAAATCATTTGTAGTATATTGGAATGATATTACACTATTTCAAACATATGGAAATTGATACACATCACTGAAATGTACAAAAAGATGCTTACTATAGAACATGATGAGCATAGCATTAATTTAATCGTTTATTTATGGGGGGGGGGGGAACAAAAGGATTCGCTTATAGTACTGTATAAATAAGCAATAATTGCTGGAAGTTCGTTATCTGTTGTGGTACGAGTTTTTTTTAACTAATTTAGTTACTTCGTATGTATAAAATCTGTAAATCATATACAGGGCTGCAAAAAAGATGTATACATTTCCGTTTATTGACGAAATATGTTGAAGGGGAATTTTCAGCTGTGAAAATGCGTTTCTTAAATGAACTAATGTTTAGCATACTATTTGGTATATATTCAAATCTATAGATCATATATAGCGTTGCACAAAGGAATTCGGATATTTTTCTGATGACTTATAATAATTGCTGAACTTTAATTTTCAAATGTGTTACGTGTTTTGTAATTTGCTTACTTAGCCATCATATTTAACTTTATTAATCGTTGATTTTTTTTTTTTTTTTTTTTTTTTTTTTTTTACTTAATTACTCTGAATGTGTTGGAAAATTATAATCTGTCGTTGATGCTTGATTATTTTACGGTCTTGTTTAAAAAAATATTTTTATTTTGTATGTGTATATCAGTGGCGTGGCGTCCGGTCATCGCTGGATGCGGCGATGACCAAGCAATATTTTAAAACTCTTAATAAGCTTTTAAAACTCTACGATCCAGTTTTAGCAGAACATTTGGAGTTCATGTATAAGTGAAGGTAAGATTTAAAGTTTCTTTTTTGAACATTCAACCATTGAATTTTAGAGTTAATAATTTTTCACCACAAACTTAAATAATTGCGATGACCACCGAAAATTTTCACGCCACGCCACTGGTGTATATATGTATGGGCGAGTTGTAAAAAACAGGGTAGCGCAGATCCCTCCTTCAGTTGTACTTCTGTCTATCAGCCAACACGAGGAATTACTTGTCGGTAACCATTATGGCATTTATAGCTGATTGAAACGTTACTGTGTGCGTTTTTTTAGTGTGAAGGAATCAGATTCAATTACTCTTAAAAAATTGTTTAATTTGATTCTAGATTTTACGCGTATAACCACTATTTTTCAGCATATTAAATATTCCTGAGTACTACATCTAATTCTTTCCTTTCCTGATAATATTTAAAACTTTTTACTGATCTTTTGCTTATAGAATTAAGAGTAGTGACGCCATATTTTAAACTCTGTCATGTTGGGGTAAAACCGGGTACTTAAGAGTGGGTCAAAACTGGGTATTCCCGATTTTGTCCGACACTCATAGAATGTTTTTCAGTATAGTTAATAAATTAACATGAAATTTTAAATTGCATTCTTAATGCTGTTAAGTTATAATATAATTCTAAATCTATCTAGTTATAATGAAAAAAACTAATTTTGATTTTGTTTTATATTAAAAGTGGGTCTAATTTTTAACTTACATTTATGAAATTAAATAATTTGCAATTATTAATGAACAAAATAATGGTACTAATTAAGGCATAATTTTATATTATGCTTATTACATTTTAATAAATAACTTTCTAATCTGAGGTGTAATAACTTGCGTTATAGGTCCACTTAAAATGCAAATATATTTCGTGACTTGTTTTTCTAAATAAAATAATCTGCCCAAATTGACAAATAGTCCATAAAATCTCAATCCTATATAACTAGGCTATATAATCTATAACAGGATTTTTTTTTTTTTTTATCAAATATTAAACAGGCAAGAAAAAAAACCTCTTGATGAATGAAGCTTTCCCAGACTCATTTGCTGTATATAATAGGAGTGGATGGATTACGAAATTAGGTCTTTATTTTATTTGGTTAAAAGATTTTTCCAATCCTTGTCCTGAAAAGCCCGTTCTTTAAATCCTTAACAGGTGTTCAATTCATATAAAAGAATCCTGTTAATCTAGTAAGAGAAAGCAATGTATGATTCTTTCCTTACGCAACGCATCGATTTCAACCCCTTGATGTGTCATTCATGCATCTCTAGGCTCACACTAAGAACAAGAGGTGAAGAAGTGGTTATTTTTCAACTCTGCGCGATCTGTAACAATTTACCAAATTAGAAAATTATTTAAAACTGCATTTTCGAGAGCAGCAATTGTAAATATTGCAATCAGAAGGTTCGAGAAAACAGGGAGTTTTCCCTACAACAATGATTTTCCAGACCATCATTTTGCTCCTTCGGAAGTGAGAGAGAAACCCATGAAAGTCATGATAACACACCTAGGTCTATGCAGCCACAGGTTTGCATAGCTGCAGAAATAAATATTTCTGAAACATCACAGGATAATGGAGCTCAACCTTCCGAACATAAACGAGTTGACAACATCCAGCGTCTTTCACGTCGAGCTGCTTCCAGATGCAGCAGTTAACATCACAGTCACAGACGTCATCACTCATTCAAAATTGTACATCTACAGAGTACATTAGTAAAATTATCCACTCGACATCTTCAGACTATATAGCCCAGCAATCTGTATTTCCAATTTCGCCTAAAATGTTATTATCCCCTTCTAAGGAAGGCTTTAGAATTGAGTAAAGAAAGGGAAAAACTTATTTTGATTTCCTCTCCCTATAAATTACAGGTCGAAACAGATATTAAGGAGAAAAAAGCCAAACAAACTGCAAGACGGAAAAAGAAGTTTCTTTAAAAGAAAAAAAAAACCAAAAAAGATTGCGGAAACATCTTCAGAAGAAGAGGATAATGAAACCTGTATGTTTTGCTATGAACTTTACTCAAATTCTAAATCCAAATACGATGTTTGAAATGCCACGGATAGGCACACGAAGCATGTAGTATTGCAGAAGAATATGATGACAAATTCATCTGTGAATTTTGAAGCTAAAAGAACTCTTAAACGTACAGTGTAAAAGTAAGCAGGCCTATACAACGTAGAAAATTTTCCAACGAATATTTTTTTTTTTTTATTTTACACATTGAAGAACACATGTGCAATTTCGTTTTGTTAAAAATAATAAAAATGTATTTTTTACTATATTAAGCAAGACCTTTTTGACCAAAATGAGTTTTCCAGTAGTTTTAAATGGATACCCAGTTTTACCCAACCAGCGAGGTAAAATCGGATTTTTGCACACGTTTGAAAAAAGCTGTTCTTTTATATAAACAATTATATATATATATATATTGTTTGAAAAGAATGTTTTATTATAGCCAAGGATTCATTTTACATTAAAAACAGTGTTCAATGTTTGTTTTCCCATTTCACAGCATTTGAGACTAAAACTTATATGGTACCCAATTTTGCCCCACCTTCCCTATATATATATATTTATTTAAAGGATGCTGTAGAAGAAAATAGCATGAAACATTTATTAGCTCCTTTCTACATCTGTTTCTACTAAAATTTTTGGTAACATGCCTTTTATCTTTTAAAATAAGCAATTTTTCTATTCGCATACACATTACGGTAGTTATCGCGATATATCACCAATATTAACACGTTGATACATTGCGATATTAAATTTACGATATTCTCCCCACCTAGCAGTTAAACTTTTGAAAAAAAGATGAAAAAAGGTTTTCCGAAAACTTGTAGCAATTTATTCCAGGATGATATTTTAGAAGTATCGGCAAATATATATATATATATATATATATATCTAATAAAAGTGAATGACTATGAAAATTATTATGAAAAGAGGGTGCAAAACAACAATAAAAATCCATGAAAATTTATAACGAAAAAAACACAACAAACAAACCACTCCCTGCTCTTCAGAAAGTGGGAGGAGTGAAAAAAGCAGGTATCAAAAACAGAAATTGGATCCTCACGGGTTTCGCAAGATATGGCCAACCCACATACTCCAAAAGTATAACAATAGATTTAAACTTTCAAAAACACAACATAAAAAAGCTATTTTATAATTTTAACGAATCAAAAACAAATATAACCAACCAATTCAAATCCAAGAAAACCGATTTAGCTTATAAAACGTAAATAAAAATTAATAAAAAATTTTTTTAAAAATCCTTTTTTAATATGACTAATTCATTAAGCAATTAGAAGTATTGAACATGTGAGAAGGCCATATCCCCACCTTTACCCATGAAGACCTGAAAAAAACTTGCTACCTTTAAAACAATCACTACGCTCCACTTCTTTCCATCAGCAGGAGTTGCAAGCAAGGCCATAATCCAAGTTAGACCAGCGTCGTGAAGACTTGTCTTTCCATTATCCTCATAATCATTAATTTTCTTTCCAAGTCACCGCAGTTTCTACTTGAAGCACATCAACATGCAGACGTTCTTAAAGACTTTAGTCCACACCTTTCATTTTATTCAAGCAGCTACCTTGGCGTCCATTACGGTGTTTGGCCGCTTAGCTGTTGCCACTTTATAAAACACTTGTTAAGTTGATTTACATAATGAAAAATAAACTGGTATGGAAATAAATTATTATAAAAAAGATTAGCAGTAAATTTAAAAATCTGTGAACTCAAAAATTCTCTATTACTACAAATTCTATAAAATCTATTAATTTGTCCCACAATGATGTTATTAAAAACCTTCTTACTTAAATTTGAATACCAGTGTGGCATCGATTGAGTATTAAAATTAAAAAAATCCCGTTTATCAAAAAGCTTAATTAGTATATTGTTATCATTAATTAAAATGTCTAAATCCAAAAAATTAACATGTAAATTATCAACAGAAGCCTTATTTAATTTTAAACATGGAGGATAGATATCGTTAATCGATACCAAAAGTTTGTCATCGAATATTATTAAATCATCGATATACCTTAAAACTGAATAACTCTTATTACTGTTTAAAACATAATTAAATTCATAATAAAAAAGAAACAGATTTGCAGCAGAACTCGAAAAATTAGTTCCCATACCGATACCACATACCTGGTAGAAAAATGAGCTATTGAAAGTAATGAAATTATTAAGAAAACAGAAATTACATAAACTCAAGAAAAAATCTCTTTTAATTCCAAGCTCCTCCTCAATACAGAACATATCAAAAATATTTTTTAGTGTATCATAAAGTAAATCTATAGGTATATTAGAAAAAAGGTTTTCAAAATCATAGGTATACAAATTTGTGGGCGTTATGGGCGTTTTTTTAATTTTATTTAAAACCTCATTGCTATTGTCTATACACCAAAAATAGCTAGTATTTCTATATTTAAACTTCAAAAAACCATAGATGCGCTTCAAAAACTCCTGTAACTTAACATTTAAACTTTTACCTATACCTCTTGAATTACAACATATAAATCTGAATTTAATAGGCGTCTTGTGAAATTTTGGGGTCATAAACAGAAATGGAAAAGTATGATGATTATTAACAGCAAAATTATATGAATACATTTTTCTAGCCTTCTTGGTGTATGCATTAAATTTGTTTACAACAACCTTGTGACTTAATTTACATTCCTTATAAAATTTATTATTATTTAACTCATTTTTAACTTTATCAATGTAAAAAAGCTTTCAAATGATTGCATAATTTGAAGCCGCTTTGTCCACAGGTACTATTACAAAATTGTTATGTAAAAATTGAATATAATTTAAATCTTCTTTATTGAGACTATGTTAAACATAATCCTTACTGTTCAAATAATTATTAACAAAAAACTCAAATTCCTTTAAAATATGCCACTCCCATTCAAAAAAAGCTTCAAAGGGGGTGTTAAATCTGTAACATATTGCATAATAAATTTTTTTAAATCCCTTTCAAAAATCTGAATAGCTGTTTTCTTGCTAATTGTTTTATTTAATCTAAACTTAGTACCTAATCCCATCATAAAATGTAAATTTTTGTTCTGTATAATATCTAAATTTCCAGTAATAACATGTTTATGGAAATCATCAATAAAATCTAAGAAATCTGTGTCACATTTACATGTTTCAGGAATTTCATCAGAAAAAGCAAGAGATCTATAATTGAACAATTTTTTACAAAGAGGAATGTTATATTTATAAGCAACAGCTATATCAACATCTCTAAGAGGGAAAAAAAGTGTCATAATATCTAAAAAAATCTCTAATTTTAAAATTGTCGAAAGACTTCTGCTGAAAATTCAAAGTAAAGAAAACCCTGTCAGTTTTGGAATCCAAAAAATTATTTAATCTAAAATTAATAAAGTCAAAGAGCAGGTCTCTAAAATGCAAATTAGAAAATTTATAACTTTTACTAGCTTTCCTAATTTTGTTTAAAATTTTAAGCTTAAGTGTGAATACTGCTTTTTTTACATTTTTAATACTGAAATTTACTACAAAATCTTTTTCAACATTACAGATCCAATCCTCTGGCACTAAACAATTTAATTTATTGGATAACATATGTGATCCCCTGGTATCTCTTTTAATTTTCAATTTACTAAACAAATTTAAAAAACTATAAACATTATCAATACTTTTTATATTGTAAGAATTTAAAACTGTATTTAGACCATAAGGATATAAAGTCCTGTGTTTCAAAATGAAATCATTTTCTATTTTCAAACGCTCATTCTGATTCTCAACATGTGCCAAAATTTCCAATAAATTATCCAATAAATTAAATTGTTTAGTGCCAGAGGATTGGATCTGTAATGTTGAAAAAGATTTTGTAGTAAATTTCAGTATTAAAAATGTAAAAAAAGCAGTATTCACACTTAAGCTTAAAATTTTAAACAAAATTAGGAAAGCTAGTAAAAGTTATAAATTTTCTAATTTGCATTTTAGAGACCTGCTTTTTGACTTTATTAATTTTAGATTAAAGAATTTTTTGGATTCCAAAACTGACAGGGTTTTCTTTACTTTGAATTTTCAGCAGAAGTCTTTCGACAATTTTAAAATTAGAGATTTTTTTAGATATTATGACACTTTTTTCCCTCTTAGAGATGTTGATATAGCTGTTGCTTATAAATATAACATTCCTCTTTGTAAAAAATTGTTCAATTATAGATCTCTTGCTTTTTCTGATGAAATTCCTGAAACATGTAAATGCGACACAGATTTCTTAGATTTTATTGATGATTTCCATAAACATGTTATTACTGGAAATTTAGATATTATACAGAACAAAAATTTACATTTTATGATGGGATTAGGTACTAAGTTTAGATTAAATAAAACAATTAGCAAGAAAACAGCTATTCAGATTTTTGAAAGGGATTTAAAAAAATTTATTATGCAATTATGTTACAGATTTAACACCCCCTTTGAAGCTTTTTTTGAATGGGAGTGGCATATTTTAAAGGAATTTGAGTTTTTTGTTAATAATTATTTGAACAGTAAGGATTATGTTTATCATAGTCTCAATAAAGAAGATTTAAATTATATTCAATTTTTACATAACAATTTTGTAATAGTACCTGTGGACAAAGCGGCTTCAAATTATGCAATCATTTGAAAGCTTTTTTACATTGATAAAGTTAAAAATGAGTTAAATAATAGTAAATTTTATAAGGAATGTAAATTAAGTCACAAGGTTGTTGTAAACAAATTTAATGCATACACCAAGAAGGCTAGAAAAATGTATTCATATAATTTTGCTGTTAATAATCATCATACTTTTCCATTTCTGTTTATGACCCCAAAATTTCACAAGACGCCTATTAAATTCAGATTTATATGTTGTAATTCAAGAGGTATAGGTAAAAGTTTAAATGTTAAGTTACAGGAGTTTTTGAAGCGCATCTATGGTTTTTTGAAGTTTAAATATAGAAATACTAGCTATTTTTGGTGTATAGACAATAGCAATGAGGTTTTAAATAAAATTAAAAAAACGCCCATAACGCCCACAAATTTGTATACCTATGATTTTGAAAACCTTTTTTCTAATATACCTATAGATTTACTTTATGATACACTAAAAAATATTTTTGATATGTTCTGTATTGAGGAGGAGCTTGGAATTAAAAGAGATTTTTTCTTGAGTTTATGTAATTTCTGTTTTCTTAATAATTTCATTACTTTCAATAGCTCATTTTTCTACCAGGTATGTGGTATCGGTATGGGAACTAATTTTTCGAGTTCTGCTGCAAATCTGTTTCTTTTTTATTATGAATTTAATTATGTTTTAAACAGTAATAAGAGTTATTCAGTTTTAAGGTATATCGATGATTTAATAATATTCGATGACAAACTTTTGGTATCGATTAACGATATCTATCCTCCATGTTTAAAATTAAATAAGGCTTCTGTTGATAATTTACATGTTAATTTTTTGGATTTAGACATTTTAATTAATGATAACAATATACTAATTAAGCTTTTTGATAAACGGGATTTTTTTAATTTTAATACTCAATCGATGCCACACTGGTATTCAAATTTAAGTAAGAAGGTTTTTAATAACATCATTGTGGGACAAATTAATAGATTTTATAGAATTTGTAGTAATAGAGAATTTTTGAGTTCACAGATTTTTAAATTTACTGCTAATCTTTTTTATAATAATTTATTTCCATACCAGTTTATTTTTCATTATGTAAATCAACTTAACAAGTGTTTTATAAAGTGGCAACAGCTAAGCGGCCAAACGCCGTAATGGACGCCAAGGTAGCTGCTTGAATAAAATGAAAGGTGTGGACTAAAGTCTTTAAGAACGTCTGCATGTTGATGTGCTTCAAGTAGAAACTGCGGTGACTTGGAAAGAAAATTAATGATTATGAGGATAATGGAAAGACAAGTCTTCACGACGCTGGTCTAACTTGGATTATGGCCTTGCTTGCAACTCCTGCTGATGGAAAGAAGTGGAGCGTAGTGATTGTTTTAAAGGTAGCAAGTTTTTTTCAGGTCTTCATGGGTAAAGGTGGGGATATGGCCTTCTCACATGTTCAATACTTCTAATTGCTTAATGAATTAGTCATATTAAAAAAGGATTTTTAAAAAAAAATTTTATTAATTTTTATTTACGTTTTATAAGCTAAATCGGTTTTCTTGGATTTGAATTGGTTGGTTATATTTGTTTTTGATTCGTTAAAATTATAAAATAGCTTTTTTATGTTGTGTTTTTGAAAGTTTAAATCTATTGTTATACTTTTGGAGTATGTGGGTTGGCCATATCTTGCGAAACCCGTGAGGATCCAATTTCTGTTTTTGATACCTGCTTTTTTCACTCCTCCCACTTTCTGAAGAGCAGGGAGTGGTTTGTTTGTTGTGTTTTTTTCGTTATAAATTTTCATGGATTTTTATTGTTGTTTTGCACCCTCTTTTCATAATAATTTTCATAGTCATTCACTTTTATTAGAGATATATTCACTTAGTGCATATAAGAAGGTGCGTTGCGCCTGATGCACTGGGTTATTTGTTTTTAAAAAAATTTTTGAAAGCATTATATATATATATATATATATATATATGCTCTAAAAGTTAAAATCTTCTAACTGAGAGTTTTAACTCTTTCAAATACATTGGTGAGCGTAGGTCACTTCGCGCCTCACAAAGACTATATTTTTTCTACCATAAAACTAACTAAACGTCCGTATTTTAACACAATCTTTTTTAGAGCAACTCACCAGGCCAGATTTACATTTACTTACGAAAATTTCGAAACATTCGGACAAATATAAATATTTTTTACTAAATAAAATGTGCAAAAACTTCGTCAAAATTAGCAAAAACCTCAGTTACATCGTGGTAAAAATCTTACCATCCTTTTTCCCACTAAATATTAATATTTTTTCACTCGGGCTACGAAAACATTATGTTTTTAACATCTAAAAATTTCAAAGAGTTTGGATGATAACGGCAAACTTTAAGAATTTAAAATTCTGGAAGAACCTTGTCCCTCCCCCACCTCCCCCAGATAGCATTTTTTGCTTTTTAAAGCCTTTTTACAACCATGCTACGTAAATGTTTGAATGCTTTTTAAAGGCTTCGCATGAAAAGTTTGTAAATGTTTTGTAAAGCATTGAAAAAGGTTGCTAGTTGACGCTATCTGAGGGAGTTTGTAAGTGTTTCATGATAAGCATGTGAAAAGGAAGAAACGAAAGGGTAGTCAGAGGAGTTACAATCAAAGATTGATGAAAGGCTTTTATTACAAGCGTGTATAAAAAAAAATGAAAATGAGGTTTTTATAAATCATAAAATCTTATTTGATAGAAAAATGAGATAAATAACTCAACTTAGAATTTTTCTGAGCTGAGCATATTTTTTTGTTGTTGTTTGTTTGTTCCTGTGGAAAATTTAATTTTAGTCAAATATTATCTATACATTGAAAAAAACTGGTTTTTATTAATCCACATGTTTATCAAATTGCTTATTTTAATTAATATGTTCATTTTTTACCTTGAAAGAAATTCTTACATCCCTGTCCTTTACTATGTATGTATAAAATATATGTTTAATTTTTATCAATTCGCTACATTATTAGATCCTATTTTACTAATAAAAAAAGCTTAATAATGTTAAGAGGATACTTCACTCGCACAGAAACACCTGATTGCTAATGTTAATCCGCTGAAAGATTTTTTTTTAATATCTCGCTTGCTTTTCTTTTTTTTTTTTTTTTTGCATTGCATACCTGCAGTTTTGATACAAAGGCCATTTTTCGACTTTGTTTTACAAGGTTTTTTTGCTTATTAGGATATATTCAGAACTGCTTTCAAAAGCGAAAATACTCTAGTGAAAAAAAAAAAACACATTGCAAACAAAACTGAAAACTTAAAAAAAAAAAAAAAGGTGTTTGTACAGATTGACAAGTAACAAATAATAAAATTTACAATATTGAAATGCAAACGAGATATTTAGAAAAATTCTCCCATAGGATTAACATTAGCATGCAAGTGTCTACGCATGAGGGATGTGTAATCCCATTAAAAAAAATTTCTTAAGGAAAAACACTTTCATTTGAATAAAAACCATTCCAAGTAAAATTTTAATTAATTATCAGCAGTGAAATTATTGAAGATTAAATACGTGAAATTTTTTACATTGCTAACTCGGCGCAAATCAACAGTGCATTGGAGCACTATTTCAAAGATCAGAGTTCAACATTTTTCACTCTGTTTATTTACGCCTAGTTATCAACTTGAAAAATTTCACGTATTTAATATTAAAAAATCATTCTTATACACATAGGCATAGAGTCTTGAAAATTATTGATAACTTAAAATTAAAAAAAGCAAAGGGATTTTTTTTTGTCATTTATCCTTTAACAAAAGAAAAAGGAGAAATTCAATAAAATAAAAAAACTAAAAGCTTTTTTATATTAGAGGGTAAGAAAAAGTATTTAAAATGTTACAGGGACTTGAGAACATACAACTCTATGTCTATGCTTATACATAGTAAATTTAATTATACTTTCAGTTACTTACCTTTTGAATCCAGTTCACTATTCAGGATCAGATAATTTTTTATTGTATACATATATAATGAAATCTTGTGTTTACCTACAATAAATAGCACATCAAATATGTGGAATTCCAATATAGTGTACATTTAATGACTTTAGAAGATTGTATATTTTTTATATTACTACTTCATTAATTTTTTAATTCTTTCATTTATTAAACTTATTTCTTAGAATTTTCAATTATTATTTAGAGAATATTGTCAGATTTATAAAATAAATCCTCCATAGGATTCTGATTGATGACCACAGGAATATATTTAGTCTTTTCTCTGAAAATAGTTTAATGATGCAACATACAAAAGAATTTTTTTACAAATTCATTGATCTTTCCAGCATTTTTACATAAAAATAGTAATTTCTTGCTTGTTTAACAATGTAAATTACATATTACAATAAGACAAATTTTTAAAATCATCTGCCTTCCTCCCTTCTCCAATGTTTTTCTTTTACCAGAGAAATATTATCCTATGTACAACAGAGCAAATACTAAACTAACATTATTTTTTTTTTAGTTTTTTAAAGTATAATTTAACTCACTTAAATTGTTCTTTTTCTGATTGTAATTATTTTTAATAACTTAAGACTGAAGCAATGAAAAATATTTCTCAGTATCAAGGAAATAGTCTTGAAAACAAATGAAACATCATTCAGTTTATAAAATTCTATTTATTTACATATAAAGAATTAATATAGTAATTTATTTACATATAAAGAATTGATATAATTAACAGGTACTTCATTAAAATTTTTTTTCTTGATTCATTCTTTTCTCTCTAGAAAAAAATAAAAAATAAAATTATAAACACAAAAATCACATACGTATAGTAAAAGTAAATAAAGTACAGTGTGACCTCGAAAATCCAGCATCAAAGTCATCTCGCCGCTTTTTTTTTTTTTACACTTCCACCTTATAGGAGAAAGAATAATAATAAATCGTTAAACAATTAAAAATTTCAAGATTGAAAGCAATGGATTGGCTGACTGTGAGATCGCAGATGCTATGCTAAATTGAATCCCTTCTGAGTACAGAAGAAAAGGTATCAGTGGAAAAATGCTTAAATTTGACTGGAAAACTAACATCTGCTTTAGATAAATAAGACTATATTTTCAATATTCTACATTTGTGTAAAATTAAAACTTGTTAAAAAGCTGTTCAAATAATTGAAGCAAATAAAATTGACATCGATGTTTAGGAAATTACACGAGAAGAAATGATATATACTAGATTTTTTTTTTTTTGTAACACAGAAAATATGAATAGAAACTTTTAATTTTAATATTTTTTAAAATATTTAATTTTCTATTTTTCTCACATAACTATTACTTGGGTATGAATTAAATTACGAATAACGGCACCATTAAGACTATTAAAAGTATTTTTGAAGTCAGAAATTCGGCATCGTCATGGTCCTGACAATGCCGGATTTTCGAGGTTATACTGTACACAATAGAGAGTAGAGAGTGACACAGACAGAATCTTCATCTGGGATTGTTACTCATAAAATGAACGTTTTGATTTTGTGATACAAAAAAAAAAAAAAAAAAAAAAAAATCCCTACATAATGAAAAGCACAAATAACCATAATAAATCTAGCCTTTATGTGTTTAAAGGTTTCATAAAAGAGCATTTTCTTATATCTTCAGATGATGGGAAAAAAAAAAAAAAAAGATTATATTCTATCAGCAGCGGGAGTACTGAAGAGTGTATAGTGTACACTAAAGAGTAAACACTATAGCTACAAACAGGATGGTTCAGTGATATATATAAATGGATACATATCCGATATTTATTTTCAAAATATCATGAAGTTTGATATTTATTTTCAAAATATTGTGTATATTTTCAGTCGAGCAAGAGTAAATGGATTTTTCGACTTTGTCGTTCTGTAGATAAAGAACTTTTGCTCTGGCAATATGATAATTTCAGCCCCCCCCCCCCCCCCAAAAAAAAAAAACCCAGTAAAGTACCAATTATATGTCTTTCAGGAAACCTTTCTAAAACGATGCATAACTGAGAAAGGTGTATAATCGAAATTTTAGTCGGCTAAGGTGCAAAATCTTTGACTGTAGAAATACAATGCTGCAATCGCACAAATTGAATTTTGATACCATTTTTGATTGTTTTAAATACATTATATATTGAAAAAAAGTTAGCCCTTTGCATTCGAGGACTCCGGAGCGGAGCCATTTAAAATTTGTCTTCAAACTTGAGGGCTCCACTACGGAGGCAATAAAAATAATTTTGTGATATCTGTCTAGAAAAGCCAAGATTACATATTGGCAATTGCTTCAAGAGGTATCACACTTTACGATTACAAAATGTAATAATTTTATAATTTTTAGTTTTTTTTTTATATATCATAAATTTGTATTCGTATTCATAAAGAATTTAAAAAATAATAAGATATAACTAAAATCACTTTGAGTTGCTGGTAATACAAATGAAAAAATCCTTTGAGTGCAAAGGGTTAAAATATTAAAAAAAAATAATTAAATAATTTCTAAAATTGAAAAATAAAAGTTAGAATTATCAAACCTTTCATATCAGTTGCATACCTTGTTAATTAAACTAATTTTTAATCATCGTTTGACAAGCCGATTTACTTTAAAGACTTAAGCAAAGCATTATTTCAAGAATCAGAAGTAAATTTGCTTCATATACTTTTTATGCTTTCTGTATATTAGTAAAATATAGTAGTATAGGCTTGTTTACGCGTAGATGTAATAGTTTTTCTATTTATTGAACATCATACTGTAAACTAGACTAAAAGTAGAACTTTTGTTTATACAAGAAGTTTAACATAAAAGAAGGTAGAGGGAGGAATGGGACATGTTTAATTCTTTCTTTTTAATAAGATGAATGTAAACTGCTAACATGCAAATATTTTTAGAAGGTAATATATTAATTATAACATTATAAATATATTCATTTACTTCAAAACATAAATAAATTGAACTGATGATTTTTTTAATGCTATCTCTGATTGACAATCCTGAATTTTCCTTCCAGTGATGAAGTTACTGAAATTTGATATTGTAGCACAGACATCAACCTACAATCTTTGTTAGACTGTATATATAGCCAACAATAGACTATTTGCCCCTTATCATACATTGTTTTATAGCTGTCCCATACCTCCCTGTTAGTGGGAAGGTATGGGACACATTTTGAAATTTATAATTTCTTTATAAAATTGTTTCTGCAAATTATGTTTCTATATTGTTCAAGGACATTAGAGAGTGTTTCATTTTGTATTCTATATATCAAAATTTTGTTTATGTGTCAAATAAAGTTGATTTTCTTATTTTTGTAAAAAGCATCACATTCCTCCCCACTCTCCCCTCAAGGTCAAGTAAATAATAATTAATGTATAATTAAATATGCATAATAAAGATGAGATACATTTTCCAGGAATTATTCAATGGAACTTTCCTCATAAAGGTATCATATTAATTCACATCAAAGTCATAAAGTAAGGAAGTTTTATTTCAGGTTTAGCCAGTCTTAATAATAATAAAAGCTTGATTAATACATAAATATATTTGATAAAATGATTGTGATTACCAATTATCAGCAATATCTTGATTTTTTTCAGAAATAAATTTATACTTTCTTCACGAAAAAACAATGAGTTGTCATATATCGAGAATTATATACAGTAGACTCCCTCAAATCCGCACAGCTTGAGACCAGTGGTTGTGCGGAATTTAGAATTTTGCACATTTCTGATCATTACTTTGTTTACATTTTTTAAACAGTAATTTGAATGTAATAATGCATTCAAAATTATACATAATGCTTGCAATATGGTAAAATATTAAAATAATTAAGTAAAGTAATAAACTACAATGATAAAAAGTAAGATAATTTTGAAAATGATTAAAATATTGAAAGTAAAGGTCAAGTAAATGATCAATAATGTATAATTAAATATGCATAATAAAGGTAAGATACATTTTCCTTGAATTATTCAATGAAATTTTACTCATAAAGGTAACCTATTGATTCAAATCAAAATCATAAAGTAAAAAAGTTTTAATTAAAATCTTAAAGTAAAAAGTTTTCAAAAAAATGGGTTGCTCATGGAGGGAGTTCAAATGGGATGGTCTCTGAATGGAGGTAAAATTAGTATTGAGCCTATGGGAATAAATTTCGTTCCATGAAAAAATGATCGGTCAAGGAGGTGGTCGCACAGGGAGGTTTCACTATATATATGTGTGTGTGTGTGTGTAAATATATGTATATATTTAACACTGGCGTACAGTTACAGAAAAATACAAACTTTCATAGGAAAAAGAAAACATTATTCGTACCATTGAGCATGAACTCACAAAAACAAATTTTGTTAAAATATATAATAACCAACCTGTTAAATTAGAACAACTGTCTGTTCCTCTTCTTGCTGGGCAATTTTAGATTTTGTACCCTCTGTTAGGACTTTGTTCCGACATCATCTGTAATTTTCTCAACATGCTAGCAACCATGACTTCAGCATCTTTACCAGATGATGTCATTAGTTCTTGAAACTAAAAAATAAAACATAAAATAATAACAATGAAGAAAAAACTTTTAAACCCTTCATGACAAGCCTCCCTTGTACCACTATTTTCAAATAGCGACTTTTTCCTTATTTAATAAATTTATATTAAATAAGGTAAAAATGGTACTTTTTAGTTAGCCGGTCGCCAGTGTTATGTATACAAGTATATATACATATATATGTATGTATGTATATCTAACACTGGCGCCCGGCTAACCGAAAAGTACCGTAAAAATTACCATTCCGATATAGTAATAGTTACAAGGACTGTGTACACACTTTATATCACACATATGTTGTCACGAAGGGCTTAACATTACAATACATTTTGTAATGTATTTTTGTACCAATTTATATTTATTATTTATTATCAACTACACCGGTAGCAGAAAGTTAGAGATGGGAGTCGCAGATTTTCTTTTTTCGTTTGCAGGTTATTTTTCTATTGAACCCTTATTTCGCTTTATATTATGTTTGGCTCTTTCTTACTTAATACAAAAACTTAAGATTATTATTAGTAAAATTAATAAAATGCATAATAACATTTTTAAAAAAAGGTGATCGTTTGATTAACACTTCGATTGTAAAACTTGCAACCTGTCAAACCTGTTTTACCTGCAGATTATTTTCTGCCTCTGAAGTATCTGTTGCAAACACTTGGAGGATTTTCTGCTATTGGGTCAACTACTAAAAGTACACTTATTAAAAGTACAGTCGAACCCGGTTAAGACGCGTTTCAAGGGAGTGGACCTAAGTCGCGTATTAAGCGGGATCGCGTATTAAACGTGATTTGTATAATGTTGCAGGAACTGGGCTTATTTACACATCTAATCGTCTAAATGAACTTTAGAGTTTTCATTGATATGTTTATGGTCGAAAATTGTGTCTTATACGTATATTTAGATTTAGATTTAATTGTATTCAACTTTACTCAGTTTATCTTTTTACAGCACAGACTGGAATAATAACTGAAAATAAATATGGATTCAAACATGGTGCTTTCTTGTCGATAATACGCTACAACCAAAGATAAAACAACAAAAATAATTTTTCTGCTACACTAATTTTTTTTAATAGAAAGAATTAAAATATTAAATTTTTGAAACATAATCCAGTTGTTAAAATCATATTTAGTACTTGTGATAATGAGTAAGTATTGTTAGCATAGCAAAAAGTAACGAAAATATAGAAAACATAAAAAAAAAAATTGTACAACAGCAGTCGTATTTGTTTAATCTATGCGAGTTTCTTTTTCTTTTCTTTTTTTTTTTTTTTTTTTTGTATATAACATGCGTTACAAAACATAGTAGTGATATAAAATACATTTAAAAACTCACTAAGAACAGGTATAATCATCTTTAATCATAATTTTATTACGTATCTGAGTATCCTGAATTCCTCTATGTATCTCTCTCTACTACAATAAAAAATACACGAAGCGAGACACAAAGAATGTTAAAACATGGGATCAAAGAAGAATTGCAGTGTTTCTAATTTCGAGGGTTTTTTTATTCAAATATCTATCACTATTTTTGAAATATTCCTTTAACTGATCTGTTATTAAATAAAGTAAATATTAGCATACAGAAACAGTGCTTTTTATATGAATAAAAACATCCGCTAAAATGGAAACACTGGAGAAGAAAGAAGGAATTCGCATCTTCACCAATGAATTCGCGTCTTAAACGTGATTTTTTACCACAAAGGACCGAAATTTTTTCGCGTATTAAGCGGGATCGCGTAATAACCGTTCGCTCTTAAACGTGATATTTTTGCATTAGTCTTACGGGCGATGTTCAAGGGAGCGGAAAAAATCCGCGTATTAACCGTGAGCGTCTTAACCGGGTTCCACTGTATGTACTAACTTTATTTGGTGAAATTGGTTGTCGGGATAATCAGGTAGTACCAAAAGAAGTAGTAGTATGAATTTCCTGCCCTGTCAGTTTTCACACTGATCACACTGCCAGTACAGATAAAATTATGGGGGGAAGGGACAAGAAGGGTAAGGTAATTTCATATTTATTAATTAAACAACAATAATAATAAACCAAGTTTTAATTTGTATGAATTTACAAAACATTTAATTTTTAAATAATTCTTATTTTGATTTCATTTTTTCCAATTTACTATTAATAACTAAAAGTATTGATGGGCAATTTTAAAATTAACAAGCTAACTGATAAGCATTTAAGGCTCATGATTTTATAGGCTGTGCTTAATATAACGGTATCACTTCAGGGAGGTGGAGTTTGGCACTTGATATCTTAAGATATCTCTAGGGTGAGGGAGAAAATTCATTTTCGATATTGTTACCATTTTTGATCCAACCAAAATATTCATTTTTCTATTTGTAACTGTTTCTTTACATCAAAATATTCAGTTATCTATTTTTATGAAAATACTAAGTTATTATTAAAATCATTAAATGATTATATATACAATTATTTCATTCTGAAATGTGGAATACCTCAACGTTTGGCTTTCCTATTTTTTTTTATATAGGGTAGATGTGCCAGTAATGGGCACCCTTCCAGTAATGGACACCCCTTGATGTTTTTGGTTCATAAAAAAATAACTAATAAATATTTAGCTTTAATTATTTTTTTTATAATTCCCCCTTGTATGTTTTATAAAACTGGGTTATTGTTGACACTTTTAATCAAACCAATCAGGAAGCAGAAAATAATGTTTCAAAGTTTCGCTGTTTTTCTGTGAAAATCTTAATGAAGAGGCTAAGAGTTGGCTTCGTTTAATCAATTTATATATTATTTATTTTCTTGCAAAATTTAAATGTTTTTGTTTGAGTAGCAATAGAAAACTTTGAATTTTATATACCAATGGCCATTTACAAAATTTCATTTATTTTTAAGATTTTAAGAGGGGTGTCCATTACTGGGATGGTTAATTAGTCATTTTCCAGTAATGGACACCCCATGTAGACATTGCTAAAAATGCAATTTTAGTAATGTTTATAGTGCATAAAACACTTTGGTTTAACTGCAAACCTAAATAATCAAATTTAATTTTTAAATTATACTTACCAAAATGTAATAACACCAAAACTTTTATAAATAGCTGCTTTTAAGTTATTTTATGAGATTTTATGAAATTTCAATATTTTATTTTATTTATTATTATTATTTTTTTTTTTATGTAGTACATATACCTTGCATATTTTGTAATCCGGCAATCAAACCAGCCAGGAAGCAAAAAATATTGTTTAAGAGCACAGTCAAAGAGGGGCTCATACGGCTTAATCCCTCTCCGTTTAAATAAAAACAATTAAGTTACAGAAGCTATTAAAAATCTATTTTCTGTCTTAAATGTTTCCTTATTTAAAAAAAAAATGTAATACTATTAATGAAAGTTGCAGGTAATATTCATGAAACTATAGTAAATCTGCAGATCATTGGCCTCAAACATCAGTACTACAGTTTTATTTTGAAATTATTTTATTTAGTATTTAAAATATTCAACTCACAATATCATTTCTTTCATATTTGTAATATTAATTATTATAAATGATATATCAAGTAGAGTCTGGAAGATTGTTAAAAATAGTGACACAAAACTAAACATTTAAAAATAGTGGCACAAAACTAAACATTAATATTCCAAAACTTTTTTTTAATTACCCTTTAAATCCATCACTGTTACAATAATTTGATAGCTGTAATTGCCTGATATTTAGTATTTTAATCTATGCATCTAAAATAATTAAAACATCGATCATCTGATAATTTCAATTATTGATACAAACAATAAATGATTATCACAAATACTTTATTAATTACTGGTATCCTAAATGTTAAATTTATTTGAAAATAACTATTTTGTTTCATTAGTATGTATTCATTAAATTCTGGTTCTAAATAGTCATAAAAACAATTATATTTATTACTTTTTATGGGGTGTCCATTACTGGAACAGAGGGTGTCCACTACTGGGCCAGAGGGTGTCCATTACTGGGCTTTTGGGTGTTTTGATATATTTCTGTTATTTAAAATTAAATTTCTATTCATATTGGGAAATGAGGCTATAAGAATGGTTAAATATTGTCGATAGATTAATATAATATTGAAAAAACTGGAATATAATAATTTTAACTATTAATAAAAAAATAAATTTTAAAGAAATTCCTTAAGGGTGTCCATTACTGGCACATCTACCCTATATTTGCATATAATCTGCTGTTGGAGAAACCAGATAGTACGTTTGAAGTGATACTTGTGCTTATTAGTAAAATAAAGAGGAAGAATGTTGTCTATCTGTTTTGTTGATAAGAGCGGCAAGAAACAATATATCTGTTGAATACATTATGTAACAAAGAGCTATTTTTAAATACTTTTAAAAAATTTTATTGATATAAACTTATTTTATATTTAATATAGTGATATTTTACATACTCTTTCTTCTTTATTAGAAAATTTTATAAATAACAGATATATAACAATATGTTTACATATAACTGAAAATATGTAAAAATAAAATGAAAGGAAAAAAAAAAGAACTTTGAGACACTGATAACAATATGATTAGTGATGGAAGGGTGGGACATAATCCAGGAATGATAATGTAAGATATTGTAAAGGCCGGAAAGATTACAAAATTACTATAAAGTTGGTAACGTTATATATGTACAGCCTCTTAATATTAAAAGCTTTGCCGATTCTCAATCAGCTGGCAAAATGACATACGAAAATTAATTTCTACTGTAAATATATGTTTATTTTTAATAAATAATTGTTTTATTCTTCACTACACATAGCAAATTTATTTTTTGAGATGTATACATGCACATGATTTAGTGGGGGTTTTTTGCAGAAAAACTTTTAAATAATTACTTGTGTTTGAAGACAGTTTTTAAATTTTACATATAGCAGCTACTATAAATATAGGAATAGCGAAAAGGGTGTTTGTGCAATAAGGATAAGATATTCTCAAATAAATTTAATGAAGGACATTAAAATTATACAATTATTGGCACAGATGTCATATTCGCATATAATTGAAAAAAAAAAAGATTTCTGTTTGGATGTTATTTTAAAATTACAACAGAAAATCATCTGTAAATATATATATAGACGCTAAAAGGGATAACAAACAATATACCTACATTTTGATAAATACATTTAAATGAAATGATCTACGTGTTTTATACGCTATGCATGCATATATATTTTCAAATGAATGTAATTTGTTGAAGGTCAAAGTCTGTTTTGATTTGTAAATCAGTCCACAGCAAGGGGATGGTGGTGATTTTAAAACTTTAAGTATACATTCCTTATTTTTTGAAGACTTTAAGAAAAAAAGATAAAATTTATTTTTACAAGTTTAAAATAATTAAACATAAAAACAAAATTGTGTTTAAGACTTAAGTGTTTTTAATTATAAAAACACTAGTTAGCCTCGATCATAATTAAAAATGTTTTATTATAATAAAATATGTTCCTAAACACTTACTCCTACAAAAAACTCCTTACACTTTCTCGATTTCGTATTTTATGGTTCATTTACATTACCATTACGTCAATCCTATGTGTTAAAAGTATATATAACGGAACTGCAGTTATGTTATCAAAATACATTTGAAAATTCGCGATGGTTACGAAACGTGAAACGATACGTTATAACATGTTTTAAGTAAATCATGTTTATAGAAGTTAGTTTAATTTAAAGATGTAGCATGCTGTATAACATAATTAAACAAAATAGCGTTGAATCAAATATCATCTTTTCCTCATGGGTAACTTACACAGAAATCTTAAATATAAGACAGTACAGAAGAAAAAAAGACTACAGTAAGAACGATTTAAACAATAATGATATATACTAATAAGTAAAAGTAATGGCAAACTTACCGCATTTTCTGTAAATGTTAGAAACTTGACACAACGAAAGCTTTCAAAACAGACGCCATTGGGAGGCCCAAGGTTCTGGAGGCCGACATCTACGCTGGCCGTGAAAAGAAATAAGTTGCGCATGCGCAAAAATCGTACGGATCATAATGATTTCCGAACATGGGTTGGCTACACGATTATCACGAAAAACTTTGCAGGATAGTTAGAAAGTAAAGCAAAAACGACCCTTTTCGGAAACCTTACATGCTATCTGGGCCCTTTCCAGGCATATTTCAAAATTACACATAAGACTCCAGAAATCAAATTATGCAGAATATTAATACCAAATAATAATAACAATACCAAAAAGCACATACTTTCAATTCTGTTTGAAATACTGCAATACATTTTAAAAAATACAAAATTAATCTTTAAAAAAAAATCATTGTCCGAAGTCACTTTTCTGTTTTTCTGCGCATTTTACTGTACGACTCGCATTACGTATATATTATTTTAAAATACACGATGTTATACAGTAGCTTTGAAATGATCGAGTATTCATTTGATTCAGATATAAATGGATTTAAGGGTGAAAAAAATTAGTTTGAAAAGAAAAAAAACCCACCAAGATTTTGATATGAAAATAAAATCTATATCTATATTATAAAAAACAAATATATCTGTGCGTAACGCTGTCGTCATTTTGCAAATGGCAGCACTTTGAAATCTGGAATGAAATTTAGGTTTTGCAATTTCCGTGTTCAGCTCGTCGTCAGCTTAAAATTCAGAGTAAAATGAGAACTACATTTAACATTTTTGTTGAACATTGTCACAATTCTATTTTAAAGACCCGTGATCGGGGGATGTAACCCGCAATTAAGTGGGTGGGAAACTGGAAATTGTTTTAATCCCTTCCGTTCAGGTCTAAAATGAAAGTACTAAGTTTTATCCCACGTACTAGGCGAACATTAGAAAATATGTACATATTTATAGTCAAAAAACACTTTTTTAAAATTATCTTAACAATATCTCAGAACAATTCTTTCAAAAACATTGTTAATACAAATGTCGTAGAATTTGAAATTCTGAATAAAATGAGTACCCATATTAATATTTTTGCCGAACATTAGGGCCGCAATTCTATTTCTAAATTTTGTCTTAACCGCGCTAATCAAGAGAGACAGAGTTATCAATCCGCCCTGCCTCCGTTTATTACATACATGCATTTTCTTTAAGTTGTTGAGGCCCTCGCGATGTTTCTGTAATTATGTTAATGCTTTATTTTGTATATTTTGAGTATTATAATTTAGTAGTTATCGAGAAAGAAGTACATAATTGACAGCCGTTTTACATGCTATTTCTCAACTGATATCGTCAACCTTAAACCTTAGTTAAAAAGTAAAGCTTATAATACTTTTTTCCAATATTCCGTAGGTTTTAAAATTTTATGAATTTAACTTAAGATGCTCGTATACTAGTCGAAAATAATTTTTATTAAAACCATCTTAGTGCTTTTCGTTAAATATCGAAGTTTAAAATCGTGCTATTGGTTGACCTATAATTCCTCTAGCGACAATAATCCTGCACACTCATTTGTTCCCTCGCTCCTCCCCACTATTTTCGACCTCCTTAAATGTGATGCATACGCACTGTTATTCGCTATATATGTCAAATTAAATACGACGCATAATTGAAATACAATATCAGAGATCATAGACAATATTTCCCATCATTTACAAATCATTTTTGAATATGCTAAAAATCTTGAAATAATGCACTTTTTAAGTTATCTATTTGTTTGTAGCGACAAAGTCGCACCTAGTAGGGCGGGAAAGCTTAGTACGTTTATTTCTGACCTATGTCGAAGGGATTAAAACAATTTCCAGCTTTCCCGTATTTAATTCCGAATTCGGCCTTTCTTTTCATTTCCTACCACTGGGCTATAATCCGTAATCAACAGTTTAAGCCATAACTCTGAAAATATCCAAAATAAAGCCTAAAATAATTAAAATCCTCAAATAGTACCTCAATAAATTAAAATATATATAGGGGAGTTGGGGGCACATGTGAACAGTTCGCATAAATATAGCTTTTTCTCATGACTGGACTAATTTCTATAAACAAAACCTACTCAATATAGTAAATAGAACTTTCTTTTATACATGGTAATTTTTTAAAAATAACCTGTATAGTTCTTCTTACATTTTTTAATAGTTTTATAAATTCGAAAAATTGTTCACATGTGCCCCATCAGCGGGGTAGTTGTGAACACACGTGCGGCACATGTGAACGCAAGGAAAAATATCCTTTGACATGCTTTTTATTCTGTTATTCATTTGTCATCGTAATGATTAGTTAATTACCTGTGAAATTCGCCATAAAAAAGTATATATATATATATACACACACATTTCTCTAGTTTCTGGGTGATATGTTTAAGCAAAAGATTATAAAATGAAAATAAGTAGACTTTGGGGGTGGAAGCTTAGATGATTCATTAAGTATTGCTGAAATAAAATAAAAAAATAAAGAAGCAATTTTAAAAAAGAAATTAAAACTTAAATTTTGCTTAGGGGTTTTTGTTTGGGAAATTTTTGGGGAGGGGGCGTTTACATACTATTTATCTCAAATCTGCCGAAATACGAAAGATTCCCACTGCTGTATTTGCCTTATTTACTTGTAAATTATAGATAAAGAAGGGGTTTTTAATGATTTTTAAAAAAAATCTCGACTATAACCCCCCCCCCCCCTCCCCTAACTTCTTTTCCTTTTGAAAGAAAGAGGGGTTACAATAGGGATTTTACGGTAGTTATCAGTTTAAAAATTTTACTTTCTTAAAATATTACCCATATGCATCTCCATTCAAAGCGTCATATACATAACTGTTTTAGATATGGAAGTAAGCCATCATTGCAAGTTTAGAACAAATGTAATACAAAAATTTACAAAGTTGTTCAGGGTAATACTTTTGTATTAACAATGCATAAAAAATATTGTTGTAAACTGTTTAGTAAAATAATATATTACACTTACTGGATTTTAGAAAACATTGAATATATTTAAAGTACAATTGAATGTAAACGAGCTTGTTGCTCTTTATGTATTTGCTGAAAGATGTGTTTGATGAAGTTTCAATGCAAAATCAACTTTGTGTGAGTAAAATATCTTCTATTTCAGGAAAATTATAGGTAATGGAACTGACATTATTTATCATTAAGTTAACTGAAAAGAACAGAATCACAGAATGATTATTGGGGCACTTAAGTACTGTTCATATCTGCCCCCAACTTGTCTGTTCACAAGTGCTCCACATTGCTGCTTCAGTTAAATTGATAAATTATTAACATTTCTCAAATTTAGAAGAAAAAGAACTGTATTAAAAATATTTATTAATATTCATAGTGCATGTTAAAACACTCAAATTCAAATAAATGAATAAATAAAGTTAAACGCTTATGAACTCGGAACAAAGATTTTACTTTTGAGATCTAAAAACAGTGTTTTGGCTACAGAGGACAAACAAAATGTCAAAAAGCTTCAAAAAATTTTTACCGTAGGTGAGACCGGGGGAATGCCGCCAACCCGGGTTATACCGCCACCCCACCTAGTTTAAAAACTAAGGGCAGTTTGAGATAGTGAATGTGCCTGCACTATAGCGGCCGACAATATAAACAGTGCCTAAAGTGAGAGTGACTTTGCTGTACGTCGTTCGTTTGTTCAAGTGAAAAATGTAGTTTTCACCTAGTTGCTTATTATTTTGGAGCTTCAAATGAGTAGAGATAAGCACCTTTTATTGTAACATTACGTATTTAAGATAATATGACCCGTAATCTACATGCATTCGCCGACATTTTGATGCAATGTGTTGAACAAGTTCGGTTCTTCTTTCGGCATTGCTTGGAGATTTCCGCCATATTGTCCTCTCGGGGT
Source organism: Maratus speciosus (assembly GCA_963932465.1). NCBI lineage: Eukaryota > Metazoa > Arthropoda > Arachnida > Araneae > Salticidae > Maratus > Maratus speciosus. The sequence continues at coordinate 369,500,747 of OZ010799.1, read as the reverse complement.
AATGCCGCCGCCATGCAAATCGGGTGAGAAATGGCCTCATTTTAATGTAGTGGAGCCGATTCAGGAGAGTGACTTTTCCAATATGAAGTAAATTGTAAGCTTAATCATTATTCTGCTCAATTACATTGCTTTCTAACTATTTTCAGTAGGTTGTGTGTTTCCTAATATCTATTTGATGCATGTACTAGGTCATTAAAGAGTGGCGGCATTACCCCAGTACAGTGGCGGAATTACCCCAGTGTCCTGGGTAATCCCGCCACTGTGCAGAGGTTTAAAAAATATTTTTTTATGTATGCTTACTTTACAGTTATGATTACGGTTAAATTTATACAGATACTAAAGGTCATGATTCAGCTTTAGAATTTTTACTATTAAAAAATAAACATTTTTTCGAGGTGAAAAAATTAAAATTCCCTTAAGGTGTCGCCATTCCCCCGGTCTCCCCTATGTCTACAGGTGTTGTCATCTTTAGTAATTTTTTTCAAATAAAAAAACTTACAATAACCATTGAAAAATTGCGATGTTCACATCTGACCCTGTTCACATGTGCCCCCATCTCCCCTATAAATTAGAAACAGGGTAAACTGATAACCTCGTCTGTTCTGGCTTCAATCTCTTGATTAACGAATTAGGCAAAACTTTGCAATATAATTGTAAAAATTCAACAAAAATATTAAGTACACATTTCAATCAGAATTTTAACCTCTACAACATCTGTATTGACAATGTTTTTAATAGAGTTAGTTTTCTTTTTTTAGATATTGTTATGGTAATTAATAAAAATGTGTTTTTTGACTATAAATCTGTACATATCTTCAACCACTCACCTAGTAAGAGGGGGAAAACTTAGTACATTCATTCTAGACTTAAAGTAAAGGGATTAAAACAATTTCCAGCTTTCCCCTAATTCCAAATGCGGCCCTTTTTTCCTCCCCTACCATTGGTCTATAAAGAGTTTTAAAGACTTTAAAATTCTATGCGCTATAAGTTTTGTTTTGGGGGGGGGGGATGCCAATTTCGAGTGGGAAGAAAAATCTTGATTATTTATTGTGACAATAAAATGACACAGAACAGATACATATATATATATATATATATATATATATATATATATATATATTAATTTAAGCAGTTTTAAAGAGTTTTGAAACTTTAAGTATTATTACTGTGAGAGGTGAAGAAAACGGGGAAACGAAATTTTGAAGGTGAAATTCAGATAAAATTTTAATGAAATGGATATGATGGAATGAATAGTTAATGAAATTCAGGACTGATTATTTATTCACTTAAAGTAACAAATACAGTAGAGCAATTTTTTTTAAACCTGTAACTGATGGTCAAAGAAATTATCACATAACTAGTGTGAAGCGGTCTGTGAGACCGCTCCAACGAAAGATGAATAAAAGCCACGATAAACTCATAGGATGTTGTTTTTGTACTAAACTTTTTGCACAGGAGTGTTATAATTAAAATTCACCTATTCAAAAGTCTCTGGTATTAGTACTAAAGTTTCAAACGAAACAAAATTTCAGTAGTGTTTGTAGATAAACTGAAATTTGCAAGTTAAACTATGAAAATTGAAAAAAGCAGTGGTCTGTGAGACCGGTAACATCAGTTAAAGGATAAAAAAAATTTTTAAACAGTTTAAACTTTGGTATTGTGGAGAAGGGAGTAAAAAGGGGAGGTGAAATTTCAGAAGAAAGGTTAGCAATGGAGGTTTTATCTTTATTTTTTAAATAAGAAATGAAAAGAAATGCAGAAGAGTTCCACCACCGATTAAGAAATAATATGACAGTAAAGCACTTTTAAGGACTTTAAAAAAAATTTGTATGAAAATAAGCACTTTCAAGCACAAAAAAAATCCTTTTTGAAAAATGCAAGTACTTTTAAGGACCGTACGAATCCTGATATATGGAAAATTTCCCGACTACAGAGTAGTCCTGCACGGGTCAAGTTGCAAAAGACACAAAACCGAATATTATACTTAAGTTAACCCGCAACTCGACCCGAACCCTCCAAAAATATTTCCTCGATCCGCAACCTGACCAGAATCAGCCAAAATAATTTTCGGCAACCTGCAACTCAACCCAGACTTATTTCAACCAGAACCCGAAATAAAAGGAAAGGAAATCGTGTTTTATTGATATTATGAAATGTAATCTACAATTACATCTCTAATAACAATTTATGTTTTATGTAGGAAAATGGACAAATGTAAATACTTTAATATTCAAACATATGTGGGTATCATGCCCACAAGTATTTGAAGTGAGGACAGCTTGTTAAAAAGCGCCATCGATATTCACCATCATGGTTGATCTCAATGGCGCTTGGTGACAAGTTGTCCACATGGCACAAAATCACATGACACACCTAAGTGATGTACGATAGGTGGGGGCTAAAGTTACACACTTATCATTAATTTTGATTTTTAATGAACACATTGATCTAAACTTATGTGACGACTGATTAAAATGTTGTATTAAAACCTTAGGCACGTTCCACTATGTAACGAAATTCTGTCAAGTTATAATTCCGTGAGAAATTGTCTCTCTATTCTAAAAAAAAGTAACTACCGCTGTCACCGCCGCCGCCGCCGCCGCCGCCGCCGGTTTTGAATTTTTTGTGACCGGAGGTCTTTCTTCGTTAATATTAAGAAAAATAATGCATACAAAAATATCAAAATCGGTAGTATTATACAGAAATGTTTGATAAACACGCTGATGCAGACAGTTTTCAAATCGAAGAATTATTTTAAGAGATATTTAATGCTAAAGTTGGACAAAATCGTTCCACTAAAAAAGTTTTATAGGAGCAAAAACTGTTCATAGGAATTTAATCATTTTTAGATCATTTTATGCGTTAGAATTTGCCGGAGTGCAGATTGCATTAATTTTTTTTATTTTGACTCATTTTTTGAGGTTTTATGTCTATTTTAAATTCAGATTTTCAACATTTCTAGAGATATTTTTAACAGATTTTAGAAAGTGATATTAATTTAAACTGTTGCCAACTGTATAAACAGCGGAAGCAATAATGTTTGCTTCAAAAAAAAAAAAAAATATTTATACGTGTAAATAAATTAAAAATTTATTTACACGTGACTATTATAAACAGAAAAAAACATTTGGAATTAGAATTAAATAATTATGTACAAAAAGCAGGAACTTATTAAAAATTATGTCATAAAAACTATAATTACACGTAAATTTTAAGAGAGAAAGGAATTTGTAAAGCAATAAATTTATTAACATGCGTTAGAAGTCTTAAATAGGAGAAATTACGTCATATTTACGTCACATTACAGTTATTACATAAAATGAACACAAAATAATATTGCAAAACGGTTTAAATTTAGAAATTGCGCTAAACATTTATTTGATATTTTAAGAGGATACTTTTCAACTATTTTTGTTAGGAAGGCGCAAATAATATTTAATTTCTAACACAAGTATTTTCACGTGAATATTAAAAAGAGAAAGAATAGTTTGGTCAAAATTACGTCAGATTAAAAATGATTAATTTAAAATGTCTCATTTAAAAGAGCTTTCTTTTCGCTTTGTTAAAAAATACCAGGAGACAAAGACTCTCTTTACTTAATTCCTTTTATATTAGCTTATTTTGAAATGTTGTTACACGTGTCTACGTCATCAAGTTATTTTTATTTCGATGTTTTATTTGTATTTTTATTAATGTTGTACTAATTTATTTGTTTTTCGTTATTTAAAATAAAAATTATGCCAATTTGTATAATTTGGCGAGTGGTTTGGCGATTTATATAATTTGGCGAAATGGGTCGACGGGATAATCAAGTAGTACCGCAATGGATTTGGCGTTAAAATTCCCCAATCAAAGAGAAATGAATAGAAATACGCTTATAGAGAGATCGCCACTGTTTTTTAAATTATAATTCAATCTTTCGAAATCTTTTTAAAGCCGATCAAATTAGCGTGCATTTAGAGTCTACGGTGTCTGGACGGGGGTTGGTGAAGATACGCAGTGCGCATTTATGCCCCATTACGGCCGGATTTTGCCCCATTTTCACTAAAATGAATGAGTAATGTAAAAGCATTAGTAAATTTCGATAGTATTTAAACTGAAAATTCTAAACTAGACCATGAAAAAAATAGCGGTCTGCGAGATCGCAAATAGCAGTTAACCTCTAACTGTTGTGATAAAAATTGTTTCATAAATACTGTAAACGGTCTCCTAGACCGCTTAATCATTGATTAAATAAAATGGTTGACTGACTCATAAGAGGCGGTTTCTGCGCTAAACTTTATGCAAAGGGCTATTATAGTAAAATTTCCCGCATTCAGAAGTCTTCAGCTATACTTCTAATTTATCAAACAAATCAAAATTAAACTAACATAACTACTTAAATTGAAAGTTACAAGTTAAACTGTGAAAACTGAATATTACAGCGGTCGGTGAGATCGTTAACAGGAGTTAAGGATTAAGGTTTAAAACAAAAGCGATTCATGAAACAATATTGATTTTTAAAAGTAGGTAGGTAGATACCTATGTTCTATGTTAAAAAACTTAACTAGAAAAAGGAAAGTGTAGTTTACTAACTTATATTAGTTAAGTAGCTATTATATTTTATATAATACAAATTTAGAAATTGTGGAAAGCTTTGCATCTAGCTAAAACGATAGGGCAAAGTCCCGTATCTTAAACATGTGCGTATCTTTGTCTCAAGAAAGATGCGTACTTTTACCCTATTCTGCAGTATTTTGCTTAACCGGCTACGCATAAGTATAAACAAATGTGATCGAGGTAAACTGCGGCATTTAGAAGCTAAAAATCTTTCGATCTTCACTAAAATTTTGGATTTGTAAAAATTCCAGGTACTGTTAGCTAAAGAATAAAGTGAAATTTTAAAAATATTAGATCAAAATGCGAAAATTTAAACTCACCTCATTTTCTTAGCACAAATTGCTACTTTTATCAAAGGTTTAAACAAATGACTAGTACACTTGAAACAAAACTGCCACCTATTGGCCAAGAGAGCCGAAATGTTACTTCATATGAAATGAGCCGGTGCGTATTTTTGCCCCACTCGTATCTTTACCCCTACATACCCTGTATCTCTCTTTGCATGAGAAAGTAAAAACTCGGCATTTTATCACTCAGAAACCCACGTAAAATTAAAATGCAAATGTTTATATTTAGGTTTTTTCCAAGTCTAAGATTTTCACAAAAAATTTGAGCAGAAATATTTTTCAGATAAAATAAATACATATTTCAATATGAATGAGTTATTATTAAATTTACTCCTTAACCTTTAACTGATGTCACAGAAATTGTCACAACCAGTGTGAAGACAACTAGTGTGAAGTTGTCTGTGAGACCGCTTTATTGAAAGATGAATAAAAGGCACGATTAACTCATAGGATGGTGTTTTTGTACTAAACTTTTTGTACAGGACTGTTATAATTAAAATTCACTTATTCAAAAGTGTCTGGTGATGGTACTAAGTTCACAACGGAACAAAATTTCGGTAGTGTTTGTAGTTAGACTGAAAATTGCAAGTATATAAAAAATTGCAAAACTATAAAAATTAAAAAAAAGGTGCGGTCTGAGAGACCGGTAACATCAGTTAAAGGTTAAGAAATAAAAAGTATATAAAAAATGTGATAAATTCTTTTTATTTAAAGCACAGTTAAGAACGATTTTTTCTTCTCTAGGAATAGGAAAAATATTACCAACATTTCATTTTTCATATACATGCAAACACATGTATAATATTTCTGATAGTTTTAAAACACATACCCATAATACGTGTGTATAAATAGAGAAATGCCCAATATTCAGAGTTAAAAGCATAGGAGAGAGTATGGAGGAATGGGACACCTTTTACAAAAATAAGAAAAAGAACTTTGTTTGACACAAAAACAATATTGCAGTTTATAGAATACAAAATGAAATACTTTCTATTGTCCTTGAACAATGTAGAAACATAATTTTCAGAAACAATTTTATAATTAAAGGAATGGAAATATAACAAAATTTAACTCATAAAGAAGAAATATTTACTTGCATCCTAATTTGAAATCATAATCAAGATGGATGCCTTGAACATCTGTGTGGCTGCGTGAATAGTCATTACGTCATCATTGAAGTCCTTTCTCATTGGCTGACAGTTGATACTAAGATATTTCATGTATTTTTACTATGCGAGTGGTAAATATTATACCCGGTTACAGATAAAATTCTAGTAAACATGCGGATTTCTGTAGTTTTACAAAAACTAGTTTTGTAGGATTACAGATTTTTTTTTACAGTGTAGGGTGACTTTCAAAATTGTAACCTTTATACATAATTTTTTGTGCTCTATCAAAACTTTAATTTGCGTCTTCTGAAAAACTGCGTTTTTCATTGTGTACGTTTACGGAAAACATCAATTTTTAAACAGTTTTTAACCAAAATATTAAACATTTTGAACATTTCAATATAATAAGAAATATTTAAATAAATTATTCTAAAAGATATATATATGTATTTTCAAAATCAAATTTTGCTCCAATAATTTTGCATTTTATAAAAGTTCTTGTTAAAAAAGTTTTAAAAAGTTTTTTTTTTTTTTTTTTTTTAAAGAAATTAATTTTAAAGATTAAATATTACGAAAATATAAAGCCAAAATGTTACATAAGCTCACAAGTAATATTCTAAAAGATTTTTTTTATAGCACTACGCATTTTTCGTAAAATAATTTTGCATTTTATAAAAAATTTTGCATAATAAGTTCGAAAAAAATCTTTTCTGAAACAGTTAATTTTAAAATGTCCATAGTAGATCGAGATATTTCATAAGAACTCTGCAGTAGATGTCTTATTTCCACCAAGGGTTCATGTCTTCTTTTAATCTATAGTTTCCATATTTCTTTTTTGTTAAAGATGTCGTGTCAGGGTAAATTCCATTTTTTCTATTAGCAATCTCTTGTGATGTAGTCGAACGGATCGTTTTACTTCGTTTTGAAGTGTTCTTCACAGCTAAGGTTTTTCCCTTTTTGCTTTTACTCTTTTTGGTTCGGACAGATTTTGGTTTCGATGTTGCTTTTCTTTTCCTCTTGACGCCTTTTTCAAAGGTTTCATCTAGTTTCACTTCATGAACATGAGGTTCGTTATTTACACAAGTATTATCTAATATATTGTACTGGACGACTTCACAGTTTTGCAATTTCAAATTTTGACTTTCTATGCTTTCACAAGTTTTATCTACACCATCATCCTCATGCTGTGTAATCGATAAATCCTTCTCTTGCTGTGTACTCGATAAATCATCCTCTTGCTGTGTACTCAATAAATCATCCTCTTGGTGTGTGCTCGATAAAACGTCACCGGAATCAAAAGGCAAAACTGCCATAACATCTTCCATTTCATTCTCATCCTTATATACTGAAGGTCTGAAATTAGTTTCGTCTGTCCATCAATGTTATTTTCTGAAACTTGCACACGTGAGTAATATTTCCCAATTGCGTGATGCTGTTCCGCTGCTATGGAACTTTTCTGGGTGCTATGCTTCGAGCTTTTTTTGATAACCGAAACTTCTGTAATTTTTACATGACTACGGACAAATTTCGGATCATAATATTTTTTCTGAAGATTATTACAAGCATTTTTTGTTGGAAACCTCCCTTCAGGAAAACGTATACTTGGTACAAGATTAGTAGAATTGCCAAGGTCATAATAATTTGATGGTGGATTATTATCCATATATTGTGCCGACACATTTTCTAACATAGCTGTTGTTGGTACATGAGTAGGAAGAAAGTATTTTTGACATTTTTTCTGATGATTACGATTTGCTGGAAAATTCCTTTGAGACGCAACTTCATTTGGTGCATGAGTGAAAATGTAAGGACTATCATGATAAGTTGGAGGATTATTACCGATACTTTGTACGGAGGCATTTCCTAACATAACTCCATTTCTTCCTAACACAACTCCATGTCTTCTATAATTGGCATCACCTCTATGTGGATGGAAAGGAGGAGGACGATAAGGATAATGACTGATATTTTGGTTGTTGATCAAGTCAGCCGTGTGAGCTCCTGGTGAGAAATTAGAGACACTATAACTTTGAGGCTGAACGTAGCTAGGAATATTAAAGAGAGAGTGCGGACGGGTTTCAGAACGAGGCGAACGTACTAAACTCTTCCCAAACACTGGTGATAAATTTCCAGTGCAGTTTGTAAAATTGTGATCTGAAAATGAGAAACAAAAATGGAGGCCACATCGATCTGCACTGCACAGATATGAAACTTCGAGAGTTTATCTTTTATTTGGTGAAGATTTTATGTTTCCATCTTGTTCCGTTGGTTTCCTGGGACCGGTCAAAAGTGCACTAAGACTTTACGGACACACTATATATTAAACGAGCAAGCGATTTTTCCTACTACGAATGATATCGTAAACAAAAAATAACTAGGCCTATCTATCTATATTATAAAGGACAAACATATCTGTGCGTAACGCATACGTCATTCTGCGAATGGCAACACTTTGAAATTTGAAATGAAATTTCGGTTTTGCAATTTTCGCTACCGCAAATTTTTAAACTTCTAAACAGCGCGCAGTTTCAATATTTACACCGTAATGTAGGGGGAAAATGTACTTTTAAATGCAATTTGTTTGAAAGCTCTATCTCAATTTACTTTTCAGATATTAATTTTTTTTATTGTTTTTAGTACCAATTTTATAATTGTGGCAACTGAAGTACACCATTTCTATTAAAAGTAAAGGGAAAATAGTCATGGTTTATTTATTTTTATTGATTATATCCTTATTGATGCCATTTTCACATTACAAATAAAAGTAACTTTTTTTATAATTTTTGAATAGAAAATGACGTCAGCCATAAAAAAAAAATAATAAATAAAAAAATACCACGCATTCTTCTTCATAAATCAGTTACATTTCAATATTTTTACATTATGCTGATACTGAGTTTGAGACGCTAGGCAAAATGATTCAGTGAATAAAAATTATGTCATATTTAAAATAAAACAATAATTTTCTTTGATAAAACTAAATATTTGACCAATACTAAATGGCCAATGTACTGGGATTCGAACTTAAAGTTTATGAGAATGTTCACATGCAAAGTTGTATCGGACAAACGTGACTTTAAGTTAGGAAATACATTCATTAATAATCTATTGCGCGTTAAAATACTTTTAAATTGTGAACTTGAGTGGTGCGTATGTAAATTTTGAGAATGTGAAAATAACGTACAGTTTAGATTTTATGGGGGAAATTTTATGATGTAACAAAGCAAAATCCTTTTTACTGATTTTTCTTCCCGTAAAAACAAACGTAAAAGCCTCGATCGATAACTTCATCATAATTATTCATCTTGGTTACACATTCTAATACAGTTATTTTTCAATAATTTAAGCAGTTGAAGTTTGTGGAAATAATATTTTGGTAATTTTAGGTTACAAATATTATTTGTTTTAAGGGTTAGACAACCAATGTAAGATGAATTTTTTTTTTGTAATTATTTTTGTAGGTTTATTATAAATTTGATCTAACAGTTTCGTTCTAAACATTTTAGTTCGTCGAATTCCGAGGAGTTCCAACTCGTTTTTATGAAATATGCCTCCTGTACTGAATCAAGGAGAAGAAAACGGTCTAGCTAGGTCTGGAAATTAAGAAAATTCCTTTTGACAGGTAAAAACAAACTCAACATTGAAAATTCTGCAGTAAATAGAAAAATTCTCATGCGATTTACCCGAAACATACCTCCTGTACAAATACAAGTGCGAGAAAACGAACTAGCAAAGGTCTCGAATTCGGAAAAGAATTTGGCTTTGTTAAAACAAACTCAGACCTGAAGATTACGCTAGATACCGAAAACAGCTCTAACGATATTATTAAAACTTGGCTCCCATATTAAGTGCAGCACGAGGAAACTATCTAGCTTGGTTTCTAATAACATAAAATTAGTTTTATATGTTTAAAATCTGCTCAAATCTGAAAATGAGGGTATGAATAAAAAGTAGGTCCGGCTATTTTTATGAAATAAGCCGTTAATATACGAAAAAACCCTCAACTGAATACTGACATCGGAAAAATGTGTTGTGGTAGGTCTACGCAATTATTTTATATTCAATCTTCCATAATAGGAATTCTCGTCTATACTATTGGTCATTGATCATCAACGCAATAAAGGATGATCTCAAATGCGACACTAACGGTTTGCCTTTTTATACTAAATTAAACTCCCGATTGATGTACCGCATACAGTAAAATTCGTTTTAACCGGCAAGAACAAATAAAATTAATTGATTTTTCAAAATGTTGATTCCGTGAATTTAATTATTTTCATAAACACTCTATAAACATGCTACATTTCTTGAAAAATAACTCGCCTTATATTTTTACTGCATTTAAAACCACTACCACGTTGTTAAGACATCGCTATAATTTGATGATATGATGATACACCGTAACGCAAAATTATCAGCAATTTTTAAAAGCAAAAGAATATTTCTGTCAAATTTACCACATCGTTACAATATAATTCATATTTACTACCAACCATATACAACGATTGTTGAAGGAGAGTCATTTTAAATTTTATAAAGCATAGAGAATAGTACAAGGATGTACCTGACATAAACGCATTCATACAAAAAGCTTTCATGTTTATAACTGGTAATCCAAATTTTCTGCTATATTCAAAGTTTTTTAAAATTTAAAAATATGTTTTTTAAGCACTCTAATGAATGCTTCATCTAATATATAAAAATGAAAATTTGTCTGTCTCTCTGTAATGCTATACAAATCCACATTTTGGAAGCGAGAATTCCGAAATGTTAGATACATGTATATTAAAACACGGCCTAGGCAACTAATCCGGAATCGAAATAATTTATAGTTAATTTTTAATTAATAAAAAACCACCAAGTTAACAGCAATTTACTATCAAATTTAACCATTTTTCGTTATTGCAGTTGCCCAAAATTAAAAATCCACAATAAAATTCTTACTAGAATAATTACCTTTCTATTGCAAGACGCATTGCATATTACGTACACCACGTTGCACTAAAAAGCTGTAGCGGGTATTACAATAATTCTTTTACCTCTCGTGCAAATAATTAGAGGTATACATATTACGTACGCCACGCTGCAATAATAAGAAACTTTAGCGGGTATTGCGATAATTCTTTTACCTCACATGCAAATAATTAGAGATTATTTAATTGCGCTTAATTATTACAAATTTTTAAAAATAAAGAAGCACATTTTATCACAAACATCAACAAAACTTTTTGTTCTATTTATTCCCTTATTCCAAAGATATTGTTTTTCCATCTGCTGCCAAAGTTTCATTAAAACAAAGGCACAATAGTAGAAAAATATTTTATTAAATCGAACAGTTATTTTTAATTTTGATTTTGGAATTAAATTTTTGAACTCCTGTGCACAGAACGGGCTAAACAGCTAGTAATTCATAAATCTAAATTCTACACATTTCTTACTCAAAAAAAAAATTACATTATATTTAAAAGAGAAGAAGCATTTCTATATTTTAAAATGGAACATGTCACCACTTTCAATTTCGACGCTGCTAAGACTACGAGCCGTAGATATAGATACATCCTGTGTAACTTACTGCTGTTTTGAGTACAGTAAGTTTCGCTTTTATACATTTATTTAAAACAAAAAATGATCAAGGTTCCGTTTGTCAGGTAATTTAATATATAAAATGAAAATATGTCTGTCTGTCTGTAATACTATACAAATCAGCAGTTTGGAAAGCAGAATTGTGAAATGTTATGTACAGTCATGGAAAAAAAAAGGAAACACCCCCCACTAACTCCTCAACAAATTATCGTAGAAGAAAGTTACTGGTACCGAACGATTAGAAATAAAGTCTACTTTTAAATGATATAGATAAAATTTGCTTAGGGGGTCATCTACATATTAAAACGAACCATAACTTTGTTTTTTGCAATAGCAGTACACAATTCAGACAGCATAAATGAACTCTACACCCTTCAATTAGCCTAAAAACGAATTTTTATGCAATTCGTACCATAAGTTTCTGAGAAATTAATTATTTTAAAACGAGTGTATTTTAAGGGCTGTATCCAAATTGAAGTTCGGAAGTCGCTTGTTAACCGAGAGAGCCCTCATCTTGATCAAGGCACCTTAAGAAGTCAATGAAGCCTGCTAGATTACAGGACAGCAGAAGAAATTTCAAAATAACTAGTCACTTCTATCATAGACGGCCCCTTAAACCATCATTTTGCCGTTTTTTAAGCATAATTTGAAAACTACTTGGAAGAAAAATGTGAAACTTTGGATTTCCATATAGCAGGACTTAATAAATCTAAATCCATCAAAAAAATTGTAGGTTGCAATACATAATTTTTATTATATTAATTTCAATTAATAATATTAATTTCATAATTCATAATTCATATCATAAATTTATAAAAATTACAAATTCAGTGTATTTATGTTTGGGTATATTAGTATTATTACTACAAAAAAAAATTAGCACATTAGGAGCATAATTTCGGGAGATATAGATAAAAATATGAAAATGTAATTTAACATTAGAAGCACTCAATTTGAATGTTTATAATTCAAAAGCTTATCACTCAAATGACTTGAAATTTGGTGTCTAGGCATAGTTTGAACCGAAGATTTGAAATATCTCGTTAAAATTGGGTATTGCCATTGAAAAAAATTGAAGTTTGGATTCGTTTTAATATGTAGATGACCCCTAAGCAAATTTTATATACATCATTTAAAAGTAGACTTTATTTCCAATCGTTCGGTATCAGTAACTTTCTTCTACGATGATTTGTTGAGGAGTTAGTAGGGAGTGTTTACTTTTTTTTTCCACGACTGTACATGTGTATTAAAACACGGCAGAGGCAACTAAAGCAATCCGGAATCGAAATAATTTATAGTTAAGTTTTAATTAATAAAAAACTACCCATTTAACAGCAATTTCCTATAATATTTAAACATTTTTTGTTATAGCAGCTGCCAACAATTAAAAATTCACAATAAAATCCTTTTTTTTTAATGTTCAACCCGTATTCGCGTTCTTTAACCAATGCGAGATATACTACATATTACGTACGCCATGCTGCAATACTAAAATGCTCCAGCGGGTATTACGATAATTCTTTTACCTCACACGCAAATAATTAGAGATTATTTAATTGCGCTTAATTATTGCAATTTTTTAAAAAATAAATACATACATTTTATCACAAACATCAACAAAACTTTTTATTCTATTTATTCCCTTATTCCAAAGATATCGTTTTATCATCTTCTGCCATAGTAACATGATAAATTAAATTTCGTTAAAAAAAAAAAAAAAAGAAAACGCGCAGTAGTAGAAAAATATTTTACTAAATCGAATTGTTATTTTTTTATTTTGGTTTTAGAATTAAATTCATGAACTGCCGTGCGTAGAACGGACTAAACAGCTATTATAATATATAAAAATGAAAATTTGTCTGCCTTTGTGTAATTCTATACAAATCCACAGTTTGGAAGCCAGAATTGTGAAATGTTACGTACATGTGTATTCAAACACGGCCTAAGCAACTAAAATAATCCAGAATCGAAATAATTTATAGTTAATTTTTAATTATATAAAAAATCACCCATTTAACTGCAATTTCCTATCAAATTTAAGGATTTTTCGTTATAGCAGTTGCCAACAATTAAAAATATACAATAAAATTCTTACCACAACAATTACTTTTCTATTTCAAGATGTCGACGTGAAAAATGAAAATGAAATAAATAAATAAAATCATAAGACGAAACGCAGTATTTCACCTTGATTCAAGCATAAAATATATACACACTGGTCATCAAAATTAAAGGTTAATGAGAAAAATTATGCTCACTAAGTTAGTCTTGCAACCTATGCTCAGTGTTGCAGTTATTTATGTCAATTAAATACTATTCAATATAAAATTGCACTTCCGCGCATACGTTAGCGTTGAAAATATGCAAATCAGGTGATTGACAATGTGGTGCGCAATGGACGTCTGTTAAAATTTTGGTCTGTAGAGTTATTTAAAGTGAATGCGGTGTCTGACATGGATTCGTATTCATTAGTCATGGATCAAGGGCATAATTTAAGTGAATGTCAAAACTGGCGAATAATTGGCAGAATCGAAGGAGGTCAAACGCAAATGGAGGTCCCCCAAGATTTGAATATCTCTCAAAGTGTCATATCAAGAGGTTCGGGCTGCTTTTTAAACACTGGATCCGTTGATAGACAGTCTGGTCAAGGGAATAGAAGAGCAACAACTGCTTCCGAAAACCGTTTTCTGTCATTGTCGGCTCAAAGAACCTGCGAAGCGACTACAAGAGATTTGGTTTCAGACCTTCAGGTTGCCACACGAACTCGAATTAGCCGTTCTACCGCTGCACGAAGGCTTAGCGAGGGTGGACTGTATGCGAGAAAACCAATAGTTTGTGTCCCACTCACTCCAGCTTCCAAATTGTCCCGTTTAGACTGTTATCGTCGTCGTCAAGTTCAATGGAGCCAAGAAGACTGGGCTCGAACGGGATATTTCAGGGACAAGGGAAGGCAAGTTGCGTGTTCCTTCTTCTATCCGGATCTAAAAAAGTCTAGAATCAGAGTTCAGATTATATCTGAACTCGTCAGTAAACAATACTTGAGCAGAATCTTCTTGGATCCATTGAAAATGACGAGAGGAACAGTTTAAACGAGCCCCTTTGGAAGCTGGAGTGAGTGGAACACAAACTATTGGTTTTCTCGCATACAGCCCACATTCGTTAATCCTTCGTGCAGCAGTAGAACGACTAATTCGAGTTCTGCGGTAGCCTAAATGTCTCAAACCAAATCTCTTGTAGTCGCTTAGCGGTTTCTTTGAGCTACAATGACAGAAAACGGTCTTCGGATGCAGTTTTTGCTCTTGGTCTCCCTTGACCAGGCTGTCTATTTACGGATCCAGTGCTTAGAAAGCGTCCCAAAGCTCTTGATATGACACTTTGAGGGATATTCAAATCTTGGGCATCCTCCATTTGTGTTTGGTCTTCATCGATCCTACCAATTATCCTCCACTTTCGATCTTAAGCTAAATGATGCCTTTGAGTCATAAATAATGAATATTGATCGCACTCAGACACCACATTCACTTTAAGCTACATTACAGACCTGAATTCTAAAATACGTCCTTTGCGCACCACATTATCAGTCATTTAATTTGCATATTTCCTAAGCTAACGTATGCGCGGAAGTGCAATTTTGAGTTCAAGAGTATTTAATTAACATAAATAATTTAAGCATTTGGCGCTGATTGCAACATTAACTTAGTGAGCATATTTTTTCTAAATATCCTTTAATTTTGATGACCAGTGTAATATGAACTTAAAATTACTTCCACATCCTGCACCGGTTTTTTTGGCGACCTTTTTTTTTTTGGCATTAAATGAATCAATGTGTTTGCGATCTT
Organism: Maratus speciosus; assembly: GCA_963932465.1. NCBI lineage: Eukaryota > Metazoa > Arthropoda > Arachnida > Araneae > Salticidae > Maratus > Maratus speciosus. The sequence goes on along the minus strand of OZ010799.1, from coordinate 369,485,270 downwards.
CAGCCTTTGGGGTTGCTTTTTTTTCTGGAATGTACTTTATTCATATGTTTCTTGTGTAATTTTTTGCATTTAACATATTTTTTTCAGAAAAATTTATAACTTTAGTTTTAATTTGGCATATATAATAAATATAATAAGCATATATAAGTACATAATATTTATTTATAAGTGTATATATTATGTATGTATAAGGTATATCTCTATATGTAATACATATACATAAAAATAAAACTACCTGTATAAACATCGGTACTTTTCGGTTACCCAGGCGCCAATGTTATGTATACATATATATATACATACATATATGTATGTATGCATATGTATATACATACTAAAACTAAAACTCTGTGGCTATACAATCCAAGAAGGATCTGGGCCGACAGTGCTCATCTCTGTTTTCTTGACCCTGGGCCCCGAGGTGCTATGCAGCATGCGTCCCGGCCAGGTGGTCAACCTAACGCGAGACCCTCGGTGTTTAGTTACCAAGCAAGCTTGGTACTCATTTTATCGACCCCGAAGGGATGAAAGGCTGAGTGAACCTTGCCCAGTCGGGAATCGAGTATATACATACATCTGTTGTATATATACATACATATACATATGTATACATACATGCATATATACATCTATATGTATATATAACACTGGCGCCCGGCTAACCGAAAAGTACCTAAACATAATATTTTTTTTTTTTAACATTGAAATATATGATTTATTGGTACTACTTAGTTACCACGTCGACGAAAAATCTATCGCCAAACTATAAAATTAGATGCCAATAACGGTTGATCGAAAATGTCACAATCAATTGATTTTAAGCTTCTTATTTCGACGTTATATTTGTATTTTTACTTTATTCTATCTTTACAAGAAGAAAGTATTGGTTTCATGAAAATTTTCGAATTCCAGTTTTCGACGGATTTATACGTTTTATGGGTCAGAGATTCCAAAAAACATGTTTTTACAAAATGTCTGTCTGTGAGTCTGTGAGTCTGTCTGTCTGTATGTGACACAAATTTTCTGGTCGCTCTATCTCAAGAAATAATGCACGGAATTTAATAAAAATTTATATTCAGGTAGTCCCTGATATAGATTGATGCTGATTAGTTTTTGGTGTAAATCGCCCTGTAGGTGGCGCTGCAATGTAGCATTTTGCAGGATTTCCTCAAAAGCTCTATCTCAAGAACTAATGTACGGATTTTTTATAAAACTTCAGATTACGTTAGTCCTTGACATGAATGGATGCTGTTTACGTTTAGGTGTAAATCGCCCAAAGGTGGTGCTGCTATGCTGCATTTTGCAGGATTTACACTATTTTCGCAGTAGCTCTATCTCAAGAACTAATGCACAGATTTTTATCAAACTTCGAATTTAGTTAGTCCTTCATATGAAATGATGCTGACTACGTGTTGGTGTAAATCGTCCTATAGGTGGAGCTACTGTGCTGCATTTTGAACTATTTCCTCAATAGCTCTATCTCAAGAACTAATGCACGAATTTTCATCAAACTTCAGATTTAAGTATAACTTGATTAATATTGCTGCTGATTAGGTGTTGTTGCAAATTACTCAACAGGTGGCGTTTCTATGCTGCATTTATCATGATTTGCGCAATACCTCTATCTCAAGAACTAATGCATGAATTTTCCTCAAACTTCATATTCAGTTAGACGTTGACATAAGTTGGTGATAATTAGGTTCTGGTGTAAATAACCCAATAGGTGATGCCGCTACGCTGCATTTTGCTGGATTTACACGATTTCAGTAACAGTCATACCTCGAGAACTAATGCACGGAATTTCATATTTTTAGAATTCTCATGATGAACACAGATTGCCATTTAATTTGGCACTGAGATAGTGAATTTTGGAGTATTGACATGTATGAGATAGAAGAAAGTTTTGTGATGACCACGACATACTAGTTATTAATGTTATACTAATTTATTTCTTATTTCGTTATTTAAAATAAAAATTATGTCAATTTGTATAATTTGGCGAGTGGTTTGGCGATTTATATAACTTGGCGAAATTGGTCGATGGGATAACTAATTAGTACCCATTTATTAAACATATATATGTTTATAAATATTTAAAGACAATGTTTTTCCGCCATTTTGAAAAATTTTATAAGATGCTAAAATGGCTTTTTGGCGCCATTTTGGATTCCTTCGCCAATCGCGCCAACCAGCACAGGATATGGAACTTTTCCCATCATATTGCATAGCTATACATTTATAAATGCTTCTGACACTACTTTGTTTATAATTAAAAAAAGCAAAAAAAAAGGGAAGGGGGGTAACAGTTATTAATATTTTTTGTGCCATTCTTGAATATAACCTGTTTCGTATAGTACGGTGCTCGGCTTTTCGCCAAATATAAGAGTCACGGAAAATTAATCTGCCAATAATGTAGAAAAAAAAACATTCAGTGCTTGCCTGTTAGCCAGATACAAATTCTCGCCAATCGAAAATTTTATTTTTGTGTGCGTTAAATATAAAGAATACTTCAAATAAATATTTTGAGTTTGTTGTGGTATTTTTTCTTTCATGTTTCCTATTTTTGTATTTTAAATGACATGAGTTAAACATATGAATTTTAAATGAAATGGGAATGTTGCGAATGAGGGCGATTCAAACAATCTCTGGCGATTTATCTCTTTTGTCCGGCTAATAGAAAAGAAAAAGGTACTTCTTAGTTATCCCGTCGACCAAATTACTGTCGCCAAATTGTAAGATTAAATGCCAATAAAGGTTGCCATTAATTAATTAATTGTAAGATTAAATGACAATAATGGTTGTCATTAATTAAGTAATTGTAAGATTAAATGCCAATAATGGCCAATAAAACCTTTAATTCGACGTTTTATTTGTATTTTTATTAATATTTTACTAATTTATTTGTTCTTTCGTTATTTAAAATAAAAATTATGTCAATGTGTATAATTTGGCGAGTGGTTTGGCGATTTATATAATTTGGCGAAATTGGTTGACGGGATAACTAAGAAGTACCAAGAAAAATAATACAAAACGGCATAGATGTCATATCCGCCCCATATTGGCGCGATTTTTTAATAACGCCAATTTGACGAAAACCTCGTTACTATATCATGTATATCCGGGTTACCATATCAAGCAAAATAACGACACTTTTGCGCCAGTTAAGTACCCGGTACGTATATGACATTGGCGTTAGAAAACAATGTGCATTGACAATGACAATGACATTTGTGCCCCGCTGCCAAAAGTTAGCATCAAAACAAGTTATGCTAGCAGAACTTGTGTTTAGAGTAAATATTATTAATATCAAAGGATTTCCATAAAAAACGCTCTGTTGTACAAAACCACACTTGCTAAAATATGATCGCGCCATATTGGCGCGATTTTTTTCTAGCATAACTTGTTTTGATGCTAACTCTTGGCAGCGAACCAAATTGCGGGAGAAATTACATGAACATTTAACAAATTGGATTTTATAAATCTATTTAAATTCTAGGAACAGATGTCATATTCGCCCCATATTGGCGCGATTTTTTTCGGTTGCCAACTTGGCGAAAACATCAACAGCATAAACAACATAATCCGGGTTACCACATCAAGCCCTTTAGCGCAAGTTAAGTACCCGTTGCCTATATGATATTGGCGACAGAAAACAATCGCGCCAATATGGGGCGAATATGACATCTGTACCAAATTCTAATATATATATATATTATATATTTAACAAAAAATAAAGAAATTTTTTCTTACTATAATCCATTTTGATGTTCGAAGTGTGTATCTTAAAACGTTTATTCTGCTTTATAGATCTAACTTTAAAACGGATTTGAAAATTTCTCAATGTTCTACTTAGTTATCAATTAATGCGATCAAGAATTTCGGCTCGCGAAAATCTTGAGCCAAAACAAATGAAAACCATTGGGTTGTAGATTAATTTAAATTAAAGTAAATCTGATAGAGAAACTCAGTTTTAGCGAAAATTTAGTCCATTGTTGTTAATTGTACGGATGTTTGTGATTTTGGTTTTTATTGTAAATTTTGTCTTATCCAAGCAAAGTTTCAACTAAAAAATTACCACGAAATCAGCAGAAGATTTGATTTTATAATTGCCGAAACGTCAGTGAAGGCTTACTGTGGAGACACGAAAAGTTTTGATTTCCGTTTGTCTGTCTGTCTGTCTGTCCATCTGTTCCGCGATAACTGCCGCAAAAAGCATCCGATCGGCTTGAAATTAATGTGGCATGTTGATGAGGTACTCGGACTTAGCTGTATGGTTTTTGGTTAAATTTGGTTCATTCGTTCGGGAAATATAGAACATTTTATTTTGCTCTGTAATGCTTTTCAATGGCAAGTCAGACGATTTTCAAATTTTCATTTTGAAAGAAATGGTTCATATAAAAAATGGATTTAAATGGTAAATTTTTGATGCTGAAATTTTTAAATAAGAGTAGTAAATTATTCCTATTAGTTTGCAATTTTGTCAAAACATTTGTCAGAGCTTTTAAATTAGGTGTATAACTTATGATGGAATTTTATACATGTGTTCGAATAATATAAAACATTTTATTTTATGAATTTACTTATATTTCATTTTTTTTCTTTTAACCGTTGCGTAGCAACTATATCTCATCTAAAAATATCATAAATGTGAAAGTATGTATGGTTTTTAAAGTCAAATCAAAGTTAAAAGGAATGAATTAATGAATGCCTTTGTATAGATATTTGCATATAGATTGATTTCAACGCAGAAATGAAAATAGTATTTATATACTATATAGAATAATATCTTTATTTATGTATTCAACTATTTTGATTATAAAGGAAAAAGTTCGTTATTTTCATACAGAATAAACTGACATTATTCTATTAAACTTTATAAACTTTATTGTTGCCAGAAAAAAAAAAAAAAAAAAAAAAAAAAGGGAATAACAATTTCTCCCAAAGAGTTCATTTTAATTTGTAAGATTTTCACGTGCAAAGGGAAAATGCAGCAAATTACAAATAATAAAAAAGATAAATAGGACAGGAATGAATACATATAAACATTTCACACCAAATACCACCTAAATTAATTTTTGTAGTGGTATTTTCCCTCACTACGAAGAAAGATTCCCCGATTTACACGATTTTACTTGGCCTTCCTTTTTTCACTGGTTGCGATTTCATTTTCACAATTGCGTATATTAATTGGCACAAAATTTTACATTTTTATGACTGAGGTATATGTAAGGCCATACAAATAAGAAATTCCGTATTGTTTCCTATAAAATGTGATAAAGTGTTGGTTAACTATATATGTTTCTATTAAGAGGAGCAGGGCTGCCAAGCCTCCGGCGTTCTGGATACCAGTATTTTAATACAAAAAATGTTACTTTATTTAATTGAAACATTTGCGCGATTTAAAAGAACAACATTTTCTGTAATAGTGTTGTGCAAAAAGCCTGAGACTTGCCATGTCTGGTGGTGAGTGAAATGTTTTATCTAATGCATTTATCTCTATTTTAATGCTACGTGAACAACGTCCCGTGTAACAGCTTGTAGAGTGTAAAATAAATTATTAAAATAATCCCTATTACGAAAAATGAAACAAAATGCCCGGCTAAGGGAAATAAAAGGTTAGTTAACCTTTCGTAATTTGACCTGAACACAGGTGTGCATCAAATTTCAACGGTGTTTGTAACATCACGATTTTAAATTAAATGTGGATACTATTAAAAGGCTATCACAAAAAATACTTAACGGCGCCATATCACGTTTATCTATTTAGTCAATTGGAAGTGGACACGATGATGAATTATTAACCGTTAGGTTTAGAACTCCCCCTACTTTAGGGTGATTTTAGTAAGTTAATGCTATCGAGTACATTTTTAGATATTTAGATTAGATCTTAGATATAAATATTGCAGAATGGTAATCAAAATTATTATTAGATTTCTAAATTAGATGTCTCAGTTTACATTTCCAAAAGTTCTTTATCCATTAGATACAGATGTTTGTGGTTAGCAGGCAAGTAAATACTTCTGTATGGATATTAGGATAACGTAAAATGCTTGACCAAATTGTTGCTTATCCTTATAAATCGCAGTGTAAAAAGGAATCTAAGAGATAGGATAATCATTAACTCAATCAATAGAAAATTACAAATGCAAAATAAATTACACAACGGGAGGTTCAGGGGGGGGGGGCACCCCCCTGAAGAAATTTGCTTTATTATATAAAAATTACTAGAATAAGTAGCTCGTGAGAATTTCAGAATATCATTACATAACAACGTGTTTAATTTAATGCTTCTAATGTCTGAAACCATCGAAATATTTTTTTCTCCTTCTATAAATGTTTGTGTAATTTAAAAGTTTAAATTTTGTTTTTGTAGAAAGATTAATATTAAGCAAAATTTGCTAAAAACAATAAGTTGCAGAGATGACGTTGAGGCTCTTGATCTGCAGATTTACTAGTTGCCGAAACGTCAGTGAAGGCTTACTGTGGAGACACGAAAAGTTTTGGTTTCCGTTAGTCTGTCTGTCTGTTCCGCGATAACTGCCGTAAAAAGCATCCGATTATCTTAAAATTAAGGATGCATGTTGGTGATATTTCCGGATTTAGCTGTATAGTTTTTGGTTAAATTTGGTTCATTCGTTCGGAATATATAGAACATTTTATTTTGCGACTTAATGCTTTCCTATAGCAATTCAGACGATTTTTCCATTTTTATTTGTTGAAAAGAAATGGCTCATATGATTGAAGGATTTAAATGCTAAATTAAGGATGATGAAATTTCCTAACTAGTAAATCTGCAGATCAGGAGCCTCAACGTCAGCTCTACAATTCATTGTGTTTAGCACCTTTTAAGTAACTAGGGGGCTCTGCCCCCTACGAGCTACGCTCGTCAACCCCCGTACAGACACCGCAGATTCTAACAGCACGCTAATTTGATCGCCTTTAAAAAGATTTCGGAAGATTGAATTATAATTTGAATCTGACAATTATAATCTGACGTAATTTTCACCAAACTTTTCTTTCTCTTTTTAATATTCCCGTCAAAATACTTTTGTTAGAAATGAAATATTATGATCATCTTAAAATGTCAAGTAAATGTCTCGCGCAATTTTTAAATTAAAACTGTTTTGCAATATTATTTTTTGTTCATTTTACGTAAGAAGTGTAATATGACGTAAATTCTCCTATTTAGGACTTCTAACGCATGTTACTGAATTTATTATTTTACAATATTCTTTCTCATTTAAAATTCACGTGTAACTATAGTTTTTATGGCGTAATTTTCAATGAGTTCCTGCTTTTTATATTATTTGTTTATAATAGTCACGTGTAAAATAAATTTTTAATTTGAAGCAAACATTACTGTTTGCGCTGTTTATACAGCTGGCAACAGTTTAAATTAATACAATTTTCTAAAATTTGTAAAAAATATCCCTCGAAATGCTGAAAATTTGAATTTAAAATAGAAATAAAACCTCGAAAAATTATTCAAATTAAAAAACTAACTGCAATCTGCACATCGGGAAATTCTGACGCATAAAATGATCTGAAAATGATTAAATTCCTATGTACAGTTTTTGCTCCTATAAAACTTTATTAATGGAACGATTTTGTCCAACTTTGGCATTAAATATCTCTTTAAATATTTCTTCGATTTGAAAACTGTCTGCATCAGCGTGTTTATCAAACATTTTTCTATAATACTACCGATTTTCATATTTTTGTATGCAACAGTTTTTTTAATATTAACGAAGAAAGACCTCTGGTCACAAAAAATTCAAAACCGGCGGCGGCGGCGGCGGTGACAGCGGTAGTTACTTTTTTTTAGAATAGAGAGATATTAATCTTTCTACAAAAAACGAAATTTAAAGTTTTGAAATTACATAAACATTTATAAAACGAAAAAATATTTCGAAGGTTTTTGACATTAGAAGCGTTAAATTAAACCCCTTGTTATGTAATGGTATTCTGAAAATCTCATGAGCTACTTATTCTGGTAATTTTTAGATAATAAAGTAGATTTCTTCAGGGGGGCAGAGCCCCCCTGAACCCCTTCGTAGTGTAATTTAATTTACATTTGTAATTATCAATTAATTGTGTTAATGTCCTTTAGTAAATTCTACCAATAGACGGAAACGTTCATGAATTCTTTTCTACAGCCCTGTATATTACGTGAAGATTTTTACGCGTCGTCTATAACATTTAAATTTAATGCAGACAAAAAAAAAAAAAAACCTCTTAAAACTGCTCATATCACATTTCCGGGGATTAGTATGCATAGTGTGCACCATATATTCAGTTTCTGTGGAGTCCTGTATATGGTTCTATTTAAATTCTGCAAACATTTGTTAGTATACTAAATGTAATTGGGCTGGGAAATACATAACTCAAATAAAAAAAAAAAAAAAAAACACTGAAGCAATTCGCGCTCATTTTTATTTATACTTACGAATTCATTTGTGTATCCCTGTACATGGTCTATACAATATTTAAGCACTACTTATTAAGCACAAATTTACTTAACGTTAAAACGCACACCATAATCGAAAATGCTCTTCAGCAATCATCCCTAATAGACCAGAACTGTATCCGAAATTTTTTATATGACCCTATAAATGAACGATAAATACGATACAAATCATATTCAAGCTTCTTGTAGTCAACCACAGTAATGTAATTTAATTTCATAATGTTTGAATTAGTGCAACACAATTAACACACTGACGACAGGCAATTTAATTAAATCTGGGTTTAAAAACAGTAGAAGCTCCTCCCTCTTCTGAAAGTGTCTCGGAATTTGGTTTCTGAGATATGTTTTTCATGTTTATGCAGCAGTAAATATCTTTCAATGTACGGATGTAATATATAATGTCTTACAATCTATAAAAAATATGGACAACACAATATAAATGTCTTTTCTGTAAGGTAGAAGTCACTGCCTTAGCCAATGATGTATTCTGAATAAAAACGAGAATTCTCGTTTCCCGTCGCTAATGTGTTAAAATAAGCTGTGAGGAGTTAGTTTTTTTCCCCCGTAGACCACATTTTAATCGACCACTTTTTGTGTGACCCTGAAAAAAACATATGCTTTGCACCCCATATACTACAAAAATGTTTCAAAAATACATATCAATTTTATTATTTTGTAACAGAGTAACATCATTAAAAAACGCCACAAAAGGATTTTCTTCAAAGATTGTAATATTATGAATACTTTTGAGTTCCCTGTACGCATGCTGTAAGTGCTACACATAACATATTTTATAGTAACCAGGTTCTAGTGCACCTTAATAAAGTATATAAATTTCATTACGTTTAAAATTATGTAACATTATTAAAATACACCGCAGACGATTTTTCCCAAAGACTATAATGTAACGGAATAGTTTTGAGTGCCCCTGTGCTATGAATGCTACACTCTTCATTTTTAATACCAAACATACTTTGGCAAACGTCAATAACGTATATCAATTACATGTAATCCCGACTGTATTTACGCGAGTTAGAGCACGTAGAGAAACACGGCAATCGACAGATAGAAAAACTAAAGTCATAAATACTTTTCATCCATGTTGGAAAGTGTTAAAAATGATTTACATGCCTTTAACTGTACTTTTTTTCACTTATAGCATGGTTAAACATTAGTTTAAACATCCTAATCCATGCGATAGCAATAACATATTAAAAGCCCCCCAAAATATGCATATCTGGAGATCTATAAATCTACTGGAAAATAATTCATTATCGTGCCCACTGTTAATTGCATAAATTGCATCGGTTTGGCGCGATAAAATATTTTTTGTGATAGCCTTTTAATAGTACCTGCAACAAAATTAACGTAATTTACTAACTTCATTCATATTTGACGCAATGATAGGCCTCGAATAACAGTCGCCAGGCAACGAAGAAAAGGAAAAAAAAAAGAAATATGTATCATGTAAAACAAGAAAATTAATTTAAAAATTCTTTATATTATTGGAATACATGTATAAATGTCTTCAAAACATTATACACGTAAATAAAAAAATCTGATAGATATATTGATAAAACTTCAATATAATAGGAATAATTTAAAACCCTTATTTGGAATTTTAGTATCCATAATTTGACATTTAAATCCATTAATCAAACGTGCCATTTTCTTTCAACAAATGGAAATTTGAAAATCGTCTGACTTGCCGTAGAAAAGCATTATAAAGAAAAATAAAATCTTCCATATTTTCCGAACGAATGAACCAAATTTAACCAAAAACTATACAGCTGCGTCCGGGTATCTCACGAATATGCCCAATTAATTTCAAGCTGATCGGGCGCTTTTTGCGGCAGTTATCGCGGAACAGACAGACAGACAGACAGACGGACAGACAGACAGACAAACGGAAATCAAAACTTTTCGTGTCTCCACAGTAAGCCTTCACTGACGTTTCGGCAATTAGAACTATACACTAGTAAATCTGCAGATCAAGAGCCTCAACATCATCTCTGCAACTTATTGTTTTTAGCAAATTTTGCTTAATATTAATCTTTCTACAAAAACAAAATTTAAACTTTTAAATTACACAAACATTTATAGAAGGAGAAAAAAATATTTCGATGGTTTCAGACATTAGAAGCGTTAAATTAAACACGTTGTTATGTAATGATATTCTGAAATTCTCACGAGCTACTTATTCTAGTAATTTTTATATAATAAAGCAAATTTCTTCAGGGGGGTGCCCCCCCCCCCCTGAACCCCCCGTTGTGTAATTTATTTTGCATTTGTGATTGAGTTAATGATTATCCTATATCTTAGATTCATTTTTACACTGCGATTTATAAGGATAAGCAACAATTTGGTCAAGCATTTTACGTTATCCTAATATCCATATAGCAGTATTTACTTGCCTGCTAACCACAAACATCTGTATCTAATGGATAAAGAACTTTTGGAAATGTAAACTGAGACATCTAATTTAGAAATCTAATAATAATTTTGATTACCATTCTGCAATATTTATATCTAAGATCTAATCTAAATATCTAAAAATGTACTCGATAGCATTAACTTACTAAAATCACCCTAAAGTAGGGGGAGTTCTAAACCTAACGGTTAATAATTCATCATCGTGTCCACTTCCAATTGACTAAATAGATAAACGTGATATGGCGCCGTTAATTATTTTTTGTGATAGCCTTTTAATAGTATCCACATTTAATTTAAAATCGTGATGTTACAAACACCGTTGAAATTTGATGCACACCTGTGTTCAGGTCAAATTACGAAAGGTTAGGTAACCTTTTATTTCCCTTAGCCGGGCATTTTGTTTCATTTTTCGTAATAGGGATTATTTTAATAATTTATTTTACACTCTACAAGCTGTTACACGGGACGTTGTTCACGTAGCATTAAAATAGAGATAAATGCATTAAATAAAACATTTCACTCACCACCAGACATGACAAGTCTCAGGCTTTTTGCACAACACTTACCTTACAGAAAATGTTGTTCTTTTAAATCGCGCAAATGTTTCAATTAAATAAAGTAACATTTTTTGTATTAAAATACTGGTATCCAGAACGCCGGAGGCTTGGCAGCCCTGCTCCTCTTAATAGAAACATATATAGTTAACCAACACTTTATCACATTTTATAGGAAACAATACGGAATTTCTTATTTGTATGGCCTTACATATATCTCAGTCATAAAAATGTAAAATTTTGTGCCAATTAATATACGCAATTGCGAAAATGAAATCGCAACCAATGAGAAAAGGAAGGCCAAGTAAAATTATGTAAATCGAGGAATCTTTCTTCGTAGTGTGGGAAAATACCACTACAAAAATTAATTTAGGTGGTATTTGGTGTGAAATGTTTATACGTATTCATTCCTGTCCTATTTATCTTTTTTATTATTTGTAATTTGCTGCATTTTCCCTTTGCACGTGAAAATCTTACAAATTAAAATGAACTCTTTGGGAGAAATTGTTATTCCCTTTTTTTTTTTTTTGGCAACAATAAAGTTTATAAAGTTTAATAGAATAATGTCAGTTTATTCTGTATGAAAATAACGAACTTTTTCCTTTATAATCAAAATAGTTGAATACATAAATAAAGATATTATTCTATATAGTATATAAATACCATTTTCATTTCTGCGTTTAAATCAATCTATATGCAAATATCTATACAAAGGCATTCATTAATTCATTCCTTTTAACTTTGATTTGACTTTAAAAACCATACATACTTTTACATTTATGATATTTTTAGATGAGATATAGTTGCTACGCAACGGTTAAAAGAAAAATAATGAAATATAAGTAAATTCATAAAATAAAATGTTTTATATTATTCGAACACATGTATAAAATTCCATCATAAGTTATACATCTAATTTAAAAGCTCTGACAAATGTTTTGACAAAATTGCAAACTAATAGGAATAATTTACTACTCTTATTTAAAAATTTCAGCACCAAAAATTTACCATTTAAATCCATTTTTTATATGAGCCATTTCTTTCAACAAATGAAAATTTGAAAATCGTCTGACTTGCCATTGAAAAGCATTACAGAGCAAAATAAAATATTCTATATTTCCCGAACGAATGAATCAAATTTAACCAAAAACCATACAGCTAAGTCCGAGTACCTCATCAACATGCCACATTAATTTCAAGCCGATCGGATGCTTTTTGCGGCAGTTATCGCGGAACAGACGGACAGACAGACAGACAAACGGAAATCAAAACTTTTCGTGTCTCCACAGTAAGCCTTCACTGACGTTTCGGCAATTATATTTAAGATTAATCGTTTTTAGGTGCGTTCGTAATTGCCGAAACGTCAGTGAAGGCTTACTGTGGAGATACGAAAAGTTTTGGTTTCCGTTTGTCTGTCTGTCGGTCTGTTCCGCGATAACTGCCGTAAAAAGCATCCGATTAGCTTAAAATTAAGTATGCATGTTGGTAAAATCCCCGGATTTAGCTGTATAGTTTTTGGTTAAATTTGGTTCATGCGTTCGGAATATATAGAACATTTTATTTTGCGACTTAATGCTTTCCTATAGCAATTCAGACGATTTTTCCATTTTTATTTGTTGAAAGGAAATGGCTCATATGATTGAAGGATTTAAATAGTAAATTATGGATGATGTAATTTCTAACTAGTAAATCTGCAGATCAGGAGCCTCAATTTCAGCTCTACAATTCATTGTGTTTAGCACCCTTTGAGTAATATTAATCTTTCTACAAAAAACGAAATTTAAAGTTTTGAAATTACATAAACATTTATAAAATGAAAAAATATTTCGAAGGTTTCTGACATTAGAAGCGTTAAATTAAACCCCTTGTTATGTAATGGTATTCTGAAAATCTCATGAGCTACTTATTCTGGTAATTTTTAGATAATAAAGTAGATTTCTTCAGGGGGGCTCTGCCCCCCTGAACCCCTTCGTAGTGTAATTTAATTTACATTTGTAATTATCAATTAATTGTGTTAATGTCCTATAGTAAATTCTACCAATAGACGGAAACGTACATGAATTCTTTTCTACAGCCCTGTATATTACGTGAAGATTTTTACGCGTCGTCTATAACATTTAAATTTAATGCATACAAAAAACCCTCTTAAAACTGCTCATATCACATTTCCGGGGATTAGTATGCATAGTGTGCACCATATATCCAGTTTCTGCGGGGTCCTGTATATGGTTCTATTTAAATTCTGCAAACATTTGTTAGTATACTAAATGTAATTGGGCTGGGAAATACATAACTCAAAAAAAAAAAAATCACACTGAAGCAATTCGCTCTCATTTTCATTTATACTTACGAATTCATTTGTGTATCCCTGTACATGGTCTATACAATATTTAAGCACAAATTTACTTAACGTTAAAACGCACACCATAATCGAAAATGCTCTTCAGCAATCATCCCTAATAGACCAGAACTGTATCCGAAATTTTTTATGTGACCCTATAAATCAACGATAAATACGATACAAATCATATTCAAGCTTCTTGTAGTCAACCACAGTAATGTAATTTAATTTCATAATGTTTGAATTAGTGCAACACAATTAACACACTGGCGACAGACAATTTAATTAAATCTGGGTTTAAAAACAGTAGAAGCTCCTCCCTCTTCTGAAAGTGTCTCGGAATTTGTTTTCTGAGATATGTTTTTCATGTTTGTGCAGCAGTAAATATCTTTCAATGTACGGATGTAATATATAATGTCTTACAATCTATAAAAAATATGGTCAACACAATATAAATGTCTTTTCTGTAAGGTAGAAGTCACTCCCTTAGCCAATGATGTATTCTGAATAAAAACGAGAATTCTCGTTTCCCGTCGCTAATGTGTTAAAATAAGCTGTGAAGAGTTTTTTTTTCCCCCGTAGACCACATTTTAATTGACCACTTTTGTGTGACCCTGAAAAAAACATATGCTTTGCACCCCATATACTACAAAAATGTTTAAAAAATACATATCAATTTTATTATTTCGTAACAGAGTAACATCACTAAAAAACGCCACAAAAGGATTTTCTTCAAAGATTGTAATATTATGAATACTTTTGAGTTCCCTGTACGCATGCTGTAAGTGCTACACATAACATATTTTATAGTAACCAGGTTCTAGTGCAACTTAATAAAGTATATAAATTTCATTACGTTTAAAATTGTGTAACATTATTAAAATACACCGCAGACGATTTTTCCCAAACACTATAATGTAACGGAATAGTTTTGAGTGCCCCTGTAATTAAGCTATGAATGCTACACTCTTCATTTTTAATACCAAACATACTTTGGCAAACCTCGATAACGTATATCAATTACATGTAATCCCGACTATATTTACGCGAGTTAGAGCACGTAGAGAAACACGGCAGGCGACAGATAGAAAAACTGAAGTCATAAATACTTTTCATCCATGTTGGAAAGTGTTAAAAAGGATTTACATGGCTTTAACTGTACTTTTTTTTCAGCATGGTTAAACATTAGTTTAAACATCTTATTCCATGCGATAGCAATAACATATTAAAAGCCCCCCAAAATATGCATATCTGGAGATCTATAAATCTACTGGAAAATAATTCATTATCGTGTCCACTGTTAATTTCATAAATTGCATCGATTTGGCGCGATAAAATATTTTTTGTGATAGCCTTTTAATAGTACCTGCAACAAAATTAACGTAATTTACTAACTTCATTCATATTTGACGCAATGATAGGCCTCGAATAACAGTCGCCAGGCAACGAAGAAAAGGAAAAAAAAAAGAAATATGTATCATGTAAAACAAGAAAATTAATTTAAAAATTCTTTATATTATTGGAATACATGTATAAATGTCTTCAAAACATTATACACGTAAATAAAAAAATCTGATAGATATATTGATAAAACTTCAATATAATAGGAATAATTTAAAACCCTTATTTGGAATTTTAGTATCCATAATTTGACATTTAAATCCATTAATCAAACGTGCCATTTTCTTTCAACTAATCGAAATTTGAAAATCGTCTGACTTGCCGTAGAAAAGCATTATAAAGAAAAATAAAATCTTCCATATTTTCCGAACGAATGAACCAAATTTAACCAAAAACTATACAGCTACGTCCGGGTATCTCACGAATATGCCCAATTAATTTCAAGCTGATCGGGTGCTTTTTGCGGCAGTTATCGCGGAACAGACAGACAGACAAACGGAAATCAAAACTTTTCGTGTCTCCACAGTAAGCCTTCACTGACGTTTCGGCAATTATTCATACTAGTAAATCTGCAGATCAGGAGCCTCAACGTCAGCTCTGCAAGTCATTGTTTTTACACACTTTGGTAATATTCAGTTTCCTGCAAACCGCAATTTAAAGTTTTCAAATTATGTAATTATTTATAAGAATAAAAAATACGAAGTTTTCAGACATTAAAAGCATTAAATTAAAAACGTTATGGAAGGATATTTCAAAATTTCCATGAGCTGTTAATTCTGGTATATTTTTTAAATAATAAAGTAGATTTCTTCAGGGGGGCTCCGCCCCCCTGAACCCCCGTGGTCTTATTAATTTACATACGTAACTTTTTATTGATTGCGCTAATGGTTAGCGCAAATCTTAGATTTATTTTTACACTTTCGAACCTTATTTTTCAATACTGGTAACACAGAAGATGATTTACATTGACGCAATTATATTAAACGTTTAGGTTTTATGAATGAAAATGTAATTTCCTTTAAAAATAAAATAATTTTCATTCATATTTTCTGAAATGAGGCGGCATTAAGAAGTAACACCCGTCAAAAAACATTTTTTCAGGCAATCTAGTTAATGCTTGGTTTTTAAGGATGAAAATATTTATTTCCCGATACAATGACGTCATTTTCGACAGCGATAATTTTGCGGTGCATAATTTTGATATTTACTATATATTTGCTTTTCAAAAGTTTTTTTTTTTTTTTTCTCATTGGAATTTTCGATTAAGAATTAACATTTCTGTTAGCTGTGTGCAGACGATAAACCATGAGATATTAGTAACATTTTTTTTTAATAATAAGAATTATTATCATAACACAAGCCCCTTTTATTTCAACCTCAAAGCGTATTCGTTTTATTTTTGATATATGAGATCAAATTCACCTTCTTTTCGTATTTTCACTTTATTTCTAATATGAAGGCGTATTCATGTCTATTTTTTATTTCATTTTCCTCTCGCACATAAAAATCTTTCAAATCAAAATTAACTGTTTAGGATAAATTCTTATTCCGGGATTAAATTTTCGTGGCAACGGCCAAAAAAAGAAAAAAAAAAAAGATTGTTAAATTTTATAGCAAATGTCGATTTATTCCTTATGAAAATAATGAACTTTTTAATTTAAAAGAAAAATATTTGAACAAAATAAATAGAACAAAGTCTTTCTTTATTTCTGTGGTAAATTCCATCTATATGTAAAGACACAAAGGCATTAATTCGTCCCTTTTGACTTTGATTTAACTTCAAACAATTACAAATACTTTCACATTTACGATATTTTTAGGTGTAGTTCGCTGCTAGGTAACAGTTAAAAGATAATAAAAACAATTAAATATGTGCTTAAAAAGAAAATTTATATTAAAAAAATATTTTATGTTATTGAAACACATATATAAAATCCCTCCATAAAAGTTATACACCGAATTTAAAAACTCTGACAAATGTATACACAAAATTTCAAACTAATATGAATAATGTATGATTCTAATTAGGAAATTTCATCATCCTTAATTTAGCATTTAAATCCTTCAATCATATGAGCCATTTCTTTTCAACAAATAAAAATGGAAAAATCGTCTGAATTGCTATAGGAAAGCATTAAGTCGCAAAATAAAAAGTTCTATATATTCCGAACGAATGAACCAAATTTAACCAAAAACTATACAGCTAAATCCGGGGATTTCACCAACATGCATCCTTAATTTTAAGATAATCGGATGCTTTTTACGGCAGTTATCGCGGAACAGACAGACAGACTAACAGACAGACAGACTAACGGAAACCAAAACTTTTCGTGTCTCCACAGTAAGCCTTCACTGACGTTTCGGCAATTAGTTTGAAATTTTGTGTACACATTTGTCAGAGTTTTTAAATTCGGTGTATAACTTTTATGGAGGGATTTTATATATATGTTTCAATAATATAAAATATTTTTTTTTTATATAAATTTTCTTTTAAGCACATATTTAATTGTTTTTATTATCTTTTAACTGTTACCTAGCAGCGAACTACACCTAAAAATATCGTAAATGTGAAAGTATGTGTAATTGTTTGAAGTTAAATCAAAGTCAAAAGGGACGAATTAATGCCTTTGTGTCTTTACATATAGATGGAATTTACCACAGAAATAAAGAAAGACTATGTACTATTTATTTTGTTCAAATATTTTTCTTTTAAGTT
Organism: Maratus speciosus; assembly: GCA_963932465.1. NCBI lineage: Eukaryota > Metazoa > Arthropoda > Arachnida > Araneae > Salticidae > Maratus > Maratus speciosus. The sequence continues at coordinate 369,467,358 of OZ010799.1, read as the reverse complement.
AAAAAGTTCATTATTTTCATAAGGAATAAATCGATATTTTGCTATGAAATTTAACAATCATTTTTTTTTTTTTTTTTTTTTTTTTTTTGCCGTTGCCACGAAAATTCAATCCCGGAATAAAAATTTATCCTAAACAGTTAATTTTTATTTGAAAGATTTTTATGTGCGAGAGGAAAATGAAATAAAAAATAGACATGAATACGCCTTCATATTAGAAATAAAGTGAAAATACGAAAAGAAGGTGAATTTGATCTCATATATCAAAAATAAAACGAATACGCTTTGAGGTTGAAATAAAAGGGGCTTGTGTTATGATATTAATTCTTATTATTTAAAAGAAATGTTACTAATATCTCATGGTTTATCGTCTGCACACAGCTAACAGAAATGTTAATTCTTAATCGAAAATTCCAATGAGAAAAAAAAACTTTTGAAAAGCAAATATATAGTAAATATCAAAATTATGCACCGCAAAATTATCGCTGTCGAAAATGACGTCATTGTATCGGGAAATAAATATTTTCATCCTTAAAAACCAAGCATTAACTAGATTGCCTGAAAAAATGTTTTTTGACGGGTGTTACTTCTTAATGCCGCCTCATTTCAGAAAATATGAATGAAAATTATTTTATTTTTAAAGGAAATTACATTTTCATTCATAAAACCTAAACGTTTAATATAATTGCGTCGATGTAAATCATTTTCTGTGTTACCAGTATTGAAAAATAAGGCTCGGAAGTGTAAAAAGAAATCTAAGATTTGCGCTAACCATTAACGCAATCAATAAAAAGTTACGTATGTAAATTAATAAGACCACAAGGGTTCAGGGGGGCGGAGCCCCCCTGAAGAAATCTACTTTATTATTTAAAAAATGTACCAGAATTAACAGCTCATGAAAATTTCGAATTATCCTTCCATTACGTTTTTAATTTAATGCTTCTAATGTCTGAAAACTTCGTATTTTTTATTCTTATAAATAATTACATAATTTGAAAACTTTAAATTGCAGTTTGCAGGAAATTGAATATTAACAAAGTGAGTCTAAAAACAATGACTTGCAGAGCTGACGTTGAGGCTCCTGATCTGCAGATTTACTAGTTTAAAAAAACTGTATAAATAATTGCCGAAACGTCAGTGAAGGCTTACTGTGGAGACACGAAAAGTTTTGGTTTCTGTCTGTTAGTCTGTTTGTCTGTCTGTTCCGCGATAACTGCCGCAAAAAGCATCCGATCAGCTTGAAATTAATTGGGCATGTTGATGAGTTCCCCGGACTCAGCTGTATAGTTTTTGGTTAAATTTGGTTCATTCGTTCGGGAAATATAGAACATTTTATTTTGTTCTATAATGCTTTTCTATGGCAAGCCAGATGATTTTCAGATTTTCATTTGTTGAAAGAAATGGTTCATATGAAAAATGGATTTAAATGGTAAATTTTTGATGCTGAAATTTTTAAATAAGATTATTAAATTATTCCAATTAGTTTGAAATTTTGTCAATATATTTGCGAGATTTTTTAAATTAGGTTTATAATTTTGGGGGGAATTTTATGCATGTTTTCTAATAATATAAAGCGTTTTGTTTTATCAATTTGACATAATACATGTTTCATTTTTTTCCTTTTCTTTCATCTGTTGCCTAGATATGTATTTGGTCCTAACAATATTAGTATCACAACAAAAACTTTTCGGTAAAAAAAAAGCGCCAAGTTCTCCTTAATGTTTCGGCCAGAAAAAGTAGTGATATCTGATGTTCGCACAAGTTAAAAGCCAAACATCCCAAATCTTTCATTGAAAATGGCTTCCTGCGACTTGGCCGTTAATGCCTTCTACAGCATTTCAAAATTAATGATTGGAAATTACGCATTTATGAATTATTTAAATATTAAAAGTAATATTAGAATGCAAAGAGGCAAATTCACATAAAGACATTATAAGTAAAATATTTCTGATAACTACCATTCAGTTTCAACAAACATTAGTTTTGATTACAGATCATTTAGTCCACTTGCGGTTTAATTGCCATTTTGTACGATCTAAAGCTAAAGTCATTAACGTAAAACCCAAGAAATAAAACAAAATTTACTTTCTTCAAATCTCAAAATATGTTACATTATATTTTATTGTATAATATTGAAATTTTGTGCATTGACGAAAGAGATTTTTTTCGTTTGAACATTTAATATAGTTTGTTTGCATACGTTAAGATGTATTCGATTTATAAACTGTTAAAAGCTGATACTAATTAAGTTTTAGCAATTAGGGATATTACCTTCCGAGTACAAGTATTTTGTTATATTTAACTTCTAAGCATTTAAATAGACTGAAGTTGTTTAAATGCTTTATTCAAATGTGTATTTTATTTCTGTATTCCGTGTCACAAAATGCCTAAAATAATCAAAAAATGTAGTTGGCATGTAGCTCATTTGTACATATTTTAAAATTTGAAAAACTCTCACGAAGGCATTAACGGCCAAGTCGCAGGAAGCCATTTTCAATGAAAGATTTGGGATGTTTGGCTTTTAACTTGTGCGAACATCAGATATCACTACTTTTTCTGGCCGAAACATTAAGGAGAACTTGGCGCTTTTTTTTTACCGAAAAGTTTTTGTTGGGATATCACTACTTTTTGTATGTTTTCTCAAGTTTGTTATTCTAAACTATATTAATATGAAAAAACTTAAATTTCGGTACTTTTATGTTAGCCGGGAGCAAATTTCCTCATTAGCCCTTTGTTTTTTCGCCAATAGCAGTTTTCATTTTTCACATATGTAAATTAGAAACAATGCTTTGATTTTCAAATTAAATATTTTGGTTTATGTTAATATTTCTTATTTATTTATTTATTTATTTCTATGTTAAATATTCTATTAAATAAAATGAGGGAAATGCATCTATTTTAAATGAGATGACTGAAAAGTATATAATATGAATGCAATATGAACCATGGAGTTGGGAACAGTATTTGGCGATTTGCCACTTGCGCCCGGCTAACATAAAAATACCTAAATTTAGTTTACTGAGCTTTACAAATTTATACTTTATTTATTTTTATGTTAAAGTACTAGCCGCCTCTAGCAAGCAGTATTTGCCGTATTACTTCCATGTTAAACGTTGCATCATGTTACTGTGATTCATAATTTAATTTACTTGCCCATTCTTTCGCCAATTCGGAAGCTTTTGATAGAGAAATCAAGAACTCTTTACGATCATGGAAGCACATCATATATTTTGTGTTGTTATGTATTTCATCTTTCGTGACAAATATCTCTTAACTCACTTATGCATGCTTCCTTAGCAATTACGATTCGTTCTCTAATGCGGAAATTTTGAATCCTATTAAGAAAACTTTTCTAATTGAGCTCACTGCCAATTGTTGTATTTTAACTGATACGACTGGGTACAAGTGAAATGGTTCTTATGAAATCCTTTGACAATATCTGTATTTGCATTAAAACATATTGATGCTAATATCTTTTTGTTTCACGTTAACCTTTTCAATAGACTCGATTACGGAAGAATAGAAGGTCTACCGGCTCACTGCCATGATCCATTTAAAAATCTATCATTCTTCTCATCTGATCGTGTTGAAGAATTAGTCAATGTGCCATGGTTTTAAGATTTTAGCTAATTTTGCTCGAAACCTGAAAACTAAAATGCGAGGAAGCGGATTATAGAAGATTCATTCTAACGTACATATTGATTAACAGGTTACATATTATAGAATTATAATAATCATAAGGAGAACTGGCAGTTTCAATGCTTTAATAGTTTCCGTAAATTCTCTTTATATAATACAGAAGTTTTAGCGATGTAAAAGTTAACAACATAGTCGCAGCAAGTATAATAACAGTACAATAAACAGACAATAGCAGAGGTTTTGGGCAGTGACGAAACTATTAGCACTTTGAAAATATTAGTACGTTATATCATTTAACTATTCAGAAGATATGCGGAAAAATAAAAATAGATTGCTCGCATTAATAATTAACTCATTGAAAAATGGCCACTAGCGTCAAATATTCGCCAAGCTTGGCGACATTTAGCAAAGTTTCGCCAAATTTGGTAATATATCAAGTCGATTCTCAAATTTGGCGACAAAAAAATGTTTTGTTTATTCTGGCGTCATAATGATGCATATGTATTAAGTATTATACACATATCTATAATATGTATGATGCAAATGTATTACGTATTATATGCATATGTATAATATGTATGATGCGTATGCATAAGTTCATTAACATCACTAAAACGCACTTAAAGGAATAGTGTTTCATAAATAGTAGGGATAATTGCCAGATTGACCAGAGTGCTATTGAGATTAGAATACCGACATTTATAATAAACGTCTGTACACACCATCACCTCATCGAGTTTACAGCTGAAATTTTAGGATTAGTTAAAACTAGATTAGCATATTTAAATGCAACTGGTCTGTTAAGTCATATATTGGTAGAAACCCCCTGAAGACCTAATTTTAGTGGTTAACTGATAGGTTTACTATTGTATTTTCCTGCATCCAAAAGTTTGGAAACATGGAGGAATGGGTGCAGGAAAACACAATGGAAAATCTACCAATTAACACGTAAAATCGGGTCTGTAGGTGGTTTCCACAAAGATATGACTTGACAGACCAGTTACATTTCGATACGCTAATCGATGTTTAACTAATCCTAAAATTTCAGCCGTTAGCTCGATGAGGTGATGATCTGTGCAGACGCCTCCCGGTCTTTAATAAAATTTGTTTTAAGGAAGTAAAAGTTAGAAAGATGGACAGATAAACTGAAAGATTTGCCTTATTAAGATTTTTGTAAAAGCATATAAAAATTCATTCAGCTTGAAATCATTAACACCTTTATAACTCAGTCTAATTTTCTGTAATCGGGTTTTGGCGACCAACATATCTTATCTATAACTATAATCTTTCTTTTACAGATTTAAAATTAACAATAAATTAACAGTAAGTAGTATAATAATACAATATAATAACATTAGCAGCGGACTTCTGACGCCGCATCTGTCGCACATCGTTAAAGATAGTTTATTAGTTACACATTTCATTTAATTAAAAGGAGATTTTTAAACTTTCATATGGAATTAGGATATTTTTCCACTATAGGGACCTTGGCATTTTTAAAAAATCTTGGCGCAATTCGGACTTCAGAAACTGAGATATGTTGCCAAATGATATAAACAACTACGAAAACAAACCTGATGAACTTTTATGTTATTTATATGTATTTATATACATATAAACATTTTATTTATACATGTATAAAATATTATTTTTTATATACAGATTATTTATGTTGGTATATAAAAATAAATAAACGGGTTCCTTACATTAAATAAATTGTATACATATGGAAAAAATTGCTTGTGTTATGACACAGTAAATAGGTTGCCAGAAAATACGTTATTATCAAATTTCTTTTCTCGTCAAGGCTATTTTCTGTATTTCGCCAAGTCTATTATATCGGAAACGTACGGAATTGCGATTATATTTTGTTAAATGTTTTATTGTTTTAATATCGTAAATATATCATAACCTATACTGATTAAAATTTTTAGGTATATTCATTTTTTCTATTTAACAAACATCTTTGGAAAAGCATATAAATAAAATGTTATTCTGCTTGAAATCACGTGCCGCCTTCAAAGCTCTGTAATCGAGTTTTGGCGACCAACATTGGCACAATTGAATGCGTAGGAACTGTTTACGGCCAAATGAACACCCCTTGTGTGAAGGGTTTAGAGGCGGAAATTCTGTGTTTTCAGATTTTTCTGGTTAATTGTGCTACAAACCCGACTTACTTGTGAAATTTCATGATTCTACGACTTTTAGAAGTACCTTAGTTATTTGATAATGCGAAGTGAGTCAGTGATAAAAAAGCGCTTTTTCGGAATTTAATATTTCGAAAGCTACTAAATATAGAAACATGAAATCGTGGAACCTTAGTTCAGTTTGACCATACGAACATGTGTATAAAAGAAAAATTTCTATATCTCTCCCTAAAACGACGTTATAAGGGGGTGAAAAGTATGCCGAAATGGTTCAGGAAGAGGTAGCTTACGGCTTGTGCGAAATTGGCGGACGCACTGCCGTGCTCCCAGATAATTGCGTGTATAATGTTTGAGTAAAGCCAACATCAAAACGGATGAATTAATGCATTTGTATCTTTGCGTATAGATGGATTTTAGCCCAGAAATAAAAATAGGCACTATTTCATTTATTTTATTCAAATATTTTGCTTAAAATACAAAAGTTCATTATTTTCATAGAGAATAACGTGACATTTTTCTATAACATTTACCAATATTTCTTTAATTGTTGCCGAGAAAATAAATCCCGGAATAATATTTTCTCTTAAACAATTTTCAATTGAAATATTTTGTCGTGAAACAGGAAAATGAAAAAAAAAAATTAAGAATAGAAAAATTAATATGGCGGCATATTGGAAATAAAAAGAAAACTCTCGAGTATTTCTTAATATAACAAGATGAAAAGTTTTGAGTAAGTACGCATAGCAGGTGAATTAGACGTAATTTATCGAAAACAAAGATGCTGGAATAAAAATAACTTGGGTAAAATAAAATTAACTATTATTCACGGAGGAAAGAGATAGATGGAGATGCAGTATGCCGTAAAAACAGTTTGCAATATGATGTGCGTTATCGCTCAGATTTAAATGCCCTCATTCGGCCCAAACAAAACAAGCACGTGGAACAGGGACCGAATTCTTTGACTTCATCCGTGCATCTTTTCTGTAAAATGAAAATGATCTGCTTATATTTAAGCATTCTAAGGTAGCATTTCATTGTATTATGAATTAAAAACTGTATTACTAAAAATATTATTCTTTTAGGTAGATTTCGTAAGAAATACTACCTATTGCAGTCGTTACCGCGGTGCGACTTTTGAAAAATTCCTTCATAACTTTTCATTATACGACCCCAGGAACCCAAAACCACCCCCACCTAAAAAGTTTATATATATATATATATATATATATATATGTATGTATGTATGTACTAAATTTTGTCCGCACGATAAAAGTCGCAATGATGCACGGATCGTCTTCAAACTCGCCAACAACTTTAAGATGGCTAATATCTCGGCGTGGATTGAAAATGGGCAAAATCGGTCCAAGGGAATGGAAATGGGGAGTGTTAAAAATTTTGAATACTGTCTGAACAAGATTATGATAAAACCAGCTCTTACACAACAATGACAGGAAAAAATAAATATTTTTCGTTATAACAGTTGCCAACAATTAAAAAAAAAGCAATAAAATTCTCACTACAACAATTGCTTTTCTATTGCAAGTTCACGTGAAAAATTAAATTAAATAAATAGTTTGACGAATTGAAAGCAAATTGAATATTACGTCATAAGTTTTCTAGTGCAAGATTTCCGCATGAAAACTCAAAATGAAATAAATAGTTTGACGAATTAAAAATATATATATATATATTGCGTCATATTGGAAATAAAATGGACCTCAGTTGGTGAATATGTAACGTCATACGAGTTTGAGAAAACGTATTAAAACATGATAAAAACACGATTATGGAAATATTAACTTATTATAACACTTTGAGGTTATCTGAATTTGCTTTAGCTATTTTTTAAACCTATTCCATATACATGCGTGTGTGTATTCGTGTATATTACAATTTTCACAAAATGTTTAGAAGCTTTAGATATTGTTAGAGCTCATTCTTAGTGGAGGAACTGGGCTTATCTCTAATCTTGATTTATGTTTTGTTCGTGAATTTAGTACTTAACTTCGAAATCTACCTTCTCCTGTAGGCCCGAGCCGGCAGGGATTTTTTTTTTTTTTTAAGCGCGTCGTTGTTTTGTGCCGAATGTAGCGGATTTTAGGGTTACATTTTTGGCGTCACTTCAAGATTTATTGTCTGCGTACGGTTAATATGAAGATTTTATTTTAAATTTAAATTTTATGAATTTATAAAAAAAAAAAAAACTTATGCTTATCCTTATAAATCACAGCGTAAAAAAAAAAAAACTAAGATATACTATAACCATCCGCACAAGCAATAAAAAATTACGAATGTAAATTTAAAAAGACTACGGGGTGTTCAGGGGGGCAGAGCCCCCCTGAAGAAATGCAATTTTTGATTAAAAAAGTTACCAAAATAAGTAGCTCATCAGAATTTCAGAACATTAATGTATAACCACTTGTTTAACACTTTTAATTTCTGAAACTTTACAAATTATTTTGTATTCTTATAAATATTTATGTAATTTGAAAACTTTAAAAAGCGATTTGTAGGAAGTTGAATATTACGCAATGAGTGTTAAAAAACAATGATTTGCAAAGATGACGTTGAGGCTCCTGACCTGCAGATTTACTAGTAACTATTTTCATTTATTGTTGCCGAAACGTCAGTAACGGCTTACTGTGTAGACATGAAATGTTTTGGTTTCCGTTAGTCTGTCTGTTAGTCTGTCTGTTCCGCGATAACTGCCGCAAAAAGCATCCTATTAACTTGAAATTAAGTGGATTTGTTGGTGAGGTACCCGGATTTAGATGTATATTTTTTTTGTTATATTTGGTTCATTCGTTCGGAAGATATAGAATATTTTATTTTGCACAATAATGCTTTTCTATGGCAATTCAGACGATTTTTCAATTTTTATTTGTTGAAAGGAAATGGCTCATATGATTGAAGGATCTAAATGGTAAATTATGGATGATAAAATTTTCTAATTGGAATCATACATTATTCATATTAGTTTGAAATTTTCTCTATACATTTGTCAGAGTTTTTAAATTCGGTGTATAACTTATGGAGGGATTTTATATATGTGTTCCAATAATATAAAATATTTTCTTTCATAAATTTACTTCTTTTAAATTTACACATTTCATTGTTTTAATTTTCTTTTAACTGTTGCCTAGAAACGGAACTACACCTAAAAATATCGTAAATGTGAAAGTATGTGTAATCGTTTAAAGTCAAATGAGTCAAATGACAAAAAGGGATGAAGTAATGCCTTTTTGTCTTTACAAAATATAGACGGATTTTACCCCAGAAATAAAGACGGGCTATGTTCTATTTATTTTGTTCAAATATTTTTCTTATAAATTAAAAAGTTCATTATTTTCATAAGGAACAAATTGACATTTTTTCTATAAAATTTAACAATCTTTTTTTTTTATCGTTGCCAAGAAAATCAGATCCCGAAATAATAATTTACCCTAAACAGTTAATTTTGATTTGAAAGATTTTCACATGCAAGAGGAAAATGAAATAAACAATAGCCATGAATATACGTCTTCCTATTGGAAATACGAAAGGAAGGTGAATTTGACCTCATATATCAAAAACAAAACGAATATGCTTTGAGGTTGAAATAAAAGGCCCTTGTGTTATGATATTAATTCTTAATATGAAAAAAAAAATGTTACCGACATCTCACGGTTTATCGTCTGCACACGGCTAACAGAAATGTTTAATTTTTAATCGGAAATTTCAATAAAAGAAGAACTTTTGAAAAGTAAATAGATAGTAAATGTCAAAATTATGTACCGAAAAATTATCTCTGCCGAAAATGACGTCATTGTATCAGGAATTAAATATTTTCATTCTTAAAAGCCAAATATTAACTAGATTGCCTGAAAAAATATTTTTTGACGAGTGTTACTTCCTAATGCCGTCTCATTTCAGAAAATATAATGAAAATTATTTTCTTTTTAAAAGGAAATTTGTTTTTCGTTCATAAAACCTAAACTTTTAAAACAATTGCGTCAATGTAAATGATCGCCTTTCCACCGGTATTAAAAAATAAGGTTCGGTAGTGTAAAAAGATTTACGATAACCATTAACACAATGAATAAAAAGTTACATATGTAAATTTAATGATACCCCAGAGGGTTCGGGGGGGGGGCTCCGCCCCCCTGAAGAAATCTACTTTATTAGCTAAAAAATACCAGAATTAGCAGCTCCTGGAAATTTCAGTATATCTTTACGTAAAGTTTTTAAATTAACGCTTCTAATGTCTGAAAACTTCGTATTTTTTATTCTTATAAATAATTACGTAATTTGAAAATTTTAAATTGCGGTTTGAAGGGAGTTGAATACCCAAAGTGTGTTTAAAAATAATGACTTGCAGAATTCACGTTGAGGCTCCTGATCTGCAGATTTACTAGTTTTTAAAAACAAAATTGTAATTGCATTTTATCGGTGAAAACATAGCTTATGATAATCCGAATTTAAAAGAAAAAAAAACAATTGTTGAACCGATATTGTAATTAGGGAGGGGAGAGACATTACCGATTTATTTATGCATTTTATTAATTTAAAATATCACAGAAAAAGTTGGTGGAACCAGAGAGAAAAGTAAAGCTCAATCTAAAAAAGTTACAGTAGAATATTCGTAAATAGTTTCAATCTTAAAAAGTAAGTAGTGCTTAGAAAAGTAAAGGATCCAGATCATTTGTAAAGCTCATGAAATTAACCAAATTTTTGTTGATAGCTGAAAATGTGGACTGAGCTTTACTGGTGCCTTATATTCAGAATCATATTATGAAAATGAGTACCGGGTATAGTAATCAGAATGTGTATTCATGTGCCAAAAAAATTCTCCTATACTTATTGCTAACCCCATATTAGGATATTAATCTATAATTCAGTCAGGACTGGCCGCCAGACTTGTCTTTGACTAAATTGTATACATAGTGTGATCTCTTAAATTCTTCTGCTACGCACCTACGCTTCTCTGGTTTTAGGGCCAATGCAGTATCCTAGGTCAACCCCTTAAACGCACAAAAAGTTAGGGTAAGAAACAGTCACAAGGAATGAATAAAACGGCAAAAATCTATAAAAGGAAAATTTCTATTTTTCGGACTTAATGGGAATTTAAAACTAAAAAAAGGCTGAGAACGACTGATAACAGGAAAATGATCAAAAGTGATTCAAAATATTATACAATACAACTGTAATATTATTATAAAATTTCACAATTAAAATACAAATTTGAAACTGTTTTTCATATGCAGAAGGGCTAGTACTCAGGATTTATTACCAATTGGCATGGCACAAGACATATTATTATAATATCATGTTAATTACAGTATACTCACAACCACTCCTCAACCGATGCGGTATAGTCTCATCGGTATGCAGAAGGAAAAGGGAAAAAGATAACAAACACAATGAAAACAACTTGAGAATTTAAATTTCAAAATGTTAATTTAACAAATTGGAAATTGCTCGTCAAACGTGGCAAATGAGGTGTGTTCGTACTATAACTAGTTTTATAATAATTTTTCGCACCGCATATTGTACTGAATGCATATTTTAGTGCACTTTATAAGTGCATATCAATTTCATTCTGTTCGAAAGGCTGTAACATCATTAAAATGCACTTGAAATAATTTTTCCCACCGGCCTTAATGTAATGGAAAACTTTTGACTGTCCCTGTCATTAAACTATACATCCGATTTTCATAAAATTTGAAATGAGCCGACAAAATTTTGCAACAATTATATATTTAAAATTTCAGACAATTCGGAAAGCTGTAACATCATTAAAATGCACTTGCAATAGTTTTTTTCCATTGGCCGTAATGTAACGGAAAATTTTTGACTGTCCCTGTAATTAAACTATACATCCGATTTTCATGAAATTTCAAATTACTCGACTAAATTTTGCAACAATAATACATTTAAAATTTTAGCCCATTCGGTTGGGTAGTTTTTGCTCTGTTATATGCGGACGGACGGACGGGCTGAACAACGGCTATAGATGCTACGTATTTATATTATTACGAACGCACCTATAAAAGATATTTAAAAGCAAAAGAACTCTTGCCTCTGCCGCATACATGATACAAAATACAAACTTTGCATACAAAAATATCCCTGCAGGGCCGGCCTACAGGTGGAGGTAAATTTCGAAGTTAAGTATACTAATTTTAGTAACAGAGAGTAAATCATGATTAGATATAAATCAACCTTAAGAATTTTATCTGGCCGCTTTTGACGAGATTTTATTTCATTTTTATATAATAGCTGGTTTTATCAGAAGCATGTTAAGGCGGTATTAAAAAAAATACTTTTCCATGCTCAACAACTCGAAATTTTCTGGCACATTTTCAGATTCATTTTTAATAGAAAAAATATGAAACTTGCTGACGTGATTTTTGAAAAGATTTATAAGCGACCTGTGTTTTTATTATTCTTTCAATTATTTAAAACTTGATTAATAAATAATTATTTTCTCAGTAGGGCAATATTTTTCGTTTCTATCCCAATCGCTTCGGGAAATTCTGTTCAAAATGCCCACTTTAAGAGCATTTTTCGAAATATATTCTGTCTCTATCAAAAAATCGATCATTACGGTACATTATATAGTTTCTGAGTAAGAGAATATACCAATTGGATGCGTTTGAGAGCAAAAATTAATTTAAAAATGAGTAAGAAAATAAGCAGTTTGAATTTGAATACACCCTTAATAAGATGATTTTTTTCTTCAACTGCTATGTATTTTTAATTTGTTTTTGCTGTAAGAATTGGTCCTATCAAAAACTTGTCCATATAAATGTTGAAGACAATATTAAGAAAATATATGGTAAATTCATGGGGATTTTATATCTTGTGAATTGACGGAGTTATGGATTTTTTTCTTCTTCAATCCCCCCTTTTTGTTTTCGTTTTTAAATTTTTTTGCGGTACGAATTGGTCCTATCAAAAACTTGTGAATATAAAAGTTGTAGATAATATTAAGGAGATTTATAATAAAATTAATTGGATTTGATATCTTGAGAATTGACGAAATTATGAAATTTTTTTCCCAAAAAACCCTATTTTTTGCGCCTTTTGAGCCCATTTTTAATTTTATCAAAAATCTGTGATAAATAAATTTTTGGCCCTATTTTTAGAAGTAATAAAAACTTTAAATTGATTTGATATGTACAAAAATTAAGAAGTTATGGGTTTTTTACGGTTTTCACAAAACCCCTCCCTATTTCTATCCCCTTGGTCCGATTTTGACCATTATCGAACTTGACCGAGATTTTATGCCCTTGATTTTATGTATCAGTTTGGAAGAGATTTGTGCAGAATTGTGGAAGTCATCGAGTCCAGAAGAAAGTGATATATATATATATATATATATATATATATATATACCGGGTGTCCCAAAAAGGACTGACTGATTTTAAAATTCAATAACTTGCAAACGGTGACATATATTTAGAAAATTCTTGCAGGAGGGTTATGCATGAGGTCAAAAGTTTTTTTACAGTGATTTTCGACTTTAGTTCGATTTACAAACAATAGATAGCGCTGTAAGCAATAGTCGCTAAATACAGGCTCGATTTTTGGTCCTTTATCTTGTTCCATGCAGAAAAAGGAGATGGAAATGTAATATCCGGGCCAAGAAGTACCAAAAATCGAGCCTGAATTTAGCGACTATTGCTTACAGCGCCATCTATTGTTTGTAAATCGAGCTAAAATCGAAAATCCCTGTAAAAAAACTTTTGACCTTATGCATAACCCTCCTGCAAGAATTTTTTTAATATCTGTCACCGTTTGCAAGTTATTGAATTTTAAAATCAGTCAGTCCTTTTTGGGACACCCGGTATATATATAATAACACATTAGAAAAAGTTTATATAAAATGGCGCGTGAAATTTCGGGAAGGTGGGGAGAGGGGAAGGGGCAAAATATTTCTTTTTTGTTTCATACCGCTTCAGGTGCGTTTTTTGATGGAGTCCTCAGATACATGCTACTTATTCTTATTAAATATAAATATGTCAAAAGTTAAATTACCACTATTTCCGAATAGTAATTTCAACAATTATCTTAAATTCTTGCTGAAGACAGCCACCCCTCCAGTAACATATCTACTAATGGGTTGTGTAAAGGAGTTTCGTTCAGATACGCTTTTGTTAAGAATACAGTGCGCTCCCTGGTGGTGGAATGCGGAATTAACAGACCGCGATTTCATTTAAAGTAGGAAATCTAACAATTCAATCTGTTTTAAACTTTAAGATACTTTATAACACACGATAATAAATTATAAAGAAGAAGGGAGCCTCGCATTTCGAGGAGGGGGGGTTGAGGGAGGTGCGCGAACAAAATTAGGAAATATAACTGGACGATCTGTTTGAAACTTTAATATGGCTTATAAAACATAACATAAATTTTTAAAATCAGGCCGCGTCAAAAATCATGGTGACCATCTGCCCACTCCCCCCCAAGGGGGGCACTTTTCTAAATTTGGCAGATACCCGTCATGTGATATATCGTATCATTTTTGGGGGGGCGAACAAAATTAGGAAATATAACAAGGCGAATATGTTTGAAACTTTAACATAGTTTAGGATGTGTTTGCCAAAATTTAGAAGGTATTCCATGGCGATAAATGTACTGGACGTTTTGAAAGGAATATTAAACGAAACCCTTTGTGCGATGTATGATCACACTTACCCACTTGTTTTTCTTAGTTCTCAAAATATTTCTAAATTATATACTTAATTGTATATGAAGTGTTAAAATCTTATTCACAGTTCGCCCGCTTTTAACACATAAAATATTAAATTCAGCACAGAGTTTAGAAATATTTTGGAAACTAAGAAAAAAAGAGGCATCCTTTAAGAAGAGTACACAGAAAAAAGATGTTCAAAATATGAATTTCCCGAGATGATGTTTTAAATATATGAATGCATCAAAAGTCCACAAACTTAACATTACGGAGGAGAATTCCGAAGCTGAGTGAGCAGCCCCCTTAAGTGAATCTGTAAATAATTTAGTCTACTTTCGCAATCTTTTGTGTTTAAACTAAATTGTTTAAGGTTAAACTTGACTTTTAAGGTTAAACATTGCTTTTGTTTAAATAATTTATATACATAAATAAGTGGGTAAGTGTGATCACAGATGGTAGAGAGGATTCCATTTAATATTCCTTTCAAAACACTTTATCCTTTTGAAAAATCTGTGAGTTCCACATTTCACAACCAGAAGGAGCACTCTATTCTAAACAAACCTAACAAAACTCCGTTTTACAAACTGACCGTAGATATATTAATCGAGGGGATCGGGCCCGTAGCACACGAAGTAGGTAGGCGCACCCTGGTGGTAAAAATTGGAACTAAAATATGTACGGCTGTGGTACATAATATGAAAGAGTGGCCAAAGGACTGTCGGCAAAAGTTAGAAAAGTGCACCCCGGGTTAAAAGGGTGGAAGTTAGAAAAATTGTTAAAAATACAGAAGTTAGAGCCCGGAGAGGTAAATAATATGACTTTTTGAAATGTTTATGATATTTCATGTGATCGCAAGAGTTCTGCTATAAGTATGCAAAATTTCACATCCCCAACTTAATTAGGGGCTGAGTTAGAAAAATTGCTTAAAATACACAAGCCCAGAGGAGACTTTTTCAAAATTTTATGATTTGTCGTTTGATATGAGGTGTTCAGCTATAAGTATCCAAAATTTCAAATCTTCAACTTAATTAGGGGCTCAGTTAGAAAAAAAAAAGCCTCAAATACACAAGTTAGAGCCCAGATGGGTAAATATAAGACTTTTTCAAAATTTTATGATTTGTCGTTTTATGTGAAGTGTTCAGCTATAAGAATCCAAAATTTAAAGTCTTCAACTTAATTAGGGGCTCAGTTAGAAAAAAAAAATCCAAGTTAGAGCTCCGAGGGGTAAATATAAGACTTTTTCAAAATTTTATGATTTGTCGTTTGATGTGAGGTGTTCAGCTATAAGAATCCAAAATTTCAAGTCTCCAACATACGTAGTTTCTGAGAACGGGCTCCGTGACGGACGGACAGACAGACAGAGGAGTGAGACGAATAGGGTTTTGTCAGATGAAAGAAACCCCAAAAATAGCTTTGGGCATTCATTTTATTTTCACGTGGATATTTTCATTCAATTATTTTTATATTTTAATCTACTAGGGGGATCTGCCCGCTACGAGCTACACTCATCAACCCCCATTCCGGTTCCGACACCTCAGATTCTAAAAGCAGGATAATTTCATCGGGTTTAAAAAGATTGAATTATATTTTTAAAAACAGTGGCGATCTCCCCGTAAACGGATTCATGTTCCTTTTGAATGGAAATTTTTAAGGCAAAATCAGCGTTTAAGGGATACAATGGCTGTTTTCGTCTTTGATTAAAAAAAAAGTAGTTAAAAATTTTAAAATAAGCTAATGCAAAATGAATTAAGTAAACGGAGTCTTTGTCCTCGGTGTTTTAACAGCTCTATAAGAAAGTTCTTTTAAATAACATATTTGAAATGTATTGTTTTATATCTGACGTAATTTTCACCAAAGTTTTCTTTCTCTTTTTAACATTCACATGAAAATACTTTAGTTGTTTGAAAGGGAATATTATTTGCGCTGTCATAGAGTTCATGATAATAGTTGAAAAGATTATCTCAAAGTATGAAATAAATGTCTCGCGCAAATATATTTTTTAATTTAAACTGTTATACAAATGTCAATTATTTGGCCTTTTTAAATATGACGTAAATTTCCGGAAAGTTCCATTTGCGACTTTTAACGCATAATAACGAATTTATTATTTAAAAATTTTCTTTTTCTTTTAAAATTCATGCGTAACTATAGATTTTATGACGTAATTTTCAATATTTTCCCGATTTTTAACACGTAATCAGTTAATTCTCATTTGAAAGTTTTTTCCTTATTATAATAGACGCGTGTAAATAAATTTTTAATTTGAATGAAATATTATTCTTTGCGCTGTTTTTAAAATTGGCAACAGTTTAAAATAATATCCTTTTCTAAAATATGTAAAACATAGCTCTCGAAATGCTGAAAATTTGAATTTAAAGTGGAAATAAATCTTCAAAAATGGGTTAAATTAAAAAAATAAATGCAGTCTGCACACTGGGAATTTTAATGTATTAAATGATGTAAAAATGTTTAAATTCCTATGTATAGTTTTTGCTCATATAAACTTTTTTCATGAAACGATTTTGACCAACTTTAACATTAAATATCTCTTAAAATAATTATTAGATTTAAAAACTGTCTGCACCAGCGTGTTTATCAAACAATTCTCTAATATAGTACCAATTTTCATATTTTTGTATGAAACGGTTTTCTTAATATTAACGAAGAAAGACCGGTCACAAGAAATATGGATGTCGATCTAGGAGTGTACGAGGAAGATCTGCGCAGATTTTGATTGGTTCATTTTCAAATCGTTACTTTTTTTTATATATAGAAAGAAGGATTTAAGTTCCACTACAGTTTACGCTGCAAGGCGGGGTAGGGTTTCGTTCATCTGACGAAACCCTATTCGTCTCACTCCTCTGTCTGTCACAGAGCCCGTTCTCAGAAACTATACATGTTGGAGACTTGAAATTTTGCATACTTATAGTTTGACACCTCACATAAAACGACAAATTGTAAAATTTTGAAAAAATCGTAATTAACGGACGTTATTAATTAAAATCCCCCAATTACGAGATCAAAAAGGCATTCACAATTCAACAAAAGCATGAATTTTTTATCAAATTGCAAAAAACGATCTCTTCCACATGTTAACAAGTTGGAAATTGCTCATCAAACGTGGCAAATGAGGTGCGCTCGTACTGTAACTAGTTTTATAATTATTTTTTGCACCCCATATTGTACTGAATGTATATTTTTTTGCGCCTCATAAGTGCATAATCTGTAACATCATAAAAATGCACTTGCAATAATTTTTTTCCCATTCCCCGTAGTGTAACGGAAAACGTTTGACTGTCCCTGTAATTAAACTATACATCCGATTTTCATAAAATTTGAAATGGCTCGACAAAATTTTACAAAACTTATATATTTAAAATTTCAGACCATTCGGAAGGCTGTTACATCATTAAAATTCACTTGCAATAATTTTTCCCATTGGCTGTAATGTAAAGAAAAACTTTTGACAGTCCCTGTAATTAAAGTATACATCCGATTTTCAAAAAATTGGAAATGGCTCGACAAAATTTTGCTATAATCATATATTTAAAATTTCAGACCATTCGGTTGGGTAGTTTTTGCTCTGTTACACGCGGATGGACAGACAGACGGACTGAACGACGACTATAGGTACTACGTATTTATATAATTACGAACGAACCTAAAAACAGGTGTCATCATTATCTGCAGACGTATTGGCACCCGAGCAATTTAAGCAGATCACTTGGTTTTTCGAACTAGGATTTTTTCAAACGAATTTTAAACTTTTAAATTATTAAAATTTTTGATTATTTTTTTTTAACATCCGGACGTAAAATTTTTCGCTGATTTCATCAATGTCAATTTCAATCTTCTATCTTAATTACAAACTGAGATATTAATTATTATTTAACTAATTGGTTTTATTTCTATAAAATGCTTCTGGAGATTGCTGTTGCACTATGGGAAATCTTGATTTGTAAAGACTTATAATGGAGCCAGTTCTTTTAAATATGAAAATTTGAAAGTCATTCCAACGATCTCGCGTCTTAAGTAGTCTTGTGCTATCATGGCTGTTTTCATTGTAACCCTTTGGGGCCGGCTTTCAAACTTAGGATTTCTTTTCAGAAGAGAATAATAATTTTATCTTTTTTTTCACATTTCCTCAAATAGCTCGGTTTCTATTGGTCGTAGAGCACAGATCTCGCGCTAAAATTAGTTCCAAAGCGACCGAGCAAACTTTTCCCAACGATTATTTTGCCGTCTTCCGATTTCCTTTAACTCTATTAGGGGCCCGGGTAGGGTTCCTTTTAAATATTTTTCGATAAGTATGAAATACTGGTTTGCACCCCCCCACCCCCACCCAACATACACCTTATTTTAAAGGTAAATAAATTTCCTGTTAACATATTTCAAAAAATTAATGTTTCGAGGCACCCCCACCCGTAGGGGCCCCTCAACGTTTAACTTTGCCTCTAATTGAGCCACAGCGGGGAAAAATATAACTGAGAAGGCTCCAGAGAAGCTAACTTTTTCCTGCCGATCGAATGGCAATCTCCATTTTCCGTTAAATGTCTATTCCCCACTTTGCCTCCCAACGGGGCCACTTTCCTATATTTTGCAGTTACACGTCATGTGATATATCGTAGAAAAGGTTTGTGACCGCTCAATCATGTTATACATCTTCAGTTTTCACCCCGCTCCCCTTTGCTCCCCCAATAGGGGGCATTTTTCTAAATTTTGGCGATATCCGTCTAGTGATATATCGTTGGAAAAGTCTGTGACCGCTTAATGATATCATGCATCTGAGGTGTCCGTCCCCCCGCTTTGCCCCCGCGTGATGAGATAAATATTACTTATTCAATATAAAAAATTTCATAAGTGTTGATACCACTATTTTAAAATAGTAATTTAGCAAATATCTTAAATTGGTGTTTAAGACCACCAACCCCTCAATTAATGTACCTACGGATAAGTTATAGAAAGGAGTTTCGTCCAGATACACTTTTGTTAAGAATAGAGAGCGCTCCCTGGTGATGAAATGTGAAACTAACAGACCGCGATTTTATTGAAATTATAAAATCTAACAACGCGATCTGTTTGAAACTTTAAGATAGTTTATAACACATAATAAAAAGTTTTAAAATAATGGCACGAGAAGAAGGAGGAGGGGCGCTAAAAATTTTTTTTAAACCTTAGCGTTTTTTACTGTTTTATGTACGGTTTTTGACGGAGTCCTGAGATAAATGCTACTTATTCAATATAAAAGAATTCATAAGTAATATTCAATTCCACTATTTTAGAATAGTAATTTCAGCAAATATCTTAAGTTGGTGTTTAATACCCCCCCCCCCCCCCCCTGACTAATGTATCTACTGATAAGTTGTAGGAAGGAGTTTCGTTCAGATACAGTTTGGTTAAGAATAGAGTGCGCTTCCTGATGGTGGAATGTGGAATTAAAAGAACGCGATTTTATTTAAATTAGGCAACCTAACACGGCGATCTGTTTGAAACTTTAAGGTAGTTTATAACACATAATAGACAGTTTTTAAAAGAATGGCGCGAGAAATTTCGTGGGGGGTGCAATTTTTTTTTTTTTAAACCTTAGCGTTTTTTACCTTTTTATGTGCGATTTTTAAGGATTTAATAATTATAAATTATATGAGTTTGGCTTTATTAATTAAAGAATAAAGTGTTTTGAAAGGAATATTAAACGAAACCCTCTGTGCGATCTGTGATCGCATTTACCCACTTGTTTTTAGGTTTTCGTTCATCTGACGAAACCCTATTGGTCTCTCTCCTATGTCTGTCTGTCCGTCTGTCACAGAACTCGTTTTCAGAAACTATATATGTTGGGGACTTGCAATTTTGCACACTTATAGCTGAACACCTCACATCAAATGACAAATCATAAAATTTTGAAAAAGTCTAATATTTACCCCTCCGGTCTCTAACTTGTTTATTTTACGCAATTTTTCTAACTCAGCCCCTAATTAAATTGAAGACATGAAATTTTACATACTTATAGCTAGCTGAACACATAAGATGACACTACAAATCATAAAAATTTCAAAAAGTCTTATATTTACCCCTCCGGTCTCTAACTTGTGTATTTTAAGCAATTTTTCTAACCTCCCCCCTTTTCAACCGAGGGCACTTTCCTAACTTTTGCCGACATCCCTCACATGATGTATCATTGCACAGCCCTTTGACCACTCTTTCATATTATGCACCATAGTGTTAGATATTTTAGTTCTATTTTTTACCGCCAGGGGCGCCTACCTATCTCGGGCGCTATGGGTCAGATCCCCTCGACTAATATACATACGGCTAGGTTGTAAAACGAGGTTTCGTTCGGATAGAGGTATGTTTAGAATAGAGTGCGTCCCCTGGTTTCGAAATAGGGAACTAACAGATTTTGTAAAAGGATAAAGTGTTTTGAAATTAATATTAGACGAAACCCTCTGAGCGATCAGTGATCACACTTACCCACTTGTTTCTCAAATTTGCTAGTAAAATTACTTTAAAATGTTGCAAAATGAATTGGAAAAATACTAAAAAATGTTATGTATTTTTTTTTTTGTATTTATTTGATAAAATGTAAACGTTCTAAATATGGGAATATGTATGAACATTCATGATAGCAATATGTATAGTTATATGTTTTGTCTATATTTCTATGAAATAAGCTTTTAAATTTTATATTATATGCTATAATTCAGGCGTCGATGCAAGGATTTTCCTTGGATTTCATTTTGTGAAAAGTAAAAGTTATTTTGGTGAAATTTACTACATTTTTACGAAAAGTAACATTTTGTAACGAAATTTGAAATCCAGTTACTGAAATTCAAACGAAGCATTTATTATAATCTATAGTATAATAACTGTTATTTATTTTTAACATTTTAGTTAAAATAATGATTATTATTTTACTATAAACATAACTTCTTTAAACTCACAAAACATTTATTTAGACAATCACATAACAGGAACTACGATTACATATATCCAAACCATCATAACAACATCAAACTCATCGTCGAAAATCTCACGTTTTTTGTCTGAATAAAAAATAAATTCAATACATGGAGTCAGGAAAAAATGTCTATTGTTCAAGAGTTCATTTTTTTGAAAAAATAATTTAAATATTGTCACGCGACTTTACTTACAATAACAACTTCTTTAAGTTCTTCTGCTAAAGTTTTCATGTCTGGTGAACTTGTTTTCTTTGCAAGCTACACATTTTAAAACCTAACAACATAAAAATAAGTAACGAACAGAGTTTTTATGGAATAGAATTTTCTGAAGGGACTTGTTTTATTAAAAGGAATTTTATGAAGGGGCCTATTTTATAAAAAGAATTTTGTGAAATGGACCTATTTTATTAAAAGGAATTTTGTGAAAGGGCCTATTTTACTAAAAGGAATTTTGTGAAGGGGCCCTTTTTATTAAAAGGAATTTTGTGAAATAGGCCTATTTTATTAAAAGGAATTTTGTGAAGGGGTCTGTCTTATTAAGAGGAAGTTTGTGAAGGGGTCAGTTTTATTAATTGGATTTTTGCGAATGGGCCCTAAATAAGCCTAACTATTGCCTGGATCGACAACTGTAATTATATTTTTTTAGTAGTGCATAAAAATACTTTCTTTACAGAAACTAATAACATTGTAATTATTATTATGCTAAGAATAATCGTACTTGAGGCTTCAAAACCATTTATTTTAAAATCCTCTTGAGACGGTCTTTACATAAATAACTGTCCCCTAAATGGCTAAGAAAAATATGTACTCATTCGTGTCTAGGTACCCATACACTATATAGCCATTAATCACCGGACACTTTCAATTTTTGATATTTTATCGAATATTTAAAGGTATACTTATGGGAATGCTCTGGAACTTCAGCATTATGAAGAATATGTTTGACTTCATATTTATCAACGGCGATTTGATCAAAAGGACAATTAGGGGCTAACAAAAAATCAAAGAAAAATAATATCTGGGATCACTCTGTAAAATAAAATACACGAAATGATCTATAGCTATAGCTTACGAATATGTAGATATTTTACAATATGCGTATTCATTTGTGTAAAAATAGCACGTATATTCATGGAGATATATCGATTCTTTTTTTAAGTTCAAAAAATTCTTACATGTTTTTTGTTTATATCACGCAGGTTTTTCTACCAAACGTAACGCCAGTTTCAGAAAAACTGACAAAATGTAGTAGGAATAATGTAGTACAACTGGAATGTAAATATATTAAACATTTGATGAAGCATGAGCAGTTGTATGATTTTTACGCCTTTACCAATCACATAAACTCCCAGATAGAGCACTGCAAATCCAGCCACCAGGTAGCAGGTGTGTCGTTTTTATGTTTGCAAGATGGCCACTGACCCTTCTAGAAAAGTGCCACATCTTCAGTTGTGATCTAACCTTCATACGCGAACGTGAGTTCAAAAGTGCGTTATTTTGAATTGTGGTGTTTTTAATGATTCAAGTGGTGATGATCTCTCAAATGATTTCGAAATGTGGCAATCTAGATGATTCATGTTTAAATATGTTCTGTTTCCTATTTTGAATTTTGACATTCAAGTTAGGTACAATTTTTTGTTGAAACTCTAAATGCATCTCTTTTGATATTGCAAGCTAAGAAGAGTAACAATGCAGGAAAAAAGTCGGAGTGCTGTTTTTGATCAACCCGCTGTAGCTACATAATATGAACTTTAAAAAGTTCTCGGTTTACTAAAAAGGTAACAGATAATAATAATACAGCAGTTACAAGTTTAAAATATGCATTTTATTTAAATTTTCGAGTACTTTCGGTCCGCAAACACGCAGCCACCGTCAAGAAATATAGTCATTAATTGCCGCTCCATTCATTCAAATACGTCACTTATTCGTTTGAATTGGGAGATTCTGTGGGTCTGTTCACGGTATACATAAACATACAAGATCGGCCATTTACAACAAAATCTGTTATGACATCTTTAAGATGCGTACACTAATGACAAAAGGGTACAACTAATAAGCTTCCAAAATATACTTATGTTTGTAAAATTTCTTTATATTTTATTCTATAGACGACTTGCATTGACGTCACGTTGCTATTAGCAACGACTGATACTATTGCATCTGGAGCGAACACGAAACGCCAGAACTCCACGTTCGCCGTTAAAAGCACGTGTTGTCTTTCTATTTACTTTAAATTTTTCTTATTTTATTATTATAGTGCTAATAAGTCTAATAAGTCAAATAGAGAGTACCATATTTGCCTTATATTTAGGCGCCATATGCAGCGATTTTGAACATGTGGCGTCATGTGCAAGCCGTCTATAGTTTTAACATCTATTCTTCGATTCGATAGTATTCTTTTCGAGGGAGACAATACTCTTCAAACTAAGCGTTGGGATGTGTCGTTGGAATTTAAGTATCTTTTTATTATTAAGACAATAACAATTTTTTTCGAAACTTTTTTAAAATCTTAAATATGTCCGGGAGAATATTGTCCGTACATGAAATCGAAACAGTCTTTTTTCGCTTCGATCATTTTAACACCCACCAGAGAGAAAAAGAACTCTATCATAAAGAAACGATTGCAGACAAAAAATATTTCAAATGGAGTACACGTTTCTATTTACAATATGCAAGCAGTGATACCAACGCCGCGAGGTTTAGTGTCGTCATTTTACTACAAAAGTATAATGAAATGTTATAATTTCACCATAAGTGATTTGCGTGCAAAGAATATGGAATATTACTTCTGGAATGAAACAGAAGATAAACATGATGCAGTCGAAGTCGAAAGTAGTGCGAGTCGATATCTTAAATCGCTGATGGAAACAGCGCAAAACACTGACGTTCGTGTAACATTGTACTCCGACAAATGTTTTGGGAAACAGAGAAATAGGTATTTGCTTGTTCCTTATGAATACGCAGTACAGTGCTTCGGAATCTGAAGTATATGATAACACACAAATTTCTAATACGTGGACATTCTCAAAAGGAATGTGATAATGTGCATTAGTGTCACTGAGAAGCAGATTGTAAAGCATCTTAAATTCTCAACAATATACGTACCAGAGCAATACGTCACGTTGATAGAGACGGCAAAAAATAGAGTACCCTTTACCATATTAATTAGCTCACATTCGAGGATTTTTATGATATAAAGTTGCTGCACGAAAAATTGGGTAACATCTTCAACGGAGACACAACTAAAATGAAAGGGAAGTGGCAAGAAATCAAGATGCTTCGTGTCGAACGAGATTATGCTCATGTATTTTCCTATAAAACATCCCACAGTGATGAGGTTTTCAAGAAGGTGAATGTGTGCATACAAAGAATGCGATCTCAAAAGGATTTAAATTCTGATGAGATAGTTCAAGTAGTGATGGGCGATAACGAGATGTTTTTCTCGATTTTTTCGATTGTATGGACATCTCGATATTTTTCGATTGTGTAAATTTTTTCTCGATGACTCCAGTTTGCAAATGACTTTTATACATCATATATTATATATTATATACGTCATACATTTATCAAGAATCGTCTGCGGGTGAACTGGAATGTGTCGATGTTAATAAAGACTACGTGACTTCGCCCGCTAGCGGGCCCCTCCTTTAATCGGGGCCTCTAATTTATACGTAATCTTGTAATATGAAATCACGAACAGGTTACCCGCTATATACGGCACCGTATAGCAAGCGTGGTGTGCACGCACTACAAAATCTTTAAAAAAATATATAATCTCGAAATGAACGAACCTCGGACCCGATCTCTTGGGGAAGGGGTCAAACTGAGCGGGCACAGCAGCTGCATAATATGAATAAGTCGTCACAGGTCTTTAGGCCTTTCCAACCATATGTTATTGATGGGTCTGAATTTATAAAAATGCCCTCCCCGTGGGGACAAAGGGGAGAGAGGGGTGCGAGAGGTAGATAACATGAGTAAGTGGTCATAGGCCTTTCCAACAATATGTTACATGAGGGGTCTCGGCTAAATTTAGAAAAACACCCCCCATGGGGGAAAAGTGGTGGGGCGGTCACCGGAGGTTTATAACATCAATAAGTAATCACAGACCTTTCCAACGATATCTCACATGTGGGGTCTTGGCTAAATTTAGAAAAGTGTCCATGGGGGGGGGGGGGGCAAAATGGAGGAACGGACACCGGAGGAGCATAACATCAATAAGTAGTCACAAACCTTTCCAACGATATCTCACAGGAGGGGGTCTTGGCTAAATTTGAAAAAGTGTCCCCGGGAGGGGGGCAAAGTGGGGGGACTGTCACCGGAAGTGCATAACATCAACAAGTAGTTACAGACCTCTCCAACGATATCTCACATGAGGGGTCTTCACTAAATTTGAAAAAGTGTCCCCCGGGGGGGGGCAAAGTGGGGGGACTGTCACAGGAGATGCATAACATCAATAAGTAGTCACAGACCTTTCCAACTATATCTCACATGAGGGGTCTTGATTAAATTTGGAAAAGTGTCCCCCGGGTGGGCAAAGTAGGGAGACGGCCACCGGAAGTGCATAACATCAATAAGTAGTCACAAACGTTTTCAACGATAAATCACATGAGGGGTCTTGGCTAAATTTAGAAAAGTGTCCTGAAATTTCATATATTATAAATAATATTTATCGGAGGGCTTCATAAAAAAATCCGATCTAAAATGATAAAAACGGAAAAAACTACCCCTGCAGTGGGGGCCAAATTGGGGAGGGGAGGAAGAAAGTCTCATAATATGAAAGAGTCATCCGAGAGCTTTCCGATAACATATCACATGACGGGTCCAAAAAAAGTTTGAAAATTGCTCCCCCTCCCTCCCCCCGTGGGCCCACTCTTTCGCCGCCCCAGAATTCACACAGCCCCCATTTTAAAAATTTTATGTTCAAAAAATAATATTTACCGGAAGACTGTATAAAAAACCCACATCTAAAATGATATTTAAATTTATTATAGAAATCGGCTACGGTTTTAAAAATTTGTTCGCCCCTTCCCCATCCCCCTTCGGGCGAAGAAAGGTTCATAATATGAAAGAGAGGGCTTTTCGATTATATGCCACAAGAAAGGTTCGGTAAAAATTTAAAAATTACACCCCGTATGGGTCCACTCCCCCTCAAATTCACCCGACCCACCTTCCTTTTTGAAATTTTTATATTTATTAAATAATTTTTATCTGAGGGCTCCAGGTATGTGACAGCTTGGTAGGGCTAAAACAAGAGAAACTTTGAAAATTAGGGCTTCATTTCACATCTCATTGTCATGGCTCTTTCTCTATCTCGTCCCTTGGTATTTCTCGATAAATCTTCTCACATCTCTTCTCTGCCGAGGACGATAGAAATCCTCGAGAAATTTCTCATAGGGAAATGTTGAAAAGCGCGAAAGAAATCCTCGAGAAGCTTCTCATAGGGAAATGTTGAAAACTGCGAGAGAAACCCTCGAGAAGCTTTTCATCGGGAAATTTCTAAAACTGCGAGAGAAACCATCGAGAGGCTTCCCATCGGGAAAGATTGAAAAGGGCGAGAGAAACCATCGAAAGGCTTCCCATCGGGAAAGGTTGAAAAGCGCGAGAGAAACCAACCATCGAGCAACTTCTCTCGGAATGCATATTTTTTCCCCCAACGGAGATTTGCCATCTCGTAACCTGATTGGTCAGAGCTTCCTGTGTCAAAGTGACTTTTCTTGGCTCTTGGCAGGAAGGAATTGTGCTTGGCGACCATGAAAGTAGAGAATTTTCTTAGGATGGGCGCGGGGAAAGGGATGCATTTCAATAGACTTCTGATTTTATTTATTTATTTATTGTTTTTGAAAATTTGTTTAAATTAGAGGTCGATGGCAAAAATGGTTCCTAGAGAATGAAGATAATTTCCACGTTAGGGAATCGTAACTGATGTAATAAAATACTATAAAATAACAAATAGGAGAGATGATTTAAAAAAGAAATACATATAGATATTAAAAGTTGCGTGATTTTGTGGAAGTAGAAATTTCAGAGGGCGGTTAATTTAGATGAGATCTTTAGAAAAAGTGGAAATCTGTAATATGCAAAATTTTTAAAAGTTAAAAAAAAAACTCTGCTCTGTTTGTTATTTTGCTGAAATAACAAATAAATAATCCGTCGTCTAAATTTCACTTTAAATTTCAATTTCTCCTGCCCTTTTCTCAGCATATATAATTCTGAAATATTTATATTTTAAGAAAATTTCAATATTTGTTGAAACAATAATCAGTTATCTAAATCCCCCCTTGAAATTTCCGCTAAATTTTTTTACCCCCCCCCCCTTTACACACAACAAAGTTCAGTTTGTAAGTAGTACATCTTAAACTTTTTTTTTTCTCTTTTGTATGCACATATCTTTATATACAACATTTGAATGGCTATTCTGAATATGTTAAGGAAATTAATGTTCCTTTTTGAAAATGATCCTCAAACCGCTAGTTTATTTTCTTTTGAAGAAGAAAAAAAAAAATAAATTATTTGTATTTTTTGCGCGTGTGATGTTATTTAAAGAAAAATAACCTAATGCTTACAAAATTCGAATATGTTGTTCAAATATAACACAGTATTTATGCATTTAAAAATGGGCATTTTCAGAAAATCCTTACCCCCTTTTTTTTTTACTGAAAAAAGCTGAAGATCCAGTTATTTTATTGCCTAAAGCTGTTATATTCGTTGGATACTTAAATTACTTTAATGATGGTGAGTTTTTATTCCTTAATTTAGAGTCTGTGTTTCCGAACAAAAATGAATTCAGAAAGGTATTTGAGAACAGCCGTGAAATTTTCTGTCACATATTTATAATCGAACAGTGTTTTCCCTTTTTTCATAAGTAAATGACTTATAGAATTGTAAGCAATTGTTGTCACGTGACGACAGGTTTTTCTCCTTTCCCGCTATGTCGCATCCAAAAATTCAGTTCAAAACGCCAACTTCGACAGTAATTTCTAAAAGATATTCTGCTTTTACCAAAAAATTGAAAACGTCATTCGATTACATATTTATTAATAAGGACGAACACCTGTCAATTTCATGTGTTTCCGAACAAAAATGAATTTAGAAAGGCATTATAGAACAACCGTGAAATTTTCTGTCACATATTTATAATCGAACAGTGCTTTCCATTTTTTCATAAATAAATGACTTATAGAACTATAAGTGATTGTTGTCACGTGATGACAGGTTTTTCTCCTTTCCCGCGCTGTCGCATGCAAAAATCGGTTCAAAATACCAACTTTGACAGTATTTTCTGAAAGATATTCTGCTTTTGCCAAAAAATTGAAAACACCATTCGATTACATAGTTTATTAATAAGAACACCTCCAAATCTGGTATACCGGTTTATTATGTTAAGAATCTGCCTTGATTAGATTTGGAGGTTTATGGGTTAGGTGTAGAGGTGAGGGGCTAGTCTTCTTCTTAATTTAGATAAAAGGGTTTTTCATGCAGAATTATTCGATTTGCTTCAAATTTAATTACCTGTTTATTCCGATATGGCGTTTCCTTCATTAGATTTGAGGATCATTGGTTAAGTATAAAAGGACGAAAAGGGGGCAAGTCCCCTCCCCTTAATTTAGATAAATGGATTTTCATGCAGAATTATTCATTTTTTTTTCTATGTTCATTCTGATAAGTAGCTTTCCTGATTAGATTTGGAGGTTTATTAGTTAAGTATAAAGGGGTTAAAGGGGGGTTAGACCCCCCTTAATGTAGCGATATGTTTTTTCATGCAGAATTATCTGATTTACTTCAAATTTGGTATACTGGTTTATTATGATAAGAAGCTTCCCTGATTTGATTTGGGGGGTATTGGTTAAGAATAAAGAGGGGGAAACGGGGGATATTTCCCCTTCATTTATTTTTTGAGGGGCATTATTCATTGAAATGTATAATATACAATTAGTATGAATAACCTATGAGCTCAATGCCATCAGTTTAACTGGCACTTATCTTTTTATTGCTATTAACCGATGTGGGTTATGAGGCATAGTGGTTTATGTATTCAGTTCTGTATTGTCCTAGTTTCAAACTTTACTGTTGAATTTAGTGTCATTTTGTCCCGAATTTTCAATGTTTCTCTTATTTTAGCTCTGCCAATCTGCCCCAAACCTGGAGCTCTCAGATAATTATTTTTTATGAAATATAAAAAGTGAATGAATTCCGGGGGGCGCGAGAGTGGACCTAGGGGCTGGGGTTAGTTTTCAAACTTTTACCCAACCTCTCCTGTGACATATCATCGGAAAGTCCTTCATATCCACTCTTTCATATTATGAACCTTTCTTCTCCCGGAGTTGAATTTCGGGAGGGGGGCGGAGGAGGGAGCGGTAACGGGGTGAATTTTTTTTTTTTATTGTAGCGATTTCTACAATAAATACCATTAAATGAGGTTTTTTGATGGAGCTCTCCGATAAATATTATTTATTAAATATAAAATTTTAAAAGTGTGGCTGCGTGATTTCCGGGTATAGTCTGGGAAGAAAGAGTGAACCCACGTTTGGTGGGGGGGGGGGGGGTAGTTTCAAACTTTTTTTGACCCGTCATGTGATATATCATTGGAAAGTTTTCGGACCCATCTTAATTATCCACTCTTTCATTTTATGAACCTTTCTCCTTCCCTCCCTAGTTTGGTACTCCGAGAGAGGCACTTTTCAAACTTTTTTGAAATCGTAGTGTTTTTAAACATTTTAGATCGGATTTTTTTACGGAGCTCACGGATAAATAATTTATAATATATGAAAATTTCAAAGAGAGGGATGGGCAGGGTGTATTTCGAGGCGCAATATAATTGGAATCCTGGGAGTTGGGACACTTTTCTATCTTTTGCTGATACCCCTCATGTGATATATCATTGGAAATCTCTGTGACTACTATTTCATTTTATATATCGCCCGCGCCCCTCCCCTTACTTTGCCCCCGCGCGGGGGCACTTTTCTACATTTAGCCGACACCCCTCATGTACCGTTGGAAAGTCCTGTGATCCCTTATTTATATTATGCACTTTCCTTGCCCCTCCCCCCTACTTTGCTCCCTGCGGGGGCTCGTTTAATGTATTCCAGTCGAAGGCTTTCTAAAAACAGGGAAATTGACGATCCAATCTCAAATGACGTAGGAAAATCAGTAAAAAATAATGATCCCATTTACCATCCTTTAGTTCATGTTTTTGTCACTAGGGGTGCTTTTGATTCTTATTTCTTTGGCCATTTTGGTGCTAATTTCCGAAAAATTCTAATTTTTTTATACTTAAACTCCCCTTACCGCTTCCTAGCTACTGGCGTTTTTTCAACTTTTTTCAACCAGGGGCGCCCTCATATGGCTCTTCCAGTCTTGTGGCTCCATTATAGCCTTCTTTTGGTTTGTTGTTTTTTTATTCCATCTGTTTTCAGTTACCCTATATTTAATAAAATCTGCCCTATATATATGTAAAAACAATGATTTCAATAATCAATTGTAGAACATCTCTTTTGTAGATTCTCGAAAGTAATCCATGACTGTATCGATTGTGTATTTTACGATGACGATTTTTTTTCGATTGGTAAATTTTCGAGAATCGCCCATCACTAAGCCCTATCACTACTATGAAATTGTCGGCCAGAATAATAGCTAAGTTTTCCAACAACTGTTTTTAGCTTCTCTCGTTATAATCGATTGTAAAACATCTCAATTGTAGATTCTAGGAATTAATCGATGGCTGTATCAATTGTGATTTTTTGAGCGTGACAATTTTTCTCGATTGTCGAATTCTCGAGAATCGCCCATCACTAAGTTCAAGTCTATTCAGGTAAAATTCCCTTATCTGACGATACAAAAAGATACCCAAGACCTCGTTAATAAAAATATAATCCTGAAATTTTATTTTAATTCGTTTTTCAAAAATGTTTTGGGATAAAACAGCTAAATATTTTCATGTGCAACCAGACTAGAAAACTGATATGCGTTTGTTATTTACAAGGTTTTTTAATTGTTGTATTAAAATTTAATTCATTTAATTATCATTTAATGATAATAATATTATATTAATTACTATGGGCATAGTTCCTTTGCAAACGTAGCTTCGTTTCGTAGTTTATTTTTATAGGTACATGTGATAGCGGTTTTAATACATTAAAATGTTATTTTTAAAAACCTTGGTTGATTTTGATTTCGTGTTGAATCCAGTGAAAGCAGTTTAATAATTAGCTGGGCGCTTATTTTGGATTTATTGAACGCTTAGGAACAAATGGAACAAATGTGTAAGCTCAATAGTTACTGTACACTAAATGTTAGTCATTAATCTTAATGTTTCTATTTGAACTGTTTTGTTTTACTATGTTTACAGTTGAAAAGTTACAAATGAATGCATTTTCTTGAAGTTACCTAAAGTCAAAATAAAATAATAATATTATTCAGTCATGTTTCCAGCTTCATTCATTCACCAAAATGAAGTACTATCTACAGATGACTTAAAATAAATAGATAAATCCTTGTTAATGAAACGTCTTAACTCAAAACCCAATTTTCTGTCGAGTCACCAAAACTGTCACTTGTCCAGAAAACAAACAACAAAGGTGTCACAACTCAAAATAATGACGTTCTCATTAGTCTATGTTGGGCGACAAAAGAGACACAACTAAAACAAGTGAGTAAGTGTGATCACAGATCGCACAGAGAATTTCGTTTACCATTCCTTTCAAAACACTTTATCCTTTTGCAATTTCTGTTAGTTCCACATTTCGCAACCAGGGGCGCACTCTATTCTAAAACAAACCTCTATTTGAACGGAATTCCGTTTTATAACCTATCCGTAGATATATTACTCGAGGGGATCGGGCCCATAGGGACCGCGATAGTTAGGCACCCCGAGGCGATAAAAAGTGGAACAAAAATATGTAAGGCTATGGTACATAATATAAAAGAGTGGTCAAAGGGGTGTCGGCAAAGGCTAGAAAGTGCCCTCGGGTGAAAAGGATGGAGGTTAGAAAAATTGCTTAAAATACACAAGTTAGAGAGCGGAGAAGTAAATATAAGACTTTTTGAAATTTTTATGATTTGTCGTGTGATCATAAGTGTTGAGCTATAAATATTCAAAATTTCAAGTCTTCAACTTAGTTAGGGGATCAGCTAGAAAAAAAAAATCTTAAAATAAACAAGTTATAGGGTAAATATAAGACTTTTTCAAAATTTTATGATTTGTCATTTGATGTGAGGTGTTCAGCTACAAGTATATAAAATTTCAAGTCTCCAACATATATAGTTTCTGAGAACAGGCTCTGTGACAGACAGACAGAAGAGTGAGACAAATAGGGTTTCGTCGTATGAACGAAATCCTAAAAAGGGGATTTTTAGTTGAAAATTTGAAAATTCTGCAATAATGACAATCTTCTCATGTGCATAGTTATTCTTAGTGACATGACTAGATCGACTAAAATTTACCTACAGAGCCCGGAAACAGTTTTTCACTAGTGGCGTGGCGTGAAAATTTTCGGTGGTCATCGCAATTATTTAAGTTTGTGGTGAAAAATTATTAACTCTAAAATTCAATGGTTGAATGTTCAAAAAAGAAACTTTAAATCTTACCTTCACTTATACATGAACTCCAAATGTTCTGCTAAAACTGGATCGTAGAGTTTTAAAAGCTTATTAAGAGTTTTAAAATATTGCTTGGTCATCGCCGCATCCAGCGATGACCGGACGCCACGCCACTGTTTTTCACATTTCCTGAGAAACGCAATTTTCTTAGTTATGGCACTTTGAAGAAAATGTCCGATATGTAGCAAGCAATTTTCAAATGTATTAAAATCGTTTGCATTTGCTTACTGGGATATCCAAGCAAAATTTTACTGATCCTTAATCACGCGCATAAGTACACTCTAAATTGAAATGTCTGAAATTCAGACACTTAAGTGTCTGAAACGGTGTGTTCAATTTTCAGACATTTTAAAATGTCTTAATTTTTTCAGACACTTTTTGCGTCTGAATTTCAGACACTTCAAACGTCTTAATCGCAACCAATTTTTGTCAGCATTATACGTAGCCATATTTGACCACGGTGAATCCTAAAAAAATATTTAGCTGTGGTCTTGTCCCCCCCACCCCACACAGCCTGATTTTGGAGCTTCCAAATTTGGTATGCAATTTTTGTAAAGCTCATAATTTAAATCTTTTACGACATTGTACTGATTATATTAAAAATTTTGAATTTCAGGAGTAGAACAAGATTAAAAACAAACAGATATTCATCTAAATATTAGATTTCTTTTATTTGTTTAGTTTTTAACGTTATTTTACTTTAAAAATTCAAAATGTTGATCAGTACAATTTCGAAATGGATTTAAAATATAAGCTATACATAAATTGCACATCAAATTTTTGAGTCCGAAAATCGTAGGGGGACGGGACACTGTCCAGCATGCCCATGTTTTAATCAGGTCCTTTTGCAAAAAAATGCAACTCTGCATTATCTTTTACTAAATAGGAGTGTCCGGTATTTGGAAGTGTCCGTTGTGAAGGTTAATGAACATTTCCGAAAAGTGGACGTCTAATACTTTTTTTAATACACAATGTATGCATATTTGTATATTTTTACCTCACAAAAGGAAACATCTCCGATTATCTGACAAATTCCCCAGCCCCAAAGTGTTCCCTATTGACGGTTTTTACGGTACATGGATAAATATGTATATATATATATATATATTTGTAATCTTGACTTACTCTAAAAGTTCAAATATTCATTATACTCAGTGGATAAAAATAAAGATATTTATAATATCAGATGTTCGAAAATTGCAAAGAACCCCCCCCCCTCAAAAAAAAAGAAAATTCATGCAATTTAAAAACTAGATCTTTTAAAAATTTATATTGGCAAATAGGCATTGTTTTACACAGATCAGATAATCACAAGATCTATTTAACTATAAATACAAAATAATAAATAAATACTCTAATTTAATAACATTCAGAAAATAATTACTGCTAGTTTCAAAACTTGCCTCAAATATACATTTCAAGTAGTACATATAAATAAACAAGTTTAGTCACTATAAGTAGTGAACATGTGTAATATATATTTTTTGAATATGCGGTGATTTGGCATTGTTTAATTAAAAATGAACTTTGGTGTCTAATTTTATACATTCTGTGGAATATGTAAAAGCTTTTCTTTTAAACATATTCCTTAGCTGTTATGGAACAACAGGATATAAGTCATATTTATTTTTTTATTCCTGTAAACTTTGTATCTTATGAATATGAGTTACATAAATTTTACAGATTTGATAAGAAAAAATTAACCTAGAAAACAGAAGAAAAGGAAAAGAAATGACAGAATATGTACTGTTTTTAGTTGTTTGAAAATACTTTGAATATAAAAAAAGTAGTTATTAATCGCTTAAAAATATATAATATATAAGTAAATATGAACTTTTAAAAATATATACTATTTCAGTTTTATCTATAAACTTTATATCAAGCATAAACAACTTTTTATTTTATGCCTAAATTATCATGTTTAATTTTTTTCGTACTAATAATTGTTTGTATCAGAAACGTTGCATATGCGATTGCAATAAAGGGAAATTTCATAATTGTTTCTGATATTTCTCAGGTTTGAAAATTTAAAATCATGAACAAAACATAGCAGAAAAAGGCTTACATATAAATAAAAAAATAATATAGGTAGCAATTTAAAAAAACTCAAAAAATATTAATGAATACTTTATAAATATACCGTTAAACAAGAACAGAAATTGCAGTTAATGAATAAAATGTTTCTGCATTTGTTCTATGTTTAAAAAATCTTACGGAATGATAGTATAAGAAATACCTATTATGTTTTTAGAAATTTGGTAAATGTTAAATATGAAACTTTGACTATCAAAATTTCCGATTTTCAATAATAAATTAAAGCATCAATAATTCTTTAAAAAGTTTCAGTACTGTGATTAAAAACGGTGACATGTAAAGAAAATTTTCACAGTATTAATGCTTTTTTTCAATCTGAAAACTTTTCCGAATATCATAATCATAAATGAATATCATATTTAGCTCCAAAATAATAATCACAAAAAAATACAATAAGTACTGATACATAAACTGCAAGAGTTTATAATCAATAAACAGTAAAAATCAGAAGAAACAGAACATAGAATAAATACAGTTTCAAACAGCTTCAATTTAATGTTTTTATCTCCCTTTAATGGAACTATGAATCATTCAGCTTTTCAAATCTGTTTATGTTGCACGTTTTGCTTTTGGGCAACGACAAATTAGGATATTTTTGATCACAGGATCGAAAAGGAAGATTAAACAAGTTATCACTCATTCGTTTATTCACAGGAGACAAGCGCGCTGAATTAAAGCATTGCAATTTAATTATCAAAACAATTATAGTATTCGATACCGTTATATTAAGAAGGTATAACAGACGACAGCTTGTGAAATCAAAAAACTAACATTAAACTACAAAAAAAGAGATCAATCTTTAAAAACTATTTAATTTATATTCATAAGATACAAACCTACTGAAATAAAAAGTTAAAATTAAATATGACTTACGCTTTCATTCGATAAATACTCCATAATTACGCATTTCTTTTAATCCAAGCAATGGCGACGCTTAAAATGTGATTCTTTCTATATCATGAAGGAGCCATAGATGACATGCGCGGAAATCAATGCTCTGATTGGCTGTTCAGAAAAGTACAAAAAAGAAATGTTCAACTACTGTTTTAAATAAGACACTTCGTAGATAATTCCAACATATTTCTCGGTTCGTATATACCATGATCATACTAAGACACTTATGTATCTTAAATTAAGACATCTATTGTGTCTGAATTTTCAGATTAAGACACTTAAGTGACTGAAATTCTTTTTCAGTCACATATGTGTCTAAATTTAAGACACCTCTATTTGCAGTGTAGTGCCGTTAGAATTTTTTTCAAAAGGTTTTGAGTACACTTGAAGACACACTTTCCTTGTCAAAACTATTTAGCGGAAAGAGTTGTACCTTAGGATTCGTGTGCATAACGCTTCTAGAATTCTATTTCTAAAAAGAAGTATGAAGTAAAATTCATATATATATTAATTTTTTATAGCATTTATTTCAATTTCTCATAGAAATGCTGTTTCAATTTTATTATCCTATTTCGATAGTCAACTAAACAGAAAGTATAGATTAACCCCGAATTTTTACAGGGTGATTTCAAAAATAAAGATTTCTCTTTACAATCAGTAAAAGCTTTTTTTTCTTTACTTGAACACGCAAACTCCATCTCTGTATAAGTTTTTAACCTGAAAAGCAACAGTGAGATGATGCAGCAGTAAATCTTTTAACTTTTGCCATTCTTTTTTTACAACTTTTATTACATCTTTAAGTTGGATGGATTCCACGAATAAAAAAACATTTACCTTATTTTGGAACAAAATCTTTAAACTTTCGAACAATGCTAAACTTGTTTTTCTTCGCAGAATTTTTCAATGCGGAATAAAAAGAAGTCTTTGAGGAGGTTTCATTTTAGAGTATCTTTCTTATCAGAGTAGTGATGCGGTGGAGAAATTTGATTGACAGCAGCAAGCTTAGAGAAATTGGCATTGTCTACAGTATATTTTTTTTCGGTTCTAAAACTCCTCATACAGTAAATCGCCATGAAAGTCATGAAAAAGTCCATTTATATTAGGCATCATCATCCTATGCGTTGGCATTCAAGATGTTAAATCATTAGACACAACCAATCAAGGGGCAAAAACAACCAATGAAAAAGGCCCATCGTGGCTAAGTGGTTAAGGCACAACACCGCTAATCGTTTGAGAACGCATGTGGGCTGCGGGTTCAACTCCCGCTGTCTCCGTTACACACTCTTTGTGGAGTTCCTGGATGTAATTCTCTGGTGTTGTAAACTTTCTTGTGCTATCTCGTCCTTGTATAATGACGATGACTTATAAACGGGTCTCTGATGTCAAGAACACAAGTCAGATGTATGTGATCAATAAATAAATAAATAAATACCAATAAAAAAAGCTTATTTGTTGGAAAACCTGCGTCTCGTAAACCTCATTTATTGAACATGTACATCGGACTTCTGTGCTTGATACTAACTGCCCACCTATAAGCCGCCGATATATATATAAAGACAGGATAGATGTAAACCTCGTAGACCTGAGGAAATGGTTACGCTGTAATGTAAACGTAGCATAATGTAGGTTGCCAAATGTTTTGAAAAAATTACCCATATTAAAATATGTCGTGTGTAAGTCTCTACCTTAAGAACTCGCGTAGTCTAGCCACTGAGCTCCATATATAACAGGAGTTCCAAGTCGGCGGTCGGAAGCTTGCAAGGCAAATGAAGCATGCAAGACAAAGGTGAAAAATAGTTCGCGTTGTCAATGTTAGATATTAGTGTTCTCTATTATTATCCTAATTTATGCTTCTCTAATTAAGCTATACTTATCAAATTAATAAATGATTCTCTAATCAAGTAAGATAATGCAATAAACAGCATTCTTTGCGATGGATGCGGACTAAAATTATCGTCACTGTATCCTTCCGTGTTGACCGCTAGGAATCATGTCGGGAAATAGGCAGACAGATCTCCTGTTATATATGGAGCTCAGAGTAGTCTAGCTAGCTTTAAAAACAAAATCAAAATGGTTGTTGTGAGCGTTAAAAATAAAATACTAAGGCGCTAATTCGGATTGGTATCATTATGAATTCTATATCGTTAATGTCACTGGAAATAATAGAGAAAAATATTGTTGATACTGAAAGAATTCCTCTGTCGCTATCGAAATGCACAACGAAAGCCTTCAGAACGAGATCAAGGAAAATAAAACGAAATATTTGCAGAAATTCCATTAGTATCCATGTCTGTGTATTTCCCAATAGGATAACTTTCTTATACAGTAGTGACATACGACCTGTAAAATTTGATTACACAACACCAGAATTGGAATACCTGTCATATCGTCAAGCTAATGTTTGCTGAATCTGAAACTCGTCGGATCGTATATCACCAAAATATGGAATACAATTTACCATGCTTTGTAAAAAACAGCATTCATAAAATGCATCTGCACTGATAAAAATATGCATTCTTAGCTGCATAGTCAATCCTCCGCTTTTATGGACTATCTCTATTCTGACCATTGAGAATGCTCCACAGTATAGTCAAGTAATAGTTTTCTATAAAAGCGGTGAGTGACCATGCAGCAAACGCTACAAATTTTTAACAGTGTGGTGCATATGTCGCTACTCTGATAAAAAATGATACTCTATCGAAAAAGAAAATTATTAGACGGGAATGTTGCAGAATATTTTAAAAGAAATTTGAAAAGTTCGCAAAAATACAGGCTTCTGATTGGTCAATCTCGTTTCGCTAACAGTGAAAAATCTGGCTGGATCTCGGCCTTTATCTTCAAGATATTCGCGTAGACCTGGAGGAGTCAATAGACGGCTTGCATTGACGTCACGTTGCTATTAGCAATGATTGATACTACTGCATCTGGAGCACGCACGGAACGTTAGAACTCCCCGTTTGCCGTTAAAAGCACGTGTTATCTTCGTGTTTAATGATCTTTTTTGTTTTTATTATTATAGTGCAAATATGCCTAATAAGTCAAATGGAGAGCACCATATTCGCCTTATATTTGGGCGCCATATGAAGTGATGCCAGACATGCGACGTCATGTGCAAGCCGTCCGAGGCTAACGAGAAAGACAGGCTACCGCGGTGGGTCCGATTCTTCGTTTTTTACAGACCACTGGAGTCACGTGATGCTCGAATGCACCAATGAAGGTGTGCGAAAGGAGCATCGCATGACTCCATCGGTCTGTAAAAAAGAAGAATCGGACCCACCGCGGTAGCCTGTCTTTCTCGTTAGCCTCGCAAGCCGTCTATAGATGGAGGTGTCATAAATGACTTCACTTGATGTCGTTGCTTCCCCCTTCCGCGTCCGCCATGTTTAGCCACTTCTTACACTGGAGACTGCTGATTGGACTGCTATTTGCCAAAGTGTAATATGGCGGACACAGGAGAGAGGGGAAGGCCTCTCGCTTTTCGGAATCAGTGCTTTCCACAGAAGAAGATTGTTGTGCCTACTGCTCTATTCATAGCTTCATGATTCAATACCGTAGAAATTGAGATGAAAATTTGTGAAAAAACACAGATTTCCTCCCGTTGAGTAATATGAGGTAGACATTTTAAAATTTGATTTTCTTTTTTAAAAAATAACGAAGATGCTGCAATTTTGTTCCAGTTATATTTTTTATTTAAATAGCAACAGATTTTATTTAATTCCATCTCATACTTTTAAGTTTTATGATATATAAAAAAATCTCACATAAGCTCAACAAAAAACATAAATTTTTTTATAAGTATTGCTCATAATAAATTAAAAAGTTGTAAAAATTTATTAAAGTACGCCGAAAAGTTTTGAAAAATTTCTCTAATATAAAAAAAAAATGTACCTGCTTCATTACTTGTTTGCAGTGAAAGCTTAACGTGGTCGCGGCAGAAATTGGATCGGTGAGTTAACTTCCCCTGTTAGTGGTAATTAATTGAGAAATGTCCTTTTTTTGTTTTATCATACTTAAGCTTAGGAAGAAGCACTCCGAATTAGCTCAAAGTTCAAATGGCAGTTATTATCAAAGTGGCAGGTGTTCTTATGCACCTGGCAAGCAGCAGGTGTTCAAATTCCTCCACCAGGTGGCAGGTGTTTTGAAGTATTAGTTTCTCGCTTGTTCTGGGGATCATTAACGTCATGGATATCAGTGCGGAAACACGTGCTAAAGTGATTGCGCTTAGAGAACACACTTCTAAGACGTTCGAGGAAATTGGTAAAATATGTGGAGTGAGTACAGCAAGTGTCGGGAGGACATGGAAACGGTTTCAGAAAACAGGAAATGAGGGAACCAACCGTTCTGGAAGATGCGGCCGAAAAAGATCAACTTCGGCTCGTGATGACAAAACTTTACATCGAATGAGTGTTATAAATCCTCGATTAACCAGTTTTGACCTGTCCAGGTCCAGGGCGCCAGCAGGTGTTGATATTGCAACTTCAACAGTGCGATACAGGCTGTTAGAACGCGGGCGGAGAGCACGTCGACCGTACAAGAAGCAGCTTCTCGCGCCTCGCATGAAGAAAAAAAGGCTGGAATGGGCACGGAAATACAAAACATGGACTGAGAAGGACTGGGAGAAGGTTCTCATTTCTGATGAAACACATTTTGTGGTCCAGGGATTTATTTCCAAGTTCGTGAGAAGGAGCAAAGGAGAACCTCTCAATCAGCATCACATTAATCAAGCACCCAAGCATCCACCCAAAAAGATGTTTTAGGATGTTTCAGCGCTTTGGGGACAGAATCTCTTGTTCCCGTAGAAGGAATGATGAACAGGGCCAGTTACGAAGTCATATTGACCCGAAATGTGCTTTAATCATGTCTAAACTGTGGTCGAACGGATATTGCGTATTTTAACAAGACGGTGCGCGATGTCACACTTCGAAGCGAATTCAAAATTTCTGCTCAAAAAACAAACTTTCTGTATTGGATTGGCCAGGGAATTCACCCGATTTGAATCCGATTGAAAATCTGTGGGCTATTGTCAAAAAACGGCTTCACAAGTTTGACTGTATGACGATGGACAAGCTAATTTCGGCCGTTATTGACATATGGTTCAGAGACGTTGAAATTAAATCTATATGTGCTAGTCTAGTACATGCCATGCCAAAACGTGTCTGTGATGTTATAAAGTCTCGGGGAGGTCATATCACTTATTAGTTTTCAATGTATCCATATAAAATTTGAATAAAACTGAATTTTATGGGAAAAAATGCATTTCTCAATTAATTCCCACAATACTGTATTATAGAACTCAGTACTGGTTATAAGGTAATTATATTTCTGGATTTTTAGAATAGCTATTTCCAAATGGTAAACTTCGTCTCATTGGCGATTCAAGCGCTCGAATACGCCATCTGGTGGTGAAAAGATATAACTTCTCGCTTCAGGATAGTGCCTGTGCAATCGTATTGCATTACATGCATTTTAAAATTGATCAGAATGATTATTCTATTGCACAATTTCAGATTTCTTGTGACATTTGTGTTCTGTCTTATATGACAAAGTAAAAATTATCCGAACCTGAATATCTAAAACTTTCAAATGCATTTATAATAAAGAATTATTCCAATGGCACTTTAGCGTTAGTTAAAGGGAAATTAAAGGAACAATTTTCGTGTACCGAAGGCTGCGAGCAGCGCCTCTATAGGCCGTTTTAATTCCCAATTTAATCTCAGAATTTACAAGTCAAATATTACTATTAGGATGAAATAGTGGTCATAGAAAATCCGGAAACATATTCACACCTGGCTTTTCTCATCAGGTATATTTTTAGTAAGGTTAACATTATTGTACCTAAATTTTACTGCAATGTCAAATCCATTTTCACATTTTTACCATGCCACTGTATTACCAACGCAATAGAATAATCCAATGTAATACTTTGTTCGGACTACACGGATTTAAGTGACTTAACCCTGAGTGACTTAAATGAACATTCTCAAACACCGTAGGAATGGATGGGGAGGTTAAGTCTCGTTCCGAGTTGTCCGCTTCAGAAACGTAAGTTAAGTCACTTAAATACCTTAGTGCGGACGAGGTATAGTATTATTCACACTGAGATAGTTGAGTCACTTAACTTGAAGTTTTTTGAAGCGGACGTACCCGGAATCAAGATTATGACTTGAATAAATTTCTGAAACTCACCGAGAAACTCACTTAACTTTTGATATTCCTTTAACTATGAGTTGAGTGGAGATCTACCTGCTGAACTTATTTCTTATTCGAAACTCTTATTAAAATTAGAGTTGAGTTCTATAAATAATTATTCATCTTTTTCGAAAGACCTTTCGAATCGTTTATTTAATTAACACGTCCCAAAGAATAAAAACAATAATAAACTATGTATAGTTAGACGTTGTAGTTACAAATTTAACATAAGTTAAGTCTCTTAAAACTTTTGCAATGTGAACAGGTGAAGCCTAATTCCGGGTATCCCGTTTCAAAAAAGTTATGTGACTAAACTATCTCACTGCGAACATAGTATTACACTTGATTGGAAGTAGATTTTATTTTCTTAATTTTTATCTTATGCCTTACAAATAAATAAAATATGTACATTTTAATAATTTTAGTTTAAATTTTCCCATATTGGATAAAAATTAATATTATGCATAAAGAATAGAATGGAGTATTATGGAATACATGAATAGAATATCATCCGTTTTGATGCTGACTTCAGCCAAACATTATCTTAGTTTTGCATTTATTATTACGATTAGATGACTATCATTACTACATGGAAATAATAACAAAACTAATAGTTAAGACAAAATAACACTTAATGAGAAGACGAGTTTCTCTTAATAGGACACTTGACCAAGAACGTTTTAAATAATAATTCCATGCTTCTATGAGATAGCGATTGCCTTCATAAGTGTTTCAGAAAATAACCCATACCAGAAAGATATACTAAGAAATACCAGGGTCAAATCTGAACCGAGTAGATGTTGTAGATATGCGGCCCTCTCAATTAAATATTTGAAAATAATAAACTATAAAGCTGCTATATCAGATACACCAACTTTTCAGACAAGGGTCTCGCGATCACACTTTTTCAATTTGATCCTCTGATCCTGCGGTATCAACGCTCCGCGCCGCATACCGTTTCGCTCATAACATAGCAATTTTTGTTTAAAATAATATTCTAAACAAAATGTTTCGAAGAACGTTATGGTGTAGTAGTGTGCCGTTCAACTTCAGAATAGACGATCTGAGTTCGATTCCTTACGGAGATAAATGAATGTGAAGGGTACTTTTTTTTAAGAGAAAAATTGAAAATTTATATTATTAAATTTTTGTACCACTATTAACAATTTTTTTAATATGATTTTTCCAAATATTTGATATAGTGATCGTAGTTTTAACGCCTTTAGTATCGCCATCTAGTGGTGTAAAGGTCTTATATTTTAAAGGTGTAATATTTTAGGAACTTTAAATTTTGAATAAATAATTAATGTTAATATTTTTTTCATAATTTGAAATTTTATAATGATTTAGTAATTTTATTTTATTTTATTTTATTTTATTTTTTTTTTTTTTTATCATTTAAAGGCACTTTGAATTCTGAATGTAATAAATTTTTGTATTTTTCTAGTAATTTTATGTTTAATAATTTAAATTTAATATTTTTTCATAATGTTTAATCAAATAATTATTTTTTTCAAAATTTTGCATTTAATACTGATTTAATAATTTCAGTTTTTTTTTAATTATAATTTAATAATTTTGTCATCCTTTTAGAGTTTAATTATTAATTTGAAGCAAAATTAAAATACTAGTAACTTAAAAACTAACTAGTTGGTACCTGTCAAAATTTGATGGTACCAAAAAAAGGTTTTATAACTCTTTATAGTTAAAAAAAGAAGAAGAAAAAGAAAACCCCCCCCTTTTGCATCCAGGCTGGGAGTAGGCTTTGGTGAAAATCGTGTGAAAATACATTTAAATTGTATCATGTAGATTGTAGGACATCATCTTCGAAAAGGAGTCTCAATAAATAATAAATAAAACTGAAGTAAACCTTTTTTCGGTACTATCAAATTTTGACAGGTACCACCTAGTTAGTTTTTAAGTTATTAGTATTTTAATTCTGATTCAAATTAATTATTAAACTCTAAAATTATTTTAAAAGGATGACAAAATTATTAAATTATAATTTAAAAAAATGAAATTATTAAATCATTATTACCTAAATTCAAAATTTTGAAAAAATAATTATTTGATTAAACATTATGAAAAAATATTAAATTTAAGTTATTAAACATAAAAGTACTAGAAAAATTAAAAAATTATATTATATTCAGAATTTAAAATGCCTTTAAATGATAAAAAAATAATAATTATTATTATTTAATAAATTAAAAATGCTGATAAAATTTTTAAATATTACATAATTATTAAATTTAAAATTATGAAAAAATATTTGATTGTTATTAAATTAGAAATATTATACCTATAAAATATAAAACCTTTACACCCGTACATGGCGATACTAAAGGCATTAAATCTGTTAAAACTACGATCACTATATCAAATATTTGGAAAATTCACAGTAAAAAAATTGTTAATAGTGG
This sequence comes from Maratus speciosus, assembly GCA_963932465.1. Lineage (NCBI taxonomy): Eukaryota > Metazoa > Arthropoda > Arachnida > Araneae > Salticidae > Maratus > Maratus speciosus. The sequence continues at coordinate 369,422,750 of OZ010799.1, read as the reverse complement.
TACAAAAATTGAAAAATATAAATTTTCAATTTTTCTCTTTAAAAAAATTAACCTTGACATTCATTTATCTCCGTAAGGAATCAAACTCAGATCGTATATCCTGAAGTTGAACGGTATACCACTACACCATAACGTTCGTCGAAACATCTTGCTTAGAATATCATTTTAAACAAAAATCGCTATGTTATGCGTGGAACGTTGATCCCGCAGGATCACAGGATCAAATTGAAAAAGTGTGATCGCTAGACGCTTGTAACTTTTCAGCCGATTATAACCCCAACTTTTCCCCGTTCAAATCCAGATTCACAGATCGGCAACAAATTTTCAGCATAGGGCAATTCCATCGTAACTGACTAACATTTTATCATCGAATTTTGTTTTCAAATCTATCTAGAAAATTTACTAATAAAGCTAGAACGAATTTTTAGGATTTAAAATATTTCTTACTAAGGACTTAATAGCCAAATACCTGCAGATTATTTCAATCTCTCTTTGAGTCCCAAAAATTGCAATTCAAAATTCTGTAACTGACGTAACATAAAATATAGAAACCTTTTTTCTGCCTTCATTGAAGTGTAAAAATTATCAAAATTATCCCGTTAAAAATGTGATTTAATGTTCTCAACAACACTAAGTAGTACCAAATTATAACAGTAACTTGTTTATTTAATTTCTGAAGAATAAAAAAGAAAAAAATGGCATTTACACGTGTAACTGTCGTAACTTTTATTGTGTAACTGGCGTAACATTATGACTTTACAAAGACAATAATGGTACTTAACTCAGTTTGTAAACAGTAATTTACAATGCCTTTTTTATTAGGATTTTTCTATAGAATATATAAATATCAAGTTTTCCAATTATACCCTTAAATTGAACATATTATAAATTTGATTTCCTCCCCAAAAACGTTGATTTTCTGTGGAATTGCCCCATAGAATTGGAAAGGAAGATTAATAAAAGCCTAATTTAAAAAAGTTGTTTATATCCATTACGTTTTAATATTTTCTATTTTATTATTTTTATTGCATGGAGATATATTGTTCACTCCCTAAATTCTTTTCGTGTTTACGGGAACTAAAAATAATAAAAGTGTATGTATGTATATATATATATATATATATATACACCACACATCGAGAGCGGTTTGAAAAATAAGTATCTAGACTGTCGTCATTCGTATATATGTAGTTTTAATTTTAAACATATTTTTTTCTCAGCCCATAAACATAATTTATTAAATTGTTACAATTTACAATTATATTAAGTTGGTACAATTTATTAAATTAAATTTTCTGTTAGAACAAATTTCACCAATAGCAGCTTTGACTTCTGTGTGCCTAAATTTGAAACAATGCCTTCGTTTTTAAATAAAATGGTTTTGGTTTACGATATTTTCTCTTCAAACATTGTTTGTGTTTTAAATTAAGTGGATGAAAATTGTCTATGTTAAATGAAATGAGTGAAATATTTGAATTTTGAGTAAAATGTGTACAATTCCGATTGAAAGAATATTTAACGATTTACCAACTGCACTAAATAACGGACCTAACTAACTGTACCGGCTAACGGAGAAAAAATCTTAAATTATTTATTAATTTATAATTAGGTTCTACTCATATTATAATGCTACAATGATATCGGAAACACAACTGTGTTCATGATTTTTATAACTGTAGCGAATCAAGAAAAAGGTGAAAAATCGGTTACGAAATTGATACATGAAAAAAGTTAAATAAAAGTATGAAACAAAAGTGAAAGATTTTTGGGCACGGAATTGTGGTTAGTGAACCTATTATATGTTGTATAATCGTAACACGGTCAAGATACATTTGTTTTCAATGTTTTATTTCATTTATTCTGTTATAGACTATTTTTAGCAGCGTTATTTTTTCTTAGCGTTGTAACACTATTAAATGAATGAATTACATTTGAGGAATAACAGTGTTAGAAATGTCTTATAAACAATTCCTTATTTCTGAAACACACTGTATAATTATTCATTTTTCATTCTTTAGTAAGGTTTTTATTTAAAAAAATTTTTAATTAAATTATAACAAAGCATTTCTGTTTAATTTTTCGTTAAACAAAATTAATAAAGGAATATGTATTTGCCTTAAAAATGAACAGTAAACTTTGTTCATAAAAAGCAACTTTGAAAATATTTAGATTTTTACCCTACCGAAATTCAAGTATAACATTAATAAAAACCATATATTTTTTAAGGTATGAAGTGATGGATGTAAAACGAAAATAGATGGGAAAATATTCAACAATAATAAACGTGAACTAGAAAATTATAGGTTGAAAGGGACACTTTGTAGCTATCAATAGAAATAACATCACAACTGTATCCCTGTTTATCTGAAGATGGGAGGAGTCAAATTGTAAAAATAAAATAAACACACGTACACACATACACATAGTATATATATCTTTTCAAAATGCTTTCTTACATATATGTATGTGTGTGTTTGTGTGTGGAACAAAATCAAACATTCTTTTAAAAAAATTAATAAAGCAGAAAAAAACTAAATTGTACAAAATAAATAGCAATACCATTCTTACTACTTATTTAGAGATCTGAACCGATGGCAAACGAAATAGCATAAGCACATTCTTGTGCAAAATGTTTAATTTGGACCTGTGTGAAGTTGGCACCCCTCATTGTGAATTTAAATATGAAAACTACACAGGAGTTTTGCCCAAGTTTTGCCCAGTTTTGCCCACCCATTAATTAATTTTGCCCACCCTTCGTAACGCTGTAAATTAAACTTTATTTTTTGACCCACTTTGAAAAAGCTAGCACCCCTGAATTTGAAATTTAACAAAACAATTGTACAATTATTTTGCCCAAGTTTTGCCCAGTTTTGCCCACCCATTAATTAATTTTGCCCACCTTTTATAACGCCGAAAATCAAAAAAATCTTTGTTGACCACGTGTGAAGCTGGCACCCCCCATTAGGAATTAAAATATGAAATCCACACAAAAGTTTTGCCCGAGTTTTGCCCAGTTTTGCCCACCCATTAATTAATTTTGCCCACCTTTTATAACGCCGTAAATCAAAAAAATCTTTGTTGACCACGTGTGAAGCTGGCACCCCCCATTACGAATTGAAATATGAAAACCACACTAAAGTTTTGACCAAGTTTTGCCCAGTTTTGCCCACCCATTAATTAATTTTGCCCACCTTTTATAACGCCGTAAATCAAATTTTATTTTTTGACCCATTTTTTAAACTAGAACCCCTCATTAGGAAATTTACAAAAAAATTATACTATTATTTTGCCCAGGGTTTGCCCAGTTTTGCCCACCCATTAATTAATTTTGCCCACCTTTTATAACGCCGTAAATCAAAAAAATCTTTGTTGACCACGTGTGAAGCTGGCAACCCCCATTACGAATTGAAATATGAAAACCACACTAAAGTTTTGCCCAAGTTTTGCCCAGTTTTGCCCACCCATTAATTAATTTTGCCCACCTTTTATAACGCCGTAAATAAAAAAAATCTTTATTGACCATGTGTGAAGCTGGCACCCCCCATTACGAATTGAAATATGAAAACCACACTAAAGTTTTGCCCAAGTTTTGCCCAGTTTTGCCCACCCATTAATTAATTTTGCCCACCTTTTATAACGCCGTAAATCAAAAAAATCTTTGTTGACCACGTGTGAAGCTGGCACCCCCCATTACGAATTGAAATATGAAAACCACACTAAAGTTTTGCCCAAGTTTTGCCCAGTTTTGCCCACCCATTAATTAATTTTGCCCACCTTTTATAACGCCGTAAATCAAATTTTATTTTTTGACCCATTTTTTAAACTAGCACCCCTCATTAGAAAATTTCCAAAAAAAATTATACTATTATTTTGCCCAGGTTTTGCCCAGTTTTGCCCACCCATTAGTTAATTTTGCCCACATTTTATAACGCCATAAATCAAAAAAATCTTTGTTGACCAAGTGTGAAGCTGGCACCCCCCATTACGAATTGAAATATGAAAACCACACTAAAGTTTTGCCCAAGTTTTGCCCAGTTTTGCTCACCCATTAATTAATTTTGCCCACCTTTTATAACGCCGTAAATTAAAAAAAATCTTTGTTGACCACGTGTGAAGCTGGCTCCCCCCATTACGAACTGAAATATGAAAACCACACTAAAGTTTTGCCCAAGTTTTGCCCAGTTTTGCCCACCCATTAATTAATTTTGCCCACCTTTTATAACGCCGTAAATCAAATTTTATTTTTTGACCCATTTTTTAAACTAGCACCCCTCATTAGAAAATTTCCAAAAAAAATTATACTATTATTTTGCCCAGGTTTTGCCCAGTTTTGCCCACCCATTAGTTAATTTTGCCCACATTTTATAACGCCATAAATCAAAAAAATCTTTGTTGACCAAGTGTGAAGCTGGCACCCCCCATTACGAATTGAAATATGAAAACCACACTAAAGTTTTGCCCAAGTTTTGCCCAGTTTTGCCCACCCATTAATTAATTTTGCCCACCTTTTATAAAGCCGTAAATCAAAAAAATCCTTGTTGACCACGTGTGAAGCTGGCACCCTGCATTACGAATTGAAATATGAAAACCACACTAAAGTTTTGCCCAAGTTTTGCCCAGTTTTGCCCACACATTAACTAATTTTGCCCACCTTTTATAACGCCGTAAATCAAAAAAATCTTTGTTGACCACGTGTGAAGCTGGCACCCTCCATTACGAATTGAAATATGAAAACCACACTAATGTTTTGCCCAAGTTTTGTCCAGTTTTGCCCACCCATTAATTAATTTTGCCCACCTTTTATAACGCCGTAAATCAAATTTTATTTTTTGACCCATTTTTTAAACTAGCACCCCTCATTAGGAAATTTACAAAAAAAATTATACTATTATTTTGCCCAGGTTTTGCCCAGTTTTACCCACCCATTAGTTAATTTTGCCCACCTTTTATAACGCCGTAAATCAAAAAAATCTTTGTTGACCACGTGTGAAGCTGGCACCCTCCATTACGAATTGAAATATGAAAACCACACTAAAGTTTTGCCCAAGTTTTGCCCAGTTTTGCCCACCCATTAATTAATTTTGCCCACCTTTTATAACGCCGTAAATAAAAAAAATCTTTGTTGACCACGTGTGAAGCTGGCACCCCCCATTACGAATTGAAATATGAAAACCACACTAAAGTTTTGCCCAAGTTTTGCCCAGTTTTGCCCACCCATTAATTAATTTTGCCCACCTTTTATAACGCCGTAAATCAAAAAAATCTTTGTTGACCACGTGTGAAGTTGGCATCCCCCATTACGAATTGAAATATGAAAACTACACAAAAGTTTTGCCCAAGTTTTGCCCAGTTTTGCCCACCTTTTCCAACGCTGTAAATTGAAAAAAATCTTTGTTGATTACGTGTGCAGTTCGCACCCCCAGTACGAATTAAAATGTGAAAGCCACACAAAAGTTTTGTCCAAATTTTTCCCAGTCTTGCCCAACTATTATTTAATTTGGCAAGATTTCATAACGTTGTAAATAAAATTTACTTTTTTGACCCATTTTTTAAACAAGCACCCCACAGTAGAAAAAAAAACACAATTGAGAGGTTATTTTGCCCACCTATTATTAAATTTTGCCCTCTTTTCATAATGCTGTAAATTAAAAAAAATAGCTTTGTTTACCACTTGGGACATTTTCACATCCAAATACGAATTAAACTAACCAACTTACTAGTGTTACGGGACTTTTCTAGAGCTTTCCCCTACTGAAAAAATGTGTCCTGTTTTGTCCAGAGTTCTTATAGCATTGCCTGTTTTTAACCGACTTCATTTGTTTTAGTATTCCTTCATTTTACTCTAGTTTCTCCTAGTTTTCCCAATTCTCCTTTACTTTCGGCCGCCTTGTTTGTGTCTAGATTTTCGTCCAGATTTACTTGTTTTTTCCCACTGAGCTCCATATATAACAAACAGGAAATCTGTATTCCTATTTCCCATGATTATTTCTAGCGGTCCAGGTTTGCATTCCAGGCAAAAGGTACTGTTTGTTTCGTTTCTTTGCATGATTGAAGAATCATTTATTAATTTGATAAGTATTGCTCAATTAGAGAAACATACATTAGAATAAGAGTAAATGTCAACACTAATATCTAACACTGGTAACGCGAACTATTTTTTACCTTTGCCTTGTATGCTTCATTTGCCTTGCAAACTTCTGACCGCCAACTGAGAACTCTTGTTATGTATGGAGCTTAGTGGATTTCGCCATATTTTGTTCAATTTTTACTAATGCTCCGAGAGTTTTTCCATGCGTTTCAAAAGATTGTCTCAGCTTTGTCCAACATTTTTATGGAATTAGAGTTTTTTTCTTGCACCGTTCATACAATTTTTAAATACTTCCAAATGTTTTGCAGGATTTGCTGGTGTTCCTAAATCAAATTCTAGTTTCGCGTGGCGTGCCTCGATATGAAATTGGCGGCATATGTTACTCAGACTATGACCAACGTCATAAAAGAGCAGATTATGACTTTTAAGACATTATATGGAGTGCAACATCTTTACACGGCGATTGGCACCAAACGATGGGCGCAGCGCTTTCTACCAATCACCGAGTAAAGTTGATCCACTCCGTGGGACATTTTAAACGCCATTAATTGGCCTTATATGTCATTGGTTGCGGCCAAAGACCTTTAAGATACATAGTCCGGCAATTCCCATTCAAAAGCATGCGAAATCATGGCAGCCATCTGAAGTAAATTGAAACACCTCAACCGCGAGGTTTGTACGTCAGCTGTGAGTTATTTACCATTAAGTGCTATGGCTAGAATGTGCTTTAAAAATAATTCTTATCAATATATATGAATTTTATGGCAAATGTTTTACAGGACGCTATTTTTTATATCTAAATATGCTTTATAAATATTGAATTTTCAGAAATAAAGTTAAATAAAGCGATTTATTAATAATTTTATGGATGGTATGTTTGAAAAAGAGTATCTAATTTTTATGCCTTATAAACAGAAATAAAGCGAAATTAATGTGGAAACAGATTGTTAAAGATTATAATTCCACCTTTTTTTTTATGTTTGACTTACTAAAGTAACTGGTAGGGAAGTTTAGATTAAAGGTAACAACTGTAACATAATATAGTAATTTAGAAAATTTTAAATTACTTGTGAAGAAATCTACGTTAAAACTAATTTTTATGTAAAAAGACAATTAAAAAATGCATATAAACGAAAGTAACACTATATTTTTATCCTTGGAGGACGTTTATTGAAATACTTACTTGCTATACGAAAAAGACAAAAAAAAATATATTAATAATAAAGTTTTTTTTTTTTTAAGACCTAAATGAAATAGGGTAGACTAATACTTAATGATACGAAATAAAAAAATACGCTAATAAAAGCATTTTCTTAGGTAAATTAAAATATAAAACATATATGCTGCCGTACAAGAGCTGTGATCAAAAATCCTCAGTTAAACTGACAGTTTGCCGGTCTATGTATCTTAAAAGTCTTTGGTTGCGGCAGTGCCGACGAGCTGGATTTCGACATCACGGCAGATAGTCATTTGCTTATCATTCATTCAACCCTATTCTTGTGACGTAAAAGCCACAAGAATAGGGTCGAACGAATCATCCGCTGATGGCCGACCTGCCGTGGGGTCGAAACCGAGCTCGTCAGCATTGTCTATAGTTGGCGTTGGTTGCGTTCAGATTGTGCTTTGACAGAGGAGTTTGTCCAAACTATGGCAAACCTTTGCATTTTCTCTCTTGATTTTCTCGGCTTGCGTTTGTCCAAACTATTGCAAACCTAGGCATTTTGTATTCCAGAACATGGCGATGCTCACCTGGACGAGTTTCGAGATAAGTTAACAAGCATAAGCTTGGTTATGATGTGACACTCGCCAAGCTTGGGCATTCGCTTTGTCCAGAATCGTCTAACTAATCAAATTTTATATTCGATATGCTGCAACTCTCGTATCGCGGTATCCTACTAAATGCTAGAAATCCATTTGGTGGGCTTTTTGTCGTTACTTCATATATTTCTTAAAAACAGTCTCGAAAGGCAAATAGGGCATTCAGTCAAACTGATGGGGCGGATATTTCCCAAACAGGCTCCGAAGCATGATTGACTGTGATGATTTGACAGCGATGCCTCTTTGCGCAATTAGTGTTTCGTTTTCAATTTCCACTCGCTAACTTTTGGCGAATTTTTATAACTAAAGCAAGCTGATTAAAATGTTATTCTAAAGTGTTTCGAGCTGAGTTCGCAGTAGCTCAGTGGTGCGTCGTTTCTCTTCAGCTTCAGTTATGTAAGCGCGAATTTGAATCGAAATGGGAGAAAGTTTCAAAAAATGGAAAGTTTACTTTTTAATATTTATTTAAATTATAAAAAAGAATTTGAATGAAAAAATAGAAAATTTCTATTTTTAAAATGTTACTTAATTTATAAAATTATTTTAAACAATATTAGCGTTTTACATAATGTGATTTTTTTAAAATATTCGTTGCAGCGTTTGCGGTCTTTAAGGCACTTCTTATTTTTAGAGATTTCAATATATCGACTCAACCGATTTCACTATTTTTTTTTTAGTTTTGTGTTTTAATGGGTGTTGAATCGCTCATACATTCGTTTATGTGACATCGGTTGTAACGAATTTTATGAATATTCAGGATAGATTGCTTCAGGACGAGGTTGCTACATCCTCTTTTCATATTTTAATTCGTAATGGGGGGTGCCAGCTTCACATGTGGTCAACGAAGATTGTTTTGATTTACGGCTGTATAAAAGGTGGACAAAATTAATTAATGGGGGGGGGCAAAACTGGACAAAACTTGGGCAAAACTTTAGTGGGATTTTCATATTTTAATTCGTAATGGGGGGTGCCAACTTCACACGTGGTCAACGAAGATTTTCTTGATTTACGGCGTTATAAAAGGTGGGCAAAATTAATTAATGGGTGGGCAAAACTGGGCAAAACTTGGGCAAAACTTTTGTGTAGTTTTCATATTTCAATTCGTAATGGGGGGTGTCAGCTTCACACGTGGTCAACAAAGATTTTTTTGATTTACGGCGTTATAAAAGGTGGGCAAAACTGGGCAAAACTTGGGCAAAACTTTAGTGTGGTTTTCATATTTCAATTCGTAATGGGGGGTGCCAGCTTCACACGTGGTCAACAAAGATTTTTTTTATTTGCGGCGTTATAAAAGGTGGGAAAAATTAATTAATGGGTGGGCAAAACTGGGCAAAACTTGGGCAAAACTTTAGTGTGGTTTTCATATTTCAATTCGTAATGGGGGGTGCCAGCTTCACACATGGTCAACAAAGATTTTTTTTATTTACGGCGTTATAAAAGGTGGGCAAAATTAATTAATGGGTGGGCAAAACTGGGCAAAAGTTGGGCAAAACTTTAGTGTGGTTTTCATATTTCAATTCGTAATGGGGGGTGCCAGCTTCACACGTGGTCAACAAAGATTTTTTTGATTTACGGCGTTATAAAAGGTGGGCAAAATTAATTAATGGGTGGGCAAAACTGCGCAAAACCTGGGCAAAATAATAGTATAATTTTTTTTGTAAATTTCCTAATGAGGGGTGCTAGTTTAAAAAATGGGTCAAAAAATAAAATTTGATTTACGGCGTTATAAAAGGTGGGCAAAATTAATTAATGGGTGGGCAAAACTGGGCAAAACTTGGGCAAAACTTTAGTGTGGTTTTCATATTTCAATTCGTAATGGGGGGTGCCAGCTTCACACGTGGTCAACAAAGATTTTTTTGATTTACGGCGTTATAAAAGGTGGGCAAAATTAATTAATGGGTGGGCAAAACTGGGCAAAACCTGGGCAAAATAATAGTATAATTTTTTTTGTAAATTTCCTAATGAGGGGTGCTAGTTTAAAAAATGGGTCAAAAAATAAAATTTGATTTACGGCGTTATAAAAGGTGGGCAAAATTAATTAATGGGTGGGCAAAACTGGGCAAAACTTGGGCAAAACTTTAGTGTGGTTTTCATATTTCAATTCGTAATGGGGGGTGCCAGCTTCACACGTGGTCAACAAAGATTTTTTTGATTTATGGCGTTATAAAAGGTGGGCAAAATTAATTAATGGGTGGGCAAAACTGGGCAAAACTTTTGTGTGGATTTCATATTTTAATTCGTAATGGGGGGTGCCAGCTTCACACGTGGTCAACAAAGATTTTTTTTGATTTACGGCGTTATAAAAGGTGGGCAAAATTAATTAATGGGTGGGCAAAACTGGGCAAAACTTGGGCAAAATAATTGTACAATTGTTTTGTTAAATTTCAAATTGAGGGGTGCTAGCTTTTTCAAAGTGGGTCAAAAAATAAAGTTTGATTTACAGCGTTACGAAGGGTGGGCAAAATTAATTAATGGGTGGGCAAAACTGGGCAAAACTTGGGCAAAACTTCTGTGTAGTTTTCATATTTAAATTCACAATGAGGGGTGCCAACTTCACACAGGTTTAATTTGGCCCAGATTAAACATTTTTTAATCGTTATTTTTTTTTTTTTTTTTTTTTTAAGAAATAAAGTTTGTTAGAAAAAATTTAGAAATTCCTATGTAGAAAAATAAAATTAAACAATTAAAGATATATTAAATAAATTTTCAAGATCGAAACGTGTTTAACCTGAACAAATCAAACCATATTTTATGGAAGGATAGTTGGAAGTTAGAAAGAGTACATTTGGAGTATGTATGCTTGCCGTACCATGTGAAAACTGCTGGTACACATTACATATTTTTTGACAATTTGGCTCCTCCCACCTTCCGAGAATGGGATGTTACATTACTTTTATTGACAGCTTCGAGTCATCTATTTCTGTTTTTATTTTTTAGTTCATGTTTATTATTTTTAAATATTTTTGGACCTATTTTAATTTTAGATTCATGTCATAGCTTAAAAAAGTATACTAGCATTACATATTTTTACATACTTTTTGACAATTTGGCTCCTCCCTACCTTCCGATGAATGACGTGTGAAGTTGTTTTTATCGGCAACTTCAAGTTATCTCTTTCTGTTTTTAATTTTTATTCAGGTTTATTAGCCCCCGGAATGCTATTTCTTTCTCCCAGTTTATTTTGTCTCCAATAAATAACGTTACCTTGTGTACGCTAGCCGTAAAACAAAAGCCAATGTTTCATTGTGTGATTCAATACTCTATAGCATTTTTTAAAACTTCTAAGCATCGCACATTTTCAATGTTTATACCGTCGTATTGGGAAAAAAGTACTTTTTAATGCAATTTGTTTGAAAATTGCATCTCCATTTGTTTTTGAAATATTAATTTTTTGTAGTTTTTAGTGACATTTGTTTCATTTTGGCAACTCAAGTACTCCATTTCTGTAAAAAGTAAAGAAAAAATTGTTGAAAAATAGCAATTATATTCTCTTTGTTGCCTTTTCTCATAAAAATTGAAAAAAAAAATTTTAAATACGTGCTATTTTGAGAAAAGTATAAACGAATGATTCATGATAAAACATGGAACTATTATAAACTACATTTAATTTTAAGAATCTACATTAATGCAAAGGACGTCATTTTACATAAAATAAAAGCGTGTGCTTTAAGTCTTAAAATTGAAATATGTTTTGTAGTAGAGTCCCGATTATCCGAGTCCAGCTTAACCGAGTTATTTTCTTCTGGTGGACTGGTGGCTTCTATTATTATGAAACAGCCATTATAAATGAAGGGTTAGGTGAAGATGAAAAAGCAGCCGTAAAAAGTTAGAACTCTGATTTTCTGGTTAGAATAGAAAAAAAAATTGGCCATAATTTTTTGGCCATATTTTTTCCCATTCTGACCAGAAAATCAGAGTTCTAACTTTTTACGGCTGCTCTTTCATCTTCACTTAACGCTTCATTTATAATGGCTGTTTCATAATAATAGAAGCCACCAGTTCACCAGAAGAAAATGAAGTAATGGAAATGCCGGGGGCGACACTAAATTCTGAAAAAGCAGAATTCCTGTTCTCTAGTTATTTTTAAATATTTTTTCACTTATTTTAATTTTACACTCATGTCATAGCTTTAAAAATCTTTGTGTGTCAAGAAGAGACGCTTTAACATCCGAAAAAACTGGATTTTAGTTAATTTAGGATAAAATCACCTATCACGGTCCATATACCAGTAATGGACCATTTAATATCCCTACGACACTAGACGCGAAACGCGCAACATTTGAACTTAGCGCCAATGAGAAGTGATAAAATGGCCTTTCGACTGTCACATTATGTCTTTGTTTTGACAAATCAACGCACGTCAGGTGAACAATGGCTGCTCCTATCGAAGCTTCTTTTTTTTCCTGTTTCAGCTCTAGTTTCTTAGCAAGATTTTTAGTGAGCAAAGTTGGATTTCGTGCTATGGTGTGGTTATTTAATAGTATCTATTTAAAGGGTATTTGTTGGTTAGATTGAGTTAAATAAAGGCCGTTGATCTGTACTAGGAGTTAGTACCTAGATTGCGTATCCACAATACTTTGGTCCGGATTCCTGCAATAAGAACTGAAGATAAAAACGAAATTGAAGACACGTAACAAATTCCACATAAGTTCTTTTATTTTAATTCAATAAGACGTGGTGAGGTGATCCCCCTAAAACGAGCGGTTTTTTGCGACCTTACTCTTCTAAGAGTCTCTCGATAAAAATATCTGCCGAGTCAAGTAAACAAGTTAATAAAAATATCCGTTAGCATGTTACATACAAAATTCAAAATCTAACGAATCACTCTGGCGCTACATAACGGATGAAAAATATTTATTCATAACGATTAAAGAAATGAGCAATAGCCTTTTACATTATCTCCATAAACACTGGGCCAAATAATAATTTTAATCTGCCATCTGTCATATATAATTACTTATTTACTGACAGACGTTAAATTTCACTTAAAAACAATATGCGATGATTCACGAAATGCAAGATACATTTAACTTAATAAAGAAAAGATAACAGAAAGATTTATTTAGACAGAAAATAAAATATTATTATGATTACCTCTTGATTATTAATGACCTGTCAACTGTAGCTAGATATATCTACTTCTATTTAAAAAGAGAGTTTTTTTAAATGAAATAAGAAATCAAGTTATATTAAACAGTCAATGAATACTTTAAGATTTATGAGTGACAAATAAATTAACGGAATGTAATTTAGGAATAACGCAATATATGATTCTACATCATACGTGCTGTGTACGAAATTTTAAAGAAGGATAAACGAAAAAACAATAAGTTTTATTAACTTATATAAAGTTGAAGGAACATGTAAACATATTGGTGTTATCAAAATAAGCTTATTAAGCCAGCTATTGGGGTGGTCCACAACTGATGCTGTTTTTTCATGATCGCACTAGTGATGGCCCACACTTACTTTTTATATTCTATAGCTATGTTATCATTAATTAAATTCGTGATACTGAAGGGGCTAGAAACTTGGCATGTGTTATGGTGGTTAAGATGCAAATGCTCGTCAGGAATGTTTTCTAAAAATTTTTTAATTAGAAGGGTCAAATGGGCAGCAAACGTTCTAAATTACGAATTCTATAGTCTTGTTTGAAATGTAAACTTGAAATTTGACGTGGCTGTTACATTTAAGACATAAATTCTCGCACAAAACTTTTTTTTAAAAAAATCGTAATTTAAAAGGGTGCAGGAAAAAAAAAAGTTCTAAAGTTTCAATTTCTTTAATATTGTTGGGGCTAGAAACTAAAAATTCTCGTGGTGGTTATTTAGAAGATTTATGCGCATCAAGAACGGTTTCTAAAATATATCGAAACTTAAAAAGCTTAAATGAGCCGAAAACACTCTAAATTACGAATTACTTGGAACTGTTTAGAGAAATTGAAATTTTGATTTGCATGTTAATTTTACTATGTACACTCTAGTGTGTAGGTATCTAATAACTAATTGGTCCCATGGGATGATACAGTTCCATTATTTTTCCTTTTGGCATCAAGCTTTGCAAACAATAAAACTTTAATTCGGCGATTCTGCTGAGTTAGTACAGCTATCTCTTTTTTTATTTTAGAATAGAGATAATGGCTCCAAAGAAATTGAGTAAAGAACAGGAAAATCGAGTTGAGCAGGTAGTTGATGCTCTTAAACATGGAATGTTTGTAAGAACTACAGTATCTTGGTTTAAAATACCAAGAGGATAAAATACAGTAATCCGTTGAGGACGAGCGTCTTTTACAGAATTTTTAATCTTTAATCACCGTTTTTTTTTTTAAAGAAATTTTTACCTCATTGAATCGGGAAAATGCGCGGATTAAATAACGTAAAATTTACAAAAAAAACTTATTGGTGAGAATAATCCCCATTCTGAGCACTTTACGTGGCACGAATACCGGTCGCTCGTCCCCAAAGGGTTAAGGCAAAGATTGAGTGTAAAAAACCACAAAGAGGACCTCCCTCAATTTTGAAAACCGAAGAAAAAATTTTCCTAAAGAATTGGATTATTCACTGTGCAAAGAAAGGATTTCCAGACGCAAGTGAGATAGATGCTATAGAGAGCGGCAAGAAATTTTTAGAGAAACGACCCAAAGTAAAAACAAGTTTTACGAAAGGTAAGAGTTGAATCATTTATGTTTATATTTTTAGTTTCTGAATGTTTCACACGTTAAAAGAAGCTATTATTATGAATGAAGCTATTCTTACGTTTTATGAATGGATAGGAAATGTCTTCGCTCTTTTTCTAGCAAGGAATGATGTTAAACTGTCGGTAATTTTACTTGTGGAGTGGCACAACACGCGTCCTACGTGTGAACATTGCAAATGTCTACAGATAATTTTGATAGATTTATACCAAAATGAAACCTTATACTTCAGCCTTGCTTTGGTCTGCTAAAAGCTGAGTGGAGCAAGGCCCTTCTTCGGTGGCGCAAAAATCATCCACATGAAGCTGTGAAGCGGCAGTATTCACGAAAGAAGTGAAAAAAAAAGTCTAGAACAAAGAAGCTTTATTACTGAATCTTAACTCATATCTATGTACAAAATAAAAGAAAAACTTCTTAATGATGTACCTAAGTTAATAAAGCAGCCCACATTAACTAAAATGTTCCAATGTTTCAGAAAGTTCCAATTTCGTCTTAATTGTTTGTTTTCTCAAGCTCAACAAGCGAAAAATGTTTTGACACATTTAAAAATTCATTTTTTAACGGAAAGTCATAAAATTGAAAGGACTGACTATGGAAGCGATTTGGAATCGAACTGTGTTTTCCATTTTTTTTATAAATAAATTACCTATTGAGCTATAAGCGATTTTGATCACGTGGCAAAGCCGTTTTTCCCCTTTCTTGTGTCATTCTTCTTAGTTGCGAGAATTCGGTTCAAAACGCCCACTTTGACACTATTTTCTGAAAGATCTATTGCGTTTGCAAAAAAACGGAAAACACAGTTCGGTTACATAGTTTCTGAACAACACCTGCTAGTTTCATGCATCTCCGAACAAAAATAAATCTTTTGGATTTGAAAACAGATTAAATAAATTTTTTTGTTTTACTTTTTATTTTGTTATGATTTATTTAATGAAAATGTTTAATTTAGTATTAATAGTTGTTATATGCAATTTTTAACATATGAATGTCATAATTTGCCTTTTCAAGTAGTGAATTTTCTTTTCCTTTTTATTGGAAAAGCAATATTTTTGATGACCCAAATTTCGAAAAAATCCGAAGTTCGGACTTGGTAAAGTCCCGAGGATTCCGAACTTTAGACTTCTTACTGTATTATTATTAGGATTTCAATCTATATAGGTTATGAGCATAGTTGCCAAAATCCAAGTAAACTTCCGTAAAATGTAAGTTAAATTCACCCAGACTAAACACGTTTCTAACCAGAAAATTTGTTTGATGTATCGTTGTAGATTTAATACTATCACGTGTCTCTATGAAATCTATTTGACTTCGTTTCTTAATAAGATTTCTGGTTGAAAACGTGTTTAACCTCGGTCAATTTAACTCGTATTTTACGGAAGTTTTGTTCCAAGTTGGCAAGTATGTATGAGTGGAATTGCTTCTAAATATTATTCAGTGTAAAGCGAACAATATCACCAATTTTAACGAAACACTACATAGTGATAAATATGTAAAACAACTAAATTTTCATAATATAATTATGGAGACATTATGGATATGTCAGTTAACTTATACAGCTCAATTAACATTGCATTTATAGAGTTCAGAGCCCAAACGTCTAAATTAAATATTTTTTTATTTAATAAACTATTGTTTATTTGAATACACCAGCATGGATTTTCTAATGCATTATTTTCATTTATTATTGTTACTAAAAATATATTAAAAAAATAGTTTTTAGGTGTTGTAGGTGTGGCATGGTTGTCAAATACAGTTCCAAACCAAAGAAATTCATGCAGTGTAGGGTTAATTAAGAATTTTTCAGTGACAGCGAGGAAGACTAAAACTAGAAGAGTTAAAGAAAACAAAAAAGTCGGACAAACAAATTAGTTTTCGAAAATTAAAGAATTACGAAAATGCAAGGTAACTTCCGTTCTCACAAACGCTACAATATTAGGTAGAATTTTCTAATCATGACTTTCTTTTTCAACTTTGATAAGATACCGTGCGATATTCAAATTAATTTTAAATTAACAAAATGCATTGCTATGAATTCATTTAAAAGAAAGCAAATCGGGAATGCTTTCGTGAAATAAAGAAAGAATAAATTACATTAATATTTATATAATTTAAAATACAATTAATCTTCATTGATAAATTTATTTTACTTTTTATAAAATAAACGGAATGCATAACATTTGATTTCACTGAAAGCTATCACTACTTTAATCTCAATTAACATTCTGATCTTTTTCAACAAAATCATTTAACAGATTTTAGGTTATTTGCAGCAATATTTGCTTTAAGATGGCTAATACGCAGAAATTATGCGATTAAAAACAAATATGAAATATTTCGTATTATTTTTAATATTTTTTTTATCAATCACTCCTTTGAATTGCAGATATAACATTTGATTCCAATTATAACGGATTCTTCAAAAATATAAAATTCAAATGTAGCTAGCTCGATCGAAAAAATTAGAGTGGCAAAATATTTTTTTTCTTCTTACTTGAAAATTCTCCAAGGAGAAATACAAACTAGTTTTAAAACTAACCCCTTGAGGACGAGCGACCGGTATTCGTACCACCTAAGGTGCTCAGAATCCATAATTATTCTCATCAGTACATTTTTATTGTAAATTTTGCCTTATTTAATCCGAGCTTTTCCCCGTTTCAATTAGGCAAAATTTCTGTTTTAAAAAAACAGGTGATAAAAGATTAAAAATTCTGTAAAAGACGCTCGTTTCGAAGGGGCTAATTCGTATAATCCAACTCTCCAAATTTCCCTATTCAAAACACTTTAAAAAAAGATCATATTGTCATTTTAAAACATTAAAATTACTATAGGCAGTTTCCAGGTATGTTAAATGATATTTCCTATCTCAGTTTTGAAAAAGCAAAAGATTGAATAACAATTGAAGAGCTGAGTGGATGAATATGTTACGCTACATTTTCTAAAAATTTTTTTTATCTTTTGGATGAAAGCGTTATGAGGTATCCTATCACATGGTGAAGCTAAAATACTAAGATTCTATTTAGTCTTGAAGATTTAAGACATTATTCATTAATATTTAATATTTAATAATGTCAATAATATTAATAATTTTTAATATTTGAAAATTAAATATGAATAAGTTTTTCTGAGAGATCTTTTACTACCATACCTGTTAATATTTTAAACGCATGGTGTCAAATAGAAAATAAATCATTAAAATTTACAGCAAAAACTTTCACTTCAAATTTCTTCAAATGTCATTTTTGCTACTTAACATGTTCTTCCCCTTAGCTCTTCAATTAACAAGTGTCGCATTCATAATCCGTTGAAAAAGGCCCGCATTTAGTCAAATGCGCCAAGATGGGAGGAAATTACCTGACCAGACAGTCTATTCTTATAATGCACCCATCAAAGAATTATATTAACCCGTCAGCACACGCGCTGTGATAAAATCTACCCCAATCACATTTTTTCTTCGAAAAAAAGGATTAATTTTTTGAGAACGCTTCTGACCTGAATTGTACCTTTCAAGGTCAAGTTCGAGAACGTGTAGGTGAAGGAATGTCTTTTTTTTCACTAGGAGGGGAGAAGACCTCTTGGGATTAAACAATGTCACGTGCGTAGAAACGTTTCATTCCGATATGTTCATTTCTTACGGGATAACACACTCTAAAATAATTTTAATGAAAGCGTAAGATAAAGATGCTTCTTTATATTGAAGAAAGGTTATTAACTGTAATTAACATCCATTTTGTGATATAATTCATATTTTAAGGGATAAAATAAATCCTTTTCATATTTTCTAGGAAAAAAACGTGATTTTTACAGAAACTGCCACAAAATCTGAAAATAAATATGAAAAGCATTATTTTTTTCCCTAAAACGGAGTAGTAATGATGTATCTTACAATAGAGAAGAGTAGATTTGCTTTTAAAACGTATTTAACCTAAAATATAATGGAGACAAAATGGGGTGAGATTTATCCCACACGTGTACTAACGCTACAAATGTTGACGGGTTAAAGTTATTCTGTCTCCTTCTATCGCTCAGATTTATTTCTCATGAAATCTTGTGGTAACGAGAAGAAAATAAATAATTGTGCGATATAGTTTATAGAGCCTATTTCTAGGACAGCTGTAACGTCAGTCCGCAGAGCAGCTCTTTAAAACATAAAACGAGGTACCCAGAAGGCGCTCACTCGTTATTTTAAAGTTTTATTAAAAGTAAATTGCTTAGCTCTTTCCAACAAAATTCTTTTATTAAGAATTTCCTAAAATTTACCGGTGGGAGTCGAATATCTCCATAGTTTTTTTTACTGGGTTAATTCAGGCAAACTTACACATTCAATCCCATGTGCTATGTTTGGACATATTGGTAAATGAGTTGGCATAATTATTTGCCATAAGATACTGCTGCAGAGCCTTTTTGCCAGAAAATTGTTTGCCACCACAAAAGATTTTAAAGTAACATTTGAAATATTTAATAGCAAAGTTTCTGTCCATTAATTAGGAATATTATTCTGCATAAAAATAGTGGTAACGCTGGTGGCCCGCGGGCAATAGGTTGCGCATTCCTACAAGAGTAAGTGTCTTAGTTTTTCTTAAACGAGATAAACGTAACATACCCTTTAGTTTATTTAGAAAAATATGTTCCACGGTATTTTCAACGTAAGATCTAATGAGATTTCAAATTTTAATTCCTTTACGAATGTTTGAACGAACATGTTTTTAGGAAGTGACATTTTTCTGAAGGTATTTGGCAATAACGAACATAGAGAACAATGCCTGATTGATGGGACAGTGTAAAACAAGAAATCACCAGTGGGGGTGCAGTTTCTTTCATGCTGGCTGAGAGGATTTAAAGAAAAATTAAAAAATATAATAATATATATATATATATATATATATATATATATACATTTAAATGATTGTATTTCATGCATTTTTCCTCTGTATTAAATTATTGCATAGTTAAATAAGGATAATTTTGATTATGTATAATATTAGTATGAAATTTCAAATACCAATATATGCAAATAACAAATTTTCCAAATTTGTTCTATTTTACAAAATATACTTCAAATTTACTTTTTAATTATGTGAAACGAAATATAATAACTATTGAAATGAAAAGACAATAATAATAACATAGCAGATAATAACATGCTAATAGATAATAATAAGTTTTACTTTGAGATTACATTACTCCGAGTATTTTTTCCCGTTGGTCCTTTCTTATGTCGACAAGTGGTGATGCTCTGTTCGGATGCTTTAATCCTATATTTGTTCTAACTCTTGAAAACACATTAATACCTGGTAATTGAATATGAAGAAAGCATTGTTTTTAAATTTTGACGACATTTCGGCCGATCGACAAAAACGTCAATCAATTCAGTGTTTCCGGTCCTAAGGCATTGCCTATAGGTTGTGTTGGCTAGATTGCCTGAAAATAAGTTACTTTACTTTACCACAAGTTACTTTCTCAAAGCGCTTTTATTTCTCCAAGGCCATATTGTCCGTGAAGAAATGGATTCCGATGAAACAACCAAAGAATTCTTTGACGTATCCGCTGTTTAATGGAAGAAACGCTGTAGCAAAAATTATTATAGGAGGTGTTGACACATTAAAATTTTATTCTTACCCTCTGAATTCTGAACAAAATTTCCTCCAAATACCAGCAATTTATGTCATGTATCGTCACCCATTAACACATCGACGACTTGAAATGAGAATTGTCGTTTTTATTCCCAAAACATCATTGACTGAGAGCATGGCTTCTACCTTACAGAAAATGCGTTTATTTCGTGATGTCCATATTTTTTTTTTTTAGATTGTAGGACGTTATATATTACATACGTACATTGAAAGATATTTATTGATGCATAAACTCGAAAAACCTATCTCGAAAATCAATTGACGAAAAACTTTCAGAACAGGGAGGGCTTCCACAGTTTTAAAACCAGATTTAATAGAAAATTGCCCGTCGTCAATGTGTTAATGTAAAATATAGTTTATTTATTTTAAGAACGCTGGATTAAATGGTATGTAATACTAAGTAGTAAATTTAATAATGCAATGCATCCTATATAATTACAATAATTATATAATAAAAATTAATTTGTCAATAAATACATGGGATACAAATATACATTTTCATATTTATAAATCATTTAATAGTTATTTTCGTAATTTTATGAGAATTTTTT
This sequence comes from Maratus speciosus, assembly GCA_963932465.1. Classification (NCBI taxonomy): domain Eukaryota; kingdom Metazoa; phylum Arthropoda; class Arachnida; order Araneae; family Salticidae; genus Maratus; species Maratus speciosus. Next base: position 369,401,969 of record OZ010799.1, on the reverse strand, counting down.
TTCTCTGTTTTATGTTCCAGTCTTGCACTTTTCTCCTTTCTTACAAAATTTCCACATTTATAAAATTAACCCTTTCCGACGCGGAGTAATTCTGTTTATAAACTGATGAAATAATGGACTGACACCGAGAATTTATAAACGAATTTATTAGGAAACATGATCTTACTTATTTTCAAGTACGTTATAAAAGGAAAATTTTAATAAAATATTCTGGGTGCCACTAAAATAAAATTTATTTGCCTTTTTTTAAGGACACCTCCCGTGAAAGGGTTAAAATTGAACCCACTCCCAGCCTTTAAAAGAGTAGAGAAATAGCGTTTTCTGAAGAGAAGAGGAGGAATTAACCCCTTCGGGACGGGAGCCTTTTTCGAAATTTTTAATCTTTTGTCACCGTTTTTTAAAAACAGGAATTTGTGTCTTCTTGAATCAAGAAAATGCGCTGATTAAATAAGGCAAATTTTATAGTAAAATTTTACTGGTGAGAAAAAACAAGGATTTTGAGCGCTTCATGCAGCACGTATACGTGTCGCTCGTCCCCAAGGGGTTAAGAGGCTACTACACTCAAACGAAAAGACTCGTTCGCTAATGCTAATCCTATGGAAGAAATTTATAAAGATATCTCAGTCGCATTTCAATATTTATAAATGATTTTTTTTCATTGGATAACTCTGATCAATCTGTATGGAGGCCGTTTTTTACTTTTTCGATTTTGACTGCAAATTTTTCTTATGAGGATGCTTTTACTTTCGAAACCGGTTCTAAAAATGAAAGTGACCTCATTAAAAATGCCTGTAAACAAAATCAAAAAAGTAAACAACGGCCTTTGTACAGATCAATCTAAACTATTCAATGCAAAAAAAAAAAAAAAAAAAGTTTAAAAATATTTAAATTTAAACGAAACATCTTTATAAATGTCTTTCATAGGATTAGCATTAGCGAACGGGTCTTTTCGTTTGACTTAAGTACCCTCTTAATGCTTTATAGCGATATAATTACTGTGCTGCGAATATATATGAGGACGTCAGTTTTAAAAATTTTTCTTTATCCGGGAAATCAAATTTTGGGAATAAATGAAAACTTCTAATTGCGTCCATTGGTTTTCAGAATACAGGAAAAAACTATTTTTTTTTTCTCCCAGATTGTAGTGTATTTTTTGGTGCAGGTTTATGAATAGAATAGATTGATAAACAAAACAGGATTTTTAAAATTTTGGATAAGGTGAATTTTGAAACTCGTGCCCTCATATATAGTACATGGTATGAGGGTGGGTTAGCGAACGTAGATAAATAATATTCATTTTCAAGCGAACAAAACCGCTTTTTTAATCCAAAACTGCACAGTGATGGATACAGTGTTGCCAGTGGGCTACTTTTCTTAAATTCAGATTTCTTGATCGCCACCACTTTTTTGAAACGGTAAAATGAACTTTGCTTTCGCCTTAATTAATATGTCATTAAATATTGCGCATTTTACCGTTTCAAAAAAGTAATGCTAATCAAGAATCTGAATTTAAAAAAAGTAACCCAATCTGGCAACACTGGATGGATATGTAAAACAATTAAAATTTTATCATGCGCTTAACACATGGAAACGGTGTTTGGGTATGTCTGTCCACTTATACAATTAAATGAACTTCGTACTTAAACAGTTTAATATCCAAACTTTTAAATTAACCAATTTTGTATATAACGAACTTTCACTTATTGCAATGCAGCGTCATCGATTTCAACTTTAATAAGATATCATGCAGTTTTAACATTAAAACACAATGTGTATTGCTATGAATTCATTAAAATACTCTGAAACGAGAATAACTTAACTAATTGCACCATATGGAAAACCGTAACACATTTGAAAAACGAATTTCAGCTGTTCTCGTCTACAATCTGAAAATTATCCGAATTCTTTGAGCAGACTTGTATAGGATATATAGAATTATATTTATTAACTACATGTATGCAAAAATTTAGTTCAGTTAAGCAAATTTAGTTCAGTTAAGTTCACTTAAGCACATTAAATATATACTTGAAAATTCCCCTTCAGCAATTTCCGCTAATAAGAAGAATGATACGTGAAATCTTTTCTGCAGCCCTGTATATGAGGCACAGAATTTATATACAACAAGTAAAATGCAAAAAAAAAAAAAAAACTTCGATTTAAAAGTGCATGCCGAAATTGTAAATGCACTTCCAGCAATTATAAACTCAAAGACAGAACTGTAACCGACTTCTTTTGTGTGTCCCTGTCAACGGACGACAAATGCTATGAATGCCCTATTCTATAGTAATCATCTTGTTGTGGAATTCAGTTGTTTATATCAGTTTCAATATATTTGAAATAGCGTAATGTCATTAAAATACTCTGCAAACGATTTTTCCCCATCTACCATAATGTAATGGAAATCTTTTGGGTGCCTCTGTAAATAAACTATAAATCCCACATACTTTATGTGCATTACCAAAGATGCCTAGGTGACCCTAAATAAAGTTTATCAATTGCATAAAGTTCCGAGTCTAATTACTGGAATTAGAGCGTGGACAGACGGACAGAAAAACAGAGTGCATTAGCACTCTTCAACTTTGATGAAAAGCGTTAAACAGAGATAATCAGAAATAAACTATTTCATTAAAAAGAAAAAATCTATTTAACAGATTTTCGTATTTGGAGACATAATTGCTGTCTAGATGGCTTTTACCTAATAAATATGGATAAAAAAATTTTGAGACGTTTTGTCATATTTTAAGCAGTTCTTTTTATCAATCGTGTTTTTCATGTATGATTTCTGATTCCAATTATAACAAATTCTTGAAAGATATAACATTAAATTTGAGCTTGTCCGTACGAGGAAATCAGAGGGGGGCAATTTTTATTATTTTTTTTCTTTACTTGACAAGAACATACTTGGGACAAACAGAAACCAAAGTGAAAGGTATACCTTGCACCTCCCCCCACCCCCACCCAATCCCGCACATTTCTCCAGCGAAACACCTTTTAAAAAGCCTGAATCGCATTTTAAAACTCGTTGAGAAGTTTCTAGATAGATTCCAGGAGTGGCGAACAATTTTTCCATTTACATAGATACTTTAGTTGAAAAGTCCCGTTCAGCAATTTCCACTAATAAGAAGAATGGTACGTGAAATCTTTTGTACAGCAATGTACATGAGGTATAGAAATTATATACAACGAGTAAAATGCAAAAAATTAATTAAATTTAAAAGCCCATGCCAAAATAATAAGCAAAAGCTGTAATGACGATTAACAAGTTTCCGTTCCTTTAGATATTCATCGAAAAAGACTCGTACTTAATCACTTTCGGTTAAACGGAAAGAAATAATATTGCCAGACTATCTATTCTTGTAGCATACCCCCATCAATGAGTTACACTAAAGTTATTTTGTCCCACTCACATTTATCTCTCACGAAAGCCTATAGTAACAATTAAAAAAAAGAAAAAAACTGTGAAAATACATCATTAAAAATAAAAACCCAATACATTCGAAAATCCGCGGCTTTAAAAACGAAAACAAAAACAAACTGCATTTCATACAATTGCCTGCAATCTGGAAACAGGGGCAATACGCGCAAACAGTAAAATTCATAAAAACAATAAAATTCACCTTTCCTTTCAGCAGTGGAGAAAGGGAAAACAGTACTGCGTTCTTCCCTTCAACCCTGTAGCTTCCCTTTTCGCTTGCATTTGTTATTCGGTTATGGAAATTATTAAAATTAAAAATAGACAGCGAAGATCATAGAAATTTATATTATGAATAAAAAAATATTGAATTAAAAAAAAATCCTTTAAAAAGGAAATAAATTTTTATAAAAGATAAAAGAATTATAGGCTGTGATTTGTATAAAGATCTTTTACTATATGAATCTGCAAAAAATTGTTTTTATAACTTAATATTTTAATGAATTTTTGCAACGGAATTAAAATTAAAATAATAGTAGACTTATCAGTTCGGCAATATTTTATATATAATTATATATTTATTCAAGAATAAATGTTGTAATGTAAATATGTCAGAAAGTTTTTTGTACCTGGTCACTGAACACTGATGTTACGCCCCCCTCAGTATAGTATTGTAAAGAAATAACTCAATTATAACTCACTGACAGAAACTAACATTTTCCATCTATAGATGGCGGTAGTCATCTGATGATAAAAAGATTGTTCTGCATTTTCCAATTCTGAAGAGAAGCGGGAGTGAGCGCAGTGCGTGTTGTTTTGGTAGTGAAGGTGACTCGACGTTAGAGTGACGTAGTTGATAAATGAAGAGGCCATCGTGTGGATTTCTTGATTTAATAGACATTCACAAACATAAATTTACGTACACAAACAAAAATTATAATCAGGAAACAATTTCTTTTTTAAGTGTGTTCATTATTAAAGTATACCATCGTCTCCTACATTACAGACGTAAAAATGGTGGCAGCCCGGTACGATTCCACGGTGAAAAAATGACCACTGTTCTTAAGTAAAGATGCAACTAGCAAGTAAGCCAGTTCCATATTTTTTGTATTTATTAGTACCTTGAATTCCAATCTGTTATCGATTAAATTTATTTTAATCTGGATTAATTAGATTTATTTGCTTGCGTAAATTAATTTCAAGCTTTAGAAAAATCGCGGGTTAATTGGGCATATTTCAAGTACTTATATATACTGGACTTATTCCCATCAAATCAAATAAAAAATTTTTGAATAATATAGAAAATTATTTCATTAAGCTGTTCTCTTTATAAAATATTGTGTTCTTAGGCATTTTATCTTAGAAATATTAAGATCTGTTCTTAAAGTTGAAATAATAATAAATAAAGCTTATTTATATATTTTGGGGGATACTTATGATGGTGATAATTCTTTTGAATCAAAATGAAATGGTATAATTTCATTCTTTAAAGGAACGAGATTTTGAAAAAAAAATTTCCAATCTTACCATTTTGTTATTTGGATCAATGCCAAAATTACAAAGTTCGAAAGAAAAAATGGAATTCTGTTTTCTTTATTTGTTTATTTAGTTTATTCTAAAAATAGAATAGATGAGGTTTTCATTCTTTGATTTCTGATTGAAAAATGAATGTAGATTTGATGTTTGTTTTTTTTTTAAAGAAAAAAGTTATTGAGTTTAAAACGGAAAAATAAATCATTCTGTTTTGTTTGTTGAGTTTATGTAAAAAAATAAAAACTTGATAAGTATCGAGTAAAAGATAAAAGCGGTATTTTCATTTGGAAAAAGAAATTGAGGTGAATATTTTGAAATTTACTCTTTTCATGTAAAGAAATGAAAATATTAAGTGGGTTATTTTAAATATTTTTTGCGAGTAATTTGTTATGCTTGCATAAAAAGGTTTGAGAATTAAGAAAAATTCTCGTACTTACTTAGTTTGATTGGTTTAATTTTAATTGCGTAATTTAATTATCGTTTTGAAATAATTGTGTTTATTGAATAAAATACAGTTCTGAATGTTGAAAAAAAATATTCTTTTATCATCTTGATCGTATTGTTGTGACAATTACACATTTACTTATTTAATTTGTTTAAAAAGTTGTACAGTATTTAATTTACTAAGAATTTGATAGAGGTGGATTTTAGAATTGCTTTATTAATTAAAATTTATTATATCGGCTTAAAAGTTTTGTTGCTAGTTTTAAGTAGGAGACCTCTGAGTTCTATTAATTAGAAATTAAGCATTCTGATTTTGTTTCGGTTTATCTAAAATTAAGATGGCCTATTTAACAAAAGCTAGAAGGGCAGACTTGTTGGAAATTTGTGACGAATTGGAATTGGAAGTTGATCTTTCGAAAAAGATTCCAGAAATTAAGAAAATTATTTTAGAAAGCGAAGTTTACAAGGAAGAAGAGGTTAGACTCGTGTTAGACCGAGTAATAGAAGATAGGAAAACGAGAGAAGAGAGAGAGAAAGAAGAGAAAGAAAAATAAGAAAGAATTCGACAAGAAGAAAGGGAAGAACGTATGGCTAAGGAAGCTCATGAACATGAACTAGAATTAAAAAATTGGAGCAATTGCAAAGAACTTCTGAACAGAACGATGGGTCAGGAAGAAAGGTTGATGTCGGACCAAAGATACAGTTGGCACAAATTGTTCCGAAATTCGACGAAAAATCTGATGAGATGGGTCTGTTTTTAATTAATTTTGAGAGAAGAGCAGAGATAGCTAAAGTTTCGAAGAGTGAATGGGTTGCATACTTGTTAGCTGCTTTGCCCACAGAGGTTACAAATATGTCAGCCAGGGAATCGCCTGAAGATGCGATTAACTACGATTTCGTTAAAAATCTTATATTAGAAAGATATAAGTTGAATAGCGAGAAACTGAAACAATGTTTTTATCAGCATCATAAAACGCCAGACAAATCTTAGAGGAATTATGCGCAGGAACTCACTAGTTATTTTACAGCCTGGATTAAAGAATTAGGTGTTGAAAAGTTTGATCAACTTAAAGATCGAATTATTACAGAACAGTTAAAGTTTCGAGTGCCTGCGGAAACAAAAGAACATTTTCTAGACAATTGGTTAAATTTTGTGACGCCTTTAGATTTGGCTAAGAAATTGGATGATTATGAAAGTATCAAAGAAAGTTTCAAAACGAAAGAACTTCCGAAAAAGACCACGTTTAATTTTCGACCCCAGTTTAAAATTTCAAATAACTTTGACTACAAGAAAGAAAGTAAGGATAATAAGCCTAAATTGCCAATTAAATCAGAATCATTAACTGGGAATCATAGAGAAAGAGAATTTGATAAGAGGAGAACGTTAGTTATTGCGAATGTGGATCAAGCACTCATCTTCGTCCTCAATGTGATAAACTTAAGAAATCCCCAGAAATCATTGCTCATGTTAAGGTTGGAGTTGGGCAAGATTCTTCAATAACGCCTTATCTTAGTGTGGGGAAAGTAAACGGCGTACAAATGGAAATTTTAAGGGATACGGGTGCGACAATAGATTTAATTGCACAAAGGTATGTCAAACCGCATATGTATCTGAACGAAAAAGTGTGGGTTCGGGTGTCCTTACACGATGGTCTATTCTGTTTACCTCTTGCAGAGATTGAATTAGACTGTAAAATGGGACATGTGATAACTAAAGCTGCTGTCTCTAGAGACTCTGTAGATTTAGGAAGATATTTGTTAGGAAATAAAACAGCCGCTTTATTTGAACATTGTAAAGAAGAAAAGGCAGTGGAAGAGCATATGATTAATGCTGTTCAAACCAGAGCTCAGAAGAAAATTCTGGAAGCAGAGAAGGTTTCTCATGAAGAACCTGAAATGCGCGAAATTTCTGATGAAACTGTAGAAAAGAATCATAGCAATAATATAGAAAGAGAAAACAAAAAAATGGAAGTGAAAAAAGATACAGATAAATCTGAAGAAGAGAAGTTAGAAAACCAAGAAGACTCAATTTTGCCAGTGTGTCAAACTGTCTCAATACAAGAGCTTGTAAAAACTTCTCCTAAGACATTTTCTAAAGAACAAAAGAAGAGCAAAGAGCTAAAACCTTTTATTGAAGAAGCTAAAAAGAAAAATACCAAAGATAGCAAATTTATTTTGGAGAAAAATATGCTTTTTTATAGAAGAAAAGATAGGAATGGTACTGAAAGAAAATTATTAGTTGTCCCGGAAAGATTTCGTGAGCAGTTAAAAAAATTTTGTCATGAAACTGTTGCAACTCATTTGGGGATAGCTAAAACAAAAGATGCTTTGTTTAAGACTTTTTATTGGCCAAATTGCTTTAAAGATAGCGAAGATTGTGTAAGAACTTGTGACTACTGTCAACGAGGTGGAAAGCCTCAAGACAAAAAGAAAGCACCTTTACAGATTGTTCCAGTTATTTCAGAAATATTTACAAAGCTAAATGTTGATGCTTGTGGACCTTTGGCTGTCAGTACACTAGGGAACAAATACATAATAACTGTAATTTGATTAGCTTCGAAATATCCTGACGCGGTTCCTACGCCTAATTTGTATTGTACGACGATTATTGATGCTTTATTGCAAATTTTCAGTCGACTTGGATTTCCTCGTATACTACAAACTGACCAAGGAAAGTCATTCATGAGTGTACTTACAACGGAATTCTTAGAGAAATTTGGAGTTAGAGTTGTGCGAAGTTCGGTTTATTATCCACAAAGTGGCCGCCCCTCCGGGTGGTTCCGACCCGACCCCTTGAGTGGGGGAGGTGACCGGAAGCTCGGCAGAGTTCGTTGTGTACGAATGCGAGGGGGCCGGATGGGAACGAATCGCCACCTCCTCGAGAGGCTTATCTCCGACAGGCGTTGAGCACGGTGGCCACGGTTAACGGACGTTGTGCATGGGTTGTAGGGCCCTCGGGCTCGCCCCCTGAGTGCAACCCTCGGCAGCTGGGTTCTCTGGCGAAGCCGGACAGCGACGTTTATAGTCCGATCCCAGAGCCGGTCATTGACCGGGTGGTGACTCTGGGCAAAGGATAGCTAAGGCGATAGGACCCCATCCACCAATTGACTAAGAGGGAGCCTGAAGTATGAGTGAGGGCTTTGTAGTGGAAAGTCCTCGGTGCTCGCTAGTGACGACGGGGCTCGCGGGAACGCCATGCAGGGACTCCCGGAGCAACCGAAGGGCGAGGGTTTCGGACAGCACCCAGGTTACTTTATGACTTGGGTGGCTCATCCCTCCGAGGACCTTAGCTGGAGCAGTTGGGAGCCGACCCTAAGGGTGGTAGGGTTTGGCGGTGCCCCCGTTGACCAAGGAGCGGTCGCGTGGGGAGGCCAGTATGGTTCTGGTTGCTCCATGTCGTGCCGTGACCCGTGGGAGGGGGTCGGCCGGCAGGTCCACCATCGAACACTATTCCCGCAGGAAAACGGGCCGGAGGCTCGCCGGTAACGCGGCGGCTCATCGTGCCTCAGGTGAACTCTTGGTCCGATCCAGGTCCTCCGTGTCTATGCGGTACCGGAGTTTTCCTCGCCTGGTGATGAGGACCTAGAGGTGTCTCCACCTAACTTTCGAACGCAATAACAAAGTAGCGGTCGGTCACTGCACGGGGTCAGGGGCCTTCGGGCCTGGGTACCCTCGACGGCCGTGCGGTACGGTAGTGGCGGGTGGGCTTCTGTCGGCCTCCACTGGCTTCTCTGTCCTAGGATGGGGTCGAGTCGGTGGGGGCTGGCGGGACTCCGTTCCGTCCGACCCCCTAGCGAGGCGGAGTCTATTCCGTCTAGGTGGAGCTTTCCGTGCCCGCCTGGAGTCGCTAACGGCACCTAGTCTGGGCCAACTGGTTCCCGGCGTGATCCACGAGGGGTTCCGTCGGTTGAGCCGGGTGGCTTGGGCGAAAAGCCAGGAGCTGTGTCGCTTTACGGCCGGAGGGACTTTCCCCGTCCTCCCTGGTCTTCAAGTTAGGGGCTCTTCAATAACTTTCCTATCGGCTGGCCCACAAAAATGTCTCTGCCGGAGCCTTCCGTAAATTAAATTCGGGTCGGGAAGCCTCGGTTCAGTCCGTGGGCCCAGCGTCTTTATAGGCGTCTGGTTCTTGCGATGGCTTGCGTGGTCTACCGGCTCGAGTAACCAAGTTTAGGGACCACTTGGTTTTTCTAGCTGGGTGGTGAGGACTATCGTAGCGATTGTTCACCAACTTGGGAATAGCCGGCGTGGCGTGTGTTGGGCAGCGCTTCGGCCTGACCGGAGTTTGCGTGGGGTTCTGCTCTGTTGGGACTTGTCTAGCGGCGACCTTCGGGACGCGCCGCGGGGCTTGTCTCACGGGTGGTTCCTTGCGTTGACAGATGGGCCTTCTAAGGGCCTGTGACCGGGAGATGGCAACCCGTCTTATCATCCACAAAGTAATCCAGTTGAAAGAATGCACAAGACTGAAACGAATACTCAGAGTACTTTGTTTAGAATATGGAGCCGGCTGGGAGAATGTACTCCCTCCTGCCCTTTTTGCATTAAGAACTGTAACTCACAATAGCACTGGGTTCAGTCCAGCAGAATTAGTCAATGGCCAGAACTTAAGAACTCCAATGATGCTACTCTATGAAAAATTGACTGAGCAAGAGATAGAAGAAGATAGTGTGATATCCTATGTATTTGACTTAATGAACTGAATGAAGAAATGCCAAGAGGTCGCTGCAGAAAATATGGAAAAAGAGAAACAAAACCAAAAATATTGGTATGATATCAAAGCCAGAAAACAAGAGTTTAAAGAGGGAGATCAAGTATTAATTGTGGCCCCGTCCAAACCAAATAAACTGTCAGTTAGTTGGATAGGACCTGGAGAAGTAATGAAGAGATTGTCAGAAACTAACTATGTTATTTACGATCCAGAGAGAAAGAAGTCCCAAGTGTATCACGTAAATAAGTTAAAGCCCTACCATCAAAGAAAACTAGAAAATATAAATTTACTGACTGTAAAAACAACCTCTAACGATGAAGAAGAGGATGAAATTCCTAAATTGGATGAGGAAAATAATGACAATGCGTTGTTAGAAGTATTGCAAGAAATAAAAAAAACAACAGATTAAATGAAAGTCAACGAGAAGAATTAGGACAACTTATTGGAAAATATGCTGACTCTTTTTCGACTGAACCAGGGTGCACGAATTTAGCTGAACATGATATTCAGCTGGAATCAGAAAAAACAATCTGTACCCGGCCTTATAAAATGTCGCCTAGACAAACGGAAATCCTTAAGGCCGAAGTCGAGAAGATGCTGAAACTGGAAGTCATTGAGCCAGGTGAATCTGACTTTGCCTCTCCGTTAATTTTAGTTGAAGTTCCAGGCAGAGAAGCGAGACCTTGCAAAGATTATCGCCGTTTTAATAAAGTGACTCGCACAAAATTTTATCCTTTGCCCAACATTGACCAGTTAATAGGAAAGGTGTCTTCAGCTAAATATATTTCAGTTTTAGATCTGACCAGAGGTTACTGGCAAATTCCGTTAACCAAACGTGCTCAAAGGTATGCAAGTTTTGTGACAAATTTTGGGACGTACAGACCTTTACGCCTCCCCTTTGGTTTAAAAAATGCTCCGTATGAATTTAGCCGACTTATGGCTGGATTACTCAGAAACTGTGAATAGTATGCGGTGCCTTATTTGGATGATGTTGCTGTCTTTTCTCAAACTTGGGAAGATCATCTAAAACACCTGGAAGACGTTTTCAAAAGACTGAGTGAAGCAAACCTGCATATTAAACCATCTAAATGCCAATTCGCCCAAGCTTATGTAAAATATCTTGGACACTTAGTGGGTCAAGGTCTTAGAACTCCAGGAGAACTGAAGGTTCAAGCCATAAAAGAGTTTCCAGTTCCTACTACTAAAACTCAAATCCGATCTTTCTTAGGTTTAGCCGGATATTATCGGAACTATATTCCGAATTTTTCTGTAATTGCAACGCGTCTAACTAATTTATTAAAAGGAAAGGTTCGCAATTCAATAGTAGACTGGAATGACGACTGTCAAAAGGTATTTGATGAACTGAAAGGTAAACTCTCTGAAAATCCTGTCTTATATAGTCCTGACTTTTCGAAACCTTTCATCGTTCAGTGTGATGCTTCAAATTTGGGAATTGGTATAGTGTTATCCCAGCTGAATGAAAATAATGAAGAACATCCTATATTATATCTGAGCAAAAAGTTTTCAGACAGAGAACGAAACTTTAGTACCACCGAAAAAGAATGTGCTGCTATTGTGTTTGCAGTGCGAAAACTACGATGCTATTTGGATGGACATAAAAAATTTCATATCCAGACGGAACACAATCTCTTAGTATGGTTAGACAAAAACAGCGGAACTAATCCTAGACTTTAAAGATGGGCCTTACTTTTACAGTCCTTCAATTATGAAATTGTTCATAAAAAAGGAAAACATCACCAGAATGCTGAGAGTTTGAGTCGAGTCCTAAAAGCCTAAGTTTAATTAGAATGCTAATATGTAAATATGATCATTTGCATAACAGTTAAATTTCAATTTATTGTTTTGAATATGTGTAAATTATTTTTCATTTGTATCTTGAGTATAATGTTTGAGTATTTATAAAATTTATTTGTATTCTATATATTTATGTTTTCTATATATTTATGTTTTCACGGTGGGAATAAGTCAGTTGTGGTTCAAGGTACTAAACTTTGTTTGGAACTGGTAGTAGTAAGAAAAGGAGAGTTCTGGGACAGGAGGGGGTACGGGGGCACCGTGACCCCTCCCGTGCCGCCTCCGATCCCGTCACCCATGCGGTCCCTCTTCCGTCCCCCCTCCGGTCCCGCACCCCTTGCAACACCGCACCCACTTCGACACCGCCCCTTAGCGGGAAAAATGACGTTTTTAGAGTATTCTTCTGCTATAACATGAGAGTTGAACGTTAGATCGACTAGATTATCATACTATAAGATGAAGATTAAATTTACATTTGAATTTTGAACAATCTTTTCTTAAATGAGTATTATTAATTAAGCAAAACAATGGAAAGTAACAATTTTTAAGGGAAACAGATGATTTCTGTAGATTTTCTTTTAACTGTAAGATCACAATATCGACTTAAATGGAGAAAGTTAAACATATATTTGAATTCTGAACAATCTCTACCTTAATGAGTATTATTAATTAAGCAAAACAGTGGAAAATAATCAATTTCTTAGGAAAAAAGCTGATTTCTGCAGCTTTTATTCAACTAGAAGATCAGAATATCATCTTAAATGGAGGAAGTTAAACATATATTTGCTTTTTGGGCGATTAACACCTTAATGAGCATTATTAATTAAGCAAAATAACAAAAATATCAATTTTTAATGAAAAAAGCTGAATTTTTTCAAGTACAAGATCAGAATATACTCTTAAATGGGGAAAGTTAAACGCGTACATTTGAATTTTGAAGAATCTTTACCTTAATGAGTATTATTAATTAAGCAAAACAATGAAAAATAACAATTTTAAAGGAAAAGAGCCGATTTCTGTAGATTATTTTCAACTATAAGATCAGAATATCAACTTAAATGGAGAAAGTTAAACATATATTTGCTTTTTGGGCGATTAACACCTTAATGAGTATTATTAATTAAGCAAAATAGTGGAAAATATAAGTTTCTTAGGAGAAAAGCTGATTTCTGTAGATTTTATTCAACTACAAGATCGGAATATGAACTTAAATGGGGAAAGTGAAACATAAATTTGAATTTTGAATAAACAACACCTTAATAAGTATTATTAATTAACCAAAACAATGAAAATATCAATTTTTAAAGAAAAAGCAGATTCTTTAGATCCTTTAGAATTTTTTTTTTTCAACTATAAGATAGGGATATCATCTTAAAAGGAAAATTTAAACATATAATTTAGTTTTTGATCCACCATTACCTTAATGAATTTTGATAATTAAACAAATAACAAAGAATAATATCGAATTTTTAAAGAAAAAGATTAATTTTATTAATCCAATAATGATTTTTACATCTTTATATAATACTTCGAACCTATCCAACGTGATTATTCGTTATTGACTTTAAATTTTATCATTTTCATATAAAATTTCGAGTTTTCAAACCAATTAACTTAATTTTACTACATTTTAAATGTGGATATTTCTAGGTAAATAACCAATTTTATCTTACACTTAGTAATTTTACACCAACCTAATTGATTTTACAGTGTTTAGACCACTGTAGGATTATGTTTCATCATCACACTTCTTCTAAAAGTAAAAATAACCAGATTTCCCACCCCCTTTTCATGAATTACATCTACGCTCTCTTCAAACTCATAAGAAAATCCTGCGTTTCTCCCCCCTTGAAGGGAGGAGGATACAATAGCGTTACGTCACTTGTTTACAAAATGTCGATATGTTGACGATTTGATCATTTTTCAAGATGTATAAAAGAAAGTATCAATATTTTTACATTATTACAAGTATAATTTTACAATTTAATGAATAATTATTTATTTATTATTGGATACCCAATTTTATCAACAGATGAATTAACTATAGCTGTGCTGAAACTACATTTCACATACTTAGCCACACTTTAAAAAATTTCACTTCAATATGTAAATATTAAGTGCATTTTTAACATAACACATGTTTTTCAACACTAGTTCCTATACGAGAATTTTGTTTATTAAATAGTATGTATTCACTTTCAAATTGCTTTTACTTGAAATTATATAAACCCTTTTAACAGAAAATTTGTTTAATCACAGAACGAACTGTATTTAACACGTTCAACCTCAATATCAATAATTAAACAAAACAATGGAAAATATCAATTATTAAGAAGAAAAATAAAAACAGATTTCTTTAGATTTTCTTTTTTCAGCTACAAGATAAGAATAATAACTTAAATGAGGAACGTTAAACATATATTTTAGTTTTTGAACAACCATTACCTTCATGAATTTTAATAATTGAACAAATAACAAAAGGAAAATATGATTTTTAATGAAAAAGACGAATTTAAACGAATTTTATTAACTTTTACACTAGTTTGAGATTTTATCATCCTTTTAGATGCTAGCTATGTAGAATTTTAAACTTTCAATAAGACACACTTCAAGAAATACTCATTACTAAACAAAAATAAATTAAGTTTAATGTAATCAATGACTGAAAATTTCACATTTAAAAAATATTTTCATGAATGTGCATAAAAAATGATAATTTACAAATTAATATCCTTATTTCTATTACATTTAACTGGATTTTTCTACATTCGAGCTTAATTTTTATACACAAAGCATTATTTAATCAAATCCAGTACTTTCAGATTTAACGAAATTCAGCGTTTTTCGCTTTATCCTATGAGCTAAAAAACAACAGCGCCTCCTATAATTTTATAGCGTTGAGTGAAACGAGTGGAATTTTTCATACTGTTTGCTGTTTTCGTTATATGAAGACGTCAGCTTATATTCTCTAGTTTAACTAAAATGAGTAATATGCAAGAAATGACTTTAACAGAGGAAGATTCAAGTCAATCTTACTTAAAGGATATGAAATCAGCTATACCCAGCCAAGAAGTACATGCTTCGAACATTGAAATAATACTCTCTTCACCAGAACAACTAAAACCACCTTTTACTTGCAATCAATGCGAGAAATCCTATTCCAAAAAGAATACATTAAACAGACATCAAATATCCCATTTGGAGAAAAAGCCCTTTGAATGTGAAATATGCTCAAAGGCATTCATTCAAAGCAGTGATTTAAAACGACATAGTGTAACTCATTCCAGGACATCTACTACATATAAATGCGATCAATGCGGGAAAGATTATTTACAAAAGTTTCTGTTAACAATTCACAAGAGA
This sequence comes from Maratus speciosus, assembly GCA_963932465.1. Taxonomy (NCBI): domain Eukaryota; kingdom Metazoa; phylum Arthropoda; class Arachnida; order Araneae; family Salticidae; genus Maratus; species Maratus speciosus. The sequence continues at coordinate 369,386,697 of OZ010799.1, read as the reverse complement.
TCTCATAAGAAGTTTTATGATTGTCATAAATGTTCCAACTCTTTTTTAACAAAGTCTGCTTTAACTAAACATAAAAAAGTTCATCCCAAGGAATATGAATGTAAATACTGCAACATTAAATTACATGATGAAGTTGAATTTTTACATCATAAAAAAGTTCACCCTAAAAAATATAGTTGTAAACACTGTAAAATTATCTTTTATCTCCAGAGGGAGTTTATTCATCATCTGATCAACATGCATAAATGAAAAATGCAAACTTTGTTAAGTCATAAACTTGATTTGAATATCTGTATATTTTAAAAATGTATATGTCCTCCTATAACTGTTGAAAATGATGAATAAATATTGTTTAACTGAAAAAGCTTTTGTCGTTTATTTTTGCCATATCAACTTGTGATTTTTTTTTACTCTATCTCATCAAGTCAAAACGATTTTACTAAAATTTTAAAATACATATTGTATTTTTTTTAAGTTTATAATTTTTTTAATTTCTTATCGAATGAAACATGAGTTAACTTTATTTTATTAATTTCATATTAAAAACCTAACGTTTACCATATAATTTTATTATGTTCCGTCTAAATTTTATCTACCCAATTAAATTCTATAATCCCTTCTTATTAGCAAACATTACTATTTAACTGGAAATTTCACATTAATGTTTTTCTTTTTTTCATGATTGTACATATAAAAATAAGAGTTTATAAACTAATTTCCATAATTTATCACATTTGAACTTAATTTTTATACTCAAAACATTATTTAATCAAATTTTTATACTTTCTGATTCAGTGAAATTCGATGATTTTTCATTTTTTAAACCAATACCACAATATTTATCGACATTGGACTTGATTCTTCCCTTGTATATTTTTACATTACACAATTAAGATAGATATAGACTTAGGACAGCAATAGAGTTAAAAATTGATTATACTCAATTTTCACCTTATATGAATTGGTCCTACATGACATTTCTTATTGCTAGAATCACTTGATATATTAAAATTAGTCCGAGTTATTCAGTCTATATTATTAATCAAATTATCCTATATTTCATCTTACACTTCTAAGATTTGTGAATTATCATCCATCAAGTTGCTTAAAATATTAATACTGTGTTTATAGTTCTATTAATACATAGCCTACATGAATATAATCTTTAATTTTAACATTTCACATTTTAAAGGACCTATTTTCAAAACTAAACTATATGAATTTTTACTACTTCACTTATCAATATCACAGAATGATTTATGCTTTACACTTTTCTAATAATTATCAGATTCTTATAACATAATTTCTTGATAACATATATTATACTACTGATTTGTTCGCATACGTGAGTTGTCACGTGATCAAAACGATTGAGAATAATATAAATTTTCGAAAAGCAGCGTAGTATTTCTCATTTCAACTGTTAAACTTGGGAGAGAAGGTGACATTAAGTGCGCAACTCTGATAAGTTTCCAGATTTTAATTCAAGTGAGGAATCGATTTTTTTGTTAGTGAATAACGTAAGTTTTAGTATATCATTACAACCTATATGTATTAATAAAAATAAATAAATAAATGATTACTTATATATTAAACCTTTCCTAAGTATATAAATATATTTCTTTTATTGTACAGATGTTGCAGCAAGATGAATCAAAACAGCAGCAATCCTCTTTATCAGAAATGGATGATCTGAATGATTCGCTCTTAGCACATGTAGAGTTAAAGAATAATAAATATGTAAGTACTTAGATATGAAATACTATATTTCATATATGAAACGTAATTAGAGTAAATTTAAAATCAAATATTTTATTGTTTGTAATTTAACAAATGTTTTTTATCCATATCATTGAAGATAATTCTAATTGTTTACATTTATTTCTCTCACAGATGTGTTCTATTTGCTACAAACAATTTTTAAGTAAATGGAATTTAAAAGAACATACACAGATCCATACAGATGGAAAACCCTATACTTGTGAAGATTGCCAAAAGCCGTTTTCAAGAAAATATGAATCAAAAATGCATACTACATCATATAGTCTATCACCAGCTGTATGTAAACTTTGTGAAGATATTCAAGAAATAACCAGACGTTTGAAGAATTTAACAATCAAGGAAGAGATTTAGACTATGTACTCAACCTATTTGCATAAGAGTTACCACAATATCCCAAAATTGAAATTTCGAAGGCACACAGTGGATGTAAAGAAATTTTTGTTACCCATGATTCTCGTAACCACAATGAATTTGGATATTATTCATAATGTATTCCTTAAATTGTTATAATAAATATTCTTTTACCTGCACTTATCGACGTGTTTATTTATATCTCCTAACATTTTAAACGAAAAACGCTTTCCCATCTTAAAAAATTTCATAAGAACAGATAAAAATTAACAGATGAATAAAAAAATATGCATGTTCACAAAGTTTTCTAGATATATTTACAAAAATGTTTACAAAATAAAAAATTTGCAAGAGTAAAAGACAAAATTTCACAAAATTAAAAAAAATATACAACATAACATTTTTTCTTCTTACAAATGTGAGTTTTTAGAAAAGTAGGAAAAAAAATTACACTTAGATTTTTTTTTCAAAAGTGAAAAAAAATATTTTTACAAAAATATTTTTACAAAAAATATTTTTACAAAAAAATTTTTTTTACAAAAAATTTTTATACAAAAAATATTTTTACAATAAAAAATTACAAAAGTAAAAAAAAATTATAACATAAAAAATAATGAAAAAAAATTACAAAATTTGTGAATATATTGGGTTGGCAACTAAGTTCCCGCAGATTGTTTAAATACACTTTTTCTACCAGAATCTATATTCTGTTTTTTTGATGGAGTTAATTTATGTTAAAATTCAGATAACTAAAATGTAATGTCAACTAGAGTTCTGAGTGGGTTGGTAAGTGAGTTCCGCCCTTTTTCTACATACGTTTTTGCCACAGGATTCTATATTATGTTTTTTTTATCCGGTTAAATTTCATAGCATTAAAATGGAATGGTAACTACGTTCCCGCCTTTTTAAAAATACATTTTTCCTGTCGTAATCTGTATTTTGTTTTTTATCGAGCTAATTTATGCTAAATTTCAGATCATTAACTCTTTTCACTCGTATGTCCAGTCTGACTGGACATCATCTTTCTTTGCAAAATTTGATATTAGCGCCAGTGATAAAGGAAAATAAAATTTGCCTCATTCAATTAGAGCATTTTTGAAATTGTGTACTTAAACGAAACTTCTTTTTAAAAAATGGTGTAAACCGAATAAAATTTGTATAAGAGACTCCCGAGTTGGAAAGATAAAATGGAATGTCAACTGGGTTGGCAACTAAGTTCTCACACTTTTTAAAATTTTTTTAAAGTTTATTTTTCAATAAATTTTAACAACTAATTAATCAACAATGTGTTCTTCCTTGTTGTTTGCAACTTCTTCCCAACGTTCAACAAGATTTTCAATACCTTGTTGGTAGAAATCCCCCAGTTTCGACTCGAAAAATTCATCCAACCAAGCTCTCAATTCTGCATTAGTATTGAACGAAACTCCGCTCATAGCATTTGCAAGAGACAGAAAAATGTGGAAATCTGCTCGTGCCAAATCGGGATAGTACGGCGGGTGAGGCAGCACTTCCCATTGATTGGCTTCCTTGGTCATATTGGCGATATGAGGGCGGGCATTATCGTGCAGCAAAAGAACTCCATGTTGCGATTAGGTCTTTTCTCTTGAATTTCCGTGTTGAGTCGTTCCATCACAGAGTTCTACGTTAACCGTTTGTTTCCGTTCAAGAAATTCGTAATGGATAATCCCTTCCCAGTCCCACCATACACACAACATCGTTTTACATGGATGAAGATCTTGTTTCACGCGCGGTGTTGGTAATTTACTGGGGCTAAGCCATTCCTTGCGCTGCTTCATATTAATGTGCAGGCACCATTTTTCGTCGCCAGTAACGATTCGGTAAAGAAATCGTTGCTTGTGTCCATGGGTTGAGCGGTGATGAGCAAGCAAACCAGCGGAGATTGTGGCTCGCTGATTTTTATTGTTGTCACTTAAAGCTTGCGGTCCCATGCTCCACACTTCTGAACCTTTCCCATTGAGTGAAGATGCTTCTCTATAGCAGTGTAGGAGAATTTCATTTTCTCTGCGAGTTCCCTTGTCATTTGATGCGAATTTTTGTGCAAAAGTTGGTTTAATTGCTCTTCATCAAACTCAACTGGACGGCCAGAACGAGGTGCGTCGTTGATGTCAAAATTTCCATTTTTGAACTTGGCATACCAATCACGAGCGGTTCTTTCACCTATGGACATACGCAGCACAAATGTTGCGAACAGCTTTTGCGGCCGACAACCTTGATTAAAAGATAAGAGGAAAAGGCGTCGAAAAAGCTCCTTTTTCCCAACTTGACACTACATTTTACGATCTGAAGTGTAACACAAATTAACTCTATCCAAAAAACAAAATATAGATTCCGGTAGAAAACTTCTATTTAAAAAAAACTGCGGGAACTTAGTTGCCAACCTAATATATATCAACCATTATAATACTATTTAAAATATCATTTTTTGAAACTTTTTCATAACCTTTTTGCAACTTTTTTTCACAAATTTTGTAATTTTTTCTTTATTATTTTTTATGTTATAATTTTTTTTTTTTTACTTTTGTAATTTTTTTTGTAAAAATATTTTTTGTAAAAATATTTTTTTTCACTTTTGAAAAAAAAAATCTAAGTATAATTTTTTTTCCAACTTTTCTAAAAACTCACATTTGTAAGAAGAAAAAAATGTTATGTTGTATTTTTTTTTTAATTTTGTGAAATTTTGTCTTTTACTCTTGCAAATTTTTTATTTTCTAAACATTTTTGTAAATATATCTAGAAAACTTTGTGAACATGCGTATTTTTTCATTCATCTGTTAATTTTTATCTGTTCTTATGAAATTTTTTAAGATGGGAAAGCGTTTTTCGTTTAAAATGTTAGGAGATATAAATAAACACGTCGATAAGTGCAGATAAAAGAATATTTATTATAACAATTTAAGGAATACATTATGAATAATATCCAAATTCATTGTGGTTACGAGAATCATGGGTAACAAAAATTTCTTTACATCCACTGTGTGCCTTCGAAATTTCAATTTTGAGATATTGTGGTAACTCTTATGCAAACAGGTTGAGTACATAGTCTAAATCTCTTCCTTGATTGTTAAATTCTTCAAACGTCTGGTTATTTCTTGAATATCTTCACAAAGTTTACATACAGCTGGTGATAGACTATATGATGTAGTATGCATTTTTGATTCATATTTTCTTGAAAACGGCTTTTAGCAATCTTCACAAGTATAGGGTTTTTCATCTGTATGGATCTGTGTATGTTCTTTTAAATTCCATTTACTTAAAAATTGTTTGTAGCAAATAGAACACATCTGTGAGAGAAATAAATGTAAACAATTAGAATTCTCTTCAATGATATGGATAAAAAACATTTGTTAAATTACAAACAATAAAATATTTGATTTTAAACTTACTCTAATTACGTTTCATATATGAATTATAGTATTTCATATCTAAGTACTTACATATTTATTATTCTTTAACTCTACATGTGCTAAGAGCGAATCATTCAGATCATCCATTTCTGATAAAGAGGATTGCTGCTGTTTTGATTCATCTTGCTGCAACATCTGTACAATAAAAGAAATATATTTATATACGGAGGAAAGGTTTAATATATAAGTAATCATTTATTTATTTATTTTTATTAATACATATATGTTGTAATGATATACTGAAACTTACTTTATTCACTAACAAAGAAATCGATTCCTCACTTGAATTAAAATCTGGAAACTTATCAGAGTTGCGCACTTAAAGTCACCTTCTCTCCCAAGTTTAACAGTTGAAATGAGAAATACTGCGCTGCTTTTCGAAAATTTATATTATTCTCAATCGTTTTGATCACGTGACAACTCACGTATGCGAACAAATCAGTAGTATAATATATGTTATCAAGAAATTATGTTATAAGAATCTGATAATTATTAGAAAAGTGTAAAGCATAAATCATTCTGTGATATTGATAAGTGATATAGTAAAAATTCATATAGTTTAATTTTGAAAATAGGTCCTTTAAAATATCAAATGTTAAAATTAAAGATTATATTCATGTAGGCTATGTATCAATAGAACTATAAACACAGTATTAATATTTTAAGCAACTTGATGGATGATAATTCAGAAATCTTAGAAGTGTAAGATGAAACATATGATAATTTGATTAATAATATAGACTGAATAACTCGGACTAATTTTAATATATCAAGTGATTGTAGCAATAAGAAATGTCATGTAGGACCAATTCATATATGGTGAAAATTGAGTATAATCAATTTTTAACTCTATTGCTGTCCTAAGTCTATATCTATCTTAATTGTGTAATGTAAAAATATACAAAGGAAGAATAGAGTCCAATGTCGATAAATATTGTGGTATTGGTTTAAAAAATGAAAAATCATCGAATTTCACTGAATCAGAAAGTATAAAAATTTGATTAAATAATGTTTTGAGTATAAAAATTAAGTTCAAATGTGATAAATTATGGAAATTAGTTTGTAAACTCTTATTTTTATATGTACAATCATGAAAAAAGAAAAACATTAATGTGAAATTTCCAGTTAAATAGTAATGTTTGCTAATAAGAAGGGATTATAGAATTTAATTGGGTAGATAAAATTTAGACGGAACATAATAAAATTATATCTTAAATGTTAGGTTTTTAATATGAAATTAATAAAATATAGTTAACTCATGTTTCATTCGATAAGAAATTAAAAAAATTATAAACTTAAAAAAATATACAATATGTATTTTAAAATTTTAGTAAAATCGTTTTGACTTGATGAGATGGAGTCAAGAAAAATCACAAGTTGATATGGCAAAAATAAACGACAAAAGCTTTTTCAGTTAAACAATATTTATTCATCATTTTCAACAGCTATAGGAGAACATATACATTTTTAAAATATACAGATATTCAAATCAAGTTTATGACTTAACAAAGTTTGCATTTTTCATTTATGCATGTTGATCAGATGATGACTAAACTCCCTCTGGAGATAAAAGATAATTTTACAGTGTTTACAACTATATTTCTTAGGGTGAACTTTTTTATGATGTAAAAATTCAACTTCATCGTACAATTTAATGTTGCAGTATTTACATTCATATTCCTTGGGATGAACTTTTTTATGTTTAGTTAAAGCAGACTTTGTTAAAAAAGAGTTGGAACATTTATCACAATCATAAAACTTCATATGAGATCTCTTGTGAATTGTTAACAGAAACTTTTGTAAATAATCTTTCCCGCATTGATCGCATTTATATGTAGTAGATGTCCTGGAATGAGTTACACTATGTCGTTTTAAATCACTGCTTTGAATGAATGCCTTTGAGCATATTTCACATTCAAAGGGCTTTTATCTCCAAATGGGATATTTGATGTCTGTTTAATGTATTCTTTTTGGAATAGGATTTCTCGCATTGATTGCAAGTAAAAGGTGGTTTTAGTTGTTCTGGTGAAGAGGGTATTATTTCAATGTTCGAAGTATGTACTTCTTGGCTGGGTATAGCTGATTTCATATCCTTTAAGTACGATTGACTTGAATCTTCCTCTGTTAAAGACATTTCTTGCATATTACTCATTTTATTGAAACTAGAGAATACAAGCTGACATCTTCATATAACGAAAACAGCAAACAGTATGAAAAATTCCACTCGTTTCACTCGACGCTATAAAATTATAGGAGGCGCTGTTGTTTTTTAGCTCATAGGATTGGTTTGAAAAGCGAAAAACGCTGAATTTCGTTAAATCTGAAAGTACTGGATTTGATTAAATAATGCTTTGTGTATAAAAATTAAGCTCGAATATAGAAAAATCCAGTTAAATGTAATAGAAATAAGGATATTAATTTGTAAACTCTCATTTTTTATGCACATTCATGAAAATATTTTTTAAATATGAAATTTTCAGTCATTGATTAGATTAAAATTAATTTATTTTTGTTTAGTAATGAGTATTTCTTGAAGTGTGTCTTATTGAAAGTTTAAAATTCTACATAGCTAGCATCTAAAAGGATGATAAAATCTCAAACTAGTGTAAAAGTTAATCAAATTCGTTTAAATTCGTCTTTTTCATTAAAAATCATATTTTCCTTTTGTTATTTGTTCAATTATTAAAATTCATTAAGGTAATGGTTGTCCAAAAACTAAAATATATGTTTAACGTTCCTCATTTAAGTTATTATTCTTATCTTGTAGCTGAAAAAAGAAAATCTAAAGAAATCTGTTTTTATTTTTCTTCTTAAAAATTGATATTTTCCATTGTTTTGTTTAATTATTGATATTGAGATTGAACGTGTTAAATACAGTTCGTTCTGTGATTAAACAAATTTTCTGTTAAAAGGGTTTATATAATTTCAAGTAAAAGCAATTTGAAAGTGAATACATACTATTTAATAAACAAAATTCTCGTATAGGAACTAGTGTTGAAAAACATGGGTTATGTTAAAAATGCACTTAATATTTACATATTGAAGTGAAATTTTTTAAAGTGTGGCTAAGTATGTGAAATGTAGTTTCAGCACAGGTATAGTTAATTCATCTGTTGATAAAATTGGGTATCCAATAATAAATAAATAATTATTCATTAAACTGTAAAATTATACTTGTAATAATGTAAAAATATTGATACTTTCTTTTATACATCTTGAAAAATGATCAAATCGTCAACATATCGATATTTTGTAAACAAGTGACGTAACGCTATTGTATCCTCCTCCCTTGAAGGGGGGAGAAGCGCAGGATTTTCTTATGAGTTTGAAGAGAGCGTAGATGTAATTCATGAAAGGGGGGTGGGAAATCTGGTTATTTTTACTTTTAGAAGAAGTGTGATGATGAAACATAATCCTACAGTGGTCTAAACACTGTAAAATCAATTAGGTTGCTGTAAAATTACTAAGTGTAAGATAAAATTGGTTATTTACCTAGAAATATCCGCATTTAAAATGTAGTAAAATTAAGTTAATTGGTTTGAAAAATCGAAATTTTATATGAAAATGATAAAATTTAAAGCCAATAACGAATAAAAACGTTGGATAGGTTCGAAGTATTATATAAGGATGTAAAAATCATTATTGGATTAATAAAATTAATCTTTTTCTTTAAAAATTCGATATTATTCTTTGTTATTTGTTTAATTATCAAAATTTATTAAGGTAATGGTGGATCAAAAACTAAATTATATGTTTAAATTTTCCTTTTAAGATGATATCCCTATCTTATAGTTGAAAAAAAAAAATTCTAAAGGATCTAAAGAATCTGCTTTTTCTTTAAAAATTGATATTTTCATTGTTTTGGTTAATTAATAATACTTATTAAGGTGTTGTTCATTCAAAATTCAAATTTATGTTTCACTTTCCCCATTTAAGTTCATATTCCGATCTTGTAGTTGAATAAAATCTACAGAAATCAGCTTTTTTCCTAAGAAATATATATTTTCCACTGTTTCGCTTAATTAATAATATTCATTAAGGTGTTAATCGCCCGAAAAGCAAATATATGTTTAACTTTCTCCATTTAACCCTCCGACTGTCTTGGAAAAGGGCAAAATTGTAATGTTGTTTTCTCTGCATTTTGTTTTAAATGTTAAAAAAAAATGATTCTTTGAACATTTTATAAAAAAACTTAATAACGAATATGAATGCAATCCTTGGAAGTATTAATCATTGGTCAATGTATTAAAAATACATTAAATCAATAGAATTATATTACTTTAAATATTGCTTGTATTGCAGTGAAACCTGGAGCTCAGTGAACGTATTAACACGGGCTTGTCAGTGAGGGGGTTAAGTTGATATTCTGATCTTATAGTTGAAAATAATCTACAGAAATCGGCTCTTTTCCTTTAAAATTGTTATTTTTCATTGTTTTGCTTAATTAATAATACTCATTAAGGTAAAGATTCTTCAAAATTCAAATGTACGCGTTTAACTTTCCCCATTTAAGAGTATATTCTGATCTTGTACTTGAAAAAATTCAGCTTTTTTCATTAAAAATTGATATTTTTGTTATTTTGCTTAATTAATAATGCTCATTAAGGTGTTAATTGCCCAAAAAGCAAATATATGTTTAACTTTCTCCATTTAAGTTGATATTCTGATCTTGTAGTTGAATAAAATCTACAGAAATCAGCTTTTTTCCTAAGAAATTGATTATTTTTCATTGTTTTTCTTAATTAATAATACTCATTAAGGAAAAGATTGTTCAAAATTCGAATATATGTTTAACTTTCTCCATTTAAGTCGATATTGTGATCTTACAGTTAAAAGAAAATCTACAGAAATCATCTGTTTCCCTTAAAAATTGTTACTTTCCATTGTTTTGCTTAATTAATAATACTCATTAAGGAAAAGATTGTTCAAAATTCAAATGTAGATTTAATCTTCATCTTAGAGTATGATAATCTAGTCGATCTAACGTTCAACTCTCATGTTATAGCAGAAAAACTCTCTGAAAACGCTATTTTTCCCGCTAGGGGGCGGTGGCGGAGGGGGTGCGTTGTTGCAGGGGGTGCGGGACCGGGGGGGACGGAGGAGGGACAGCAGGGGGGACGGGATCGGAGGCGGCACGGGAGGGGGCACGGTGCCCCTGTACCCCCTCCTGTCCCAGAACTCTCCTTTTCCTACTACTACAGGTGCTTGAAAAGCAAAAACTCAGAATTAAACTTTTCCCCGTCAACAGTGAAAAGTTTTCTCCAGGTGGGGAGGAGTCTAGTCTGTAAAGAAATAACTCAATTATAACTCACTGACAGAAACTAACATTTTCCATCAATAGATGGCGGTAGTCATCTGATGATAAAAAGATTGTTCTGCATTTTCCAATTCTGAAGAAAAGCGGGAGTGAGCGCAGTGTGTGTTGTTTTGGTAGTGAAGGTGACTCGACGTTAGAGTGATGTAGTTAAAAAAGAAATTGTTTCCTGATTGTAATTTTTGTTTGTGTACGTAAATTTATGTTTGTGAATGTCTATTAAATCAAGAAATCCACACGATGGCCTCTTCATTTATCAAGTGTGTTCATTATTAAAGTATACCATCGTCTCCTACATTACAGTATAAAAGTTTAAGGTATTTAAAAGGGGAACCGCTGTTTAATGAATTTTCTTCATAATGGATTCGTTTTGCAGGATTTCGTGACAGATTTTAGCATCAGTTTTTTTTCTTTTCTTTTTTTTTTTTTTTTATAAATCGGCTCGGTAATTTCATAGATGATCCCTACAAAGAAATAAACATGTTTCTTCAATTTAATATTGGTATAAAGAAAAATAAAATATTTTATTAAAATGACTTTCTTTCCCAATTATAATAAATGCTTGGTGAAGTTCTTTTCCTTTTTAACTGCATTCGTTTTATAATAATTAAATTTATTAAGGTATCCGAACAGTTTTTAAACGTAATTTTCGATCAAAATATTGATTTTTCCTTTTTGCAATAATATTGAAATTGAATCTTTTATCTATCGAAATCTACTTAAATATTGTCTGTATCTAAAATAGAACCCGAGTTACAGCCGCTTAAAGTTACAGCTATTACAGCTTTTGAATTGTGTTTAAAAGTTACTTTTAGCTTTTCTCAAAATAAAGTTTTTCAGATTTTTAGTATACGCAAAACATCCTAAAACAAAATATTATGCATGAAATGCCATGAAATTTTTTGTACTTCTTCTACAAATGTCTTTTAAGGGAATAGACTACACTCATGATAATATATTAAATAGTTTTATATTTACACAGGCATAAATGACAAACTTGAGACAAATTTTGCGAATTTTTCATTACATTAGTAATTTAACTGCCATACCATCTGAGACAGAGATGCAATTATAATGTGTGTAGTCTAAGTCCTAGAGAAAGTTATTCTGTTTATTATGCCATTTACAAAATGTCAATACATTGTTTCATTTTTGAGTTATCACGTTTTGCGGAAATGTTAATTTTGGACATAATTTTGACTATTTTTCTCTTTAAAAAATTATTTCTGGGTAATTGCTAAAATTTTTATTTTTTTTTTTCATAATTTTAAAGTAAATGTCATTACAAAAAGGGATAACCAGAGAAAATTTCAAAAAACCACTTCCGAAGATGTGGGGATACCTTAATGTGAAAAATGGATTCCCGACCTGTTACGTAATATGTTTCATGCATAAAATTTTCAATCTCATAATTGAATTACCCTGAATGATATAATAAAATTGACAAGAATAATTATTTAAATTTAAAACTTACACCATATAAATTTTAGAGGAGAGTTACATATATATAACAAGATATGTTTATGCTCGATTGATATATTTTGTTCATGTCAATTGGACAAAGGAGTTTTTCTCTTTACGTCCAATTTGGTTATAGTCCAGGCAATAGAGACCGTATAGGGACTCTACCTAGCAAAATTAATGGTAGTACTGGAAATCGGCTTTCTAGATGTTTTTTGGGTCGCTGAATCCGAATTTGTAACTTCCCACCAAAATTTCCCCGGCAACCTCCCCAAATTTTGGTAAAAAGCCCACCAAAAAAGGTTTTTATTAAAAAAATTAATATTTTTATTGTTTTAGAGAAAAAGTATCTAGAAATTCAGAAAGTAGACAAAATTTCCAACAAATTAGATATATGACATCATGACTTAGGATGAAGGGGAAGGGGGGGCTGCCTCGGAACATGCGCCGCAGTGTTGCGTGGACTAAGTTGCGCAATTCCACTTAACCACTCACACGTTTACATTAGCCCTCCCATCTTCCCTCCGAACTTTCTCTATAAGGTTTACTTTAAGTTTTTTGGGTCGCTGAATCCGAGTTTTTAACTTACCCCCAAAATGAAAGCTCTCAAAAATGAAAGCTCTTTTAAAATGAAAGCTCTCGAAACATAAACAGAGAAACGGCGGCAAAGATTACTGACGCTGAGGAATTCTATTTTCTTATTTCATTCCAGATATAAACAACTGCATTCACGCGATATGTTTTACTTGTGGTTAGTGCCACTCGTTTTCAAGAACCGAATTTAGTATTACACAAATCCTATTTAAACTTACTAAAGTGAGATTATTTAAAATGAAAGCGTTCAGAAATACTGTACCAGCGATTCTCAAACTATATTCTTATGCGACCCAAGTTTCAAATAAACTTTGGCGAAAAACACGAACTCTAAAACAATAAGAGCCAATACAAGTGTGAGAGTTGAACTACCGAAATCTAGCTTCTTATTAAATGTATTTCAAAAATTTATGCGGTTTATGGCATTATCATTGCTCCAACGACAGAGACTCTGTTTCGATTGACATATTTCGTACATGTGAATACAAAATAAATAAATAAATAAATAAAATAAAAAATCGCAAAGTTACTCATAGATACCTATTTAGGATATTTTATCTTAAAGTTGTAACACACTGTTTTCATTACATTACTGGAAAATATAAAACTAAACATATATTTTGATTATCTTACTATTAATTCTATAATCCATGAAAACATCGGCGGAGATGTATAGCTTGGTAATTGCTGCGAGCTGTAAGTTTTTCATTTTGTTGTTGTTGTTTTATAATAAGAAACGATTTTATATGTTATAAAAGAGTTATTTAAATTATTTATGATTAAGTTAATAATTTTTAAACTGTTAAAGAAGGACTCCATCACTCGATTTAGTGTATGTGCGTGTGGAGGAGAGAAAATCACATTGTAAATCCTCAGCATGAAGCAATTTTTGTCCATTATAGTATATTACTTATTTACGTGAAATACTGAAAATAGAACCTTTCTGAAATAACATTAGTTACCTTAAATTTTAAGAAACATTTTAATATTCAGTAACAGAGATAATTAAATTATTTGTAATATAATAATTGATTGTAATTTATTAATGTATTTAAATTTACAGTGCATTTAAATTATAACTATAATATGCTAATACTTATAAATTACTTTTACATTTGACTTAGCAGAGAGGATATTGGTATAGCATACGTAAAATAATCTAGTAATATATATTTTATCATATGACTCATTCTACTTAAATTTAGTGCACGAATTATTTTAATTAAAAGCACTGATAATTTTTTTTTCGATTTTATTAAAATTTTAGATAATAAGAAACAATTTTACATGTAATAGAAGAAATATTTAATTTTTTTTCTATGTATAACCTCTTCACAGAGGTGACTCCAGCACTTGATTTATTCATGACTGGGAAATGGATAGTGTTGAATCTTTCAACAAATCAATTTTTATACATAAATACCAGTGGTGATACCTGCTATTCAAACTCTGTATACTCCTTCGTACAGCACTTTCCAAACAATTAAACGTTTTTTGTTGCAGTTTCTTTTAATATTTTTTTATTAAAGAAAGCGAGATTAAGAGAAGGGTTCAAGGAAGAGTTTTAAAAACAGCATGTCCTGTTTGATTAGCATGTATGTCACTGATGTATACGTATCGATAAGGAAAAAAATATGCTGTATTACGGAAATATATGGGCGGATCATAACCTTCGGAACCTCCTTCTTGGTCGCGCCCTTGACGCCTGTCATTTTCTTTAAATTTGTCAAACATTTTTTTTTTAAAGACCAAAAGTTAAGTTTTGAATTCCACTACTTGACAAATTTCCTTTTAAGGATTTGTAACCGCTGTGACATTTTTATATTTAGTTTACTTCGGTAACGCTGTTTCATATCAAATTTCATGTGTTAAAATCATTTTATGTTTATTAATAATAAATAGCATTAGTTGTGTTACAGATATTCGCAGCATTTAACTTTTAACATTGACGAGTTAACGTTTGATCGATATATCTTGTTTGCTAGAAATTCCCACACGTGTTTAACGTGGTTCAAATAAGGATAGAATAGAAAAACTATCCCTTTAATAAGGCTCTTTCGAATTATCAAATTTAAAAAAAAAATTGCTGACTAAGAAAAGTACAATTTGAAATTTTCCTTTTCAAATATTTAAAATATAATTAAGTTAATACAATAATATCCAAAATGTTATTAACAAATATTTCGCATTCTATTCTTTCTTTCACAACTTCTTTTTTCTTAAACTAAAAAAATAAATCAAATAAAATGCTTATTGGTTTTGTTTTAATGCTATTTTTTAAACACAAGATTTCGTCATTATTTTAATTTTCAGTGATGAAATAAATAAATAAATTTAGTATGTATGTATGTATGTATATATGGGAGGGGGGGGGGGTTGAATGAGTATAGGAATAACCGCTATGAATGTACATGCTTCCCCGTGACTATTAAAAAAATATATATACTGTACGAGCGACACGCAACAATTTTGATTGCATTTCTACTCTAATGAATTAAGAATAATAACTCAAAGCGTATCAAAAACACCTCCTTAGAAGTAAACAATATTAGCTCAACAGAATAAAGCGTAGGTTTGTATTTTTTTAATTGTAGTAAACGTTGAATGCGTGATCATATTCGATTAATTTTTATAAGTACAGTCAATCAGGGTAACTTTGATCCTCATTTTCTCTATTTTCATATGCCACACTCTTATTTGAAGAATATTGTCGCAACTAGGGCATAAAAGAGAACAGTGTTGATTTCAGGGGGGGGACATCCCCCCCGGAGCAATGAGATGTCCCCCACCGGGAAGATTTGAGATTTTGTGTTTTCAATGGTCAAAAAGTGCAATTTCCCCTCCAGAACTCTATAATGTCCCCCCCCCCCGGAGCCACAGAAATCCCTCCCAGGGAAAAGTGTCTGAATTCAACACTGAAAGAGAAGAAATGATCCTAAATTATTGTTTGACTATAAAAAATTAAGGAATAATAAGAATAAAAGCAATAAAAAATGGATTTTTAGCGTGGTTCAAAGTTACTCAGCCATTTAGGGTAACTTTGCACCATATGATAATTTTTTATATAAAATAATTAATTATAAAAAAAAGTATTGTAGTCAGGACAACTTTAAACACCAAAAAATGTTTTCAGATATGTAAAGACTGCGAATTTACATTTTCCAACATCACAAGATTTTTATAATTTATGATATGAAAACAAATATCAGGCATAAGAAAATTGGAAGAAAAGAACCATGAACATTTAGAAATAAAAAAAAACCTGTTTATTGTTCATATAAAACATAAAAATGCAGTGAAAAACAATTTTCAATGTTTTAACTCTATAATATATCCATAGTTACAGTAATACATACAAGTACCAGAATTATTCAAACTCATAAAATACGTAAAAAACGTCGAACGTATCAGAGTTGCCAAGTCTCCGGCTTTTTCTACACCACTATTATATTAGAGAAAATCTGGTTCTCTTAAATCACCGTAATGCTCCAATTAAATAAAACAACATTTTCTGTATTAAAATACTGGTATCCAAAAAGCCGGAGACTTGGCAGCTCTGAACGTATGAAATGTCAAATTTGAGCAGATCCGCCCCTAATCACGCCTCTAAATAAATTTTATGTATTTTACACATATTTGTAAAAATATTTACATGCCATATCTAATGCACATTTTCGGCATTTATATAAAATATATGTGCAAATATGGGAAATTTTCGACAGTAGCACCTATAATCAGTAAATTATAAGCATCAGTGTAACCTTGAGCCGGCTCAAAGTTACACTGAAAATGCGATAAAATACTAGTGCCTTCTTATTTTACATTTTATTAACTATTAATAAATAAATAATCACAAAATATTAACACATTTACAATATTTAGATAATAATACGTCTGATAATTGAGTATATTGTTACTTACTATGGAAATTTAATTGGGTTACAACAACTTCAAAATAGCATTCAAAATTAACTTGAAAACAATACTTCACAAAAAATAGTTAGATGATGCAATTAATTGCGCATAATTTTGCTAATTTATTTTCTAAAATAAAGAGTAGAAATCCCAGTTTAGAACCTCGCCAACAGAGCACAGTTCTGGAGTTTATTTAGTCTTTTAGAGCCAAAAATATTGAAAGATAGGAGGTGGTGCAAAGTTACACCCCGTGGTTCAAAGTTGCCCTGATTGACTGTATTATTTAATTGGTAAATAAATCATAAAAGTTATAATATTCCAAATGGGTGAAAAAAGTACGGGCCAGGATTCGAAACAGTATGTCTTGGCTGAAGCCGCCAATGCTCTTCGAACTGATCCATCCCGGACGAATCTGGAGGACCAATTTAGCCAGCTAACCTTTAGCAATCACAGCATCCGGTCTGATATCTGAATGATCTCAACAAAATCGTAGGTTCTTTTTTAAGAACTACAGCGAATCTGCATTCATAATAATATTAGATTAGTTTTTAACACAATTATTTAGTTGGTAAATAAATCATATGGAAATTATTAAAATTAAAAACAGACACCGAAGATCATACAATTTTATATTTTGATCACAAAAAATATTGAATTTCCAAAAAAATAAAAAATTCAAATTGAAATAATTTTTTTTAAATGTAAAAGAATTACAGGCTGTGATTTCTGTGATTTATATAAAGATATATTATTATGTAAATCTACAAAAGATTATTTTTATAACTTAGTATTTTAATATATTTTTGTAACGGATTTAAGATAAAAAAATAGTAGATTTGTCAGTTCGGCAATGTATTTGTATATAATATATTTATTCGACAATAAAGGTTATATATATATATACATATATGTAAATATATTAGAAAGTTGTTTGTATCTGATCACTGAATACTGATTCCCCCACTCCCTAGTTTAAAAAAATTGTTGATGACGTTTTTGTAACTTCCTATCTTTTTTTAATAGACCTGCAACTCATTTCTGACAATGCAAAAGATTCAGCAGCCTTTTTTTCATATTCAGTCCGTTTACTTTCTTTTGGCATTGTTATAACTTTAATAAAACTTTTAATAGAAAACGTCAGAAAAATACCTATATGGAAGAGTTTTTAACGTGAAAATTAATAATAATTATACGTATGATTTCAAAGGAAAAACAGTGGTGTCCTTAAAGTTTTTGCACAAGGAAAAATAGTGTTTGTTTGCATAAAAATTATTTTTTCTCAATAAAAAGCTCACTTTTAAAGCTCAACATTTAGTTGACTTTTATTTTAGCATTTTCACTTTATGATCAACATAAAATCACCATTCCAATTATCGTATTTTAAATTTCTCAAAATTTGTACAACATTTTGCTGTCCTTAAAGTTTTTACACACTGAAATGCTTTAATATTTATAATATAGCACATGGCATGTAGTATATTATATACTATACGCTTTAATATTTTATGTGTCTTAGCGAAGATGTCGAGCTACGTGTAAGATTTAAAATCTTGAAATAAAATTAAGCATATTACTTAGATAAATTTTATCAACAACAACAATAGCTACAAAGAAATAAAGAAATTAAAAGAAAGAAAGAAAGAGACATGCTTTTAAAAAAAGTACTGAGTAACAAAAAAGTTAAACATATTGATTTCCTGACAAGATATTTTTAAGATACAAATGCATTCCACATCCATATCATAAGTCATTAGCTAAAAGAATGTGAGATTTGACTAAATATAAATGATATTTTATAAAATTTTGCTATTGCAACATTCTCAAAAGAGACACATGTTCAAATGTGCAGGTGAGCATACAGTATTTTCTCGTTTTTCCTATGTATTCGAGGTCAGCGATACGCTAGTGATATTTGTATAGAAAGAAAAGAACTCGTTCAATTTGGTTGGTTGAGTTTATGATAGCCAATTATCAACACGAGGGATATAGGCCCTAAGGGGGGGGAGAGTGCCCTTCGTGGTGGTCTTTCTAAGGGAACCTAACCCGTATTAACGCTTGGAAATCCAAGGTTCGAAGAAAACCTCGAATACTCCGAAAGATTAGGCCGACGGCGCGATTGGGATGGAACCCAGCACCTCCTGTCTACCAGCTTCGAGAGCAGTACCTCTCGGCCACTGGTGGGGGCGTTCAATTTGGAACATTGATTTCGACAGACATCCAGAGAAAGGATAGGCAAATATTTAATTTCAAATAAACATCTAGCACGCACTCTCGCCTTTTCATAAGGTCATAAGAGAAGGTTTATTATTCTGTTTGGAATGTATTCTAATTCTTCCTACAATTTTCAGACATCCATGAAGGATAGCTTTCCTGAAACAAAATGTTACATAAACATTCCTCATAAAACGATTTTCATTGATTTTGTGCTAAAACAAAGTGCTGTTTAAATTTACTTGGTTCAGTTGTTTAAAATGACAGTTTTCTGTTCTATTACAATTTATTTAAATGCAGACATCTGTTTAACCCTTTATCTACTGACGGTACTTATAAGTACCAATCACTTTAAACTTTTATACCATAGTGAATATTACTAATATTCTAATGGTACTTTGCAAAAAACGCTCTTTTAACTCCACTTTATCCGAATACATGGCAGCAGTAGTTCTAGGTTTGTTAATTTAGAAAGGAATGAGGCTATCTTTGAAGCAGTCGATGTGTTTTATGCCCACATTTTGTACTGGTTGTCGCGCCGTTCTTTTCATTGCTGCAAACACAATAAAGGTTATAATATAACTGTTGGATTTTTTAAATGTGTTCATTATGATCTTAGAATACAATTTGACAAGCTATTTTAGGTTAACGGTGTATATATTTGATTTAACAGTTGAATTACTCGGTGGTACTTATAAGTACCGCCAGTACACTGGGTGTAGGAGAAAAATATCTTGTTTACTTTTCGTCTGTGTAGTTATCCATCGCTTTCATCTGCTTTAAAATGAAATTACTAAAATGTAATGTAGTAATGATTTCCCTGGTATTTCTTTTCTGTTTCATTGTTATTTTTTATAGGAAATCGAAAAAGTTGTGGCACCGCCTCGTTTTTTCTATGCTAGAAATGGCATATGAAAATTCATATATTGCATATATGGATAGGCGAGAGAACATGTTGTCCCTGAAATACTGACGTCGCATAATTAAAAGACTGCTAACAAAATCAAAAGCTTAAAAAAAAAAAATAGTTTTTTTTTTTCACTTATTCAGGAGCAAAGCATTTTCAATTCTAAAGTGTTGAAATAAATGAATGGCACCGGTATTTTCCAAACAATTTATTTATAAATAAGAAAAAAAGGCCTATGTTTCATATTCTTATTAAAACGAAAATATTTTCTGGCGCCAGTTGAACCAACTTGTGGGTTTTCTGTTACGTTGTTTTAGTCGTAGTGTACTGACGGTACTTTAAAGTACCACTTTAATTAATTATCTCTAAATAATTAAATTTCACACGGATGAGGATTTTTTTTATGTTTATCCTTTAATTTTCATTGTAGTAGCTGAAAGCAAAATATTACATGAAAAAAATTGCAGTAGATCATAATGCCGTAGATAAAGGGTAAAACTTTAAAAATATCGATTTATTTTACATTTTTTTCATTCTTAAGAATATATAGTATAACTAGGGGGCTAGGCCCCCTACGAGCTACGCTCGCCAACCCCCATCCAGACACCGCAGGCTCTAAATGCACGCTAATTTGATCGGCTTTAAAAAGATTTCGAAAGATTGAATTATAATTTAAAAAAACAGTGGCGATCTCCCTATAAACGAATTTCTATTCATTTCTCTTTGATTGGGGAATTTTAACGCCAAATCCGCTGCGGTACTACTTGATTATCCCGTCGACCCATTTCGCCAAATTATATAAATCGCCAAACCACTCGCCAAATTATACAAATTGACATAATTTTTATTTTAAATAACGAAAGAACAAATAAATTCGTACAACATTAATAAAAATACAAATAAAACGTCGAAATAAAAATAACTTGATGACGTAGACACGTGTAACAACATTTCAAAATAAGCTAATATAAAAGGAATTAAGTAAACAGAGTCTTTGTCTCCTGGTATTTTTTAACAAAGCGAAAAGAAAGTTCTTTTAAATGAGACATTTTAAATTAATCGTTTTTAATCTGACGTAATTTTTACCAAGCTATTCTTTCTCTTTTAAATAATCGCGTGAAAGTACTTTTGTTAGCAATGAAATATTATTTGCGCTTTCCTAACAAAAATAGTTGAAAATATCCTCTCAAAATATTAAATAAATGTCTAGCGCAATTTCTAAATTTAAACTTTTTTGCAATATTATTTTGTGTTCATTTTATGTAATAACTGTAATGTGACGTAAATATGACGTAATTTCTCCTATTTAAGACTTCTAACGCATGTTAATAAATTTATTGCTTTACAAATTCCTTTCTCTCTTAAAATTTACGTGTAATTATAGTTTTTATGACATAATTTTTAATAAGTTCCTGCTTTTTGTACATAATTATTTAATTCTAATTCCAAATGTTTTTTTCTGTTTATAATAGTCACGTGTAAATAAATTTTTAATTTATTTACACGTATAAATATTTTTTTTTTTTTGAAGCAAACATTATTGCTTCCGCTGTTTATACAGTTGGCAACAGTTTAAATTAATATCACTTTCTAAAATCTGTTAAAAATATCTCTAGAAATGTTGAAAATCTGAATTTAAAATAGACATAAAACCTCAAAAAATGAGTCAAAATAAAAAAAATTAATGCAATCTGCACTCCGGCAAATTCTAACGCATAAAATGATCTAAAAATGTTTAAATTCCTATGAACAGTTTTTGCTCCTATAAAACTTTTTTAGTGGAACGATTTTGTCCAACTTTAGCATTAAATATCTCTTTAAATAATTCTTCGATCTGAAATCTGTCTGCATCAGCGTGTTTATCAAACATTTGTGTATAATACTACCGATTTTCATATTTTTGTATGCATTATTTTTCTTAATGTTAACGAAGAAAGACCTCCGGTCACAAAAAATTCAAAACCGGCGGCGGCGGCGGCGGTGACAGCGGTAGTTACTTTTTTTTAGAATAGAGAGAAACATTAACGGGTCAAAACAGAAACCCTTAGCGGGTTAAAAATTTGTGGCGCAGCACTTTATGTTATGGCCTTAACAATTTTAAATATGGAACTTAAAAATAATGATATCAAATTTTGATAATATATTTCATTATTTTATTTTTGTTTTGTTTATAATCTCATGTAAATTATGTTAAATTTAAAAAGATGTATAAAAATTCATTGATACTTCATCAATCACACCTCTCATAAATTCGAAATATGAGTTTTAAAGGATATGATATCAAAATTTAAGTGACGATTTGTTTTAAAATTCCATTTTAATTGTTTTTGGTTTGGCTAAAACACTGAACCTATATAATGCACTGAAATGTATTTATTTGAATAAAGTGATTTAGCTTTTTTGCTGCGCTATCCTAAATCAAGAGTAAAATTTATGTAAATAGTTTCTTTCCGTCACATTATGCATTTGCATACATTCAGGTGTCGGAGAATGTCGGACAAATTTTATTCTTCTTACCAGCATCTTCAAGAAGCATTTCTATAATAAATGCAAAAGGAGTATTTCATCAAGATTATTTATAAAAAAAAATAACGGTAAGAACAATAAAATTTGTCCTACATTCTCCGACTTTGTACATTGCCCTTAGTTTGGATACAATTTTTAGAACAGAGCCTGCCCCTGGCATTGGAAAGGGGAACTAACAGACTTTAGATGATTAGTATATTTAGCGTTATTTTCATGTACCCGGGCAAGGACGGCTGTATCAGCTAGTTAATAATAATAATAATAAATTAAAATAGAAATTTTCACATTGATATAAATAATGATTACAATTTTTTGAACAAAACAATATAATAATATACATGCTATAAGCTTATAAACAACTTTAAAACTTAACGTCCTTAGTCAATGATGTTTTTCGAATGAAAACGTCAATTCTCGTTTCCCGTCGTGAATGTGTTAAAAGTGAATGCATGAACGCGAGGCTGAATCAAGAGATTTATAAAAAAATTTTAGGACACCCGAGAGGCAACTTAGTTTTCTGACAGACGATAAATATTGGAATCTGACACAGGGTTCGTACGCTTCAAGGACATTTTACCAAAATTTTTGTAAAGTAATGTTTGCCTTATTCAATGAAAAAAAAATCTTCAGAACTAGCGACCAGTACTTTACGATATTTCTGGTATTAAAACTAAAATCCCCTGAATTTCTTGATCCGTACGAACACTGTGACAAATGTACAGAGCAAGCGTTTTTTCCCTTTTTCTTTCTTAACAATAGACAATTTCTTTTTTTTTTTTTAATGATCGGTTGATGAAATTCTGATTTCCTTCGACTAATTAAAGATGTCGTTTTCAGGGGTGGTGCAGGCATAATTCTCTACAGAATATTTAAAAACATAATAAAAGTACTGTTTGATCGAACATTTTAGTAAAGTAATTCCACTCATCCGAAAAATCTCTAGATGTAAGGAGATCTTTTTAACACCCCCCCCCCCTCCCCCCATCCGTGTGTAATGTTTTTTTGTTTTTTGTTTTTTTTTGTTTTTTTACAGATCTAAATAACTTTTATTAATTCTTAACACAATAGTTAACCAATGACAATTATACATTCTATAGGGTTCCCGCGACACAAAACGTTTTGGTCGAATTGTTTCCATAATAAATATTTTTTGTAACTTTTATTTTCTAAAAATCAATATATTTACATATACAGTGTGTCCGAAAAGTCTGGAAACGGTCAAATAACTCGAGAAATACAAAGCAGATTGAAAAACGAAAATATACGTGTTAAATACTTTTAGAAAAGCTACTGAGTGATACCAAATTTGATCCCCGCAACCGACCACCCGGGGGTCAGAGGGGGGTAAAACTTTGAAATTTTGAATGGTAACCCCCATTTTTTTTTTATTGCAGATTCGGATTCTACAGACAAAAAGACGTAACTTTTGTATTTAACGTTTTTTTTCTAATCCTCGTTGATCACGGTGTAATTGAGCAAATAAAACATACATATTTTGGTTTTCCCAACCAGGTTTTGACATCTCGAAATCTGATTGGCCAGAACTTTTAATGTCAAAATTGCCGTCTTTTGCGGAAATAGTGTTTCTTAAAACCATCAGTGGAGATTGTTTTCATGGCGCTTTATATGCTTTTTCCATAAAAATTAATAGAAATATATTAAATTAGTTTTCTATTTGCATGTCTTTTTATCAAGTCTATCATTTTTAAATAATAAACTGAGTATTTTGATATTTTAACGAGTAAATAAGCACCTCCCCTCTCGAACAGAAAAATGATAGTAATCATTATTTGGGGGCGGAGTGTGCTGATATTCTGTGTTTCGATGTCTTCTGCTGTCACAAAAATCACTTAATTCGGGGCCGGATGGGAGTGCATAAGTTTTTTTTTTTTTTTTAATTATTAATATAGGCACTATACAATAACATAAAGGAAAAAAAAAAAAAAAAAAAAAAAAACATAAAAATTTTTTTTGTGCTGGCTGATGAAAGGATGAGAAGTAGCGTAAATTTCAGGTGGAGGAGGGTGGAATTATAGGTTTTGATGATTGATTAGTTACTGCAACTACTGACTAGCAAGTAGGGCAGAAAAAATTCAAAAATTCTATTAAATGTAATATTTTTTGAAAATTAATATTTTTTTTCCTTTTAAAAATTTTTTTCCTAATCGGTCCCCTTAACGGTCGCATTAAATTACGGTTTAAAAATTCAAATTGCTTATTGACACCACTTTTTTGAAAAAGAAATATTCACCTTATTTATCGACAGGTAAAATGATACCATCATAAAGCCAATTACTCTATTTTATAAAACAGGCGGGAATCAAGCAAAAAAGAATAAAATGAATGAAAGACACAGCCCGTGAATATCACGGGAGCGAGAATTAAGGGGTTAAACCAAATGAACATTAAAAAATAAAAACAAAATTTAAACAATATGATAATTTAAATATCCTAAAAATCCCTAAAATTTCCCTTCAAATTAAATCGAAATAAATCTTAGACTTTTAAAAATGTTTTTTTGTATTTTACATGTGCCTTATCATTTTGTACACACTCATCATAAGCATAATACAAAATCTGCAATACAAATATTTGCAACTTAAAAAGGAAAAAAGTTTAAAATTTATTTAGATTTCTTTTTAATGGAACCTAAGTTTTTAAAGGGTTTTATGTATCATATTGTTTGATTTTTTTTAATTGTTCAATTGGTTTAACTTATTTGTTATAAAAATTTAAGAACGTAGAACTAACTGAAAGAAATATATTAATAAATGCCCCTTCTAGGGCCTAAAAAATGAAGAAAATAAACTGATCTGTTTTTAATTTGTTCTGCCAATTATGTTTTAGATTACAATTTTTGTCACATAAGTTATTTTATTGTAATAATAAACAAACAATTTTCTACATTATCCTTCTGTTATGAAAATTAACACGTCGTCTACCCCAGCAAATAATCATAACACTTTAACCCTTTCGAGACCGCATCGCGTACACAAATTTTATTTGGAATACACCGTGTTTTTCCAACTGTCCCCTTTACTTGTGAAATACCAAAAAATCATTTAATTAAAAAATTAAATAATATTATTCATTTATTAGTGGTGCCCAAAACAAATACTACATGCACCTTTTGACGATGAATATATGTGCCTTACAAATCCCGACAGAGTTAAAGAGTTAAATTATTTATTAAATTAAAAATTTCCATATATCAAAATTTTTCTATTGTTTAAATTTATGAAAAAAATGTTAAATTGAAAAAATATATTAATTTACAAAAAATTATTACATTTATTAGAATTATGGAAAATATTTTTGCCCTACTTGCACAGCTGCCGACTTTTACGCTTTCTTACTACCACTAAAATTTTATAGTAAATATTGTCTTATTTAATCGTCGAAATCTCATGATTACACAAGGCGAAAATCCCTTTAAAATTTTAGTGGTAGCAAAAAAGCGTAAAGGATGGCAGCTGTGCCTACTTGTTATTTTCTGGTTACAGTAACTAATCAATGATCTAAATCTCCAATCCGACCACCACCTGAATTTTACACAACTTCCCTATCCTTTGATCCGCCGGTACACAAAAAAAATTATATGTACTTTTTTTTTATTTTGTCCTATGTGTAACACTATAGTAATAGTAAAAAAATCCCATACACCCACCTCCTGACCCCGATTTAGAATATAAAAGAAAAGAAAACAGCAGAAGGCATCAAAATGCCGAATATCCACGCCTACCTCTACCAAAAGTCGAAGATTATCTTTTTTTTTTTCAGTTCGGAAGAGGAGGGGCATGTTTACACATCAAAATATTAGTAAAAAACGCATGTTAATTGATTAGAATGGACTGAATGGATAAAATAAACACTCAAATAGAAATCTAATTCAATATATTTCTGTTAATTTGCATGGTAAAAGCATATAAAGCACTTTTGCCATCGAAACAACCTTCATTGATAGTTTTCGACAACCACAACTCCAGCTAAGGCGACCCACTTAGGCAACGAAAGCTTTGGCCCATCACATTACAAAACATGGTTGAGAAAACAAAATATGTATCTGACACATTTTGCTGGATTACACATCATCTACAAAGATTCGAAAAAAAAAAAATATTAAAATCAAAAGTTGCGGATTTTCCCCCGTAGAATCCGAATCTGAAATAAAAAATGTGGATTATCATTTATAATTTCAAAGTTGGAACGCCTCTGACACCCAGGTGGTCGGGGTGGGGAGTCAACTTTGTTCAAATGTGCAGCTGAGCATTCAGTATTTTCTCGTTTTTCCTATGTATTCGAGGTCAGAGGTACGCTAGTGATATTTGTATAGAAAGAAAAGAACTCGTTCAATTTGGTTGGTTGGGTTTATGACGGCCAATTATCAACAAGAGGGATATAGGCGCTAAGGGGGGGGAGTGCCCTTCGTGGTGGTCTTTCTAAGGGAACCTAATCCGTATTAACGCTTGGAAATCCAAGGTTCGAAGAAAACCACGAAAACTCCGAACGATTTGGCCGACGGGCGCGATTGGGATCGAACCCACCACCTCCTGTCTACCAGCTTCGAGAGCAGAACCTCTCGGCCACTGGTGGGGCCATTCAATTTGGAACATTGATTTGGACAGACATCCAGAGAAAGGATAGGCAAATATTTAATTTCAAATAAACATGTAGCGCGCACTCTCCAGTGGTGGAAAATTGGCGCAGAGGAGGAGCCTATTGACACCACTAAATTTGAGTAGTATTTTTCGGCATATTTAATGACAGAATTTCTGAGTTTTTATTAAGGTGAAGCATGCTATAAAATATTAGAGGTTTCAATAGGCTCCTCCTCTGCGCCAATTTTCCACCACTGACTCTCGCCTTTTCATAAAGTCACAAGAGAAGATTTATTATTCTGTTTGGAATGTCCTATTCTAATTCTTCCTACAATTTTCAGCCATTCATGAAGAATAGCTTTCCTGAAACATATTGTTATATAAAGATTCGTCAAAAAAGGTTTTTCATCGATTTTATGCTAAAACAAAGTGCTGTTTAAATTTACCGGGGTCAGTTGTTTAAAATGACAATTTTCTGCTCTATTGCAATTTATTTATATGCAGACATCTGTTTAACCCTTTATCTACACGACGGTACTTATAAGTACCAATCACATTAAACTTTTATACCATAGTGAATATTACTAATATTCTAATGGTACTTTGCTAAAAACGCTCTTTTAACTCCACTTTATCCCAATACATGGCAGCAGTAGTTCTAGGTTTGTTAATTTAGAGAGGAATGAGGCTATCTTTGAAGCAGTCGATGTGTTTAATGCCGACATTTTGTACTGGTTGTCACGCCCTTCTTTTCATTGCTGCAAACACAATAAAGGTTATAAGATAACTGTTGGATTTTTTAAATGTGTTCATTATGATCTTAGAATACAATTTGACAAGCTATTTTAGCTTAACGGTGTATGTATTAGATTTAATAATTGAATTTTTCGGTGTTACTTATAAGTATCGTCAGTACACTGGGTGTTGGAGAAAAACATCTTGTTTACTTTTCGCCTGTGTAGTTATCCATCGCTTTCATCTGCTTTAAAATGTAATTACTAAAATGTGATGTAGTAATGATTTCCCTGGTATTTCTTTTCTGTTTCATTGTTATTTTTTATAGGAAATCGAAAAAGTTGTGGCACCGGCTCGTTTTTTCTATGCTAGAAATGGCATATGAAAATTCATATATTGCATATATGGATAGGCGAGTGAACATGTTGTCCCTGAAATACTGACGTCGCATAATTAAAAGACTGCTAACAAGATCAAAAGCTTAAAAAAAATAGTTTTTTTTTTTTACTTTTTCAGGAGCAAAGCATTTTCAATTCTAAAGTGTTGAAATAAATTATTGGCACCGGAATTTTCCAAACAATTTATTTATAAATAAGAAAAAAAGGCCTATGTTTCATATTCTTATTAAAACGAAAATATTTTCTGGCGCCAGTTGAAACAACTTGTGGGTTTTCTGTTACGATGTTTTAGTCGTAGTGTACTGACGGTACTTTAAAGTACCACTTTAATTAATTACCTCTAAATAATTAAATTTCACACGGATGAGTATTTTTTTTTATGTTTATCCTTTAATTTTCATTGTAGTAGCTAAAAAAACAGAAAAATATTACATGAAAAAAATTGCAGTAGATCATAATGCCGTAGATAAAGGGTAAAACTTTAAAAATATCGATTTGTTTTACATTTTTTTCATTTTTAAGAATATATAGTATAAACCATTAACGGGTCAAAACAAAAACCCTTAGAGCGGGTTAAAAGTTTCTGGCGCAGCACTTTATGTTATGGCTTTAACAATTTTAAATATGGAACTTAAAAATAATGATATCAAATTTTGATAATATATTTCATTATTTTATTTTTGTTTTGTTTATAATCTCATGTAAATTATGTTAAATTTAAAAAGATGTATAAGAATTCATTGATACTTCATCAATCACACCTCTCATAAATTCGAAATATAAGTTTTAAAGGATATTATATCTAAATTTAAGTGACGCCTAGATTTAGCTTTAAACGATTTGTTTTAAAATTCCATTTTAATTGTTTTTGGTTTGGCTAAAACACTGAACCTATATAATGCACTGAAATGTATTTATTTGAATAAAGTGATTTAGCTTTTTTGCTGCGCTATCCAAAATCAAGAGTAAAATTTATGTAAATAGTTTCTTTCCGTCACATTATGCATTTGCATACATTCAGGTGTCGGAGAATGTCGGACAAATTTTATTCTTCTTACCAGCATCTTCAAGAAGCATTTCTATAATAAATGCAAAAGGAGTATTTCATCAAGATTATTTATAAAAAAAAATAACGGTAAGAACAATAAAATTTGTCCTACATTCTCCGACTTTGTACATTGCCCTTAGTTTGGATACAATTTTTAGAACAGAGTCTGCCCCTGGCATTGGAAAGGGGAACTAACAGACTTTAGATGATTAGTATATTTAGCGTTATTTTCATGTACCCGGGCAAGGACGGCTGTATCAGCTAGTTTATTTCATAAGTTCTATCACCTAGATATTTTTATTAAAATATATTTTTTAAAACGAAAATTATCATTTTTTGACTATTTTCAAATTTTATGGAAATTACTTTTTTTTATCCCCAAAATAAAAATGCACTACAATTGATTTTTATTTGGTTTATAAACTTGAATTATCTTTTTAATTTCCTAAAACTCAACAATAATAATAATAATAAATTAAAATAGAAATTTTCACATTGATATAAATAATGATTACAATTTTTTGAACAAAACAATATAATAAATTACATGCTATAAGCTTATAAACAACTTTAAAACTTAACGTCCTTAGTCAATGATGTTTTTCGAATGAAAACGTCAATTCTCGTTTCCCGTCGTGAATGTGTTAAAAGTGAATGCATGAACTCGAGGCTTAATCAAGAGATTTATAAAAAAAATTTTAGGCCACCCGAGAGGCAACTTAGTTTTCTGACAGACGATAAATATTGGAATCTGACACAGGGTTCGTACGCTTCAAGGACATTTTACCAAAATTTTTGTAAAGTAATGTTTGCCTTATTTAATGAAAAAAAATCTTCAGAACTAGCGACCAGTACTTTACGATATTTCTGGTATTAAAACTAAAATCCCCTGAATTTCTTGATCCGTACGAACACTGTGACAAATGTACAGAGCAAGCGTTTTTTCCCTTTTTCTTTCTTAACAACAGACGATTTCTTTTTTTTTTTTTAATGATCGGTTGATGAAATTCTGATTTCCTTCGACTAATTAAAGATGTCGTTTTTCCCGTTCAGGGGTGGTGCAGGCATAATTCTCTACAAAATATTTAAAAACATAATAAAAGTACTGTTTGATCGAACAATTTAGTAAAGTAATTCCACTCATCCGAAAAATCTCTAGATGTAAGGAGATCTTTTTAACCCCCCCATCCGTGTGTAATGTATTTTTATTTTTATTTTTTTTTTTTTTTTTTTTTTTTTTTACAGATCTAAATAACTTTTATTAATTCTTAACACAATAGTTAACCAATGACAATTATACATTCTATAGGGTTCCCGCGACACAAAACGTTTTGGTCGAATTGTTTCCATAATAAATATTTTTTGTAACTTTTATTTTCTAAAAATCAATATATTTACATATACAGTGTGTCCGAAAAGTCTGGAAACGGTCAAATAACTCGAGAAATACAAAGCAGATTGAAAAACGAAAATATACGTGTTAAATACTTTTAGAAAAGCTACTGAGTGATACCAAATTTGATCCCCGCAACCGACCACCCGGGGGTCAGAGGGGGTAAAACTTTGAAATTTTGAATGGTAACCCCCATTTTGTTTATTGCAGATTCGGATTCTACAGACAAAAATACGTAACTTTTGTATTTAACGTTTTTTTTCTAATCCTCGTTGATCACGGTGTAATTGAGCAAATAAAACAGATACATATTTTGGTTTTCCCAACCAGGTTTTGACATCTCGAAATCTGATTGGCCAGAACTTTTAATGTCAAAATTGCCGTCTTTTGCGGAAATAGTGTTTCTTAAAACCATCAGTGGAGATTGTTTTCATGGCGCTTTATATGCTTTTTCCATAAAAATTAATAGAAATATATTAAATTAGTTTTCTATTTGCACGTCTTTTTATCAAGTCGCTCATTTTTAAATAATAAACTGAGTATTTTGATATTTTAACGAGTAAATAAGCACCTCCTCTCTCGAACAGAAAAATGATAGTAATCATTATTTGGGGGCGAAGTGTGCTGATATTCTGTGTTTCGATGTCTTCTGCTGTCACAAAAATCACTTAAGTCGGGGCCGGATGGGAGTGCATAAGTTTTTTTTTTTAATTATTACTATAGGCACTATACAATAACATAAAGGAAAAAAACAAAACAAAAAAAAAACATAAAATTTTTTTTGTGCTGGCTGATGAAAGGATGAGAAGTAGCGTAAATTTCAGGTGGAGGAGGGTGGAATTATAGGTTTTGATGATTGATTAGTTACTGCAAGTAGGGCAGAAAACATTCAAAAATTCTATTAAATGCAATATTTTTTTGAAAATTAATATTTTTTTTCCATTTTAACATTTTTTTCCTAATCGGTTCCCTTAACGGTCGCATTAAATTACGGTTTAAAAATTCAAATTGCTTATTGACACCACTTTTTTGAAAAAGAAATATTCACCTTATTTATCGACAGGTAAAATGATACCATCATAAAGCCAATTACTCTATTTTATAAAACAGGTGGGAATCAAGCAAAAAAGAATAAAATTAATGAAAGACACAGCCCGTGAATATCACGGGAGCGAGAATTAAGGGGTTAAACCAAATGAACATTAAAAAATAAAAAAAAATTTTAAACAATATGATAATTTAAATATCCTAAAAATCCCTAAAATTTCCCTTCAAATTAAATCGAAATAAATCTTAGACTTTTAAAAATGTTTTTTTGTATTTTACATGTGCCTTATCATTTTGTACACACTCATCATAAGCATAATACAAAATCTGCAATACAAATATTTGCAACTTAAAAAGGAAAAAAGTTTAAAATTTATTTAGATTTCTTTTTAATGGAACCTAAGTTTTTAACGGGTTTTATGTATCATATTGTTTGATTTTTTTTAATTGTTCAATTGGTTTAACTTATTTGTTATAAAAATTTAAGAACGTAGAACTAACTGAAAAAAATATATTAATAAATGCCCCTTCTAGGGCTTAAAAAATGAAGAAAATAAACTGATCTGTTTCTAATTTGTTCTGCCAATTATGTTTTAGATTACAATTTTTGTCACATAGTTATTTTATTCTAATAATAAACAATTTTCTACATTATCCTTCTGTTATGAAAATTAACACGTCGTTTACCCCAGCAAATAATCATAACACTTTAACCCTTTCGAGACCGCATCGCGTACACAAATTTTATTTGGAATACACCGTGTTTTTCCAACTGCCCCTTTACTTGTGAAATACCAAAAAATCATTTAATTAAAAAATTGAATAATATTATTCATTTATTAGTGATGCCCAAAACAAATACTACATGCACCTTTTGACGATGAATATATGTGCCTTACAAATCCCGACAGAGTTAAAGAGTTAAATTATTTATTAAATTAAAAATTTCCAAATATCAAAATTTTTCTATTGTTTAAATTTATGAAAAAAATGTTAAATTGAAAAAATATATTAATTTACAAAAAATTATTACATTTATTAGAATTATGGAAAATATTTTTGCCCTAGTTGCACAGCTGCCGACTTTTACGCTTTCTTACTACCACTAAAATTTTATAGTAAATATTGTCTTATTTAATCGTCGAAATCTCATGATTACAGAAGGCGAAAATCCCTTTAAAATTTTAGTGGTAGCAAAAAAGCGTAAAGGATGGCAGCTGTGCCTACTTGTTATTTTCTGGTTACAGTAACTAATCAATGATCTAAATCTCCAATCCGACCACCACCTGAATTTTACACATCTTCCCTATCCTTTGCTCCGCCGGTACACAAAAAAAAATATATGTACTTTTTTTTATTTTGTCCTATGTGTAACACTATAGTAATAGTTAAAAAATCCCATACACCCACCTCCTGACCCCGATTTAGAGTATAAAAGAAAAAAAAACAGCAGAAGGCATCAAAATGCCGAATATCCACGCCTACCTCTACCAAAGAACGAAGATTATCTTTTTTTTTCAGTTCGGAAGAGGAGGGGCATGTTTACACATCAAAATATTAGTAAAAAACACATGTTAATTGATTAGAATGGACTGAATGGATAAAATAAACACTCAAATAGAAATCTAATTCAATATATTTCTGTTAATTTGCATGGTAAAAGCATATAAAGCACTTTTGCCATCGAAACAACCTTCATTGAAAGTTTTCGACAACCACAATTCCAGCTAAGGCGACCCACTTAGGCAACGAAAGCTTTGGCCCATCACATTACAAAACATGGTTGAGAAAACAAAATATGTATCTGACACATTTTGCTGGATTACACATCATCTACAAAGATTCGAAAAAAAAAATATTAAAATCAAAAGTTGCGGATTTTCCCCCGTAGAATCCGAATCTGAAATAAAAAATGTGGATTATCATTTATAATTTCAAAGTTGGAACGCCTCTGACACCCAGGTGGTCGGGGTGGGGAGTCAACTTTGTTCAAATGTGCAGCTGAGCATTCAGTATTTTCTCGTCTTTCCTATGTATTCGAGGTCAGAGGTACGCTAGTGATATTTGTATAGAAAGAAAAGAACTCGTTCAATTTGGTTGGTTAGGTTTATGACAGCCAATTATCAACACGAGGGATATAGGCGCTAAGGGGGGGGGGAGGGGGAGTGCCCTTCGTGGTGGTCTTTCTAAGGGAACCTAACCCGTATTAACGCTTGGAAATCCAAGGTTCGAAGAAAACCACGAAAACTCCGAACGATTAGGCCGACGGGCGCGATTGGGATCGAACCCACCACCTCCTGTCTACCAGCTTCGAGAGCAGAACCTCTCGGCCACTGGTGGGGCCATTCAATTTGGAACATTGATTTGGACAGACATCCAGAGAAAGGATAGGCAAATATTTAATTTAAATAAACATGTAGCGCGCACTCTCCAGTGGTGGAATATTGGCGCAGAGGAGGAGCCTATTGACACCACTAAATTTGAGTAGTATTTTCGGCATATTTAATGACAGAATTTCTGAGTTTTTACTAAGGTGAAGCATACTATAAAATATTAGAGGTTTCAATAGGCTCGTCCTCTGCGCCAATTTTCCACCACTGACTCTCGCCTTTTCATAAAGTCACAAGAGAAGATTTATTATTCTGTTTGGAATGTCCTATTCTAATTCTTCCTACAATTTTCAGCCATTCATGAAGAATGGCTTCCCTGAAAAATATTGTTATATAAAGATTCGTCATAAAATGATTTTCATCGATTTTATGCTAAAACAAAGTGCTCCTTAAATTTACCGGGGTCAGTTGTTTAAAATGACAATTTTCTGTTCTATTGCAATTTATTTATATGCAGACATCTGTTTAACCCTTTATCTACACGACGGTACTTATAAGTACCAATCACATTAAACTTTTATACCATAGTGAATATTACTAATATTCTAATGGTACTTTGCTAAAAACGCTCTTTTAACTCCACTTTATCCGAATACATGGCAGCAATAGTTCTAGGTGTGTTAATTTAGAGAGGAATGAGGGTATCTTTGAAGCAGTCGATGTGTTTAATGCCGACATTTTGTACTGGTTGTCACGCCCTTCTTTTCATTGCTGCAAACACAATAAAGGTTATAAGATAACTGTTGGATTTTTTAAATGTGTTCATTATGATCTTAGAATACAATTTGACAAGCTATTTTAGGTTAACGGTGTATGTATTTGATTTAATAATTGAATTACTCGGTGTTACTTATAAGTATCGTCAGTACACTGGGTGTTGGAGAAAAACATCTTGTTTACTTTTTGTCTGTGTAGTTATCCATCGCTTTCATCTGCTTTAAAATGTAATTACTAAAATGTGATGTAGTAATGATTTCCCTGGTATTTCTTTTCTGTTTCATTGTTATTTTTTATAGGAAATCGAAAAAGTTGTGGCACCGGCTCGTTTTTTCTATGCTAGAAATGGCATATGAAAATTCATATATTGCATATATGGATAGGCGAGTGAACATGTTGTCCCTGAAATACTGACGTCGCATAATTAAAAGACTGCTAACAAGATCAAAAGCTTAAAAAAAATAGTTTTTTTTTTTTTACTTTTTCAGGAGCAAAGCATTTTCAATTCTAAAGTGTTGAAATAAATTATTGGCACCGGAATTTTCCAAACAATTTATTTATAAATAAGAAAACAAAGGCCTATGTTTCATATTCTTATCAAAACGAAAATATTTTCTGGCGCCAGTTGAAACAACTTGTGGGTTTTCTGTTACGATGTTTTAGTCGTAGTGTACTGACGTTACTTTAAAGTACCACTTTAATTAATTACCTCTAAATAATTAAATTTCACACGGATGAGTAATTTTTTTTAAGTTTATCCTTTAATTTTCATTGTAGTAGCTAAAAAAAAAAAGAAAAATATTACATGAAAAAAATTGCAGTAGATCATAATGCCGTAGATAAAGGGTAAAACTTTAAAAATATCGATTTATTTTACATTTTTTTTATTTTTAAGAACATATAGTTTAAACCATTAACGGGTCAAAACAAAAACCCTTAGAGCGGGTTAAAAGTTTCTGGCGCAGCACTTTATGTTATGGCTTTAACAATTTTAAATATGGATCTTAAAAATAATGATATCAAATTTTGATAATATATTTCATTATTTTTTTTTGTTTTGTTTATAATCTCATGTAAATTAAGTTAAATTTAAAAAGATGTACAAAAATTCATTGATACTTCATCAATCACACCTCTCATAAATTCGAAATATGAGTTTTAAAGGATATGATATCAAAATGTAAGTCACGCCTAGATTTGGCTTTAAACGATTTGTTTTAAAATTCCATTTTAATTGTTTTTGGTTTGGCTAAAACACTGAACCTATATAATGCACTGAAATGTATTTATTTGAATAAAGTGATTTAGCTTTTTTGCTGCGCTATCCTAAATCAAGAATAAAATTTATGTAAATAGTTTCTTTCCGTCACATTATGCATTTGCATACATTCAGGTGTCGGAGAATGTCGGACAAATTTTATTCTTCTTACCAGCATTTCAAGAAGCATTTCTATAATAAATGCAAAAGGAGTATTTCATCAAGATTATTTGTAAAAAAAATAACGGTAAGAACAATAAAATTTGTCCTAGATTCTCCGACTTTGTACATTGCCCTTAGTTTGGATACAATTTTTAGAACAGAGTCTGCCCCTGGCATTGGAAAGGGGAACTAACAGACTTTAGATGCTTAGTATATTTAAGGTTATTTTCATGTACCTGGGCAAGGACGGCTGTATCAGCTAGTTTATTTCATAAGTTCTATCACCTAGATATTTTTATTAAAATATATTTTTTAAAACGAAAATTATCATTTTTTGACTATCTTCAAATTTTATGGAAATTACTTCTTTTTATCCCAAAAATAAAAATGCACTACAATTGATTTTTATTTGGTTCATAAACTTGAATTATCTTTTTAATTTCCTAAAACTCAATAATAATAATAATAATAATAAATTAAAATAGAAAATTTCACATTGATATAAATAATGATTACAATTTTTTGAACAAAACAATATAATAAATTAAACGCTATAAGCTTATAAACAACTTTAAAACTTAACGTCCTTAGTCAATGATGTTTTTCGAATGCAAACGTCAATTCTCGTTTCCCGTCGTGAATGTGTTAAAAGTGAATGCATGAACGCGAGGCTGAATCAAGAGATTTATAAAAAAATTTTAGGCCACCCGAGAGACAACTTAGTTTTCTGACAGACGATAAATATTGGAATCTGACACAGGGTTCGTACGCTTCAAGGACGTTTTACCAAAATTTTTGTAAAGTAATATTTGCCTTATTTAATGAAAAATAAATCTATCTTCAGAACTAGCGACCAGTACTTTACGATATTTCTGGTATTAAAACTAAAATCCCCTGAATTTCTTGATCCGTACGAACACTGTGACAAATGTACAGAGCAAGCGTTTTTTCCCTTTATCTTTCTTAACAATAGACGATTTCTTTTTTTTTTTTAATGATCGGTTGATGAAATTCTGATTTCCTTCGACTAATTAAAGATGTCGTTTATCCCGTTCAGCTGTGGTGCAGGCATAATTCTCTACAAAATATTTAAAAACATAATAAAAGTACTGTTTGATCGAACATTTTAGTAAAGTAATTCCACTCATCCGAAAAATCTCTAGATGTAAGGAGATCTTTTTAACACTTCTCCCCCTCCGTGTGTAACTTTTTTTTTTTTTTTTTTTTTTTTTTTTTTTTTTTTTTTTACAGAACTAAATAACTTTTATTAATTCTTAACACAATAGTTAACCAATGACAATTATACATTCTATAGGGTTCCCGCGACACAAAATGTTTTGGTCGAATTGTTTCCATAATAAATATTTTTTGTAACTTTTATTTTCTTAAAATCTATATATTTACATATACAGTGTGTCCGAAAAGTCTGGAAACGGTCAAATAACTCGAGAAATACAAAGCCGATGGAAAAACGATAATATACATGTTAAATACTTTTAGAAAAGCTACTGAGTGATACTAAATTTGATCCCCGCAACCGACCCGCCGGGGGTCAGAGGGGGGTCCAACTTTGAAATTTTGAATGGTAACCCCCATTTTTTTTATTGCAGATTCGGATTCTACAGACAAAAATACGTAACTTTTGTATTTAACGTTTTTTTCTAATCCTCGTTGATCACGGTGTAATTGAGCAAATAAAACACATACATATTTTGGTTTTCCCAACCAGGTTTTGACATCTCGAAATCTGATTGGCCAGAACTTTTAACGTCAAAATTGCCGTCTTTTGCGGAAATAGTGTTTCTTAAAACCATCAGTGGAGATTGTTTTCATGGCGCTTTATATTCTTTTTCCATAAAAATTAATAGAAATATATTAAATTAGTTTTCTATTTGCATGTCTTTTTATCAAGTCGATCATTTTTAAATAATAAACTGAGTATTTTTATATTTTAACTAGTAAATAAGCACCTCCCCTCTCGAACAGAAAAATGATAGTATTCATTATTTGGGGGCAGAGTGTGCTGATATTCTGTGTTTCGATGTCTTCTGCTGTCACAAAAATCACTTAATTCGGGGACGGATGGGAGTGCATAAGTTTTTTTTTAATTATTACTATAGACACTATACAATAACATAAAGGAAAAAAAAAACAAAGAAAAACAAAAAAAAACATATAAAATTTTTTTGTGCTGGCTGATGAAAGGATGAGAAGTAGCGTAAATTTCAGGTGGAGGAGGGTGGAATTATAGGTTTTGATGATTGATTAGTTACTGCAACTACTGACTAGCAAGTAGGGCAGAAAACATTCAAAAATTCTATTAAATGTAATATTTTTTTGAAAATTAATATTTTTTTTCCATTTTAACATTTTTTTCGTAATCGGTCCGCTTAACGGTCGCATTAAATTACGGTTTAAAAATTCAAATTGCTTATTGACACAACTTTTTTGAAAAAGAAATATTCACCTTATTTATCGACAGGTAAAATGATACCATCATAAAGCCAATTACTCTATTTTATAAAAGAGGTGGGAATCAAGCAAAAAAGAATAAAATTAATGAAAGACACAGCCCGTGAATATCACGCGAGCGAGAATTAAGGGGTTAAACCAAATGAACATTAAAAAATAAAAAAAAAATTTAAACAATATGATAATTTAAATATCCTAAAAATCCCTAAAATTTCCCTTCAAATTAAATCGAAATAAATCTTAGACTTTTAAAAATGTTTTTTTTGTATTTTACATGTGCCTTATCATTTTGTACACACTCATCATAAGCATAATACAAAATCTGCAATACAAATATTTGCAACTTAAAAATGAAAAAAGTTTAAAATTTATTTAGATTTCTTTTTAATGGAACCTAAGTTTTTAACGGGTTTTATGTATCATATTGTTTGATTTTTTTTAATTGTTCAATTGGTTCAACTTATTTGTTATAAAAATTTAAGAACGTAGAACTAACTGAAAGAAATATATTAATAAATGCCCCTTCTAGGGCTTAAAAAATGAAGAAAATAAACTGATCTTTTTTTAATTTGTTCTGCCAATTATGTTTTAGATTACAATTTTTGTCACATAAGTTATTTTATTGTAATAATAAACAAACAATTTTCTACATTATCCTTCTGTTATGAAAATTAACACGTCGTCTACCCCAGCAAATAATCATAACACTTTAACCCTTTCGAGACCGCATCGCGTACACAAATTTTATTTGGAATACACCGTGTTTTTTCAACTGTCCCCTTTACTTGTGAAATACCAAAAAATCATTTAATTAAAAATCTAAATAATATTATTCATTTATTAGTGGTGCCCAAAACAAATACTACATGCACCTTTTGACGATGAATATATGTGCCTTACAAATCCCGACAGAGTTAAAGAGTTAAATTATTTATTAAATTAAAAATTTTCAAATATCAAAATTTTTCTATTGTTTAAATTTATGAAAAAATGTTAAATTGAAAAAATATATTAATTTACAAAAAATTATTACATTTATTAGAATTATGGAAAATAATTTTTGCCCTACTTGCACAGCTGCCAACTTCTACGCTTTCTTACTACCACTAAAATTTTATAGTAAATATTGTCTTATTTAATCGTCGAAATCTCATGATTACACGAGGCGAAAATCCCTTTAAAATTTTAGTGGTAGCAAAAAAGCGTAAAGGATGGCAGCTGTGCCTACTTGTTATTTTCTGGTTACAGTAACTAATCAATGATCTAAATCTCCAATCCGACCACCACCTGAATTTTACACTTACTCCCCATCCTTTGCTCCGCCGGTACACAAAAAAAAAGTATATGTACTTTTTTTTATTTTGTCCTGTGTGTAACACTATAGTAATAGTAAAAAAATCCCCATACACCCACCTCCTGACCCCGATTTAGAGTATAAAAAAAAAAAAAACAGCAGAAGGCATCAAAATGCCGAATATCCACGCCTACCTCTACCAAATAACGAAGATTATCTTTTTTTTTCAGTTCGGAAGAGGAGGGGCATGTTTACACATCAAAATATTAGTAAAAAACGCATGTTAATTGATTAGAATGGACTGAAAGGATAAAATAAACACTCAAATAGAAATCTAATTCAATATATTTCTGTTAATTTGCATGGTAAAAGCATATAAAGCATTTTGCCATCGAAACAACCTTCATTGATAGTTTTCGACAACCACAACTCCATCTAAGGCGACCCACTTAGGCAACGAAAGCTTTGGCCCATCACATTACAAAACATGGTTGAGAAAACAAAATATGTATCTGACACATTTTGCTGGATTACACATCATCTACAAAGATTCGAAAAAAAAAAATATTAAAATCAAAAGTTGCGGATTTTCCCCCGTAGAATCCGAATCTGAAATAAAAAATGTGGATTATCATTTATAATTTCAAAGTTGGAACGCCTCTGACACCCAGGTGGTCGGGGTGGGGAGTCAACTTTGTTCAAATGTGCAGCTGAGCATTCAGTATTTTCTCGTTTTTCCTATGTATTCGAGGTCAGAGGTACGCTAGTGATATTTGTATAGAAAGAAAAGAACTCGTTCAATTTGGTTGGTTGGGTTTATGACGGCCAATTATCATCACGAGGGATATAGGCGCTAAGGGGGGGGGGCATTCGTGGTGGTCTTTCTAAGGGAGCCTAACCCGTATTAACGCTTGGAAATCCAAGGTTCGAAGAAAACCACGAAAACTCCGAACGATTAGGCCGACGGGCGCGATTGGGATCGAACCCAGCACCTCCTGTCTACCAGCTTCGAGAGCAGAACCTCTCGGCCACTGGTGGGGCCATTCAATTTGGAACATTGATTTGGACAGACATCCAGAGAAAGGATAGGCAAATATTTAATTTCAAATAAACATGTAGCGCGCACTCTCCAGTGGTGGAATATTGGCGCAGAGGAGGAGCCTATTGACACCACTAAATTTGAGTAGTATTTTTCGGCATATTTAATGACAGAATTTCTGAGTTTTTATTAAGGTGAAGCATACTATAAAATATTAGAGGTTTCAATAGGCTCCTCCTCTGCGCCAATTTTCCACCACTGACTCTCGCCTTTTCATAAAGTCACAAGAGAAGATTTATTATTCTGTTTGGAATGTCCTATTCTAATTCTTCCTACAATTTTCAGCCATTCATGAAGAATAGCTTTCCTGAAACACATTGTTATATAAAGATTCGTCATAAAATGATTTTCATCGATTTTATGCTAAAACAAAGTGCTGTTTAAATTTACCGGGGTCAGTTGTTTAAAATGACAATTTTCTGTTCTATTGCAATTTATTTATATGCAGACGTCTGTTTAACCCTTTATCTACACGACGGTACTTATAAGTACCAATCACATTAAACTTTTATACCATAGTGAATATTACTAATATTCTAATGGTACTTTGCTAAAAACGCTCTTTTAACTCCACTTTATCCGAATACATGGCAGCAGTAGTTCTAGGTTTGTTAATTTAGAGAGGAATGAGGCTATCTTTGAAGCAGTCGATGTGTTTAATGCCGACATTTTGTACGGGTTGTCACGCCCTTCTTTTCATTGCTGCAAACACAATAAAGGTTATAAGATAACTGTTGGATTTTTTAAATGTGTTCATTATGATCTTAGAATACAATTTGACAAGCTATTTTAGGTTAACGGTGTATGTATTTGATTTAATAATTGAATTACTCGGTGTTACTTATAAGTATCGTCAGTACACTGGGTGTTGGAGAAAAACATCTTGTTTACTTTTCGTCTGTGTAGTTATCCATCGCTTTCATCTGCTTTAAAATGTAATTACTAAAATGTGATGTAGTAATGATTTCCCTGGTATTTCTTTTCTGTTTCATTGTTATTTTTTATAGGAAATCGAAAAAGTTGTGGCACCGGCTCGTTTTTTCTATGCTAGAAATGGCATATGAAAATTCATACATTGCATATATGGATAGGCGAGTGAACATGTTGTCCCTGAAATACTGACGTCGCATAATTAAAAGACTGCTAACAAGATCAAAAGCTTAAAAAAAAAAATAGTTTTTTTTTTTTTACTTTTTCAGGAGCAAAGCATTTTCAATTCTAAAGTGTTGAAATAAATTATTGGCACCTGAATTTTCCAAACAATTTATTTATAAATAAGAAAAAAAGGCCTGTGTTTCATATTCTTATTAAAGCGAAAATATTTTCTGGCGCCAGTTGAAACAACTTGTTTGTTTTCTGTTACGATGTTTTAGTCGTAGTGTACTGACGGTACTTTAAAGTACCACTTTAATTAATTACCTCTAAATAATTAAATTTCACACGGATGAGTATTTTTTTTTATGTTTATCCTTTAATTTTCATTGTAGTAGCTAAAAAAAAAGAAAAATATTACATGAAAAAAATTGCAGTAGATCATAATGCCGTAGATAAAGGGTAAAACTTTAAAAATATCGATTTATTTTACATTTTTTTCATTTTTAAGAATATATAGTATAAACCATTAACGGGTCAAAACAAAAACCCTTAGAGCGGGTTAAAAGTTTCTGGCGCAGCACTTTATGTTATGGCTTTAACAATTTTAAATATGGAACTTAAAAATAATGATATCAAATTTTGATAATATATTTCATTATTTTATTTTTGTTTTGTTTATAATCTCATGTAAATTATGTTAAATTTAAAAAGATGTATAAAAATTCATTGATACTTCATCAATCACACCTCTCATAAATTCGAAATATGAGTTTTAAAGGATATGATATCTAAATTTAAGTGACGCCTAGATTTGGCTTTAAACGATTTGTTTTAAAATTCCATTTTAATTGTTTTTGGTTTGGCTAAAACACTGAACCTATATAGTGCACTGAAATATATTTATTTGAATAAAGTGATTTAGCTTTTTTGCTGCGCTATCCAAAATCAAGAGTAAAATTTATGTAAATAGTTTCTTTCCGTCACATTATGCATTTGCATACATTCAGGTGTCGGAGAATGTCGGACAAATTTTATTCTTCTTACCAGCATCTTCCAGAAGCATTTCTGTAATAAATGCAAAAGGAGTATTTCATCAAGATTATTTAAAAAAAAAATAACGATAAGAACAATAAAATTTGTCCTACATTCTCCGACTTTGTACATTGCCCTTAGTTTGGATACAATTTTTAGAACAGAGTCTGCGCTGGCATTGGAAAGGGGAACTAACAGACTTTAGATGCTTAGTATACAGGGGCGTAGCTACCGTGGAGCAGTTGGAGCAAACTGCTCCAGGCGCACGAATCCTAAGGGCGGAAAATTAGAATGAGCGAAATAAATA
Source organism: Maratus speciosus (assembly GCA_963932465.1). Lineage (NCBI taxonomy): Eukaryota > Metazoa > Arthropoda > Arachnida > Araneae > Salticidae > Maratus > Maratus speciosus. The sequence goes on along the minus strand of OZ010799.1, from coordinate 369,343,166 downwards.
TTTGTAAAAATATTTGCGTATTTTTTTTATTACTAATCAGTTATTATAGATGAATCTTGTTACAATAAGGATATTCCTATGATATTTTACCTTGTGTTTAACCTCAGCTATTTCGATTTAAAACATTTTTGAATACACAGTTAAAAGAAAATACTTTCTAATCGTGAAGCTGTAAATTTAATTCATACCATATTGCAGCTTCAAGTAACTTCAACACCGTATCAGTTGCATGATATTTTTTTTTTTTTTGTAACTTTTCCGTAGACGGCAGTTGAAGATTTTTAAATCTTAAAGTAATCAAAACTTATTTATATGGCTCTCATCGGTCACTTTATTGGCTACACGGCAATGCCTTAGCTATTAATTAATTCACGATTTGCAAAAAAAAAAAAAAAAAAATAGTTTGACAAGTTGAAGAAAATTATTATTTCACAATCGAAAAATCCAGAAAACGAAAAATTTGAAGTTTTTTCTTGTTTGTTTGTTTTTCGTAAACTAAACATGTATCAATACAGAATACAAAATAATAATAATAGCCGGATTTAGGCATATTCCCACTTCAGTCCACGGTGACAAAATTTAGAAGGGTGGGCTGAGGGGGAAGGAGGAAAATGAATTTTGTGGTTGATATTTGAGATTTTAAATATAGCAAATCTTAAATGTGGATTTAGTACCTATGCTTTTTCCTTCATAAAGAGAGAAAGCAAAGTATCAAATTCAGTATTCATTAGGACCTAATCAAATGCAAATTTACACAATTTTTTTCGAAAAGTATTTTTCCGCTAAAACTTAGAAAAAGGCCGCATTAAGGCAAAACATGTCTTTCGAAAATATTAATGTGAGTTTGCTTATGCCGTAATCAGTCTATGCCCCCCCCCACACACACACACACACACACCATCAGACCATTATCTGGGATCATATATTAGTAGTTAAGGAAATTTTCGAATTATAAAATGAAAAAAAAAAAATCAGGGGTTACTCCACTCAACTATCCGAACAGTTTACAGAAATAATTTACAGTGTGTGTTACAACAGTATAACAATAAACAAAAACTTACATCCTAATTTTACGCAAAGGTGAAATATTTTTGCTAAGTGATAAAGATCTCGTATTTTAAAGAAAACGTGCACTTTTATTCATAAAGCTTAAACATTTTTCTAATGACATAATTTTCAAAAAATTTTCATTCCGCCCATGCTGAAACAAAGTCTATAAATTAAAAAAAAAAATACGATTTTACTAATTTAAGTCGCATTCTGGCAGGCTCAAACTGGCCTGCCGGGCAACCGACCTTTGGGTAGATGCGTCCTAAACCATGTAAAGCTGCGCCCTCCCTCAGGTGAAGCTAATAGTTACAAAATTTGCTACAAGTATTAGATTTGAACAGTCTTAAATTATAATTATTAAACTTAATAATTTTTAAAAATTCCCTTTTTTGAAGCATTTTCATAATTATCATTTGTTGTTCTCTTTGTAAAACAGGGAGATGTTTTTTTTTTCCTTTCGGCGACACTCTCAATGATGTTATTGTACAATTAAACCTTTTCTGTGTAAATTATTATTTTCGTTTTGATATTCTTAGTGTTTCACGACGAATCTATTACTATATCATTATTTGAATTTGGCTAGTTTTTCTTTAGCGATTAGCGAAATTGCTCAGATTAGTCAAAAACCAGTAAGAACTCCGGTTTCAATTTTATCGTTGTCCATTGCGTAATATTCTAAATTATTAGCTGTGGAAATAAAGTTCCTATAGCAAAAAAGTTTCAAATTTGTTTGCTTCATCATCTTAAAAGAAATTTATGCCCAAACTAGCTAAACCCGCGACTTTGCTCGCGTAATAGTTGAAGTACCCCATGTTATATTTGTATGCCTAAGTTTTATTGGAAGAAATTATACTTTTAGGAATAATTCAAAAATTACTATTTAAGCCACAGTTTGACTAAACTTCATTATTAACCCCTTAACGCTCGAATTAAATTACTGTTTAAAAATTCAAATTGCTTATTGGCACCACTTTTATGAAAAAGAAATATTCACTTTATTTAATGACAGGTAAAACGATACTAAAATATAGCCAATTTCACTATTTTATAAAACTGGTAGAAATGAAACAATTTGAATAAAAGACACAGCCCTTGAATATGACGGGAGCGAGAATTAAGGGGTTAAACTGCATGAAAGAACCGTGGCATCATTCGATCAGAATTTAATTATTTTTAAATATTATTCCACGCATTGAAGAAGGTCCTCGTATTCACCTTTTAACAGTTTATTATACCAAACACATAGTACACTAAAAGACGACACAAACTTATTTATAACTAATACACGGCCTTTTTGCCGGGATCACATAATCAAACAAGAGCACCTCAACTTTCGCTGGAATCCAACTGCGTTCTAAATGTTTTTCCCTCGGGACGGGACGATGCAGACCGAAATCCCCAATAGGGTTTATTCCTTTTTTCCCCAAGTGAGTTGCAACACTACATTAGGCAGAAATGAGACTTAAATTAATAAGAAGAACTAAAACTAATTCTAAATAAATGATAAATTAGAAAGCATTTTGAAGCTTTTATGCTCATTTCATACACTCATTTCAGTATTCATTTGAAGTTTTGAACTTTTTAGAAACCGTTCTTAGTTCTTAAAATTAAAAATCATTTCAAATGCTAAGCTTCTTGTCTAACAGTCTACACTACAACCTCTCTGGTCGTAGTGGCTCTAAAATAAAATACCTATGATGAAACAGAGACTGTCACCATTAATTTGCCAACATTAATTTCGAAATCAATTTGGTTTTTCCTAATATTTCATAGAAAATGTAATTTAGAAAGTTTTTAAAGGCTTGTTCAGAACGTTTGTTGTTGCCCAGGTAGTAGTGGAGCCGGCATAAAATATAGCCTGTGTAGGATCACAGACTGTCACCATTGATTCGCAACCATTACTTTTGTAATCGGTTTATTATTTCCTGAGATTGCATATAAATCGCAATTTAGGACTTATATAGAATGCTTTTCGCTCCTTTTCTTCGCTTCACCCCCTTTTAATTAAAAATTTATTTTCGACCGTTCTTTGAAGGTATTTAAATTTTATAAGTAACTACAATTCCATATTTAAATTTTTTAGCCTCTTCAGTATCACAGAAATCGAAATTTAGAAAGTTTTTTGATCCTGCAACTCTCTAGTGGTAGTGGCACTGGCATAAAATATAGCTTACGTTTGAGCAGGTTCTATCACCACTAATTTGCAATCATTATTTTTGAAATCGGTTTGGTATTTCATAAGATTGCATAAAAATCGCAATTTGGAACGTTTTTAGAACGCTTTTCACTCACTTCATCCTTTTAAATTTTGGAATTTTCTTTCGACGATTCTTAGAAAACAATTTACATCTTTTAAGTAATTACCATGCCAAATTTTAAAATCTTAGACCCCTTAGTATTACAAAAAGTCATAAGTAGAACATTTTTTGCTCCTGCAACTCCCAGGCGGCAGTGACAACAGCATAAAATATAGCCTATGTTTGAGCAGGGACTTTCACCATCAATTTGCAACCATTACTTTCGAAATCGATTTAATATTTCCTGAGATTGCGTAGAATATTGCAATTTAGCACGCTTTTCGCGCATTTTAACCCTTTTTAAATTTCATTTTTTAAAAACAGTTCTTAGAGGGCATTTATATCTTATAAATAACTACCATACCTAATTTCCCCTACAATATCACAAAAATCGCAATTTAGAACGTTTTTTGCTCCTGCAACACCCAGGTGCTAGTGACATCGACATAAAATAGAGCCTATGTTAGAGTAAGGGCTCTCACCATCAATTTTCAATCATTACTTTTGAAATCGGTTTGATTCTTTCTGAGATTGCGTAGAAATCGCCATTTAGAACGCTTTTCGCGCATTTTCACCCTCTTTTAAATTTCGATTTTTTTAGGTAATGTTCTTAGAGATCATTTATATCTTATAAGTAATTAATGCGAAATTTCATGTTTCTAGGCCCTTCAGCAACACAAAAATCGCATTTTTAGAACCTTTTTTTTCTCCTGCACAGCCTTTGGGGTAGTGGCATGGACAAAAGATATAGCCTATGTTGGAACAGGGACTAACACCATCGTTTTGGTATTACTTTTGAAATCGGTTTGATACTTTCTGAGTTTGCGTAGAAATCGCCATTTAGAGCGTTTTTTAGAACGCCTTTTGCGCATTATCACCCCTTTTAAATTTCGATTTTTTAAAGAAATGTTCTTAGAGATCATTTATGTAATGTATCAAATTTCATGTTTCTAGGTCCTTCAATAACACAAAAATCGCATTTTTCGAACGTTTTTTGCACCTGCACCACTTTTGGGATAGTGGCACCGACATAAAATATAACTTATATTGGAGTAAGGATTGTCAGCATCATTTGACACTATTATTTTTGAAATCGATTCGGTACTTTTTGCGATTGTGTAGAAATCGCCATTTAGAACGTTTTTTAGAACGCTTTTCGCGCATTTTCACCTATTTTAAGTTTTGAATTTTTTAAGAAATGTTCTTAGAGATCTTGCATATCTTATAAGTAACTACCATTCCAAATTTCATGTTTCTAGGCCCTTCAGTAACACAACAATTGCATTTTTATAGAACGTTTTTTGCTCCTGCACCCTCTTTGGGGTAGTGGCAGTGGCAAAGGATATAGCTTATGTTTGAGCAGGGACTAACACCATCATTTTGATACCATTACTTTTTAAATTGGTTCAGTAGTTCCAGAAATTACCTCCTACAAACAAACAAATAAACTTTACTTCTTTATAATATTAGTATAGATATATATTTTTTAAAAGTTTAGGATGATTACGTTTTTATTTGGTTCCTGGATTATATATGTTATATTTATTAAAATCTTCTTCGTACTTTAACAAGCGAAATACTAAAAATTCTTTTTTTATACGACCAAAAAATACGATCGAGATTGATACTTTGAATTTTACAGAACTTTAGTATTTTCTGGCATAAACAGAAAATCGTGTTTCATGAATATGTAAAAAGTAAAAAATAATAGCAACAACAAATAAATCTTACCAATAGTAGGTTTTTTATTAGTATTCTACAATACTTCGAAATCCTTGAAAAGAAAAACAGACATTACGGACGGCAGATTGTACTGGCACATTGGTGCTTTTAAAAAGAAAATATTGCCCAATTCGCAGAAAATATTGGTAGGTACTCCGTATTTAAAGAATTATAATTCATTCCATTACTCATTATTTATTTTTAATTATTTGTGTTTAATATGTTTTTGAAATATTTTGGCTTTCAAATTAAAGTAAGGTTTTATATCGAATTAAGAATAGTATATAAATTTTAAACTGCAAAACAAAATTGCGTAGAACTTTTTACGAGTGATAAGATGGCGGAGGGCGCACAGACTTTATTTGCTCCAGGGCGCTGAATATGTAGTTACCACTGTTAGTATATTTAAGGTTATTTTCATGTACCCGGGCAAGGACGGCTGTATCAGCTAGTTTATTTCATAAGTTCTATCACCTAGATATTTTTATTAAAATATATTTTTTAAAACGAAAATTATCATTTTTTGACTATCTTCAAATTTTATGGAAATTACTTCTTTTTATCCCAAAAATAAAAATGCACTACAATTGATTTTTCTTTGATTTATAAACTTGAATTATATTTTTAATTTCCTAAAACTCAATAATAATAATAATAATAAATTAAAATAGAAATTTTCACATTGATATAAATAATGATTACAATTTTTTGAACAAAACAATATAATAAATTACATGCTATAAGCTTATAAACAACATTTAGTCAATGATGTTTTTCGAATGAAAACGTCAATTCTCGTTTCCCGTCGTGAATGTGTTAAAAGTGAATGCATGAACGCGAGGCTGAATCAAGAGATTTATAAAAAAATTTTAGGACACCCGAGAGGCAACTTAGTTTTCTGACAGACGATAAATATTGGAATCTGACACAGGGTTCGTACGCTTCAAGGACATTTTACCAAAATTTTTGTAAAGTAATGTTTGCCTTATTCAATGAAAAAAAAATCTTCAGAACTAGCGACCAGTACTTTACGATATTTCTGGTATTAAAACTAAAATCCCCTGAATTTCTTGATCCGTACGAACACTGTGACAAATGTACAGAGCAAGCGTTTTTTCCCTTTTTCTTTCTTAACAATAGACAATTTCTTTTTTTTTTTTTAATGATCGGTTGATGAAATTCTGATTTCCTTCGACTAATTAAAGATGTCGTTTTCAGGGGTGGTGCAGGCATAATTCTCTACAAAATATTTAAAAACATAATAAAAGTACTGTTTGATCGAACATTTTAGTATAGTAATTCCACTCATCCGAAAAATCTCTAGATGTAAGGAGATCTTTTTAACACCCCCCCCCCTCCCCCCATCCGTGTGTAATGTTTTTTTGTTTTTTGTTTTTTTTTGTTTTTTTACAGATCTAAATAACTTTTATTAATTCTTAACACAATAGTTAACCAATGACAATTATACATTCTATAGGGTTCCCGCGACACAAAACGTTTTGGTCGAATTGTTTCCATAATAAATATTTTTTGTAACTTTTATTTTCTAAAAATCAATATATTTACATATACAGTGTGTCCGAAAAGTCTGGAAACGGTCAAATAACTCGAGAAATACAAAGCAGATTGAAAAACGAAAATATACGTGTTAAATACTTTTAGAAAAGCTACTGAGTGATACCAAATTTGATCCCCGCTACCGACCACCCGGGGGTCAGAGGGGGTAAAACTTTGAAATTTTGAATGGTAACCCCCCTTTTTTTTATTGCAGATTCGGATTCTACAGACAAAAATACGTAACTTTTGTATTTAACGTTTTTTTTCTAATCCTCGTTGATCACGGTGTAATTGAGCAAATAAAACAGATACATATTTTGGTTTTCCCAACCAGGTTTTGACATCTCGAAATCTGATTGGCCAGAACTTTTAATGTCAAAATTGCCGTCTTTTGCGGAAATAGTGTTTCTTAAAACCATCAGTGGAGATTGTTTTCATGGCGCTTTATATGCTTTTTCCATAAAAATTAATAGAAATATATTAAATTAGTTTTCTGTTTGCATGTCTTTTTATCAAGTCGATCATTTTTAACCCCTTCGGGACGGGAGCCTTTTACGAAATTTTTAATCTTTTGTCACCGTATTTTAAAAACAGAAATTTGTGTCTTCTTGAATCGAGAAAATGCGCTGATTAAATAAGGCAAATTTTACAGTAAAATTTTACTGGTGAGGTAAAACAAGGATTCTGAGCGCTTCATGCGGCACGTATACGTGTCGCTCGTCCCCAAGGGGTTAAATAATAAACTGAGTATTTTGATATTTTAACGAGTAAATAAGCACCTCCCCTCTCGAACAGAAAAATGATAGTAATCATTATTTGGGGGCGGAGTGTGCTGATATTCTGTGATTCGATGTCTTCTGCTGTCACAAAAATCACTTAATTCGGGGCCGGGTGGGAGTGCATAAGTTTTTTTTTTTTTTTTTTTTTAATTATTACAATAGGCACTATACAATAACGTAAAGGAAAAAGAAACAAACAAAAAAAACATAAATTTTTTTTTTGCTGGCTGATGAAAGGATGAGAAGTAGCGTAAATTTCAGGTGGAGGAGGGTGGAATTATAGGTTTTGATGATTGATTAGTTACTGCAACTACTGACTAGCAAGCAGGGCAGAAAACATTCAAAAATTCTATTAAATGTAATATTTTTTTGAAAATTAATATTTTTTTTCCATTTTAACATTTTTTTCCTAATCGGTCCCCATAACGGTCGCATTAAATTACGGTTTAAAAATTAAAATTGCTCATTGACACCACTTTTTTGAAAAAGAAATATTCACCTTATTTATCGACAGGTAAAATGATACCATCATAAACCCAATTACTCTATTTTATAAAACAGGTGGGAATCAAGCAAAAAAGAATAAAATGAATGAAAGACACAGCCCGTGAATATCACGGGAGCGAGAATTAAGGGGTTAAACCAAATGAACATTAAAAAATAAAAATAAAATTTAAACAATATGATACTTAAAATATCCTAAAAATCCCTAAAATTTCCCTTCAAATTAAATCGAAATAAATCTTAGACTTTTAAAAATGTTTTTTTGTATTTTACATGTGCCTTATCATTTTGTACACACTCATCATAAGCATAATACAAAATCTGCAATACAAATATTTGCAACTTAAAAAGGAAAAAATTTAAAATTTATTTAGATTTATTTTTAATGGAACCTAAGTTTTTAACGGGTTTTATGCATCATATTGTTTGATTTTTTTTAATTGTTCAATTGGTTTAACTTATTTATTATAAAAATTTAAGAACGTAGAACTAACTGAAAGAAATATATTAATAAATGCCCCTTCTAGGGCTTAAAAAATGAAGAAAATAAACTGATCTGTTTTTAATTTGTTCTGCCAATTATGTTTTAGATTACAATTTTTGTCACATAAGTTATTTTATTGTAATAATAAACAAACAATTTTCTACATTATCCTTCTGTTATGAAAATTAACACGCCGTCTACCCCAGCAAATAATCATAACACTTTAACCCTTTCGAGACCGCATCGCGCACACAAATTTTATTTGGAATACACCGTGTTTTTCCAACTATCCCCTTTACTTGTGAAATACCAAAAAATCATTTAATTAAAAAATTAAATAATATTATTCATTTATTAGTGGTGCCCAAAACAAATACTACATGCACCTTTTGACGATGAATATATGTGCCTTACAAATCCCGACAGAGTTAAAGAGTTAAATTATTTATTAAATTAAAAATTTCCAAATATCAAAATTTTTCTATTGTTTAAATTTATGAAAAAAATGTTAAATTGAAAAAATATATTAATTTACAAAAAATTATTACATTTATTAGAATTATGGAAAATATTTTTGCCCTAGTTGCACAGCTGCCGACTTTTACGCTTTCTTACTACCACTAAAATTTTATAGTAAATATTGTCTTATTTAATCGTCGAAATCTCATGATTACACAAGGCGAAAATCCCTTTAAAATTTTAGTGGTAGCAAAAAAGCGTAGAGGATGGCAGCTGTGCCTACTTGTTATTTTCTGGTTACAGTAACTAATCAATGATCTAAATCTCCAATCCGACCACCACCTGAATTTTACACTACTTCCCTATCCTTTGCTCCGCCGGTACACAAAAAAAATTATATGTATTTTTTTTTATTTTGTCCTATGTGTAACACTATAGTAATAGTAAAAAAAATCCCATACACCCACCTCCTGACCCCGATTTAGAGTATAAAAGATAAAAAAAACAGCAGAAGGCATCAAAATGCCGAATATCCACGCCTACCTCTACCAAATAACGAAGATTATCTTTTTTTTTTCAGTTCGGAAGAGGAGGGGCATGTTTACACATCAAAATATTAGTAAAAAACGCATGTTAATTGATTAGAATGGACTGAATGGATAAAATAAACACTCAAATAGAAATCTAATTCAATATATTTCTGTTAATTTGCATGGTAAAAGCATATAAAGCACTTTTGCCATCGAAACAACCTTCATTGATAGTTTTCGACAACCACAACTCCAGCTAAGGCGACCCACTTAGGCAACGAAAGCTTTGGCCCATCACATTACAAAACATGGTTGAGAAAACAAAATATGTATCGGACACATTTTGCTGGATTACACATCATCTACAAAGATTCGAAAAAATAAAATATTAAAATCAAAAGTTGCGGATTTTCCCCCGTAGAATCCGAATCTGAAATAAAAAATGTGGATTATCTTTTTATAATTTCAAAGTTGGAACGCCTCTGACACCCAGGTGGTCGGGGTGGGGAGTCAACTTTGTTCAAATGTGCAGCTGAGCATTCAGTGTTTTCTCGTTTTTCCTATGTATTCGAGGCCAGAGGTACGCTAGTGATATTTGTATAGAAAGAAAAGAACTCGTTCAATTTGGTTGGTTGGGTTTATGACGGCCAGTTATCAACACGAGGGATATAGGCGCTAAGAGGGGGGGATTGCCCTTCGTGGTGGTCTTTCTAAGGGAACCTAACCCGTATTAACGCTTGGAAATCCAAGGTTCGAAGAAAACCACGAAAACTCCGAACGATTAGGCCGACGCGCGCGATTGGGATCGAACCCAGCACCTCCTGTCTACCAGCTTCGAGAGCAGAACCTCTCGGCCACTGGTGGGGCCATTCAATTTGGAACATTGATTTGGACAGACATCCAGAGAAAGGATAGGCAAATATTTAATTTCAAATAAACATGTAGCGCGCACTCTCCAGTGGTGGAAAATTGGCGCAGAGGAGGAGCCTATTGACACCACTAAATTTGAGTAGTATTTTTCGGCATATTTAATGACAGAATTTCTGAGTTTTTATTAAGGTGAAGCATACTATAAAATATTAGACGTTTCAATAGGCTCCTCCTCTGCGCCAATTTTCCACCACTGACTCTCGCCTTTTCATAAAGTCACAAGAGAAGATTTATTATTCTGTTTGGAATGTCCTATTCTAATTCTTCCTACAATTTTCAGCCATTCTTGAAGAATAGCTTTCCTGAAACACATTGTTATATAAAGATTCATCACAAAATGATTTTCATAGATTTTATGCTAAAACAAAGTGCTGTTTAAATTTACCGGGGTCAGTTGTTTAAAATGACAATTTTCTGTTCTATTGCAATTTATTTATATGCAGACATCTGTTTAACCCTTTATCTACACGACGGTACTTATAAGTACCAATCACATTAAACTTTTATACTATAGTGAATATTACTAATATTCTAATGGTACTTTGCTAAAAACGCTCTTTTAACTCCACTTTATCCGAATACATGGCAGCAGTAGTTCTAGGATTGTTAATTTAGAGAGGAATGAGGCTATCTTTGAAGCAGTCGATGTGTTTAATGCCGACATTTTGTACTGGTTGTCACGCCCTTCTTTTCATTGCTGCAAACACAATAAAGGTTATAAGATAACTGTTGGATTTTTTAAATGTGTTCATTATGATCTTAGAATACAATTTGACAAGCTATTTTAGGTTAACGGTGTATGTATTTGATTTAATAATTGAATTACTCGGTGTTACTGATAAGTATCGTCAGTACACTGGGTGTTGGAGAAAAACATCTTGTTTGCTTTTCGTCTGTGTAGTTATCCATCGCTTTCATCTGCTTTAAAATTTAATTACTAAAATGTGATGTAGTAATGATTTCCCTGGTATTTCTTTTCTGTTTCATTGTTATTTTTTATAGGAAATCGAAAAAGTTGTGGCACCGCCTCGTTTTTTCTATGCTAGAAATGGCATATGAAAATTCATATATTGCATATATGGATAGGCGAGTGAACATGTTGTCCCTGAAATACTGACGTCGCATAATTAAAAGACTGCTAACAAGATCAAAAGCTTAAAAAAAAAATAGTTTTTTTTTTTTTACTTTTTCAGGAGCAAAGCATTTTCAATTCTAAAGTGTTGAAATAAATTATTGGCACCGGAATTTTCCAAACAATTTATTTATAAATAAGAAAAAAAAGGCCTATGTTTCATATTCTTATTAAAACGAAAATATTTTCTGGCACCAGTTGAAACAACTTGTGGGTTTTCTGTTACGATGTTTTAATCGTAGTGTACTGACGGTACTTTAAAGTACCACTTTAATTAATTACCTCTAAATAATTAAATTTCACACGGATGAGTATTTTTTTTTTATGTTTATCCTTTAATTTTCATTGTAGTAGCTAAAAAAAAAGAAAAATATTACATGAAAAAAATTGCAGTAGATCATAATGCCGTAGATAAAGGGTAAAACTTTAAAAATATCGATTTATTTTACATTTTTTTCATTTTTAAGAATATATAGTATAAACCATTAACGGGTCAAAACAAAAACCCTTAGAGCGGGTTAAAAGTTTCTGGCGCAGCACTTTATGTTATGGCTTTAACAATTTTAAATATGGAACTTAAAAATAATAATATCAAATTTTGATAATAAATTTCATTATTTTATTTTTGTTTTGTTTATAATCTCATGTAAATTATGTTAAATTTAAAAAGATGTATAAAAATTCATTGATACTTCATCAATCACACCTCTCATAAATTCGAAATATGAGTTTTAAAGGATATGATATCTAAATTTAAGTGACGCCTAGATTTGGCTTTAAACGATTTGTTTTAAAATTCCATTTTAATTGTTTTTGGTTTGGCCAAAACACTGAACCTATATAATGCACTGAAATGTATTTATTTGAATAAAGTGATTTAGCTTTTTTGCTGCGCTATCCAAAATCAAGAGTAAAATTTATGTAAATAGTTTCTTTCCCTCACATTATGCATTTGCATACATTCAGGTGTCGGAGAATGTCGGACAAATTTTATTCTTCTTACCAGCATCTTCAAGAAGCATTTCTATAATAAATGCAAAAGGAGTATTTCATCAAGATTATTTATAAAAAAAATAACGGTAAGAACAATAAAATTTGTCCTACATTCTCCGACTTTGTACATTGCCCTTAGTTTGGATACAATTTTTAGAACAGAGTCTGCCCCTGGCATTGGAAAGGGGAACTAACAGACTTTAGATGCTTAGTATATTTAAGGTTATTTTCATGTACCCGGGCAAGGACGGCTGTATCAGCTAGTTTATTTCATAAGTTCTATCACCTAGATATTTTTATTAAAATATATTTTTTAAAACGAAAATTATCATTTTTTGACTATCTTCAAATTTTATGGAAATTACTTCTTTTTATCCCAAAAATAAAAATGCACTACAATTGATTTTTATTTGGTTTATAAACTTGAATTATCTTTTTAATTTCCTAAAACTCAATAATAATAATAATAATAAATTAAAATAGAAATTTTCACATTGATATAAATAATGATTACAATTTTTTGAACAAAACAATATAATAAATTACATGCTATAAGCTTATAAACAACTTTAAAACTTAACGTCCTTAGTCAATGATGTTTTTCGAATGAAAACGTCAATTCTCGTTTCCCGTCGTGAATGTGTTAAAAGTGAATGCATGAACGCGAGGCTGAATCAAGAGATTTATAAAAAAATTTTAGGCCACCCGAGAGGCAACTTAGTTTTCTGACAGACGATAAATATTGCAATCTCACACAGGGTTCGCACGCTTCAACGACATTTTACCGAAATTTTTGTAAAGTAATGTTTGCCTTATTTAATGAAAAAAAATCTTCAGAACTAGCGACCAGTACTTTACGATATTTCTGGTATTAAAACTAAAATCCCCTGAATTTCTTGATCCGTACGAACACTGTGACAAATGTACAGAGCAAGCGTTTTTTCCCTTTTTCTTTCTTAACAATAGACGATTTCTTTTTTTTTTTTTAATGATCGGTTGATGAAATTCTGATTTCCTTCGACTAATTAAAGATGTCGTTTTTCCCGTTCAGGGGTGGTGCAGGCATAATTCTCTACAAAATATTTAAAAACATAATAAAAGTACTGTTTGATCGAACATTTTAGTAAAGTAATTCCACTCATCCGAAAAATCTCTAGATGTAAGGAGATCTTTTTAACACCCCCCCCCCCCCCCATCCGTGTGTAATGTTTTTTTTTTTTTTTTTTTTTTTTTTTTTTTTTTTTACAGATCTAAATAACTTTTATTAATTCTTAACACAATAGTTAACCAATGACAATTATACATTCTATAGGGTTCCCGCGACATAAAACGTTTTGGTCGAATTGTTTCCATAATAAATATTTTTTTAACTTTTATTTTCTAAAAATCAATATATTTACATATACAGTGTGTCCGAAATGTCTGGAAACGGTCAAATAACTCGAGAAATACAAAGCAGATTGAAAAACGAAAATATACGTGTTAAATACTTTTAGAAAAGCTACTGAGTGATACCAAATTTGATCCCCGCAACCGACCACCCGGGGGCTTTTTCAAGAAGGCTCACGTTTTGAGCACTTTATCGCCAGAGTAACGGTTGGCGCGGGGATGAATTCAATGCTACACACCCTTTCTCGTTCATGACCTCTTTTACGCGTAACGAACAGCAACCCCATTCCTTTGCTGAGAGCTTTATGTTTTTAAAACGAAGAGCTTTTTCGCATTAAAATGCTTTTAATTGCACAATATATATAATTCAAACATAAGTTATGTTTTCAGTTCAATAATATTCATTTATTTCATTAATTCATTATGTTCAAAGAAATTGAGACCGTATTTTATTTTTTAGGAAAAATAAAAATAGAGGTAAAGATTTTTTTTGTAATAAATATCATGTGATTGATCTATTGATCATGTTTTTATGAACCAATTGAACTTAGTTTTATTAGCATTACTACTGAATTAATTTAGTTTTTTTTTTTTTTTTTTTTTTTTTTTTTTAATTAAGCGGCATAATTGTGTGACTTGTTGATTGCATTAATAAAACATGTTTTCACTGAAATAATTCATTAAAAATTAATTGTTCTTAATTTAATTGCGATTAGACGTTAATAGAAAGTTGAAACTAAAATCAATTCGATTATAATTAGATTGAACGATAAATCAGAAATTATTTAGCTGTATCCTGCAATTAAATCAATCAGTTTAAATAATTGCAAGTTGATGCATGCTATTAAATCAATTACTATTACATTTTAATGCTGTTAAATCTTTATCATTATTTGAGTTTTTATGAAAAAAAACATTGGTCTGCCCCTAGTGCACAAAATTAAAAATCTTTAAAATTCTTCAGTTTTTTATTTTAAAATTTTTGCCACATTTTTAAATATTATTTCGTCCTAGTTGTTTTATTTGTTATTTTAAAATAGTCATTCGTCATATTTGAATAAATCATCTAAATTCTCTCGGATGAAATCCCCCCCCCCACACACACACATTCCATTTTTCGTCATTCTGCACACATATTGCACTATTTATTAACTTGAAGTGGCAATAAAATAATGATCAATCGTCTGAGGCAACCTCCCATTTCGAATTTTCTCTATTCCTCCCTCTTCCCCACCCTCTCCTCCAGCAGACTGTTTTTTGACCATTTAAAATTCATTGTTGTCTTGCAGAAAAGATTAGTTAAATTGTGTTTTGCTCTATCTGTTTATTTTTAAATAACAAATAAATAATTTACCATAAAAAAAGAAAAGGAACAAAATAGAATGAAAGATTAAGAAAAAAAAAAATCAGGATTAACCTTTTGTGCACACGCTTTCATTTTTTTTTATTAATTCTTTAAATTTTTTTAAAATTTTTCTGTCCTATTTATTACTTTGAAGTAACTATAAGTAAAGAACCCATTATTCAAATTCTCCCCCCCCCCCCCCGAAAAAAAAGAAAAGCTTATTTTCCTTTCACCCCTCCCTCCAAAAAAAAAAAAATAAAATAAAATAAAAATAAGTTAAATATTCCAAGTTTATAATTTTTTGGTTTATTTTTCTATTTGTTAATTGATAAATTTAATTATTTAAATCTACAGCCCCTAACTATCATACATAGTTAAAAAATTTCTCTAGTGATTTTATTTGTTATTTTGAAATAACAAAAGATAGTCATTCAATATTCCTTCTCCCCCACCTCCCCTTAAGAATTTCATCTCACATTAAAAAGGCAATTTCAAAACATCCTGGTTGGGGGTGTGATAGGTTTTTTTTTTTTTTTTTTTTTTTTTTTTTTCTTTCCTGGTTTAGCCTATTTTCACTCGACTTTGGGTACTGTTTCTGCAGAATTATTTGGTATTAAATTAATTATATAAGTTCAACGCAGAAATTATAGTAATTTTCTGTCACAGGTATTTTTTTTAATCTGTGCTTATATAAGACAAAATGCACTGAAACTGCATTAATTCATCATCCCCATAAACCCATCTTTATATATAATCAAATATCTAGATTTATGAAGGTAATGAGTTTTTGTTTAACAGGTATTGAATTAATAATACTCAATTGAATGAAAATGTAGATTTCGGAGGGGATCAAGTAATCAAAATTTTAGTCTATATCATCAAAAGTAATAAAGGCCTTTGATAAAACATAGTATAAGAGTTCGTAATACAATTTATTTCGAAGAAGATTTCTTTCTTGAACACATAATTGAAAATATTTCTTTAATTTAGGTAGGACTGTTATTCTAAAATATGCTAGTTCGTCTTCCGCCATTTCGGTTCAAAACAAAACACAAGACGACGATTGGCGTTAGAGCTGGCTGAACGTTCTCGCTTTCGCCAACTCGCCAAGGCTGGTGCTGAAAACGTGAGCCTTCCTGAAAAAGCACCCGGGGGGCAGAGGGGGGTCCAACTTTGAAATTTTGAATGGTAACCCCCATTTTTTTTATTGCAGATTCGGATTCTACAGACAAAAATACGTAACTTTTGTATTTAACGTTTTTTTTCTAATCCTCGTTGATCACGGTGTAATTGAGCAAATAAAACAGATACATATTTTGGTTTTCCCAACCAGGTTTTGACATCTCGAAATCTGATTGGCCAGAACTTTTAATGTCAAAATTGCCGTCTTTTGCGGAAATAGTGTTTCTTAAAACCATCAGTGGAGATTGTTTTCATGGCGCTTTATATGCTTTTTCCATAAAAATTAATAGAAATATATTAAATTAGTTTTCTATTTGCATGTCTTTTTATCAAGTCGATCATTTTTAAATAATAAACTGAGTATTTTGATATTTTAACGAGTAAATAAGCACCTCCTCTCTCGAACAGAAAAATGATAGTAATCGGTATTTGGGGGCGGAGTGTGCTGATATTCTGTGTTTCGATGTCTTCTGCTGTCACAAAAATAACTTAATTCGGGGCCGGATGGGAGTGCATAAGTTTTTTTTTTAATTATTACTATAGGCACTATACAATAACATAAAGGAAAAAAAAAAAAAAAAACATGAAAATTTTTTTGTGCTGGCTGATGAAAGGATGAGAAGTAGCGTAAATTTCAGGTGGAGGAGGGAGAATTATAGGTTTTGATGATTGATTAGTTACTGCAACTACTGACTAGCAAGTAGGGCAGAAAACATTCAAAAATTCTATTAAATGTAATATTTTTTTTTGAAAATTAATATTTTTTTTCCATTTCAACATTTTTTTCCTAATCGGTCCCCTTAACGGTCGCATTACGGTTTAAAAATTCAAATTGCTTATTGACACCACTTTTTTGAAAAAGAAATATTCGCCTTATTTATCGACAGGTAAAATGATACTATCATAAAGCCAATTACTCTATATTATAAAACAGGTGGGAATCAAGCAAAAAAGAATAAAATGAATGAAAGACACAGCCCGTGAATATCACGGGAGCGAGAATTAAGGGGTTAAACCAAATGAACATTAAAAAATAAAAACAAAATTTAAACAATATGATAATTTAAATATCCTAAAAATCCCTAAAATTTCCCTTCAAATTAAATCGAAATAAATCTTAGACTTTTAAAAATGTTTTTTTGTATTTTACATGTGCCTTATCATTTTGTACACACTCATCATAAGCATAATACAAAATCTGCAAAACAAATATTTGCAACTTAAAAAGGAAAAAAGTTTAAAATTTATTTAGATTTCTTTTTAATGGAACCTAAGTTTTTAACGGGTTTTATGTATCATATTGTTTGATTTTTTTTAATTGTTCAATTGGTTTAACTTATTTGTTATAAAAATTTAAGAACGTAGAACTAACTGAAAGAAATATATTAATAAATGCCCCTTCTAGGGCTTAAAAAATGAAGAATATAAACTGATCTGTTTTTAATTTGTTCTGCCAATTATGTTTTAGATTACAATTTTTGTCACATAAGTTATTTTATTGTAATAGTAAACAAACAATTTTCTACATTATCCTTCTGTTATGAAAATTAACACGTCGTCTACCCCAGCAAATAATCATAACACTTTAACCCTTTCGAGACCGCATCGCGTACACAAATTTTATTTGGAATACACCGTGTTTTTCCAACTGTCCCCTTTACTTGTGAAATACCAAAAAATCATTTAATTAAAAAATTAAAAAATATTATTCATTTATTAGTGGTGCCCAAAACAAATACTACATGCACCTTTTGACGATGAATATATGTGCCTTACAAATCCCGACATAGTTAAAGAGTTAAATTATTTATTAAATTAAAAATTTCCAAATATCAAAATTTTTCTATTGTTTAAATTTATGAAAAAAATGTTAAATTGAAAAAATATATTAATTTACAAAAAATTATTACATTTATTAGAATTATGGAAAATATTTTTGCCCTAGTTGCACAGCTGCCGACTTTTACGCTTTCTTACTACCACTAAAATTTTATAGTAAATATTGTCTTATTTAATCGTCGAAATCTCATGATTACACAAGGCGAAAATCCCTTTAAAATTTTAGTGGTAGCAAAAAAGCGTAAAGGATGGCAGCTGTGCCTACTTGTTATTTTCTGGTTACAGTAACTAATCAATGATCTAAATCTCCAATCCGACCACCACCTGAATTTTACACTACTTCCCCATTCTTTGCTCCGCCGGTACACAAAAAAAAAGTTATATGTACTTTTTTTTATTTTGTCCTATGTGTAACACTATAGTAATAGTAAAAAAATCCCCATACACCCACCTCCTGACCCCGATTTAGAGTATAAAAGAAAAAAAAACAGCAGAAGTCATCAAAATGCTGAATATCCACGCCTACCTCTACCAAATAACGAAGATTATCTTTTTTTTTTTCAGTTCGGAAGAGGAGGGGCATGTTTACACATCAAAATATTAGTAAAAAACGCATGTTAATTGATTAGAATGGACTGAATGGATAAAATAAACACTCAAATAGAAATCTAATTCAATATATTTCTGTTAATTTGCATAGTAAAAGCATATAAAGCACTTTTGCCATCGAAACAACCTTCATTGATAGTTTTCGACAACCACAACTCCAGCTAAGGCGACCCACTTAGGCAACGAAAGCTTTGGCCCATCACATTACAAAACATGGTTGAGAAAACAAAATATGTATCTGACACATTTTGCTGGATTACACATCATCTACAAAGATTCGAAAAAAAAAATATTAAAATGAAAAGTTGCGGATTTTCCCCCGTAGAATCCGAATCTGAAATAAAAAATGTGGATTATCATTTATAATTTCAAAGTTGGAACGCCTCTGACACCCAGGTGGTCGGGGTGGGGAGTCAACTTTGTTCAAATGTGCAGCTGAGCATTCAGTATTTTCTCGTTTTTCCTATGTATTCGAGGTCAGAGGTACGCTAGTGATATTTGTATAGAAAGAAAAGAACTCGTTCAATTTGGTTGGTTGGGTTTATGACGGCCAATTATCAACAAGAGGGATATAGGCGCTAAGGGGGGGGAGTGCCCTTCGTGGTGGTCTTTCTAAGGGAACCTAATCCGTATTAACGCTTGGAAATCCAAGGTTCGAAGAAAACCACGAAAACTCCGAACGATTAGGCCAACGGGCGCGATTGGGATCGAACCCAGCACCTCCTGTCTACCAGCTTCGAGAGCAGAACCTCTCGGCCACTGGTGGGGCCATTCAATTTGGAACATTGATTTGGACAGACATCCAGAGAAAGGATAGGCAAATATTTAATTTCAAATAAACATGTAGCGCGCACTCTCAAGTGGTGGAAAATTGTCGCAGAGGAGGAGCCTATTGACACCACTAAATTTGAGTAGTATTTTTCGGCATATTTAATGACAGAATTTCTGAGTTTTTATTAAGGTGAAGCATACTATAAAATATTAGAGGTTTCAATAGGCTCCTCCTCTGCGCCAATTTTCCACCACTGACTCTCGCCTTTACATAAAGTCACAAGAGAAGGTTTATTATTCTGTTTGGAATGTCCTATTCCAATTCTTCCTACAATTTTCAGCCATTCATGAAGAATAGCTTTCCTGAAACACAATGTTATATACAGATCCGTTATAAAACGATTTTTATCGATTTTATGCTAAAACAAAGTGCTGTTTAAATTTACCGGGATCTGTTGTTTAAAATAACAATTTTAAACAACAATTGCAAACAATTGCAATTTATTTATATGCAGACATCTGTTTAACCCTTTATCTACACGACGGTACTTATAAGTACCAATCACATTAAACTTTTATACCATAGTGAATATTACTAATATTCTAATGGTACTTTGCTAAAAACGCTCTTTTAACTCCACTTTATCCGAATACATGGCAGCAGTAGTTCTAGGATTGTTAATTTAGAGAGGAATGAGGCTATCTTTGAAGCAGTCGATGTGTTTAATGTCGACATTTTGTACTGGTTGTCACGCCCTTCTTTTCATTGCTGCAAACACAATAAAGGTTATAAGATAACTGTTGGATTTTTTAAATGTGTTCATTATGATCTTAGAATACAATTTGACAAGCTATTTTAGGTTAACGGTGTATGTATTTGAATTAATAATTGAATTACTCGGTGTTACTTATAGGTACCGTCAGTACACTGGGTGTTGGAGAAAAACATCTTGTTTACTTTTCGTCTGTGTAGTTATCCATCGCTTTCATCTGCTTTAAAATGTAATTACTAAAATGTAATGTAGTAATGATTTCCCTGGTATTTCTTTTCTGTTTCATTGTTATTTTTTATAGAAAATCGAAAAAGTTGTGGCACCGGCTCGTCTTTTCTATGATAGAAATGGCATATGAAAATTCATATATTGCATATATGGATAGGCGAGAGAACATGTTGTCCCTGAAATACTGACGTCGCATAATTAAAAGACTGCTAACAAGATCAAAAGCTTAAAAAAAAAAAATAGTTTTTTTTTTTTTTACTTTTTCAGGAGCAAAGCATTTTCAATTCTAAACTGTTGAAATAAATGATTGGCACCGGAATTTTCCAAACAATTTATTTATAAATAAGAAATAAAGGCCTATGTTTCATATTCTTATTAAAACGAAAATATTTTCTGGCGCCAGTTGAAACAACTTGTGGGTTTTCTGTTACGATGTTTTAGTCACAGTGTACTGACGGTATTTTAAAGTACCACTCTAATTAATTACCTTTAAATAATTAAATTTCACACGGATGAGTATTTTTTTTTTTTTTTTTTGTTTATCCTTTAATTTTCATTGTAGTAGCTAAAAAAAAAGAAAAATATTACATGAAAAAAATTGCAGTAGATCATAATGCCGTAGATAAAGGGTAAAACTTTAAAAATATCGATTTATTTTACATTTTTTTCATTTTTAAGAATATTTAGTATAAACCATTAACGGGTCAAAACAAAAACCCTTAGAGCGGGTTAAAAGTTTCTGGCGCAGCACTTTATGTTATGGCTTTAACAATTTTAAATATGGATCTTAAAAATAATGATATCAAATTTTGATAATATATTTCATTATTTTATTTTTGTTTTGTTTATAATCTCATGTAAATTATGTTAAATTTAAAAAGATGTCTAAAAATTCATTGATACTTCATCAATCACACCTCTCATAAATTCGAAATATGAGTTTTAAAGGATATGATATCAAAATTTAAGTCACGCCTAGATTTGGCTTTAAACGATTTGTTTTAAAATTCCATTTTAATTGTTTTTGGTTTGGCTAAAACACTGAACCTATATAATGCACTGAAATGTATTTATTTGAGTAAAGTGATTTAGCTTTTTTGCTGCGCTATCCTAAATCAAGAATAAAATTTATGTAAATAGTTTCTTTCCGTCACATTATGCATTTGCATACATTCAGGTGTCGGAGAATGTCGGACAAATTTTATTCTTCTTACCAGCATCTTCAAGAAGCATTTCTATAATAAATGCAAAAGGAGTATTTCATCAAGATTATTTATAAAAAAAATAACGGTAAGAACAATAAATTTTGTCCTACATTCTCCGACTTTGTACATTGCCCTTAGTTTGGATACAATTTTTAGAACAGAGTCTGCCCCTGGCATTGGAAAGGGGAACTAACAGACTTTAGATGCTTAGTATATTTAAGGTTATTTTCATGTACCCGGGCAAGGACGGCTGTATCAGCTAGTTTATTTCATAAGTTCTATCACCTAGATATTTTTATTAAAATATATTTTTTAAAACGAAAATTATCATTTTTTGACTATCTTCAAATTTTATGGAAATTACTTCTTTTTATCCCAAAAATAAAAATGCACTACAATTGATTTTTATTTGGTTTATAAACTTGAACTATCTTTTTAATTTCCTAAAACTCAATAATAATAATAATAATAATAAATTAAAATAGAAATTTTCACATTGATATAAATAATGATTACAATTTTTTGAACAAAACAATATAATAAATTAAACGCTATAAGCTTATAAACAACTTTAAAACTTAACGTCCTTAGTCAATGATGTTTTTCGAATGCAAACGTCAATTCTCGTTTCCCGTCGTGAATGTGTTAAAAGTGAATGCATGAACGCGAGGCTGAATCAAGAGATTTATTTTTAGAAAAATTTTAGGCCACCCGAGAGACAACTTAGTTTTCTGACAGACGATAAATATTGGAATCTGACACAGGGTTCGTACGCTTCAAGGACATTTTACCTAATTTTTGTATAGTAATATTTGCCTTATTTAATGAAAAATAAATCTATCTTCAGAACTAGCGACCAGTACTTTACGATATTTCTGGTATTAAAACTAAAATCCCCTGAATTTCTTGATCCGTACGAACACTGTGACAAATGTTCAGAGCAAGCGTTTTTTCCCCTTTTCTTTCTTAACAATAGACGATTTCTTTTTTTTTTTTTAATGATCGGTTGATGAAATTCTGATTTCCTTCGACTAATTAAAGATGTTGTTTATCCCGTTCAGGGGTGGTGCAGGCATAATTCTCTACAAAATATTTAAAAACATAATAAAAGTACTGTTTGATCGAACATTTTAGTAAAGTAATTCCACTCATCCGAAAAATCTCTAGATGTAAGGAGATCTTTTTAACACCCCCCCCCCCCCCCATCCGTGTGTAATGTTTTTTTTTTTTTTTTTTTTTTTTTTTTTTTTTTTTTTTTTTACAGATCTAAATAACTTTTATTAATTCTTAACACAATATTTAACCAATGACAATTATACATTCTATAGGGTTCCCGCGACACAAAACGTTTTGGTCGAATTGTTTCCATAATAAATATTTTTTGTAACTTTTATTTTCTAAAAATCAATATATTTACATATACAGTGTGTCCAAAAAGTCTGGAAACGGTCAAATAACTCGAGAAATACAAAGCAGATTGAAAAACGAAAATATACGTGTTAAATACTTTTAGAAAAGCTAGTGAGTGATACCAAATTTGATCCCCGCAACCGACCACCCGGGGGTCAGAGGGGGTAAAACTTTGAAATTTTGAATGGTAACCCCCATTTTTTTTATTGCAGATTCGGATTCTACAGACAAAAATACGTAACTTTTGTATTTAACGTTTTTTTTCTAATCCTCGTTGATCACGGTGTAATTGAGCAAATAAAACAGATACATATTTTGGTTTTCCCAACCAGGTTTTGACATCTCGAAATCTGATTGGCCAGAACTTTTAATGTCAAAATTGCCGTCTTTTGCGGAAATAGTGTTTCTTAAAACCATCAGTGGAGATTGTTTTCATGGCGCTTTATATGCTTTTTCCATAAAAATTAATAGAAATATATTAAATTAGTTTTCTATTTGCACGTCTTTTTATCAAGTCGATCATTTTTAAATAATAAACTGAGTATTTTGATATTTTAACGAGTAAATAAGCACCTCCCCTCTCGAACAGAAAAATGATAGTAATCATTATTTGGGGGCGAAGTGTGCTGATATTCTGTGTTTCGATGTCTTCTGCTGTCACAAAAATCACTTAATTCGGGGCCGGATGGGAGTGCATAAGTTTTTTTTTAATTATTACTATAGGCACTATACAATAACATAAAGGAAAAAAACAAAACAAAAAAAAAAACATGTGTCTCATTGTTTTCACCTTAATATGAAATGTGAAAACAAGGAAAATTTCACCATTTCAAAAAAGTGGTGCCAATGAAGAAATCAGAATTTTCAAAAAGTAGGGGTGAAAGAACATTAAGCGATAGAATTTTCCGGTACACCTGATACATGGCAAGATGAATGACGAATAATGTTTATTTAAAATACACTTTTATTATTAAATAATAAACTTTATTAATAAAATATAAATATGGATGCCATAAATGATGAAAACATTTAACCGATGTATCAAGAAAAGATAAAAACACAGATTTATAATAGCTAAGAAATATTAACTACATAACCTTATACAATTACAAACGTATAAAAATGACAAAACCAGGGTTCGTACGGGTACCGTTATTTTCAGGGCCAAATATCAGTATTTTTTTTTTTTTCTTTATAGAACAATAAATCTAGTTTAAACGCATGAATTTCGCGTTATTACAGGAGAGTTCTTTTATAAGAAAATACTGTTACCGAAGAATTTCTTAGTCTGGAAATTCAAGCACCCGTACGAACCCTGAAAACATATTTTTTATAATGATTATGATGATGGAATAACAATGACGTAAATTATACAATGTAATGTCTAAAGATATATTTTTTCATAATACAGAACCATTTTATCTCTAGTAAGATCAATTTTATTACTTTAATATCGATAATTTTCATAAACTGAATTTTGACCCGCTAGATTCGCAAAATCTTATACTGTGCGCCGTCTCACAGTGAAAAACATGAATATCGGCGCCGGCGTGAACGTGTTAAGATCTTTTGATTAAATGGGGGTTAAAACAAAATGCCGTTTTATTATATATTTCAAGTTTCTAGTCCAGTCATTACCAAAAAATTCATAATTTAGAAATATTTTAGAATTTTTTGCTATCATTTCATCCATTTAAATTTCGAAAATTCCAGAAACCGTTCTTAGCGAGCAATTACATCTTGTAAGTAACCACCATATGCCAAACTTAAAGTTTCGAGAACTAACATTATCACAGACATCGCTCTTTTTAAATGCCTTTTAAATTTCGAGTAAAAGAAAAAAAAAAAAAAAAAAACTAGAAAATAGGAATTCTGCTTTTTCAGAATTTAGTGTCGCCCCCGATTAAATATATTTATATATATAACATATTTAAGTTTTAAGAATACATGCTTTTATTATATATAAAATGACGTCATTTGCATCCGCTGAAGAATTTCCCATTTACGATCCAGTCTTAAACAACATCTATAGAAAAGTATGCATGCGACGCACTATCGAGGAATAACACACAACCCAGCAAAAAGCGATGTCGCCATTCAAGAAACTCGACAAAAAAAGAAATCCGGTATCTAATCAGGTATCAGGTCTTCATTTGTTTGTAACATCATATATTTTCAAGAGCATTTTGGCAACATTATTTTTTAAGCCATTTTGGTAGTTCCAGAGACTGCCCCCTACAAACAATCACTCGTTACTTCTTTATAATAGTATTACATTACATTACATAACATATATTCATATACAGAAATTTGTAGGAAGATGATATTTAAAAAGTTAATTTATTGAAATACTTGAATAACTAGGCATTGAAATAACAACACATGAACTTTAATATAATTCTATAAAGATAACTTTACAACGTGTCGTTGCTAGCATTTTCAAATATATTACTTTCTCACTTAAAACATACGCACACTTTCTTTTGAACAGTCCTATTAAGCATAACATTGCCCTTATTGGCATTTCATATGTCGACGCTTCCTGATAAAAATTAATAGACTGACTCTTTTCTAATTTTGAAGATCTCCAAACCTTGATCTCGTGATCGTGAACTTTCATAACTTATACTTTCAAATCATGGATAATAAAAAATATCAGAGCATCAGTTAATTTGATGATCACGCACGGCATAAAGAAAATAAAGTATGTTTAAATTCAAATTCTACAAATATTTGTAAGAACATTCCGCATAAATCCAACTTAACCCTTAAATGTCTGATTTTTCAAAAATCATTGTAATAATGTTTTTCGGCTTTCATTTTTTAAATAAGTCGTGAAAAAAATACTTAAAAAATTCATATTTTGTTTTAAGTATAGTTTACGGCTAAAAAACAGTTTGTTACTAATCGGCAATACTGGTGTTTAATTGAAAAAATAATTTCCCTTGATAAAATTCTATAATATTAAACACACAAGAATTTTAGGAACTGTAATAAGAAATAAATTTTACTTGCTCACTGCAGGTCAAAATAGGGTATTTCGCAAACTTCCAAACAAAACAAAAAGAACAAGTAGCAACATTTGAAAAAATAAATTTATTTTTATTCTTAAACACCACAAGTGTTACCATCTAAATGCTGAAAATCGATTTAATATTATTTTCAGAATGTATTTTATTGGCCACATTAGGCATTATAGCTTCAATATTATTCTAATAGTATTTTAGAGCCTAAATTTGGTATGTTGCCGAAAAGCAACACCAGGCATGGGTTAAAAATTAATTGATTCGAAATTTATTTTCAGCGCAAAAATATTACATTGGGAACGTACTGTTAACTTCATTAATGACTTTAATTAAGTAAATGCTCTTCTTTAACAGAGCAGTGTAATTTTAACCCATTAACAATGATCCTCCTTTACATTTCTTTTAATTCTTCGACATCAGTTTTTGAGACTTTGTAATTTTGAAAAATTTAATCGCTCAAAATCTGAGATTAGATAATGTGAAAATTTCCAAACTAAAACACTGGTATTCAAATTTAAAAATTTTGTTCGCCTTGCATGGCAAGTTTTCTTGCCAACCAACTTTAATGAGTTAACCCTTTCAGGAGTAGAAGCAGGGTTCTCGCTGCTGCTCGTTATTGCGCCAAATCGCGACAAATTGCTTTATTTGGCGAGTTAACGGAAGATTTGACTCGCCAAATTTCCCCAAGTGCTCAATTTTTACTCATCTTTTTTTGTGTGTCAGTTCAGGCGACACGTTCATAAATTATCTCCTGTAAAATTCAAATGAACACGCTTTGTTGATTCAGACGAACTAGAGATGTAAGTTTGTTTTGTCCACAAAATTCCCCGTTAATAACGAATAAAAGCAATTTTCAAAACTGTGGTATAAAAAAAAAAATCAGTTTTTAACCTTATACATTTGGATGATACAGACATTTCCTTATCTGAGGTATTATTGTTCGAATGGAAGTTATTTAAAAGTTTCTTAAGTTCTTGCTGGAGGACCACGAATTTAGGAGCTACCATATATTTCATTAGAAAAAACGATTTTCAGAAACTTTAAGCTATAACAAGGAACATGCTACAATTTGCTAAAATAGTGCTACTACATTCAGAAAACTATGAGAGAGGTTTCAGTGTGGTGAACACAACAAAAACTAAATTGTGAAATCGGATGTACATAAGAAATGTCAAAAATGTCTTTTTAGTATGTGTTAACAGGTCCAATAGGTAACAGTACAACTTCAAAACTGACTTTAAAGCGTAGGCTTTAATGGAAAGCCGAAGAATTCTAGTTTTTGACACACACTCTGATGTCTATATTTTGAATTTTTCAGAATTCATTGAACATAATATCTTAAAGTCTTGAGTTAACAGTGATTGGAAGTTTTATTTCACAACATTTTTATGATTTAAATAGGATTTTGAATTTTTTTTTGATTGTGCAAACATTTTAGAATATAGTTTATTCAGAACATATTTCGAAAAGTTTTAGAATATAATACATTTGGAATAGAATAAATTTAAAATATAGTTTTTTTCTTCTGTAGCAGAAAATTAACTTTAGATGAATAACTAATCTATAAGCAGTCACAAAAACTAAGGTTATCTTAGAAAAAACATATTGAAAAAAAAAAGGGGGGTCGGTGCATTAAAGAGTTAAATATGGAATTTTCAATCTTTCACAACGAAGCTATTTTGCTAAATTTTGTTCCATTTGGCGAATATTTTTTATTTCTGATTAGCCAAATTACTAACGTTGGTAGAAAGTCAGCGAGAACACTAGGTAGAAGCATTCTGTTCGTAAAACGATGAAATACTTGACTGACACCAAAATATTCAAACAAATTTCTTAGAAAAAAAAAAAAAAAAAAAAAAAAAAAAAAAAAAAAAAAACCTGATATTTTTCACTTTTATTATAAAAGCAAAATTTTATTAAAATATTCTTGGTGCCATTTGTCAGTTTTAGAATTAAAATTATGTGGATAGACCCTCTAGCCACCCCCTTAACAGGGTTAAAAAACATACAGATGCCAAATATTTATTATCGGCCAAATCCGGATCATAATAATGCGGATACATGCGCGTGTTACAAGATGCCCCAAAGTTACGCTACTAGAGATTTGGTGGTCGTGATGAAAACTAAATTTTGCTGTAGTGGATGAGGCGTACCGTAATTAGTTTTTATTTCTGCTTTCACGGCCTGAAATGTAATGAAAAAAAAGGCCAAGTAAAATCGCACAATCTTATGAATCTCAAATGAAAAAAGAATATTGAGAGAATTCTACTACAACAGTGAATTTTAATTGATATTTGGTGTGAAATTTGTTTGCATAGCATTATACAAGACTTTATATAAAAAAAACATTTAAAAAATTATTTTTAAATATGGCAACATACTTTTATGTTGTATTTTTATGTTTCCCTAATTTCAATACTGGCAGAGGGAAAATGGTGTTATTTTAACGCAATCATATCAAATCTTTAGGTTTTATGAACGAAAATTAACTATCTTTTGAAAAAGAAAGTTTTTATTAAAATTTTCCAAGAACGACTTTGAGAAATAACGTTCGTTATTTATTTTTTTTTTTCTTTTCAAGCAATCAAGTTTTTTTTTTTTTTTTTTTTTTTTTTTTTTTGAGAATGAAAAGAATGAAAATAACTATTTTCGCTAGACATCATTTTGGCCATGAATAATTTTGCTTTTCGTATTATTGCATTTGCAATTAATTTCCTTTTCAGACTTTTTTTTTTTTACTTTTTCAAAGTTTAAACGTTAGAAAAGCAATTCATCAAATTTGACGCCGTATTCATAATACATTTTCATATTTATAATATTATTACGATAATACTGTAAATTATTAATGACTTATCGATTACGAAATAAAGTGTTAAAACATTCCTTGGGGTTCAATAATTTAAAATTATTTAAAAATAAGCATTTAAAAAATAACTTTCAAATCAGAAATATTATAAAGAGTATTGTAAATTAAGCTTTTGACTACAAAATTCTGTAATTTCTTTAAACTCTGTCACATAATTCAAGCAAATGCCCTTTATGGGGTAGCGTTGCATAAGATTCACATTGTAGTACAATGGAGGTATGGACGGTAGCACCGTAGCCCACCCGATTTTCATTCTTTTATTTCGCTATTTATTTATTTATTTAATCGCTGAAATAAAATTTGATTTTATTGATGTTCTCAAAAAAATTTGTTTTTAAAATTGTGAGAACAACAAGTAGACTTACAGGGCAACTGAAAGCCTCTTCTTCGGATGTATAAATAAATTTCTCTCGAATACAAATTTCCTACATAGTTTGCGATCTGTTTTAATGTCTATAATCGATAAAGATCTCAATTGACTAAAATGTGTATTTCTCTTGACGAATAGTTTTTTGCACTTTCCATTTTTATAATAGATATTAATGTATGTATAAGAAAGATATTAAGAATATAATTTAATACAATTATTTATTAAGATACAACAATTTTATAATTCACTTAGAAAAACCATAATTTGTCTTCGAATTACCGTCTTTCGTCATTTGCTCCTCCCCCACCACTCTCGCCACACACATACACTAAGGGGGGGGGGGGGGGGTTGTGTTATTTTACTCGAAAATTTTGCCCACTGAATATTTTTCAAAAGTTGGCGAGAAAGCGATATAAGTAAGCGTACAGGAACGCCCATCCCTAGGCTTTACAGCTTCGATTCGCCAGCGAGGGTTAACATCAAAGCGATATAAGTAAGCGTCCTATCTTAAATGGGAAAAGTAACCGCAAGATTAAAAGCGAGGTCACATCAATCAAGGTCATGCGCCAGGTAGCGGATGGAGTGTGAACTACAGGTAAATACCTAACTATTTTCTCACTCACACCACTAAAATTATAAAGTTTTTTTTTCCTTGATTAATAAGTGAATTGTGTTTGATGAGGCGAAGAATACGTCGTGGTGGCTAGTGCATCTAGTTGACCCTCTCGCTACTCCATTATTTTGCAATAAATGTGGCAAACAAAATTCATTTATTATATGAGCGGCTAAAGATTTAGAAAATACGCGCCACACTATAAGCCCGCGTATGTGAATTTGCACTCCGTCCACAAGATGGCGCAACTGTGTTAACTTACGCCCGATTCCAGCATTAAGATAGGACGCTTACTTATATCGCTTTGGTTAACATGCGAAGTTGTTCCTCAGAAGAACAACATTTGTATGAATATAAATTACAACATACTTCATACTTCTGACGGTTCTCTGAAGAGGTCATGAATTACTTAAGTTTTAATGTATTTTAGAATATTTCTGACATGAATGTTATTTTTAATTCGTATATCATTTTTAAGTTCTTTTAAATTATTGACGTAAAAGGAACCGATATTTTAACATCTTAATTTGTAATCAACAAGCCAAACATCAAAGTATTGTACTAATAACATTAAAAATATGGGTGCGTTTGAATGAATTAAAGAATCCACCCTCAAAATGGTTGAATCATTGCTCTAACTTTGCATATCGGCATACATTATAAATAAATAAATATATATATATTACATGGGGCATTTCCAAAAAATATTCCATATAGACATACAATTTTAATAAAGTCATTTTCTTTACAAAAATGTAAACGTTTTAACAGGGGCGTGCCGAAGGCTGTTTTAGTGGGGGGGGGGGGGGGGGGGGTGTGAACCGAATTTTGCCGACTGCAAGATCGGGGGTGAGAAAGGCTTTGTGATACCCCCCACCCTTTCAGCGACGGAGTCAACTGTTCTACAATACTGTGAATTTATAAAAATCACTAAAAGTCTTAAGTGTTCACCTGCATTCTCCTTAACCACAGTCGAAATTAAATGCTGTTATTCAGTATGTATAATTTTTTTTTAATTATTTTACTATATAAGTATAGTAGAGAATCCTGTTATTAATTAGGATTCTGCTTACGATTTACGCTTAAAACAGACTTAACTTATAGTATTTAAGTTCCATCTTTAAAATAACTTATCTTATAATTCTGTTGTAAATAGATAATTGAAAGACAATAACAACGAAAACCTTTTATTCATGCAATAAATATCCCCGACTACGATATTAATGTTAAATGAATTGTTTTTAACACACGAAATAAGAAAAATGCTATTGTTTATATATATTCCAACTAATTCTTTAAAACATTTTATGCATTTATTTAAATAACTAGGTTTAATGGAGTACATGTTCAAACCTTAAAATAAATCCATTTAGTACTTCATTTATTTGATTGTATATTTCAGTGGCGTGGCGTCCGGTCATCGCTGGATGTGGCGATGACCAAGCAATATTTTAAAACTCTTAATAAGCTTTTAAAACTCTACGATCCAGTTTTAGCAGAACATTTGGAGTTCATGTATAAGTGAAGGTAAGATTTAAAGTTTCTTTTTTGAACATTCAACCATTGAATTTTAGAGTTAATAATTTTACACCACAAACTTAAATAATTGCGATGACCACCGAAAATTTTCACGCCATACCACTGGTATATTTGCATGTCAAAGAATTCTTTGACATTGAATTTCCAATAGCATGAACGTTTCATTAGACTGATAATTAAATTGCGCGAAGAATTTCAACTTTACGTGGGAATTTTAGCAATTTCTAATACGATTTTTAAAGCAATGTTTTTTCGAGTTCTATGACGAATTTTTGATATTCATTCGGAAACAGAATTTCTAAACGGTTTCTAACTTTTAGCCTCATGTACTAAAATTTGTCATCTGCGATTTTGGAATCAGCTTGTAATACGATATTTAAAAGATTTTTATTAGTTTCGCGGCGATTTTTTTTTTTTTTTTTTTTTTTTTTTTTTTTTTTTTTTTTTTACATTTGGAAACGGAATCTTGATTAAAACATTTAGACTAATAAAGTAATTATTTTCTTCCTCAATTATTGAATTTTTATTTTGATTCTTAGTGCAATTTTTCAAATTCACATGTTTTTTGGACATTCGTTAAAGGAATTAATTCTGTTTCAAACTTTTAGCTTAAAAGGAATTTCATTTCAAACTTTTAGCCTAAAAGTGTAAATTTTCACCTAGGCGATTTTTGAACGTTAATGATTTTTAATGCGATTTCCAGTGAAATATTTAGCGTTAATTCGAGTTCCTTGGTGGCTTTTAAAATTCGGAGAAGGATTTTGGTTTCAAACATTTAGCATAATATTTTCTCCTGTGTAAAATTTTTTACCTGTGAGAATTTTGATACTTAAGCAATTTTTATGGCGATTTCTTTAGCAATTTTTCGCTGCACGTTATTTTTTAACGTTCGTAAAAGGAATGCGATTTTAGTCTTCTTTTATCGAAACATAGTAAATTTTGTCCTTCATCATCTTTGAAATTTTGCTGTTTTCAAAATTTCTTTGCTTCTGAGCGATATTTTGATATTCGTAAAAAAAAATCACATTCCAATATTTAGCTTCATATAATTAATTTTCCCATCTACATTTTAATGCAATTGCTAGCGTTTTTTCAAGTTTCGAGACTTTTTTTTAAATTCGTGAATAAATTCTTATTACAATGCCTTAATCCAGCAGCACTAAACCGCCTGCGATCTAGCCCCTACAATTTTTGAATGCATAGTGATTCTTTATGAGATTTTGTGCCAGTTATTTTATAATCCGTGCTATTTTTTTTACAGTAGTAAAGAAATCCGTATTAATCTTTTAGCCCAGTCTAGTTAAATCTGTCTTCTTTTCCATAAAGTTTAATTGGATTTATACAGCAATTTCAAAAAATGTAACATACACTAATATAACTAATGAAATAACTTTTATAACATAATTGTGATGAACCTTTTAGATAATAAAAAAATTATATTTTGTTTTAATTATAAAAGCAGTTCCAGAAACCCTTTTTATTTAGAATATTCCAAAGTATCTGGTTATAAAAGTTTTTACATACTTATTTAAATAACCAAGATTTAAAACACTCTTTTAAACTATAAAATAAATCTTTTGAAGTACCTCGATTATTAGATTTAACATTTGCCTGTAAAATTAGATGTTTGAAATCGAGTTTACTTCAGAATGAATATTTCATAAGCCTGAGTGTTAAATTATGGGAACAAAATAAAGTTTAATTTAAGGAACAAACAAAAGATGTAATTTTTTTTTTTGTGATAAGAAATTTTATTCGTATCTTAGATGACTCGTACAAGCACAGTTTTGATGCTGAAAAAGTTATTTTTGTAGCTCTCGTGATAAAAAACAGTAAATGGCAAAAAATGTTACATTTACGGAATGTATAAATCCTTGTTTATAAAATATTTTACATATTTATTTGAATAAAAAATTTTAAACCATTTTTTTTTATCTGAAAATAAATCCTATAAAGTAATTTACTTATTTAATTCAATATTTCCATGCCGAAAGAGCTCTGTCCAGGGGCGTGCCGAAGGCTGTTTTAGTGGGGGGGGGGGGGGTGAACCGAATTTTGCCGACTGCAAGATCGGGGGTGAGAAAGGCTTTGTGATACCCCCCACCCTTTCAGCGACGGAGTCAACTGTTCTACAATACTGTGAATTTATAAAAATCACTAAAAGTCTTAAGTGTTCACCTGCATTCTCCTTAACCACAGTCGAAATTAAATGCTGTTATTCAGTATGTATAAATTTTTTTTAATTATTTTACTATATAAGTATAGTAGAGAATCCTGTTATTAATTAGGATTCTGCTTACGATTTAAAAGGAAATGTGTACGGATGTACCGTACATTAACCAGTTCTCAAAAGTAACAATTTAAGAATGTTATGTACTTCGGAATTTATGTTTCTATAAATAAAACAGCATGCTGCTGTGTAATGTAAATGTATAAATTTTAAAATACATAAAAAAGACAAATCTTGCTTGCTAAAAATAAGATATATATTAGTATAAGATACTAAAAATTATCCATCTACATTTTTATATTATCACCCGCCTATCCTTTAGAATAGCCTATTTTCCAGTTATACTGTCTAAATTCAACATGTCAGTTATGTCTGTTTCACAGGTTAATAGCATTAGTTCGTCCAGTCGCTCTTCCGACATGGTGGTACGCAAGTAATTTTTTACTAACTTTAACCTGCTGAAACTTCTTTCATTATTTGCCACAGTTACTGGAATAATTAAAGTCAACTTGTAGGTCAAAGAAAGGTTAGGATACAAATGAGCCTTCCTCACAAGTTTTTGCGCTGCTGCGCCGATTGTATCTGATTCAGAACTAGCTATTTCTGAGGACATGATATCAATTTCACATTCCAAGTTATCTACATCTTTGAGATCATCAGGGAATAATTGACATAGTTTAGAAATGTTCTCGGTAGAGCTATACTTGATCCTAGATGGAAAGAGACAGGCCAGTGGTTTAACTTTCTCAAATACCAACTTATGAATGTCTCCAAATGCAATTGTAAGCCGATCTACCACCTTCAAAATTTCTGCTTTAAAATAATTCTCTCGTGTAAATAGAACTGCAGTTTCAGGATTTTCGTCGATCTTCGATGGAGTTCTCCGTCACCTGTGCCGCAAATTGAACTCATAATCTTGATTATTCCATGTGTCTCGCAGATGTTGTCAGGCTCCTTAATGATGTTCATTATTGCCGCCGCGTCACCATTCCGGAGTTTCTGAATGCTTTTGTAAGTTTTCTGCATTATGTCGGTTCCCTCTAAAATGTTCAGGTCTTCACGTTGCAATTGTTCTGTTGCTAACTTGGTCTTAAACATAATTGTTTTCATTGCAAGTAAAGAAACGATGAAATCGTATGACACCCTTTTGCTTCTTAACCCTGTCGCCTTAGCTCGAGCATCCTTGTCAACCTTCATGTCTTCAGAAATAATTTGCAGAGTTTGTATGAGGGCATCATAGGAAGATAAAAAAGCTCTGACTGAATCCGCTCGCATAGTCCGTCTTGTCTTCGACAAAGATTTCAAGGTAAGACTCTTCTGAAGAACTTCCATTTTCTCTCAGTATGCCGAATCGCTTTGTACTCAGTGAAAAGAAGTTACAGAGATCCTGAATACTGTCATAGAACAATTTCATTATATTGCTTTCTTTGCATGCATGTTCCACACATAAATTCACTTTATGCGCGAGGCAGGGTATGTATAAAATAGATCTACCAGCTATTTCTGAAAGTTTCGATTGACAGCCTAAAATGCGGCCGGACATAGATGACGTGGTGCTCTAAGACTGTGCACGAGCTTGAGAAAGCGATATTCCAACTGACTGTGGAATTTTAGAAATAAGCTTAGCCATTCCTTCGCCTCTTTTATACAGATAATCTTTTAGTTTTAACAACCTTTCTTCTGGCTGAAAATTTGGGGTCACGTATCGGATTACAATTGAGAGCTGGTCAAGATGAGAGAGATCGTGTGTGCTATCAGCCATAACGCTAAAAAATCCACAATTTTTGACATTTGCAACTATTTTTTCACGGACACATGATCCAAGAACCCCGATAAAGTTGTTTTGCGACTTATTACTAAGATAGTTCGCATGGTATGGGCGAAGATGATTATCATCAATCCAGTTTTTTAAAGTTGAATCCACCTGGCCTTTAATCTAATGAGCTGAATGTAGTTACCGCTGTCACTTTCTCGTCCTCGAAATGCAAGTGCTTGACGACTTAGATATCTGGTGCAGTTTAGAAGTATATTAATAATCTCTCTCTTTCTTAGACGAATTTGCTCCGCGTTAGCTGCTGCCTCTCTACGTTGACTAGATAGAAAGTTGTCAACGTGCTTAATTTTTTGGACCAGATTATCTAATTTATACACTGCGGCTGTATGAGCATTGCTCGTAAAATGAGACATTAACTTGCCTTTACGGTTTTTTCCTCGGCCTTTCATCTTATGCCATACACGAATACAACACTGATCCAAGCTTCTTCTGCGTTTTCAGGCTCCGGGCCATCAGAGAAAAGTGAACAAGCAAAACAAAATGCGGCATCCAGTTGGTCGCTGTATTCTAAATATGGATATTCTTTATCCCAGCAGGAGCTAAACTTACTCTGCTTCTTACGATCTATGCCATGATTCACAGGGTACGATGATCTCTGAGGTTGATAAGGTCCACGAGACAGGATGAAAAGTTTCTGGTTTTCGGTTAAATTGTTTCCAATACGATCGGCTGGATCACAACTTAGAAAAGTCGAGGTATCTTCCTTTTCAGAAACATTGACATTTTCCATAGAATTGCTAGTTAGGATTTTATCTACATATTGTACATTGAATCCGTTTTCCTTTATGGAGGTCGATGTCTTCATTCGGATGAAATTTTCTTATATGGCGATATAAATTAATTTTTTTCTGTGAAATGTGTGTGTACGCGATCACAGTGTGTGCATAAAATTTTCACTGAATTATCTGCCATCATGCGACAAAAACAAACTTTTGCAAATCGTTCTTCTTCTGTGTCCGTGACCTCATCTTTTAAATGCGGCAACCTCAAATAACTAGCGACAAATCCAGAACCAAGAGGTCACCAAATTCTAAGAATCAGTCCATAGCAGAAGGGAGCAATTAAAGATGCTACATGGGAAAACTTACAATAGAGATTGCAACAAGCCCCCCTCCCTCCCTTTCACGAAAGTCTCAAATTCTCAGAAACGCGATTCTTTCTCTCTATCTATCACCTCCGCTCTCTGACAACCCCTCCCTCCCACACAGAATCATACACAATCTTCCGTGAGAAGTTCTTTCTTTTCCCCTTTAAAGACGGACAACAGAGAATTGAAATCATACTGACGACGGGAGAGGGGACTTTTTGCAGGGTGTGTTCTTAACTTTCCGACTATTCTAAATTTTACCAACGCTTCCAAATAAGTGTGTGTGTGGGGGGGTGTTACACCCCCAACACCCCCCCCCCCGCTAGGCACGCCCCTGCGTTTTAATTAAAATTAATTATTTTTTCACGGAATAATTCTCAAATTATTATTGCCGAAACGTCAGTGAAGGCTTACTGTGGAGACACGAAAAGTTTTGGTTTCCGTTAGTCTGTCTGTCTGTTCCGCGATAACTGCCGCAAAAAGCATCCGATCGGCTTGAAATTCACTGGGCATGTTGGTGAGGTACCCGGACTTAGCTGTATAGTTTTTGGTTAAATTTGGTTCATTCGTTCGGGAAATATGGAACATTCTATTTTGCTCTATAATGCTTTTCAATGGCAAGTCAGACGATTTTCAGATTTTCATTTGTTGAAAGAAATGGCTCATATGAAAAATGGATTTAAATGGTAAATTTTTGATGCTGAAATTTTTAAATAACATTATTAAATTATTCCAATTAATTATGTCAATATATTTGCGAGATTTTTTTAACTAGTAAATCTGCAGATCAGGAGCCTCAACGTCATCTTTGCAAGTCATTGTTTTTTAACACTCATTGCATAATATTCAACTTCCTACAAATCGCTTTTTAAAGTTTTCAAATTACATAAATATTTATGAGCATACAAGATACTTCGTAAAGTTTCAGAAATTAAAGTGTTAAACAAGTGGTTGTACATTGATGTTCTGAAATTCTGATGAGCTACTTATTCTGGTAACTTTTAAAATCAAAAATTGCATTTCTTCAGGGGGGGGCTCTGCCCCCCTGAACACCCCGTAGTCTATTTAAATTTACATTCGTAATTTTTTATTGATTGTGCGGATGGTTATAGTATATCTTAGATTTTTTTTTTACGCTGTGATTTATAAGGATAAGCACAAGTTTTTTTTTTATGAATTAATAAAATTTAAATTTTAAATAAAATATTCATGTTAACCGTACACAGACAATAAATCTTGAAGTGACGCCAAAAATGTAACCCTAAAATCAGCTACATTCGGCACAACACAACGACGTGCTTAAAAAAAAAAAAAAAAAAAAAAAAAAAAAAAAACGGATGAAGTCAAAGAATTTGGTCCCTGTTCCACGTGCTTGTTTTGTTTGGGCCGAATGAGGGCATTTAAATCTGAGCGATAACGCACATCGTATTGCAAACTGTTTTTACGGCATACTGCATCTCCATCTATCTCTTTCCTCCGTGAATAATAGTTAATTTTATTTTACCCAAGATCTTTTTATTCCAGCATCTTTGTTTTCGATAAATGACGTCTAATTCACCTGCTATGCGTACTTACTCAAAACTTTTCATCTTGTTATATTATGAAATACTAGAGAGTTTTCTTTTTATTTCTAATATGCCGCCATATTAATTTTTCTATTCTTAATTTTATTTTTCATTTTCCTGTTTCACGACAAAACATTTCAATTGAAAATTGTTTAAAAGAAAATATTATTCCGTGTTTTGATTTTCTTGGCAACAATTAAAGAAATATTGGTAAATGTTATGGGAAAATGTTACGTTATTCTCTATGAAAATAATGAACTTTTGTATTTTTAAGCAAAATACTTCAATAAAATAAATAAAATAAAAGAAATATTGCCTATTTTTATTTCTGGGCTAAAATCCTTCTATATGCAAAGATACAAATGCATTAATTCATCTGTTTTGACGTTGGCTTTACTCAAGCATTATACACGCAATCATACTAATATTATTAGGACCAAATATGTTGCTAGGCAACAGAGAAAGAAAAGGGAAAAAAATGAAATATGCATTATGTCAAATTGATAAAACAAAATACTTTATATTATTGCAAAACATGCATAAAATTCTCCCCAATATTATAAACCTAATTAAAAAAATCTCGCAAATATATTGACATAATTTATTGGAATAATTTAATAATGTTATTTAAAAATTTCAGCATCAAAAATTTACCATTTAAATCCATTTTTCATATGAGCCATTTCTTTCAACAAATGAAAATCTGAAAATCGTCTGACTTGCCATTGAAAAGCATTATAGAGCAAAATAAAATGTTCCATATTTCCCGAACGATTGAACCAAATTTAAACAAAAACTATACAGCTAAGTCCGGGTATCTCATCAACATGCCCAGTGAATTTCAAGCCGATCGGATGCTTTTTGCGGCAGTTATCGCGGAACAGACAGACAGACTAACAGACAGACAGACTAACAGAAACCAAAACTTTTCTTGTCTCCACAGTAAGCCTTCACTGACGTTTCGGCAATTAGGTTTATAATATTGGGGGGAATTTTATGCATGTTTTCCAATAATATAAAGGATTTTGTTTTATCAAATTGACATAATGCATATTTCATTTGTTTTCCTTTTCTTTCTCTGTTTCCTAGCAACGTATTTTGTTCTAATAATATTACTATAATTGCGTGTATAATGCTTGAGTAAAGCCAACGTCAAAACAGATGAATTAATGCATTTGTATCTTTGCATATAGAAGGATTTTAGCCCAGAAATAAAAATAGGCAATATTTCATTTATTTTATTTATTTTATTGAAATATTTTGCTTAAAAATACAAAAGTTCATTATTTTCATAGAGAATAACGTAACATTTTCCCATAACATTTACCAATATTTCTTTAATTGTTGCCAAGAAAATCAAAACCCGGAATAATGTTTTCTTTTAAACAATTTTCAATTGAAATGTTTTGTCGTGAAACAGGAAAATGAAAAAAAAAAATTAAGAATAGAAAAATTAATATGGCGGCATATTAAAAATAAAAAGAAAACTCTCGAGTATTTCTTAATATAACAAGATGAAAAGTTTTGAGTAAGTACGCATAGCAGGTGAATTAGACGTCATTTATCGAAAACAAAGATGCTGGAATAAAAAGATCTTGGGTAAAATAAAATTAACTATTATTCACGGAGGAAAGAGATAGATGGAGATGCAGTATGCCGTAAAAACAGTTTGCAATATGATGTGCGTTATCGCTCAGATTTAAATGCCCTCATTCGGCCCAAACAAAACAAGCACGTGGAACAGGAACCAAATTCTTTGACTTCATCCGTTTTTTTTTTTTTTTTTTTTTTTTTTTTTTTTTTTTTTTTTTTTTTTTTAAGCACGTCGTTGTGTTGTGCCGAATGTAGCGGATTTTAGCGTTACATTTTTGGCGTCACTTCAAGATTTATTGTCTGTGTACGGTTAACATGAATATTTTATTTTAAATTTAAATTTTATTAATTTATAAAAAAAACTTATCCTTATAATTATAAATCACAGAGTAAAAAAAATCTAAGATGTACTATAACCATCCGCACAATCAATAAAAATTACGATTGTAAATTTAAATAGACTACGGCGGGGTTCAGGGGGGGGCAGAGCCCCCCTGAAGAAATGCAATTTTTGATTTAAAAAGTTACCAGAATAAGTAGCTCATCAGAATTTCAGAACATCAATGTACAACCACTTGTTTAACACTTTTAATTTCTGAAACTTTACGAAGTATCTTGTATGCTCATAAATATTTATGTAATTTGAAAACTTTAACAAACGATTTGTAGGAAGTTGAATATTATGCAATGAGTGTTAAAAAACAATGACTTGCAAAGATGACGTTGAGGCTCCTGATCTGCAGATTTACTAGTAATTAAATATCCCTTTAAAAATAAATATGTCTTAATTGCCGAAACGTCAGTGAAGGCTTACTGTGGAGACACGAAAAGTTTTGGTTTCCGTTAGTCTGTCTGTTATTCTGTCTGTCTGTTCCGCGATAACTGCCGCAAAAAGCATCCGATTAGCTTGAAATTAAGTGGGTATGTTGGTGAAGTAACCGGATTTAGCTGTATATTTTTTTGTTATATTTGGTTCATTCGTTCCGAAAATATAGAATATTTTATTTTGCGCAATAATGCTTTTCTATAGCAATTCAGACGATTTTTCCATTTTCATTTGTTGAAAGGAAATGGCTAATATGATTGAAGGATTTAAATGGTAAATTATGGATGATGAAATTTCCTAATTAGAAACATACATTATTCATATTAGTTTGAAATTTTGTGTATACATTTGTCCGAGTTTTTTTCGGTGTATAACATATGGAGGGAGTTTATATGTTTGTTCCAATAATATAAAATATTCTCTTTTACAAATTTAATTAAAGTAAATGCCCATATTTCATTGTTTTAATTTTCTTTTAATTGTTACCTAGCAACGAAATTACACCTAAAAATATCGTAAATGTGAAAGTGTGTGTAATTCTTTGAAGTCAAATCAACGTCAAAAGGCATGAATTAATTAATGCCTTTGTGTCTTTACATATAGATGGAATTTACCCCAGAAATAAAGACAGGTTGTGTTCTATTTATTTTGTCCAAATGTTTTTCTTTTAAATTAAAAAGCTCATTATTTTCATAAGGAATAAATTGACATTTTGCTATAAAATATCTTTTTATTTACCGTTGCCAAGGAAATCAGATCGCGGAATAATAATTTATCCTAAACAGTTAATTTTGATTTCAAAAATTTTCATGTGCAAGAGGAAAATAAAATAAAAAAATAGGCATGAATACGTCTTCATATTGAAAATTAATTCGAATGTACGAAAAGAAGGTGAATTTGACCTCATATATCAAAACTAAAACGAATACGCTTTGAGGTTGAAATAAAAGTGCCTTGTGTTATGATATTAATTCATATTATTAAAAAAAAAAATTGCCAATATCTCACGTTTTATCGTCTGCACGGCTAACAGAAATGTTTAATTTTTAATTGAAAATTTCAATGAGAAAAAAAATCTTTTGAAAAGCAAATAGATAGTAAATGTCAAAATTATGCACCGCAAAAAGATCTCTGTCGAAAATGACGTCACTATATCGGGAAATAAATATTTTCCTTCTTAAAAACCAAACATTAACTAGATTGCCTGAAAAAATATTTTTTGACGAGTGTTACTTCTTAATGCAGCCTCATTTCAGAAAATATGAATGAAACGTATTTTATTTTTAAAAGTAAATTCCATTTTCGTTCATAAAACCTAAACTTTTAATATAATAGCCTCAATGTAAATCATTTTCTGTTCACCCGTATTGAAAAATAAGGCTCGGAAGTGTAAAAAGAAATCTAAGATTTACAATAACCATTAGCGCAATCAATAAAAAGTTATATATGTAAATTTAATGAGACCATGGGAGGGTTCAGGGGGGCTCCGCCCCCCGAAGAAATCTACTTTATTATCTAAAAAAATACCAGAATTAGTAGCTCATGAAATTTTCAAAATATCCTTACATAACAACGTTTTCAATTTAACGCTTCTAATGTCTGAAAACTTCGTAATTTTTTATTCTTATAAATAATTACGTAATTCGAGAAATTTAAATTGCGTTTTGCAGGAAATTGAATATTACAAAATTGTGTTTAAAAAAAGACTTGCAGAGCTGACGTTGAGGCTCCTGATCTGCAGATTTACTAGTTGGTTTTTATGTCATTAGACCTTTATGCTTCAACATAATTTAATTTCGATTTAGGTGCGAGTTCAAATTAACGACATTTGGTAATAATATATTAATCACTGATACATGGCTGAGATGATAGAACTAAGTAAAACCATTTATTATTATCATTATTATTATTAAAATTTATCGTTATTAATAAAATATAAAAAAGGAATCTGTAAATGCTGAAAAAAATTAATCGAATCATTAAGATATAAGAAAACCCCACAGATTTATAATAGTTAAGAAAACGTTACTAAAATGACTCATAGATGAAATGTGGGAGATGTAAATGGAGAAAAAATGAAATTGAATCTTTAAGACAGAAATTTATTACAGTTTAGAAAAATAAACCAAAACGATACATAAATGAAATAACAACTATATCATGTAAATTAACATATTCCCAGCACCTTCTTGTGTCTTAATAAGAGTAAACCACGCCTACGGATGATATTTTTGCATGATGAACATTGTTCATTTTACGAAAAGACTTTTTGTGCTGTTGTTTACATTATATAGGGGAGATGGGAGCACATGTGAACAGTTCGCATAAATACAGCTTTTTCTCATAGCTGGATTAATTTCTATAAACAAAAACTACTTAATATAGTAAACAGAACTTTCTTTTAGACATGGTAATTTTTTTTAAATCACCTGTATAGTTTTTCTTACACTTTTTAATAGTTTTATAA
The DNA here is from genome assembly GCA_963932465.1 of Maratus speciosus. NCBI lineage: Eukaryota > Metazoa > Arthropoda > Arachnida > Araneae > Salticidae > Maratus > Maratus speciosus. The sequence continues at coordinate 369,299,962 of OZ010799.1, read as the reverse complement.
ATTCAAAAAATTGTTCACATGTGCCCCATCAGCGGGGTAGTTGTGAACACACATCGGGCACATGTGAACACAAGGAAAAAATATCCTTTAACATGCTTTTTATTCTGTTATTCATTTGTCATAGTAATCATTAGTTATATTATCTTTTAAATTCACCCTAAAGAAAAAAATTATATATATATTTCTCTAGTTTCTGGGTGATGTGTTTAAGCAAAAGATTATAAAATGAAAATAAGTAGATTTGGAGGGGAGAGGCTTAGATGATTCATTAAATATTGTTGCAATAAAATAAAAAAAGAAAGAAACAATTTTAAAAAAGAAATTAAAACTTTTAAATTTTGCTTAGGGAGCTTTTTAGTTGGGGGAAATTTTAGGGAGGGGGCCTTTACATACTATTTATCGGAAATCTGCCAAAATACGAAAGATTCTCACTCCTGTATTTACCTTATTTACTTGTAAATTATAGATAAAGAAGGGTTTTTTAATGATTAAAAAAAAATCTCGATTATAACACCTCCCCCCCAGCTTCTTTTGCTTTTGAAAGAGGGGGGGGGGTGCTACAATCGGGATTTTACGGTTGTTATCAGTTTAAAAATTTTACTTTCTTAAAATATTACTGGTATTTATGGATATGGTATTTTGAATGGATAGCTCCATTCAAAGCATCATATACATAACTGTTTTAGAGACGGAAGTAAGCCATCATTGCTGGGTTAGAACAAATGTAACAGAAAAAATTGCAAAGTTGTTCAAGGTAATACTTTTGTATTAACAATGCATAAAAAATATTGTTGTAAACTGTTCAGTAAAATAATATATAACACTTATTGCATTTTAGAAAACATTAAATTTATTTAAAGTACAATTGAACGTAAACGAACTTGTTGCTCTTTATGAATTTGCTGAAAGATGTGTTTGTGGAAGTTTCAATACAAAATAAACTTTGTGTGAGGAAAATATCTTCTATTTCAGGAAAATTTTAGATAATGGAACTTACTTTGTTTCTTATTAAGTTAACTGACAGAAACAGAATCACAGAATAAGTATTGGGGCACTTATGAACTGTTCATATCTGCCCAACTAGTCTGTTCACAAGTGCCCCACATTGCTGCTTATGTTAAATTGATAAATCATTAACATTTCTCAATTTTAGAAGAAAAAGAACTGTATCAAAAATGCTTATTAGTATTCATACTATATGTTAAAACACTCAAATTCAAATAAATGAATAAATAAATAGAGTTATTCGCTTATCAACTTGGAACAAAGATTTTACTTTTGAGATCTAAAAACAGTATTTTGGCTACAGAGGGCAAACAAAATGTCATAGAGCTTCAAAAAATTTTTACCATATGTCTACAGGTACTATCATCTTTAGTAATTTTTTTCAAATAAAAAAACTTATAATAACTATCAAAAAAGTGGAATGATCACATGTGCCCCGTGTTCACGTGTGCCCCCATCTCCCCTATGGATAAATCAGCGGTTCCCAACTTTTATTGGTACCACGGTCCGAAACAGGAATTGCAATTAGATTAGGTGTGATTTTTAAGATGAACATTGAATGCCTATAAAAGAGTAATTAAAAAAATATTCTTACTCTTATTCTTATTAGTGTTGTAAAACTAGTAAATATTATTTTTTGATTTTTTAATGTTGTATGTTAAGTTCAGAATTTTCAATGTTTCAAGTAATCAAGAATTTAAATGAGTATAAATGTAGAAACTAACTTATAGTTACCGTTTTGCTTGCAATAATAACGTGTTATTTAAAATATTTTTTATTATTTAAAAAGCATTGTATTTATTTATTTTACAACTAAATTTTTCACTTTTTCCGTTTGTAGTATAAAAAGTCCGAGGTAAAATATACATATGTTATATATATATATATATATATATTTATAACGCAAATATTGGGTGTTTCTACTATTTTTATGAATAAAAGTAGCATGTACGATGCAATTTTTATTTCAGTGAGTATTCGCGCCATCTCGCAGTGAAAGATTCCGAAACTACGGCGTGATTGTGAAAGCCGTAGTTTAGCCGTGATATACAAGATGGAATAATTAAGGTTAATATCGTGGTATAATTAATATTGTTCCATGAAAAATGTTATTTCAATGCTTTTTAAATAACCAAACCTACTTTAGCAAGTGAATCGAGAGTCGATTCATACAAGTTAGTCCAAAGAAAATATATTCTCCGTAAAGAAGGTTGACTGCCATAGGCATAATGTAAATGGTTTGAATCAACTTGGTTCCTCAATATGTAATGTGCGATAAACAACTAACATGGGAGAAACGTAAAGCAACCGGCGATTTTTACTTTTCTTCCCCCCCCCCCCCGGTCCTTTTGGTTTTCGTCAGTTTTTATTCTGTAATTCTAAATTACGGACATAATTATTTCAGTTCAGTAGAAACTTTTTTCAAAACATCAGATAATATTAACAATTTAAATATGAACGCCTAAATCGCTAAAATATTAGAGAAAATATTATTTTGTTAAATCGCAGTATTTTCCGGTTAACTAAAATAACATTTTCTCTAAAATTACACAGGTGTGCAAAAAAGCGGAGAAATCTCATACCTGCCATTACTGGGGAGGATTGATACTCTTGCAAAAGAGATTTGATGCATTGTTATGTAAATTAGGAAAAAAAGACGCAGACAGTATCATTTATTTTCCATACCATTTTTTGAAAATAACTCTTGAAATATTTAAATAAAAATAATTGATTTTGATAGTTTTTACCCCTTATTGTAAAGTTCCGAGTCTTTCATCTCTAATTTTAAATAAAAATAACGTAATAAAACTGCAAAGTTGAAGGAGGGATCACGTATATTTTTAAACATTTGTGCGGAAAAATATAACGCTTCTTTTGAAGAAAAAAAAAATATATATATTATTTAATTTTTTTTAACTAGCATTTATTTATGAAAATATTCCTTTTATTATTGAAAAATATAATAAAAAAAAGTTTTTGCAAGCAGATTACATGTATACTATTTCACTTTTAATAAAAAATACGTGTGTAAAGCGCCAACTAGAAAAGACATTCATGTGTTATGGTGTAAACCGACGTCGAGGTATAGTTCCACTTTATACTGCTTTATGTTCACTTTTTCTGTGGGGAGGGCGGGGGAGGACAATTTTATTGTTTTTCTTTTTTTTCTGTTTTTCTTTTTTTAAGTAATATCTGAGGATTAAAGATGCAAAAATTCGTAATTTCCCGAACTTTAATAACAGAAACTTATTTTTAAGGACATTTTAATCTTTTACCCTGTGGTCTGTATATTCTTCCGGGAAAAGATTCCTAGCGGAGTCGACTGCACATGTGTAGAAACACCTTTACATCCTCCGTAAACTATCAGTAATCATAGTGTACGCAGTAACAAAATTACCTTATTTCAACTCTGATTGATAAAGAATTATAAACTTTAAAATTTTTGTATAAAAACAAAGGACAAAGAATAAAATAAATATGTATAGCGTGTTACTATATTCGTTAATACAAATCACTTACACTGAAAATTCATAAAACGAGTGAAAGCGGCTGTTGTAGGTTATTGCCTTTATTAAAATTAGAGAGCTAACAGTATATATTTATTTAATGCATACCATTAAAGCTGTCTCCTTGAGGGGCGGTGGGATAAAATATATCCCACCTAATTTAAACAAGATTCTCAACAGAAAATTTTAACAAAAATTTTATATTTTTAATTTTGGAGGAAAATCTCTGAAAAATTGTTTTTCTTTATTTACAAATAAAATTTTTCGATTATTCCGGTGAAAATTCAATATTTAGAGACATTTTTGCTTGCCCTTCAAGGGGTTAATTATATGTTATTTTCTTTAAAGCTCCGTTTTCAGGGGAAAATTTAGCTGTCAGAAGCGAATGAGCACCTATATTAGTATAAAATTCTCCTCGCCATAACTGGTTAAAGTAGCTGCTTTCCGCTAAATAGCACAGATCTCTGGAATAAACGAAGTGACATTTAAATTAGGCTCCTACCACTGTAGAAACGAACGCTTTGCAAATTTGTGGTCTTGATTTCAAAGAAACTATAACTCCGATCTTTCAGAAAAAAGAAAGGCCCTATACCCTGGACTGGTAAGAGCAATTTTTAGGCCCGGCCCAAGCCTTCAAAAAAGAAGGAAGGCCGATCCGACCCAAGTGTTGCGAAAAATTGGCCCTAACCCTGTCCACTGGGCCGGTGCCAGTGCACACCTCTAGCCAAACTGTAAAACAAGGGCGTAGGAACCGGGGGAGCTGGGGGAGCTGCGGCTACCCCTGTAATATTTCAGACGGGCTCAGCTCACCGGGAGAAATTCTCGCACCGCATCTGTTTACGATACATTGCTGAATTAAAAAAATAAAGCATACTTTTTCTAGGAAATTCACACAATAAATAACAAAGAGAAGAGAGAGGGGGGGTTGGTAAGCATACTTGTTTGTGCCTTCACCCTTTTTCTCATTGTTTACAACTCTCCCGATTTCCAGAAAAAGGGGGTCTTATACAGGTCTACTACAAATTACCTGCACCTATAATATATATATAAAGAGGAGGCCTTTAAAATTGATTTGGAAGAGATTTGTAAAGAATTTGTAAGCAAAACAACAGAAAGCACTTTAATTTTTAGTAAATGGGAGTGGGAGAGCCTTAAATTTGAATATTGTATTCGGGATCGCACGTAAATTAAGTTTCTATGTATGAAGTATATCTATTAGAAATTATTTTAACTGGATCAAAGAGTTGGTGGTCTTTTGATATGGTTCTATTTTATGCTTCTTTTTATGAAACGTGAAGGAACCCTCCAAAATGAACGAAATGATCCGTGCCACTAGCTTTTCGCAATATACCCAGGCTCCCCCTGTTTGTACAAAGTTCCTACGCCACTGCTGTAAAATGTAGAAATATTCTTGTTAAATCCCGTAACGCCATGTCAAAAATCTTATCTTCTTTTTTAACTGGGAGTGGAAGATTTTTGAGGCGTTATTTTTTATATATATCAAGTTTTAAAGGATTAAATTTTCTGTGCTTGAAAACAAAACGGGAAACTGATTTTTTTTTTCGAGTGTGTGTGTGTGCGCGCGCGGTTAGCGTGGGGTAAGAGAATTTTACTGCTAGCAAGGGCAAGAATCCTTCAAAATATCCGAAATCCCCCAATCGGTATATAGTGTTTGTGATAAAAATGTCATTTAAATATCCTCCCGAAATTTCCGTTTCCTCTCCTTTGTTCCGTCCCCCCCAATTAGAACATTTTAAATTCTTCGATCTCTTCTTCATTGATTTTTTTAGGATTCGGTACTTAAAAACCGTACTTAGTGAAAACGGAGCTATTATAAGTTGATCGTGTTCACAAATTTATAAATTAAAAGCTATACACAAAATTTTTTCTAAAATAAAGGGGGCTTAATTTATTTACTTGATATTTTTTTTCTTATACGCGTGTGTATATGTGTATCGTGTTGGGTAATGTTGAAAAGATCTCGTAACACCGAATTAAAAAATATATTTGTTCTAATTTTTAGATACTGTCGGAAATGTAATACAAAAATATCCTCGCCCCTCCCACCTCCAACCTATTTTCCGAATCCACCGAAACTAAAATGACGAAAAAAAAATTAGGGGCAAGAGTAGTTTATTCAAACTTTGCTGGAAAGTTATAGCGATTATCCTCGGTCACACAGTTTTGGAGAAAATCGCATTCTTCCGTTACACAGAAACTTTATTTTGCAGGACTTAGCGGCAGCATTTTTAACTATAGAGTTATAAAATTGACTGGCCTGACTATTGTGGTAATTTGGAATCATATAGTGTTTTCGATTCTTTCACATAATCCAATTGCTTATCAAGAAAAATGCGTTTTTTTCTCAGGTAACGACAAATTTTTCTCTCTTTCTCGTGCTATCGTCATTCTATTTCGATTAAAAATTCCAACTTTGACTTACTTACTTCTTGAATAAGAACACTTGTCAATTTTACGCGTTTCCGAACAAAAATTAATTCAATAATCAGACCCCCGGCCAGCTGGAGAGGGGGATGGTAAGTTTTAAAAAGTTCCTGTTTTCTCATGTGTATAGTTTTTGATTTACTCCCTTTTAGAATTCTATTTTTAAAACCATGATAATATGTTGATATATATCAATAGAGACACACACACAGCCTAGCTGTTTACGAAAGGAAAGGGGGGGGGGTGTTGGAAGTGACAGGATTCCGAAAATATCTCCAATATCTGGGTTTAAGTAAGGAACAGTAAAAAAATCGATTTGCTAAACATTTAAAAAATATCTGTAAATTATATGCATTTAATATTACCTGCGAACATTTTTATTTATAAAACGGAATTAAAATTAGGGATGGGTAGAAAAACGTGGAACAGGTTCCTAAGAACACTTCCAAGAGAAAAAACGAAGGAACTGTTACTCTTCGCCAAAGAAAACCGTTCTTTTCGAATTAAAATTTCATCTGTCGCCAAAGCAAACGTTGACACATTTTTCTCTCACTTGCGATTGGCTGATGATGTCAAAAGGTTTCCAAACAATGAGAAACGTCATTAAGGTATCAAATGCTATTGCCAGAAGGTGAAAATCGCCTGATTAACGATGCCAAATCCGTGGAGCAGTTTAAAAGGAACATATATTAGGGGGAAAAAACCCTCGTTTCTGTTTCTCATCATTGCGCAGCCGCGGAAAAACGCAAGGAACAGGTAGTGGAATGTCGAATGGAGCAGGAACAGGAGCAGATAGAGAAACGTGCTTCAGGAACATGTTTTTTTTTTTTTTTTTTTTTTTTTTTTTTTTTTTTTTTTTTTCTGTTTCTTTGTTCATATCATTTTATAGGTATTTTGGTTGGAATAGTGTATGTGGGGGACAGGGGAGGGGGGGGGGCTTCAGAAGCTCTGGTAAGAAAAGAACTTTTGTACCAGGTTGAAAACCAAGTTTCACTTTGACATGAGGGCATGGCCGATAGAATTTGTCGGTCGCTGATAAATTAGACTTAAGGAAAGGGGAGAAGGTCTCTTAACCCTTTTTCTTACTGAAGATACGTCAGATTAAACGTCTTCTGCATTTTTATAATTTCTTTTAAGAACAATAGGCGTTACATAAAGGAGACATGTAATTTAGTACTATAATTTAATACGCATTTTTAATGTAAAAAATAAAAACTATTTTTAAAACATAAGATATTTATTTTGTATTTAATACATAAAATTTTCTATTTACATATTTAATACACAAAAATGTCAATTTTTTTTTTTTTTATTATTGTGAGTATCGAATTATGATAATAATATTAGTTTATTATAAATATTAACTTTTCTTTTCGTTCTTAATATTTGTTCAACAAAAGTATGAGTGAGAATATGCACATAAAAATCAATACTAATATTAATAATAGTAATAATAAACGTTTTCGTTTACATCTGAATGTAGGTTTCCACAAGTCCGCCCCCCCCCCACCTCTAAATTTGTTACTATAACTAAAGATTATTTTTTAACTATTTTATAAACACTATTTTTGTGCAGCCGAATAATAAGGATATGTTAAAATAGCAAAAGCAATGAGGTTAAATTAATGTTAATACACTAATAATATTAAAACAGCACTAGTAAGGTTATTTGTAAGGTAAAAGTTGAATGCTTTTTCTAGAAAATGTTTGCCTCTAACAAACGAATCAATAAAAACTTTTAATTTATGAAGAAATCCACAAAGAACGTTTAAAAGTTAAAAAATATATAATTTTAATTAAATAAGCAACTCAATAAATGCTATTCTTTAAATTCAGTTTTGAAATTTGTATTAAAAAATATTACAGCAAAAAATTTCATTTTAAATCTTGAAAATTAAAAGAATTAAATAATATTGCTGTAGATTCTTAAAAAGGGTATTTAAAAAAATTGTAATCGAACGGTTTTCAATTTTCGATAAGTGAACTACATCTTGAGCTATAAGTTGTATCATGATAGCAGTTTTTTCTCTTCTCCGCATTGTCGCTTCCGGAAATTCGGTTCAAGATATCAAATTCGCAGAATTTTCTGAAACACCTGCCTTTATTAAAAATGGGGGAAACCCATTCGATTAGCTAATTTTTGAGCAAAAATACCTAGTAATTTTATGCGTTTGCGAATAAAAATGAACTGAAGAATGTGTCAGAAAGAACACAGTTTAGATTTGAGAACAGACTTAAGATAATCAAGAAAGTATACATGAGGTCAGATATTTTTTTAATTCATATGGCTAAGAAAAAAAAAAAGCTAGATCAGTTAAACAAATTGTTCGGGAAAAATTCATTATACATTATGCGTATTTTCCGATTTTCATAGACATCAGATAGAAAAATATAGTTTATTATTAGTATTGTATTTATAGAATTTTAACCATTACCAATGAAACCAAAAGAAAATATTCCTAAAATGTTTTTTTTTTCTTGAAAAATAAAGATATTTTATCATGAGTTGTCTTATGGATTCAAGTCAATTGGATAAACAATCCTTTAGAGATTTCGTAAAAAAAAAAAAAAAAAAAAAAAAAAAAAAAAAAGTGGGTAAGTGTGATAACAGATCGCACAGAGGGTTTCGTTTAACACGTTCACGCCTGCGCGGTGTGTCACACTCGACTGTCTCAGAGTTGTCAAGTCTCCTGCTTTTTTTCACACCACTATTATTTTAGAGAAAACGTTGTTCCTTTAAATCGCCCAATTGCTCTAATTAAATAAAAAAACATTTTCTGTATTAAAATTCTGGTATCCAAAAAGCCGGAGACTTTGCAGATCTGAGACAGTCGAGTGTGACCCACCGCGCCGGCGTGAACGTGTTAATAATTCTTTCAAAACACAATCCTTTTGCAAAATCTGTTAGCTCCACAATTCGCAACTAGGGAATGCACTCTATTATAAACAAACGTCTGCCCGACAAAACTCCGTTTTAGAACCTATTCGCACTTATATTAGTCGAGGAAATTGGACCCATAAAATTTAAAATAGGAAAGCCCTCCTGGCCAAGTGGATATAAAATATGAAAGGCTATTGTGCATAAAATGAAAGAGTGGTCGAAGGGTCGTCAAATGATATATCAGATGAGGGGTTTGGGGAAAAATTGACCCCCTCCCCCCCGGAGCCTTCAAGTGAAACTAGCTCGCTGTAGCTTAATAAGCGGCTAAGTTAGAAAAAATGCTTAAAAAACACAAGTTAGAGGCCAGAGGAGTCAATAATATAAGACTTTTTGAAAAATTTATCATTCGTCGGGTGATCACAAGTGTTCAGCTATAAGTATGCAAAATTTCATATCCCCAGCGTAATTAGGGCTCAGTTAGAAATAATTGCTTATAATACAGAAGTTGTAGCCCAAAGGGTTAATTATAAGACTTTTTCAAAAATTCATATTTTGTCTTATGATCTGACGCGTTCAGCTATAAGTATGTAAAATTTCATGTCTCCAATTTAATTAGGGGCTCAGTTAGAAATAATTGATTAGAAAACACAAGCTGGAGTCCAAAGGGTTAAATATAAAACTTTTTCAAAAAAAAAAAATTATTTGTCGTGTGGTCTCAGGTGTTCTGCTATAAGTATGCAAAATTTCATGTCTCCAACTTAATTATGGGCTCATTTAGAAAGAATTGCTTAAAATATATATGTGGGAGCTCAAAGGATTAAATGGAAGACTTTTTTAAGATTTTATAATTTGTCGCCTGGCCTCAGGTGTTCTGCTGTAAGTATGCAAAATTTCAAATCTCCAATTAAAATATGGTCTCAGTTAGAAAGAATTGCTTAAAATACACAAGCTGGTGTCCAAAGGGTTAAATATAAAACGTTTTTCGAAGTTTATCATTTGTCGTGTGATCTGAAGTGTCAGCTGTAAGTATGCAAAATTCATGCACCAACTTAATTATGAGGCTCATTTAGAAAGAATTGCTTAAAATACACAAGCTGGAGTCAAAAGGGTTAAATATAAAACCAAAGGCACCCGCAAAAAAAAAAAAAAAAAAAAAAAAAAAAAATCACGGTGGCACTAGATTTTGGTGTTATTGGTGTTGGTGTTATTTATGAAGGCCGATTATCTGCTCGAGGGATATGGGCACTATGGGGGGGGGAGGGGGTAGGTGCCCTCCGTGGGGGTTTTTCTAAGGGAACCTAACCCGTATTTACGTATGGAAACCCAAGGTTAGAAGAAAACCGCGAAAAACTCTGAACGATTAGGCGGACGGGCGCAATTGGGTTCGAGCACAGCACCTCCGGCCTATCACTTTCGAGAGCAGAACATCTCGGCCACTGGTGGGGTCGCACTAGATTTTGGAACGAATATGTCTGTCATCAATTGCCTAGTCTGTTTTTTCTTTAAATCGGGCATATACACATGAAATAGAACTTTGAAGAATTAAATCATTGTATTATATTTTTCTGTCGAGGATCCCCCCCCCCCCCCCGCAGTCTGCCGTTTAAGATAATTTTTAACTCATGAACTTAAGAGAAACAGAATTAAATTTTGTTTTCAACGACAGATTTAGGTAGAGAAAGCTTACCCCTTCACCAAAAAATTCTTAATTTACTTTCTCTTACTGTATAATTATTTTAAGTTACTTGAAAAATAAATAAATAATATTCATTTTTTAAATCATCTGATAAAAAGAAAATTTAGTTAATTGCACTTGGAAACCTCACTTTCCCCTCCCTCCCTCACGCCTTCCTAGAACCATAACTATATCTCAATTCTTGGCATTACTTCCAATTTTTACCTTGCTAATTTTAATAAGAAGTCTCAAAAATTTTAGTTTATCAAATCATATTAGTTTAAGTTTAGAACTAATAAGTTTGAAAAAAGGTATTTCACAGAATGTATTTATTGGATTATCTTAAAGCCAGTTTCGAGTCAAATGCTAACATAGTATTTATCGCAGTTCTTTTAAATATTGGCCATGGGTTCCATTTTTACATGACTGAAAACATTATTAAATGTATATATTTTTTTTTATTTCATTTCTTTTTCAAGCAAAATCCTCTTCATTTTTTGTATAATCAAAATTTCCACTTGAAAACTCAGAAGTTAAAAAAAAAAAGAAAAAATAACATGATGTATCCAGATTTTCTTTTGTATCAGAAACCCTCATTGCCTTAAATTCCCTTTCCCAGTGTTATGTATTCAGTAAAGAAAAGAGGGCTTTTTTAAATCCCTGAAACCGAACAATCAATCAATGCCCTATCTGTTACAGCAACAGCCCCAGAAACAGGTCTTGGTGTCTTCGTTCATCTCCGCTTTCGTTACGAGAGCACGTGACCTGTTCCTTGGGAACAGGTAAAAGGAACATTTCCAGGTTCTGAAGGAACGGTTCGTTTTCGTTTTTCAAAAGGAGCAGGAACGCCCATCCCTATTTAAAGTAACATATACGCAAACAAATAAAGGATATTCACTTTTATCTAAAATACATCTATTATTAAAAAAAAAAAAAAAAAAATCGGTAGCTAGAATATTTTAAACAACCTGCAACTAAAGAATAATTTTATTTGTCTTTCCTCTAAGTCTTTATTTATTTTTTATTTTTTTAATATTGCAGGATATGAAAACAGTTGAATAGTCCTACTTCTGTTTTTTTGCCAAAAAATATAAAGATAACATCAGCTTTTTTTTATCGTCTTTCCCCTATATGACGTCCAGCGCAAGCATATCGTAAAATCTTCCCTGTAGAAGTCATGATTGATTGTTACGAATTTTATGTTACTAAATCAAAATACGCCCATAAAATAGATGTAAGATGCAAATGGCTATTTCCATGAGAACTTGTAGTGTAAGTCACATGCTATGATTTTTGCTACCAGTATTTTAGAAAGGAGAAATGTGACTTATTTTACGGGAGATATTTCATTAATTGAATAAGGTCAAGCAAACTTTATAAAAATAACGGTGGCAAACAAGCATTGCAGTTATCCACAGTGTGACTTACACTACAAAAACCCATGGCCCTAGCCAAATATTTTGATGGGTTGGGTTGATTTTTGACGGCCAATTATCTACACGAGGGATATAGGCCCGGGGGGAGTGCCCTCCGTGGGGGTCTTTCTAAGGGAACCTAATCCGTATTAACGCATGGAAGATCCACGGCTCGAAGAAAAACACGAAAACTCCGAACGATTAGGCCGACGGACGCGATTGGGATAATATTTTGATGGGAGAGCTTGTTTCTATAAATTAAACTATTTTCTTACAAAAACATAACGGAAAACTGCGCAAACATTAAAAATGTGTCTAATATTAAGTAAATAAGCTAGAAATAAATATATATGCAACATTAGTCGAGTTACAGCTGCAAAAAGAATAAAATAATGTTTGGTGTTTCTACTAGGCATAAAAGGAGAAAGTAAGGAAAAAAACTGCATTATCAACAAAATGGATTTTCAGGCTATATTTTATAGATTTCTTATCTAAAATAGAAAAAATACCTTTTTCATGCTGCAAATTTATCTACCATTTTAAATAATGCAAATAATCCATTAGAAAACAGTTGTTCTGCAAAATAGTGAGTTTCACGTAGTTCTTCCGCAAATAGGCAAAACTTTTTTGTTTTTATTTGTTATTATTATTATTACTAGTTTGTCCACCAATGGTCAAGTACAGCGATGTACATCGACGACTTTCTTATATTTTATTACAATTTTTATGAGTATTGCAAAATATATTCATATCGTTTATAGTTAAATAAAGCAAACATTAGTGATAATAATTTTTGGATATTTATTTTTAATATTTCAATACTGAAATTTATTGAGATCCATCTGACAAAAGACTTTTTTAAAAAGAAATACGCCTCATTCGCTTTTAAATTTATATATTTTTTTACAATAATAACTTATGTATATAAGATTTAAAATTCTATTCAAAAATATTTAAAGAAGCACTAGCAGCTATATGGACTCGCAGCATAGCCTCTTTGCGCATATTATCTTCTGAAAATTTTTGAGAATATTTATTCACTAAAGTCTGATTGCAGAGCATATAGATATAGATGTGAGAACAGATAGAAACTACGGTGTAGGCGGATGCATTTCGTGTTTTGTAATTTATTATTTAAGTTTATAATGGATAGAAAATATTGTGGCGGTTTTATGGAATTATTGCAGGAGTCTGAAAAATTGTGAAGATTTTATTCCGCTATTATTTTAGTGAGTTTTTTGTTTGGAAGTATTAATTATTTATCAACGAAGTTTCATAATAAATTGAAAGTGTGGCACGCCTTTTGATACCTGTTGAAATGTTACTTTCAAAATGGGGGTGGAGTTATTCAGCCTTTGCAACTATGACGAGAATGGGACTAATCGGTCAAGTTGTATAGTTAAAGTTCTTAGTCTGATGATTTATAATTACTTTATTATGATATTATATTACATAAAAAATGTTTAAAATATATTGTTAATGATTTTGATCCTTCCGGGAGAAACATGCTTTATGAATTCTGATATTTTGTTCATAAATTATTGAAGAATATTATATGTTGCTTATTTTTTGAGGCGCTTGCAGCAGTTTTTCATATAGTTTCGGAAGAATTATTTATTTGCATACATATATACAAAATGCAGAGGTAAACGTCACCAATCTTGTGCCGAAATGTGTCATTAAAATCAGATATACCTTAACAAACAAAACTGACATATGTAAGCAAAGTATGATTTCTTTCAATTATTAAATCAAATAAACGATAGTGAATATATTTATCAGTGAGTACAATAGAGGAGATATCTCTATTGAAATTAAAAGAAAGTGAAAATAATATACATATTAATTTAAAACTCATACCAGAAATATTAAACAAAAAATTCGTACAAATTTAAAGATACCATTTTGGTTGTATCGTTAAGTAAAACAAACCTGTTTTTACAAAATTTGCAGCTGAGCTATTCAAGCAGCAGATTTATAACGAAATAAGCGACTTGCTATGAAACGGCTGGTGTTGGGTGGGACACATAAAATATTGGTCGTTTGTATAAGGTACTTCCAAAAAACTTTTGGGATGACAATGTTATACCTTCAAAGGAGTGAGGTGAGTGACGGGTTTATACCTTGGAATAAGGAATCATATATCCATGGCTTATACGCAAGAACTGCAATTGAGCTAGGATGGAAGCGATATAAGTAAGCGTCCTATCTTAAATGGGAGGAGTAACCGCAAGATTAAAAGAGAAGTCACATCAATGAAGGTCATGCGTCACGTAGCGGATGGAGTGTGAACTACAGGTAAATACCTAACTGTTTTTTTACTCACACCACTAAAATTGTAGTTTTTTTCACCTTGATTAATAATTTAAGAATTTCTGGTAAGGCGAAGAAAATCTCGTGGTATCAAGTGCATCAGGTTGCCCCTCTCGCTACGCCATTATATTGCAATAAATTTGGCAAAAAAAACTCATTTCCATGAGTGACTAAAGATTTAGAAAGTACGCGCCACACTAAAAGCCCGCGTATGTGAATTATCACTCCGTCCACAAGATGGCGCAACTGTGTTAATTTACGCCCGATTCCAGCATTAAGTTTGCACGCTTACTTATAATCGCTTTGGAAGTAATGCCTCCCCCTTCCTCGGTGCATTGCTGTAGCAGCAGATTTATAACGAAATAAGCGACTTGCTATGAAAAGGCTGGTGTTGGGTGGGACACATAAAATATTGGTCGTTTGTATAAGGTACTTCCAAAAAACTTTTGTGATGACAATGTCATGCCTTCAAAGGAGTGAGGTGAGTGACGGGTTTATACCTTGGAATAAGGAATCATATATCCCTACTATATCCATGGCTTATACGCAAGAACTGCAATTGAGCTAGGATGGAAGCGATATAAGTAAGCGTCCTATCGTAAATGGGAGGAGTAACCGCAAGATTAAAAGCGAGGTCACATCAGTGAAGGTCATGCGTCACGTAGCGGATAGAGTGTGAACTACAGGTAAATACCTAACTGTTTTTTTACTCACACCACTAAAATTGTAGTTTTTTTCACCTTGATTAATAATTTAAGAATTTCTGGTAAGGCGAAGAAAATCTCGTGGTGTCAAGTGCATCAGGTTGCCCCTCTCGCTACGCCATTATATTGCAATAAATTTGGCAAAAAAAACTCATTTCCATGAGTGACTAAAGATTTAGAAAGTACGCGCCACACTAAAAGCCCGCGTATGTGAATTATCACTCCGTCCACAAGATGGCGCAACTGTGTTAATTTACGCCCGATTCCAGCATTAAGTTTGCACGCTTACTTATAATCGCTTTGGAAGTAATGCCTCCCCCTTCCTCGGTGCATTGCTGTAGCAGCAGATTTATAACGAAATAAGCGACTTGCTATGAAACGGCTGGTGTTGGGTGGGACACATAAAATATTGGTCGTTTGTATAAGGTACTTCCAAAAAACTTTTGTGATGACAATGTCATGCCTTCAAAGGAGTGAGGTGAGTGACGGGTTTATACCTTGGAATAAGGAATCATATATCCCTCCTATATCCATGGCTTATACGCAAGAACTGCAATTGAGCTAGGATGGAAGCGATATAAGTAAGCGTCCTATCTTAAATGGGAGGAGTAACCGCAAGATTAAAAGCGAGGTCACATCAGTGAAGGTCATGCGTCACGTAGTGGATGGAGTGTGAACTACAGGTAAATACCTAACTGTTTTTTTACTCACACCACTAAAATTGTAGTTTTTTTCACCTTGATTAATAATTTAAGAATTTCTGGTAAGGCGAAGAAAATCTCGTGGTGTCAAGTGCATCAGGTTGCCCCTCTCGCTACGCCATTATATTGCAATAAATTTGGCAAAAAAAACTCATTTCCATGAGTGACTAAAGATTTAGAAAGTACGCGCCACACTAAAAGCCCGCGTATGTGAATTATCACTCCGTCCACAAGATGGCGCAACTGTGTTAATTTACGCCCGATTCCAGCATTAAGTTTGCACGCTTACTTATAATCGCTTTGGAAGTAATGCCTCCCCCTTCCTCGGTGCATTGCTGTAGCAGCAGATTTATAACGAAATAAGCGACTTGCTATGAAACGGCTGGTGTTGGGTGGGACACATAAAATATTGGTCGTTTGTATAAGGTACTTCCAAAAAACTTTTGTGATGACAATGTCATGCCTTCAAAGGAGTGAGGTGAGTGACGGGTTTATACCTTGGAATAAGGAATCATATATCCCTCCTATATCCATGGCTTATACGCAAGAACTGCAATTGAGCTAGGATGGAAGCGATATAAGTAAGCGTCCTATCTTAAATCGGAGGAGTAACCGCAAGATTAAAAGCGAGGTCACATCAGTGAAGGTCATGCGTCACGTAGCGGATGGAGTGTGAACTACAGGTAAATACCTAACTGTTTTTTTACTCACACCACTAAAATTGTAGTTTTTTTCACCTTGATTAATAATTTAAGAATTTCTGGTAAGGCGAAGAAAATCTCGTGGTGTCAAGTGCATCAGGTTGCCCCTCTCGCTACGCCATTATATTGCAATAAATTTGGCAAAAAAAACTCATTTCCATGAGTGACTGAAGATTTAGAAAGTACGCGCCACACTAAAAGCCCGCGTATGTGAATTATCACTCCGTCCACAAGATGGCGCAACTGTGTTAATTTACGCCCGATTCCAGCATTAAGTTTGCACGCTTACTTATAATCGCTTTGGAAGTAATGCCTCCCCCTTCCTCGGTGCATTGCTATATGCTGCTTAATCCGACAACGTAAGGTTAGGCGTTAACCCCTTGAGGGGCACCGGTATATATTATATACCACCTACGATTAATGAAGTTTTACACCAGAAAAATTTTATTAAATTTTACTTTTCTAACTTTGGTGGAAAAAATGCCGTAAAATTGCTTTTGCTTATTTTGAAATAGAATTTTACAAAGATTCCGTTGGGAATTCAGCATTTCACAAACGTAATTGCTTGCTCCTCAAGGGGTTAAGGGAGTGCTGCTGATATATTTAAGCAGCAGATTTAATAATGAAATAAGAGACTTACGTACGGCTATGAAACGGAACGGCTTATCGTGCTGGATTTGTCAGTGCTTCCCTCCGGATGGGGTTAGTTAACAGCATGTACAAAAAAAAAAAAAAAAAAAAAAAAAAAACCTCGTACCTTTTCTTGGAGGTCATGGAAAATCTACAGAATTTTTTTCTTTGAAGATAAAATTAGGATAAATCAATAGATACTTTTTTAAGCACCCCACCCCTCCCCCTCAACGTCTTAGTTATTAAAAAGTGGGGCGACATGGAAATTCTAAAAACATCTTCCGTATATGGTTTCGAATAAGAAAATTTTAAAAATAGGTTAGTTGTACTGCTTTAAAATTATGCTTATCTATAGAAATATATTTATATAATGACCTAACTCAAATTTCAGTTTGAAACGAACAATTACACAGGCCTGCGATGAAAAAAATACAGGGGTATTGATCGCTGAACTTTATGTATTTTTGGGGGTTAATTAAAAAACAAATAATGAAAAAATTCTATCACGTCACATTTTCTTGAAAAATATTGGGTCGATTGGAAAGTCTGTCGTGTTGGAAAAATCAATTCGTACCGGTAAATTTTGCCAGTTAATTGTAAGACATTAGATATCGGAATCAATGTCTAATAATTAAATGATAGAATTTCCTGATACGAATTGATTGTCCCACCTCGACACAACATTATAATAGACCCAGTTGTTTTAAACCGTTTAAACCTATAACAATATAATCGATTACTGAAAAATCAATTTGCCTCACCGAGAATCGATTTTTTTTACACAGATTTACATGGATAAAATCACTGTTGCCAGATAGCACATGCAAAATTGTTCAAAATTGTCTTTTTCATTTTAGCAAAAATATCGATATCGATGTTACAAAATATTCTGACGTGATAGGGGAAAATGAAGGTCATTTTCGAAATCAGCCCACCAAATAACATAAAAATCAGCGAAAACTTCTCTTGTATTTTTCAAAAACTTCAATTTCGCAGGCCTGTGTTATTTTTGATAAAGAGAAAGAGTGCGTCCTTTTATTGATCAGAGAATTGTTGCAAGAAACCTTCTCTACATTCTCCCCATCCCCATCCCTACAAGTTAACAAAATGTCAGAAAAAAATTTTGTATCTGATCCAGGTTGTATTCTGTAATATTTCCTCTTCGCAAATTTAATCCCTAAAGTCATCAGATATCCCGGGATACTTTTTTACAACCCCCTGTTTCAGAAAAAATTGAGGTAGGCGGAAATTGCAATAATAGTTTCCGTATCTAGTTTCAAATAATAATAAAAAAGTTTATTCGTTAAGCTGATTCACAACTGAATGTAAAAAACGCGATTTTTAAGTTATTTAAAGTTAATATGTACGCAAGTTAGATAAAGGGCATTCAGTTTATCTAAAACACACTGATTATAAAGTAAGTAAACGAGAATATTTTTAATAACCAATTATTAAAGTAAAACATTATTTATATTTTTCTTTGTTATTTCTATATTGCATTTAAAGAAATCAGTTCCACTAACAAACCACTACCCAAACCTATATATATATATATGTTCCATCTGTATTTTGTATATTGTTGTTACAGTTATAATTTGCTGCTAAATTTATTAAATTAATTATTGTAATAGGAATAGATGATGATTTGTAATTATATTATGGCTATATATATTTATATATACAATAATAGTTTCCGTATCTAGTTTCAAATAATAAAAAAAAAGTTTATTTGTTAAACTGATTCACATTTTAATGTAAAAAACGCGATTTTTAAATTACTTAAAGTTTCATATGTACGCAAGTTAGGTAAAGGGCATTCAGTTTTATCTAAAACACACTGATTATAAAGTAAGTAAACGAAAATATTTTTAATACCCAATTATTAAAATAAAACATTATATATATTTTTTATTTCTATATTGCATTAAAAAAAATCAGTTGAAAACATTCCACTTACCAAACCTATATATATATTCTTTTTTTTTTTTCTCTAGAAAAATTCAAACTTAAGAACATATTGGATCTCCTGCCCGGTGTACTGCATACACCATATTCAATTAATGCAAAAAATATGCCTTTTATTAATGAAGAGTAGAATAATATTAAAACTGTTAGTGTTTGTTTAAAAAATTTAAAATTATATCAATTTTAAAAAAGAATATTTTTTTATTAATTGAGGATCTGGAAATATCATATTTAATTATCATGTAATTTGAGAACCTAACTTGGCTATGATTCTTTTATTTTAAATATCTGCCTCAATATGTGTGCATGTGTGTCAATAGCGAAGTTCTGCGCGTAGACGATTTACTCTGAAGGCATAACAGACTATGAAGTATTAAGGGTTTGGTAAGGGATATCCGAAAGTCCTCTTCCTGATATTAGACCTATGGCCGTAGAATACGTTCGTATTTTTCAAATATTTCTTCAGAAAATTACTACTTGATTTCTTTTTATGTGTATTCTACTGGACATGTCTCTTTAGCTTTTCTCAAATGTTTCTAAAAACTATGCTTAACTTAATATTTTATGAGTTAAAAGCTATTTAAATGTGAGCAGAGATAATTTTTAATAAGGATGAGCAAAGATAATTTTTAATATTAATTTCCTGATGAGATATTTTAAAAATAAAAATGTATTTCACATCCGTAGGTTTAAAATTAGTGACGGTCTGAGATATGACTGAGCAAGGCCCTTTAACACGATAATTTTTCGAATAATTTCTGCTTAGTTTGCGCTTAGTTCTGCTTAGTTAGTTAAAATTCTTAAATATAAAACGATCATGAAAAAGTTTCACACACGTAAAATAAAGTAAAAGAAATCTCTGTAAAATCAGGCGTCCGGAATATCATGAATGACCATAGCTTAATTTTTATGTATCGATATATAAATTTTAAAAGTTTACAATTTTAAGTATTTATTCTTAAGTGTTCTGAACTCCAATTCCCTTCTTACAGATGTTCCCTAGTTTTCATAAAAGACACAGGGATGAGAGCGCTTCGACCCAAATGGTTGATCTTCACCACTAAATTATAATAGTTTTCTTTCAAAATGTTACCGTAGCGGTAACGTGACCGTTACCTTACGGTCAATGGGAAAATATCGTTTAACGTTCACTTAATGATGCCTAACCATTTTAAACAAAATGAAATTGATATGCATTTATTAAGTGCACTAAAACATGCATTATGTAGATTATGGGAAGCTAAGCAATTATTATTCATTTACAACGCCACACAAAAGATTCCGTTACATAATGGTCTACAGGGAATAACAGTTTGCAGCGTATTTTAGTTTTGTTACACTATTTCAAATATAACGAAATTGATACACATTACTGAGTTTTTCAACGAGATGCATTTTGTATAACATGATGTGCACAGTATCTATTGTTCCTTTACAGGGACACACAAATATTCGGATACAGTAATGTATTTGAAGTACTGTCTATTAGCGATAATTGCTGAAAGTGCGATTTCATTTATGGCAATCATTTTTGAGTTTAACTAAATTTTTGTTTACTATATGGTATGCATAAATATTATAGATCATTTACAGGGCATCACGTAAGATTTCGTAAGCATTACGGAGTATCGGCGTGAATGCTTCAAAGGCAGCTTTTTATTGCATTGTGCACTTTCAAGTTCAACTGCAATATTTAGTATACTAAAAGATGTTTATATACTATAAATAAAATCATATACAGGAACTGGATACATGGCCTCCTAGGATTGACAATGCCTAGAAATGTGATTTCAGTAGTTCTAAACATGCTTTATAAAGAATTAAATTTTAGCATAGTATGTGGCGCATATATATATGCTGTAATATAGAGATTGGTAGAAATAGTTGAAGGGGAATTTTCAAATTATTACGCATTTTCTTACTAAACTAAGTTTTACCATACTATGTACAATATATACAAATCTGCAGATTTAATACAGAGCTGCACAGAAGAATAGGACTAATATAGATGGTAATTGCTGAAGCCCGGTTTTCATATGTGTTATGGCTTTTCTAAAATATTTTCTTCCCATTATTAAATAGAGAAGTTTCGTTAAAGAATTCTGAAAGTGTTCGAAAGTGTTTCATAATCTATGCTTGATGCATGATTTTTCTTTGTTTCTTTTTTTTTTTTTAGTTCCAGTGACTATTTGCGACACCTTTTCTCTAGATTTCAATACACCATCTCCAGCTAAACTAGTGTTAATCCTCTCTTTAAACTTTCCCCTTTTTTTAGTCCAAATTTCACTTTTTTTATTACATTTAATAGACTATCGCTACAATTCTCATCTTCTTCTGCAGTGAATCTGAAAGGGATGGGCCGAAATAGTGTTGAGCAATCGGAATTTACCTGCCTTTCTCTATTTGACTTTTCTTCTGAAACGCAGATTTTTTCTGCAGATCGACTAATTATCTTCCTTTGGTCTCATACATTGGCAACATACTACACTTTTCGAAGGGGCATAAAGCTCTGGCAACTAAGTAGCCCATGAACCTGCTTATGCTATTTAGCACTTTTAAATAATTTATATTAGTGCATAAATGATACTGTCACATACATCCAAAAATAGTATTGGGAATTGCTGGTAAACATTCCGATTTTCTGAGTAAAAAAGGAAGACAAACTGGCAAACTTGGTAGTAATAGTTTTATGTGATATGAGTATGATAAAAATATCTGCAGCAGAAAATTCCCAAAGCAATTCCTAAGAATAAACTATATCTTCTCTACAGAATTCCGCTTTTCAGATACACAATCAGATTCATGTTGAGCAAAACGCTATTAATGACGACTTTCACTCCATACTTAAGGGCTACAAATTTTCGGAAGGATAGTAGGGGAGGTAGGGGAGATATGATACACTTTTTTTTGCTAATTTTTTACAACCCTTAGAAACCTATTTTTAAACAATTTTTTCGTGTTTGCTTATAAATTGACCTTTTATTCATTTATTAAAAATACTGTGATTTTAAAAATAGTCATTCAAAAAATATATCCCAGTTATTGTGAATAGTTACTACTGTATCAAATCTTCCCATTGCTGGGGAGGATTGATACACTGGCAAGGGAGATTTGATACATTGTTATGTAAATTGAAAAAAAATGCATACAATTCAATTTATGTGTCATACAATTTGTTTGATAAATCTTGAAATATTTAAGTAAAATTTAAAAAGAAATGACATTGACATGTTTTTGTTTCAGAAATGTTTTTTTACAAAAATATTTAAACAATTGCTACTATTTAAACAATTCTATTAACACACTTTTTAGAAAATAAATAATGAAAAAAAAAAAAAAAAAACCTAGAGATCTTGCTGCAAGTAAAAATGAAGTGAACATTGCCGATTTGCAAACAATTTAACATAAATTTAGCACATTTAAGATGTCTTTAACCCTTTCAGGGCAAAGCATTTTCAATGCTAGTATTGAATAAATGAATGGCACCGGAATTCGCTAACAAATTTAATTGGAAATAAGAAAAGGGCTATGTTTCAGTTTCATATTAAATGGAAAATATTTTACCAGAATGCTGGTGCCAATGTGACATTTGGGAATTAAAATTAAGTGGTTTCATAAACATACCACCAACCCTGAAATGGTTAAAATAAAAACTAATAACTCTATCATTTTGGTACGTAAAATCGGGTGGATTTAATGGTTTTTTTTAATGTGCCCTTCGTCAATTATAGAAACATCTTCCCTTTCAGACCATTTAAACTTTTTTCCTTCTACATGGCGAGCAAAGCGAAGTAACCATCTATCATCGTACTGCTTTTCTATGTAACCTACATAATGTCTATGAATAGCCTCATTGTTCTTCTTTACCAATTTCAGTAGCTCTTGCTGTAAAACAGTAATGAATATTACAGTCCTATATTAGCTTACAACTTAAAATCTATTAAATTTCAAATATACAAGTGTATCATATCTCCCCAGCACTAATGTATCATTTCTCCCTATCATGCCTTATTGGATTTTCAATCACTTTGTATAAATGCAATTGCAAAATGCCAATCTGCTTTCTGGTAAAACTCGCCCTAACAATGTGCTTTACAAATAAAAAAAATTACAAGATATTATCTTCACAATAATAAGAGTTATGAAAGAAAATCAGTATTTAAAAAATTTACATTGACATTCCAAAAGTCTTCAAAATTAAAAGAAAAAAAAAAAAAAACGTTGTCGGTCCTTCACTGCAAAAACCAGCTAATAATGGCCTCTGCTAACAAAAGAAGACTTTACATCGGTTACAATGGCTGTTAATGCAATTTGTTGAGAAAAATGGTCAATGTATCAACCCTCCCTATGTATAAAACCTCCCCTACCTCCCCTACCTCCCCTAATCCCAAATCCGCATTTCTCATATATATATATATATGGTAATACCGAGTGAAGATAAGACGATAAATCTATCGCACACATCTTCGAGCTGATAAATATGAACATCGGTCGAATCGATTTGTTGCAGGACCATTTGCATTAAGTAGACGAATGTTGTTGTGCCTTTAACGATCACTTCTTCCATATTCGGGGAATTTGGCGAATTTATTATTGGGCCTTCTACTAAACATTGTAACGAAGGAGATGACTGTATACGCATTTTATGTTGATTTAACAGAAGGGAAAAACTATTTTGTCGTTTTTTGATTTATTACACACCTACAAACACAATTTACGAACACAAACAAAAAATATAATCGTAGTAATATTATTCTTTTTTAGATACATCGCTCTAAACTATACATCACGTCACTTTCAAAAACCAAAATCCGAGCTCCAACTTTCCTTCTGAGAGTTTCAGCTTTTCGAAAAGACAGTCCAATTTTCATCTATCATCGGATGAGTACTGCCATCTATCGGTGGCCAGCAAAGTTAGTTCTCTGAAAGTAAGTTCTTTACAACATGAAGAATCCGATCGTTTTCTGCGGTGACTTCAATAATGATTCACGACACAATAGCTTCCGCGCTGACTTCATAAAGAACGAATTTGGTTTCAACTACATGTCTACAGAACCAGCAACAATGTTATGCTAATAT
The DNA here is from genome assembly GCA_963932465.1 of Maratus speciosus. Classification (NCBI taxonomy): domain Eukaryota; kingdom Metazoa; phylum Arthropoda; class Arachnida; order Araneae; family Salticidae; genus Maratus; species Maratus speciosus. Next base: position 369,275,941 of record OZ010799.1, on the reverse strand, counting down.
AAGAATATTAAATTTAAAAGTTTACTTCTATACCCTTTAAGTACAAAACAAACTTTTGTGTAAAATTGTGGTAAACGGCTCCATAGATTTGGCAAGTTATAATATGCTGCATTCACAATAATATAATAAATTTAGCTTAATATATGAAAATTCTAAAAAATGGAGTAGTTCAAAATATTTTTATACATAAACACAGGTCTGTAAAATTAAGGCGCGGAAGCCCCTTTCAGGAGCAAGTAATTCTGTTTCTGTAATGTCGAATTCACACCGGAATCTTAAAATAAATTTTATTGCAAAATGAGGAAAAGCAGTTTTGACGACAGTTTTCTACCAATGTTACAAAAGTAAAATTTTTTTAAATTTTTGCGGTGCATTTCTTTATTAATCGTAAGTGGGATATAATGTATCCCACGCCCCTCAAGGGGTTAATAAAATTTTGTTATTGTTATGAACGCGCAGAAAAGCCGGTTTTTGTTTTTTGAAAAAAATCGTTTGTAAATTCTGATGCCAATCACATATTTCATCATTTTACGAACAAAAATTTTCAGCCCTTGACAGAGTTAAGAAACCACTGCAGTCACGGCGGAAAATAAAACAAGATGGCCGCTTGCATTTTAGCTGAATTGAAAGGATGGACTTGATTCAAATGATTGACAAGCGAGCTCTTCCAATCAGCAAATAGAATATTCTTGGATCATTTCCAGTAGGTTTCAGGTGGTCTAAAGGATTTCTTTTTTCAACTGTCTAGCGTACATCAAAGCCGTCTGTTTTGTCGAGACTCTCGATAACGCTGAAAGCCGTAAAAAGAATTTTAATCTGTTTATAATAAGGGTGCAAAAATTAAAACGATTTGACTTTCAGAAAATAAATGACTATTTTATTCAGATATATTTCTTTTTTTTTTTTTTTTTCAAGTTCATTTTACAGCTTTTACAAACATAAAATTGAAATTAGTGCAGTATAAAAACTATTTTATTTCACATAACGAAATTACATTTAAAATCAAGGGGGGAGATATTGAATGAGGGGGGAAATACCAGGTACAAATATTCTAAAATAACTATCTTTTGTGGAAATTCTTTTTAGAACATGAAATTTATCAAGAGATATATAAAAGCTAAACAACATTGAAGGTTAACTGTATATTTACGACTGTATATTTAATTTTCAATTATTCAAATTCAATTATTTACGGGGTCAGACAAAAGAACTTGGTTGAATATGGTCTAAGTAGGAAAAACTGTTTGTACCGTATTTTGATCACGTTACATTATTTCAAACATGACGACATTACTTCGATTTACTACAAGATACTTGCATTCGAATATGGTCTGCATTTCATTTAGCGTTCATTTACAGGGACACATAAAATATTTTGATACAATAAATCTGTATCCGATATGTGTTAGCTATTAAAAATTAATGCTGAAAGTGCATTTTAAATTATAGAATGCGTTTTTAAGTTTACCTAAATTTTTGCGCACTATGTGGTGTGTACATATTTTACAGACCCTATACAGGATTACACAAAAGAATTCGTAACCTTTGCTGAGAATGAGTATGAATTTCTTAAAGATGTTAGGTTTTTTTAAGTTATAAATGTACAAGCTCAACTACATTTAATAAGCTTAGAGATGTTTGTACCATACAAATGAAATTTTATACAGGGATATTCAAAAAACTGGATACATTGGCCGCTGATGGAAAATAATTCCTGTAAGTGTGATTTCAGTAATTTTGAGCATGATTTTGCTTGAATTAGATTTCAGCTTAATACTATTTGACGTGTATAAAAATCTGTATTCTATATACAGAGCTGCACAAAAGAATTGAAGTATGTTTCCGTCTATTAGTAGAAATTGCCGAGGGTGAATTTTCAACTGTTTTATGTATTTTCTTACAAAACTAAATTTTAACATAGTATGTAGAATCTGTACAAATATATGCAGTACAAATATATCGTATACACTGCCTCATATGAGCTGCACATATTATATGAGCTTCACAAAAGAATTGGAGTACCTTCCAGGTTATGGGCGCAATTGTTGAAATCCGCTTTTCAAACGCGTCATACGTATTATAAATGTTTAGTTAGATATCTTCTTTACTTTATTAAACGGCGAAATTTTGTTACAGTGTTCTGGAAGTGTTGGAATGAGTCGACGTAAACGCATGATTTTTCTTTTTTGTTTATGGACATACTCGGTTCAGTCGATAACTCAGGCACCTTTGGTATCTACGTTTGGTGGTTCTTTCTGAGCTAGTCGGAATAAAATGATTTCGAAAGGTTTTGAGAATTTACTTGTCCGTTGACGAGAAACCGCAATATTTTCCGTACAAATATCTCTCTAAAGACATTTTTCTTTGAAAAATAATGTTAAAATGTTTTTTACGCGCAATTAAATGTACACCTATCGCTTTATTGTTAACACTTTCGTACATAGTTGAAATGATTTAGTTTTATAGATAGTAAAGATTTATAATTAGGACCAAAAAAAGTAAAAATTAAAAAGTTTTAAAGACTGTAAATTAGCTTTTTTAACTTCATGAGTTGAGGTTAAGACAAGCGAAGAAACAGATTTTTTTTTTGGGGGGGGGGGGGGATTTAATAGATGACTGATTATGTAACTTATTAAAGATTTGCAAATAGGGCAAAAACATTGAAATTAGGAGTTTTAGAGACTTTAAATTTTATGAGCATGGAAATAATGGGGGGGAGAAAAGAAAACGTCAATTTTATATGGGGGTAGAAGAAATTATATAATCAATTATTTATTGTTCAATATGAAACAGATAAAGCTGAAAATGTATTAAAAAAGACTTTCAAACATTTTTAACTTAAATAAGGGAAAGAAGAAAAAAAGGGGGCGGGGATTTTATTTGATGACTTATTTATTTACCTAAATAAAGAATAAGAAATAGGACAAAAAAAAAGACTAAATTTTGTGCTCTTGGTAAGGGTAGAGTCACAGCAAACGTCAATTATGGTGGGGGAGGAGTATAGTTATATGATTATTTATGATTACAATAAATTAACAGATAGAGTACAAAATGTTTTACAAAAAGCAATGACTTTTAAGGTTAAAATTTTGTGACCTGAGGGAAAACAGAGGAATAAGCAGAATTAGTTCTTTTTTTGCGGGGTAGGGGGGAAGTTTATTGGAGACTTATTATTTACTTACCTTAAAAAATATTTACAAATAGGTTAAAAAAATAATAAACGAAAAAAATTTTAAGGACTTTAAGTTTCAGATGCTTGGTAAGAGGGAGAGGCGAAGAGGAAATACCAATTTCAGTTGGGGTTGGGGGGGGGAGAGAAATTTTTATGATCTTTTGTTTATTGTTAAAATAAAGTGGCAAATTGAGCAGAAAAGATTAAAAAAATTTAAAGAGTTTTAAAGGGTTTTTTTTTTAAATATGGGTACCGTGGGTAAGGGAGCAAAAGGGAGGGCAATTTATAAGAACTTTTAATGAAATGAATGTGGTGAAATAAATTGATAATGAAATTTATGACTGATTATTTATTGTTAGTTTAAAGTAACAAATAAAATAGAAAATTAAAGAAAACATTAAGGAATTTTAAAGATTTTAAACCTTGATACTGTAAGGGGAGCAAAACGGGAAGCGAAATTTCGGAAGAAGGGGAGACAAAGAGTGCAAGATGTTTGGATAAGAATATGGTGTGCATCGCATTTATTGTTCATTTACAGGGAAACATTAGGGATGATTGCTGAAAGTGAGTTTTAAATTATGATATGTTTGATTTATGATAAGTTATGGTATAAGTTAAGTTAAACTAATATTTTTGCAGAGGCGCATAGGTGGTGTATATAAATTGCGTAGACACTACACAAAAGATTTCAGCAGTAGTACCGAGAATGACCATGAATTACTTAAAGATGTCTTTTTAATTTGATTTATGCATTTTCAATTTCAACTACTTTTAGTATAGATGTTTGACCCGTAGCCGGTCGCAGACATTTAGCCAACAACCAAATAGCCGTCAAGACATTTAGCAGATAGCACTTATCAAGAAGCGTGCATTTAGCCGATACGTACATATACCCGACAACACAATTAGCTGAAATTTACATACAGCATACAGGACAATTGACCGAATCGGACATATAGCAATAATTTAAGCAATACAGACAATTGGCCGAACGTGGCAATTAGCCGGGACGATATTTGGCCGACAGGACATTTAGCTGATAGTATAATTAGCCGGCACTTTTCTAACATTTTTTGACACCCCTCATGAGATACATCGCATTAGAGCCCTTTGATCACTCTTTCATATTATGTACCTCCCGTTCCCCCTCCCCCAATTTGTATCACCGGGAGCATTTTCCTGACTTTTCCGACATCCCTCAAGTTATATATCACTGGACTGGGCAGCCCTTTGATCACTCTTTCATATTATGCACCTCTCGCTAGGTTACAATTAATTTGCAGTTTGGTTACAGTTGCGATTAGTTACTCTTAGATTACGGTTAGGTAACTGTTAGGTTATAATTATGTTACGTTTAGGTGATAATTAGATTACACTTAGGTTACATTTTGGTCATGGTAAAGTTATGTTACAGTTACATTACTGCTAGCATACGATTAGGTTATTATTAGGTAAACGTTAGTTACAGTTAGATTACGGTAACGTCCCAGTTAGATTATATTTAGGCTACAATTAGGTTACTGTTAGGTTTCAATTAGGTTACGGTTACTTTATAATTAGGTTACCTTTAGTTTTCGGTTACGTTACACTTAGGTTACGTTTAGATTACGGTTAAATAACTGTTAGGTTATAATTAGGTTACGTTTAGGTGATAATTAGAATACGCTTAGGTTACAGTTTGGTCATGGTAAAGTTATGTTACAGTTACATTACAGTTAGCATACGATTAGGTTATAACTAGGTAAACGTTAGTTACAGTTAGATTACGGTTACGTCCCAGTTAGATTATATTTAGGCTACAATTAGGTTACTGTTAGGTTTCAATTAGGTTACGGTTACTTTATAATTAGGTTACCCTTAGTTTTCGGTTACGTTACACTTAGGTTACGTTTAGATTACCGTTAAATAACTGTTAGGTTATAATTAGGTTACGTTTAGGTGATAACTAGAATACGCTTAGGTTACAGCTTGGTCATGGTAAAGTTATGTTACAGTTACATTACAGTTAGCATACAATTAGGTTATAACTAGGTAATCGTTAGTTACAGTTAGATTACGGTTACGTCCCAGTTAGGTTACATTTAGGCTACAATTAGGTTACTGTTAGGTTTCAGTTAGGTTATAGTTAATTTACAGTTTGGTATTGGTTAAGTTACAGTTACGCTAGAGTTAGTTGATGCTTAGGTTATAATTAGGTTAAGATCAGGTTACAGTTACGTTACAGTTAAGTCGGATGAAAGTCATGTCGGATGAAAGTCCTGTCGGATGAATGTCCATGTCGAATAATTTTCCTCTGTTGGCTAACTGTCTTGTAAGCTAACTGTCGCTGTCGACTAATTGTCATGTCGGCTAAACATCCTGTCGTCTAATTGCTGTCTGCTAAATGTCTAGTCGGCTAAATGACATTGTAGCATATAAATTAATAGGGGTATGGCAAAAAACTGGATACATGGCCGTCCATGGATAGCAATTCTTAGGCTAATGTTAGCCTTAGAAGTGTGATTTCAGTAATTTTCAGCGTATTTATTTCTGAATTAAATTTCAGCTCAGTATGTGGCGTGTATAAAAATTTATAAGGAAAATAGAGAGCTTCACAAAACAATTGAAGTACGTTTCCGTCTATTGTTAGGAATTAATAAATGTGTATTTTCAAATGTGTTATGTTTTTCTAAGTGAACTAAAAATGTAGGAAAGGGTTCATAATCCATACTTGGCACATGGTTTTCCTTTCTTGTTTTATTTATTGTCAATAATTCATCTTCTTATGTTTTTGTATTTCTCAGTTGCAATAATCATGATTTTTAGGGTTCCATACTTAAAAAGTAAAAACGGAATCATTATAAGATCACTCCAGTGTCTGTCTGTCTGTCACAGCCATTTTACTCGTAAACTACGGAACGTGAGAAGTTCAAATTGGGGGAAGTAATAAAGACTATTGACCCACATATTTACAGATTATTAAACATTCACAAATATATGTGGGTAAAAACGTAGAGGGGCTAATTAGGTTATTTGAAAAAGAAATATATTTACTTTGTATATCGTGTTGGGTATCGGATAAAAAGATTACGTAACGCCGAACTCAAAAATACATTTCTTTTAATTTTAGATATTATATTTTCAGAAATAACGTCGAAAATGTAGTGCAAAAATATGTCCCCACCCCCCATCTATTTTCAAATCTACTAAAACTAAAATTATGAAAAAAAATTAGAGGTAGTAGAAGTTAATTTAATACTTGCAGGAAAATTATAGCGATTGCTCTATGTGGCATAGTTTTTCATAAAAGCGCATTTTTAACACTTTCCAACAAAGTTGAAAAGTGTTTATGACTTCGATTTGTCTGTCCGTCTGTACGCGCTCTAACTCCCGTAAATATACTCGGATCGTTCTGAAATTTTTATATGTTAGTGACCTATACCATAGCACCAACCCTATTGCAAATGAAGTCTGTAGCATGTTTAGTTCATTTACAGGGATAGTCAAATTTTTCCGTTTCATTACGGCCTATGGGAAAAAATCGTTCAAAATGATTTTTAATGATGTTACATGCTTTCAAACATAATAAAATTGATATGCATTTATCAAGTGCACTAAAATATGCATTTTCTGTGCAATATGCGGCCCAAAATTAGTTATCATTCATTTACAGGGCCACACAAAAGAATTCCGTTACATAATGATATAGGGGTGGAGGGAATTTTTTCCGGCGTATTTTAATTATGTTAAACTATTACATGTATAATGAAATTGATATACGTCGCTAAGGTTTATTAAAACTTATTTCATGGATAATACGAAATGCAGAGCATTTACAGGGACACACAAAAGATTTCAGATACTATATTGCACCCGAAGTACTGTAAAGTAGCGATGATTGCTGGAAATGCATTTTTAATTATGTTATGTGCTTTTATGTTTCACTATATTTATGCATTTTATATGGTGTGTATAAATGCTGTAATTGATATACAGAGCTACTCAAAAGAATTCGTAATGGTTACTGGGTATGATTGCAAATTTCTTAAAGGTGATTTTTAAATGAGTTAGGCATTTTTACGCTGAATTGCATTTAGTTTACTAAGAAATGTTTGTAAAACATATATAAAATGACATACAGGGTCACGCAAAGAATTGGATACATGGCCGTCTATAAATGATAATTTCTAGAAATGTGATTCCGGTAAGTTTTAAGAGTGTTTTACTTTGAATTAAACTTTAGCTAAATAGTGGCGTGTAATAAAGGTACTAGGTTAACTACAGGGTTTTACAAAAGTATACAAGTATGTTTCCATCTATTAGTATAAATTGCTGAAAGAGAAATTTCAACCTGTTATGTGTTTTCTTTCTAAACTAAATTTCTCCATTATATAGTACATATATCAACCTACAAATCAAATACAGGGCTGTTCAAAAGAATTTACATATTTGTTATGGACGGTAACTGTTGAAATCAGTTTTTCAAATGTTTTATGTTTTTCTAAAATATTTACTTAGTTCTCTTATATACCTTATTTCCCTAAATAACGAAGCTTTGTTAAAGCATTCAGGAAGTGTTGGAAAGTGTTTCATAATCTATGCTTAACGCATGATTTTTTCTACTTGTTCTGTTACATACAGATTTCTATTTGCGGGCATTCAGCAAAGGTATCGAAGAGCGCTAAAGGTACCCATCGTATCAAAAGTATAAAAGCATTGTTTATAATTACTTTCGAGGAAAAAAATCGTCGTAATTCGCGCCGAGATATTAAGACTCCTGTCCCTGCCGGCGAAGACACTAACGAGCTAATGCTAATCCTATGGGGAGGAAAAAGTAAAGAAAGGTGGGATGTAGAGACGAATCTCGGCTATACAATGCCAAAAAAAATATTTTAAAATATCGAAATGCAAAAGAGGTATTAGAAAAATCCTTCCCCAAACGATTAGCATTAGCGCGTGTGTGCTTTCGCTGGCAGGGGCAGGAGCCTTAACCCTTAAAGACACGGTTGGTTTGGACATACATAATGGCAGAGGCGGCGTACTCTATATACCATCGGTTTATAAATACTAGATAACAACTTTTAATGATATATTTGTGTAATGCAATACCCAGTAGCAGTATAAAAGCTGTAAATATAAAATTGTTAAAAACAGACCAATTTAATTAGAATTAATGGCATAATTACTATGGGATTCGCGACTTGTTTGCTTTGGGTGGATCTCTCAATACGCTTCCGGTGTCTTTAAATGATAATTAAAGACCTATTTGAAAAAACGCGGCACGGACAAAGTCGAAATGCATCTTTGCGACCTCCTTTTGAAGCGCGCTTAGTACAACGCCAAGTTTAAACTTTGAACAAGGATTTTATTTCAGCGACACTGTAAAAAGAAAAATATCACTATGTTGAATTTAGTTTTATGAAATGCCAAATGAAATTTAAATATGCAGTACTTTTATTGTTAGTACCGAATTAAGTTCATCATATGCAGATTAAGATACGTTTAAAAAAAGAGTTATACAAAATAGCAATATTTAATTTTATTTCTGCTTCATATCTCTTAGAACTTTTGTGGTATACTCATTCATACTTTTCTAATATATGCAGCTATACCCAACTCTACGTTGTATAGGTTTTTGCAAAGTTTCATTATTCTTTTAAATAATACAGTTAATAATTCATATATTTATTGTACGGAACCCTCTGAGCGCGAGTAATACGCGTACTTGACCGTTTATTTTATAAACAAGTTATATGCATTGGTCTGCCAAGTCGTATCTTGGTGGAAACCATCTGCAGAATCTCAATTTAGTGGTTGATCTGCAGGTTTACCATTGTGTTTTCATGCACCCAAACTTCAATGTTTTCATACATTTGGGTGCAGGAAAATACAATGATAAACCAATCGATCAAATACTAAACTCCGGTCTGCAGGTGTTTTCTATCAAGATATGACTTGGCAGACCATTTGCATTTTAATATGCTAATTGAGTTCTATCTAATCCTAAAATTTTCAGCCTTCAACTTGATGAGCTGATGGTCTGTGCAATTGCCACACTTCGAACAAATCCCTTCCTGTGAAATCTTGTATCACTCTTTAGGAATCTGTGGACAGGCACAAAAACATCCTATCTGTATTTTTATACCTAGATTGTGTATAAAAACCTTTTTTAATTCATCACACGGAATTTGGAGTTTTTTGTAACAAATACAGCTGTTTTTTTTTTTTTTTTTTTTTTTTTTTTTTTTTTTTTTTACAATTTTTTGAGAAAGACTTTGTTTTTATTTTCTCTGAAAATAGCTTGATTTTTTATTACATTGATATGCAATTCTGATAATGAATTTCTTAGAATTCCATTTCAAAGCAATATTTATAATTTCTTCCAATTTTACCAAAGCATTCTTTTTCTTTGTCAGAAGTCAGAGAAAATAAATTTATTTCTCTCTGCATCTTTATCTTTAGATTAAGTCACACTTTTATTTTCCCCACATTGCTGATCGAGATTTTTTTTTACCTTGTCAGTTGCAAGCTCACAGTCAAATATCTCCAGAGATTCTCCATCTTCTTCCTCTACTTCCAAGTTAATAATCAGGAGGAGTTGCCGTAATATCCTTTACCAATCTGTGTCCTATATCGGAATTTGGTAAATTATCAATGCTTTTAGTTTATAGTCTTTACTTGAACTTGCCGATCATGACAGTGTTAAGCTTTCATTCGTGGTTGATAAGAAACTGTTTTTATTAGTTTATAAATTAGTTTGGTAAATTAGAAGTGGTTTTACTTTGCAGCCTCTACTTGAACTTGCCGATCAAGCCAATGTTAAGCTATCATTCATTGGTGCCCATAAAATGTTTTTATCAGTTTGTTAAAAATGTCCTACTGACATTTTCTACGTAAATAACGCAGACTTTTACAGTGATAGACTTGTTGATGACGGTATTATCCTTCTCCTATAATTCTTGAAAAGCTAATGGCAAATTTACTAACTGTTGCTTTGTGAGCCTTAATTTCTTCTCTACTCATTTTATAAAACTGTGTCATTGAATAATGAATTGAAGTAAACGAAAGAATGTGCCATTACAAATACAACATGAAATAAAAATGTTAAGTAACGCAATCTTTAACAGGATACCAATGTCAACTGAAAGTAAAGATGGAGTGTTATTAAAATTCATAGAAAAAGACCAGAGAAGAATCCATTACCAAATTCCGATTTTTGGGACTGATGCAAAAGTTTGTCGCATATTGTTGATGGAAATTAAAGAAAATGTATTTCGTGAAAATTACAATTCCTAACAGTTACATAATTAGCCCTTATCTGGCTAAAGAATCGATGTATTTTCTCAAATCTTCCAAAAAATAAAATATCTTATCCTCAATATGTTTTGAAGTGATCTAAATAAACGGTCATTCTACGGTGCAAGTTTTGGAGAATGGTTATTGGATTGAAACATTTCATCTCAATTATAACAGTTTGTGTCTGAAGTGGGCTAGATACATGTGGTCTAGCAGTCTTGTTGGAAAACAATGCCTAATTGTTGATTATTTGAAGCTGCTTCTAGCGGATTGCTTGATTTAATTCACTTAATTATAAACAGTATTTCTGCAAATTAATGCTGTATTTTCTAAGTGACATCTATTAATAAACAATTTTCTTGTCTCACTGAATGCGAAGAAAAATCTTCTGTGGGTAGGAACTGACTTTTGCTTTGATTAAAAGGCCTCTTCGATGTAGTCATCAATGCAGTCTAAATAATTATTAACATTGTTATTATTCCTTATATTCCATGAATTACGAATATAATCTAAAAATAAAAACTACGCGTGAATCTGGTTTTTGAATAATGTAGAATAACGTTGTTTTAAAAATATCGACATGTTTTGTAGAAATTGAGTCGGGCTAAAATTTTAGCTTCATAAAACGTAATTTTTTTTGTACTGCTAATTGTACTGTCCAATTACGGGAACAAGAAATTTCCATCCGAGGAGACCTCTACTTTCAAATTTTTAGGCAACAAAGTCTTAGAAACTGATACAATCAATTATGACTCGTATTCAATCATAGAGGCTTGCTTATAGAAAAAGTTTCAGGCCGAAATGTGCTGGATTGAACCGTAGCTTCCGACTTCACGAGGATAAAGTAGGCATACTTCTATTACAAATTTTTATTTTTTTTTATCCTATATAACTTCAGTTAATTAAGACAATAATAACATTTTAAAATAAGTGGTAGAAATTTGCCTGATTTGCCTCCGTTAGAACATCGCTTATAGATCGAATTTGACAAACTCAAAAGTGGAGGTTCTATTGTGATTTTATCAGATATATACTTTGCAATGAAATGCTGATTTGGGTGGACTTTCTGCTGAAAATTCCTTCATGAAAACATTTCATTCATTAACATAATCAAATTAAACCTCGTGAAATTGGTCTCCTTCTTCACCCCCCCCCCCCCTCCTTTCTTTATCATTTTATGAGTTTCTCCATCTTCACTGCTCGTTTTTTTTTTTTAAAAGAAGGTAGTGGCCCACTGCCTTTAGTAATGTGGGCTATGGTGATTTCAAGTTAAGTTAGAAAACTTAACCAATCTACTGATTTTCGTCAACGTCTTATAACGGTGGATGAAACATGAATTCGCCATTATTCACCAGAAATGAAACAGCAATCTAAACAATGTGAAAGAGAAGCTGAAATTGCGCCAAAGAAAGTGAAAACGGTTCCATCTGCTGGGAAAGCCATGGATGCTGTTTTCGGGAATTCACAAAGTGTGGTGATCATAGAGCACCGGCAAAAAAGTAGAATCGTCACCGGACAGTGTTATGCATTTCTACGGGACCAATTAAAGAGTGCTTATTCCGACAAAACGTCTATACCTGAGCAACAAATACGTGTTCTTTCACCACAGCAGTGCTCTTGCACACATGCCTGTAGTTTTCGCAACGAAAGTCAATCACCTACGCTCTGTAGTGCTTCCACATGCACAGGATTTTCCTCCCGGCGATTATTTCCTTTTCCCAAGCCTGAAGAAATGGCTCGGTAGTCGGAAATTTACTTCAAAATATGGGGTTAAAGCAGAGACCACCACTTCATTTCCAAAGTTAGATAAGGCTTATTATACTGAAGATAATAAAAAGTCGGAAACTCGTCGGTTTAAATTTTTTAAGTTGTAAGGAACTACGTTAAAAAAATGAAATATTGTCAAAATTTTTCTATTTTCTTTGTTGGGCTGATAACCTTTCGAAACACGCTCGTATCGACATCAAATTTTATTTTCCCTCAAAAAAAAAAAAAAAAAAAAAAAAAAAAAAGGCGGCGTTTATGAAAAATGCGGGTCCTAGTTGTAATTAAAATTCAACCCCTTCATGCTGAGAACATGACATTATAAAACTTGGTGAGGCGGAAACACAAACAATAGGTGCGAAATACCTTTTTAGATGGGTTATTTGCGTCTTTGCAGATACAATTGCCGGGTATTTTTAGGGGAATAATGAGAATTCTGTTTAAACCAGGGTTCCGTTACAGCTACGTATCAGAAAATAAATCTGTTAGCTAGCAGACATTTATAAAATGTAATATTTTACCCTACAGTCTCCTTATTTTCAGTTTAACATTATTATAGTTAATGATAAATTTTCGCGTTTCTTTACCATTACAAAAAATATCTTTAGGTTACCTTTGAGAACACACACAACACTGTAGGAAAAAAAAGGACTAAAATACGGCAATCTAGACGCCAGTACTATTTCCGTATTTTAAAGGAAATTTTTCCAGGTAAATTACACAAAATTTTCCGTTTTTTTGGAATTTAATGGAAATTTTCTGTAATTTAAAGGGAAAAACTTCCGTTAAAATACGGAAATAGTACTATCGTCTAGATTGCCAGTAGTATTTCCGTAATTTAGTCCTTTCTTTACAGTGTAGTAACTGGAAAAAAATGTCAGCGCTAATGTTAAGTCTATGGGAGCGTTATTTTCAAATATCTCGCATCCTTTTTAATATTTTAAAATGAATTTTTTTGCATAGGATAGCAGTGAACGATCTACAACCGGGCTGTTTTTTACTTTTTCGATTTTGGTTAGAGATATTTAAAAAAATATTACTTATACTTTCGGAACTGGTGGAATCGGTTCTGAAATTGAAACTATCATAAAAAAACTATAACTAAAATCGAAAAAGTAAAACCTAGCCTGGTTGTTGATCACCCTCAGCTATCCTATGCAAAAAAAAATCATTCAAAAATATTAAAATCAAAGCGAGAAATTTGAAAATAACGCCCCCATAGACTTAAAATTAGCATTTTGATTTCTTCCCGTGTCTGAAGTGGGCTCTTAAAAGAAAAAAAAATATTACACAGGACAAATTTCGCATTTTCTGCGACTTTTAAAGGTATACTGTCCCCCCAAAAATGACAAATATTAAAAATAATAAATATTAATTTTTTTTAAGTTTCGAACAAATTGATCAACACTTGGTTAACAATCTTTAAAACTTGCGAATTTTAAGTTCTTGTTAAATCTTAGTAAATTTAAATTGTTAAAATTAGGAAAAATTAAAATAATAAAGTCATCAATGAATGTTCTTAGGCATGTTTTAAAGGCATGAAAAATGTGCTAAAAATTAATATAATAAGAAAACGAATAATACAGATGAAAATCAACTTTCAGGAATTTCTACCAATTAACGGAAGTGTATTTACATTTTTTTGTACAGCCCTTACATTAGCAATAAGACTTTATACACGTCACGTGTTAAGATAAAATTTATTGCAGTATAAACATGCTTAAAACTACTTAAATCGCACATCCAGAAATTATCATCCATAGGCGTGCATGCATACAATTCTCTGGATAGCCTTGTATATCATTATATTTAGTTTTTTCTTTCGGAACCGGTTGGAATCCGTTCTGAAGTCGAAACTATCCTAATATTTAAAAAAAAAAAAAAAAAAAAAAAAAAAAAACTAAAACCAAAATCGAAAAAGTAAAAACTAGCCTGGTTGTCGATCGTCCTCAGCTATCCAATGCAAAAATCTATTAAAATAAAGCGAGAAATTTGAAATTAACGCCCCTATAGACTTAAAATTAGCGTTTTTATTTCTTCCCGTGTCTGAAGTGGGCTCTTAAAGAAAGATGTGTAATACAGGACAAATTTCGCATTTTCTGCGGCTGTTGAAGGTGTACTTTTTCGTTAAAAATAACAAATATTAAAAGTAATAAATATTAACAATATTCCTTTAAAGTTTGAAACATGTTGATCAAAACTTTCAAAGTAAACATTCTTTAATACTTACTAAATTTAAGTTTTTGTTAAATCTTAGTAAATTTAAATTGTTCAAATTATTGAAAAATTAAAATTATAAAGTCATCAATGGATATTCTTAGGCTTGTTTTAACGGCATGAAAAAAATGATAAAATTTAATATAAGAAAGCGATTAATGTAGATGAAAGTAAACTGTCAGCAATTTCTACCAATTAACGGCAGTATATTTGCATTATTCTGTACAGCCCTTGCATTCGAACAAGTTTATATACACGCAACATGTTAAGATCAAAATTATTGCAGTATAAACATAAACATGCTTAAAACAACTGAAATCGTACTTCCAGAAATTATCATTCATAGGCGCGCGCATGCATCCAATTCTTTGAATAGCCTTGTATATTATTATATTTATATTTTACAAACACATCTTCCTAAATATAGTTGAACTTGAAAATGTAGAATTTAATTTTAAAAAAATTATCAATTCACTCTCATTCTCAGCAATTCCTCCTAGTTCTTTTGCGTAGCCCTACACACGGTCTATAGAAATCATATATATAATCTAGTATTAAAAAAGGATATCATAGGTGAAAACTCTATTTTAGCAATCATCCCTAATAGTGAATACTTCGTATTCAGTATTGTATCCAGCAACTTTTATGTGCCCCTGTAAATGAAATAAAATGCGATTCACTTCATATTCTAATGTAAGCATCTTGTAGTAAACCTCAGTAACGTATATGAATTTCATCTTGTTTAAAATGTTGAAACAGAACTAAAACACGGCGCGAGCATTTTTTTCTGTAATAAAACTGAATTCTTTTCTGTGATCCTGTAAATGAATGATAAATGCTTTGCAACCCCTTTAGCAATCATGTTAGTAACACCTCATGAATTCATATCCATTTCGTTATGTTTGCAACAGAGAAACATTATTAAAATACGCCGTAAAACGTTTTTTCTTCATAGTACATAATATAAAGAAATGTACTTTTGAATTCCCTTGTACACGAATCTGTGCACTACAATAAGGTGCATAGATTTTGTTTAAATTGTTTTACATCATTAAAATACACCGCATATGATTTTTCCCGCATAGGTCATAATATAAAAGAATACTTTTGAATGTCCATGTCATGAAGTATAAAATATTACACGCTTCATTATCAATGTCATGTATTGCATGATAAACGTCAACAAGTATTTCAATTACATCACAATCCAAGTATATGTACGCTAGTTAGAGTACGGACAGACGAGCAGTCAAGCCCAACTCATAAACATTTTCCAACTATGTTGGAGAGTGCTAAACATCTGAGTACTCGTCCAAATGTTTTGTGTTGGATATACATATAGAAAATACAGAGGGCGTAGAGAAAAACGCGGGACATGGTAGTAATTAAAATTCGATCCCCTCATGCTAAAAACATGACTCTATAAATCTGGTAAGATGGAAACATAAACAATAAGTGCGAAATACCGTTTTAGCTGGGGTTTTTTTTTCGTCTTTGTACATACAATTGTAAGATATTTTTAGGGGAATCTTGAAAATATTCCGTTTAAACCAGGATTCCGTTACAAATACGTATTGAAAAATAAATTTGCTAGCTGACAAACTTTTATAAAATCCTATATTTTACCTTATAGTCTCATAACTTTTAGTTTTACATTATTATAATTAATGATAAATTTTTCCGTTTCCTAACAGTTAAAATAATACCTTTACGTTACATTTGAGAACCCACACTAGTAACGGGAAAAAAATAAAAGCGCTAATGTTAAGTCTATGGGAGCGTTATTTTCAAATATCTCGCATCCTTTTTAAAAATTTAAAATGAATTTTTTTTGCATAGGATAGCTGAGGACGCTCTATAACCGGGCTAGTTTTTACTTTTTCGATTTCGGTTTCAGATAGTTTTTTTTTTTTTTTAATTACTTTTACTTTCATAACCGGTTGGAATCCGTTCTGAAATTTAAATTATCCTAATATTAAAAAAAACTGTAACCAAAATCGAAAAAGTAAAAACTAGCCTGGTTGTCAATCGTCCTCAGCTATCGTATGAAAAAAAAATAATTAAAATCAAAGCGAGAAATTTGAAAATGACGCCCCGATAGACTTTAAATTAGCGTTTTCATTTCTTCCCGTGTCTGAAATAGGCGTGGATGCGTCCAATTCTTTGAGTAGCCTTGTATATTATTATATTTGTATTTTCCAAATATATCTTTCTAAATATAGTTGAACTTGAAAATAAAGTTAATCAATTCACTCTCATTCTCAACCATTCTTCCTAGTTCTTTCGCGTAGCCCCATACATAGCCTATAGAATATATATATATAATCTAGTATACAAAAATTTAGTTTAAAACGTATATCATAGCTAAAAACTCACTTTCAGCTGTCATCCCTAATAGACAATACTTCATATACAGTACATGGCTCCCAAATGGTCCGCCAACTGAATACCAATAAATTTTAACAGAAAATTTACGCTAGGTTTGCGCTAGAATTAACTTTCAAAGGTGATTCTGGGGCGGCTTGTAAGGCAAATCTAAAAAGAAAATAAAAAATAAAAAAATAAAAATAAAAAAAAATGCATCTGAATTCAGATGCAGTTTTCAAACAAATTGCAGTTAAAAGCATTTTTTTCCCCTATACGAAGATGCAAAAATTGAAAATATGCGATGCTCAGAAGGTCAAAAAATTGCATTAGAGATTATCAGTATTTAACAGTACAATGATACATCTGCTTCGTTTTACGGCTGGCTTATGTAACGTAGCGTTATTTTTTAATGAGAACACTTTAATTGTTACCTGAAAAAAAAAATAGCTTTTCGGAGGCTACAAAATATTTGAAAATAAGAAAAGCAATTTTACAGCCTTTTTATTTATTTTCTTTTCACCAGGTATAAATTTATTATTTTTCTCAAATATTCTGATAAAATAAATCTTGATTAAAATTTAATTGCATAAAAAATATTCTACCGTTTTCCAAAGGGTAAAACAACTTCAAGTATATATTTTTTTAAGGTTAACCGCTACACAAATTTTCCTTAGTTTACTTAAAAAATTTTTTTGTTTTTGTTTTTTTACTGTTAAAAAAACTAATAATTTAATATATGTATGAAAATATATTAATATATGTATTCTTTTCAAAATGTACATTTTAAAAATTAAAATTAAATTTTTTATGAATAATAAATATAATTTTTAGCCTTATTTTTAAATTGATATATCTTCTAAAAGAACAGCGATTATTATCGTATATTTTTATTCTTAAAACGGAAAAGAATTATCATTGAAGTCAGTGATAATTTGATGATATATTTTTATCTAAACTGGACTATATATAAACTTTATAATTGAAAAATATTTAAAATTTTTAATATTTATTTCATGAAATTTCTGATGGCATTTTTCTAAACTATATTTTAAATTAAAATAATAAAACTTTGTAAAAAAATCACCATAAAATAAAAACAAAACACAGGACGCGTTTCGAGCTAAAAACATAACAGCTCGTCATCAGCTACAGCATACACGTTTCCGTAAACGAACAAGTTCAAAAATGAACTGAAGATAAAGAATGTTGCGAAGAATGCGACAGATGGCGCTACCTGATAGAGGGATATGCAAAAGGGAAATGTGTTGAAAAAAGATAGAAGAGAAAATGAAATGGAAAAAATGGAAATAAAAGAAAAAATAAAAATAAAAGAAGTAAATTAAAAATATAAATAAAAATAATAAATAAATAACTATAAAAGAACAAGAAAAAAATCCAAATTATTATTATTATTATTATTATTTTTTTTTTTTTTTTTTTTACAAAATAAAAAGAAAAGAAACAAGAGAAAAGGGAAAAGAATTAAAAAATTAATTTCCACGCTGGAGATAGGAAAGGAGATGATGGGAGGTCATTGACAAGATTAGCAGAATTTTTAGAAATAAAATATGCTTCATGAAAATCCAAGTGAGAGGGAGAGACAGGGGAAGAAATAATTTTGGCCATGGAGAAATTGAAACAATGACTGGAAGACCAACAGTGAGAAGCAATCGAAGATTTAGAGATTTCTTGATTTGCAATATATCTCTGATGCTCGCCTAATCTGAATTTTAAAGCTCTCTTTGTTTGACCAATATAACCTAAATTGCAAGAGCAAGGAATGAAATAAACACCCCACCGGTTCTCAGTAGGAACAGGATCTTTTAGAGAAGAGAATTTAATTTTATTCATAGGTTTGAAGATAACTTTAAAGTTAAAACGAGAAAGTATTTTAGCAATTTTGAAACACAGAAGAGAATAAAAGGGCAGAACTATTATAGAATTAAAATTAGGAGGATTATTTGAATCAGAAAAAGGACGTTTAGGCTTATTAAATTTATACAAAGCTTTATCAATCAAAGAGGGATTATAACCACGAGCAAGGGCAAGAGATTTCAGATAATTAATTTCATTATTCAGAGCAGAAGAGTCAGAACAAATGCGTAACGCCCTAAAAACAAAAGTATAAAAGGACGCCACTTTTTGTTGAGGAGGATGATTTGAAAGGGCATGAGGAGGAAGGGTGACAGCGAAAGGTTTTCTATAAACGGAGGTAGAGAACCGATCTGGGAGTTTTGAAACCAAGACGTCAAGGAAAGGAAGAGAATTGTTCTCTTCGACTTCGAGAGTAAATTGAATACAGGGATCAACAGAATTAACAAGAGAAAGGAGATTAGAAAGATCAAGGTCAGATGGAATTAAAATGAAAGTGTCATCAACATACCTAAACCAGAAAGGAAATTTATATAAACTGAAGAGTTTTTCTTCAACAAAATGCATATAAATATCACATAAAAGAGGAGACAATGGATTACCCATGGCCAGACCCTCAGTTTGAGAATAGAAAGAATTGTTAAATTGAAAAGCAGTTTGCCTGACACAAATACTAACTAAATGTAGGATTTCATCAATCTCAATGGAAGAGTAATGAAATTCGCGCAACCTTCTTTTCAAACAATCAATTGCCCCTTGAACAGGCACGTTAGTGAAAAGGGATTTAACATCTAAGGAAACGATTATATAATTGCAAGGAGAAAGGCGTTTAATTTTATCAACAAAGTCAAAAGAGTTTTTCACGGTATGAAAGTTAGTGGAAGATAAAGGAGCGACTAACTTAGAAAGGAACTTGGCAAGTTTATAAGAAGTAGTACCAATATTGGAAACGATAGGGCGAAAAGAAAGAGTAGGTTTATGGACCTTAGGAAGAGCATAGAAACGAGCACAATTAGCGATAGTAGGGGTGACCAAACGTTTAGTGTTATCATTAAGAAAAACAGAATTTTTAATGACATGCTTGATGTCAGATAAATGCTTAGTAGAAGGATCCCTTTTTAATTTGGAATATGGACCAGAGTTTAACATAGATTCAACGTGGGAAATATAATCAGATTTATTGAGAAGAACTGTTTGACCGCCTTTATCAGCCTTAGTAATAAGAAGGTTAGGAACGGAATTAAGTTCACTGAGAGCAGATTTCTGAGAAGAAGAAAGATTAGACTTATTAAAAGATTTATTAGAAGAAATGACATTAGCCAAAAGGTAGAGAAGAGAATCAAGTTGACCAGAAGAAATTTTACTGTTTTTGAAAGAACGTTCAATGGGAGCAATTAAGGTCGGAATAGAAGGCTTAGAAATGCACGAAAAATTCAAGCCAAGTGAGAGAACATCACGCTGAGAATCAGTAAGAGAGTGAGAAGATAAATTGACAACATAATTTTGCTCAAGAGGAGAAATACTAGGAGCAGAAGAATTAGAAGTCAGAAGAGATGAAAACTTTTTATCCAAAATAGCATTGTGACACCTAGATTTGAAATCGACGTAAGCAAAAATCCGTTTCTCAAGGAAAGGGAAATAAATTACAGTTTTACTTAACTGTAAATGCAAAGAATATAATTCATATTCGATGCAAGAAAGAGAGTAACGACCATCTTGAATGATGGCTCTAAGAATAGCAAACTTACTCCTAGTTAAGGCATTTTGAACACGAATGGAAGAAGGAAGCTTGAAAATAATATTAATGAACTTAGGAATAACCCTTGAACGTTTACAACTTAAAAGAAAATTAAGCCTATTCAAACACCTGGCGCGCTTCAAACGAAGGTGCTTGAAACGATTAATAAGTGAAGAACCCATAACAAGAAAGAAGGAAAACAGGACCATAAAATGAATAAAAAGATAATAAATAAATAAGTAAATAAATAGAAGGAAACAAAATAATAAAACTAAAATGAAATAAAATAAAACTAAAAACTGGGAAGAAAGAAAGGCAAATACCTTGAACACGTGCAAAGCAATAACACGTTGCAGCACCCAAATAGTTGAATACAGCGAAACAGCACCGAAAACTGGCGATATGAAGCAATTAAAATAATAAAACTTTGTAAAAAATCCTGTTAAAACTAAAAACTAAAAACTAAACTAACTGAATATGAATTATATTCTTTGCATTTACAGTTAAGTAAAACTGTAATTTATTTCCCTTTCCTTGAGAAACGGATTTTTGCTTACGTCGATTTCAAATCTAGGTATCACAATGCTATTTTGGATAAAAAGTTTTCTTCTCTTCTGACTTCTAATTCTTCTGCTCCTAGTATTTCTCCTCTTGAGCAAAATTATGTTGTCAATTTATCTTCTCACTCTCTTACTGATTCTCAGCGTGATGTTCTCTCACTTGGCTTGAATTTTTCGTGCATTTCTAAGCCTTCTATTCCGACCTTAATTGCTCCCATTGAACATTCTTTCAAAAACAGTAAAATTTCTTCTGGTCAACTTGATTCTCTTCGCTACCTTTTGGCTAATGTCATTTCTTCTAATAAATCTTTTAATAAGTCTAATCTTTCTTCTTCTCAGAAATCTGCTCTCAGTGAACTTAATTCCGTTCCTAACCTTCTTATTACTAAGGCTGATAAAGGCGGTCAAACAGTTCTTCTCAATAAATCTGATTATATTTCCCACGTTGAATCTATGTTAAACTCTGGTCCATATTCCAAATTAAAAAAGGATCCTTCTACTAAGCATTTATCTGACATCAAGCATGTCATTAAAAATTCTGTTTTTCTTAATGATAACACTAAACGTTTGGTCACCCCTACTATCGCTAATTGTGCTCGTTTCTATGCTCTTCCTAAGGTCCATAAACCTACTCTTTCTTTTCGCCCTATCGTTTCCAATATTGGTACTGCTTCTTATAAACTTGCCAAGTTCCTTTCTAAGTTACTCGATCCTTTATCTTCCACTAACTTTCATACCGTGAAAAACTCTTTTGACTTTGTTGATAAAATTAAACGCCTTTCTCCTTGCAATTATATAATGGTTTCCTTAGATGTTAAATCCCTTTTCACTAACGTGCCTGTTCAAGGGGCAATTGATTGTTTGAAAAGAAGGTTGCGCGAATTTCATTACTCTTCCATTGAGATTGATGAAATCCTGCATTTAGTTAGTATTTGTGTCAGGCAAACTGCTTTTCAGTTTAACAATGCTTTCTATTCTCAAACTGAGGGTCTGGCCATGGGTAATCCATTGTCTCCCTCTTTTATGTGATATTTATATGCATTTTGTTGAAGAAAAACTCTTCAGTTTATATAAATTTCTTTTCTGGTTTAGGTATGTTGATGACACTTTCATTTAAATTCCATCTGACCTTGATCTTTCTAATCGCTTTTCTCTTGTTAATTCTGTTGATCCTTGTATTCAATTTACTCTCGAAGTCGAAGAGAACAATTCTCTTCCTTTCCTTGACGTCTTGGTTTCAAAACTCCCAGATAGGTTCTCTACCTCCGTTTATAGAAAACCTTTCGCTGTCTCC
Source organism: Maratus speciosus (assembly GCA_963932465.1). Classification (NCBI taxonomy): domain Eukaryota; kingdom Metazoa; phylum Arthropoda; class Arachnida; order Araneae; family Salticidae; genus Maratus; species Maratus speciosus. The sequence goes on along the minus strand of OZ010799.1, from coordinate 369,253,682 downwards.
CTTCCTCCTCATGCCCTTTCAAATCATCCTCCTCAACAAAAAGTGGCGTCCTTTTATACTTTTGTTTTTAGGGCGTTACGCATTTGTTCTGACTCTTCTGCTCTGAATAATGAAATTAATTATCTGAAATCTCTTGCCCTTGCTCGTGGTTATAATCCCTCTTTGATTGATAAAGCTTTGTATAAATTTAATAAGCCTAAACGTCCTTTTTCTGATTCAAATAATCCTCCTAATTTTAATTCTATAATAGTTCTGCCCTTTTATTCTCTTCTGTGTTTCAAAATTGCTAACATACTTCCTCGTTTTAACTTTAAAGTTATCTTCAAACCTATGAATAAAATTAAATTCTCTTCTCTAAAAGATCCTGTTCCTACTGAGAACCGGTGGGGTGTTTATTTCATTCCTTGCTCTTGCAATTTAGGTTATATTGGTCAAACAAAGAGAGCTTTAAAATTCAGATTAGGCGAGCATCAGAGATATATTGCAAATCAAGAAATCTCTAAATCTTCGATTGCTTCTCACTGTTGGTCTTCCAGTCATTGTTTCAATTTCTCCATGGCCAAAATTATTTCTTCCCCTGCCTCTCCCTCTCACTTGGATTTTCATGAAGCATATTTTATTTCTAAAAATTCTGCTAATCTTGTCAATGACCTCCCATCATCTCCTTTCCTATCTCCAGCGTGGAAATTAATTTTTTAATTCTTTTCCCTTTTCTGTTGTTTCTTTTCTTTTTATTTTGTAAAAAAAAAAAAAAAATAATAATAATAATAATAATAATAATTTGGATTTTTTTCTTGTTCTTTTATAGTTATTTATTTATTATTTTTATTTATATTTTTAATTTACTTCTTTTATTTTTATTTTTTCTTTTATTTCCATTTTTTCCATTTCATTTTCTCTTCTATCATTTTTCAACACATTTCCCTTTTGCATATCCCTCTATCAGGTAGCGCCATCTGTCGCATTCTTCGCAACATTCTTTATCTTCAGTTCATTTTTGAACTTGTTCGTTTACGGACACGTGTATGCTGTAGCTGATGACGAGCTGTTATGTTTTTAGCTCGAAACGCGTCCTGTGTTTTGTTTTTATTTTATGGTGATTTTTTACAAAGTTTTATTATTTTAATTGCTTCATATCGCCAGTTTTCGGTGCTGTTTCGCCATATTTTAAATACTTTCTTAAATAATAATAATAATGAAATAAACCCTGAAGGCGATTAATCAATAATTAACAAAAAATAGTTCTATGGAATCTCATATCTATAATAGAATTTTAGACACATCAATTTAAATATGAAAACATTGTCAAAAACAGTTAAAATAATTGAAGTTGGCGTGGCAGCCACGGACTGCACATCATAAAAAGTCTTATATATATTTTTTTTAATCTAAGCTTTTCTATTTACATCACGCTAAAGAAAAAATTTTTTTTCAAAGATTGAAAGAAAAATTGAATTGGCAACATTGTAACTATTTTCGTCTTTTTTACAAAAATAATGAGAATGTTTTTACTTAATTTTAGAAAATATATTCATTTGAGAAAAATAAATAACAAAAGAAAAGAAGCTATTAATTATTTGCTGTCAATTGGCATTATTTTATGTATACTTTTAACAATAACGTTGCAAAAAAAGGCGCTCGCCTAGTGTATTTTATCTCAAAGACTTTCGGAAAAACAGAACACGTGCAATTTAAATACTGCTATTTGGCTGTAATCGATCATTGTTAAATTGCTAGAAGTTTTAAGAAAAGACATATGTTAAAACTGATTATCTGTACTTCTACATATATCTGTGGGTCTAATCAAAATTTTAATTTTCGAAATTTTTTCTTGAAACAATATTTCAAATGAATTTTATAAAAAATAATTTATTTATTTCCTTCCTACATCAGATCCGCAAGCAGACATTTATTTAAATCCCCTGCTATAGCATTATCAGAGATATGATAGTAGGACAATCTACAAAGTAACATTAATAAATTCTTTTCGTCTGTAAAACGGGGTAATCAAAGTTCCGTCCGTTATAGCAGCAGTCGCAAAGCAAAGATCTTGAACGGATAAAGATAGAAAGCTCTCATAGGGCCTATGTAAACTTGAACTACGATATACGTCATGATAGCGCTTTGAACAACGCTGCAAAACAAACTGTACAGGGATGAAGAGCAGCGAGGCGAACCAAAGTCGCCTCAAGACTACAAGCCAGACACGCCCTTCATCCCCCCACATGTGACGTCACAGCCCGGGGCTGGCTAACTGCCAACGCGCCAGCCCCGAACATTTGAATTTTGTATCTTCCTATTTTACGTGCACGTGCGTTTTACTTAGCCTAATAACATATTTTTTCCAAGGTAAGTTTTATCTTCAAATTATATTTATATGCTATCAGCACAAGTTTTATTTCTTGTGTTCAAAATCTTTTATTTTTAATTTCTTTGAAATAAGTTAACTAGCAAATCCTAGTACGATTCTATCAATAATACCGTATCTCAAAACGAAACGATATTATTGTAGTTCTGTTTCTCTCCATATAGAGCAATAATTTAAAATGGCAAACATCCGTAAATCGTGTCAAGACTTATATCATTTAATTTGTATCTTGTCACACCATCCTCTCTTTATAATTTGTTCTGTTTTCTCTAATTCATTAGAGTGACCTTTAATTAACGCCCATTTATTAAAAGACACTTGTCGTGTGAATAGTAACTCGGGTTATTTTGCATGCAGAATTAGTTGGACTTTAATTTGACAACAAATTTATGTATATATATATATATATAAGTTTTTTAAGTATGAATATATATATATATATATATTCATACTTAAAAATTTAAATATTCTAGAAATTTTCATAAAAGTCGCTGTGAATACATAGCATTTTTATCTCTTTTACTTCTTTTAAAGCAATCACCGATCGATATACTTGCATCAATTTATTGTTGTTTTTTAATCTTAAACGTTTGCTATCTTAATAAAAATTCTTTTTTTAATTTTTTCTTAAATTATAAATGCTTATGTACTGTGTAAATAGAGCTATGGGGATAATGTTTTTGAATCTCTCTATTTTTGCCACAACTGTAAACAATTTATTTACAAGACTAGAGGAAGGGTTGTTAGTACCCTTATGCAAAACAGTAGTCCCCCCCCTCCCACACACACACACACCTTCTTCGCAAAAATCCTATGTGTTTTCATATACATTTAATGTTTAATTAAAAATAACAATAAATAAAATTATTATTCTATAATTATAAATTTACTTTTAGATCTAGTCAGGAAATACTTTTCATCTCATAAAAATTGATTATTTTAAGCTTAAAAAATGTGATCAAACATTTAAGAACCCACACAACATTATCTTGGAAATGAAATATTTTCGTGGAAGGTTTTTGTGTTTTTCGATGCTTTTTTTTTTTTTTATCAGCTATTACCTAAACATTCGAGGAAAATGAACATAAATTAGGAATATTTTAATTCCAATTGATGAAAGTCTTTTCTTTCTTTCTTTTATTTTTCTCTTCATATGTCAATGCATTTTTTAAAAAATCTATTGCTTGTACCTTGCATAATATATCAAACTAATACAAAACTAAATAATAATTATCTGTTTCATGAACTTGCGTTGTTTTAGTATTATGACAGTTTTATGTTTTGTAATTTAATGGATTTTATGTGAAAATTACCCATTTTTGATAAGTAAAGTTTACAGTACGAAAATTTATTTATAAGAATACTTAATTTCATGTATACTTTAATTTTGCTATTTATTATATGCAGGTTTTAAATCACTTAATATTTAATAGGATATTTACTGTATAATTTCAAGCCCAAATAAAAATAGAACACAACTTGAATTTGTTTTCATTTAACATTCACTTTTCTTCCACTTTAATTTAATTTTTAAATGTGGGTTTTGATTGGCACACTTATTGTTATTTATTTATTTTGAAATAATTGAAAGCAAAATAATTCAATTTATGTGTTTAAACTGCAAATTTATATATATATATATATATATATATATATATATATGTAATAATGTATAATGTCTTGTGTTTGAATATATACCAAATAGATAATTGATATTGTTTCTAAATTTCAAAGTAGAATAAATAATAAAAACTGTCTACTAAAATAAATTTAATACTTGGGAATTTTTTTTCATTAACGAACGAATTTTCTTTAATGTATCTTTAATTTGATGCACATTTTCATTGACACAGTGATAGTATTTCATAAATATTGTTTTTGTGTTATCGTTATTATTGTTTCGAGTGATCGAAATTGATTAAAAAGCACTTAATTAGCGTCTTTAAACTATAAGTTTTTATTTTTTTCCCCATATGCTGTGATAATAAGTTGAAATATGGAGGAAAGAATTAATGTTTTAAATAACGCATGTGCTCTCCACGGCTGATCTAAGCTTCGCGTCGTGACGTCACGAAACCTTGCGTTTGGCTTGTCGTCTTGATTCGGCTTTGGGCGGCTTTCTCGCTTTTCTCCAAAACAGAAAAAAGAAAGCCCGCGCTTTTTGACCCATTAATATTTTGAAATTCCTGCTTTTGTCACCAGCTGATTTTCTGTTCAGACATCTAAATAAACGATTCAAGAATAACTTTTATTTATAGTTTCTTTTTTTTCAATTTTAAATATATATAATGTAAGGCTTTTTTTTATGAGTTTCAATTATTTTTTTATGTTTCTGTTAAAGGAAAATGTATGTATATATATGAAATAGCTGATCTTGCATTGTCTTAAAAGAATGAAAAATGTTTTCTTTTGAGACATCGTTTTAACTTTTTTTTTTTTTGCAAATAGAATAAAATAAAATCTTTTCGTTTCATTCTGGTATTTATTTTTTTTTTTACTTCATTTGTGATAGCAATAGATCCTTTGCAATTAATCATTTTCAGCCACCTCATTTTAAGATATAAGTTACAGATTTTTATGTATATTCCATTTAAATATTCCCATAAGTTTCCGTTTTGATTAAAAAAAAGACTTTGAAAAGAACATTTTAATGTTTAATAAAAGAGGAATAATAATATAATACATTTCTACAAAATAAACTACGAATTAAAATTAAATGAGAGACTTTGCTGGAATTGACGACAGGCGACGTAGCTACCTTTCATTATTTTACTTGTATATAACACAATATTTCCAAAAAGCACACAATATAACGCGCAAGATATATACATATTTACATTTAAAGATAATTTCGTTTCGAAACGTTCACTCTGAACATCTTATGTATATAAATAAAATCATTTGCTTTCACGTTACATTGTTACGACTCATTGTCGAACATCATTCTATCAACATTCTATATCAGCAAACCTGCCGTTGCCATTCGCAACAAAGTAAAAGGGGCTTCGGTGGGTTTCTTCTTCTCGCGAAAACATTATTATAGCGTTGTTATATATATTACATTATTAGCTATCTGTCTTTCACAAGATCTCATGTCAGAAAAATGGCCCTTCACTACTCTTAAAACCTAGATTTCCACTTTCTTATTAAATTCATTTTAAATAATTTTCCAGATTTCAGTCATCGCATTTCCTTTCTTCATGCTACAATTTTAATGTCGCTAAACCCGGTGATTTTAAAATGTTTCTAATTATTAATAATAATACTCCAAACACGCCCCCCCCCCCTCCCTAGAGTTTAAAATTTTAATTTTTCTTTAAAAAGATTACTTTATTAATTGTGTTAATAGAAAACATTGAACGAGAATAACAAGAATATTCTCGTGCATATAGATTTTATTCAGCACTTTTCCAGCTGTCGATGAAGTACCGGGTGTCCCAAAAAGGACTGACTGATTTTAAAATTCAATAACTTGCAAACGGTGACAGATATTAAAAAAATTCTTGCAGGAGGGTTATGCATAAGGTCAAAAGTTTTATTACAGTGATTTTCAATTTTAGTTCGATTTACAAACAATAGATGGCGCTGTAAGCAATAGTCGCTAAATACAGGCTCGATTTTTGGTCCTTTATCTTGTTCCATGCAGAAAAAGGAGATGGAAATGTATTATCCGGGCCACGAAGTACCAAAAATCGAGCCTGAATTTAGCGACTATTGCTTACAGCGCCATCTATTGTTTGTAAATCGAACTAAAAATGAAAATCACTGTAATAAAACTTTTGACCTTATGCATAACCTACTGCAAGAATTTTTTTAATATCTGTCACCGTTTGCAAGTTATTGAATTTTAAAATCAGTCAGTCCTTTTTGGGACACCCGGTATATATATGTATAAAAAACCTTTACAATTTTACTTTACAGTACATAATTCCTAAATGACAAAATATTCTCTAAGCTATTTAGTAAAAAGACCATTTTATTAATTTGAATTTTTATGTTATACAGCAATATTTAACTATTTAATAATCATATAGTATTATTATTATTTATTTATTTATTTATTTATTTATTTATTTACTCTATAAGATGAGGAAAGTAAAAGCGGTGAGTGAAATCTGGGAAATAATTTTAAATGAATTTATTAAAAAAGTGGAAATAAAGGTTTTAGATTTGTGAAGTGTCCACTTTTCTGAGACTGAATTTTGTGAAATACAGATCACTGATAATGTAATTATAACATAATAATACTATCAACATAATAATAATTAAAAGCACACTAATATAAAAACGTAATAATAATGTATCAACAATATATGGTTTATTTCCCCCTTTTTTTTATCAGGCAATCGTACAATAACGTTCTTTTTGACAGTTCTTTAAATTAAAATGGAAACCTATGGGAACATTTAAATAAATAACATATACATAAGCATCTGTCACTTACCATGTTTTAAATAAGAAGACTGAAAATCACAACAAATTTGAATATCATCCATCGCTTTTACTAGCACGTATGTGCTGCGTACAAGCGAAGGAAGATCACTGCCAAACAAACAAGTATTGAAGGAAGTTCTCGATGGAAAAACGTGTTCGTCTTCCCGGTTGTTTTCATCTAGAATGTGCGCGCATATCAACTCAGCAGTATTTCGTTCTTGGCACGCCCTGCTTTATCCTGTAATGTTTGCTTTCCTGCTATGTTGAAAGCGCCGCGAACTTACAAGGCAGCCTCCAGATGGCGCAGTTAGTTACGTCTTTTCGAAGTTGCGTTTCTTGTACTATTCCATTTCTTTGCGCAAAGGACAGGACACACGTTTTCTTGATCGTGCAGACTTTCGATGCCTTTATTCATCAAACGGAAAGGTTCAGAGAATGGAGTGGAGATAGCTCTGATAGCTGAAGATAGCTCTTTGACAGCAGAAGATTTTCATATTATCCGATGTCATTCCACTAGGAAATAACATTCTCTAGAGAGCTCAGCATTTTTTCTTTTGATTGTCCTGATTAATACATTTAATAATTTATATTAAAATATATCTTATAACATTTCTGACTTCAATGTTATTTGCAAGTACTAAATTATTTCCGAGTCCTTCTACAATATTGTTGCCTGAGGAAACGATATTTTAACTTCTTAATTTCGTTATCAATAAACCCTACATCAAAATATTACCATAATAACATTATAAATATCAAAGTATTTTTCAATGAATGAAAGTATCCGGCGTCAAAATGAATTAATAATTGATTTTCTAACTTTGCATCTAGGGATATTATGACAATAAATAAATAAATAAAATACATGGGGCTTTACAAAAGAATATTTCATGCAAACATGTAATTTAATAAAATTCTTCTTTTTAACGAAAAGTATAAACATTTTAAATGAAAAATTATTATTTTCTAACAAAAAAATCCTCAAATTATCTATCATTCAGTTCGTTTAATGTCATTATGCCTTTCATTGTGTTTCAAATTCATTTAATTTAAATTTAAGTGTGAGTCAACCTTAATAACATTCCAATCACTTACACATGGCTTAGAGGAATGAAATACAAAATACGAATAACTCTTAATATCTAATAAAAATATACCTTTATTAAACATATATAAAAATGAAAGCTGTAAATGCAGAAAAATGTAACTGAATCTTTAAGAAAATAAAATGCTACAAGAGTTAAGAACAATGAGCTAAAACGACGCATAAATGAAATAACAATGATATAATTCACATTAAAATATTCCCAACGCCTACTTTTATTCTTAAAACTCTAAGCCCCCCCCCCCCCCCTACGGACGCGATTCTTGCATGATGCACATTATCATTTAACGAAAATACTTTCTGCGTACATGTTTATATTACATATGGATATATATACATACATATGGATATATATACATACATATGTATAATATTTATATTTAATTTGTTTTTAATCGATCTGTATCTATATATACATAATATAGTTCATTCTCTCACTCGGTAGTTTTTTCATGCCAAGGTTGTCAAAGAAAAATCGTGTTTCAATTTATTTTCCAAATCTTTTAGAAACATACTCAAAAGTCAACGTTATTTATTTTATTCCTTTTGTAAAAACCCACCACGTATTTTTATTCATTTATTTATTTTGTGTAGGTGTGTTTACCCCGCCCCCTACTAGCTACACTCGCCAATTACCGCTTCGAAACGCCGAGGTTCTAAAATGATGTTATTTTGCCCTGTTTTAAAAAAGATTACCCTAAGATCAAAGATGATTGATTATTGAATGCCTACGTGGGGCGTAATGCCCACGTTTACTTCACATCTATTCTATTACTTGTCATTGAATGATATTCTAACGACAGATGCCTGTGTTCTGTAATTCTGCCATTCATTTTCTATTGACTAGCTGTTTTTCAACCTCAAGTCCGCTTTCATCAATTTCGCGACAGTTGCCGACTGTTTTTGTGATAGATTAACCAAGATTTATCATACATTTGAAAATCATCTTGTACAAAAGGGTTAAATAAAAAGTCTCTGACTTCTATATTAACCCGGGAGAACGCACGCATACTCATGGTGTGAATGTTTTTTTTAATTTGTCACAAATAAATACAATTAATAATCGTCAACTTATTTAGTGGGAGACAAGCAAAGCCATTGAATAAATAAGCCTTCTCACTACCTATTAAATTTGTTAGCGCAATTCAGCGGCCGGTGGGCGAAACACAGTGCATTGCAGGGAAACCAACCAACTTTGAAATCTAGTAATTGAAATATATGCTTAGTATGAATTAAATTCACTTAAAAATTCTTTATGTATACAGGATAACAAAAGGGGAAAAATGGAGATATATTAATATTTTATTGGATTTTTAACAACTATGATATTTAAATTTTACAATACTTCCTTCCCGTAAATCCATAAATCAGCCATATCATCTCAAGTAAATTTTTAGTAAGCATATGTATGATATAATCGCAAAAAATTTATAATTAGTAAAAAGTTTGATTTATTTAACTTTTTACTAAGTATAAATTTTTGTATTTATATCAATGTACTAAAAATATGCTCAATAAAAAAATATTTAAGATGGTATGGTTGAATTAGTTAAAAAAAATTGTAAAGTTTTCAAATGCATAGATCTTAACCCCTTCGGGTGGGGAGCCTTTTACGAAATTTTTAATCTTTTGTCACCGATTTTTAAAAACAGAAATTTCTATATTTTCTTGAATCGAAAAAATGCGCTGATTAAATAAAGAAAATTTTACAGTAAAATTTTACTGGTGAGTAAAAACAAGGATTCTGAGCACTTCAGGCGGACACGTATACGTGTCGCTTGTCCCCAAGGGGTTAAAAACCCAACAAAATATTAAAATATCTACAGTTTTTTCTCTTTTGTTAGCCTGTATAAATAAAATCATTAAATGAATTCAATTCTATGAAGCAAATATTTCGATTACTAGATTTTAAAGTTTTAAATTGCTAAAAAAATTAATCAATGAAATTTCATTTATTTCTAAATTCTATAGATGAATTTGTTTAAAAAAAAAAAAAAAAAAAAACTGAAAGTTTTATTTTATTTTTGTAAAAGTTTTAGATTTGATGTATCAATAATTAGAAAGCTTTTCATTAATATGTTTCAGAAAGCAATATTATTGAAGCTCCCCCCCCCCCTCTTAAAAAACTACGTCCCCCCCCCTTTAGACCCAGAGAAACAATTATGAGTTTTTGTTATAAACTTTTTAACAATTTTTTTCTTCAAACAGCCACAACAAAGGGTTAACATCAACTAAAATTCAATATTTTAAAAATTAAGACCTCAAACTTTGAATGAAGCTAAATATATCTGAATAATTAGCAGATATTTATACATTTATCCAGTTTTAGTGAATAAATTATGAAATGTGTGTAAATTTAATAGATTTACACCTCAGTAGACATAATAAAAAATGTAATTTTAACGCTTTCTAATTAATGGAAAAGAACTGGAAATGGAAACATTATCAACAGAGAATTGAAAAGACACAATTCAAAAATCATTGTTAACATTAACTTTTCTCTGGCTTTAGCACACTTACAAACATTTCTACAGAGAATTATCTGTACCAAATGTGGGAATTTGTCATGTCAGTGCTTCATTACACAACATACAAATAACGATATTAAGGGTTGTCCCAATGGACACACACTGGAGAATTGGCAAGTTTATGCTTATAATGCTTATGAAGTGTAATGTTGCTTTACAGTAATGTTGAATTATATCTTTTCAATTCCACGTTAATAACATTTCTAGCTATAAGAGACCCCCGCCCTCCAGAAAAGTGTACCTAAATTCAACACTCAAATATACAGCCCCATTACAATAAAGGAACAACAATATTTAATGTAATATATTTAAGAAAGCTTTCATTATTATAGAAAAGAAATTGCTATCACTATGCTTTAAACCTTTCTCTCTCAAATCAAGAAAATGCATCATATATTACTAGGAAGAAGCGAATGAAGTCTGGAATTCTCATACCCAATACAGAATTTCCATAATTAGTATTTGAAGGTAATATCCGGTTTTGATGTTCATAGTTGACAGATGTCAGCAAATATGCATTAGCCTAATTGCCCATTTATTATTTATTCTGTAGATATTTATTGCAATTTATTTTTTGGCACTTTGACAGTAAATACATTTTGGTTATTCTCAAAAATACAAAAATCAGAATCTTAACATTGATTTTTAAGTGTTTATATGCAATAAACAATACAGAACTCAGCATCAAATATTTAAGTCAAAATATTGAAATATTATGAAATTATGTTTTACTTTCTTTTTTTTCAAATAGGATTCCATTACAGATAGAATTAGTATGTTAACACTTAATGGATATTTCGCGTAAATTTACATTTTTAGATTCTGACTTCCTAGGACGGGCCGCATACAACCACACTGTGTCAGAAAATGCCCTGAAAAGAAGAAAGACAAAGGAAAAACAACTTGTCTGTTAAGTGTTAACGTTAAATATGTACATCTACATGTAGCAAATTCTTGACTTTATATAAAAACAGCTAAAGCTGCAAATGTGCCAGAGTTCTGCTAGTATGTACCCAGAGGAAAGGGTACTGTGTTCAGGATATATCTTTAAATGTAAAGAGAATTTTAATTAGATGCTTAATCTTAGACAAAAAACAACAGCATGCATTATCAAACAAACACTGGAAGATTATTCAAAAAATCTGCACTGTGCTCACTTTCTATGGGTTCAATCATCACAAGCCGATCAGTTAATCAGAATAGACTTCACCAATAAGAAAAAACAAGTAAATCATATTTACTGCAGTCAAATGGAAAAATTAGTCTGAATAACACAAAGCCCTTTTTCTCCATTCATATGTAGGGACAGTACTCTCACAAAATCCAAAAGTTTCTGTTTCAATCTCCTATGCAGCCAGATTTGCCCAAAGTTTTTCAACCGCTGGCTTTTGTGCATTATTTTAGACAAGAGCGCCTATAACAGGACAGAATTTAAATACCTTAGTTTAGAATTTTTTTGTCCCAGTATATATTTTCTGCAAATATTTTAAATGTTTGCATAGACTTTCTAGCGTATGCAATTTTCATGTTCTCATAACTTGAGTATTATTGTGCCAGAAAATATTGTTAGTTTTGTGAAGTTTTTTTTTTTTTTTTTTTTTTTCCCATGCAAGCTTCAGAAACAGTCATTTTGGTGACAAGCTTGTTTTGAGAATGAAGTATTTTCACTCTTTTTACCACTAAGTTTACTAGTTAAATCAAGAAAATTTCCAATGAATATCTATATTATAAAGGACAAACATATCTGTGCGTAACGCATCCGTCATTTTGCGAATGGCAACACTTTGACAATTGAAATAAAATTTTGTTTTTGATATTTTCGCTACTGCAAATTTTTAAACTTCTAAACATCGCACATTTTAAATTTTTACACCGTCGTATAAGGAAAAAAATGCTCTTTTAAATGCAATTTGTTTGAAAGCTGTATCTCAATTTATTTTTGAGATATTAATTTTTTTGTAGTTTTTAATACCATTTTTCTTATCGTGGCATCAAAAGTATCCCGTTTCTATTGAAAGTCATTGAAAGTAAACGGAAAATAGGTGATACTGTATCTTTTTGTTGCCAGTTTTTCATAAAATCTGAAAAATGTTGAAATTAAAATATGGGCTATATCAAGAATATTGTCTGTTATTCCGTGATAATGACGTCATATGCATACTTTTCTATAGACGAAGTTTAAGACTTGATTGTAAAAGTGAATTGCTTCAGCAGATGCAAACGACGTCATTTTATAAAAAAGCGCGTATTTTAATTCTTAAACCTGAAGCATGTTTTGTAGAAGTGCATCATTTTCACAGCCCAGCTGTTTTGAAATTCTTCACAGGTGTAAAGGCTTCACTTTTGAAAATAATGTAAAACTGATAAAACGCACACTGATAAAACGCAATGTTTTACAGAAATTTGGAGTGTCTTTATAGAAGAGAGGTGACATGCAAATAATAGCGATTTATCTTACAGAAATTGATGATTCTCGCCTGGATGGATTTGCTTCGCCAAGTTAGACATGCGAACAAATAATTCGTGGTTTAAAATAATATCATGTTCCTGAAGTGTTGGCCGAAAATTCTCAAATAATAAAATTTTATTGCTTTTCTTTAAGAAATTCTGCTATAATTTTACCAAAATAACATAATTTGCTTAATTTAATTTTTCCTAATTTTATATAATCTATACATTTAAAACACAAGTGTGTTCTTTTGTCATCTGCCCTGAGCTTTCTGCTAAACCAAATTTACTAATGAATTTTTTAACTGATAGCTGTTCATTTTGTGTGCCCGCCTTAGCTGTTTTTTTTAATATCCCATTATTATATTTTTATTTTAAACGTATTCTATGAAACTTCTTCAAAATGATGGTAAAAAGATAGCTTTTATTATTGCAGATAAAAGAGAAATAATGAGGTTTGTTTAATTTTATTCACGTAATTACCTGATAAAAATTTAATATTGTTGATAAAAATTGTTGTATAGGGTTTAGTGGCTCAAAATCCCATTAAGGATATAATATTTTGAAAGAAAAATGACGTACTGCTTTTGAAAACACGCATTTTTCCTCATAGATTTTCTATATTGTTTTTCCTTCTGCTACTACTTTTCCTTCTGCTGATACTAAGATTCAGAAAATAAGCGAAATGCTTAATTAAGTGAAAATGAAGTCATATTTAAAAGTAAACGATCATTTTCTTAGATAAAACTAAACATTTTAACACAAATGCGTCTAAAAAACATAAATTACGGAAATTTTTACTCTCTGGAATTGAGATTAGAATCTCCAGTAAAGAGTGCGTCTGTTCACATAAAAGATGTTGCTGACAATCGTGACTTCAAGTTTTGAGTTAAAATGATTTTTAAATGATCAAACAAAATACAATTTTTAAAAAAATGATGAATATGGATATGAGAAGTGCGTATGCAAATTTTGAGAAGGTGAAAATTGCTGTTTCTCATTCCGGAATACCAAGCATAAGAGCTTCAGACGATAACCACATCCTAATAACTGATCTTTATTATATTTTACTGATTAAGTACCTATATTATAAAGAACAAACGTATCTGTGCGTAACGCTGGCGTCATTTTGCAAATGGCAACACTTCACGATCAAATTACCGTCTTGACATTTTCGCTACTGTAATTTTTAATCTTCTGACCATCGTAAATTTTCAATTTTCGTTGCATAAAGAAAAAATTTACTTTCAAATGCAATTTGTTTAAAAACTGTATCTCAATTGACTGACGTATTATATTTTCTAAAATAATTTTTAAGCATGATTTTTTTTAAAGTTTATCTTATCACGTGCCGTTTTCAATACATAATAATAATAAACATTGTGCACATAAAGCAACAAACTTTTTTCAGCATTTGTTTCTGACTATTTTTGCATAGCGAAATAAATACTTCCTTTATAAACAAACTAGCAAACCCCGCGGCTTTGCTCGCGTAATAGTTGAAATATGCCAAGTGATATTTGCATAACTATTTTTTGTTAGAAGAACGCTTTTTTGAACAAGTTAAAAATTACAAATTAAGCCACAGTTTGACTAAACTTCATTATAAATGTGGAATAGACAGAAATGAGATTTTAATTAATAAGAAGAACTAAAACTAATTCCAAATAAATGACAATTTAGGATGCATTTTGAGACTTTTATGCTCATTTCATACGCTCATTTCAGTATTCATTTGAAGATTTGAGTTTTTAGAAACCAACTTAACACATTTACAACTTAAAATTAACTATCATGTCAAATTCCAAGTTTCTTGTCTAACAGTCTACAACATCTCTCGTGTTAGTGGCACCAACATAAAATGCTTAAACAAAGTTGAAATAGAATGTCTCGAAAAGTGTTGAAACAGAGACTGTCACCATTGATTTGCCAACAACATTAACCTTGAAAGTGGTTGGTATTTCCCAATATTCTATAGAAAACGGAATTTAGATGTTTTTAAAGGCTTTCATGTTGTTCCTGACAACCAGGTGGTAGTGACACCGGCATAAAATATAGTCCGTATAGGATCAAAAAGTATCACTCTTGACTTGCAACCGATAACTTCTGTAATCGGTTTATTATTTCCTGAGATTCCACAGAAATTGTAATTTAGGGCTCTTTTAGAATGCATTTTGCTCCTTCTCTTCGCTTCATTCCTTTTTAATTTTTAATTTATTTTCGACTGTTCTTAGAGGAGATTTATATTTTATAAGTAACTACCGTGCTTTATTTAAAGTTTCTAGCCTCTTCAGTACAGTAGAAATCGCAATTTATAAAGTTTTCTTTGCTCCTGCAAACCTCTAGGGGTTGTGTCACCGACATAAAATATAGCTTATGTTTGAGCAGGTTCTATCACCATCAATTTGCAACCATTATGTTTGAAAAACGCTTCGTATTTCATACGATTGCATAAAAATCGTAATGTGCTTTTCGCTCACTTCATCCTTTTAAATTTGGAATTTTCTTTTGATAACTCTTAGAAAGCATTTGCATCTTTGAAGTAATTACCATTCCAAATTTAAAAGGTTAGACCCCCTTTTTAAACGAAAAAACGCAATTTGGAACATTTTTTGCTCCTGTAACCCCCAGGTGGTAGTGACAACAACGTAAAATATAGGCTATGTTGGAGCGGGGACTGTCACCATCAATTTGAAACCATTACTTCTGAAATCGGTTTATATTTCTTGAGGTTGTGTAGAAATCGCTATTTAGAACGTTTTTAGAACGCTTTTCGTTTATTTTCACCATATTTAAATTTCAAATTTTTAAGGAATTCTTCTCAGAGAGCATGCTCCTGCAAACCTCCAGGCTTTGTGCACCGACATAAAATATAGCTTATGTTTGAGCAGGTTCTATCACCATCAATTTGCAACCATTATGTTTGAAATATGTTTCGTATTTCATACGACTGCATAAAAATCGTAATTTAGAACGCTTATAGAAGGCTTTTCGCTCACTTCATCCTTTTAACTTTGGAATTTTCTTTCGACAATTCTCAAAAAGCATTTGCATCTTTGAAGTAATTACCATTCTAAATTCAAAAGGTTAGACCCCCTTTTTAACACAGAAAACGAAATTTGAACATTTTTTGCTCCTGTAACCACAAGGTGGTACTCACAACAACGTAAAATATAGTCTATGTTGGAGCGGGGACTGTCACCATCAATTTGAAACCATTACTACTGAAATCAGTTTATTTTTCCTGAGGTTGCGTAGAAATCGCTATTTAGAACGTTTTTAGAACGCTTTTCGTTTATTTTCACCATATTTAAATTTCAGATTTTTAAGGAATTCTTCTCAGAGAGCATTTACATCTCATAAGTAATTACCATGCCAAATTTCAAGTTGCTATCCCCTTCAATGTCACAAAAATCACAATTTAGAACGTTTTTTAAAATGTAACAGCAAGAGTGACTCCCATATGAAGTAGATCCTATATTGGAGCAAAAGTTGTCATCATCAATTTCCAAACATTACTTTTGAAATCGGTTGGGTACTTTCTGAGATTGTGTAGAAATCGCATTTTAGAACGTTTTTCATCCATTTTCACCACTTTTAAATTTCGAATTATTTAGGAAATGTTCTTAGAGATCATTTATATCTTATAAGTAACTACCATGACTCGTTTCAAGTTGCCAGCCCCCGCAGTATTACAAAAAACGCAATTTAGATTGTTTTGTGCTCGTTAACCCCTTTGGGGTAGTGGCACCGACATGCAATACAGCCTATGTTGGAGCGAGGGCAGTCACAATCGTTTTCACACCACTATTTTTTAAATCGTTTCGGTACTTCCTGAGATTGCGTAGAAATCGCAATTTAGAAATTTTTTAGAACACTTTTCGCTCATTTTCAACCCTTTTAATTTTCGATTTTTTAGGAAATGTTCATAGAGATCATTTGTATCTTATAAATAACTGCCCTGCCTAATTTGAGTATTCTATGCCCTTCAGTAACACAAAAATCGCAATTTAGAACGATTTTTGCTTCTGAAACCCTAGGTGGTAGTGACACCGACATGAAATAGTGCCTATGTTGGAGCAAGGACTCTCATCATCACTTTCCAACCATTACTTTTGAAATAGGTTGTGTACTTTCTGAGATTGCGTAGAAATCACCATTTCGAACGTTTTTTAGAGCTCTTTTCGAACATTTTCACCCCTTTTGAATTTCGAATTTTTCAAGAAATATTCTTAGAGGTCAGTTATATCTTATAAGTAAGTACGATTCTAAATTTCATGTTTCTAGGCCCTTCAGTAACACAAAAATCGCATTTTCGAACATTTTTTGCTCCTGCGGCCCCTTTGGGTATAGTGGCAACGGCATAAAATGTAGCCTATGTTGGAGCAAGGGTTGTCACCATCATTTTGATACCATTATTTTTGAAATCGGTCTGGTACTTCTTGAGATTGCGTATAAATCGCCATTTAGAACGTTTTTAGAACGCTTTTCGGGCATTTTCACCCCTTTTAAATTTCGAATTTTTTAAGAAATGTTCTTAGAGATCATTTATATCTAATAAGTAACTAACATTCCCGATTCCATGTATCTGTGCCCTTCAGTAACAGATAAAGCGCAATTTCGAACTTTTTGTTCCTGCACCCCCTTAGGTGTAGTATCACCGACATAAAATGTACCCTATGTTGGAGCAAGGGTTGTCACCACCATTTTGACAGCATTAATTTTTAAATCGGTTTGGTACTTCCTGAAATTGCGTAAAAATCGCCATTTGGAACGTTTATAAAACGATTTTTTGCGCATTTTCACCCCTTATAAATTTCGATTTTTTAAGAAATGTTCTTAGAGATTATTTATAATTAATAAGTAACTACCATGCCAAATTCCATGTATCTGGGTCCTTCAGTAACACCAAAAGTCACAATTTCGAACGTTTTTTTGTTCCTGCACCTCATTTAGGGGTAGTGGAACCGACATAAGATATAGCCTATGTTCTAAGTTGGACTAACACCATCATGTTTTTAAAATCAGTTTGGTACTTCCTGAAATTGCGTAAAAATCGCCATTTAGAACGTTTTTTAGAACGCTTTTCGCGCATTTTCACCCCTTTATATTTCGATTTTTTTAAGCAATGTCTTTAGAGATCATTAGTATCTTATAAGTAACTACCATTCCAAATTTCTTGTTTCTAGGCCCTTCAATTACACAAAAATCGCATTTTTAGAACGTTTTTTGCTCCTGCACCCCCTTTTGGCTACTGGCACGGACATAAGATATAGCCTATGTTCTAAGTTGAACTAACACCATCATTTTGATACCATTACTTTTGGAAACGGGTCGGTAGTTCCAGAGCTTACCTCGTACAAATAAACAATTTTTACCTCTTTATAATATTAGTATAGATAAACGATTAGTATTAAAAAAACCCACCAATCTAACATATTTGTGAAAGATAAATTAACGAAATTAATTCTTCTTTTATAAACAAATAAAAGAATAATATGGTAAAAACACAAATCTAACATAATTGTATTTGTACAATTTAAATTTTTAGATCACCAAATAGGATTTTTTTTTTTTTTCAAATGGAATTTGTTTTCAAAGTTCATCTCAGTTTACTGATTGTCTATTGTTTTAAAAACAATTTTAAAGTATGAAATATTTTTTTAATTTTATCTATATCGCGCGGAGCTCGATTACAAAAGATTCAGTTTGCCCTTAAAACAAAATAAAGAGTTCATCATTTTCTTACGGCTAATATACATTTAAAAAAAACTTCCCTATGAATAAATAAATAAAATAATATAAAGAAAACACAAATTTAACACACATGTATAAGCTCTGAAATTATCAGAATATAAAAGGATGACATAAGTAGCAAAATCTAAGTCAAATAACTCTAAGCATGCGGCTAATAAGAAAATAGAGCTTTTGATAAATTTCAAAAATTTATTTGACTTTATAATTCTTATTTTCCATATGAAAAATGCTTTTTTAATGTAAGTGGGCAACCTAAAAAATTTGTTGCATATAAAATAATTATTAGTTTTCAATTTAAAAAAATGTTTTCACCTATATTCTTTAACCCGGGAAGCCTGGGTACGATCCCCTAGTATTTTTTAAATGAAGAATTCTTTAAGAGTGTATTCAAATCCAAATTACCTATTTTCTTATTCATTTTAAAATTTATTTTTGTTCTGAAACGCATCAAATTGGCAGATTCTGTTATTCAGAAACTATGGAATGTGCCGTGCTTGTCGATTTTTTGATAATGTCAGAATATATTTCAAAAAATGCTGTCAAAGTGGGCGTTTTGAACCGAATTTCCTGAAGCAAGAAAGCTGGGAATGAAAAAAGAATTGTCATGCTGAGAAAATAATTGTTTGCAAATCAATTTTAAATTCATTGAGCGAAAAATGAAAACACACTGCCTCTTATACATCTCTTCAAAAATCATGTCAGCAATTTTCATGTTTTTACTTTTAAAAAATGAGCCTGAAAATGTGTCAGAAAATTTCGAGCTGTTGAGGGTGGATTTCTTTTTTTTCTTTTCTTTTTTTTTCCTTTTCTTTTTTTTTTCTTTTCTTTTCTTTTCTTTTTTTTAGTATACCCTTAAAGATTGATTTTTAAATTTATTATGTACAGTATAACGGGCAACGTACAAGTCATATTAGAATCTCTTTGTAATCAATAACTAAACAGTTAGAAGTATATTATTATTTCATTTTTTTTTAATTGTTGATAAGTTAAAGCAAATTGCGTGATGGGTTTTGCTTATGCATAATAAAGTAATTTTTTTACCTGTATGCACGCACAAAAACTGTTTCAGTAATTCAACTCAGGAGTTTTCTGCAATCAGTGTGAACATAAAATTGGCAATTTTGATATAATACTCATTTGAATCTTAAGAGGCTACTTCACTCAAGCGAAAGCAGAGTAAAGTTAATCTTAAACTTTTAAAGATATCTTGTTTAGGTTTCAGTATTTTTTTATTGGATATCTGAAGTCAATCTCTACAAAAGCTGTCTTTCATTTTTTATTTATTTATTTATTTATTTATTTTTTATTTTTTTTTTTACTTTCACTTTCAGAACTGGATTTGAAATTAAAAATATCATCATAAAAGGTAATCCTGCAAACAAAAAAGTAAAAAGCGACCATTACAGAGATTGACTTCTGTTATCCTATGCAAAAAAAAAAAAAAAAAAAAAAAATAAATAAATAAATAAATAAATAAAATAAAATAAAATAAAATAAAATAAAATACTGATATTTAAAAAAATTTCTCCCATGTAATAAAGATTAGTGAGCAGGTATTTTCACCCGAGTGAAGTAGCCCATTAATGTCAAATTGTACTGCTCCCCCTGCACTCCATTTATCATATGGCAATATAAGCAATCTTTTCTTCAGTTTTAAAATCTTGCAGAATCCAAAATTTACAAGTAATCTGTATTTATTTTACTAGTCTGTTTTAACATGGTGTCTAGTCCAGTCAACTACAATTTACCGACTTTTCCATGTAGAAAGAAAAAAAAAAAAAAAAAAAAAGGTAATGAGAGTTTGTGATGTTACCTTGTTACATACAAAAAAAAATTTGAAGCAAAAATTTCCCACCTGTTTATGAAGCAAAAAAAATGAGCAATTTTAAAAAAGTGGCAAGGGCTCTTCTATAATCACAATAGCTTAATTTTCTTTTTCTTTTTCTTTTTTTTTTTTATTGATTATTTTATTGAAAAAGAAATTAATTCGTCATGAAAGTGCGATTTTTTTTGTTGTTATATTCATTTGTATAATACCTTATCATTGATTATAAATTGTATAAAATATTTGTATCCAGATCTGCACAGCCATAACTTTACTACATGTAATTATGTTTTATGTGAAGAAAATTTCATTAAATTAAAAACTTTCATAAAATTTAATAAGAACATGGATATTCAGTTTAAAATATTTCACAATACTGCTAATTATATGAGAATATCAAACATTTATTTATGTTATTTTTTGTTTTTTAGGGAACACTGATTTTGATGCATATCCAATACAAGTGTTATAATTAAAATTTATTCTGCAACTTTCTTAATTTTCAAAGCATATAGCTAGCTCGATATATTAAAAAAAATAAACTATAAAAATAAAAAAGACAGATAATTAAAAAAGTAAGCCCCCCCCCTCCCTCCAACTTTACGAAAATATTTGTTTGCAGAAAAAGTCATTATTTATGAAATCCATAGTCAACTAATTTGTGACTTATTCCTAAAGTAATTTTTATTTGTTTAAAAATAAACCAGCTTTCGTTATCATGATACAGATGTCTTTCACAAAATAGTCTAAATTTTAAATATAATATTTTCGACACATGACAGAGACAACGAAAACTAAATTATAATTAAAGATTATCATAACTATGACAGTAATAATTTATTTTATTTACAATATTTTTGACATAAATTACTGTTCATAACTTATAATGAGACACATAAATTATAATAAGAATTAAATTAGAGAATTCTGGTTTTGAGTACATGATGATTCACCGTCTAAACTAAACGTTTCTGAAAATTTATTACACATACAATCAACTAAATTATAATTAAAGATTATCATAATTATGACAGTAATAATTTATTTTATTTACAATATTTTTGACATAAATTACCGTTCATAACTTATAATAAGACAAATTATAATAAGCATTAAATTAGGGAATTCTGGTTTTGAGTACATGATGATTCACCGTCTAAACCAAACGTTTCTGAAAATTTATTACACATACTGCCAACATCTTACGCTTTTTCAGACCACAAAAATTTTATAGTAAATTTTACCTTTTTAAATCGCCGTAATCTGCCGATTAAATAAGGCAAAAATTTCTATTAAATTTTTATGGTCTGAAAAAGCGGAAGAGTTGGCAGCTATGCACATACAACCATTAGGAGAACATAACTGTAATCCCACAGCTTGTGAATTCCAGCATTATACAGCAGAGACTGCTGCTGAAAAATTGACCCTGAAGTTTAAACCTGAAAATAAGCAAAAAAGACAAAAAATAAATAAGTAATTCCAGAAGATACGTATTATGAACATTTCATATTTGCAAATCCAAACACTTAACAGTTTTTTAAACAGAAATTTATTTAAAAAAAATTATAATTACAGTTTTAGAATGCGACAGACAACCCAAAATATCCTTGTTCTGCAGTCATTTAGTGAAATTGAATTTTTTCGACGATTACATGTCAAAACTCGTAATATTTTTCTGTGACAGACTGACAAAATACATCACTAATTTTCACAATCTTTTGACGAAATTCACGATACTTTCCCACAATTGTTTATTGAAACTCATGATTTTTTTTTCACAGAACCGACTGACAAAATTAGCAATTCTTCTGAGATACCGATGGACACATTTTGCAACATTTCTACCAATTGACGAATTTTGGAAGGATTTTATTAAATGATACAATTTTTCCATACAGTCGAGGGTTGAATTTTGAGGATATTCCCGATGATCAATCGATGATTTTTGTGGATTTTCCCTGTGATCAATCAACAAATTAAATTTCCCCCCCATAAACAGTTGGCGAATTTCCGAATTTTGTGTGCAACTGACTTGCAAAACTAGCAAGGGTTTTTTTTAATGCAATTGATAGACAAATAAAGCAATTTCCTTCTTCGTAACCAACAGGCAACTTTCTGGGGTTTTTTTTCATACAACCGATTGACAAATTTTGAGACTTCTTCATAATTAAATGTTGGAATACATTTATTTCCTACGATTAGTGGACTTATTTTTCGTGAATTTTTCAGGGTTCGTATACATTTCTTCAAATAAAAATCAAGGACTTTTAAGGACTTTCAAGGACCAAAACAAAAAAAATGTAAGGACCTACAAATTAAATAAACTAAATAATTATGATATGCTTTTTTTAATAAAGGGTTTTATTTTTATTAAAAAAAAGTTTTAAACATTCAAATGACCAGGAAGGGGGGGAGGGAATGTCAGCGTGTGGCAGTAGAAATTTAGAAAATTTAAAAATAACAAATACAGCAGAAGAAAAAACAAGTCAGATGTGCCAATCTCAAAACTTTCTTCTATTTCATACATGTTAATAGTACCTCAAAATTCGCTATCAAAGTGCCAAAATTAAATGACAATCTATACCCATCATGAGAATTCTAAAGATAGGGGCTGTGCATATACAACGTTAACAACTTTTTGGCAATTTTGAGCCCCCTCCCCCCCCCCTTACGATATCATACGTTATCATTTCTCGAACGTCATCATTTCCCCCTTTTAATGATATCGATGTCAGTGGCTAAATTTTTTTTTACAATTTTTCAACTTTTTTTCTCTTATTTTTCTACATTTTAGCTATAATACAGATATTGTTATACATTTGTTATTAGCATTTTTTACTGTTTCAAATTAATAGAAGAAGTTAGTAAGATATTATTGTACATGGAATAACTTTAAATCAAATCAGACTGAAAACAGATAATTACTATGCAAAGTATTTAAAAATAGATTTTTGTTACATAATAAGACACTAATATGAGTACAGTAATATGAAAATAATAATGCAGTAATACACAATATACAGTACAATAACAATAATACAGTAATATGAAAATATCAGAAAATATATTTTAAAGGATATCTTCCCATGTGGGAACTAGCTCAATGATGGGGGCATTTTCTGTTGAATATTTTATTTCAGGTATTTCAACAACATCACAATCGGTTTCATCCACCCATTCAAGTTCATCGTTAGTTAGGCACACCATCAGTTTATTTTGCCTACGTGCAGCAATGCGAAGAGGCCTTATTTTAGGTGCACAATAGTGTCTCCACAAATTAATGAATGTTCTTTCAAAGATTTTAAAGTACTGTGGTAAATGCTGCACTTTCTACATATGTATTTTTTTTAGAGTTTCTTCTTCTATTGATGGCAGAAAAGTATCGTATGGTAATTCCTTTAGTTCTTTTAGAGTAGGCTGCATCTGTTTGACTTGATCTTCCGTCAGTAGGCTGACAAACAAAGGCAAAAATGTTCCTCCTCTATTGAAATGAAGACCTTCACTCACTGGTACTGGAGCAGGCAAGAATTGTCTTTTCAAAATGTAATCAATTGCCGACCGCTTTGGAGAGCAGCAACTATGGTTGTTGCATTTAACTATTTGGCAGAGATATTTAGAACATCTCATATGTTCTTTTTTCCAAATTTGGCATATTTTAACACTCGAGCGCTCACCTCCAGGCTGTACATACTTGGCAATTACCGGAAAGTTATCAAATATGACATCATTCCATATTTCAGTCAGCACGTTTGCTGCAGCTTCAAAATTATTCTTTTCCTTCTCGATATCAATTGTTTTGCCACTTGCATCCAAATGAGTCCCAACGTGGTCATGTGGCAGAACTACACCCGCAAAATGACGGCTCAAAGGTGCCATTCGTCTTTCGACTGCATTAAAAGCCGATCGACCAGGAGCATTTGTTGGAAAGAAAATCGCATCCAAATTATATTTTTTAAATGTTTCCACTGCTTGCTGCTGATCTTTTTCGTAACGGGGGTTTTCATCTGGTCCCCCATCACTTATAATCACTAGCACTGGTTTTGCATTAGAATCTTCAAGGCGTACAAGTTCTGAGGATTCTGGCAAATTCATCAATGCGTCCAAATCAAACGCGTGTGTAGCTGCTGTCGATGAATCGTGCTTAACCGAACGAATGGCTATATAAGTTGGCCCAGAATAAGTTATTCTCGTTGGATCACATGGAGCCCCTTTTTTAATTTCAAGGCCTGCGTATACACTGGGGATGAGTTTATGTTGGGCTGCTTTTACAAAATCGTGATCTGGCAGTCAAATACTGTATTCCAAATGCATGAGCAATGGAGTTTGTTTATTTGCAGCAGCAATTCCAGTTGGCACACGAAACTTATCATCAACTGAAAGAAAAGCAACGTCTTGCGTTGATAATGTAGCTGAACACTCTTTCAAATGAGATATTGTCATCTTACAAAACTCACTATCTACATGCGAGCTTCTCTTATTGAATCGTGGTTTGCATAAACGGACAGGCACTGTTGTATGGTGACGTTTGCCTTCTATAGTACTAAAATGTCTTAGGAGTAAGCTCAAGTATGGGCTGTTCTACTCAGTTGGAATCCTAAATTTTTCAATTCTTCGTGCAAATCATCCAGAGTCTTGCATGCATTTAAGATTTTGCAGCGTCTTCGACCATCTGCGCTAACTCCTTGCTTTGCAAGTTCACAAATCATTCTTAAAAGTTCAGGTTGGTCGCTTTCTAAAGCTGGTTGCCCAACTTTTTAAACCAGTTTCTTTTCCTCAGGATGTTTTTCTTGCAACATTTCATAATGCATTCTCTTTTTTTGCCCGTGATTTTCTATTAGCTTCCGACAGTCCTTTGAGCCTATTCAGTTGCTTTTCAAGTTTTGCCACATCGTCATTAACTTTTTTTTATTTCCGTTAAGTTCACCTCAGCAAGTCCAGTGTCTCTCTGGTGGGTAAGAATGAAAAGCTTTTCCTGGGCAATTTTAATTTGCGAAATCACTTCTTTTTGTGCTCGAGCTTCTCGTGGAACGTTACATTCTGCATAATTCTTACTTGCACTTTTTGGTTGAAGAGTTGTTGTTTCGATCGTTGACTTTGGAACATCGAAAGTCGAAGAACTTTCCTCCACAGCATTTTTATTTTTTTTTCTGCTGGTCTCTCAGTTTTAGAAGTAGAAGCCTGTTTGAAACAATCCAAAATAAAATAATGTCGCTTGAATAACAACGTTATATTTATCTTTTTTAAAGCATATTTCAAATAGCAATATCTTATAAAGATAAATTTTACACTCTTTCAGTTAGTTACCTTAGAAAATTATCAAATTCAATTATGGGAATTTCATGCCAAACTTAGATGCTATTTATGAATACAAAAATCAAATTAAAACGTATAAAGTAAATAAATAGTAATTATGCCAAAAATAAATAACAATTTTGTTTAAAACTTTCATTCATCAAATTTAGCATTTCAGCGTGAACACGCTTGTCTGTAAGCTGCGGTACTAACTGTCAAAATCTCTTGTGATCCTCAATTGCTGTTATACAGTACCACAGTCAAACCCATTATTGGCATCTAAGGAAAGCAAGGAAATAGAAAATACTTTAAAACTTGAATTAAAATATCACTTGTCGGCATAAAATTTATAGATATTTACAAACTGAGTAAAGGATATTTTCGTGTATTTAAGGCTTATTTTAAGCAACAACAAATATTGACAAATTGCTAAATCGAAGGGCCTTTGGGATTATACATTCATTTAATGTGGGCTTTGCATTATGAAAAATTAACTGCTTTTTTACACTTGGTACAAAGCACAAGCAAGTGAATTTATAAAAAAATATATAATTTTTGCTCTATTTTGTTTTAAACAGGGCAATCGGTGGGGAGGGAGGGGGGAGAGAAACATTATTTAAGTCTCTTTTTAGGATTTCTAAGTTAATTTCTGAACAAATTATCATCGTAATTTAATATGAAACTATTGAAAGCATTTATTTATTAGATAGTACACTCTTCACTTCGTTATTTATAATTTATTTTGTCCTTTTAGTCTTTAAAATGCTTCTTTCTTACAGTTTCACAGACATTTGGCATATTTTTGCATGTGTTTATTACTACATAATTAAATCTATTGTTTCGTTATGTATTGTATGAGTTAAAAAAAAGTTTGAAGATTTTTTTTTTCTTGTGGGAAGCCAACAGGAAATTATCTTAAAATGAATGTATTAATTTATAATTAAATTCTAAAAATATTAAAATTTTGTATTACCATTGGAATCATACTTGTGGGTATAATTTTTTTAAATTTTAGTACGTCACGAAGAGGGCTAAAAATTTATTATAAAATTCCACCTTTACACAAAACCTATAGTATTATTTTACATAAAAAATAAATAAAAGAGTAAAATATATGCAAATATTTATAGGGCTGTAATAAATACTGATTTAGCCAAATTGCAATATATTAAGTAATCAGGTAAATTCTAGCCCAATAACAAATTAAAAATAAATAATACATTGAATACAGTTTATTTTTCAATTTTTCAAATAGAATATTGAATATGAATTAAATTGCATATTTTATTATTTAAATTTTCAACATTTTTATAGCTTGATATATATTTTGTTATATTTCCAATACATTGATATCCAACAAATTTTTCATTTGTAATTAAACAAAACTCTTCTATTTTTACTGCCCCCATTTGTACTTTTATAGTACTAACAGTAAATAAATAATGAAATATCAAATCAATCGCCCCCTCCCCGCTAAAAAACTGTGACCTTCTGATGCTTTTATCACTGATTTCTAACAATAAATATATAATGATCTAAATCCTATATAGTCAGGTAGGGCAATTATGACCACTTTTTACATTTTCAACATTGTTATTTATTTATTTATTTTTGCTTACTTCTATTAGGAAAAGTGGTGTTTTTAGTACATAGGAAGTAACTTTGATCCTTTAAGAACACCTTTTAAAAGTTTTAATTCTCATAGCTGCTTTTTTTTTAGTGTTAAAAGGATGGTTATATTTACCCCACCGAAACTCACAATCATATAAGTTTGGGGTAATTAAGACTACTAGTGGGGAAATTATGACCACTATATTTTCTCTTTATACTTACCAATAGACATTTTTTGGGTCAATTTTGACCACGTTGAACTCCAAAGTGACAAATCCGTTTATCAAAAATTTTATAGACTTAGTTTCAAATTGCTATTCGGATCTCAAAAAGGCTTCAGACTAGTAATAAAGAATATCTAAGATAAAATATATATTATGAGGTTAATATCTAAGCTTGAAACAAAATTTTACCATACACAGTTTTCTCCAATATGGCGGCGGTCACAATTACCCCCTGGTCATAATTACCCCCACCTGACCCTACTCCCTCTGAACTTTCAGTTTTTCCTTTTGAACCTCCCCTCCCCTTACAGAACACAAAGTGCAAAATTTTTAAATCGTGATTAAAAAACCTCCCTATTCTTTATTTTTAGCAACATTGGTTGAATTCAACCATCTAAATCATAACCCCACACCCCCAAAATGAATAAACAAATAAGGTAGGCTTTCTAGACATGGGTTTGAAGGCGAAATTGTTTTCCTATTTTTCAAAAATTAAGCTTTTCAAACTCGTGGAAATGTCTGGTACAAAATAAACATTGGATTTAAAGAACCGCTTTGTTGTATACAAGCTAAAATAGAAAATCTTGTTGTGAGGAGTTTTTGTGTTAAGGCTTTGTATCACTCATTTCTTTTTCCGGATCTGAGTTCTGCTTGTGTCCTTTCTCCCCCCCCCCCCTTTCTAAACACGCCTATGCCTTTATGAAGCTGTCAACGAGTTGGGGTCAAGCAGGGGGTCAGAGGGGAAGCGGTTGGGGGCCAAGTAAGGGAAGAAAACTCCTTTAGGGCAGTCTTGGACACAGAAAGAAATGGACAAGAGTTCTTCTACGGAAATTTTTTTTCTCCAATATTCAGATAATTCCACAGATCGGACAAAGAGCGTCCAGGGGCTTGATATTGTCCCCCACTCTCCCCGCCTCTTCATGTACCGTTATTTAAAAAAACTAAACATTTTTGATGCCTTATAAAACATTTTGAAACATTAATGATTTTATATTTAAAATATATAAGCTAAGATATTTTGCATGTATAATTATCAATTAAATAAATTGAGCTGATCTACAATTTTCGTTATATTTTTTTACCATTATCAAGAATATATATGTGTGTGTGTCAGAAAGAAAAGTTTGTCATTCTTTAAAAAATAAAATGGAAAGAAAGAAAAATATTCGTATAAGAGCTATAAAAGAAATTACCTTGATATCCAGGTTTAATATTTAAAAAATGTATAATAAAATTCAAGTAATAAAAAATGTATATTATAAATAGTTAGCTGCATCAAGTTTCAAATTTAGGTTTTTAGAGAATGAGACAGATAAAAATAATATTCATAGCAACTTTTAATCGTCGTGTTTAAATAAATAAATAAATAAATAAATAAATAAATAAATGAAAATAAATATTGTTATTTGAAAAGAAAGAGGCCGTAGTAAGTAAAAATAAATTCTCTACCCGGCATTTTTAGGTAAATTTCTGATAAAAAGCAAGCATAATTGGTTGTAAATTATAAACTTAAAATTCTTTCACTTCAGTGAATAGGTTAGATTGACAGCATCCTCTATCACG
This sequence comes from Maratus speciosus, assembly GCA_963932465.1. Classification (NCBI taxonomy): domain Eukaryota; kingdom Metazoa; phylum Arthropoda; class Arachnida; order Araneae; family Salticidae; genus Maratus; species Maratus speciosus. Next base: position 369,224,527 of record OZ010799.1, on the reverse strand, counting down.
TTAAAGAAATAGGAATCACTTATGCAGTATAGAAATTCGTCATTCAATAATTAATTTAAAAGGAACTAATTAAAAATTCAAGAATTATTCTGATGAAACCTTCATGTTATTTACTGACCAAATCTTGACGGGCACTATCTAGAAATCCTAATCTTGAAATTTCAGCTATATAAAAATTTCCTAAACCAAAATTCGGCGGCCACTAAAATCAGGAGTGTCAGTACCCAATTCGCCTATTGTTTAATCAATCCATAGGTGAGCCTGAATTTTTATCCCAAAATTAATGCCACTGTAAGTAATTTAGATCTTTGTTTTTGTTGTTTTTACTTTCTTCTATCTTTACAAGGAGAAAGTACTGGATTCGTGAAAAATTTCGACTTTCGGTTTTCGACGGATTTACACGTTTTAGGGGTCAGATATTCCGAAAAACATGTTTTTACAAAATGTCTGTCTGTCTGTATGTGACAAAAATTTTGTGGGCGCTCCATCTCAAGAACTAATGCACGGAATTTAATAAAAATTTATATTCAGTTAGTCCTTGATATAACTCGCTGCTGATTATTTTTTGGTGTAAATCGCTCAACAGGTGGCGCTGCTATGCAGCCTTTTTCACGATTTCCGCAATGGCTCAATCTCCAGAACTAATGCACGGATTTTCATCAAACTTCAGATTCAGTTAGTCCTTGACATGAATTGAAGTTTTGTAAATTTTGGTGTAAATCGCTCAACAGGTGGCGCTGCTATACTGCATTTTTTACGATTTCCGCAATAGCTCTCTCTCAACAACTAATGCTTGGATTTTCATCAAACTTCAAACTCGGGTATACTTTGATATGAATTAGTGCTGTTTGTGTTTTGGTGCAAATCGCTCAACAGGTAGCGCTGCTATGCTACACTTTTCAGAATTTCCATTATAGCTGTATCTCAAGAACTAATGCAATAATTTTCACCAAACTTCAGAATCAGTTAATCCTTGACTGGAATTGACATTTTGTACATTTTGGTGTAAATCGCTCAATAGGTGGCGCTGCTATGCTGTATTTTTCAGAACTTCCACTATAGGTGTATTTCAAGAACTAATGCACGAATTTTCATCGAACTTTAGAATCAGTTAGTCCTTGACATGAATTGACATTTTATACAATTTGGTGTAAATCGCTCAACAGGTGGCGCTGCTATGCTGTATTTTGTGTGATTTCCGCAATAGCTCTATCTCAAGAACTATTGTTTGGATTTTCCACAAACTTTAGATGCAGGTATACCAGGACATGAATTAGTGGTGTTTATGTTTTGGTGCAAATCGTTCAACAGGTGGCGATGCTATGCTGCATTTTTCAAAATTTCCCTTATAGCTCTATCTCAATAACTAATGCACGAATTTTCATCAAACTTCAAATTTAGATTTACTTTGATATGAATTGGTGCTTAATTGATGTAATTTCTTGTACTATTTAAATGATTTAATTGACGTGATTTATAGAGAAGAAAGTTTTGTGATGGCCACAACATGCTAGTTTCATATTAGAAAATATTCTGAATTACAGTATTTTTTTTTTTTTTTCTCTCAGCTGGTTGTTAGTTGCTCATGGAAGATTATCCGAAAACTAATTTAACTGCTAATACTTTGGATAGATTTTGTTGGAGCATTGGATTTGTACATTCGAAAGGTCTCTTTTATTTATTTCTCTATTTATTAATACTTTTTTACTATGACTATAAAATGAGAAAATTGAAGCAATATAAAGAACAAGAAAACTGCACATAACTATAAATGTTAACTTCAGATTAATTTTAAAAAGAATTATTGGATTCGAGTCGGGCATAACCTGGCGTGCGTTATATTCTAGACTGTCATCCATATTTGTTCTAATTTCGCTGGTCTTGTAAATTTTAAATCTTTTACGTATTTTTTTTTCTTTTCTTGTTAACCCTTTGTCTACCGACAGTACTTATAAGTACCATTAAAATAACTTGTTATAAAATTTATTTAATACATCGATTAGTTGTGATACAGTTTAGAATGAGTTATAGATACATTACTTTATCTTAATTATGGGTTACACAAAACAAAAATATTTTTAAAAGGATGATTTATTTTTCCTTTGCATCTTTTCAGATTTCTTGGCATAGGGGGTCGAGAGGGGGAATTTTTCAATTCGGAAATACTTTTTATATTTCTTTTGTAAGAATATTATGTTTGTACATTTCCTAATTCTACAAAATACTAATAAAAGTGTGAGTGGTGTTATAAATATTGCACAAAATCCCTATAAATTCAAATTTAATTAATCCTTCTAAATCTTTCAATCCTTCTAAAATTTATTAAATGATTATTTAAATATTTTAGTGTAGTTTAAACAATTCACGAAAAATGCTTTAGAAGATGAAATATTTATAATTCAGTACATAAAGGGTTAAAAATTATCCTAGTTACAATTAAATAGCATATTGAATTGATACTCATTCAAACAAGTTTGAATTTTCATATTTTATTATTCAGTAAGATTTATAATCTTCTAAATATGGTATTGAAATATTTAAATGGATTCTAGACCGAAAGTAGGTTTTTAAATATTTTTAATAATTTAATAATAAATTTAATAATAAATTAATAATAACATAATTCAATAACAATTTTAAATAACATGATGAATTAATGAAATAATGAAAATGATTACTATAAATAAGCAATCAAACCTTCACTTAAATTGTAAATTAACATGGACGATATTTTAATTTCTTTTGCTGTTAAATGTTTGTTTGTTTTTTTTTTGTTTGTTTTTTCCCAGACATTCTAAATAAGTTAGAAATAGCATAACAGTTTTCTTTTCTTTTTCTTCTTGCAAATGCAAATAATGTATTTTTCTGAAAACGGATATTTTAAATTTATTTTAGAGAAGGAAAACACAAAAAAAAGTGACCTTCTCCTCTTACGAACGTGTGTTTATATTGGCTGACGTTATAATTTCGATATCGAAACGCGTCCTTTAAATTTTATGGTGATTTACACAAGGTTTTATTACTTCATAGCTCATAATTGTTTGGATTATATTGGTATTTTTAAATTTTTAATCTCTTATTTACCCCCTTTCTCTCTAAAAATTATCCTAGATTCTATTACATTGCATATTGAATTGATACTCATTCACACCAGTTTCATTATGAATTTTCCTTTTATTATTCAGGAAGGTTTATAATCTTTCAAATTTTGAATTGAAATATTTAAATGGATCCTACACCAAAAGTAAGCTTAAATAACTTAAAATACGTGGATAGTATTTTGAAAATGATTAGTATTAATAAGCAATCAACAGCCAGGCCCAATTTTGTGTCTTTACATTTAAAAATGAGTCAGAAAATGTATCAAAAAGTATCTCGTTTGTTGAGCCATAAAATTGAGAACCATCCAAAATTTATTTTAGGGGACCAAAAAAAAATATATAAATAGATAGATATAGTTATTAATTTTTATTTTAAAAGGGTGCCACATATTTAAAGGGTATGTGTGCGTCGGGGGTAAAAACTACTTGTTTCCTTGAAACCTAATAAGATCTGAAATTCCGATGCATGCAAGGATGGATATGTTTTCGTAGGTGTATCAAAACTACTTGTTGAAAATTGAAGAAAAGCGTATATATTTAAAAATATATGCGTATAGTGTTTTACGTAGTTTTATTTTCTAGAAATTATAATATGTTATTCAGAGAAAAGACATTCGGGGAAAGAAGCAGTATTTAGAGGGGAAAAAATGTTTTGCTACGTTTTAGTAAACGAAGCAACTGAAACGAAATATAGAAGTATAATTTAGCCTTTCACATCGACAAAGCAGAGAATTATAAATTAATCATGTAACATTTATATAAAAGGCAATTATAATCTAATGCACAGTAAGAGACTTCTATGTATTATTTGAAATCTAAAAGCTCTTTATATGTATTTTGAATAATAACAATAACAATAATAACAATAATACCATACTTGCCAACTAAATTTCGGTAAAACTCAAAAGATTTTGGGCAAAAAATCAGAAAATTTTGGCGAAAAATCAGAAGAAATCAGAAGATTTTTTTAAGTTTTATAACACTTTCAGTAAGGATTAAAAACAGCTGAATAAACTAACAAATAAATAAATTTCAAAGAGAAACTCGAATAAAATATTCACTAATTTGCAATTACACAATATATATTATGACAAAAAAGAATAACTTGAATATATTAAAAATTACTATATATATATATTTTCCTCTTTTAATATTCATAGATATCCCACCTTTCACTTTAAAAGACACTTAAAACTTCTGATTCCTAAATTTTTTCTTTAGAGTGTGATACTGAGTAAAAAAAGAAAAAAAAAATTCTGAAATTCACAGCAAATTTTCTGAAAAGTTACAGCAGGAAGGGGGGGGGGGGATCCATTTTCGACACTAGCTATGCGTTTTTTTCAGCGGCCCTTTGACGAAATTCGCGATCTTTAGGCGAAATTTTTGTTTTTTTCGCGACCTTTTGACGAAATTTGTGGAGGTTTTTCGCAATTTTTTGACGGAATTTGTTTTTTTCGCGATTTTTTGACGAAATTTGCCGTTTTTTCGCGATCTTTTGAAGAAATTTGCCGTTTTTTCGCGATCTTTTGACGAAATTAACGTTTTTCATGCGATCCTTTGACGAAATTGGGAATTTTTCTGCAAACAATTGACAAAATTAATTTTTTTTCGGCGAAGATGTCGAAATTCGCGATATTTTTTAATTTTCGTGGCCGATTTTTTTTAATTTTCGGAAATGAATGCCTTACATTTTCGGAAAATTCGGACCAAAATCACCCCTACGCGTTGTTTACGTAATCTTTTGACGAAATCAGCGTCTTTCCCGCGATCGTTCGGCGAAATTTGGGCTTTTTCCGCGATCCATCGGTGAAATTTGGGTTTTTTCCGCGATCCTTTAACGGAATTCGCGTTTTTACGTGATCTTTTTACGGAAATAGTATTTTACACGATCTTTTGACGGCGCTTTTTTACACGATCTTTTGACAAAATTCGCGTTTTTTCACGATCTTTTCACGGAATTCGTGTCTTTACGCGCTCTTTTGGGAGGATTCTCGTTTTTTACGCGATCTTCCGACACAATTTGCGTCTTTCCCTCGAACCTTCGGAGAAATTTCGGGTTTTCCCTCGATCCTTTGACGAAACTCGCGTAAAAAGCGTAAGAAAAGGCCGAAAATCGGAAGAAAATGACGAAAAGCGGAAGAAAACCCATTACGCGCGTAAAATCGGAAAACATGCCGATTTTTCGGAAGAATTCTGAAAAAATTGGAAGAGTTGGCAGCTATGTAATACCATACAATTATATAAAAGAAATAAAGAAGAGGTTAAACATATGATTAAATTTTAGGTATTTTCATCAATAAGGAATTTTTTATCATAAAAAATATTCACATATTTACTTTTTGCATGTGCTAAATTTTATTATTTTAGCACTTTTATAAAATTTTGCTGACGTACTAGTCGGTATACATGTAAGAAGTAAAACCTATAAGTAATAAATAGTGTCTCAAAATGATTGAAACGCATTTTAATTTTTCAACTGTTGCAGATATATAAACAATGTAAAAAGCAAAAGTGTGCCAAATAAGGCAGGGATTAAGATTGTATTGATGAAATATACGTGCCATTCATTTTCAAAAGGGTACATATTTTAAACTTTTATATGGTACCTAGATCCTATTAATTATGTATATATATATATATATATATATATATATAATCAAACTCTAGCAAGTACAATAGTACCGAATTAAGAGACTTTGAATTTGAAAAATTTTAATAATGTTTTGAAAATTAATGGCAGGACTATTTCGTCAACATAACTTTAATTTGTACCTTATTTTGAACACTGTTGCAATTTACATATGTATCTCAACATGTTAATGATTAAAGTGTATTTCTATCTTTGTATTGGGACACTCTGTATGCTTAATTTTGTACAATATATTAGTCGAAGTTTTCCAAACTTTTCAATTTTTTCTCTGACATCAAACACAAAAATAGCAAAAAATAACGACAAATTCTGCATTTGTGATTGGCAGAAATATAATAAGGAAACAGCTATTATCTTCTACACTTAGAATTTGAAAGAGATTGGAGAATGTGTTGGATAAATAACACAATTTATAGTATTTAAGTTAGTTCTATTATTTTTTACGAACATTTTAAATTTACATTTATGAGAAAAGAAAACTATAAATTACAAAATACGCGAAATTAAATTCTACATTATGCTACAAATGAGGGGTGAATAAAATTTATTTTAAATAAATAAAAGTTAATCACAAATATTTTAATTGCCTTTCTTCTTTTAATTTATTCATTTTGCCGTTCACCCCCCCCCCCCCTTTTTTTAACTGTGAACTTCAGGTGCTTTTAAAATATAGGGTTTATCTCTTATGGGCTTGGAAATTGTACGGAATGGATCAATTATTTTCGGTAGAAGACAGTCAAAATAAAAATCTTTTAACTTCTTTTTTATTTCTGTCTCACGGAAAGCGAGTATTTATTCAACCTTCATTTTGGTGTCCAAAAGACAAAAGCACAGGCATCCCTTTTTTTTAAATATGCAGTTGTCCTTGCAAGTGATATTTATGTTTTTTATTTATTTATTTTATAACAGATTTCGTTTTTATCAGTTTTCAAAATGCTAGTATTCTCTTTAAAATAATTTGCAGAGCAAAAAATTTTACAACTCTATACAAGTTCGGACTTTTTCCACTTATACGATAAAGCTAGAAAATACCCCGCCGCGACATTCGACCTCTTTGATGTCAAAGGTCAACTCACACCCTCTCTACTCGTTTGATGGATATTCTGAGGGGGGGAGAGGAAATTTTCCAATATTTGTCGAATATCTGAAGTTTAAATAAACTTAAAATTGTATGAATAAATGAAAATACAGGCTTTCTTGTGTTGTTTTCAAAATTTTAAAACTCCAAATAGAATTGAAGTTATTTAATGTTATTTACATTTCGCATACTTCTTAAGACTTTAGCATTAAATTTAAAAAAAAGTATACATTTTAAAATTATTTTGTCAACTAAAACAGAAAGCGACATCTTTTAAGAAGTGCACACAGAAAAAATGAGTTAAAAATATTAATTTTCTGATGAGATATTAGACAAATAACGAGGCATTAAATGGCCATTGGTTTAACATTGGAGAGGGAATCTAAATTCTGAGTGATAAGGGGCCTTAAGTTCTCTGGGGGGAAAAAAATCATTTACTTTGCATTTTATTAAAATTAAATGCACAAAAATACAAAAAACTTAGTTACACTTATCTGGTGCTAATTAAACTCAAATACCTACGGTTCCTTAAATATTGTTTACTCATTAATATCTTGTGGCAATGATATTAATAAATAATAATAACTGAAATTAATCTCATAAATATTTTACAGACTACAAACTCTTCGTTATTAAAATGCTTTTATTTAGTTTTGGTTCTAAATGCAATCGTGAAAATTATAAAAACAATAATAAAATGTCATAAAAATGAACAATTTAAACAAAATTAAGTCACCAGAGGAAAAAGAAATTACATAACTATGAACAATAAGTAAAACTATTTACATTACACATTTGAAACAATGATTTTAGGCCTAGCCTAATATAAATAGCTCTTTAAAAACAGAACAATAAGTTTAAAATGAAATATCTAATTACATCTTTGGAACATCATGCTATTACAGCATTTTTTTTACTTCAGTACTAGTTAAGTTAATCATATAGCCGAATTTAAAATAATTAAATGTCAGAAATCACAGAACGACGCGTTATTCCTCCATTAAAGCCTCTCTCAACAGCCAAGCCAAATATGTAAACAACGAGAAGTTTAACCTCAATGTCCGCCAGAGGGCGCTACTTTCAAGTCGTTAAATTTCTCCCATTGATCTGACAAGGCTTGTATATTCAATGGATTTGGGAAATTCGTTAAAATTTTTGTGATAAAATAAGTTGGAGATCATTTTTTAAATGATAGTGGTAACAATTATAAAAATCATACGCATTTCGGGTCTATCAGACCCGGCGCACGTCCTCCCGGGTTAACATCTGTAGATATTCAAAAATAAGATAGAAAACAAGTATATAAAAACATGTGTTAATTGGCAAATTTTGTGATGCTCTGGCTACGATCAATGCCAGATTAAAACAACACTAGTTCCTTTGCATAAAAAAAGAGTGCATTTTGTCGAAATAAATTTTATACATTTATTTGTAAAATTACTGTATCAATTAAATGTAACTTTTATTTTGCTGAGTTAAACTTTAAACACTAAATATTTGTCAACAGTGTTTTCTATATATATTTTTTACACAAATAATTTCTGATTTATATTTATAAAATCAGCAAATAAGGGAAAATAAAACGCACAACTGAAACTCCATGGCATAAATTGGCAGCCATTATGTTTATTTAAATTTAAATGTACCATAGGAGACTTTTTTTAGACGCTATAAAATATCGTTTTAAATACGTCGAATTCTTCTCATTAAGCTTTTCTCCTGTATTTATTATACACGAGTAAAGTGTTTTTAAATGTTATTGTTTCGATTCTTAAATACGACGTAATTTTCATTGTTAAGTGTATTTTTCGGGTGCAAATTTATTTATTTTAAAGTTTTCGTTCACTTTATTTACGTTTAAGTATATTTTTAAATTATAAAATGGTTGAAAATATTAATATTTTTGCCATTTAAAAATTTGGAAAAAATAGGTAAAAAATGACTTTTTCAACCCCTTAACCTACAATGACGGGCAGCTTTTTCAGGAAGGCTCGCGTTTTCAGCACCAGCCTTGGCGAGTTGGCGAAAGCGAGAACGTTCAGCCAGCTCTAACGCCAATCGTCGTCATGTGTTTTGTTGTGAACCGAAATGCCGGAAGATGAAGTAGCATATTTTAGAATAACAGTGCTACCTAAATTAAACAATTTTTTTCAATTATGTGTTCTAGATGAAAAGAAATCTTCCTCGAAAGAAATTCTATTACGAACTCTTATACTCTGTTTTATCAAAGGCTTTTATTACTTTTGATGATATAGACTAAAATTTCGATTATTTGATCCCCTCAAAAATCTACATTTTCATTCAATTGAGTATTATTAATTCCATACCTATTAAATAAAAACTCATTACCTTCATAAATCTAGATATTTGATTACATATAAAGATGGATTTATGGGGATGATAAATTAAAGCAGTTTCAGTGCATTTTGATGTGTATAAACACAGATTGAAAAAAAATGCCTGTGGCAGAAAATTACTATATTTTCGCGATGAACTTACATAATTAATTTAATACCAAATCATTCTGCAGAAACAGTACCCAAAGTACAGTGAAAATAGGCTAAACCAGGGGAAAAAAATCTAGTGTACCCCCAACCAGGATGTTTAGAAATTCTTAAGGGGAGGTAAGGAGAAGGAATATTGAGTGACTATCTTTTGTTACTTCAAAGTAACAAATAAAATCACTAGAGAAATTTTTTGAATATGTATGATAGTGAGGGGCTCTAGATTTAAATAGTTAAATTTATCAATTAACAAATAGAAAAATAAACTAAAAAATTAAAAACTTGGAATATTTAACTTTTTTTTTGGGGGGGGGGGGGCAGAATTTGAATAATGGGTCCTTTACTTATAGTTACTTCAAAATAATAAATAGGACAGAAAAAATTTTAAAAATGTAAAGAATTAAAAAAAATGAAAGCGTGTGCACGTGTGTTAATCGCGTGTGTTAATTCTGATTTTTATCTTTTATTCTATTTCTTTCCTTTTCTTTTTTTATGGTAACTTACTTATTTGTTATTTAAAAATCAACAGATAGAGCAAAACACAATTTTAACTAATCTTTTCTGCAAGGCAACAATTAATTTTAAATGGTCAATGGTGTGCTGGAGGAGAAGGGGGGGGGGGAGAAGAGAAAATTCGAAATGAGAGGTTGCCTCAGATGATTGATCATTATTTTATTGCCACTTTAACTTAATAAATAGTGCAATATGTGTGCAGAATGACGAAAAATGGAGTGTGTGTGTAGGGAGGGGCGGGGGGGGAGGCATTTCATCCGAGAGAATTTAGATGATTTATTCAAATATGACGAATGATTATTTTAAAATAACAAATAAAACAACTAGGACGAAATAATATTTAAAAATATGGCAAAAATTTTAAAATAAAAAACAGAAGAATTTTAAAGATTTTAATTTTGTGCATTAGGGGCAGACCAATGTTTTTTTCATAAAAACTGAAATAATGATAAAGATTTAACAGCATTAAAATGTAATAGTAATTGATATAATTGCATGCATCAACTTGCAATTATTTTTAATTGATTGATTTAATTGCAGGATACAGCTAAATAATTTTGATTTATCGTTCAATCTAATTATAATTGAATTGATTTTAGTTTCAACTTTCTATTAACGTCTAATCGCAATTAAATTAAGAACAATTAATTTTTAATGAATTATTTCAGTGAAAATATGTTTTATTAATGCAATCAACACGTCACACAATTATGCCGCTTAATATATATATATATATAAACTAAATTAATTCAGTAGTAATGCTAATAAAACTAAGTTCAATTGTGTCATAAAAACATGATCAATATAATTATATTTATTACAAAAATATCTTTACGTTTGATTTTATTTTTCTAAAAAATAAAATAAATAAATAAAATAATTTAGTAATAAATAAAATACGTTCTCAATTTCTTCGAACTTAACGAATTAATGAAATAAATGAATATTATTGAACTGAAAAACATACCTTATGTTTGAATTATATATATTGTGCAATTAAAAGCATTTTAATGCGAAAAAGCTCTTTGTTTTAAAAGCAAAAAGCTCTCGGCAAAGGAATGGGGTTGCTCTTCGCTACGCGTAAGACGTCAGGAACAAGGAAGGGTGCGTAGCATTGAATTCATCCCCGCGCCAACCGTTACTCTGGCGATAAAGTGCTCAAAACGTGAGCCTTCTTGAAAAAGCTGACGGGCATAGCCCACGTACGATGATCGAGCCAAATGTAAATTCTTCCTACCACTAAAATTTTACAGTAAATATAGTTTAATTTAATAATCGAAATTCCATGATTAAACAACACGAAAATCTCTATTAAATTTTAGTGGTAGCTATGGATTTGCCAAACCGTGGAGCTGTTAGACGTAAATCGTAGGTTAAGGGATTAATAAATTGCTATTGACATAATAAATTTTTGAAAAAATAATTGTAATAAAAAAAGATTGCTCACTGTATACCACAATTTACTTAGGTACCTGTAAAAGATGTTTAAATTGCTGTGAAAAATCTTGATACCATAAATCTTTTTTGATTGACCTGTTTTGCTCAGCAATAAATAACACTTCAATTTAAAAGCTATCAGCTTCAGTGTGTTAGTCATACATTTCGCTTCGCTATGACGGAATTTTGTTCGAACTGATTAACAAAAAAGACCAATGTAAAGCTGAGAATTCATTCTCTTCAACGATGTAATCGGTTTCAAAAACACTAACACTAAAAATTGCAACCATAGGTCATTTTGCGGCTAACGGAGACAATCTTTTATCTACGGTAAAAGTATTTCAACATTCATATTTCGAAGCAGTCTGATCAGAGCTTCTCCGTAGACCGCATTTACACCCTCTACACAAATTTTGAAGCGTTCCGACGAGTAGAAGTACATTTTACAAAATAAAATGTGTGAATATTTCGCCGAAAATACTAAAAATCGGAATGTTTCGGCGCGGTTTCGCTCGATTCCAGATCATGCTTTCGCAACTAAATATTCATATATTTCATGAAATTTTAAAGAAAGCTCAAATGCAATTATATATATAATCTATTAAAACTTCAGAGAATTCGGACGATAAGAACTTTTTATTTGTTATGCTAACTGAAACAAACCTAAAACAAGAAAAAAAAAAAAAAAAAAAAAACGCAATCTAACAAATTACAACGACCATTTGGAAAATGATTTTTTCAAAGACTAAAATTTAAGACATAAAAAATAGCACGGAGTTGATCATACATTACGTACACCATGAATTAAACATTAATAGTGTTATTGCACGTAAAAATTGCAAGCGACAGAAATCGCCTGCGACTCGTACGTATTATCCAAGCATTTCATCCGCTGTTCGGGAAAAGGCTTTTCCATCGTCAGATTTCCAAGAAATCTGACGGCCAATTTTAAATGAAATTTATTTCTGAAACTTCTAAACATCCCACAATATTACTTTTTACACCGTCGTATAGAGAAAAAAAAATGTACTTTTAAATGCAATTTGTTTGAAAGCTGCATCTCAATTTGTTTCTGAGTTATTAAGTTTTTTGTAGTTTTTATTACTTTTTGTCATAGTGGCAACACTCTGTTGTCCATCTCTGTTGAAAGTAAAGGGAAATACAGATTACTCTATAGACCAATCAGAAAACGAATAAAATCATGATTAAATGAATGAAAACCTTCAGATATGCTTTTGATTTTCTACCCTGACGAGGACAATAAACGTTTTTCCAAATGGTTAAAAAGCGAGAAGAAAACGTATTTTTTTTCCAACCAAATATCGATAATTTTGCACGCTTTTTTGTCACGAGAGGCAAAATTCGATATTATGGTTACAAGATATTTATATCAGCTTAAAATCTCAAAGAATTGGAAGAGCAATAACTTTTTTTTAACTACTGAAATAGACTAAGTGAAATAAAAAAGTCTTTTTACGATCCATTTTACCACTAAATATCAATATTTTTCCTCGATTGCTTCATACAGGCTCCATAAACACTATGTTTTTTTACTTCTAAAAATTTCAAAGAGTTTAGATGAAAACAACTATATCATATTAAAAATACCGGAAGACGACTCCTCCCCACTCCCTGCGTTTTCGGTATATTTCAAAATTTTGCATCGTCTTTGAAAATCAAAACACGAAAAAAAAAAAAAAAAAAGAAAGTTCCAAACAGCATGTACTTCGAATTATTTTTCCAACATTGAAAACCATTTTAAAAAATACGAAAATTAACCCTTTAAAAGAAATTTATTCCCAAAGTCACTTTTTGGTTTTTCCGCACATTTATCCGTGAGATTACTATTATGCACATTTTGGTTAAAGAAATACACTTAATTTTATGCAGTGGCTCTGAAAGATGAGTACTGCATACTAACCTTTTATCTAACGATCCAGTATCGGTTTGGTTGATATATAGTCGGATTTAGGGGGTGAAATAATTAGTTTGAAAATTTAAAAAAATCACTTGGGATTTCGATGCGAAAAAGAAAATAAATAAATAGCTACACGTAACATCCTGATGCTTACAGCTAAATATCATTATTTACACACAATTGTCTGAGACATTTTCATAACTCACGAATTGTTTCAGTAATTATAACATATAAGGCGGAAAAAATCAGTTCGTATTTCAAAAAATTTCCTCTATGTTCCGTTCATGAGAAAAGAAAAAATAAATAAAGCAACAAAAAATTAAATTATAGAAGAAATTGATGTTTTTGCAATTAAATATCAATATCTTAGCACGAAAATTATACACAAACTTTGGATGACAAGAAATGCATACTTTTTAAACGTTGAATCCCCTTATCCCGTCACAGATATTTCGAATTATTCTCTAAATATCAGCATTCTTTTTTTCTTCTTTTCATACAGTCAACGGACACCTGTTTGTATAGCAGAAAAAAAAACTCTTTAGGCATTTGGACAAATTATAAGTTGTAAAATTTATTATGTTTTGTGAAAAATAGCATTTTGCAATGAAAGGTGAAATCCTGTTACTCAAATGAAAAATCTACGAGCAATTTTATCACTAAAAATTACACTAATGTTTGTGAAAATTGCAACACCATGAAGGAATCATCAGAATTAAATGAAATTTAATACACAAACGACAGTATTGGTGCAATAAATGATTACATTTTCGAAGCTATAAAAAAAAAAAAAAAAAAAAAAAAAAACAATATTAAGTGTCCGAAATTAGTATTTGGTGTAGCAGTCACGCGCTGCAATAAGTGGTGCTAAATTCGTGGCATGAAATCGATCAAATTTTGAATGTCTACTTCCGGAAGAGTATCCCACATTGTTTGTATGCGTACGTAACATTCATCTGTAGAAGCTGTAGGACGAGGTTTATAAGCGAGGCGCCGATCAACGAAATCCCACACATTTCCAATAGCGACATATCCGGTCACGGAAGAAGTTGCATAATTTCTGCTGACAAGAAGTCTTGAACATATGGATATGCATTATCCTGTTAAAAGATAGCTCCAGGTATACCTTGAACGAAAGGAAGTACTTAGGGCTCCAGCACTTCACTGATGCACCTATTGCTGTTCAGAATATCCAAAATTCTTAGCAGCTGAGATTGTCCATGATATGCAATCATACCCCAGACCACAACTCCGGGTGTTCGTCTTCTATGACGTTCGATAATGCACTCCGGAAGGTGACATTTATCGGCTTATTGTCTAACCAGAATGCGGCCATTATGGTATCACAAATTATAGCGGGGTTCGTCAGAAAAGACCACTTTGCCAATCTGCTTGCCAGTCTCTATTTTCATAAGCCCATTGCAGCCGCATGCGTTGTTGGTTTTGAGTGAGGGGGATGCTGTATAAAGGAGTTCTTGCTCGCAGTCCACGGTGCATCAAACGTCGACGAATAGACAAAGCAGACACTGACACACCTATAGCAGTAGACCAATGTGTTGCCAACTGTCGAGATGAAGCTATACGGCTCGTAAGCGCCATGCGAATCATGTGTCTATCATCGCGCGTTGACGTCACCGTTTTGGGGTCCACTCCCATATTTTCAAGTTGTCCGATCCTCGTCGGACCACTGCCTCCAAACTCGGATCACTCTGTTGCTGTTACGCTGTACACGAGATGCTATTGTACGATAGGAGAATCCTTCTTCATGAAGGCCGATGATCCTCCCCTGTTCAAACTCCGTCAGTTGTTGAAATGTCGCCCTTTGTCAAAGAGGCATAGTTACGTCTCACCTAACATTTACCACTAGCAGACAGCCATAGACAAATTTCAATGTCTCGCTACAGTCCTCTGTTTATACGATTTCAGAAACAGTCCAGAGGGTGCTGCTCAGCCCACGCCAGGGATCGTACTTGTCCTGAAATTTCACGATCAGGAAATTCTTCGGTACCACTATTTCTTTATAGAAAATCTCTTCTTAAATAATGCGATATTTTTCTCGTTTAATCTAGTTTTATTTTCCTTTAAACAAATACTGATAATTGTCCTGAAAGTTTTCATGTAGAGTACGACCCCTGGCCCACGCATACGTAGTAACTCTGAAATTGAAATAATTTGCATAACACAGTATACTTTGCATTCTCTGGTTCTTTCTTTACTTCCTATATCAGATGCGCAACCACAAAATTATTTAAATCCCTTTCTATAGTATTATAAGAGATAAGATAGTAGCAATGCCGACTAAGTAACATTAATAAAGTCTTTTTCATCTGCAAAAATAAATAATAAATGTTCCGTTCGTTATAGCAGACATTTCAAAAGACACAGGTCTTCCCAGGGGGAGCCCAATCGTCCCCGAAAAGTGAAGACAGGGGGTGCTAGCTGATGACGTAGATTGGTTCTCCTAGTGTGGTGTGAGGTAGGATTAGGATAAGGGAAATCATGGTCTTCAATCTATTTAGTCGTGTTTTGTTTGAATATATCAAATTTAATATGAAAAGTAAAACTTTTAAAGAAGATTAATAAGTGAATTGGACTTAGAATGATTGGTTTTGTATTTTGAATAAATTGGGATTTTTTTGCAATACAAAATCATCTTAAACAGATTTAGTTTTTCTATCGTTAATATCACAATAAGCACACTAGAGATCCACCGAAAGGGATTTTTTGCCGAATAACGAATGCTCGGTTTAATTTTGCACTGGAAATTCTGTATTCAGCTAATATTTAAATTTCCAGATTAATATTTCTGTCGGATGCAGACGGATTTTAAAAAAGATTGGCGTATACTCAATATTAATAATAATAAATAAAAAATATAGAAACTTCATTATGAAAATTAAGTGTTATAAAAATAAAATACAAGTAATTTTAATATGAATTTTAAACTCTAAATAGAAATACAATAACTTATTTCTAAACATTGAACTTAAAAAAATAATTTTAAGGCTTTGAAAGTACTAATTTAAAAGAAAGAATATTTTTTTCTTGATTTTGATTATTATTATTGTCGTTGTTGTTAATTTTTAGACTTTGTAAACAATCTTTCTTAATTCTGTAGATAGATATAAAATCTTTGTTCTACTTTTTAGAAAAGCAGCCAATACACGTTATAAAATTTCATCTAAAAAAAAAATAGATATTAAATCATAACTCAATTGTAACACTTCTACTATTAAAAAAAGATAAATTTTTCACCTTTGAATTATAAAGAACTTTTATACTAAATTTAAATTCAATGAAAGTAAACTATTTTTGCTGCAAGATAATTTCATAATATCAATTACATTAAATAAGCAAAAATGAAATATTGTTTATTGCAAATTTATATACATATATAATTTTTTTTTTTTTTTTTTTACTAAGGTGCTCTGCCCCCTACGACTGCGCTCGCCAACCCCTGTTCACACACACAGACTCTAAAAACACGATAATTTGATTGGCTTTTAAAAGATTACGGAAGATTGGATTATAATTAAAAAAAAAAAAAAAAAAAAAAAAAAAAAAACAGTGGCGATCTCCCTTAGAGGTCTGCACGGGCCCGGTCTTGGCCCGAGGCGCGTACCCGGCCCGGCGAATTTTCAAATGAGCCTGGCCGGCAGAAATACGACAATTTTTTCGACGGGCCCGGCCGTGCCGATATATAAAAATTTAAACGATACGGATAAAATATGAGCTATTTTCAATGAATATAACTTTCGCCAGAATAAGTACAAAATGTGCGTCACGAGTCGATGCTAGTTTGACAAGATCAATAAAGAAATGTAAAATGTTCAGCGTAGAAATCGGCATCGGACTGTTACATGGTGTTTGACCCGGGTTTAATTACTTTTCAGCAGTGTCGTGCCGTACAGAAATCAAGTTTGGATTGTTTTTTTTTGTTTTGTTTTGTTTTGTTTTACATTGTCGAGCCGGCCCGGAACTGGGCTTAACTGTTCTCAGGATGTGTAGGGCAGGCAATATATTTTGTAAAAATATTAAAAGCGACAATGAACTTCTGTTATCGTAATATTTGGAAATATATCTTAAGGTGCTTCTCAAATTCACTGCTCAACAACGAGAAACTTTGACACATTTTTTGACTCATTTTTAACTGTAAACGCATAAAATTGACAGTCCTGACTATTGAAGGGATTTGGAATCGAATAGCGTTTTCCATTTTTGATAAATACATTACTTGTCGAGATTTAAGAGATTCTTGTCACGTGGCGGCAGGTTTTTCTCTTTTCCCGTGCTGTCGCTTCCGGTAACTCGGTTCAAAACGCCAACTTTGACAGTATTTTCTCAAAAATATATTGGCTTTATCAAAAAAATGGATAACGCAATTCGATACATAGTTTCTGAATAAGAACTCCTGCCAATTTCATGCATTTCCAAAAATTTGAGAAAAGTCTTAATAAATGACAGAGATATATTTTCACAAATCTACTTTTTACCCGACTGCCAAGAAAGGGTTATGTGTTGCACGCGTATCTGGGTATGTGGATTTCTTTATACCCTCGAACCATCCCAACGGCTGAATGGATTTTAATGAATGAGGTCTGTCGATTCGTCTTAACCGTCCGATGGTTATAGGCTAGGTTTTGTTTACATAAATTCAAAATGACGGCCGTAAAATACAAAATGGCGGTAGAGACGAGAAAAATGTTTACGCACCCTATTGAGTGGCATATCATTGGATAAGTCTTTCAAAATGAAGACGATGTTTCATCGACTATTTTACATTCAGAAGCTCCGTTTAAATAATACACAACCTGGAAGTTGTGTAGGTAGGATCTCTAGCTTTACTGCAACTCTAACCTTCATAGGCATTTATAGGACTTATCAAACCAATAATTAAACACAACTTAAAAGTCATCAATACAAGTAAATAAGAAAAATAGGTAAGTAATCTAAAAAATAGTTTCACATTGATGCGAAATAATTAGTTCGCTTTTTACGCAGTCGCGTTTTTTGATTTTTTAAATTTAATTGTTATACAGCTTAAAAAATCTCTCGAAATGCTGAAAATTCGAATTTAAAATGAAAATAAACCCTAAAAAAATTGGTTCATTTAGAAAAAATAAATGCAGTCTGCGCATCGTGTGCTTCTAATGGATTATCCTTGGAAAAAATGATTAAATTCCTGTGTATAGTTTTTGCTCCTATGAAAGTTTTTTAATGGAACGATTTTGACCAATTTTAACATGAAATACTCTTAAAACAATTATTCGATTTAAAAACTATCTGCCTCAGCGTGTTTATCAAACATTTCTCTATAATACTACTTAGTTTCCTATTTTGTATGCAGTAGTTTTCTTACTATTAACGAAGAAAGAAACCCGGTCACAAAAAATTCTCTGTCAGTGTCGGTGACAGCGTTAATTACTTTTTTTAAAATAGAAAAATTCCATTTACCTTAATTTTTCAAAATTTTCATTCAAAGTATTTTTAATATATAAAGAACCAGAACTTTAAATTCACCAATTTTCAAACTATTAGTTTCATTTTATGTTAATTTTTACAAATTAAGCAAAATAATTTTTCTTTAATTTTGTGTTCTCTCCCTCTAGAACGCGCAACTTTCTCTTTTTTTTATTTTTTTTTTCAGCTATTGTTTCTCTTCTATAACGCTGAGTTATTTTTATATTTTGTGCCATAATTTTAAATGCACGATATTTTCTTTCTTCAACATCGATAATTCAGATTTTGTACATCTTAACTGAAAATTTAATTTCTGTACATCTTTTAAGAGCATTTCACAGTTTTGGCAATCTTCCCTGTCATTGGTATCAACTTCACTGATAATATTTGCAATGCAAATTTTTACAGGACTCATATCCTTTATTCGGTCTTGCATATCTTCATAATTTTTCTCTTTTTCGTGTTTCTAATCTAGATGTTATTTGCTCCTCCGATTTTGTGAAAGGCATATTTATATTCGGAACTGAAGAATTTTTTAATCTCTTCTTGATAGGCAAGCCTAATAATCTGTTTTGTATATCATTAACATAATTATCTGCAATAAAATGACCACAGTAAATTCGTGCTTTTTTTTTTTTTTTTTTTTTACTGCATCTTTTTCGGCATCTACCAAACCATTCTCTTTCTAGTTGAAAATCTTAGAAACCGTTGAAACCAAAAATTTGTTCTCTTTAGTTTGAAACGTATTCCTACTGGTAGCAATAACACAAGAAGACATATTTAAATTGGTTTCAGAACCCTTTTATATTAAAAAAATATATAACTTTATGTAACCTTTCAAATAGAAAATAAGATCGAGACAATATTTGATTTTCATAATCTTTTTTCTATGCAATCACATGAGAAAATGACCATCTAACTGTTTCTTCTCTCACTTGAAGGGAGCCAGGTGACGTCACACATGACTCCCTGCTTTCAGGGGGTGGATTCACGGCGGCGAGACACACTTCAAAGGAATGAGCCAGCCCTTATCTCTCTATAGCCCTGGGTCTTCCTCGTTGTTTAGACCTCATCTGCCTTTATTGAATAAACAGAAAGAACAGTTCAAAGCATACAGATTCGACAAAAATGACCATGTTATTCTTTGCCTACAGAATACTAAAAATTTCATTACTACGTTATTCCACTAAGGAATAACATTTACTAGAATACCAGTTTAGCAAAACACTGGAATCGATGCAGAAAATTTAAGAAAAAATTAATTAAAATGTATTTTAAAATATTTCTGATGTGAGTTTTATTTCTAGGTAGTATATTATTACTATATTCTTTCAGACAATTGTTGTCTAAGGTAGGCCACACACTGACGTGGCTCATGCAACTGGCACTGGGAAAAACTGGTTTAAAACAGGTTTGAAACAGCTGATATATTTGTTTCGACCTGTTTGCTTTCATCAGTCTTATTTTATTTCCCTCCTGTCATCTCAGTGTGCGACCTGCGTTAGGAGTCGATATTTAAACACCTTATTTCGTAATCAGTCAGCCCTGCATCAAAGTATTATCATAATAACTTTATAAATATTAATGTTTCAATGG
This sequence comes from Maratus speciosus, assembly GCA_963932465.1. NCBI lineage: Eukaryota > Metazoa > Arthropoda > Arachnida > Araneae > Salticidae > Maratus > Maratus speciosus. Next base: position 369,204,270 of record OZ010799.1, on the reverse strand, counting down.
ATGAAATAATCCCACGTCAAAATGGATCATTTATTGCTTTTCTAATTTTGCATCTGCGCAGATTATGACAAAAATTTTACATGGGGCTTTACAATAGAATATTTCATGTTTGTAGACATGTAATTTATTAAGATATTTTTCTTTGCGAAAAATATAAACGTTTTAAATAAAAATTAATTATTTTGTGTCAAAAAATCCTCAAATTATTATTCAGTTTGTTTTTATGTCCTTATGACTTTCGTTATGTTTCAAGGTCATTAATTTTCTATTTAGGTGTGAGTTAAAATTAATACCATTTGATAATATTTTAATCACTTATACATGCTTATGTGAATGAATTACAAAAAAAGAATAACTTTTAATATTTAATTAAAATGCAACTTTATTAAAAATATATAAACATGGAAGCTGTAAATGGAGAAAAATGTAACCGAATCATTAATAAAATAAAAAACTACAATTTTTTAACAGGTAAGAAAATTTAACTAAACGACGCATAAATGAAATAACAACGATATAATTTACACTAAAATATTACCAACCCCTACTATTGTCCTAAATCCGTAAGCTATTCTTGATGAAGCTATGAAATATAGTCTTGCATGATACACATTATCATTTAATGAAAAGACTTTCTGTATACATGTTGTTTATGTATGTAATATTTATATTTAATTTTGTTTTTAATCGATTTATATGTATATATACATAATATAATTCATTCCCTAAGTCGGTAGTTTTTTAATGCAAATTTTTTCAAAGAAAAATAATATTTGTAATTTTTTTTCCACATCTTCTAGAAAAATACTCAAAGTCAACATTATTTACGTTATTCATTTGGCAAAATCCCGTCACGTATTTTATTCATTTATTTTATTTTTACTTTTTTTTTTAATAATTATGGGGCCCTGCCCCCTACCGTCTACGGTCGCCAACCGCCACCCAGAAGCACGCAGGCTAAAAAATGACGCTAATTTGTTTTGTTTTCAAAATTTTAGCCAATTACTTCACATTGAATGATATTCTTTCGACAGATGGCTGTCTTCTGGAATCAGATTGCCATTCATTTTACATTGACTAGTCCTTTTTCTGTTCCAAGGCGCTGCCATCGAAATACTCAAGGCCAAATACTGCTATGAAAATTTCCGTGTGACGTCGTGGCTAAATGACCGGAAAAGATTAACCCGACCATTCATCTCCTTCCGGAGCGGCATGCTCATTCACAATACCTACTCGGTTCAGGAGCCTTACCACAAGCTCGTCGAAACGGGAAGAATCTCAGGTCGAATATCCATGTTTCCCGAAAAAATCCCAGACTCAATTTGGGCGGTACCACAAAGCAAGCGGAAATAGCTGTCGGTTTTCAAGACTCCTTTTTAAATAGGAGTAGGAAAAAAAACAGACTGAGCACTTTTGTTTCGAATCCGTTCTCACTGTCCTTCTCTCTTTTTCTTCTCTTTGAAAACAGAAAACAAATGTTTGATATTGCTTTATGTGTTTATTAAAAATGCCATCCTCACACGCCTAATTAAGATATTTTGATAATCTTTTAAAAAAAAAAAAAAAAACGAGAGTGAAATCTTCAAATTTTTAGCTGTTAAAAACTCAAAATGATATGACCGGTAGTTTTTTAGAAAATGAAAAATAAATATGAAATTTGTTTTTGTTGACTAAGCAAGGGCTTGTCTTTAAAAATTAATAAAAAATTAACACGTTACTCTCGACATATTTAATAGCTATTATAAGAAAGGCCTTATTCTAAACTTTAAAATGATATGGAAAAAAAAATTGTAAGTTTTTGTTAAATAAATGTTCGTATAAATACCCAAAAATTTCAAGAGATTCTGCTTAAATATAAAATAAATGGGGAAATATTTTAAGCTTTGAAGCTAATTTTAAACGCTAATAATAAACGTACATTGAAAATATTGTTTGCAGTTTTTGGTAGATGTAGATTGATTTTTCTTTGCGGCCTGCTGCCTGTTTGAAATAAAAACTTAACGCAAAATTTTAAAAAATTCTAATGTGAATTTAAAAAATATAATTACAGTACATAATAAAATATAGTTTAACAAAATATCATGCATAATTTTATTAATTTCCTTTATATAAACAGTGTATTATGCCAAGAAAACTCTAATTATACAATAGTTCGCGCATAAGAAAATCAGCAGAGTAAACATGCAGTGTATACTAGAAAAATAATTGATCAGATATTTTTGCTAAAACTTCTTGATAGTAAATATAACATTTCTGCAAACGTTCAAGTCCATGTGGGACACTATCATTGTTTACCCAAATAAATTAATTATTCAAAAAATCCAAATGTTTATTTATATATATTATAAAATCCGTAAAAATCAACCTCACTTTTACAGGAAAGATTTTGGTATCGACCAGACTAATTGTATTGTTAATAATTTGCAGCAAACTGTCCAGCCATTTGACCGTTTTCATTGAAAATGGTTACATAATCAAAATTTAACACAAATGACCATTAATAGGGTCAAGAAACCGTTATCTTTAAAAACGGCCAAATGAAAGCTCACTATGCTGCAGAAATATAACAGTGTAGTGTACTTTCCAATTCCAGATAAGTTTAAAAACAATATTATTAAAGATGACGTAAATATTTTAAAAGATGTAAGGCATAAAAATAAAAATATTTCTGTATATTAATTTGTAATTCATCCTTGATAATATAAATGAATAAATAAATATAATCAAAAATGTTATTCAAAACATTATAGCGCAGATCAATTAGAATATTAATAAAGAAAAACGAAGAATCATGCTCCAGCATGGATTATGAAACACTTTCCAACATATTCCGAATACTGTAACAAAACTTTACAGTTTAATAAAAAATATGTTGTCTAAATAAACAATTTGGAAAACGCATAACGCATTTGGAAACCCATATTCCCTTATTACCCCCGCCAGTAGTCGTATTTTTCTTCTGGAACCCTGTATGTGATGTATAGATTTGTATATATATACTATCATACATAGTATGCTATGGGAGCTTTAGCACGTAGCCCTATATAGGTTCCCTGAAAACAACGATAATCTGAAATTCAATCATGTATGGATACTTATTGTTTGAAATAAGATTCAGTTTCTGAACTTAACACATTTTAGATTGCTATTTAACCCTTAAATGTGCGATTTTTTATTTGTTTCGAAAAATTATATGGAATTCTCTTGAAAGGTTTATTACACAGGAAAAATAATGAAAAAAATCAGGGATGTATTTTTCATATAATACACTAATCTTTTCTGCTGTGTCACATCTGCAATACAAGTAAAAACTCCTGCCTTGTGGCCGTTTTACGCTAAAATAATGCAAATTAGTAAATACTTTAATAAGTATGTCTCCAATATTTTACATAATTATTTATTTTATAAAACTTAACATATAACCCTTTAATTCCCATAATAGAATACGTTCTAGGAATTACGTAGTTCAGAAAATCTGACTTCACACCAGAAAGTTTCAATGGTTCATTTCGTTTTATTTAAATTTGCAATGTCTGTTTTTTAATTAAAGCAAATTTTGCTATTTTAAATTTCTGGTGTGATTTAGGTATATGCGAATAAAAAAAATTTATTAAATTTAAAACAGTGTTGTTTGCATATATCGCTCACCCGCAAGAAAAGTGACACATCTCGCAAAAATTCATTTTGCATTTTATTCCACTAATAGGTTTGTCATAGATTTGTCTTGCAACACAAACAGTTTCATAAGTGTAGTTATACGGAAAATCCCTTTCTTACGTTATATGTCCATTTGTGACCACAGAAATAGGGTGGATTGTGTGGAGAGGTAAAAGTACACAATCGTTAAAACCTCTTCCTACATCTTCATTCGTAAGGGTTTTATGCTTTCATGTACGTTTTTATTAATGCATGCATAGTTGAGTGCTCAAATTTCATCTTATAGTAAAATTATGCAAATTTTCTGACAATTTTATGCAAAAAAAAGGGTTAAGAAGAATTTTAGAAACAGCTCAGGAAAATTTATATTGCTTAAGGTGTCTCAGGACTCTTAAAATTGGAAAAATCGAAAAAAAAGGCCATTTTCAAGATATAATATCTTAAAATGTAATTGATCCCAATATAATATTTTGACTTAAAGTCAAAATATTATATTGGGATGAAATATATAAGTATGTTCTTTCATTTCATGTATTTGAAAAATTACAAGATGCAGAATTAGAATTTACAGTGGGCTCCAAAATATCAGACATTTGACGAGTGGAAAATAGGCATAACAGATTATGCGCACGATTACAAAATAAATTTTGCAAGTAGAAGGAAAATTTTGAGTCTTACTTATGCTTCGCATTGTTATAATTACTCTGAACCTAAATAAATTTGTATTTAAAGCATTTTTCTATTTTTAATACAAAATTGTATTTAGTTAATGCAAAATTTATAAATTTTCAACAGTATAATCACCTATAAAGAATATGTTTCTGAACAATAAGAAGGAAATTTTAGGTTCAGTTTATACAGAATAACATGAAACATATGTTTTGAAAATTTCATGAAAAAATATTCAGAAGTTTTTGAGATATCGTGCGCGTTATGCCCAAAAACGTCATTTGGAGAAAATTGACTTCAAAGTTTCTGAAACGCTTTAGCTATTGAGCGTGTATAATTCTAAAAGCCATAACTTCTGTTCTAATATTAATTTCAAGGAAACATTTATACCAAAATGTTCATAAAAGATAGTAGTTTAATACCTAAAAAAATTAAAATTTCGAAAATTTTAAAGCTTTAAGAGTCCTGAGACCCCTTAATATCAGCATTGATATTTACATGAAAGTTTATCGCACTGGCAATGAGGGGAGTTTAAAAATACAAAAGAGTCAGTAATGGAGTAGAGTAATAAAGGCGTTTTATTATATTCCTGACGTATGATTTTTTTTTTTTTTTTTAATGCTCCTAGAATCCAAAAGAAGGTAAAGTAACAGACAGACCTTTCAGCCCAGAAGTTGTGATTTAACACGTTCACGCCGGCGCCGATATTCATGTTTTTCGCTGTGAGACGGCGCTCTTTCGCTTCATCTGGCGGCATTTTATTGTCACATATTTAGACACTCTTATGTAATGACCCGCCCCTCTCATATTTATTGAACTGAACTCGAATATAACAAAGTCTTGTAAATTGGTATTCTAGATAGGTTTCTCAAGTTCATGTGTCGATAAATAGCTTCCAATCTACGAATTTAATATAAAATGTCTTACAATCAAAAAAATATAGACCACATGATATAAATTCATTTTCTGTAAGGTACAAGCCACGCCCTTAGTCAATGATATTTTTGAATGAAAACGACAATTCCCGTTTCCTGTTGTGAATGTTTTAAGTTTATAATATTGAATTGTTTTTACTACTGAATTTTCGAATATTCAAGTGTGACCCACCTGTAGTGCACGCTTTCTATGGAACATTCAAGTGTGACCCACCGGTGATGCACGCCGCCCTATTCGACAGTCAAGCGTGACCCACCGGTGATGCACGCCGGCATAAACGTGTTAAGAAAAATCGGGGGCTTCCAAAAGAAGCAAGTAACTGAAATTTAGAAATAACGCTTTTATCAAAATTTATTTTATGCATAAAAATTATGTTATTATCATTCATGATATTCCGGATGCCCTATTGTACAGAGATTTCCTTTACTTTATTTTACATATGTGAAACTTTGGCAGAATCGTTTTACATTTAGTAATTTTAAACACCCAGACTAATCAGAATATTTTTGAAAAGTTATCGAGTTTAACCCTTAAATGTCGGTTGTTGCTTTTCGGCAACATACGCAATTTAGGCTCTAAAATACTATTAGAATAATATTGAAGCTATAATGCCTAATGTAGCCAATAAAATAGATTCTGAAAATATTATTAAATCGATTTTCAACATGTAGATGGCAACACTTGTGCTGTTTAAGAATAAAGATAGATTTATTTTTGCAATTGTTGCTACTTGTTGTTTTTGTTTTGTTTGGAAGCTTGCGAAATACACTATTTTGCTCTGCAGTGAGCAAGTAAAATTTATTTCTTATTATAGTTCCTAAAATTCTTGTGTGTTTAATATTATAGAATTTTATCAAGGAAAATTATTTTTTCAATTAAAGACTAGTATTGCCGATTAGTAACAAACTGTTTTTTACCCGTAAACCATACTCAAGACAAAATATGATTTTTTTTTAAGTATATTTCCCATGATTTATTTAAAAAATGAAAGCCGAAAAACATTATTACAATGAATTTTGAAAAATCAGGCATTTAAGGGTTAAGGGCGTTAGACTGACACTGACTAATGTTAAGCCAACGGGAGTGGAATGCATTTTTTGTTTTTAAAATATCTCATCAGGAAATTAATATTTAAAAATATATGCGTGCTCATTTTTTAAAGATATGAATGTCTTTATTTTAGTTCTCAAAATATTTCTAAAATATGTATTTATTTTTAATTGAAGTTCTAATAAATCTTATTCACATCTCAATAGCTATTAACTCATAAAATGTTAAATTATCCATACTTTTTAGAATCATTTGGAAAGAGAGAAAGAGAGAGAGAGATGCTTCAAAAAGAATGAACAGAAAAAAAAAAAATAATTCAAATATGAAATTGCTGAGAAAATATTTCAAAAATACGAATGCATTCTACGTCCGTAGGTTTAACATCAGCAAGTGGAATTTAAGATCTCACTGACCAACACCCTTAATCAGGGTTCGTACGCATCAACGAATTCATGGAGAATTTTATGTGTTTCAGCACCAGACGTTTCCTAAAGTACTGGTCCCTATATCTGAAGAAAGAGATTTTTTTTTTTCATTAAATAAGGTAAACATTACTTTTAAAAAAATCTGGTGAAAGGTCCGTGAAAGTCCTTGAAGAGTACGACCCCTTTTAATACTTCAAAGTTTGTTGTTCAGAATAAATCGTCTACACGCAAAAATTCGTTATTTACATTTACATTTTCCTTTTCCCTTTTTCTTTCTTTCTTTTTTCTTTTTTTTTTTTTTTTTTTTTCTTTTAAATAATCATAACCGATTTAGTTTCTCAAATCGTATGATAACTAAATATAAGCTTTTCAGATTCCGAATTGACTAAAAAATATCTATATTTTAAAATTCATAAGATTTTAATGTTTAAAAAAACCCTACTGTTTTAATATTATTATGCTCTTTGTTAATAAAAGACACCTTTTTTTTGCATTGATTAACTGAATATGGTGTATGCCGGACGGCGGTGGTCAGGAGATTTAGTATGGTATAAACTTTGGATTTTTCTTTGGAAAAAAAAAAAAAGGAGGGGTTGGGGGTAGGTAGTGAAATCTTTTTTTTAATTGCTTTCCTTAAATCTAATATAGAAATAACGTCGAAGATCGATATATAAAGTTTTACTTCAATAATAAGCTATTAAAAATATGCTGTTTTACTGACTTTATAATCTATGTGTTTTAAATAAAAGTGGAAACCATTCACCTGACTTGCGTGCATATAACGTATGCCTGTATATTAACTTTAAAATTGGTGTTTTTTACATACAAGTTTGAAACAGTATAACGAATACTTTTTTCATGTTTCTTATCTGAAACCAAATCCGGAAATTATTTTCGTAATTTCTGTCTCTCCCCTTTTTTCCGAAATTGAAAGGCTGGCAGTGAGCTGTAAGAATGTATCAATACAAAAACCCTTAACGGGTTAAAAGTTTGTGACACAGCGCTTTATCTTATGCTCTAAGAATTTTAAATATGGAACTTAAAAATAATGATATCAAATTTTGAGTGACACTATGCTATTAATTATAATATCTATATACATTTATTTCATCATTTTATTTTTTTATAATTGCATGTGCAAAAATTATGTTCATTTTAAAAAGATGTATAAAAGTTTATTCATTGATGCATTATCATCCGTATCTCTCATAAATTCAAAATATGAGTTTTAAAAGATATGATATCAAAATTTAAGTGACGCCTTGATGTTGCTTAAAACGATTAGTTTTAAAATTCAATTTAAATTTTCTTTTGGCTAAATACATTTACACATCTAAACAATACTTTTCATTTTCCAATGCACTGTTGAATATATTACTTTCACTGAATCTATATAATGCACTGAAATGTATTCATTTGAATAAATTGATTTATCTTTTGTGCCACGCTATCCAAAAATCTAAAGTAAAATTTATGTAAATAGTTTTTTTTCGTCATATTATCCATTTGCATACATTTAACTTAGTTTGGATACAATGACGCAAAAACTATTTACATAAATTTTACTTTTGATTTTTGGATAGCGTGGCACAAAAGATAAATCAATTTATTCAAATGAATACATTTCAGTGCATTATATAGATTCAGTGAAATAATATATTCAACAGTGCATTGGAAAATGAAAAGTATTGTTTAGATGTGTAAATGTATTTAGCCAAAAGAAAATTTAAATTGAATTTTAAAACTAATCGTTTTAAGCAACATCAAGGCGTCACTTAAATTTTGATATCCTATCTTTTAAAACTCATATTTTGAATTTATGAGCGATACGGATGATAATGCATCAATGAATAAACTTTTATACATCTTTTTAAAATGAACATAATTTTTGCACATGCAATTATAAAAAAATAAAATGATGAAATAAATGTATATAGATATTATAATTAATAGCATAGTGTCACTCAAAATTTGATATCATTATTTTTAAGTTCCATATTTAAAATTCTTAGAGCATAAGATAAAGCGCTGTGTCACAAACTTTTAACCCGTTAAGGGTTTTTGTATTGATATCAGTACTTTTTTTAAGTTAATGATAAAAAAAAATAAAACAACAACAACAAAAATTAAAGACCAGACAAAGAATTCATAGTCAGGATTTCTATTCACCTTCAATCTCTCCCCCTCCCTCCCCGCAAAAAAAAGATGCCTCATATTTCAATTTTAAAGAGCACTGTGCTATGAGATTTTTTTAAACCACTCATTGGTAAATATGGAAGTAATTCACAACATGCATGTTTAGATGGTATTTCTGTTGGTTTGTTTCAGAGATATAAAAAGCTATGTTAAATTTTACTAAATAAAAAATTTACTGTCTTAAGAAAAATAGCAAGAAATATTGCTCTTTAAACATACATATATATATATAAATTTCCACCATCCTTCTTTAAAGCTCTTTATTGGCAATAATAGTAAATCATATAAAATAATCTCCTGAGCCCCAAAAATTTCACTTCTCCCTTCTCACCCATCTCTCCAGCTTACCTAAATAATTGAAATCTTTCAAACTTTAGTTTGAAAAAAAAAAAATCTGCAATATTTGTTGCTCACTAACATAAATAAATAAAGCCCTAACTCCCCAAATGTACATTTCTCCTCTCCTCTCCCCCCCTACTGCACAGCATAAAAAAAAAAAAAAAAAAAAAAAAAAAAAGCACTCGCAGATATTAAATCTTTAGGGTTTTTGGTGAGTGAATTACATATGAAGATAAATACGATAGATCTTTATAACACACCTTGGGATGAGAAGTTCTGCATATTACAGAATTTTGCATTATATAGATCATATTTCATTCATCATTAAATTTACCTTGTAAACGTGCTTTAAATTACATTCCTTGGAACTAGAAATAGTGAAAATTATAAAATTTTACATAATAGTATAGGTGCAGATTCCCAATTTCTGGAAGGAGAAAGTGGCTCCTAAACCCAAAAAGTCCAGTGGCCTCATTGTGAAACAAACACATAAAAAGAATTTAGTGTTTGTAAGGGACTGAATTCAAAGTGGAAAATAATTTATTTTATATATACATATGTCTATGTACAAGAAAACACAGACTAATTACATCAAATGGGTTTGTTTAATTTAATCACAAAATTCTTTAATTATTAAGTCTAATACAAATCTTAAACTATGTTCATTCAGAAGATATAGTTGGACAAGATACATTTTTAAAAAATGTAAAGCTAAGCAATCATGGTAGTGGGAAATATTAGGATAACAATATTTCTAATTTTGATTTTATCGTATAACATTACATTAAAAAATTTGTGAATGTGAAAAATTATATAAAAATCAAAACACACTTCAGACGTTTGTTTTTCTATGTAATACAATAGTTTTCTGTGTTAAACAGATCATTCAGGATTGTAGGAAGGAAAATACACTGATTTCATTTTTTTAAAAAGGTAGAAATCCACCATTAGCAGAAAAGGAGCATCCCTGCATAGCGTATGGCGACTGAGACAATGAAAGTTAGCAGCCGAAGCAAAAAATTTAGTCGTCACATGGCGACTGTGAATCTGCACCTATACATAATAGGATCACAGGGCCAAAACTAGCCTTTTTTGTACCCGGGGCAAACATGGATTTTGGCGCTCCCCCCCCCCCCCCTCTTCTGTAAAGTATATTTACAAAGATAATTTTATTAATTTTCTAATAGCCGACTTATTTTAAAATTTAAAGTATGTAATCATAAGACATGTTATTCTGAACTACGTAATCTACAATGGCGGGTCCAAAGCGGAGGTCACAGGGGTCATGATTCCCCTCTGAACACCAACAAAAATTTTCTAAAGAGCATTTTTAAAATGAAATATACAGTAGAGTCCCGATTATCCAAGTCCTGCTTAACTGAGTTATTTTCTTCTGATGGATTGATGGCTTCCATTTTTATGAAACAGCCATTATAAATGAAGTGTTAGGTAAAGATGAAAAAGCAGCCGTAAAAAAAAAAAAATAAATAAATAAAAATAAAAAGCCATTTCCCTTCCCCATTCTGACCAGAAAATCAGAGTTCTAACTTTTTATGACTGCTCTTTCATCTTCACCTAACACTTCATTTATAATGACTGTTTCATAACAATGGAAGTCATCAATCCATCAGAAGAAAATAATCCATTCCAAAAGTATAATCCTTCATTTGACGCCGGGGCTCATGCCCCCTCGCCCCCTTAGTTTTGGCCCTGATAGATCATGTCACACATTATTAAATTACCTTTAGCTCGTGACTGACAGTTTGGGGGCACTAAATGCATGGCTGGCAAATTTATTCCTTTTTCACTATTTTTAATAATGAAATCTTTGCCTTATTTTTGGCAGAAGTTTCTTATATTAAATAAGGCAAAAATTTCTTTTTTAAAAAATATTACTTTTGGAAGGCATGAATTTAGTGCCTAAAAAAAAAAAAAGACCCCGTCAAAAGCTGCCACCGATTATAACACTCATTTACAAAAAAATTTAATATATTGCTTTCATTGCTCCAAAATAATGCGTTAAAGAAGACAATGTATCAAATTTAGTGTTTCAAGAAATTAGCAATATTTGTGAAACACATGTGCTTCTTAACTGCAAAATTTATTGTTTACATCTGAGAAAAACATTATATGCATCTTCTGTATTAAAATTTTTTAGTGGCAGGCTTTTGTGATTGAACAAGGACTGCTTGGAGAATACTTTAATAATTTTACAATATAAAATTATGGCTCTTGAACTACTATTGATGAAATACAGTAATAGGGAGGAAAAAAAAATCATTAAATAAATATAGTTTATTTTTAAAAAATTAATTGAATTTTCATCAGATATACTGATTATTACTACCATACATTATATGTAACATATTTATTAGAAAAATTACAACTATTTAGGTGAAGTTTTAAAATGTAAACAAAATGATGCCTTATAAACACATCAAAAATACAGTTCGTTTTCGAAAGCTGTGCCTGACACTCTCAGACAATTTTACGATCCAAAGGGGTAATGCTGAGATGGGTATTTGCCGAAGTTCCAGTTGTATGTTGTGACTCAGCTAAACAGCCTCCGATCATCCTTATTTTGATAAAATCAAAACAGATCTGATGCATGCACAAAAGCACAGAAGGTTTCGCTTTACGAAAACAAACAGTACCTCTGAACAAAATCATTATACAGTAGACGCCCTCAAATCCGCTCAACTTGGGACCAGAAGTTGTGCAGATTTTAGAATTTCGCAGATTTCTGGCCCTTGCTTTGTTTACAGTTTTTAAACAGTCATTTGAATGTATTTATGCAATCAAAGTTATAAAATATCCTTGCAATATAGTAAAATATTAAAATAATTAATTACAGTAATAAACTAAAATGATAAGAAGTAAGATAATTTAAAAAATGATTAAATTATTAAAGATAAAGATCAAGTAAATAATAATGTATAATTAAATCTGCATTATAAAGATAAGAATCATTTTCCTTGAATTATTGAATGAAACTTACCTCCTTCCTAATGGTACCTATTAATTTGCATCAAAATTATAAAGTAAGGAAGTTTTATTTCAGGTTTAGCCAGTCTTAATAGTCAAAAAATCTGGATTAAAATACATAAAAAGATTTGATAAAAAGATTGTGATTACCAATTTTTTTTTTTTTTTTTTTTTTTATCAGAAATAAATTGTACTTCCTTCCTAAAAAATCATGAGTTCAGTCATATTATAGAGAATTAATTACATACTGAAATACAAACGGAATGATATAAAATTAAAAAAATCTGAAATTTTGCCCTTACATCTGAACTGAAAGTTTCATTGTTTACATCTGTGATGCTGTGCAGATTTAACGCTGGTAGCTGGTTGGGTACCCGGGCAGATACCCACTACAACCCTGAAAATTATTGCTTGTTTTTAGCACAACATATATTTGTTTTAAATGCTTTCTCGTCACTTCTTTATATGAAAAACAAATACAGGAATAAACATAAACATCGAATCTGATTTATGCCTAAAACTAAGATTGAATCAGATATGAGGAAGATGTGTTTGGTAAAGCAAGCATCACCCTTATCATTAGCAATACAACAGAATTAATAGTCATCCTTGTGCATATGTATCAATCTACACCAATATGCCATTAAGTATTGTAGCTTTTTTTAAAATCAAAACACTATATTTTGATAATGTACATATTAATAATATAGTAATAATGATACTAGTACTTTTTACTTGAATGTTAATATAAAGCAGTCAATCTAAGTATACCAATTTAATAAAGTAATCATCCAATTAAATACAGTGAAATCTGCTTAGACGGAGCACAAAAGACTGCACAAATACCTTGTTTTAGACATATTCCATTTACACAGGTTTTTCTGTAATAGCATGGAGTTTGTAACTTGGTGGTATGCGGAAGTATGAACTTCTATTCAGTGGTACGTCGACCTAAAAGTTTGGGAACCCCTGCTCTAGAGGGTAGCAATATTTCTACAAAATGGATTGCAGGCTCTTTTTAAGAGTAAAATTCATTGTTTACATTAAAGAAGCTGTCTGTTATACAGAGAATTGCATTAAAAAGATCTTTTACTGCAACAATGCTATTACTACAATGCGGTCCTTTGACGAAATTCACATTTATCTCGTGATCCTTTGATGAAATTCGTGTTTTTTTACAATCCTTTAACGAAGTTAGTCTTTTATCTGCGATCTTGTGTCAAAATTTGTGCTTTTTTCAACATGCTGTGACAAAATTTGTGTTTTTTCGCAATTATCTGACAAAATTTGTGTTATTTCCGCAATCCATTGACGAAATTCCAGTTTTTTGCGGCCTTTGGCTAAATTTGCGTTTTTTTCCGTGTTTTTAATCAATCCTTTGGCGAAATTTGCTTTTTTCACGATCCTTTAACGAAATTCATTTTCTTCTGCGATTCTTTGATGAAATTCGCGTGTTTTCCACGATGCAGTGACTAAATTCATGTTTTTTTCTGAGTCCTTTGACAAACTTCGCGTTTTTTTCCGTTATCCCTTGGTGAAATTCGCTTTTTTCCAATATATATATTTATTTGGTGGGCAGGATGATCGGGGCCGTTTGCCCCCCGCCCACTTCTGTACCCGAAAACTTTCGGGTTTCCGTTTGTTTGTATTTTCCGCAAAAACTGCCATAAAAAAGTTGCATTTATATTTTTTTTGGAGGGGGGGGGGGATCAGCGTGATTATCCCCCCCCCTGCACCTACCATAGGGACCTGCTGAATTCGCACCTGCCATAGGGACACTAAATGGTAAAAAGTGACTATTAAGAAATTGTCAGCGGCTACCTTCCTACAAGGACAAAATATTTTTTTTTCAAGAGAAAAACATAAAAACTGCCTAATATTCATAAAATATTGGTTGACGGTTTTTCGGGTGCGAGGCCCTTTGCGGCCGCACCTGTCGCACACTCGTAGGGACGCCTCTGTCGGTATGAGGTAAAGGAGAATGCAATAACTTTGAAACGAAAGATGTTTGTACTTTCACTGAAAAAAAAAATTAACAACATGTAAATATACATTTTTTCAGGGGTGCAGAAAATGTTTCTACTCCCAACATTTCCCCCAATCCACATGAAAATTTCCCGAAAATTTTACAGTATGTTGTAGGTAAATGCTGTTATTATCGTAGGTTCCAATATTTCTCAACTTATGCGCGAGTATATATAGCAGAGGTGATTTTGAGTGAAAAGCAAAAATTCTGAAATTAACAGCAAATTTTCTGAAAGGTTACAGCACAGTGGAGGAAAATGGGAGGGGAGGGGAATCCACTCCCAGCACTATGTTTTTTTCGCAGCCCTTTGACGAAATTTGCGTTTTGTAGCGATCTTTTGACGAAATTTGCGGTTATTTCGCCTTTCTTTTGACGAAATTGGCGGTTGTTTTGCCATCTTTTGACAAAATTGCGGTTGTTTCGCGATCTTTTGACAAAATTTGCGGTTTTTCCGCGATCTTTTGACGAAATCTGTGTTTTTTTCTGACGAGTTTTGTGGTTATTTCACCCCTTTTGACGAAATAAATGGTTGTTTCGCGATTTTTTGATGAAATATGCGAGTTTTTTCACGTTCTTTTGACGAAATTCGCGATTATTTAGCTATGTTTGACGAAAATCATGCTTATTTTGTCCCTTTTGACAAAATTTGCAGTTTTTTTGCGATCTTTTGACCAAATATGCGGTTTTTTTGGCGATCTTTTGACGAAATTTGCGTTCATTTTCCGAACATTTGACGAAATTTCCTAGTTTTTTCGCGTTCCTTTGACGAAAATCGTGGTAATTTTGCCCTTTTAGACGAAATTCGCGGTTGTTTCACGCTCTTTTGACGAAACTCAATTGTTTTGCGATCGTTTGACAAAATTTCCGTTCCCTTTGAGCTCTTTTGACAAAATTCGCGGTTGTTTCACGCTCTTTTGACGAAACTTGGTTGTTTTGCGATCGTTTGACGAAATTTGTGGCTATTTCGCGATCTTTTCACAAAATTTCCGTTCATTTTGCGATCTTTTGACAAAATTTGCGTTCATTTCGTGAGCATTTGACGAAATTTCTGGGTTTTTTTCGCGTTCCTTTGACGAAATTCGCTGTTATTTCGCCACGTTTTGACGAAAATCGTGGTCATTTCTCCCCTTTAGACGAAATTTGTGGTTGTTTCACGCTCTTTTGACGAAACTTGGTTGTTTTGCGATCGTTTGACGAAATTTGTGGTTATTTCGCGATCTTTTGACAAAATTTGCGGTTATTTTGCGATCTTATGACAAAATTTGCGTTTTTTCCGTAATTCTTGGACAAAATTCGCGGTATTTTTATGTCCGAATTTTCAGATTGATGAAAGATTTTTTAAATTTTCGGAACCGAATGCCTTAATTTTTTGGAAAATTGGGAACAGAATCACCCGATATACGGTACATATTATTCTGAGATTGATTTTGTGAAGGTCACCATACGGATCTTTTTATTTATAGTGAAATTTTTCTATCTGAGGAAATTATGGAATTTGTTAAAACCGAAATCAATTGTATATGTTTCTGCAAAATTTCCCCCGATCCTAGATCGTCGGATCGGACATATTCTGCACCCCTGCATTTTTTTTTTTTTTTTTTTTTTTTTAAGGAAGAAAAAGACGAGGTTTGTAGTATAAATTTGGCGCCCCCTCCGTGCCTGCACCATTCGTACAGCCCTGCTGAGACATATGTAAATCTGACAGCATAGCAAATTGGATTAAGCTTTCAACCTGGTCAAGTTATGCTAATATATTATCATGGTGCAAGAAGTTCATCCAAGCGAAGACTAACAAAATTTCTGAGTATTAGGAATAACCAAATGTAAATAAGGAAATGTAAATAATTAATTTCAAATCCATCTCCTCGCAAGAAGTACACAAATAAATATAGATTATCTATCACTTGAAAGTGACAGCACTTCGCACTCAGGAATTCACGTTTGTAATCAAAGATAGGTGGCGCTTTTAGACCTGCTAATGTTTGTAAACAGTTTATGTGAACGCAGTTATCACTGCTGGCTTTCGCTTGCGTCTTGTGTTTGCCTCATGTGAATTGGTTACTTGTGGAATAAATTTTTTGCTTTTTTAAGTCTCTTAATGGAAAATCAGCTTACTTTAGTATGTTTGTAATGTAGTGTGTAAAAAAACAAGTATTTTTATTATTATTATTAAAAATGGATTTTTATGATTGTTTTCCTGTGTTAACCTTTTTTGTGCCGACGATATTTTAAAGTACCATTGAAATTACTTTTCATAAAATTCATTTAATACATCGATTAGTAGTAATACAGTTTAGAATCAGCTATAGATACATTATTTTATCTTGTTTCAAAATCATTATTGGTTGCACAAAACAAAAATATTTAAAAAAAAAAAATGATTTCTTTTGCCTTTGCATCTTTTCAGTTTTCTTGACGTTAAAAGATTAGGGAGGGGGGGAGTTTCAGTTCGGAAATATTTCTATTGTAAGAACATTATATTTGTACATTTCCTAATTCTACAAAATACTAAAAAATATTTTTTAAATAAAAGATTTGAGTGGAGTTATAAATATTGCACAAAATCTCAATAAATTCAAATTTAATTAATTTTATTTGGCAAAATCCTTTTAAAATTTATTAAATGATTATGTAAATCTTCTAATATAGTTTAAAAAATTCACGAAAAATGCTTTAGAAGATGAAATTTTCATGAATTCATAATTTGGGACATAAAGGGTTAATCACCGTCAAAATTGTAGGTTTTTAAAACAACCAAACCGGTAATTAGGATATTAAAGAATATTTTTATCGTTAATTATTACAATAATAGATGGTAATTGGATAAATAATAAAAACGATAAATAATTTCATTAGGTAATTTAATGCATGAAATTAATAGAATTCTTAGAATATAACAAATAAAAGAAATTTCATGGCAGTTCTTTATGTATTTGTAAAATTATTGCAGTTGCATAATTCTAAGCTGATGCAGATATATGTGCATTAACAACAAAAATAATAATAATATCTGTTAATTCATACATATACAGAGACTAAATATAATCATATTAATGGTTAGTCATACATTCTATCAACATTAACTACCCAAAATATTAAAGAAAAAAAGAAGAAGAAAGACATTTAGAATATATTAGTTTTCATGCTAAGTGCATTATGTTTCAATTTCTAATTTGTATGGACTCCGAAAATATTTATAATCATCGATAAGTTGACCATTTTGAAATTATTGTGATATTTATTAACCTTGATTGGAACGTAGCTCTTCCAATTAAAAAGCAAAAAAATTTTGTTACTTTTCATCTTTTATCAATTGCTTTCTTTGATATGTTGTGCTAATCCAAAAGTAGAAAATATTTTATATCCTTTTACTGAAGTAGTTCTTCCTAAACATTTTTATACTAATTAGATTTTTTTTTTACTTTTCTCCATTCTCTTACCATAACTGTATAACAGATGTTATCATTCTGAAATTTTCTTTTACCTGAAATTTATTATGTATTTATTTATAAAAAACAAATAAGAATCTTTTATTTATTTATTTTATTTAACCTAGAAAAAATTATTTTATTTGTTGTGCTTATTTTCTATAAAAGAGTGAATAATTTGATTATTCAAAGAAAGTTTTTATGACTATGACCAGATTTAATTAAAGTTTTAAATGAAATGTTTTTTAAGCCTGGTAACATCTATTTTAATATACTTTCACATAATTAAAAAAATATTTTAATCCATTTTTTTAATAATCTGATTTAAGTCACGATTAAATTTGAACAAACTGTCAGCCTCAACGAGACATCGGATTTTCTGCTGATCAAAGTTTTGTTGCCGTTTTTAGAGACGACAGGTATTTTATTTTTTTTCATTTGGAAATAAATGAAAGCTTAAATCGGGATTTTTCGATTATCTAGAGTTGCATTGGGGCACATAGCAGCATGTATTATCTTTTTTTTGCGGTTTTATTCATATTTATTAAGAATTAAAAATCCCAAATGATATTTGACTCACGGTAAGTAATGCCGGTAATGCTAACGCGATGAAAGAAGCAGTGGTACCCTTTAGATCGCTAGAGGGCGAGTTTTTTGTTACAAACGCGAATAACTAAATGTAAATAAGGAAATATAAAATAATTAACTTCAAATCCGAAAGGAAACAACGACTTAAAACACTAAATCCATCGTTATAGCGTAATTTGTAATTTCTGCTCGGTACACAAATAAACATGGATTATCTTTATCTATCTACTGAAAGTCACAGCCCTTCGCGCTCATTGGCGCGATGTGATGACGTCAAACCTACTCATTACGAGGCTAATGTTAGCCTCGCACTCACTAATCACAGACGAGAAAATTACCAGAGATTAATGGTTGACTGGGCATTAACGGAAACGAAAATGTCAAAAATAAAATGAGTTTTACCAGATAAAAGATATGTCTTATTCACCTCACCTTAATCACATTTGTATTATGTATCAATTTAAAGATAATCGTTAGAACCGTTTTCGAGATTTTCAAATTAGGAACTTCCTCGATATCATACCAACGTTTTCACTTTAAAAATGGCTATTTAGATCTCAAAATATACTGCACGTAGAAATGTAAAAATTTCAGTATACGATTAGACTGCAGATATAAGATTGTTCTAGAAAATTCAGAACAATAGGACCTATATCTGCTGAGTTATTAAAAGGCGGCTTTTCGCGTTTTCTTTGATGTCGAGTTAGCTGTATATATGAGTTCCGCCATCTACGAATTCTACGATACGATACGATACGATTTTAACGATACGATACGATACAATTTTAGGCTTAAGGCTGCGTCACTCGGAATACTACCGTCTTCCATGATTCCGGGACTTCTTATGATTTTAGGGATGGAATTTACGAAAAGGAAAAATTGCAGAATATAACCACCGGGATAAGATACAAAAAAATTTCTGACATTCTGCTAACTTGTACGGATGCGGGGTGGGGAGAGGGGATGGAGAGATGGTTTCTTCTAATAGAATAACCGAGAAATAAAAAGATGCACTGTTTCTTTTCGTCAAAAAGAATTTTTCCTTTCGAACTAAAATTTCAGTTAGATAATAATATAAATGTATCTTTCTTATTATATGTATAATTTTAAAATCCTACAATGAATTGATTTTTTAAATTTTCTTAATTGAAACCAAATACGGAAGATATTTTTGTAATTACCACCCCTCCCCTCTCTTTAATAAACAAGAGGTTGGGTGTGGTCCTCGAAAACGTAACCCTTGATTTGTCCTAATTTTATATTTAAAGAAAAGATTATCTGTATCCTCCGGGACAAAGTGCGAAAGATTTTTTTTAGCTTAGATGCCAAACATATCGTAATTATTATGAAGTTTGAACTAAGAAATGTTTTCAAATGGAATTTTTTTATTAATGAAACGCCTTAAGTTCTCTATAGAAAGAAGAAACACTTCCTTAACACTAGAACGGCGGGAAATTTTACTCAAGTTTTATAAAAATATTTCATATCAGAATTTTTATTTAATACTATTCCACTTATTTATTTAAGTTATTTTTGTGCAGTATATATTAATCTTATATTGCAAAAGGTTTTCTGGTTCGAATCGACATGTTTTCATTTGGCAGGGGTCAAAATAACCCCTCGCCGCCGTTCTAGTGTTAACCCCTTGAGGGGCAAGCAATTACGTTTGTGAAATGCTGAATTCCCACCGGAAATTTAGAAGAAAACAAATTCAAAATAAGGAAACGCAATTTTCCGACTTTTTTCTACCAAAGTTAGAAAAGTAAAATTTCATACTTTTCCGGTGTAAATCTTCATTAATCGTAGGTGGGATAAAATATATCCCACCGCCCCTCAAGGGGTTAAACACACTTTCAAGGTTTTAAAAATGTTTGTATAGGATCAGACTCAGGAATAATTAAGGGATGTTGGCATCCATGCCTCATGTAAACTAGCCTCATGGGTATGCGTAGGATAATTTTGTGATAGGTTTAGGTTCGGAAACACACATCCTCGATAACTCATTACCAAGCCTGCTGTCTGAATTTATCAGCATTCAGCAACGGGGTTTTTTTAAGTCTCGGATTTATATACATGCCACAGAGACTTCTGACGGTTTACCGAGGAGCCTGGGGCCACTGCCCCACATCCCCGACAGTAACGCTATGGAAGACTAACAGGAACTGAATCTTGGCAGTACTGAGAAAAAATGCTTAAAAATGGGGGGGGGGGGGAACAAACAAGTAATTCCTGAGCTCAAAATGAAAAAATAAATTTAATTTAAAAATACAGACGATTAAAAATATAAAATAATGGAGTTAAATAAAAGGCTCAGTGGACAGTAACTCCCGCGTCTAGCCCACACTTCATCGCGAGTCCAGGCTACCACAGCTGCACAGATGTTCGCAGTCATATGGCCTTGAAAAAGTCCCTTTGAGACATCCATTCACCACGGATTAGGAGCACCGCCCACAGCTGAGTCTGGGGGAAGAATGGCGATTTGCTTGAAAACACATGCCACAAAACATTTTTGTTTTATATATTTATAATTGTTCGTATTATGTTTGTGGTGTAAGTTATAACTTAAAATACACATTAATTTCGTATTCCTTTAACCATGGCCAAACTCGATCGTCTGCCTTATAAGGGGAATTGAGTTTGGCTGTGAATAACTCTCAGAGTAAACATACAAGAGATAATGTTTACTCTGAGGTTTAACTTTAATAGAGATACCATAATTCAAGTAAATTATATGTCAGTTTTATTAGTAATGCTTCTAACAATACAATAGTGCTTCATTAATCATTATATACCAGATGGCTTATAATCATACACTTCGACAGACGATTGATGACGCTTTCGTCCACGTTTTGCATATATGTATGTAAATAAATAATTTTTTCGCAGTTGTATGGAAAATTGCTGCATTGAATGCGACTTCAAGCACCTCACAAACTATGCAACGCATAATATTCTTCAATAATTATAGGAATAAAATATCAGAATTCATAAAGCGTGTTTCTCCAAAGTTATCAAAATCATTAACAATATTTTAAACTTTTTTTTTTACATAATATAATATCGTAATAAAGTAATTATAAAACAGGAGAATAAGAACTTTATTCAAGTTGATCGATCAGTTTCATTCTTGTCATAGGTGCAAAGGCTGAATAATAACTCCACCCCGTTTTTAAAGTATTATTTCCACCTGGTTTCGAAAGGCGAGCAATGCTTACATTGAAAATTAAAATAAAACTTCATTGATAGATAATTAAATGCTTCCAAATTAAAAATGTCACTAAATTAATAATAGAATAAAGTCTTCTCAATATTTCAGAACACCTTCAATAATTCGATAAAACCTTCACAATATTTTCAATTCATTATAATCTTAAATAATAAATTTCAAATCACCAAACGGATCCACCTATGCTGTAACTTCTATCTGTTCCCACTCCATGCATTCTGCAATCACACTTTACTGTAGAAATAGTTTTTTAGAAATTTCCAGAAGCTAACATTAGTCGGTGAGCGCTAAATCGCACAACACTCCTGGATAAACAAACTGGAGGCTCCTCCCACATTAGAAACGATTGACTCTGTTGCTAATCCTCTAAATATAACATTAACATCATGCAGGGTTCCTTACATTAATTTTACATTTCTGTTTTCTTCTCAACAATGGATTAAAAACACGCTTTATTGTATTCTTAAAATAATAATAATTATTAAATGTTCTTTCTGTGACTACCTATAAAATTTGCACTTTTATGATATGACATCCTAAGCTTGTGAATTTGGAATAAAATTTCTTTAATAAATAAATAAAAAGAGAAAATGAGAGGTGGAGGTGGGGGGAGATATATTTTAATATCAAATATTTAATTTATATGCTTTAACATTGAAGTTATATTTAAATATATGTGTGTATCTTGACTTCGGACTAGCATCTGTTAATATTAGCATGATTTGTTTATTTGGTATTTATTTTTATTTTTTTACTTTAAAGGAATTTTATTTTAGATTTACTAGTTTACGATGTCATGCAGTAAATTGGAAAATTTACGGCTAGTCATAGAAAAATCATATTTAAGTATTATATTTAAGAATTCAAAAGAAGAGCTTTTTTTAATTCGTTATTTTTGCATCTTGTTAAGAAACAAGAAAAGTTTAATTTGAAGAACCCCTATGATCTTATTTTTCATAATAATATTTTGAATTTATACTTAATAAAAGAAGAAGGGCGAAGAAAGTAATAATAATATTAACAATTATTTTTTAGGAATTTTAGCTATCGAAATATATTATAGAATTACTTTCCAGTACCTTTAGCTAAATTATACTTAAATAAATATATATATTTTTTTAATAAAAAAGACAAATTTATGAAAAAGAATTCTCATAACCATTCATAAGTTTTTAATAATTTAGTAGAGGAAAATTATTTTTAATAAAAAAAAAAAAAAACAAGAAAAAAGGCATCATATATCTAAGTCATTTTTGATAAATTACTATTAATGAGAGCGTTACGAAAGAAAAAAGAATGTACTCTTACATTTGGACTAAAAGAAAAATAATAATAAATATATTATTTTAAATATATGTAAAATTTTAAATCCAGATTTTGCGTTTATAACTTTTTAAAAATCCTGTAAATTAATTCGTTAATTTAATTCAATAAGTATAGCACAAGATTTAAATAAGATTTATTTAAAGGTATTGGAAATTAATTGATAGCTAAAATAGTTAGAAAATAAATGTTAATAGTATTTTATTTTCTCTCCCATTCTCTTTTATTAAGCATATATTCAAAATATTATTATGAAAAATAAAATCCTAAG
The DNA here is from genome assembly GCA_963932465.1 of Maratus speciosus. NCBI lineage: Eukaryota > Metazoa > Arthropoda > Arachnida > Araneae > Salticidae > Maratus > Maratus speciosus. Next base: position 369,181,151 of record OZ010799.1, on the reverse strand, counting down.
GGGTTCTTCAAATTAAGCTTTTCTAGTTTCTTGACAAGATGCAAAACTAATGCATTACATACAAAGCTTTTCTTTGATTGTTAATAATAATTAAATATGATTTTTCTATGAATAGCCGTAACTTTTTTAATTTAGTGCACGGCATCATAAACTAGTAAATCTAAAATACAATATCTTTAAAGTGAAAAAAATATAAGAAATAAACGACAAATAAATAAAACATGTTAATATTAACAGATGCTAGTCCTAAGGCAAGATAAAGTGTAAAGATTTTTTTTTCAGGTTTTCAAGAAAGAAAATTATGCATGCATATATATTACAGTACACGTTCACACATTACTTCAACAACGTAACTTTTTGGCATATCATGGACACATCTTTAAATGTAAAAGCCCAGAACTGGCTGTTATGGCTATTGAAAAACAACTGAATCGAATAACGTCTTTCATTTTTCGATAAATGTAACATCTTGAATTATTAGTGTTTGCTGTTTCGTGATTACTATTCTCGGCTTTTTGCGTCTGGCCCTTTACTTCAAAACGCCTTACTTGCAACACTTTCAAAAAGTTCTAATTTTAGGCCCCACAAAAATATTTTCCTGCTCTGCAATGCGAAACTTTCTGACACAAGGCGGATTCATTTTAAATGTAAAAGCACAAAACTTCTAGGTAAGATGATTGAAAATTTTTTTAATGTAATAGCGTCTTTCATTTTTTGCTAAGCGAGTTGTATCTTGCATTATTTGCAATTGTGTATAACGAAATGTGGTGTTTGACCTTTTTTCTCCGGTTTTTAACACTAGAACGGCGGCAAGGGGTCATTTTGACCCCTGCCAAACGAATACATGTCGATTCGAACCAGAAAACTTTTTATAATTTAAAATTAATATATGCTGCGCAAAAATAACTTAAATAAGTAAGTTAAATAGTTTTAAGTAAAAATTCTGATGTGAAATATTTTTATAAAACTTGAGTAAAATTTCCCGCCGTTCTAGTGTTAAGCATGTTTTTGGCCTAGACCCTTAAATCTAATGAAAATTTTATAATTACATAAAATGCTGTTGACAAGTTTATGTTGAACATTTGGTTTTTTATTCATCTTGATAGGTAGAAAAATAAAGCAGTTACAGCATTTTCCATAAAACCCTTTTTTTCTTTGCCCAAAAATAGCTATGTAACAAATTTGGCAACCTCCAAAAAACTATATGATAAAAAAAATAACCGTGTTTTTAAACTGAGAAAACTATGAAGAACAAACACTTGGTTAAAAGATTCGGAAAAGTAAAAATGTCGAGCGACACCACCTTGGTGATTTGGAATGGATTGACCCAAATATAGGATTGTCTGGCGAATACACTGGATATTGGATCGACGTTAAAAAAAGAAAAAAGAAAAAAAAATCCAAACCCGTTTTCCGACTTCTGACGAACCTTGCGTATCGTGAATAAAGAGACGTTTTCAATGTTATATGCTGTTATTTATTTATTTACTATTTTTAAAAAAAGCAGGTATAGGTAAAAATGGGTCACCTTGCATTTTTGTTTTAAAATTTTTTATTTAAGAATTTAATGAATGGAAAAATATTGAGAATGTATAATCCCCTAATTGAAAATGTCCTGATATATTCTACGTATTTCTTTCAGTTAACCCATTAACCCTTTCAGCGGCAAAGTATTTCTGCTCAAAAAGTATTCAAATAATTAATTCACACCGCAATTTAAGAACAAATTTATTTGAAAATAATCAAAAGCACTTTTTCGCGTATATTATGAGATCGAAATTGTAATAAAAAGTTACTGGTGCCAATGACCGTTTGCAGACTGCAAACGGCGCCCCTGAAAGGGTTAACCGCTGACGTTGCGTTCACGCAACAGTCAAAATAATTGTTCATGCAATGAATTAATTACATTGGCACCACTATTTTAGAATTTTAAAAAATGTCTTATTTATTGGCAGGAATTTTGCTATTTTACTAAAGCGAAAATTACCTTACTGAATTTGTGGTGGGAAACTACTTTCAACAAGAAATTTGAAAATGTCTATCGTAATAGTTTTGGCGGTTAATGGATTAATTTTTGAATTAATTTTTTAGGTTGGAAGTATTTAATTATTTATCAATTTTTATTTCAAGTTGAATGTAATTTGGACACGCCTTTGTAAACCTGGTTGAAATATTACTTTTAAATTGGGGGTGGAGTTATGTAGTCTTTTCCATAAATGAACAGAATAAGGCTGATCGAGCAACTGGAATCTTTAGAATTAAAACTCTCAAACTATATAATTATTTTAAAAAAGTCTTTATATTCTAACAAATGCCTAAAATTTACTATCAATATTTTGATCATTTCTTTAAAGGTGTTTTAAGTATTCTGTTAAAGTACGTCGCCGCGTTATACTGAAAAGCATCATTAATCGAAAATTATTAAAAAAGAAAAAATCAATTAGAAAAGTGTAGAGTCTCCTAGATTGAGTGTGAAATGATGTGAAAACTGCCAGAAAGAGACTTGAAACAGTTTTTGATAAGCTGTACCAAAAAAAAAAAAAAAAAGAGAATAAATAAATAAATAAACATAAGAAAGAAAGAAAGAAAAAAAGGTTTCAGGATTGAAATTTGTAAAAATCAGTAGTCTTATAACAGGTCTGTGCAAGTAAAAAAATATTTAAGGTGAGTCTGATCTCCTTCATAAACAAAATAGCAACGAAATGTGGTGTTTGACCTTTTTTTCTCCGGTTTTTAAGCATGTTTTTGGCCTAGACCCTTAAATCTAATGAAAATTTTATAATTTCATAAAATGCTGTTGACAAGTTTATGTTGAACATTTGGTTTTTTATTCAACTTGATAGGTAGAAAAATAAAGCAGTTACAGCATTTTCCGTAAAACCCATTTTTTGCCCGAAAATGGCTATGTAGCCTGTTAAAATTGGCCACATCCAAAAAACAATATGATAAAAAAAAATAATAATAACCGTGTTTTTAAACTGAGAAAACTATGAAGAACGCTTGGTTAATAGATTAGGAAAATTAAAAACGTCGAGCGATACCACCTTGGTGATTTGGAATGGATATTGACCCAGATATATGATTGTCTGGCCAATACACCGGGTATTGAAACGACAAGTTAGAAAAAAAATTTTCAAACCCGTTTTCCGACTTCTGACGAACCTCGTGTATAGTGAATAAAGAAACATTTTCAATGTTATATGCTTTTATTTATTTATTTACTATTTTTTTTAAAAAGCAAGTACAGTCAATCAGGGTAACTTTGAACCACGGGGTGTAACTTTGCACCACTTCCTATTTTTCCATATTTTTGGCTCTAAAAGACTAAATAAACTCCAGAACTGTGCTCTGTTGGCAAGTTTCTAAACTGGGATTTCTACTCATAGAAAATAAATTAGCAACATTATGCGCAATTAATTGCATCATCTAACTATTTTTGTAAAGTACTGTTTCAAGTTAATTTTGAATGCTGTTTTGAAGTTGTTGTAATCCAATTAAATTTTCATAGTAAGTAACAATATACTCCTTTATAAGACATATTATTATCTAAATGTTGTAAATGTGTTAATATTTTGTGATTATTCATTTATTAATAGTTAATAAAATGAAAAATAAGAAGGCACTAACATTTTACCACATTTTCCGGGTAGCTTTGAGCTGGCTCAAAGTTATACTGATGCTTATAATTTACTAATTATAGGTGCTACTGTCAAAAATTTCCCATATTTGCACGTATATCTTATATAAATGCCGAAAATGAATATTGGATATAATATGTAAATATTTTCACAAATATGTGTAAAATACATAAAATCCATTTAAAGGCGTTTTTCGGGGCGGAGCTACTTAAATTTGACATTTCATGCATTCGACATTTTTTATTCTTCTTTGAATAATACTAGTACTAGTACGTATTACTGTAACTATGGATATATTATTGAGTTAAAACATTGAAAATTGTTTTCCACTGCATTTATATGTTTTTTGTGTACAATAAACAGGTTTTTTTTTATTTCTAAATGTTCATGGTTCTCTTCTTCCACTTTTCTTATGCCTGAAATTTGTTGTAATATCATAAATTAAACAAATCTTGTGATGTTGGGAAATGTAAATCGAAGTCTTTACATATCTGAAAACATTTTTTGGGGTTTAAAGTTGTCCTGACTACAATACTTTTTTTTATAATGAATTATTTTATATAAAAATTTATTATATGGTGCAAAGTTACCCTAAATGGCTGTGTAACTTTGAGCCAGGCTAAAAATACATTTTTTTATTGCAATTATCCTTATTATTCCTTAATTTTCGATAGTCAAACAATAATTTAGGATCATTTCTTCTCTTTTATACCCCTAGTTGCGACAATATTATTCAAATAATAGTGTGGCATATGAAAATAGAGAAAATGCGGATCAAAGTTACCCTGAATGACTGTATAGGTAAAAATTGGTCACATTGCATTTTTGTTTTAAAATTTTTTATTTAAGAATTTAATGAATGGAAAAATATTGAGAACGTATAATCCCCTAATTGAGAATGCCCTGATATATTCTGCGTATTTCGTTCAGTTAATTTTTTAATTAATTTTTTATTTTGGAAGTATTTAATTATTTATCAATTTTTGTTTTAAGTTGAATGTAATTTGGACACGCTTATGTAAACCTGGTGTAAATATTACTTTTAAATTGGGGGTAGAGTTATGTAGTCTTTTCAATAAATGAACAGAATAAGGCTGATCGACCAACTGGAATCTTTTGAATTAAAACTCTCAAACTGTATAATTATTTTAAAATGTCTTTATATTCTAATAAAAATTCCTAAAATTTACTATCAATATTTTGATCATTTATTTAAAGGTTTTTTATGTATTCTGTTTAAGTACGCCACCGCGTTATGCTTAGAAACATCATGAATCGAAAATTATTAAAAAAGAAAAAATCAATTAGAAAAGTGTAGAGGCTCATCGATTTAGCGTGAAATGATGAGTTACTTGGTAAAATAACTTTAATAGAATTTTTGAAATTTATTTATTTTGTTGTCCAATCATCGGGTTAACATATCATCAATGGTGTGCCGAAGTGTGCCTTTATAAGACCATTAACTAATAAATCTAGCATATGTAAGTAAGGTACAATTTATCCCAATTATGAAACCAGATTCATTATAACGAATGTATACATCATTGCCAGCTCACCTATCGGGGAACATTTACTTGTATGTCCGTGTTCTTAAATATACATTAAATGTATGAGGACGTGAGTAAACTCGCCCTTCTCTAAAATTTAAAAAATCGAGTTTTCGTTATCAATGTATTCTATTGGTGAATCTACATTGAAAAAATACTACAATCTGAAAAACAATGTTTTATTGCCAATTTCTGGCATTGTAAAATCTTGGTTTAATACGAAAACCAATGCACGTTGTCAGAAGTTTTTCGCGATTTCCCAAAACTTGATTTTCTGGATAAATCGAGTTTTGAAACTCACTTCCTCAATCTATTACACCAATGGACTATAAAAATAATGTATATTTTAAATTACAACTCACACCAGAAATTTTATATTTCTAAAAAAAAAAATAAAAGACAGTTAATTTTGCTACTCATGAATCTGTTTTTAAGAAGTTAAAAAGACCGGCTACGGACTTGCTGAAGCAGCCGGTGTATATTTGAATTAGGGATTAGGGATTAGAGATGGGCGATCCTGCTCCTTTTGAAATACGAAAACGAACCGTTCCAAAGGAACAGGTCACGTGATCTCGTAACGAACGAGAAGAGGAACGAAGACACCAAGACCTGTTCCTGGGACTGTTGCAGTAACAGACAGAGCATTGATTGATTGTTCGGTTTCAGGGATTAAAAAAAGCCGTCTTTTCTCTTTTCGTTACTGAATACATAACACTGAGGAAGGGAATTTAAAGCAATGAGGGTTTCTGATAAAAAAAAAAAAAAAAAATCTGGATAAATCATGTTTTTTTTTCTTTTTCTTTTCTCTCTCTCTCTTTTTTTTTTTTTTTTTTTTTTTTTACTTTTGACTTTTCAAGTGGAAATTTTGATTATACAAAAAATGAAGAGCATGTTGCTTGAAAAAGAAATGAAAAAAAAAATACATTTAATATTATTTCCAGTAATGTAAAAATGGAACCCATGGCCAATATTTAAAACAACTGCGATAAATACTATGTTAGCATTTGACTCGAAACTGGCTTTAAGATAATCTAATAAATAAGTTCTGTGAAATACCTTTTTTCAAACTTATTAGTTCTAAATTTAAACTAATATGTTTAGATAAACTAAAATTTTTGAGACTTCTTATTAAAATTAGCAAGCTAAAAATGGAAAATAATGCCAAGAATTGAGATATGGCTCTATGAAGGCGGGGAAGGGGGGGGGGGGGGGGAAGTGAGTGTTACAAGTTCAATTAACTAAATTTTATTTTTATCAGATGATTTTAAAAAATGAATATTATTTATTTATTTTTCAAGTAACTTAAAATAATTATACAGTAAGAGAAAAGTAAATTAAGGATTTGCTTTCTCTCACTAAATCTGTCGTTGAAGACAATATTTAATTCTGTTTCTCTTAAGTTCATGAGTTTAAAATTAACTTAAAAGGCAGATTGGGGGGGGGGGGGGATCCTCGACAAAAAAGATAATAAAATGATTTAATTCTTCAAAGTTCTATTTCATTTGTATATACCCGATTTAAAGAAAAAACAGACTAGGCAATTGATGGCAGACATATTCGTTCCAAAATCTAGTGCGGCCCCACCAGTGGCCGAGAGGCTCTGCTCTCGAAGGTGATAGGCGGGAGAGGCTGTGCTCGAACCCAATCGCGCCCGTCGGCCTAATCGTTCGGAGTTTTTCGGGGTTTTCTTCTAACCATGGGTTTCCATACGAAAATACGGGTTAGGTTCCCTTAGAAAGACCCCCACGGAGGGCACCCCCCCTCGAGCCCATATCCCTCGTGCAGATAATCGGCTGTCATAAATAACACCAACACCAATAACACCAAAATCTAGTGCCACCGTGATTTTTTTGTGTGTGTTGGTCCTTGGTTGTGTATTTCAAAATTGCATTAAAAAAATCGTTTAAAAACTTCTCAATCTTGTTTCTAATAGAACCTAAGGAACTCTTTAAATGCAAATATTCTCAGTGTTTAGTAGCTGCTTCTGTAAATCTTAATTCCGATAGCAATTAATTAAGAACATATCTGGCACTGCTTCAAAGTTTTTTAGCATACATTATTCAGCTGACATCAGAAATATTTCAAATGAATGCATCAAGAAAAATTTGTAACCTCAAAGTGGATGCAGTTTCTTTCTTGCATTCTTTTTATTTATTTATTTTATTTATTTATTTATTTATTTATTTTGCGAAATCTTCTAAAGAATTGTTTATCCAATTGACTTGAATCCATAAAACAACTCATGATAAAATATCTTTATTTGTCAAGAAAAAACAAAAAAAAAAAAAAAAAAAAAACATTTAAGGAATATTTTCCTTTGGTTTCATTGGTCATTATAATTAAATTTCTATAAATACAATACTAATAATAAACTATATTTTTCTACCTGATGTCTATGAAAATCGGAAAATACGCATAATGTATAATGAATTTTTCCCGAACAATTTGTTTAACTAATCTAGCTTTTTTTTTTTTTTTTTTTTTTTTTTAAAGCTATATGAATTTAAAAAAGATCTGACCTCATGTATACTTTCTTGATTTTCTTAAGTCTGTTCTCAAATCTAAACTGTGTTCTTTCTGACACATTCTTCATTTCATTTTAATTCGCAAACGCATAAAATTACTAGGTACTTTTGATCAAAAATTAGCTAATCGAATGGGTTTTCCCCCATTTTCAATAAAAAGGTAGGTGTTTCAGAAAATTCTGCGAATTTGATATCTTTAACCGAATTTCCGGTCGCGACAGTGCGGAGAAGAGGAAAAACTGCCATCATGATACAACAATAGCTAATAGCTCAAGATGTAGTTCATTTATCGAAAATTGGAAAACCGTTCGATTACAGTTTTTTTAAAGACCCTTTTTAAGGATCTACAGCAATATTCCTTTATTCTTTTAATTTCAAGATTTAAAATGAAATTTTTTGATGTAATATTTTGTAATACAAATTTAAAAACTGAATTTAAATAATAACATTTATTGAGTTGCTTATTTAATTAAAATTACATTTTTAAACTTTTAAACATTCTTTGTGGATTTCTTGATAATTTAAAAGTTTTTATTGATTCGTTTGTTAGAGTTTTGTTCATTTTCTAGAAATAGTATTCAACTTTTACCTTACAAATAACCTTACTAGTGCTGTTTTATTATTATTATTGTATTAACATTAATTTAACCTCATTCTTTTTGCTATTTTAACATATCCTTATTATTCAGCTGCACAAAAATCGTGTTTATAAAATTGTTAAAAAATAATCTTTAGTTATAGTAACAAATTTAGAGGGGGGGGGGGGGCGGACTTGTGGAAAACTTCATTCAGATGTAAACGAAAATGTTTATTATCACTATTATTAATACTAGTATTAATTTTTATGTGCCTATTCCCATTCATACATTTGTTAAACAAATATTAAGAACGAAAAGAAATATTATTATCATAATTCGATACTCACAATAAAAAAGAAATTGACATTTTTGTGTATTAAATATGTAAATTGAAATTTTTATGTAATAAATATAAAATAAATATCTTATGTTTAAAAAATAGTAATTATTTCTTACATTAATAATGCGTATTAAATTATAGTGCTAAATTCATGAAAATGCAAAAGACCTTTAATCTGGCGTATCTTCAGTAAGGAAAGCGGTTAAGAGACCTTCTCCCTTTTCCTTTATTTGTCTAATTTATCAGCGACCGACAAATTCTATCCGTCATGTCCTCATGTCAAAGTGAAAAGTGAATTTTCAACCTGGCACCAACAAAGTTCCTTTCTTACCAGAGTTTCTTAACCCCCCCCCCCCTCTCCCGTCACCCACACACCTTAATCCAAGCAAAATACCTCTAAAATGACACCAAGAAAGAAGAAACAGCAAAAAAAAAAAACATGTTCCTGAAGTACGTTTTTCGATCTGCTCCTGTTCCTGCTCCATTCCACATTCCCTTATCTGTTCCTTGCGTTTTTTCGCGGCTGCGCAATGATGAGAAACAGAAACGAGAAATTTTTTCCCCAAAGATATGGTCCTTTTAAACTGCTCCTCGGATTTGGCATCGTTAATCAGGCGATTTTTCCCCTTTTCTGGCATCTAGAATTTGATACTTTAATGACGTTTCTCGTTGTTTGGAAACCTTTTGACATCATCAACCAATCGCAAGTGAGAGGAAAATGTGACAACGTTTGCTTTGGCGACAGATGGGATTTTAGTTCGAAAAGAACGGTTCTTTTTGGCGAAGAGAAACAGTTCCTTCGTTTTTTCTCTTGGAACTGTTCCTAGGAACCTGTTCCACGTTTTTCTACCCATCCCTAGTGACCTTACGAAAAGGCGAGAGTGCGTGCTAGATGTTTATTTGAAATTAAATATTTGCCTATCCTTTCTCTGGATGTCTGTCCAAATCAATGTTCGAAATTGAACGGCCCCACCAGTGGCCGAGAGGTTCTGCTCTCGAAGCTGGTAGACAGGAGGTGCTGGGTTCGATCGCGCCCGTCGGCCTAATCGTTCGGAGTTTTCGTTGTTTTCTTCGAACCTTGGATTCCCAAGCGTTAATACGGGTTAGGTTCCCCTAGAAAGATCACCACGAAGGGCACCCCCCCCCCTTAGCGCCTATATCCCTCGTGTTGATAATTGGCCGTCATAAACCCAACCAACCAAATTGAACGAGTTCTTTTCTTTCTATACAAATATCACTAGCGTACCGCTGACCTCGAATACATAGGAAAAACGAGAAAATACTGAATACTCAGCTGCACGTTTGAACAAAGTTGACACCCCACCCCGACCACCTGGGTGTCAGAGGCGTTCCGACTTTGAAATTATAAATGATAATCCACATTTTTTATTTCAGATTCGGATTCTACGGGGGAAAATGCGCAACTTTTGATTTTAATATTTTTTTTTTTCGAATCTTTGTAGATGATGTGTAATCCAGCAGAATGTGTCAGATACATATTTTGTTTTCTCAACCATGTTTTGTAATCACGAAATGTGATGGGCCAAAGCTTTCGTTGCCTAAGTGGGTCGTCTTAACTGGAGTTGTGGCTGTCGAAAACTATCAATGAAGGTTGTTTCGATGGCAAAAGTGCTTTATATGCTTTTGCCATGCAAATTAACAGAAATATATTGAATTAGATTTCTATTTGTGTGTTTATTTTATCCATTCAGTCCCTTCTAATCAATTAACATGCGTTTTTAACTAATATTTTGATGTGTAAACATGCCCCTCCTCTTCGATATTTGGTAGAGGTAGGCGTGGATATTCGGCATTTTGATGCCTTCTGCTGTTTTTTTTTTCCTTTTATACTCTAAATCGGGGTCAGGAGGTGGGTGTATGGGATTTTTTTACTATTACTATAGTGTTACATATAGGACAAAATAAAAAAAAGTACATATAATTTTTTTGGTGTACCGGCGGAGCAAAGAATAGCGAAGTTGTGTAAAATTCAGGTGGTGGTCGGATTGGAGATTTAGATCATTGATTAGTTACTGTAACCAGAAAATAACAAGTAGGCACAGCTGCCAACCTTTACGCTTTTTTGCTACCACTAAAATTTTAAAGTGATTTTCGCCTTGTGTAATCATGAGATTTCGACGATTAAATAAGACAATATGTACTATAAAATTTTAGTGGTAGTAAGAAAGCGTAAAAGTTGGCAGCTGTGCAAGTAGGGCAAAAATATTTTCCATAATTCTAATAAATGTAATAATTTTTTGTAAATTAATATATTTTTTCAATTTAACATTTTTTCATAAATTTAAACAATAGAAAAATTTTGATATTTGGAAATTTTTAATTTAATAAATAATTTAACTCTTTAACTCTGTCGGGATTTGTAAGGCACATATATTCATCGTCAAAAGGTGCATGTAGTATTTGTTTTGGGCACCACTAATAAATGAATAATATTATTTAATTTTTTAATTAAATGATTTTTTTGGTATTTCACACGTAAAGGGGACAGTTGGAAAAACACGGTGTATTCCAAATAAAATTTGTGTACGCGATGCTTTCTCGAAAGGGTTAAAGTGTTATGATTATTTGCTGGGGTAGAAGCCGTGTTAATTTTCATAACAGAAGGATAATGTAGAAAATTGTTTGTTTATTATTACAATAAAATAACTTATGTGACAAAAATTGTAATCTAAAACATAATTGGCAGAACAAATTAAAAACAGATCAGTTTATTTTCTTCATTTTTTAAGCCCTAGAAGAGGCATTTATTAATATATTTCTTTCAGTTAGTTCTACGTTCTTAAATTTTTATAACAAATAAGTTAATCCAATTGAACAATTAAAAAAAATCAAACAATATGATACATAAAACCCGTTAAAAACTTAGGTTCCATTAAAAAGAAATCTAAATAAATTTTAAAATTTTTTCCTTTTTAAGTTGCAAATATTTGTATTGCAGATTTTGTATTATGCTTATGATGAGTGTGTACAAAATGATAAGGCACATGTAAAATACAAAAAAACATTTTTAAAAGTCTAAGATTTATTTCGATTTAATTTGAAGGGAAATTTTAGGGATTTTTAGGATATTTAAATTATCATATTGTTTAAATTTTGTTTTTATTTTTTAATGTTCATTTGGTTTAACCCCTTAATTCTCGCTCCCGTGATATTCACGGGCTGTGTCTTTCATTCATTTTATTCTTTTTTGCTTGATTCCCACCTGTTTTATAAAATAGAGTAATTGGCTTTATGATGGTATCATTTTACCTGTCGATAAATAAGGTGAATATTTCTTTTTCAAAAAAGTGGTGTCAATAAGCAATTTGAATTTTTAAAGCGTAATTTAATGCGACCGTTAAGGGGACCGATTAGGAAAAAAATGTTAAAATGGAAAAAAAATATTAATTTAAAAAAATATATTACATTTAATAGAATTTTTGAATGTTTTCTGCCCTACTTGCTAGTCAGTAGTTGCAGTAACTAATCAATCATCAAAACCTATAATTCCACCCTCCTCCACCTGAAATTTACGCTACTTCTCATCCTTTCATCAGCCAGCACAAAAAAAAATGTTTATGTTTTTTTTTGTTTTGTTTTTTTTCCTTTATGTTATTGTATAGTGCCTATAGTAATAATTAAAAAAAAAAAAAACTTATGCACTCCCATCCGGCCCCGAATTAAGTGATTTTTGTGACAGCAGAAGACATCGAAACACAGAATATCAGCACACTCCGCCCCCAAATAATGATTACTATCATTTTTCTGTTCGAGAGGGGAGGTGCTTATTTACTCGTTAAAATATCAAAATACTCAGTTTATTATTTAAAAATGATCGACTTGATAAAAAGACATGCAAATAGAAAACTAATTTAATATATTTCTATTAATTTTTATGGAAAAAGCATATAAAGCGCCATGAAAACAATCTCCACTGATGGTTTTAAGAAACACTATTTCCGCAAAAGACGGCAATTTTGACATTAAAAGTTCTGGCCTATCAGATTTCGAGATGTCAAAACCTGGTTGGGAAAACCAAAATATGTATCTGTTTTATTTGCTCAATTACACCGTGATCAACGAGGATTAGAAAATAACGTTAAATACAAAAGTTACGTATTTTTGTCTGTAGAATCCGAATCTGCAATAAAAAAATGGGGGTTACCATTCAAAATTTCAAAGTTTTACCCCCTCTGACCCCCGGGTGGTCGGTTGCGGGGATCAAATTTGGTATCACTCAGTAGCTTTTCTAAAAGTATTTAACACGTATATTTTCGTTTTTCAATCTGCTTTGTATTTCTCGAGTTATTTGACCGTTTCCAGACTTTTCGGACACACTGTATATGTAAATATATTGATTTTTAGAAAATAAAAGTTACAAAAAATATTTATTATGGAAACAATTCGACCAAAACGTTTTGTGTCGCGGGAACCCTATAGAATGTATAATTGTCATTGGTTAACTATTGTGTTAAGAATTAATAAAAGTTATTTAGATCTGTAAAAAAAAAAAAAAAAAAAAAAAAAAACATTACACACGGATGGGGGGGGGGGGGGGGGTTGTTAAAAAGATCTCCTTACATCTAGAGATTTTTCGGATGAGTGGAATTACTTTACTAAAATGTTCGATCAAACAGTACTTTTATTATGTTTTTAAATATTTTGTAGAGAATTATGCCTGCACCACCCCTGAACGGGAAAAACGACATCTTTAATTAGTCGAAGGAAATTAGAATTTCATCAACCGATCATTAAATAAAAAAAGAAATCGTCTATTGTTAAGAAAGAAAAAGGTAAAAAACGCTTGCTCTGTACATTTGTCAGAGTGTTCGTACGGATCAAGAAATTCAGGGGATTTTAGTTTTAATACCAGAAATATCTTAAAGTACTGGTCGCTAATTCTGAAGATTTTTTTTCATTAAATAAGGCAAACATTACTTTACAAAAATTTTGGTAAAATGTCCTTGAAGCGTACGAACCCTGTGTCAGATTCCAATATTTATCGTCTGTCAGAAAACTAAGTTGCCTCTCGGGTGGCCTAAAATTTTTTTATAAATCTCTTGATTCAGCCTCGCGTTCATGCATTCACTTTTAACACATTCACGACGGGAAACGAGAATTGACGTTTTCATTCGAAAAACATCATTGACTAAGGACGTTAAGTTTTAAAGTTGTTTATAAGCTTATAGCATGTAATTTATTATATTGTTTTGTTCAAAAAATTGTAATCATTATTTATATCAACGTGAAAATTTCTATTTTAATTTATTATTATTATTATTATTGAGTTTTGGGAAATTAAAAATATAATTCAAGTTTATAAACCAAATAAAAATCAATTGTAGTGCATTTTTATTTTTGGGATAAAAAGAAGTAATTTCCATAAAATTTGAAGATAGTCAAAAAATGATAATATTCGTTTTAAAAAATATATTTTAATAAAAATATCTAGGTGATAGAACTTATGAAATAAACTAGCTGATACAGCCGTCCTTGCCCGGGTACATGAAAATAACCTTAAATATACTAAGCATCTAAAGTCTGTTAGTTCCCCTTTCCAATGCCAGGGGCAGACTCTGTTCTAAAAATTGTATCCAAACTAAGGGCAATGTACAAAGTCGGAGAATGTAGGACAAATTTTATTGTTCTTATCGTTATTTTTTTTTTATAAATAATCTTGATGAAATACTCCTTTTGCATTTATTATAGAAATGCTTCTTGAAGATGCTGGTAAGAAGAATAAAATTTGTCCGACATTCTCCGACACCTGAATGTATGCAAATGCATAATGTGACGGAAAGAAACTATTTACATAAATTTTACTCTTGATTTTGGATAGCGCAGCAAAAAAGCTAAATCACTTTATTCAAATAAATACATTTCAGTGCATTATATAGGTTCAGTATTTTAGCCAAACCAAAAACAATTAAAATGGAATTTTAAAACAAATCGTTTAAAGCCAAATCTAGGCGTCACTTAAATTTAGATATCATACTCTTTAAAACTCATATTTCGAATTTATGAGAGGTGTGATTGATGAAGTATCAATGAATTTTTATACATCTTTTTAAATTTAACATAATTTACATGAGATTATAAACAAAACAAAAATAAAATAATGAAATATATTATCAAAATTTGATATCATTATTTTTAAGTTCCATATTTAAAATTGTTAAAGCCATAACATAAAGTGCTGCGCCAGAAACTTTTAACCCGCTCTAAGGGTTTTTGTTTTGACCCGTTAATGGTTTATACTATATATTCTTAAAAATGAAAAAAATGTAAAATAAATCGATATTTTTAAAGTTTTACCCTTTATCTACGGCATTATGATCTACTGCAATTTTTTTCATGTAATATTTTTCTTTTTTTTTTTAGCTACTACAATGAAAATTAAAGGATAAACATAAAAAAAAATACTCATCCGTGTGAAATTTAATTATTTAGAGGTAATTAATTAAAGTGGTACTTTAAAGTACCGTCAGTACACTACGACTAAAACATCGTAACAGAAAACCCACAAGTTGTTTCAACTGGCGCCAGAAAATATTTTCGTTTTAATAAGAATATGAAACATAGGCCTTTTTTTCTTATTTATAAATAAATTGTTTGGAAAATTCCGGTGCCAATAATTTATTTCAACACTTTAGAATTGAAAATGCTTTGCTCCTGAAAAAGTAAAAAATAAATAAAACTATTTTTTCTTTAAGCTTTTGTTCTTGTTAGCAGTCTTTTAATTATGCGACGTCAGTATTTCAGGGACAACATGTTCACTCGCCTATCCATATATGCAATATATGAATTTTCATATGCCATTTCTAGCATAGAAAAAACGAGCCGGTGCCTGAACTTTTTCGATTTCCTATAAAAAATAACAATGAAACAGAAAAGAAATACCAGGGAAATCATTACTACATCACATTTTAGTAATTACATTTTAAAGCAGATGAAAGCGATGAATAACTACACAGACGAAAAGTAAACAAGATGTTTTTCTCCAACACCCAGTGTACTGACGATACTTATAAGTAACACCGAGTAATTCAATTATTAAATCAAATACATACACCGTTAACCTAAAATAGCTTGTCAAATTGTATTCTAAGATCATAATGAACACATTTAAAAAATCCAACAGTTGTCTTATAACCTTTATTGTGTTTGCAGCAATGAAAAGAAGGGCGTGACAACCAGTACAAAATGTCGGCATTAAACACATCGACTGCTTCAAAGATAGCCTCCTTCCTCTCTAATTTAACAAACCTAGAACTACTGCTGCCATGTATTCGGATAAAGTGGAGTTAAAAGAGCGTTTTTAGCAAAGTACCATTAGAATATTAGTAATATTCACTATGGTATAAAAGTTTAATGTGATTGGTACTTATAAGTACCGTCGTGTAGATAAAGGGTTAAACAGATGTCTGCATATAAATAAATTGCAATAGAACAGAAAATTGTCATTTTAAACAACTGACCCCGGTAAATTTAAACAGCAATTTGTTTTAGCATAAAATCGATGAAAATCATTTATGACGAATCTTTATATAACAATATGTTTCAGGAAAGCTATTCTTCATGAATGGCTGAAAATTGTAGGAAGAATTAGAATAGGACATTTTAAACAGAATAATAAATCTTCTCATTTGACGAATGAAAAGTCGAGAGTCAGTGGTGGAAAATTGGCGCAGAGGAGGAGCCTATTGAAACCTCTAATATTTTATAGTATGCTTCACCTTAATAAAAACTCAGAAATTCTGTCATTAAATATGCCGAAAAATACTACTCAAATTTAGTGGTGTCAATAGGCTCCTCCTCTGCGCCAATTTTCCACCACTGGAGAGTGCGCGCTACATGTTTATTTGAAATTAAATATTTGCCTATCCTTTCTCTGGATGTCTGTCCAAATCAATGTTCCAAATTGAATGGCCCCACCAGTGGCCGAGAGGTTCTGCTCTCGAAGCTGGTAGACAGGAGGTGCTGGGTTCGATCCCAATCGCGCCCGTCGGCCTAATCGTTCTGAGTTTTCGTGGTTTTCTTCGAACCTTGGATTTCCAAGCGTTAATACGGGTTAGGTTCCCTTAGAAAGACCAACACGAAGGGAACTCCCTCCTCGCCCCCTTAGCGCCTATATCCCTCGTGTTGATAATTGGCCGTCATAAACCCAACCAACCAAATTGAACGAGTTCTTTTCTTTCTATACAAATATCACTAGCGTACCTCTGACCTCGAATACATAGGAAAAACGAGAAAATACTGAATGCTCAGCTGCACATTTGAACAAAGTTGACTCCCCACCCCGACCACCTGGGTGTCAGAGGCGTTCCAACTTTGAAATTATAAATGATAATCCACATTTTTTATTTCAGATTCGGATTCTACGGGGGAAAATCCGCAACTTTTGATTTTAATATTTTTTTTTTCGAATCTTTGTAGATGATGTGTAATCCAGCAAAATGTGTCAGATACATATTTTGTTTTCTCAACCATGTTTTGTAATGTGGTGGGCCAAAGCTTTCGTTGCCTAAGTGGGTCGCCTTTGCTGGAGTTGTGGTTGTCGAAAACTATCAATGAAGGTTGTTTCGAAGGCAAAAGTGCTTTATATGCTTTTACCATGCAAATTAACAGAAATATATTGAATTAGATTTCTATTTGAGTGTTTATTTTATCCATTCAGTCCATTCTAATCAATTAACATGCGTTTTTTACTAATATTTTGATGTGTAAACATGCCCCTCCTCTTCCGAACTGAAAAAAAAAGATAATCTTCGTTATTTGGTAGAGGTAGGCGTGGATATTCGGCATTTTGATGCCTTCTGCTGTTTTTTTTTTCTTTTATACTCTAAATCGGGGTCAGGAGGTGGGTGAATGGGATTTTTTTTACTATTACTATAGTGTTACACATAGGACAAAATAAAAAAAAGTACATATAATTTTTTTGTGTACCGGCGGAGCAAAGGATAGGGAAGTAGTGTAAAATTCAGGTGGTGGCCGGATTGGAGATTTAGATCATTGATTAGTTACTGTAACCAGAAAATAACAAGTAGGCACAGCTGCATCCTTTACGCTTTTTGGCTACCACTAAAATTTTAAAGGGATTTTCGCCTTGTGTAATCATGAGATTTCGACGATTAAATAAGACAATATTTACTATAAAATGTTAGTGGTAGTAAGAAAGCGTAAAAGTCGGCAGCTGTGCAACTAGGGCAAAAATATTTTCCATAATTCTAATAAATGTAATAATTTTTTGTAAATTAATATATTTTTTCAATTTAACATTTTTTTCATAAATTTAAACAATAGAAAAATTTTGATATTTGGAAATTTTTAATTTAATAAATAATTTAACTCTTTAACTCTGTCGGGATTTGTAAGGCACATATATTCATCGTCAAAAGGTGCATGTAGTATTTGTTTTGGGCACCACTAATAAATGAATAATATTATTTAATTTTTTAATTAAATGATTTTTTTGGTATTTCACAAGTAAAGGGGACAGTTGGAAAAACACGGTGTATTCCAAATAAAATTTGTGTACGCGATGCGGTCTCGAAAGGGTTAAAGTGTTATGATTATTTGCTGGGGTAGACGACGTGTTAATTTTCATAACAGAAAGATAATGTAGAAAATTGTTTGTTTATTATTACAATAAAATAACTTATGTGACAAAAATTGTAATCTAAAACATAATTGGCAGAACAAATTAAAAACAGATCAGTTTATTTTCTTCATTTTTTAAGCCCTAGAAGGGGCATTTATTAATATATTTCTTTCAGTTAGTTCTACGTTCTTAAATTTTTATAACAAATAAGTTAAACCAATTGAACAATTAAAAAAAATCAAACAATATGATACATAAAACCCGTTAAAAACTTAGGTTCCATTAAAAAGAAATCTAAATAAATTTTAAATTTTTTTCCTTTTTAAGTTGCAAATATTTGTATTGCAGATTTTGTATTATGCTTATGATGAGTGTGTACAAAATGATAAGGCACATATAAAATACAAAAAAACATTTTTAAAAGTCTAAGATTTATTTCGATTTAATTTGAAGGGAAATTTTAGGGATTTTTAGGATATTTAAATTATCATATTGTTTAAATTTTGTTTTTATTTTTTAATGTTCATTTGGTTTAACCCCTTAATTCTCGCTCCCGTGATATTCACGGGCTGTGTCTTTCATTCATTTTATTCTTTTTTGCTTGATTCCCACCTGTTTTATAAAATAGAGTAATTGGCTTTATGATGGTATCATTTTACCTGTCGATAAATAAGGTGAATATTTCTTTTTCAAAAAAGTGGTGTCAATAATCAATTTGAATTTTTAAACCGTAATTTAATGCGACCGTTAAGGGGACCGATTAGGAAAAAAATGTTAAAATGGAAAAAAAATATTAATTTAAAAAAATATATTACATTTAATAGAATTTTTGAATGTTTTCTGCCCTACTTGCTAGTCAGTAGTTGCAGTAACTAATCAATCTTCAAAACCTATAATTCCACCCTCCTCCACCTGAAATTTACGCTACTTCTCATCCTTTCATCAGCCAGCACAAAAAAAAATGTTTATGTTTTTTTTTTTGTTTTGTTTTTTTCCCTTTATGTTATTGTATAGTGCCTATAGTAATAATTAAAAAAATAAAAACTTATGCACTCCCATCCGGCCCCGAATTAAGTGATTTTTGTGACAGCAGAAGACATCGAAACACAGAATATCAGCACACTCCGCCCCCAAATAATGATTACTATCATTTTTCTGTTCGAGAGGGGAGGTGCTTATTTACTCGTTAAAATATCAAAATACTCAGTTTATTATTTAAAAATGATCGACTTGATAAAAAGACATGCAAATAGAAAACTAATTTAATATATTTCTATTAATTTTTATGGAAAAAGCATATAAAGCGCCATGAAAACAATCTCCACTGATGGTTTTAAGAAACACTATTTCCGCAAAAGACGGCAATTTTGACATTAAAAGTTCTGGCCTATCAGATTTCGAGATGTCAAAACCTGGTTGGGAAAACCAAAATATGTATCTGTTTTATTTGCTCAATTACACCGTGATCAACGAGGATTAGAAAATAACGTTAAATACAAAAGTTACGTATTTTTGTCTGTAGAATCCGAATCTGCAATAAAAAAATGGGGGGTTACCATTCAAAATTTCAAAGTTTTACCCCCTCTGACCCCCGGGTGGTCGGTTGCGGGGATCAAATTTGGTATCACTCAGTAGCTTTTCTAAAAGTATTTAACACGTATATTTTCGTTTTTCAATCTGCTTTGTATTTCTCGAGTTATTTGACCGTTTCCAGACTTTTCGGACACACTGTATATGTAAATATATTGATTTTTAGAAAATAAAAGTTACAAAAAATATTTATTATGGAAACAATTCGACCAAAACGTTTTGTGTCGCGGGAACCCTATAGAATGTATAATTGTCATTGGTTAACTATTGTGTTAAGAATTAATAAAAGTTATTTAGATCTGTAAAAAAAAAAAAAAAAAAAAAAAAAAAACATTACACACGGATGGGGGGGGGGGGTTGTTAAAAAGATCTCCTTACATCTAGAGATTTTTCGGATGAGTGGAATTACTTTACTAAAATGTTCGATCAAACAGTACTTTTATTATGTTTTTAAATATTTTGTAGAGAATTATGCCTGCACCACCCCTGAACGGGAAAAACGACATCTTTAATTAGTCGAAGGAAATTAGAATTTCATCAACCGATCATTAAATAAAAAAAGAAATCGTCTATTGTTAAGAAAGAAAAAGGTAAAAAACGCTTGCTCTGTACATTTGTCAGAGTGTTCGTACGGATCAAGAAATTCAGGGGATTTTAGTTTTAATACCAGAAATATCTTAAAGTACTGGTCGCTAATTCTGAAGATTTTTTTTCATTAAATAAGGCAAACATTACTTTACAAAAATTTTGGTAAAATGTCCTTGAAGCGTACGAACCCTGTGTCAGATTCCAATATTTATCGTCTGTCAGAAAACTAAGTTGCCTCTCGGGTGGCCTAAAATTTTTTTATAAATCTCTTGATTCAGCCTCGCGTTCATGCATTCACTTTTAACACATTCACGACGGGAAACGAGAATTGACGTTTTCATTCGAAAAACATCATTGACTAAGGACGTTAAGTTT